>OY759245.1:11079070-12384578 GCA_963662185.1 Eilema griseolum | reverse complement strand
AGACGGGGATTTCTGGGCTAAATTGTAATGAGTTGAGATATGACTTAAAAAATCAGTATATTTTTCTATTTCAAAATTTAAAAAAATACAGCTCAATTGAACATCAGGAAGACGAGAAATCTTAAAACTAAGTTTATTCCACGAATATGATTCAATATCGATTCTGTGATCGATTCAAACAATGTTGTCAATAAAAAAAACTTTCATCGTAGTATTATTTCAGTCAAAGTGAACAAAACATAATAATAGCAATAATACACATTTAAAAATTATAATAAATTCTGAATAGATTTTCGTTAATCGATTAAATAATTCTCGTGTTTATCAACTGTATAAGTCGTATTAATCTGTGCTGTGACAACTGACAGCTTCCTGACTTTCAGTCAATCAGTTATTACAATTACGGTTCACAATGATAACTTGAATGATTTTCCCCAGCTTATAGAAAGTGAATTAATTCTAATATATTTAGAGACATATCATATAAAGCAGGCAGTTCATACTATGGTGAGCATCTAAGAGGTAATGAAGGCTTCATTATAGAAGTGTATAGAATGGTCAACAGCAGCCTGCTTCGAGAGTTGTCAGCTTCTAATTCTGCATGGATGCTAAGGGGACGCATTCAGACCAGACATATAAGTCGCAAGACGTATTTTGAATACATCTCAGTCGACAACTCTCTACGTGGTAGAGAAGCAATCCTCGAACATTACTGTATTGTACAGTATTGTAGATAAACGAACTGCAGGCTGCTGCGCACGCATTATGACAATTATGGTACCTTGGTTGGGCTAGGTACCAAGGCAATGTTATTCCCCCAGCGCAATTTTTAGACGATAGTCTAATTATTATTGAAGAAAAATAAAATATAATAATTATTTAAAGAGTTTTTTTTAACATGACATCTTTGTATTTACATATCTTTAAAATCTATTTGTAAGTTTTCCTTACATTATCCCTGAGTACCATATAAATCTTTTACAATAGAAATAACTACTTTCTATAAAAAAACGTAAAATGACAGTTCAAAAATGTTAATTTCTTGCATAACCTCACTTACTAAATCTCTTATAACTCTGCTCTCTGATGTTCAAAATCTGCAAATTTTTAGGAATGGTTTAATAATATATAAGCTCTCGCTTGAGGTCACTCTCAACTTTTTACATTTAGGCCCAAGAATGTATGAAAGCGAATCCATCTCCTTTCAACCAGATTTGCTAAGCCGCTTGACCATGGTTCAGTAATAAGCATTCAAATTTCGAAACATCTTCACACGCTCACTTTTTTTGAAAGGTTCACTAAACTGGACACACACTACATAATTACAGGGCTTAATATGCCAAATCTTAGAAGGTTAGTGACTGTCCTTTTGGAAGTGAACACTGAATACACATCGCACTTCTAAATAAAGCTAAAGATACATGTTCTTATACAATCATTGAGCAAGGAAGATTATCAAAGAAGAGAAGTGGGATTAATAGGATATTAAGCGTTTATTTTCAGACGTGGCTTCCGTCATCAATGAGTGATGAATGTATAATATTCTGGCGTTAGGCCACCAGTATTTTTTATAACAAAGAGCTTAAATTGCATAAGACAAACGATCGCATTCATTTTGGAAAAGTTTCAGTTTTAAAACATCATGCGTCCTATCTCCAATCCTGATTTCCGCCATCAGTGAGTGACTAATGTTTCTTAAAGCGTTTGTATATGAAACATTTTTCTCATTGATACATTTGTCACTTATCACGACACTTCGTAATCTCGCAGTGTTTCTCATTCTCACAAGAGTGCAGTTGAGGTTATCGTTTTATTTGAGATATACGTTTATTTGTAGTAGGTAATTTATTGTTATAGATGCGTATCCCGTGTTCGCTCTTCGTAGCTTTATCCGACAGTAAGTCCTTAAAAAAGTGCTCAGTTAACAGTAATATGCTAACTTCCAATAGAAAAATAGGGCTAATGGAGAAAGATGAGCTCACAGTGTAACATGAGGCCTACTGAGACTTTTCGCTATACGAATATTGTGGTGCGAATTTCGTGCAAAAATGGCGAAGAATTGAGAACTGTATATTTTTAGATTGAAGTTGATCACAAAGTATTTTAACTTTTGATAATCACCTGTAGGTACCTACCCGAAAGCACGTGTGGCTTAAATACAGCAAAAGTTAAACTGGATTGTGTTTGTTAAATAAGTTCATGTTTTATATGGATTACTGTCGCATCCCTATATATAAATATAAGGGTGTGACTGTAAGCTCTGCAAACGATAGCAGAGTGATTGGATAGGTAAATTATTCTGAAAACTATCTCTATTAAAACTTTGAGAAACAACATAACTGTGAAACAAGGTTTAACAAACTGTTAAATCACTTTACTTATGAATTAATTGACTTGAGTTCTACTGTAAAGGGAAGTATACCATTTTGCCAAAAAGATTTAGCCAAAAATTTAATACTCAAATACATTTTCGCAACCATTTTTATACCAATTTAATGTATGGAATAATTTTAGTACGCAGTTATTCATTTCATCAAAAAAAACAGAATATTACCAAAAATGATAATTATCATAATGGCATTTGGTCTTTCATCAAATGATTTATTACAGCAAACAATCTTTAGACAATAAAAGTTTCTAAATATCAATTAAAATCTATATGAAATTAAAAAAAAATATGACTAGTCAAGCCCAGCTTTTAATAAACAGAAATAAATATAATAAATATATAAACTCATTTGGTATATGTATTAAGTTGTGATTTATTTTAGTACAGAGTCAACTGTCGTCTATAATTAAATAATGCAATTTTATTTTAATATAATCTCCAATCTTAAGGCTCCAATTTAACTAACAATTTCGATAGAGTAAATCTGAAGTGGTCCCAAGTCGAATACTGCGCGCCCCGACTTAGATAGGTTAGGTTAGAAGGGTTAGAAGGGGTGAAGTGGAGCGAATCTCCCGCTTGAGCCTACGTGCTTATTTTTTTATAATCATCCAACACCAACATTAAAATTTGGATGAAGTAATTCCAAAACAGTTCCAAGTCTTATTTTATTTGGCGTCAAATGTATTATTCCAACTGAAACATTGTCTAAATAAAAATTGGTAAAAGTACTAGTTGGTAAACAAGTTATTGTTAAAACATTCACTACCTATTTTATAGAGAGATTTTGCTAAATAACAATTTGGCAAATTAAATTATGCGGAAAAAAAAATTGGGATGGGGAATTTGGCAATTTCTTTTCGGTCAAACATAGGTAGCCCATTATAAAGACTTTGATTTTTATAACAAAATGCTGATTGCGCTATTTTTAATATTATTAAAACTTAATTAAAATACTTAGTTGCCCAAAACCGACAATCCGAAGCATCGTTTATTTATAGCTGTTATTCAGTAAATATCGACAAAGCCTGCATCTAATGGGATAAAACAATACATCGTTTAAGTATTACTTTTTGAAACAACACTGTCTATAAATAGATAATCCACGAGGGGATGTCAATAGGAATCGTGTTATTTAAGACTCTTCGCTACTGGTATAGTCAGCGTCAGAACAATCATGATAGTAGTCTCAAAATGATCTTAATACTTATTAGTATTAAGAGCAAATCAAACTGTTTTATTGATTTCAATTGTATTATCGTCCGAACTAAAGATGTGTACCAAATATCAGAACAATCATTCAACAGGAGGGTGGGTAATGATATTAGGAATATACCTGAGAATAAATTAAAAAATGTAGTAAAGAGTAAATTGTGCCAGACAGGCTATTATAAAAGCGAAGAATACTTAGATGATAAACAAGCTTAGAAATGAGCTGCAATACAATGCAATACAATAATTTACTGAAATTATTGTATTTATTTAGTAAATGTTTGTAAATAGACCAAAAAGATGCCCGCTGAGTTTCTTGCCGGGGTCTTCTCAGGTCGGGGCCTCGTTTCGAACGTGGCCCATTTGCTAAACTGGTCTTTCATATTTCTTTTTATATTGACGTCTTGTAAGTGCCGATTCAATGGTCTATGCAGAATAAATCATTTTTGACTTTGACTAGGCATTAAGATAATTTTGAATACTTTGTTCGTCAAGATCGATTTCATGCTGACTGTACTTAGAAAACAACATGTATCAACAAAATGTCAGAATAATTAAATTATTCAGATTACTAGAGAAGCAGCGATCAAACCCATAATTTATGCAATAGAATAAATTAACTCGCTATATTTCGAATATGTATAACATGAATGTATTGCCAAAAATACGACTCACAGTAGACGTGTACAAATTCTAAATTAACATGCGTAAAATGTCGTGGTACAGATTGTATCTATACGTCAGAGCTATAATGGACCATAACTCAGGGTAGATACACATCCTAATTTGTATGTATATATGTATGTTATAGGATATCCCTGGTGTAACGATGGAGTGACATGCATGAAACGATTGGTCAGTCAAGCGTTTCGGATCGGATCAATTTGGATAGACGTCTCTGTACCAAACAACTTATGCAAACGATGATACTGTGCTGTGTATAAATTTGACGAATTAAATGCATATGAAATGAAGAACAGTAGCTCTAAAACTTATAAATTTTTTATTTGATAAGTTTTAGAGGCTTCTTAAGTTTTAGGGCTACATGATATTTATTAAACTTGTCGTCTGAAGGTTTAGAAAATACTTACATATCAATTATGTAACGATTAAATAAAAAACTATTATTGTATTTTTTTAATTTTTTTTTATTTAGGACACGCTAATTAGGCCGGACGCCGCCTGATGGTAAGCTAAAAGCAAAGTCTCAGGAAAGAGGGTCACCATTACTACACTAAGTAATCTTACAAAGGTGATACACAGATTGGCGGCCTCATCAGATGCTTTTTCACGCCCCATTTAAAGGACCTGAGACTGTAGGAAGAAGGAAACACGTGAGCTGGTAATGAATTCCAGGCCTTGGTGGTGCAGCAAAGAAAAGAGTCTCCGAACCGCCTGGTTCTTGCTCGTATATCTGCACAGTGTGAGGGTGACGTCTAAGTCCTACACGTGTTTTCCTGTGTAGGAAATGTGAGGGTTGTACGAGTATATAATTTTATAATATTTATAAATTTATGTAAATATTTCACTCAAACGATTACATCTAAAATTTTCAGCACTATTTGAAAACGTGTTATTAAAACACGATATTCAATCAATCAGTTAGCCCATCGCAGTCCACTGGTGGATATAGGCTTCTCCTAATATTGGGAGGCTTTGACCTACTGCGATGTTATGTGGGTAAATTAAAAAATAATGAATGCCAAAAAATAAGGTGACGTATCGTATCCATGATGTATTTCTGTAATTTTGCTATTAAATAAACGTTAATATAATTTAATAAAGCATTCAATTTTATGTTAAGGAAAAAACTTTAAAGGTTCAAAGCACTAATTCTTCGAATATACTGCAAAGTTTGTATTTTAGAACTGTGGTAGCTTAATAGTAGCCTCCAAAGTTGAATACGCAGTAATTACTCTCATTAAGTAATAGAAAACATTAATGAACTTAGTTGCTGAAACAGAAAAAACTAATTATATTCTTTTATAACAGTATACTAGTGTTAAATAAAAGTTTCGTAGTTACATTCAGTGAAAATATTAGATGAATAAAGAGTCTGTTTGAAGATACTAAAATTAATTTACTAATTTCTGAAAACTTTTAATAACTTTTGTTGTTAAGTACCTACTTTCAATGTTCAAAATTGGTTTTCATTATTATGGTGCTAATAACATAAACTTCTTTGGTGGCGCATGGCCGAGTGCGGTAATGGACTGTATTGCGGGAAGTAGCTAACTGTTCCATTGACGCTTTACACACAAAAGACAGGTGGTCGGGTTGCCGCGGGAGTGATCCAAGCAATGAATGCAACCCGAGAAATTAGGAGAGGATGCACTAACCTTCACGACACACGTGTTTTCATCGCAGCCGGTACACGGATCTTCTCTTCCTTGCTCAGGAGCTGCCGTCAGCGTCACTAGATCACTTGAGGAACACACGAGAGGCACAATCCGATCGGTAAAGGTCTATGAAGCGGTAAAAATGTAACAAATATTAATCATTTTTGAGAGACGCGAGCGCGGTCCGTCATTACGCTGGCTAGTTCAAAGCGAGACTGAGTGTCTATATCACAAATGGCGGACGGAAGCCACATCTATGGTTAGTGCGGAAGGGGAGACGGGTATAAAAGGAGTGTGTTTCCGTGTCAAAAATACAGTTTCTACTTCGGCGCAACCATTCCCCCCGGCTTGAAGGGTTACCTTCGAAACGACAAATGCGAAACAAATCTAAAGTCTAATCTAAATCTAGGTTTGGGAAATAACAACTAAAATATAAACCTAGATTGGAGCTCGTGCCTACTGCTGGCTAGGCAGCGGGCAGAGGCGAACAAACAACACAACGCAACAGTCTCGACCAAGACGAGACGCGATTAGCCAACAACAAAATAAGGGTCTCTTCACGTGGGACCGATACAACAAGCGAGTGCTTCTTCTCCTCGGGTGGTTCGGAAACCGTAGTGGGATTGAATTGACTAACTGGCCACTTATCTAACGCGGCATGAATCCAGGACGGTCCACTAAACCATAACGGGTGATCTAAAATTTGCGAAGGAAGCAATCCACGAGAGAGACAATCGGCTGGGTTGTCGGTGCCAGCAACGTGAAAGAGATTATGTGGCGCCAATTCAGATTGAATTTTTGCCACTCTATTAGCGACGAATGTGTCCCAACGATGGGGCGAAGAGTGGGCCCAACACAAAGCGACTGTTGAGTCCTAAAAGCTAAAATTCTACTAATATTAATGCGAAAATTTACAATTATGTCAAATAAATTACCTTAAAGATTCCGACCACAATACAAAATGTCATTAAGCGACACGGAAGTGCTAGTCTTAGCACTGCCATCCAAAACTACGCGGAGTTTTAGTAGTAAGCTTATCTTCTCTAATAACTCCGCGGTGCGGGATAATGTACGAAGGCTGGGTCCCGCCAGTGTCCGCAGGCGCAGGTGAGATGTAACCTTTATCTAAATATTCATTAACAACCTCATCATAGGCCCGCTTCGACTTTGGGGACGCCTGCATCTTTCGTTCCAAACAAAGAAAGCGTTTTTCAGCGGATACACGGGAGCCACCGAGTGAAAACTTGCGGATGGTAGACTCCAGTGGCGGCTCGACGGTGCAACAGAACGAAGCAGTCGAGTGACTAAAACTATCTATAGAAGCGGGTGCGGAACCAATTATAACAAAACCAAGAACTGTTTCCAGTGCGTGCGGAGCGGGGTACGTCGGTCCCCCTTGAACCTTACGTGATAACTGGAGGTGCGGGAGAATCGAAGCGCCGATCAATATATCGACGACTCCAGGAACAGCGTAAGTCTCATCTGCTAAAGGCAAGTCTTTAAATTTCGTTAATAAAGACGTGTCAACCGGGACGGTAGGCAACTGTTCAGCTATTCTATCTATAACGAGCGAATCCATGTCAAACCAAATATTATTATTAAAACGAGATCTAAACCTTGTTTTAACGGTGCCACGAACAGCTGACTGTAAGCTTCCAAAACCCTTCACCACTGAGCGGGTTGAACGCTTATCAACATTGAAACCAAGACGCCGACAACAATCTTGAGTAATAAAATTACTTTGCGAAGCGCCATCTAACAGCGCTCGAACAATGCGCGGCTTACCTAATGCATCAACAATAACAACGCGAGCGGTCGCAAGACACACAGTAGTGAGTGCAGCACTAGCGGAGAACGAACACAAGGTGACGTCATCCGCGGCGGTCACCGGGCGGGCCGGAGCGCGCGCGAGCGCGGGCTGCGGCTGCGGCGCAGGCTGCCGTGTGTCACCGCTCGACGAGCCAACCGTGCTCACATTGGATGCGGCATTACTATTCTCAAAATGAAGCAAAGTGTGGTGTCTCGCTTGACATTTGCGACAACTATTTCTACTATTACATAAAACAACGCGGTGTTTAGTACCGAGACAATTAAAACAAAAATTATTAGCGCGAACAAATTTATAACGATCACTAGGCGACAATTTTAGAAAACCAGGACACCTGTACAGTTGCGAATGATGAGTACTACACAAAGAGCAAACAGATGATTGTACACGTGCTGGTGCGGTATTAACATAAGTATGGGTTGACCTCGGTGACCTCGATGAGGCATCTATTTTGCGTTCAGAAGTAACAACCTTCTTCGCGCCTTCATGTTTCGATGAAGAGCGTTGCAATACCTTTATATGCTCGCGAACAAAACTTTCTAAGTCTTCGAACTTAGGAATTTTACTGCCGCGATGATCCGACTCAAACAAACGAATGGTTTCGGAATCTAATTTCTTTAAACCCATATACAAAAATACGAAGTCGCAGAGGTCATCGATCTTCAAGTTCTTTACGGCGCGAACAGCTGACGCGAAAGTATCTAGAAATTTCTCTAAGTTTTGATCGTTACATGCCGTAATAGATTTCAAATCAGACATCTGATCTAAATAGGCGTTAGCTACCGATCTTTTATCCTCATACTTAGCTTTCAAAGTATTTAAAATTAAATTATAATTCCCGGCACTAAACGTAATTCCAGCGCAAACGGTTATAGCTTTACCAGTCAATTTTTCAACGAGATAATGCAATTTTTCGTGATCTGTCAACGAATCGTTCTTATCTATCGTATTCTCAAAACTATCTATAAATAGACACCAATTGCGAATGTTACCATCAAATTCGGGTATTTGAATTGGTGGCAACTTAGGTCGGTCGCGAGTGGGGTTGGGTAGGTCAGCCGGTTTCTCCAAACTCCTAGCGACGCGTTTGATACGACAATACAAATCGTCAAACGACGACAAGGCTTGATAACTCACTGAGTAATCGGGATCCAAATTCAACTCTAAAACATTGATGTCATGTACTAAGGTTTCGAAATCCGCGCGTAGACTATCTAAGTTTTCTATAGAACACAAGAACGAATCTCTGATGACCAAATCAGAGGTTTTAAGTGCATTATCATAGATCGATTGTACGCGAGAGTAAATCATTTCTTTTTTAGCGTATAAAAGTTTCAATTGAACCTTACCGGTCTTATCAACCTTTGGGGACATGTTTACAATTAAATCTCAAACTAAAGTGCGGTAAATAACAAATATGAAATGACTTAATCTTAGCGGTACAGAGCAGCGAGGCGGCGCGAGCGACACTCGGCAGATAGGTAGGTACCTACAACTGTGAATGCACGCTTGAACAAACGCGCATAGCAACAAGGTCGTACCTACGCGATGGTCGCTGTCTAGGTTCAACTATTATTTCCGAGATTAAGTATTGCGTAATATCTATTCAAATTAAAATACTTTCGTATGAATTGGGATGAGATGCGAGCGAGGTAGGTACAGCCACGTGTCCACCCACGCAGGTACTAGGCAAATACGACGCGAGCCGAGAACAACGTAATTGAAAAAAAACAAAACAAAGCCAAATGCGTTAGGTATTACACTGTGCCTATGCACTAGGGTGTCTGAGTATACCTAAGATCTAAGCCTAAATGTCTGGATGCGGGGTTTTCTACTAAAATAACCAGGCACTTAGGTGCGGTGCGAACATTGCAAACTACGACTGAGTGTTGATACGCTACCTAACCTATTTATGTATTAGGTAGGTACAATGCGAGCCAGCGGCGAACGGACAACGAATCTAATCCTAAGTGTCTGGATGCGGGGTTTTCTACTAAAATAACCAGGCACTTAGGTGCGATGCGCTTATTCCCATTAGAATAATAACAAAATACGAACTACGGCTAAGAATCCGGCTCGATCCGGACCAAAAATGGTGGCGCATGGCCGAGTGCGGTAATGGACTGTATTGCGGGAAGTAGCTAACTGTTCCATTGACGCTTTACACACAAAAGACAGGTGGTCGGGTTGCCGCGGGAGTGATCCAAGCAATGAATGCAACCCGAGAAATTAGGAGAGGATGCACTAACCTTCACGACACACGTGTTTTCATCGCAGCCGGTACACGGATCTTCTCTTCCTTGCTCAGGAGCTGCCGTCAGCGTCACTAGATCACTTGAGGAACACACGAGAGGCACAATCCGATCGGTAAAGGTCTATGAAGCGGTAAAAATGTAACAAATATTAATCATTTTTGAGAGACGCGAGCGCGGTCCGTCATTACGCTGGCTAGTTCAAAGCGAGACTGAGTGTCTATATCACAAATGGCGGACGGAAGCCACATCTATGGTTAGTGCGGAAGGGGAGACGGGTATAAAAGGAGTGTGTTTCCGTGTCAAAAATACAGTTTCTACTTCGGCGCAACCATTCTTAACCTAAACATTTACGTACATTGTAATTAGCTAACGATTATAAGATCTATAAATATTTGAACAAAACCCTACATCAATTGAAAATAATTAGATATTAATAAAATGTGAGAAGAAACGTGATTTTCTAAATCTGTAATTTTTTTCATATAGTTCTCGTCAATTAGATTTGGCCTCGTCTGATGGTAAGCTGAAGGCGAAGTGTCAGAAAAGAGGGTCACCATTATATACATATACCATGTTACAATTGTAACACTTAGCTTGAAGGTCTTAATTTATGCTTTTTCATAAATGATTGCTTAAATGTCCCGGTACCGCAGGAAGGTCAAAAAGGTAAATTAGTAAATCACAAGCAAAATCAATCAATAATCAATCAGGATCAATGCGAAATAACATTTACGAAAGATACATAATTGCCGAACGGTATGAATTTTAGAGGGACTTTTACGGAACAGTCATTTTAATCAGCCCGTGAAAGCGGTCAGTGCAACCTGTTTGAACAGAAAAATGATTCATAAGTGTGTGAATACCAATATTGTATTTTCATAAACATAATCGTATCGTAACATCACCCTGCTGCTAACGTATTTTAAACCTGCATATAAAAGGTAAAGGCTTTTTATATGTGTAGGTTCAAAATACATCGCTGAATTAAAATACTTTAATAAAGCCTTTGAAAGTTATAAAGGTAGAGACAAAATTAGGTCGTAGAAGGCTAATCCTAAACATAACATTAAAAAGTAAATACCAGGAGGCAATAAACATAGGGCTGGTGGTGGGACATAAAATAAAACTGCTCACGCAAGTAGCGCAATTTCAGTAATGGGATTCCTTCAGTAAATGACGACTGGATGTCGAGATTCCTACCACCTCGGGGAAGTAGACGAGAAAAGAAAACGGTTTTATGAGCGTAATAAGTCGCCTATAAAATCTTTAACCCTTACGTGCTACGGGAATATATTTTTTAGTTTGATGCCTTTGTTTTGGTACGTGTTGCTTCCCACAGTTGACTATTGGTTAATTTTTTTTTTATACCACTTAGGTGGCAGACAAGCACACGGCCTACCTGATGGGAAGTGGTTACCGTGGCCTATGGACGTATGCAACATCAGGAGTGTTACACTCGTGCTGCCGACCATGAAGAAACCTTCTGATGCCCCTCTTGAAGAACCCCATATTGTAGGCTAGTTCACCCAGAGAAGCATCAGTTACTTTATATAGACTTTAAGTAGCAATATTTCGCATTTTACCACAATCTTTCCTATCTTTTTTCCCTATTGTCCTATTTTCCTTTATAATCGGCGACGTCCTTAACCCTAACTTAACCTAACTATTTATTTTATATTTTTATTTGCCAACGTTTTATTTGTCACAGCGATGCAAAGCATTGTTCGCAGATTTTCTGGATAAACGGTAAACAACCTTCTTTTTTTTTATTACGTGCGCAAAATCCCCACTGGAGCCAGTGGGAGAGGTTATGTCAGACTCGAACCGACTAAAACGCACGCCGCCTGTGGGTCGTTTTGGTTGGCGAAGGTCAGGTTGACAGGCATATCCCTCGCACCCCGGCCGACCCAGGGCCATCTCTCACGATCTGGCCCTCTTCTCGGGTGTGGGGACTACAGAGGCCCCAACTCGTCCCCGGAAACGGGGAGGCGCGCCAGGCACGCCACCGCCGCGGCCTGCTTCTGCCAGGGTGACAGGCGTCTCCAACTGTCACCCCCAGGCCGGCGCTCATGGGCGTCGGAGGTCGTTCATCGACCTCCGACGCCCAAGTTGCCTTCGTACGCGGGCAGCTTGGCTTGCAATCCTTCGTCGCTCCCGCTGCCGCTCCCGCCCCGCCTCCTCCTTCATTTCTTGCTCGCAGAAGGAGGCGCCGGCCGCCCACGCATCCGCGCAGCGGACCATCGCCGCGAGCAAGGTGGAGAGCGTGAGAATCCTCACTCCCAGGGCCGCCACAAGCTCCCGCCTCGGCGTCTCCCACGCCGCGGTAAACAATAGACTTTACTGCTGTTTTTATTGTTCATAGTTTTTGAGAATTTTCCTTGTACAAGATAATTTTAATAATTAAATTCTCTGATTTTTACGCGTGACAGGCTGCGGCAATTTAATTTAATTTTATTAGACATGATAAAAATCGTTTACAAAAGATACTCACATCGTTTAAAAATAAACTGATTAAATATAAAAATGATGGCAATGTATTGAATCAAATTTGTATGCCAACTATTCAAATCGATTAAGAAAAATTGTATCATATCAGACGGGATTCGAACCCGCGATCTTTCTCTTACAGGGGAAACGCTCTGACCACTAAGCCACAGAACCTTCGCCCGAGACCATCCAAATTCTTCTATACATATATCCGTTTAACGGCGACGGTGGGAGCCATCTACTGATATTCGTACGAACTATTTAATCGATTTGATGGTAATGTAGGCAAAAAAATATTTATATTAAGTAGTATGGTACGTAAATAAAATTTAAAATGTAAGTAGTATTGGTGCGAAGCCGGAATACTGAGAAATAGACATCGACAGGCAATCTCACCGGGTATGCTGAAATTATAAGCAAAGCATATTATACGTGTGTGTGTATCACACATACCAAATAACGTAGGCGTTTTATGGTTCTTCGATGGCGCAATATGGATACAGGAATGAAGTTATTGAATTCTTGCGCACTCACTAAAATGCATACAATAAGTGTTGGATACAGTAACCTATACTTACACTATATTTCTTGCAGGGTTGAGAATATGAAGTAATAAAATTATATAGGTAATAAATGCATTTGATGGTCCATGCACAGCAATATTTTCGCCCAACTGAAATAGTACGTTAACAGTACAAAATATTTCTGACTAACTATTAAAAGAAAACCACAGTCACAAAAAACAACCCCCAAAAAGTAAAAAAAAAAGTTTTTTTTATATACAACTTAGGTGACAGACAAGCACACGGCCCACCTGATGGAAAATGGTTACCATGACCTATGTCCCACGTGTGTAACACCAGTGGAGTCACATCCGTGCTGCCGACCCTGTAAGAACAGAGATTTTGTGCCGTCAGTGTAGAGGACAAAGCAGGACAAGCCTTTAGCCATCCCACTGACAGCACAAAAACTCTCCAGTGAGCTCTGGCTACCCTACTCACCACCGGGAACACAACACGAAGTTATTATAACCGCGGTATTCTGTAGGGCAGAGGTACTTCCCCAGTCGGACTGCTCAATTGGGCGGAAATACCGCCGTGTCCTACCTCCTCAGTTGTTTTAGTTAGCCCTATAACTTTGATATACCTAGTAATACATATTTTGATTCAAGCCATGAAATGTCGGTGGACCCTTACTGATAGAGCACTACTTCATATTATCGGAACGATCGAAGGTCCCCCCGACAATGACAACGCTTGAATCAAAATATGTATTACTAGGTATATCAAAGTTATAGGGCTGATTTTTTGGGGGTTGTTTTTTGTAACGGGGTTTTTTTTAATTTTTAGTTTAATTGTTATTTTACACTTTTTAAATTGATCTACTCGTCAAGCTCATTGATTTGATACCAATATTGAGAGAGTTGTGAAATAAAATGTAATTCGCCATTTTGTGGTGGCGGCCATCTTGAATTTGAAATTTGTCATATTTTATGGTATTCTACTAGTCAAGCCCTTTCATTTGATACCCATATTGAGGGAGTTGAGAAAAAATATGTACCACGTCATTTTGTAGTAGTTTTTTTAAACAGCTAAGAACACTCCCGACTAACATACGTTTCAAACAAAAAAAACTAAATCTAAATCGGTTCATTCGTTCAGGAGCTACGATGCCACATACAGACACACACACACACACACACACACACACACACACACACACACATACGTGTCTGCGTCGGGGGTTAAAAAATAGGGTTTACTAAGAAATTGCGGGGGCATTAGATAGGCCACTGCTAAGAGACACCTTTGGGTTCTTAGCGTTTATAATAGCTACCATACATACATTTCAGAAAGTAGTATGATTCAACCGACTCGGTATAAAATGTCCCAGTTAAAATTTATTTGGATGTCGTTCATGTGTTATATTTTGAATTGTTTGTAGAGATGACTTAAGAAGATGTTACACTTGAGAAACGATCTAACGGAAAGTATTCCTTCGAGAAACAGCGTTGGCAATCCTTGTATGCATTTTCACATTTTATATTTTCCTAGTGTGCTACTATTTTAGAAACGTAATATTTGTACTTCACGTAAAGAATTTCAACATGTCTTGAAATTCTTATCTTGACATTAAAACGACAAATAATTCGAATGTATTGTTTGGCAATATTTTTTGGCATTATTTTCATTTCCTTTAATTTTAAGACACTTAATCATCGTTTATGCACTTATACCCTAACGGCTTGGACCCTACGTTTTTAATTCTTTAATGCACACATTCAGTACAGGGATCATACAAATCATACAAGAAATATGTACAATGACAAGCTTAAATCAATTTAATAAAAAACTTGATGATGCCCAATAAGTATATGTGGCATATGTTTATTGAGCGCCACCAAGTTTTTCTTCTTTAAGGCATAATATATTGAACGCAAAAGTGTTCAATAATAATTTACTTTATTTTGTTATTAGACACAGCAAATAAAACTAAACAAGCCTTGAAAGGAAAACCAAAAAGTCACATTACGATTTTTCTTTTATCCATGGAATCAAGATGTTTTGTTATAAAAAACAAAAACATTTTGCTCGAGATAGAAAGAATTCCTATCAGTCATAGTCAGAGCAATAATAATATATTAGGAGCTGGAAAATTAAAATAAATATCACAGTAAACTGAGAGCCCTGAAATAAACTTTTTGTATACGAGTTCCTTGTTTTTTTTTCCGATTGGTACCTCTCATTTGCGTGGAGGGATTGATCTCAGAGCTTCGACAGGCGATCAATAATGCAATTGTCAATACATGAGCTTGATTAATGTCCCTACTTTTTGGTTGATTTATATAATTGTATCTATATTTATTTGTAAACTAACTGAACCGCCTCTTCTAAGTTAATGTTTATGATCACTGCTCCACTCCCTTAAGTCGTAGCGTGATGATATATAGCTTAAAACCTTCGTCGATGAACGGACTACTCAACACAAAAATAATTCTTCAATTCGAACTGGCAGTTCCTGAGGTTAGCGCGTTCAAGCAAACACTCTTTAGCTTTATAATAAACACCTCAACAAAGTCTAGGGAACAAGATGACCCCAATTTTTTTTTTTCGTGTAAATCTTGTTTTGCAAATAACTGGCAGCAAATAAATAAAAATAGAATAAAGTAGATTACAGAGTTGTTCGAAATTTAAAAATAAATTTAAATAAGTACTGATTTTCGAATCTGGAGGGAAAACTTTTAAAAGTGTTTGACTGTGCAGTTTCTCTGTGGCAAAATAAAATTTTTTTTTTTTTATTGTAAATAACGTTTATTATCAATAATACGTCTTTTACGTATGGTTTGTGCATTTTTGTGACTGTAGTCATCATGTCACGTCGTCATTTAAGTCGCGAAGAGATGTTAAGGGCTGTTGGTATGCTGCAAGCTGGACGAACTCAACGCGACGTAGCGGATGCTGTCAACACCCAACCAAGCGTAATTTGCAGATTATGGGCACGCTACAGGTCTACAGGGGATATTGCCGAACGTCACAGGGGACGAAATAGGGTTACTACCCCGCGACAAGATCGTTTCTTGCAAAATTCCGCAAGGCGGCAACCCACGATTACTGCTCGTCAGTTGGTCGCAGGCCTCCAGTCTCAGCATCAAGTGGTTATTAGCGATCAAACTGTCAGAACAAGACTACACGAAGCCAATCTTTATGCTCGCAGACCGCTTAGGGTTCCAGCTCTTCGACGTGGAAATCGAGGTCGTCGCTTATTGTGGGCTAACGCACATTTACAGTGGACCGACCATCAATGGGCACGGGTTCTGTTTTCCGACGAATCTTGCTTCGGTTTTCATCCTGATTCGAGAAGAGTGCGTATATGGCGAGTTCCTGGACGTCGGAGTCGTCTCCAGAATCCGCAAGAAGTTCATCCTTACCAAGGTGGAACAATCATGGTATGGGCTGGAATTCGCCTTGGTGGAAGGACCGACCTCGTTTGGATACGGGGCAATTTGAATGCATACCAATACATTCAGGAGGTTATACACCTCATGGTAATCCCTCATCGACAGCAGTTCGGTCAAGATTTTATGTTCATGCAAGATAATGCACGGTCACACACCGCGAGGGTAGTGGTCAATGCGTTAAGCGAGCACAATATGACGATGTTGGAATGGCCTGCTCAGTCTGCCGACCTCAATCCCATAGAGCATGCCTGGGATTTGCTTGGGAGAAGAGCTTTCAGTGATTCTTTGGAAAATCTGAACACTGAAGAACAACTTTTTTTACACCTTCGCAGTGTATGGAGCCATATTCCACAGACGATGATTGACAATCTCATACTAAGTATGCCACGCCGTTGTCGAGCTGTTGCTAATGCTTTAGGAGGTCCTACAGATTATTAAAAACGTTTAAAGTACGGTTAATTACTGTATTTCTTACTACCTCGTTATTTTTGTGCCTAATCATAGAAGGTTGTAATACTCAATATTGGCACTATTCAATTCTTTCTTAAAAAAAAAAAAAATTTGGTATGAAAATGTTTTTATTAAAATTAAAATTAAAAACGGTATAAAAATACCCTTCTATTGATATAAAACACTCACTATTACAAGAAAGGGTTTTTAAATAAAAACTAGAAATGTCCTTGTTCCCTAGACTTTGTTGATGTGTGTATTACGAGTAGTATAGATTTCATTTACTTACTGTATACTATCTGAGACTGATCCCGTTCTACAGCTCATGGAAAAAAAATCCAAGGATGAAGACTAAAATAATCCCTTTGCCAAATATTAATCAGACCCGTTAAACTGTTTGGGTGCCGTCACCATAAATCCTACTAATATCATAAATATGAAAGTTTGTAAGTTTGTGAAGATGTCAGGATACGCAATATCAATGCGAGAGGAGGAAAACTAGAAATATATATATATGGGATGCAACTTCTATCAGCACTGTAGCCGCAAGCCAACTTATTCGCACCGTCAACTCCCCTTTGGCCACCGCGGATGACGCGGGCTCGAGGAAGAGAGTCAAGTACGCCGAGTTGGAGCCGATGTACGATTTCGTGCCAGTAGCGGTGGAAAGCTGGGGCAAAGAGGCCAAAAGCCTTGTAAGGGCGATTGGACAGAGGCTCGTGTCGCAATCCAGCGTGGTAAAGCGGCAAGTGTGATGGGCACCTTTGCATCGGGAGCGATCAGGGGTGGGTTATTCGATTAGTCTTGACATCATATTATTTATTTCGTATTAAAATGACATTGTGTAATCAAGATAAAGAAATTTTATTGTAATATGTTTTTAATGAAAATTGCAAATGAACTACTTGTATCAGTCCACGCGACCAGTGTTGTCTCATATTAATACGCGACTACTGAAGGGTTAACTCGACTATGGCATTAATACCAAAGTCTAAATTAACCCTGTGCTTCTCTAAATTGGCATAAAAATCACAACTTCCTTTTTAATTTACACCTGGAAGTATTCTGTAAATTAATTAAGCCAGGCACATCATATTGAAATATTGAGGTAGTTAAATCGACTTCCCGTTTATTAATTGTGCTTCAAATATCTATTCAACAAATTAATTTTATGCTTGCCTATCGCCGAATACAAATGGTGAAATTACGAGAATATCACGCGAAGTTTCATTATGTTCAGGTGACAAAAGAGAAGAGGGTTACCAAATTAAAACCGGGAGAAATAGATTTATTGTCACAATAAATTACAGAGTAGCTTGTTAACTCTGTCATATTAATAAGAAGGAAGACTTGTTTGTTTCAAAATTTCAAACTGTTTATCTGATTTTAATTTAAAATCGAACAATAAATAAATATGAGTTTCGTGTTTAAATACGGTTTGCTATGCCAATATAATTATGCAAATTTTATAGCATTCATAAGATTATATTGGTAATACGCTGGATCACTCATTAGGAAAACCAAGAAATCCATTATGGAGAGTTTTTTATACCAATTAGGTGGCAGACAAGAACAGGTCCATCTGATCGTGTTTACAGTCGCCTATGAACGTGTCCAACACTAGCGGTGTCATACTCGTGCTATCGCTCCTATATCTTCTAATGCCCTTCTTGAAGAAGCCTATATTGTAGTTCTGGTCAATGGAATTCTTTTCGTATAATATCTTCTTTTCTTAGAGGGAGGCATTGCTACTTTTTTTTAAGGATTTCCCATTGTTTGGTACAAATGCCCTATGTTTTGAGTTAATTAATTTTTCGAAGTTTAAATCATATAAAAATAGAAGCGCTGCAAGTCTGTTGCGCCTTTATCTGTAAAATATACCTATCTTCTAAATTTACTATTCAGCATAAAGTAGGTATTCAGCAACTAGATACGTGACGTGAAGAACTAACAAGGATGCAAATTTCTTGTGCGCTGTGTTAACTGCCTCCTAATATTATGAATATCTGTGTGTGATTTGTTTTTGCTTTATTTCTTACTCAATCACGTTAAATGTAGCCTAAAGATAAGTTGAACATTTTCAACACACAATGGTACACACAATAGACAATAATATAACCTGGATACGGATATTATATTTTTATTCGAATAATAAATAATAAATTCAGAATACAAGTATCATGTATAAGTAAATGAAATCAATAACTAATGATGATAGATCCTATAGTATATACAAAAAGATTTAAAATAAATTATGTTTACTTTTTTTATTTATTTGCATTGAATTTTAATATACAATCTGAAGTAGTAGACAAAAATAAATCCCTCCTAACTGCTAAATCTGGGCAATGAATCACGAGTAAATAAATTCAATAAACCCACGCAAAAATGCGCAATATTATATTACTGATTACTGGAAACCAGCCTGTGTTCACTTAGCTTCAATGATTTCGGTCTCCTTGGTCGAGGAATGAGGTCTACAAATTTTGGAACAAATAAACATTTTACGTCAGCCTATACCTAAATATAGACTGAAGGATAAAGGATATAATAAAGGTTCCGTATAAATTTAATTTTGATCTCTGTAGCCTTTCGCCGGCTTTAAAGGTAGCTTCAGAACCGACTTAATTTGTCAAAATGATATCTAGTTTTAACAAGGAGGATTTAATTCTGACGTTTTGTAGCCGAATAATCTGAACCTTTTTCCAACACCTGAGCTTATAATACTGGCAACACTCGGTATATCACATCTTTAAACCTGTGGTTAGGAGGAGCAAATTTTATTATATAGGATTGATACTCGGGGAAGCGGACTACGGACTGCGAGGTGAAGGCCTCGGATGCTACCGGGATTAACGTATTAATATTAATGATAATGATAGGTATTGCGACTAAGCATTACAATTAAAGCGATTATTCTATTCCATGAAATCATACGTTTACTTCCATAAGATATTATTAATTTATTTTTTATGAATTTGATGAATTTTTTTTTTATTCAGCCATTCAAAAATAACTACTTTTAGATTTGAAAATGATATATTTCAATGCTATTTTTTGCCACCTGTTCCTGTCCTCAACAATTAAATCGCCAAAGAGATAATCGACAAAGAGTCAATCATCAAAAGGAGAGGAATGTGCCGAATAAAAATTAGTCAAAGCTGAACCGTGATTTTGACAAAATAATTTAACTGTTAGTAGTGAAGATATTGATAGATATAATAAGAAATAATTTCCATACCAACAAATCTCATATAATTTAATCAGATATATTTTATTATATAATGATGTATATTTTATTATCAAAATAATCGGGATATTTACCATGTTGCATTGCTTTGAGTTGGCGATATTTCGGCGCTGTTGCAAGCACTATGATCACGGAGGAACTGGAGTAGTGGCGGTGAACAGAGAAAAAGTTTTTTCTAGGAGTAATTATATCGATCTACCCTCTTTCGAATTCTTTTACTACGCTTATGTGCACTACCACTGTTTTCACTCAATACAAACTCGAATCCGACCTCGATCACGTTCTCGACACACGATGCTTACTGTATCCATTCGCGATTTTTTTTGGCTTGTTCCCGGTTGTTTTTGCAATATCGGAAACTCAAAACAATGCAACATGGTAAATATCCCGATTATTTTGATACAGATTATTTTTTTCTCTAGCAGCTCTAGTTTCAATTTAACACATAGGTTATCACACATAAAAAAATAAAAAAATAAACAAATAAATTTCACTAACTTCATTTAATAGCATTTTTAATAGAATATTTTTATAGCATTATCTTGAATGAATAATAGGCACATTAACAATTATTAATCAGCTTTTATTGAACCACCTAACTGAAACACCTAATGGTAAAAGATGATAAAAAAACAAATTAGGACAAGCCCCGTACATCATCTTATATAGAAACTAACTATATATTTCTTTGTTCCAGGTAAAAACAAAGTGTAATAAACAGCAAGTCAGCGGTGTCAATGCATCGTATAGTACACAAATTACTTTTGTCGTGCGGTATAAATTTGCCGTAAAAGTGTCGACCATAACTGTCGCATAACGTTCAGTGCTGAGAAAGACTTTTGTATAGCAACAAAGTGTATCTGTGATGTTGCGAGTCTCACCTATAAAAGGCGGCATTGCCGAAAATTTGGCTGTGTACAAAGATGCGCCATAAAAGTGAATTATTCTGCTCCCGCGGCGGCAAGATGCTTCTTACTTTTTACATGTCGCTACTTCTCTGGAGGATTGACAGCGGCGTCGAAAGCACCAAAGGTAATAAACCTATATTCATGTTCAGATGTCACTGTTTATATAAAATCGAAAGGTTATTATTGCTTCAATTTAGAAGTCGGTGGTTTTGTGGCAAAGTAATGGCCAATCATTCGGTTGATGCCTTTTAAATTTTATTTCGTTTCGTTAGGGTAAGGTTGAAGCGAAGATAATTGGTTTTCAAACTGTGCTGGCTTTCTTTTGTAAAAATAAACTTGAGAACTTTGAAGTGAGCTTAGTATCTTAGTGAAATGGAAAACAATGTTTATCTGCTGAGTCCACGCCTGGATGCCGACAACTTACTCTGACATAATATGAAAACTAGGAGTCCTCTTTTTTCGTTTCAAGATAACATATTTCAGGTTTATAATTTATAGAAGCGTTACATTCTTCACAGCATACCATTATTTACAATCACAAATTTAGGAAATTATTACAAATGAATACTTCATTATTCCATTTCTGAAAGAACTGCACACATTATTATATTGAATGGTATGCCTACCAATACACCTACTTTCTAATTTTATCGTTATAATGACTTAAAAATAAAAATAATGAACAGGCAAGTTTCACAAACGTTTTATATTATTATGATGAGGTCTGACTGTGAAGTATAAATCTCATTTCCATTGTAAAACCAAGCGATAATAGAGTAAATTTCCCACTGCGCACCTGAACTTTGCAACTTCAGATTTCAGTAACCGGTGATCTAAATTGAACAATGGATAGCCGTCAATTTTGTTTTCCGAGGCTCCAATTTTGTTATACCAGATGGTAGATAGATACTAGATAGCTGTTACTTTAAATTCTTTGATGTACGATGCCGAGAACTTAGACTATATACAGTATAGACACAGCCACTGTTGGCAACAATATGCATCGTAAGAAACGGCGTGAAAAACTCGTTTTGTGCGAGTTTCTTTTTTTTTAACTAGCGAAAAATTCCCATACATACCCCCACCACTGGATCCTACTAAAACTCACGACGCCTGTGGGTCATTTTCGGTTGCCGAAGGTGAGGTTAACATAGCGAGGGATATGCCCTCGCACCCCGGCCGACCCAGGGCCACCTCTCTCTATCTGGCCCTCTCCTCGGGTTGAGAACCTCCTCCTCCTGTTTACTTTCGCTTAAAAACAACATTCAAATTTTAGAATCGCTATTATAGTTAACTTTACAAATATAATGTTATGTTCGAAACTGATCCAATCCTCGGCAGCTAATATATATTCAACTAATAAATTTATATATTTCGAAAATGAATAGAATAATTTTACTTAGTAATCGAGATTTCATTGTCAACAATACCAATATTAACAAAACTTTCTAGTTTGTGAATAGGAAGTCATCGATGTATATTTGTATGATAAAATTAATACATTATATAAAGTATGTCACAATAGTATCATCGATTGGTAAACAGCATTCCATTATCAGAGTAGACAAAATGACGAATGTGATTCTGCTTGAGTACTTCCATTTCCGAGCCCCAAAAAACATGACATTTCCCCTTCACATGACCACGTTGTGTTGTACATAAACCAAGTTGGCATAAATAACAGATACGCACTTTTTTCGGTTGGATGAAATTTGCAACATAAAAGACGGTACCTTTTAGCAGCACTGTGATTCTGTCTGTCACCTATTTACCTGCACATTCGTCAGCACCAAGATATATACACATGCATATAATAACGCCTTTATCCCCGGAGGGTTAGGCAGAGGTGAATTAACACCCACAAGATATACTAAATTTACAATACTAATAAATTATATACTCGGTCTTATACTATAAACAAACTGTAAACCTTAACGTAGCAAGTGTCTTAAATGTGGTGTAAGAAAAGGCTACTACTTCGGTAAAAGTTGACATATGCATACATCCTATGACATGCACACATTGACACTTAAAAGAAAAAAAATAACATTAGCTTACTCACACAAAACGTGGGACGAGTTGGGGATTCTGTGGTCCCCACACCCGAGGAGAGGGCCAGATAGAGAGAGGTGGCCCTGGGTCGGCCGGGGTGCGAGGGCATATCCCTCGCTATGTTAACCTCACCTTCGGCAACCGAAAATGACCCACAGGCGTCGTGAGTTTTAGTAGGATCCAGTGGTGGGGGTATGTATGGGAATTTTTCGCTAGTTAAAAAAAAAGAGTGAAGTGATTCCGATGATTGTATTTTTTTAAATACATTTGTACATGCATAACTCCGTCATTTGTGGAAGGATTTTTTTTTCGAAAGGGGTCCAAAATGGTCCCATTTTCATTTCGTGAAGATCTTATGAGGGATTTCAGAGACAGACCACAGAAATCACACCAAATAATATCAGGAAATCAGCTGCGATTGTCGCAATCGCATATTATTGCATTATTTATGCAAGACCACGTCATAACATCATGCCTGTATCCTTTGATCAAGTTCACTTCTGGGTACCCACGCAGAAGTGAACTTGATATTCAGCTGTATAGCTGAAGCCAATTTTTATCTTTTTAGGTGTATATGCAATTATTTTTTACTTTTCGGTGCATATTTTTCTAGAAGTCAGTTCATTTTTTTGTTAAAAAAGACTAGTTAGATCATAGATTAGATTCATAGAATAACCAAGTGAGTTCAGAATTTTTCGAAGAAACTTAAGTTTTACAAGATAAATTTTTATTTGTGATAAAAATAGTAGAGATCAAGGGTGATTCTAATTCGCTTATACAATTAAAGGTATTGTGATTTCATACAGATGGTTAGACAGATAAAGGTAAAATTTTAATACGATATCAGTTAACCTTTTGATGGCATACCCCTGAGGTCAATTAGAATGAATAGATTTTTTATTTTAATTTGTTCAAAGTTATGACAGGACCCGCGAAAATCTACCCTCATACCTCAGAAGTTCAATTAAAAAGACCTCTCAGTTATATTTAGACGAGTGGTTGGATGATTGTTATTATAAAACGGTGAATCAAAAATGAGACAATAGTAATTTATAACTCCGATTTCATAATTTTTCATTAATTGATTTAGTTTTTAAGAAAGATTTTATAAGTATGTTGAATGAGATTGATTTCTATCGTATAAACTGCTGTAGCCAGCGTTCATCTTATAAAACAATTCTGTTCTGTAGTGAATAGACTCCTTAAAGCTTCCCAAAGAGCTATATGACTGCTGTCAACGTAATCCATAGTCATCTTTGATCTTTGCATTGATATCCTCTAAATGTAGATACTTGAACTATAGATATGGTTACATTGAAAATATCGTGGTTCCCGGCAGAGTAGAATTTGGGCCAATCTCTTCCCATGCGGTGTCGTACAAGGCGACTAAGGGATAGGGCTATTTAACATCAGAGAGATATATACAATAGTGACCGAAGGATGGCAATAGGCTCGTCTATTACGTGGGGCCGAAAACAATGATTGGTGAAATGTGGGTGTTAATTCACCTCTGCCTAACCCTTCCGGGATAAAGACGTGTTTAAATTATGTATGTATCTAACAATACACCATACACTAACTCATGCTAATAGTTCTTAATTTCCTTTTCCCAAGAGGAAGGAATACATGTTATTTGTTACAAAAATGATAGATTTTACATAACTAAATGAATCATCAATGGACGCGAAAATAAAGACGACATACCAAAGAAAGCCATACGTAAAAACTTGTAAAATAAGTAGGTTTTGCTCGGCTATACTAGTTTAGAAACTTTGGCGGGAATTGAGAAATAATGTTTGTACATATTTATATGTATCTATATTGCCGATTATTTTAATACTGATAAGGTAGTTTTAATAGTTTTTGGGGAAAATTCTAAGAATATATAAGTTGATGGTATAAAGAGGTAGGACACGACGGTATTTCCGTCTAATTGAGCAGTCCGAGTGGGGAATTATCGAATACCGCGGTCATAATAACCTCGTGTTGAGCTCCCGACGGTGAGTAGGGTAGCCAGACCCCACTAGAGATTTTTTTGTGCTGTCAGTGAGAAGACCAAAAGCTACTGTATTTTACGCTTATGGCACAGAAACTCTCTATACTTACAGGGTTGGCAGCGCGAGTGCTGTTTCCTTGGTTTTGCACACGTCCATAGGCCACGGTAACCACTTTCCATCAGATGGGCCGGGTCTGCCACCCAAGTGGTAGAAAAAAAAATAGTTGAGTTCATAAATCAGTTTTACAAATAAATGGTCATGAATATTCGAATTACAAATATTTGTGGATCAGTCCTGTTTAAATTTAATATAGAATTATTTTCCTACCCAGGTAAACTAAATGTATTTGAAAATTGAAAAACTTATTGTCTGACTAAAACAAACGTATTAACATATCATTTTGTGGATAATGTGGTTTTAATTACCATATAGGTATATAATTATAATAAATGGTGTTCAAAATGAACAATATTATTTAAATACCGTTGTAACTATTGTTGGACATGCATTTTTATATTTTACTGGCAATGAATTAAAAAGAGTCTTGTTTAATTGTGACCCTCAATTCTCTTTGTTACTCTAATTACTTTTTCTTTTGGAATTAATTTGAGTTAGTTGCCATCGTGGTGTAGTAATTCGCATCGCTCGCTCGTCGTGGATTGGACAGATTCTTGTACTCGACAGATTCATTACAAAGCCTTAGAAAATCTTTAAATAAAATTGCAAGTGAAACCAAAAAGGCGTGAATCTTAATCTTTTAGTGACACGAGCGAAAGAACATATTTGTTTATTAATATCGTACATTTAATCCTAAATAAAAAAAAAAAAAAAATTTTAAATTTAATTTGGATATCCTTTCACATTATTATTTTCATTATTATATTTTATTTCATATTTTTTTGATATAAACCACAATGTATCCCTACGGGAGCGACCGAACCTAGCTTCTGGACACCGCGGGCCCCAACACAGATAGATTAGGTTAGAAGGGTAGTGTACCCTTCGTTGGTTTCCTTGTAATGATGCACAAAGAAATTGGAGCCCAGCGAAGCGAAGTAAAGAAGAGACGATTTTAATTAAATAGGATTTTCAGATCAATACTATTCTATCATTGTAGATGAAGAATATTAATCAGAATATGTGTTTTAGCAAAATAAGAGTAACAAAATGATTTTAGAAATTAAGGACCAAGAATTGGCGGTGTCAAATGCGCTAGATTAAAAAGTATTACTTAATTTAAATTTTTCTGTGGTGGGGCGGTTGTAAGCCGCTCACTGTCTCCACGCCGGATCGGCAGATTCGATCCCAGCTCAATGCAAATATTTGTATATGCATGAATATGGGTACTTGCATGGGTCTGATCGTGTCTCGGAGAGAACGTTAAGACGTCGATCCTAGTTGCTAAACGATCAGATATGGCAGTTGTTACGGGTAGTTAGTAGAGCCCACAAAACTCCGACTATTCTAACAACAAAACTTCGATATCGGCAATGGGTTGCGGAGGTCAGCCGCATCTTAGTTAGACTAGAAAACCGAGATCAACTTTTTTTTATACCACTTAGTTGGCAGACAAGCACACGGCCCACCTGATGGGAAGCGGTTACCGTGGCTTATGGACGTATGCTTATGGACGTGTTATACTCGCGCTGCCGACCATGATTAAACCTTCTGATGCCCCTCTTGAAGAACCCCATATTATAGGCGCTTGGGAAAACCGCAGCAGGGAGGTCACTCCACAGCTTGAGTATGCGTGGGATGAACTCCCTGCCTATGGCGAGAGGTGCGATGATAGAATGTAGCTACGGGCATCATGTCAAACAAGAAGTTTCTTTCATACCGCACAGTGCGCACCGTCTCAGGTCAGGAGTTGGGAAAAGACTCAAAGAGTAATGATGACCTATTTCAAATACCTAAGTATTGCAAATATCTCAGAAGTTCAAATACATATCTTGTATTTGAATGTATACTTTTCAATAATTTGAAATCAGAATTGACATGCGAAGTTAAATCATACAGAGACAATACATAAAATGATGTCTTAATGTAAAATAACATTTATTCCTGAAATTGAAGCGTACAAACACATCCAAAGATTATTTAATTATAATATAATATGTGTTACCCTTAAATAGGCAAACTGCTAGAGAAGCCTCACAAGGTGGATTAATTAGAACACGGTTGAAATTGTTAACGGTGGTGTTATTATCTTTTGTGTTGATGTATCAAATTAGACTATCAAATTAGAAATTACGCTGATTTTGAATTAAGTCATTTATAATGTTCTGTATACCCGCGATAGCCAAGTGGTTTGGGTAATGGACTGCTGAGACGAGGTCTCGGGTTCGATCTCAGGTTTCACCATGGCACACACCAATGACTTTTCGATGCTTTTCGAAGTTATGTGTGTATTTATCGCAGGTTTATAAGTGCCCGGTTAATGGCAATAGGCTCGCCACCTATTACATTGGGACCTAAACATAAACTGGCGAAATGTGGGTGCTAGCACCTCTGCCTACCCCTTCGGGGATATAGGCGTGAGTTTATGTTATGTTATGTAATGTTCTGTAAAATTTATTTGTATATGTAAAATGTAAAAAATGTAAAATAACTGACAGGTTTCGCTTAATTTTGTTAAACTAACTTTACCACCATTTACGGGAATAACACAATCATGGTATAGGTTGATTTGCCTGACGTTTCGACCAGTTTACACCGGCCGTGGTCTTAGGTCACAGGATACATAGATTTATTTATATTATATATAATAAATATATTGCAAGTTTGTTTTATGGAATTATTCTATTACATAATTAAAACCGCGGTAGGGTATGGGTAATGGACTGCTGAGACGAGGTCTCGGGTTCGATCCCAGGTTTTACCATGGCACACACCAAAGACTTTTCGATGCTTTTCGAAGTTATGTGTGTATTTAAAGCAGGTTTATAAGTGCCCGGTTAATGGCAATAGGCTCGCCATCTTTTACATTGAGGCCTAAATATAAACTGGCGAAATGTAGGTGCTAGCACAGTGTCAAACCAGCCGTTTTTGAGTTATAAATGTAGCTAACACTATTTTTGAATTTCATTTTACATATAACTAGCTGTTGCCCGTGGGTTCGAATCCCGTCTGTACTGATTTTTTTCCTTATCTTAATAGATTTGAATAGTTATCATACTAAATGCTTTAAAATTTCATTCAAAAACTATGTAACTTTGAAACTGATAGGTTTCAGATTGGGCTTCTCACGTAAATGTTTAAAACGTCATTATATAACTTCTAGTTTGCTACATAAATGATATAACAAAAACAAAGCAAAAATTCTTAAAATACATTTTTCTTTAAAAATAACGACTAAGGTAATAACAACTCGCAATAACGGCTGAAATAACGAGAACGTGTTATTTAAACAACATTCTTTGTATTTTATACAAAATGGTGAACGGAAACAGTATTAGAGAAATTACTTGATAAAAAAACATAAATTACGAAATAGGGAACTTGATAACATAATAAGAAAAATAATGCACTAAATAAGTGGGTGTAAATTATATTTTTGCTCCGGCTCGTTCCTGGGGCAAAGGTTGGCTATTGCGATTCAGCGAGGCAACGCGGTCAGCACCATGGGCACCTTTGCGCCGGGAACGATATGGAGTGGGTTGTTCGACGCGACATAATCGCAAATCTATTTTATGTATTTATGTTTTAATACTGACCAAATTGTATGTATTGTTAATTTTATATTGAAATACAATTATAAAATAACAAATAAGATACCCACTTGTGTCCTTGAATTTGACAGCAGAGCCCGTGGTCCGCTTGCTCTTTCTCCCGCTTTTGGTTACGCTTATACCGCTTTTGTACATTCTGCACCGGAGCCTCGTACCTATAGCAATAAACAGGATTATCAACACGCTGGTGGGCATGGTACAAAAAGTTCTAGGTTAGGCCCATGCATAAGTAAAAAACCATATACATATATGGAATTATTGACATTCCTTTTGTAATTTTTGTCTAAATAAAGGGAATTAGTTACCTCTCCACCATGTCCATGATGTACAGTCAGCATCAGATCGATCTTGATGAACTAAGTACTCAAAATAATCTTAACGCCCTGGTTTTCCCCCTTTTTGTGACTGATGGTTCTGATACTTGATACCACGTTCAGTTCGGGCAAAGAGTGTTAGGTCTAAATATGGTGTATGTACACCCTATAATATAAAGCGTGCTTATAGCATGCAATGGTAGGGCCATTGATTTACCAAAACAAATATTATAATGTTGCATCTTAATACACACCTTAACAATAAATAAAACTTAGTTGTCCGTAATGAAATCGTAGCTTGACAGAACGCCTACGTAGAGTTATGAAAAGAGTGAAGCACTCGAATAGATCGCCTCTTTGGCCGCTATAGAACGCAGATAGATTACGTTGGTTTGAATGTATCTTTGGTTATGTGTTTCATGAAGTTTGTTTTATCTTCGACTATAATAGTACACTAGCCAGCCTGCGCTGGCTTTGTCCATAACATATTTCGCAACTCCTTATGGCTGATACATAAGTCATAGTTCAAATAATGTATGGGAATTGTTTACAGTTATGATTACTGCTCCACTTCCTTATAGAAGTAGCGTTAAGATATATAGACCTTCCTCAATAAACGGCGTAGTATTCAACACGCAAAAGAATTAAATTAAAACCAGTAAGTAGTTCCTGAGATTTCAAATTGGATTAAAATTTCAATTCTTGTTATTCTAAGAAGTCCCAAATCAGATAAATGCGATTTAATTTCGGAAAGAGAAAACTGATCTTTCGAATCATTCTGTCAATGTTAACCTAAGAAAAATATTGTATATTCTTTCTGTAATTTTATACAGTTCTCTTGTGACGTCATGCCTATATATAGATGGTAAAATTGTAACAATATATATAGTATAATGTATTTTGATCTCATAAGCTAGTAACTTTATAAGATAAAATAGACATTACCAGATGTATAGTTGATACATATTAATACAAGCTCTACGGGGATACCTGCAAGGGCGGGAAATGCATTATTATAGGAAAAACGACAGCATTTCATGTTAATATTCGTAGCCAACCCCTCAGTTGTACACAGGTGTAGGAACAATGTACAGGCAATAAATGTATAATGCTTTATTTTGTACTTCGGAGTAGGGGACTCAGAGATTTTTAGGGTGATATAGCCCCTGTAATCACGGGCAATGTGCTGACACTATCCCTCTCTATTTCTACCATATATATCTATGTATAGTATATCTATCTAATGACGCAAATATTACAGGTAGATATTTTCTTAGATTCAGCTGGTATGTTTAATTCTTTATTATTTTAATTATAGAAGTCAATCAATTAGCCCACCGCAGTCTTCTGCTGGACACAGGCCTCTCCCAATATGCGTCATTTTTTCCGATCCTCTGCCTTCCACATCTAGTCAGTCCCAGCCATCTTTTTCAGATCGTCCATCCATCCGGCTAGGGGGCGTCCTACCTTGCGCTTACCTTCTCGCGGTCTCCACTCTAGGACTCGTTTGCTCCAACGGCCATCGGACTTCAGCGTACTTATTCTGCGACCTATGTCGGTAACTTTAGTTCTCTGTCGGATAACCTCGTTCCGAATTCTATCCTTCAGAGAAACTCCAAGCATAGCTCGCTCCATAGCCCGCTGCGCGATTTTTAAGCTATGGATCAGCCCCACTGTAAGTGTCCACGTTTCGGCACCGCAAGTCATAACAGGTAGGACGCACTGTTCAAAGACCTTTGTTTTAAGGCATTGCGGTAGAGGTGAAGAGAAGATTCGACGTAGTTTGCGAAATGCTGCCCAACCCAGCTGGATTCTTCTGGCTAGTTCTTTCTTGAAGTTGTTTTTACCGAGCTGGATAACCTGCTCCAGGTAAATATATTTTTGAACAACTTCGAGGGTCGCCCCTTCGATGGCAATCGGTCTCGGTGCAACATGCTCGTTGAACATAATTTTAGTTCTATCCAAGTTTACAATATTAAAAAAAATATTCACTGCCAACAAATATAACTTAATAGCGTTATTTAAAGCTCGTAATATAATGTAGAAGTGTTAGAAACCTTGAACTCGCAATAAGAAAAACAATAAATACGCCCCTTTATTGTCCTACGTGGGACAACAGGCGGTCATAAACTGGCTCGACTAGTAGATACAAATCTGAATTGTGACGCAAGCATAAAACATTCATGTAGCAACGCAGTTACTAGCCCACCGCGCGAGGCACGCCCTAGGGACCTACAAAACGTAACGAACCGACCTCCCACCATCCTTTTATTTGCCCAGATACATTTTTCTGCCTGCTAGACACGAACTTGTCTTCGGATAGATTATTTATGATGTCACACCGAGACCTTTCTGAACTCGAAAGGTGTGATCATTATTCCCAGGACAAAACACAAGAACTTTTAACTCCACTCCTAAATTGTTTGACGTTCATAAAAGCAAAATGCCTATTCAAAAGTTTTCTTATGTAAATATAAGGCTATTAAATCAATCACGTTTTCAATGAAAGCGGCATTAAAGAGAAATCCGAGGAATAGCTTGCTAACCTTCGGCAAAAAGTCGGTCTGTGGCAAGGCTTTCCACTAATTCTGAATTTAAATGCATGAGATCGAATAGGTTCACGCGGAGTGGATCCCACGTCGAGTTTTCCGATTGCCAGTGCTTATGTATTTAGGAGAAAAATGGGACTTTAAGTCGTACTTCAGCTTTTACAAAAGACCACTATCAAAAGAATCTTATCAAAAGATTTACATACGCAAAGGGTATGTAACATCCATAGTATGAAAGTGACTTCAATTATGTACTTGCTATTGATACAATATTATCAATTCTATTCTATATTGTCAAACTTTACTGTAGATGTTGTTTTGTTACTGTAGGCAATTTACATACTAAAACATCAATAGATATATGACGTAGGTTCACCTGTTCCTAAGCTTTACAAATGACAAAGATTTGTGAAGCTTAGGAACAGGTCAACTTTTTTTTACTTTGTAGTTGAGTTACATTGTCTCTCATATTTTTTTACATGTAGATATTTATTTTATTGCAATTTAGAAACAATTAGTATGTCAATTCTCTTATAAATTTAAATCGTAAAAAATTAACATCCAGGGCAGGATTTGTGCTCGTGCCTTTCCTTTTTAAGCGGAAATATTCTAATCAACTGGGCTACGAGACACGCCTTGAATATTAAATTCTCTTGTTGGGCTACTATTGAAAACCTTGCCATGTATCACTATTTAGCAATCTAAATTTATCTAAATCTAAACCTATAATTTGATCGGAAAGATAAAAAATTGTAATATACAAATTCAATTTTTATGCTCATCTATGAATTAAGATGTATTTTATAGTTGGTGTGAAAGTAACAGATGTCTAGCCGCATTTAAATTGAAGCGAGCTGTCGTTGACATAAAGTGCCATTGTGCCACCCCAAAGGGAAAAAGAACTCGTTCTAATTGTTTGCACATTTCGTTTCTCCCTGTGGCCCGCACGCGACTATCAATGGTGCCATAGTGAGGGGAGAGACAAAAAACGAGAGACCCTTTTGCAGAGTTTCCCAACTTCCTATATTACTCATCTATACTGTGTGGTGAGTGCAAGGCTAGTTGAGTTGATCATGTTCTCTAGTCACTCTCTAATGAGTTTTTACTATTAGATAGATTATCGCTTAATCATGAGTTTGCAGTGAGGAATAACATTGAAAGAGAAGTTCAGCATTGAGTTTTTTGTTTATTGTTTTTCACTCTAATATTGAGATGATGAATGTCACTACCCTATTTTGCGACCTTCCGAAGTGTTGCTGAAAAAAAGAGCTGAATATGAACTCTTAGAAACATAAATAGGTACATGCAAACACAATAATGTATCCATGCAAACATCTAGATTTAAAAGCAATTATTGTAATACATTTTAGAATGTAAATAAGCACAGTTTCTTTTTAAATAATTAAATAAAATATTTATTTAAGTGCAAAATGTCAATATTAAAACACAAACTCGCAAAATAAATTCGCGATTATGTCGCGTCGAAAAACCCACTCCATATCGATCCTATCGTAAAGGTGCCCATGATACTGGCCCCGCTGCCTCGCTGAATCGCAATGGCCATCCTTTGCCCCAGGAACGAGCCGGAGCGGGAGTCACCGCCTTGGTTGTAGATACGGCGGCCAATTTCCGCGATCATCGTCTTGTATTGGGTGAATAAAAGATGAGTTTTTTTCAAGTAACAACAAAACAAGGGTTATATCATCTCTATTTTTATAGAGACGATATAACCCTTGTTTTGTTTAGAATTAGAATTTTTTTTTAGATTTAGAATTAGGCAGAGGATTAACAATCGCATTTCACCAATCACTTTATTTGGTCCCACGTAATAGTAATGAGGGTGAGTATTGACGTTTACCAGCACTATGGCTGACTCGAGCAATGCATCTGAGGCTGAGTCTGGGCTGTATATATCTGTCTGATGTTAAACAGCTCTATCCCTTACTTGCCTTGTATGACATCGCAGGGGAAGAGATGGGGTGGTCCAAATTCTACTCTGCCACTCTGCCAAAATAACCCCATTATCAATTTTAAGTGAATAATAAATTGATTTACTAATTAGTAAGTTGATAACTTTACTTTTTTTTACGGAAGTGTTTCAATATGAGTGTGAGTAACGTAAGTCTTGATCTTTATAAAATAGTATTTTTCACAGAAATATATTAGGATAGAACGGTCATAAGCAGTGTTCACCTGATGACACGCGTGATGTCTTTATCACTATAAAAATATACTTACGATAGATAAGAAATGCCTTTATTTTTCTAATATATTTCTCCATTTTTATACTACAGTTAGAAATAGTACAGTATGGCATTTATACTGTATTCATTCGTATTTATGTTATTATAACATAACTGAGTAAGCGTTAGTAAGTTTCTGCCTCATACAGCAAGAATTGTCTAAATTGTAGTTACCACGCGGTCTTCGTTCAAATGGCCGTTATTACTTAATATATTTCTGTGGTAGTTGCCTACGAATTAATTAAATTAAGTATTTAGTAATCTGAAATAATACTTCCAGGCCTAATTACATCGTGAAGCAGTATCATAATAGAGTTTACTATGTTTGGGTATTATCAAATAAGCAGTAAATTCTTCGTAGAGTGATTTAAAACTTAGAATACATTTTATTACACAAATACAAAATATGGATGCTAAGTATGTATACTATAAGTGTCAGTAAATTTACATACATCACTGGCATTCCTATAGGGCCTCGGGGTTAGGGGGTTAGTCAGTGATTGTTAATCCATCACTCATTTATAAACCAACCCATAGGGAAAGTGCGACTAAAAAAGTGACTTAGAGCTATGAAAGCAGCCGTGATGGGCGCTAAAATTTAAAATAGACTCACTTAAATCAATTCAAGTTGACGTAGTATACTTATTTTGCATAGTTAAACAATACGTTGAAAATTAAATGACTTCAAATTACACTCTAATTATGGAGGCTTATCTACAAAGCCTAAGCTTAAGCATCTGTTTTTTGTAGTAACTACGGTAAGCTCAACAATGGTTTACAGTACTTTAAGTAGGTACTAAAGTTATGAAAATAAAACTGGTTGTAAAGGAAATTATCCACTGGGTTTAAGTATAATAATGCAAGTGCTAAATCTCAACTTTTAAGCAAAATGTTATTTTTATGATAAACTGAACTAACTAAACGCAAAGTCTCGGGGAAGAGGGTCACCATTACTGACACATGTTATAACGGAGACACTCAGCCTGACGGCCATCATCAGATACTTTTTCACGTCTTGCTTTAAGGACCTGGGACTGTAGGAAAAAAGAAACACGTGAGCTAGACGGCATGGGGCGGCAAACGAAAAAGTCTCCGAACCACTTGGTTCTTGATCTAATACTCTGCACCATGTGCGAGTGATATTTAAGTTCAGATTAAAGATTCCATATATGGAACCTTACTGGGGTTTACCGAGAATCCCACCAAAGACCTTATCTGCAAATCTATATACCAGAATAACGGACAAGACTCTGGCGTGAACTTTTCTGTCAGAGATGATAGGCCAAAAGGTAGTCACTTCCATAAAAGCCGTTTAAGTCAAACCAGAAGAATCAGCTCAGCTCAGCTGCAAGCGAGAACAACGTTAGCATGTTATCATGATTATGATTGATGATAACCTTTAGTACAAAATTTATTCGAAGCATAACATGTACCTGAAGATTTTTTATAAAATTGATGTTATCTTTTCGAATAATATTTGACACCGGTTTTAAGAGCCAATGGGGATAATTTTACATATTTTATTAGTGTTAGATATCCCGTTGAATCTTCAAGATCCCGCATCAATCTAAAATATTAATAGTTCGGCAAACAGTTCCTCTTGCTATTTATACTGTAGATTGATGGCACTTGGTGGAATTTGTTGTTACACATATTGATAACTCACTTGTACTTTTCCACATTACTTTATTGCTTATTACACCTGACCGGTTTCGCCTTACGGCATCCTCAAAGGTTTATAATGCTACCTTTGAGGATGCCGTAAGGCGAAACCGGTCAGGTGTAATAAGCAATAAAGTAATGTGGAAAAGTACAAGTGAGTTATCAATATGTGTAAGTTCCTCTTGCGTTTATTTACTTTCTTTAAAATATGGAAACTACACTAGTGACCGTCTCTGTAGATTCTAGGTCTGCATTTTATCGGAGCGAAGAAACTAAATCGGACAGATCTCCATTTTATCAACCCTTAGCAGACAGTAAAAAACAACTCAGTTGGGGTTAGTAGTTTTACCATCTGTGAATTTGTTTGCAATTGATCGAAAAAAAAATTGCAACTTCGAAAGTATAGACAGAAGTAAAACATTTGTCAGTATCACCAGTATCAAAGTTTCAGTAACGGTAACAGTGTCACTAGTTCAATTGTTTTTACATGTTTTTTAGTAATAACATGGCCTCAAATACAAGATTGGAGTCAACAATAGTGCCCGGAAAACGGCAATAGCCTCACACCCTATTACGTAGGACGGAAAACAAATATTGGTGAAACGCGTAAGTTAATTTACTTCTGCCTAACCCACCAGGTGTATGATTGTATGTATGTATGTAGTAATACTTACTTAAATACTACCTATGTTCACCAAGTCAAAACAAGGAAATGGGTTAATGAATATTATAAGTTCTTCTTATTCGAGTCTATAAAGGTGTCCGGCAAAATACATATTTCAAATAAAAGAAATACGTAAGATTTCACAATGATAACACAAAAACTAATGATGGCGTTCATCCATCCCTGTCGTTAACGCATGTTGTGGATCTATAAGCTCCCCTACTATGTCTCTATTGTGTCCTTAAATCACCATTGTTGCTTCAAGTGGATATAGGCCATTTTTTACTCCCCATGTTGAGAATCTAATAGCAAAATTGCGTCAGATTGCTCTGTGTACCGCCTGTGCGGATCTCTTGATGGTGCTAAAGTAATGGACCCCATTAAACAAGAAAAATGTGTCAGATGGGGTAGTATGTTTTACGTGGTACTAAGTGATTTTATATAACTATAATTTTGTTACAATGCACGCCACTAAAGGTGGTAATAGAAAAGGTACTGTTGGAAAAAATATTGTACATCTTTGCACATTTTGTTAACATTGTGTATACATCTTGCGGTATGGTTATCTAACTATGTAAGAAGATTATATTATTATAAGTAATATTTTTGAATTGTTTATTGAAAAAACTTCAATATGAAATTATATTTTTAAATGGTTTTAAAAAATTTAAGTTCCACAAATAAGTTTCGTTAGTGAAAGCATTTAGTAGATTGTCATGTTTAAAAATAGTCGGTAACTGAATTTAAACAGCATGCAAAAAAAGGTATATTTTTATAGTAAATTAAATTTTAGAGAAAAAAAGAATGACTTTCGTAGTAATGTCACGCTTTTCAAATTGAATTATATCCTGATTTCATTAATCCTGTCTGGAGTGATTTTATATTTATGCTATAGCCTTTTTATTTATCTTTAATACACGATATCGTTTGTTGAAGGTATAATAATAGAAAAATAATTACTCTAAATTCAAGCCAATAAAAACACGATCAAATCATATTATAAAACAGACCCTTATAAAGAGCCTTGCAATTAGAGCATCGTGTATAAGGAATCTTCGACTCAACAGCCGATCCGTTTAACGTGTAATAAATCACCAGGGTACACTGTATCGAACCTATTATCAAGGGTATTCGTGCGTTCTGCCCCTTGTTCAACTCGCAAATGTGCAGGGACAAAACAATTTGATTACGTCATTGCCCCAGTCTGCCCGCCATTGTTGTAACGTCATTGATACTGCTAACGAAACATGTCACAATATAATTTATGGAACTGTTGAGAGGGAAGCTTTAATTATAATCTTTGATAAAAATAATTACGTTCTTTTGTCGACAGCAAAATAGCTTAATTCATAATTTGCTAACACCCCACTCGTATGTTGCTGTATTATTGTTGGCATTCTTAATTTTTTTGTCAGGCAATCCTGTTTGTTTGAACTTTATTATGATATATGAGAGGCTTAAAATCTTAAGAGGCTTAAATGGTCATATCCTATTTATAAGCTTTATGTTACTTGTTATACATATTCAAATTCAATACTGTTGCAACTACGTTTCGGATTTTATTAGAGTATATTTCAATCAATATAGGATCAGAAACTGTGTGGGATAAAATTATTAATAGGTTCTGCTGCAAGCAGTAGTACTCTATACAAATACTCTGGAATATGAAGATATGCGTATTTCGCGTAATCAAAGAGAACCTCTTGGGGCATCCTGTATTTTTCCTATAGATTTAGATCGGAAAAGTGAACATTCAAGATGTAAGGACCAGGTTACAGGTTCAAGTCCCCAAACCTGTTACCAGTTCTTTACAAATGAAATAGTCTGACCAACTAAACTACTTCCACACGTTATGGATGTTCGAAATTCTCCAACATATTCGTTTGGGGCGAAGGCGGTGTTCATGAAGATGAATTACAAAGTCCATCAACCCACAAAGCTGCCATAAAGGTGGATTATCAGCTAATATAATACATAGAAAACGCATGTGATCAGTCAGGGTTTCTTTATAAGAATAGATTGACTAACTGAAATACATTTGTGGTACATTCCAAAATTAAGAACTTGTTGAGCAAAACTTATAAAGTAATAGATTGTATAAATAGTTACAATGTTGGTGAAAATGTATCATAAATTGTATCCAATTATTTTCTACTATACAGTACAGATGGCGCTCTCAACAGTGCAATACGTTTAAGTAACAGTCGGCTTGGAGCTCACAGAGCTGTCGTAATGAATAACTGTACTGAGAGTTTGTAAAGCTGTTTACGACTTTGTTAACATTTCATAATACTTCTGTGAAACTTCTAAGTCTCGTGTTGAGGCATGCAGAAAGAAGTAACAACAAGCGTTTATTTGAAATTGGTTAACAAGAAATGGGAACCAACAAAATAATCCCCGTTTTCATAAAAAAGTTATCTTTGTTGCTTCTATTCTTGACACAATACATGTGAAGTATTACAAAAGAGGTCCAAACTTGTGAGCACTTGGCCTTTGTTTATTTAAAAAAGGAATAGTAGATTTTTTAAAATCAACGTCCAGATGAGCCTTGAATCCGTAACCAGTCTGTTTATGATACCTGGCTCATGAGGGCGATTATATCGGACGTGAACCGACTAAAACTGCACTCCGTCTTGGGTCTTCAGCAGCCGGGGGTGTAAGATTGCGTGTGAGTCGCACATCGACGCAGGCAGGCAGGACAAGACTCCATATGTCATCCCCTGGTCAGCGCTCATGACGGCGCAACTGAGCTACCTGCTTGTTTACTACATTAATATCTCACACCAATATCATTTTAACTGTTTTATAATACTATTTACTATCATTGTCTTTCATTCCTTATCCTTAAACAGTTAATACAAAACAGTGCACCCATCGAGATGCATTAGGTGATTACCTTAACGAGCAGCAAGGGACTACTTCAACGAGCTTATTACCGACGGTGTATATTTTCTTCCTGCTTGCTGGAAACGCTTCTTTGGTAATTTACCTTTTTGTTTTTGCATACATTAGTAACAAAAAAAAATTAATGGCTCGTTGTAGCCACTAATATAAGACACTGACTGGAATAATTATACTTTATTCCCCCGACTGCCTTTGGAAGATTTTTTAATAAAAGTATGTAGGTATATTATACACTTATTGTGTGTTTGATTTAAATATGTTTGTTTTTAGGACTGATTTTTGGAAAGTTAATAATATTTTGAAGTATAGTAAGATTGATCTTATTCGAGACCGTAGAAAAACAGACTTCAAAAACAAAAAAAGCAATAAAAGCTAGCACTAAATAGATGAAAAATAGATTTAATTTAAATGATAAAAATCCTTAGTTTTGTATAAGAAAGGAAATTACATCCTTTTAACAACTGGTTAAGCAGTACAAGATTTCAAATTACTAAACTGCTCACAATTTTCGTGAATCCACCTCTTACATAAATCGTATAAGCTGCTCTCAAACATAAAAAGGAAAGAAATAAGGTGGCAATTCATAATACAAAAAGATCCAGTAGCCTACATTCTCTAACAAAAAACATATTTTCCGCAGAGCTTAGTTCTCGAAAACATAAATTGTGAAGCAGTATGAAACATAATAAAGGTATCGAAAGAACAATAAATAGTAGGTAGTTAACATTTCTATTAATAATAATATGAACTACATATAATAAATAAACATGTAGGTAGCTATGCCTGTTATTCTAGAAGACTAGGCAAAGGCGAAACTTTTATCAAATTATTAAAGCGGGTGTTTGCACTCTAATAATTTGATAAAAAGTCAGTTTATTGCCATTTACCAGGCAGTTAATTAATATAATATATAATAGCAGCCGCGGTAGCCTAGTGGTATGGGTAATGAAGTGCTGAGACGAGGTCTCAGGTTCGATCCCAGGCTTATACCATGGCACACACCAGTGACTTTTCGATGCTTTTTGAAGTTATGTGTGTATTTATCACAGGTCTATAAGTGACCGGTTAATGTCAATAGGCTCGTTGCCTATTACATTGGGACCTAAATATAAACTGGCGAAATGTGGGTGCTAGCACCTCTGCCCACCCCTTTGGGGATATAGGCGTGAGTTTATGTATGTATGTTAATTAATATGGTATAAAAGAACTGTTCTTAGTTAATTACCAATAATAATGAATCAATAACATTACGTTTCCAGTTTACTCCTAATAGCGTGGTCCATTAAACACCAACAATAGCCCCACCTGCCAGATATACAACCATCATGCTTGTATCGCTTAACAGAACGCCTATAACCCTTGATGAGGAAATTAACGTTCTATAGCAGACATTTCATCTGTCTCGCTTCAGCGGCGATCGTGCGTTCATTACAACGAGTATGGAGCCCGCAAGCTGATATATAGCTCTCATTGTCACAAACTAACAACAGTCCATTCCGGCTAACGGTCCGCTTTACTGACCTCGTACATCCGGGCCAGAGATGCCAGCTTTAATATGGCAGGCGGGATTTTGGTCCAAAATGAGAGCTTTTTGTAACGTCTCTGTGAATTTGCAGGTTATGTATCCTTTAAGGTCTCTGTATTCATGAAAAATGAACTGAGTTTTTATTAAAATTTACGTTATCTATCTCATCTACCTGCTTGCGTTATTCTTTCAAATGCTCTTGACATTAGATGTGATATAACTCATGACCTACCGCTTAATTACTCACTTCGAGGAGTGTTAGCGCTAAAAGAAAATGAAATAATGTTTACCTGCGGTTTTATGTGGAATATAAGTATCTTTTGAATAATTTCAACTTAAAAGGCAATTTAAGGGAAAAGGGCTTTTGTACAAGTCATATGTTGCTTGAAACATGTCCGAAAATCTAATTTACAGTAATATGTTTATAGACTCATAAATATAAGAGTATTTCTAGGATAAGAAGTTTTTTAGGAGGAGGTAGGACACGACAGTATTTCCGTCCTGTTGAGTAGTTCGACTAGGGAAGTACCTCCGCCCTACAGAATATCGCGGCCATAATGTAATATTTGCATGCCATTACTGGTGATAATACATTGTACTTATTTTATTTTTAGCGACCAACTTATTATGACTGTATTATGCAAATAAATGAAAAAATAAAAAAAATAACCTCGTGTTGTGTTCCCGGCGGTGATTAGGGTAGCCAGAGCTCACTGGAGAGTTTTTGTGCTGTCAGTGGGAAGACCAAAAGCTTGTCCTGTTTTGTCTTTTACATTGATCGCACAGAAACTCTTATGCTTACAGGGTTGGCAGCGCGAGTGCGACTCCTTCAGTGTTGCACACGTCCATTATCCACGGTAACCATTTTCCCTCAGGTGGGCCGTGTGCTTGTCTGTCAACCAAGTGGTATTAAAAAAAAAAGAAGTATCCTATGTGTCATGCCAGATTAACCCATCTCTGTACATTCAGATCTGTTCTCCCATTTTAAAGTAAGGCCATCGATCTCCAAAACTTTTCATATTTATAATCATTTTCACCAGGTTCAATAAAATATAATATCATGAACATTATACTTACAAAAATACTATTTCTATTTTTTTCCTTTAGATTATACCTGCATTGTAGGACAAAAACACATCTAAAAATGAGACTTCTTATCGTATTTTTCTGCCTTAAAAACCCCACCTTGTTTTTACAGTAATTACCTACTTCTGAAAGCTCTTTTGATACTTTTTGTTAGACCAAGGCAAATATTATTCTCCCAGATTTGATTAATTGATGCCAAAGTATTTCCGCGTATTATTATTAATCATGTGAACTTTATCTGACATTTTAAATAAAAGCTCTTAAAAATACTTGAAATAAATTAATACCAACTATAGAAATAGGTACTATTCTAAAACAACAAAACGTTCAACAAAACAAAAGAGCTTAACAAATAAGTTCCAAAGACCTTCGTCTTCGCTGAGTATTTGCGAAACGTCCCGTGAACAAACTTTGTAAATCAGAACGCTTTGTAAATACAGGTGCAAGTGGGAATATTAGCGCATTGCGCACTGCACTGCCAAACAAAGAATCAGCAGAAACCACCATTAAAATATGACATTTCAATAATTTGCCGCGTGGTTCCCGGCAGAGTAGAATTTGGATCACCCCATCTTTTCCCATGCCGTATCGTACAAGGGCTGTTTAACATCAAAGACATATATACAGCCCAGACTCAGCCTCAGATGCACGGCTCGAGTCAACAATAGTGCCCGGAATACGGCAATAGGCTCACCCCCTACGTGAGACCCAAAACAATGATGATGGGTGTTAATTCACCTCTGCCTAACTCGCCGGGAACAAAGGCGTTATTATATGTATGTATGTATGTATTTCAATAAACGGGATAAGAATATCTGTATCTGTTAGCACTTTTCACCACTAATTTTTGAAATTATTATTATCTTTTACGTAGGTTGTTAGAAATAAAGCCACAATTATATTTATTGTTTTAAACCACTTAGGTGACAGACAAGCACACGGCCCAACTTATGGGAAGTGGTTACCGTGGCCTATGGACGTGTGCGACACTAGGGGCGTTACACTCGCGCTGCCGACCCTGAAGAAACCTTCTAATGCCCCTCTTGAAGAACCCCATATTGTATGCTCTTGGGAAAACTACAGCTGGGAATTCATTCCACAGCTTTAATGTGCGTGGGATGACTTTTGTACCGCACATTGCGCACCCTCACAGGTCGCAATGTGTGAGGATGAATTTTCTTTCCTTTAAAAAAAATCTACTTACACATAAGCCTTGCTACATTGAACGTAGTCTCCTGCAAGGCTTATGACTTTTCTCAACGTTTCTCGTATTTTTTTAACCTTCAAAAAAATAGACTCCTCAAACTCTGCAAAATACGCTTCTATTTCGGCTATAACCTCTTCATTTGAATTGAATCGTTTTTCTCCTAGGCAGGTTTTCATGTTGATGAATAGGAAAAAGTCACACGGAGCTAAGTCAGGCTAGTAAGGTGGGGATGAGGTAGCAATTCGTATCGCAAGTCTTGCAATTTTGCCGCCACGATGTGAGAGGAGTGCGCCGGTGCATTGTCGTGATAAAAGAGTACCTTTTTTTCGACAAATGGGGCCGTGTCTTCTTCAATTTCGTTTCGAGCGTCTTTGCCTTTTTCGGAGCAGGTTCGCCCCGAAAGATGCATTGCAAGTAGTATAAAAGTCAAAGTCATTATTTCAATCTTGAAATAATTCTACTTAGACTACATTTACCCCCACTTCCAAGGCGCTGGTGGAGAAGAAACGGCGAAACAAACTACACTGTGACATTTTCAAGAAGATAATTTACATTAGTTCCTTAAGGTTAAAAGTGGACATACATTTTGTCTCGTGGTACAATAAACTTGTTTCAAATTGTCGACAGTTTACGCAAATGTTACATAACTGAGAGCAACTGAAACACCACGGATCACAGTCAATGTAAATAGTACAACAACACCATATAAAACGCGATAGAAGCCATTGAAATTAGTTTTTTTAACCCCCGACGCAAAAACGACGGGGTGTTATAAGTTTGAAGTGTCTGTGTGTGTGTCTGTGGCATCGTAGCTCCTGAATGGATGAACCGATTTGGATATAGTTTTCTTTTTTTTGTTAGTTTGGTAGTGTCCTATGTTTGAAAAAAAGAACGTTTCAAAATTTTTATTATTTTTTCTGAACTCCCTCCTCTCCTTCAAATGAAAGGGCTTAACTAGCAGAATACCATACAATATAACAAATTTCAAATCAAAGATGGCTGCCACCAAAAAATGGCGAACTACATTTTATTTCACAACTCCCTCATTCTATCAAATCAAAGAGTTTGACGAGTAGATCAATTTGAAGTGTAAAATAAAAATTAAATTAAAAATTTTAAAAACCCCCGTCACAAAAAGTAACCCCCAAAAAGTCAAAAATAAGTTGTGTTAGTTAGCTCTATAACTTTGATATACCTAGTATATACTAGTAATATACACCATATATCGCACCTATGCAGAAATACTGTGATATCTTGAAATTAGCGATTTTACAGGAGACTAATTTAAAACTTTAGAATTACAAAAACTTTTCAAATATTGAAGTTAGCGCTTAGGTGTGTATGAAAGTTATGTTTTTCAACTATTGAACTAGTGTTATATAAAGATTTTTTATATTATAAACAAAACGAACAGCTTGAAATTACGTTTTTATAATAATTAACTTTTTAAACTTTCGCTTTCCATGACATGACATATTATGTCATGTCATGGAAAGCGAAAGTTTAAAAAGTTTACAGAGAATTAATCCTTAGAATCGACAAAGCTTACTGTTATTATAAAATATCTAATAATTACTGTGTCTAATGAAACGCTCCGTGGTAATAATACCTATCCAAATCTTCATTTTTGATTATTCTCTCTGTTAAGGGGTCGGTTTATGAAGCTGTTTGAACAGTGTAGGGGCTTCAATGCGATTTTCTTTTGCCTTGGGGCTTTATGTACGCTATTGATTTTCCAAAAGGGTAGGAATCATTTGGGACCCGCTTGTTGTTTCACAAAAAGTAGACAATGGTAGACAAAAAAAAATATTAATGAAATGGAACCAGAGCAATGACAGATTTACTACAGATTAAAATCTTTTGGTCTCTAAGGACGAGATTCATTAATCGCACTCAGCTAAGCAAAGTAGCGTTTTATATAAATACGAGCGGCTTAAGTGCTGTCTATGAACTATGTAATGGGTTATGTGTAAAATTCACAGACCGCACTTAACCACATCCACGTTCATATAAAACGTTTCCCCTATTTACCAACACAAAATCTAAGTGCGATTTATGTAACACGCACTTTACATTATTAAATTTAAGTAACTCATAAATGTATAATTAAATTTCAAAACCATTTTTGTCACAATTTAATCACTCAAGTATTGTTTTATTTGAATATCGGTAAGAATTAATTCAATACATTGCAATTATGTATGTGAAATAAACGATAAAAAATAAAGGATCTCATTGAACACATAAAGGATAAATGCTAGATTGGGTCCATCGACCCTGGTATCATAGAAAACAAATTCTACTACCGCACGCCAACTACTTGATTGCATTACCTAAGCACAATTTTAAATTGACAATCACAATTAACATCTTTGTTGAACCTTAATTGTGATTGCCACTATTTTATTCGAGTGCCATTAGCACTAATTACGGCATTAAATACTGGGCTCAATTTTAAATAACCTACTCTTAATGTGAGTACCTAGAAATCCCTTTTGTAAAGTACATTGGATAATTTTCTGATCTAGGGTCAAGTTTCAAACAATTTCCCGTTTATTAGGTTCTTGGAAATAATATAAACACAGGTACTTCACTGCGAACTGAACCGTTAATTTAATTGAATTTCAATAATTATCTTCTTCAGATCTTTGTTCGATCAATTTTCTAGGTAGCTCATTCACATTTACACTAGTAGATTATCCGTAAGATGAATATGTTATGATATATTGGATGGCTTCAGGTGAGGTTTGGTGGCCCAGTATTTAGGGCATTCTCCCTGTAAGGGAAAGATCGTGGTTTCGAATCCCGCATGAACTCATTAATTTTTTTTCCTATCTTAGTCGATTTGAAGTAAATTAAGTTTTTCATTATTGACTATATAGGAGAATAATCCTTTAAAGTATATTATTTAATAATTACGAATGCACGTTACGAATGTAGTACAAAACAGATTTAAAATGCAAATATATTTATTACATAGTAATTGAATGATTTAAAATGCAAATTGAATGTGTAATCCGAAGAATGCACTTTGTCCCATTAATGAGTAAAACATGGTAGTCTACAAATCGAAAGTTATTTTTCGGGATATATTTTAGCTGATATTTACGCCACGTTGGTTGGAGGCACCCGTTCATTATGGCCGCTGAAAGCCCCTGCCACGTGATAGATGACCTGTTCAGCGCGAATAATGGTCCATTCAAGCTACTTTGGAAACCATTTACCTTTGGTAGTCCACTATACCTAATTACGTGACGAATCGACATGATTGAGGGTTTGATACGCTAATATATTTTGGTAATTAAATGCTTGCTCGAGAATATTTAGATGATGCTTAATCATCATTAAGACAAAACGATGACTTAAATACGCAGGTATATACGAGTGTACTTACTTATAAAGGATATAGTTCATTGCACTAGTTACTTTAAAACCTATTAGTCTTTGGTTTTTACTACTCGGATAGTTATTATTATATTTCAATTATTGGCACAGAAAAGTTTGAACTTTTGGTCATACTGCGTTTTTGGAGATACTCTTAAGTCAAAACTTTGAAGTACTGATACTTATGCGATATTAATCAGGTGTAAATAAAAGTTTGAGTTTGCGTAAACTCGCTAAAATAAGGGAAGAACGGGAATGAACTTCTGTACAAACTTTCATCCCTTATTTTACCATCTTAGCAACTAAATTTCTGAAAATCCTTTCTTATTGGAGGCTAACAACATGAAAAGTATCTACTGTCAAAATGTCAAGTTCATAGGATCAACGGTTCTGATTCTGCGTTGATTAATTATACCAAGAGGAATGAAATTTCATAGTTAATAAATATGACTTCTTTCAATTTTGAAACCGCGATACTTAAAAAATAAATCGTGGTAAAAAATAAAATTTGAGACCAATTTTGTAACATGATCTAGAACTTTGTGAAACCTATTTCTGTGATAAAAATAGCTGTTTATGAGAAAAATGTGAGTATCCAGAATATTTGAGATTTGACTTTGAAAAAAAATGCGCTAGTTCAATCGACGGGAACTTTTGCATATATCTTTTATTATGGTGTATTTAAGACCCCCACCAATTTTCAGCTCTATGCCAATTTATGCAAGTAATTTTATTTTATTTCGTCTATTTTGACTGGATTATCTTCAGGTTATTTGTTTCCTTAGATTTCAGTGTGAGTAACTCATAATTTTAAATTACTCACTTACTGCTCAAACGATAATCCTAAAAGTCTAAAATAATCAGGTACCAATTTATTAGTTGCTAACAATTTCCACGCCAATCTCAATGCTGACTTAAGCCCTAAACCGTTATAAAATATTAATGAATCTTAGTAAGCACTTGTGGTAGCTACGGCAAACTAATATGCATTTGCAATTAATACCGGTGTGTAAATACCTTTTGAAATTTAAATCTGGTAGAAGCTGAATAAGATTAATTACAATCGAAATATTACATTTTAAAATCCTTTTTTGCAGTAACTCATCTTCACTATTGATCTAGTGAGGAAGAGATGATGAAGAAATGTGTAAGTAATATCAATTGGCATACAACGAAATGTACTTCATGTAAAAAATAAAGAAATGTACTGAAGAGAGAATCGCATGTGTCGCACACAAGCTCCAGTAGCTTTAGCGGTACATTAAGTCTATTTTTTTGTTGTAAAAATGTATTCCGATAATTAAATTTAACAAAAATGCAATTACTTTTTTCTTAAAAGCTTTTTGTCACTGGCTAACATTATTGCATTTTTATTCACGTGTGATTAATTAAGCCTGCATTATTAATAAGAGGGGATCCATGAATGTAAGGAAAAAGCGGTGCCTGATTGATGAGCATGTTTGTCGAGAAATTGGCTGGACCCACATTCATTGCCATTAAATATTTTACCGATGGTTTTGGAAGTGACTGCGGCAGTTATAAATGATGTGCAAACATATTCTACACGCAGCTTGTCACAACAATTTATTTACATATCAATTGTGAAATCCATTTGGCTTCAGTGCTGCAGTGGTTATGTTCACCTGGTGGAGTTGTGTACTGATTTGTTGTTATAGTAACTTCGTATTTTATTTTTATAATCTATATGTTAACAATATTTTAATCATGCAAACATCTCGACTTTACTTATATTAGCGTTCCAAATATTTTACATACCAGATTCTAATTTACCCAAAGTACAATTTACAAGAGCTTGTCAAGTTGAACACAATGATTATGATATGCGTTGGGTCACACACTACATCACATTCTCTTTTTTACTATTCAATACATGGAAAAAAAGTGTTCCGATACATGTTAGTGTTTATAATTAATTTTTATTAAGTATGCCTGCAACAAACTAAATTAGGCAATTACTTTTAAAGGCAATACATTCCAAATCTCAGGTAACTGAACCCTTATAAATTTAATAAAACCCTTTAATTCAAGTAGGTTGAATTATACGCAAGGTTTAACGAGATTCTACAATTTAACACTCTGGAATAGGGGATTGGAGTCATAAAAATAGTGAGAAACGGCCAGCGTAAGGTTTGCGATTATATCTTGATTCTGAGACATGGAAACGGTTAGTTTGAATGGTTTGAATTGATATAAATAAATTGAATTGAACATTTGAATCTTTTGTGTATGCAGGCCAGTTGGATTTCATTTCTCGTGAATTTAAATGATACGGTGCGACCTTTATACATAAGATATAAATAGAAACTTAATGATAGTTATCAAAGCATACTTACATACTCTTGACATTAAGTATTACTTTATGACTGATATGAATTTTTTCATATAATTGTAAAAAATCTCATAGTTTGAAGAACTGATTTAACTGAACTGTTCAGATTACCTAAAGTGTTTGTTGACATTGAGGTAAAAAAAGGTTTTAATTTGTTTAGCATCACATTTCAGTTTCACTGCAGCTCGTACATGCTGACGTTTAAGGTTCAGCTTGTAATTGATGTACTTCCATTTTTGTTCAGATTATAAAACGACTACTAACATATTAATTATGTATGGGACCAGTTTGACTTATTAGTTGCATTGCGTTTGTGTTTCCGTACAGCAGGTTGAATTATTTTTTTCCTGTTAGAATATTCTCAATAGCATGCCCGGTTGAAGACAATGTATTTATCCTACAGGTGTTACGTTTCACTTAAAATATAGCTAATAAAACTTTGGTACAAAACAACTTACAATGAGTGAACATACGAAAATATATTCATAAATTTATTGTATAAAAATGAAATAAGAACTCAATATTATATCCTTGTACATTGAAATTTAATATTTATAACATACTCCCGAAAATAATCTTCTAATTAATACAAGATTAGTTTAACTGAGTAATCCCGGTATAAATAGAGGCCCAAAAATTTTCACATTACTCTCGGCTCTCTTTCGTACTTGTGAGTCTAACGTAAACGAATCTCAGCTTAAAGTATATATTATTTTAGTCCTGTGAATCCCAAATTGGATGTGAGCTATGAAAACCTTACGTAAACTTAAACGGAATTAACCAAGGAATTTTATACTAAACGTTTATTTCCATCGCCGTCCTAGTGGATTCGTGGAATTAAAATTTTAAGAATTAATTTAAAAGTAAGTTCTTCTGCTTACCCCTTTGCATTGAAAAAAATTCCACTAATTTCTTCTATATTTACAAATCTTACAAACTACCTGAACTGTAATTTCTGCTATATCTCTGATAAGACCACTGTAAACTTTTTTGGTTGCACGTTTTTGAAATATTACTAATTTGTAGTCACCACAAAATAAAAAGTCCGTTAGCACAGTTCACGCCCATGAAGTTCTCTATTATTTACCTCACGAAATGTTCTGAAAGTAATAAATTTTTCATTGACGGGTACCGCCAACTCGGTTAAGTACTGTGCTGCATATAAATAACAATTATTACACATTGTTTACAGATTTTATAATCGGTTAAGGAAAAAAAACGATTATGATTTTTTTTAACGCCGGCTCGCACTGTTCCTTTATGTTAAGTATTTATGAATTATTATTGTTTGGATCAATTAATAATTGAAGATATCGGGTAATTTAAAAGCTTGAAGCAATTTTATAAACAGGAGGATAAGTCTTTTTGGGTGTAAGGCGTCATCAAGATTCTCAGACTCCAAATTAACCTCACCCTCAAGTCGGTACGACTGCTAATTTGCTAGACCAGGTTATGTCGAAGACTTTTATTTTCATATTGAGAGGTCGCCTTCAAGTAGGTACGCCTACTGATTTGATAGAGAGGGCAAAGGCTTTTCTTTTCTAGTTGACAGGTCTGATAAGAAATGACTATCATGCCTATCTAGGTATGATAGTCATTTCTTAGCTATCATTCTAAATGTTCATATAAAAGACAGATGTCTTTACATACACACATACATACAATCACGCCTTTATCCCCGGAGGGTTATGCAGAGGTGAATTAACACCCACGTAATAGGGGGGTGAGCCTATTGCCGTCTTCCGGGCACTATTGTTGACTCAAGCTATGCACCTGAGGCTGAGTGTAGGCTGTCGCCTTGCACGACACCGCATGTGAAGAGACGGGGTCCAAATTCTACTCTGCCGGGAACCACGCGGCTAGTTCTACTACATTTAGAATATATATAGGCTAATTCCGCAAAAAAAGCATCTTCATTGTCTTCTACACTATGCTAACGCTTTTGTTTAATTATCGAATTAATACCGAATAATAAGTACTTAGTACGGTGTAGGTACGTAAGTACATTACAGAATACTTGAGATTATAAGCTCATTAGTTTCTTTTTCTTGCTAGTTTTCCTCTCTCTTCGGTACTATCCTTTGTTCATGTTGATATTCTGAATGCTGCGCGACTTGAATAAATGTAGAATTTCATTAATATTTTCTCTTTTACGTCGCAGTGCTATTTAATGGTGAATATTTTTCACCTTGCCGATATCAATGTAATGTTATTTTTTATATTTACAAATACTCTTACTTTGTAATTTCTTTACATTAATATATTCAAATATTTGCATCTTGTTGTAATGACTTTTTTCCTTTTCTTTCTAAATATATTTTTTCTGACTATATCATATTTTGCAAGGCATATTTTTCCAGAACAAACTAACATATATAACTACATAGTTTTGGGAAGAATCTGACGACCTCGTCAAATAGCCTTTTATTACGAGTTATAAAGTAATATTTTTGTGTTCATAATATTTAATTATTTGCATACAATATGAGATTTAATATAGAGATTTTCTGACATGTCAATATAATACATTGACCCTAATTGATGCTAAGAAACCGTAAGTGAAGTCAGTTTCATCGTCAACATTGTTATAGATGACAACAATAAGTCCTCAATTTGAAGGCCTCAGTGCTCTACAATAGCAGACCTTTCGTGAATATCCCTTTGGGTAAAAAAACTGACTTATTTGTAATATATAATTTTAAACCAAGGGCAGCATAAATAAGTACCCGTGGCCCAAAATCGTAACTATCAGTCTAAAAGTCCCAAGTTAGATACTTCGTGATTTATTCAATTATTTACGGCAGAACTTATAACATGAAGTCAACGGAGCAAGTCGCGTAAACAAAGTTAGAAATCATTTTGAGTAAATTGAACGAAAAACAAGGTAACGAGGCGAGATCTTAACTGTAGAAGACAAGTGCACAATGAGTATTCGAATACGCGTAATAATATTTTAGAAGTTGGTACTGAAGTTTTCTAATTTTAATGATACAATTTTAATAACACATTATTTATATTGTAATTAAATCACGAATATTACTTACCCGCGGCTCCACCCGCGTGGAATTCCGATCCCATTCACGCTATTAACCCTCTCCGATAGCGTGATGATGAAAAATGTGGCTATCTCTTGATAAAAGATATTTCAAAATCGATTCAATACATCCAAAAATTACACCTTTTTGTTTTTTATTTTTTTATACCACTTGATTGGCAGACAAGCTCATGACCCACCTGATAGAAAGTGGTTACTGCAGCCAACAAGCTTTTGGTATTCCCACTGACAGTACAAAAACTCTCCAGTGAGCTCTGGCTACCCTACTCACCACCGGGAACACAACATGAGGTTATTATGGCCGCGGTATTCTGTAAGGTGGAGGTACTTCCCCAGTCGTACTGCTCAATTGGACGGAAATATCGTCGTGTCCTACCTCCTTCTATTTTGTTGTTTATGTCTGTAAATATAAGATATGTCTGGGCTCCTTGGCTCTCCACATTTATGCAATTTAATACTGTAAATTATAAAGTAAAACTAAATATAATTATTTACTAAAAAATATTATTGCACTATAATACCGCAAGATTGCCTTTTAACGTTACGATTAGATGTATACTAGTCTAGTAATCGGGACTCTTGATCTGTACGCTCATGACTAGTATGCTTAACAGAAATGTAGTGTCAGATTTTGTTAGCAAAAGCCTCACCTCTCAATTGGAATATCGTGCAGAAATGTTATTGAGCCAATTATGGTTATTTCGTGTGTAGTTCGCGTTACTTTTTATGGCATCGGTGCGGTTTATTTCACACTTTATCATGTACATAGACTTTTGTTTTATTTCTTTTTATAGGTCTTTGTATAACTTCCTATAAACAGTGCCTAACGTGCTTTACCATCATCATCATCTTAGGGTTCCCGGTTGAATTAGAAGCTTTTACCTCTGAGCCTGCTTATGCAGGTTTTATAGAAATAACTACTGACAACACCGAGAGGTAACTCAACTATTAGGTGTACTATCTTACAGGTGAGTTTGTATGTCGCTTAAGATGTTGGTGGGGCATCTAAAACATGTACTTACCACCAATGATGTAGTATTTTTAATAGATACATCATACAGGAATTTAGCGGATTTCAAAATGGCACAAACACTAAGTATAAAATATTATACGTGATTATTAAAATGTTAAAATATGAATTATATTATTATTTAGTACCTGGACCAAAACGGGGCAGTTTTAGAAAAGGGGCAGGTCAGGAGTACTCTAAACCGACGAGCATGCATGACGAATGTAATGAGAGTGAATGAAGCGAGAGTAGTATGTCAGGATCGTAGCAAGTGGAGATCCGTGATCTGTGCCTACCCCTATGGGAAACAGGCGTGATTTTATGTATGTATTATTATATAGTGCAGATTTTATTCTCGATGTGGTTATAGCAATAATTGGGATTCTTTTTGTTACAAATACATTCCAAAAGTTATTCAATTGTGTTGTGTACTGTTTATGTTATCCAGAGTAGAGCTTGAGTAAAACTTTATTTGTTGTCAGAACTAGAATACTTTACTCACATAATATGTTACATTTCTTCTTGTAATCCCGGGTTCTTTAAGAGTATTACCATTTCTTATTTTTCGGACGTTGACCATTTTAGCTATAGTAATAAATGAAACGAAAGTCTATTTATGTGTTAATCTAGCTAAGCTATTAGACCGGTGCAGATAAAAAATATTAGGAAATTAATTAATAAAAGCATGAGACCTGTTGTAAATGAAATTAAATATGGTCAAAACAACGGGAAAAGTAAATAAATCTCGCTATGAAGTACGTGGGTTTAATGGTGTGCACTTTAAGGGTGAAAAATGGTTTGGAAAAAGTCTTAAAAGACTTGGGCATTTTCACTTGAAATTAACGTGTCTTTGTTGCTTGAGCATCAAAATAAGATGTAAATATAAATATATTGATAAAAAAACAATTTGATCGAATTTGAAATATAAAAAACTATAACTTCACCAAATTTTGTGAAAATAAATAGTTTTGTGACAGATATAAACAAAAAACCAAAAACCATTTTTCCCAATTTTTCTCGAAAACTGTCAGGTAATGTGAAAAACAGTTCATAGAAAAGTTGTAGACCTTATACCTATAACTTTTGTATTTCATTTTTTTCGATAGAAGGTTTAGTTTTGCTGCAAATCGTGGCAAACCATTTTTCACCCTTAAAATGCACTTCATTACACCCTCGTACTTCATAGCAAGTGTAATTTATTTTTCTCATAGTTTTGATCAAATTTCCTTTCATATTTACAGGTCTCATGCTGTTATTAATTATTTCCCACTTTGCTCATTTTTGACGTTATCAACACTGGCCTGTGCTTACTTCGGGTTTAAATATTTATTTATGAAAGAAAAAAAATGATAGATAGATAGATAGATAGATAGATAGATAATTCTTTATTATACACCAACAGGTTTACAGAAGGAGTAGGTAGCATGTATACAGTTCAATGTACAATGGGCGGCCTTATCGCTGAAGCGATTTCTTCCTGGCAACCTTGGGATGGTCAGTAATGTTATAAAAACAAAAGATATATTTTTTTTACCACTTAGTTGGCAGACAAGCACACGGCCCACCTGATGGGAAGTAGTTACCGTGGCCTATGGACTTGTGCAACACCATGGGGCGTCACACTCGCGCTGCCGACCCTGATGAAACCTCCTATTGCCCCTTTTGAAGAACCCCATATTTTAAGCGCATGGGAATACCGCAGCAGGGAGTTCATTCCACAGCTTGAGTGTGTGTGGGATGAAGTTTCTTTCATACCGCACAGTGCGTACCGTCTCAGGTTGAAATGTGTGGGGATGTACTCCCTGCCTACGGCGAGCGGAGTGATGATAGCGGTGTGATGATGGAATGAATTGTCTGACATGATACCCACAGGGGCATCATGTCAGACAATTCATCTGAGCACAAACCGTTGTATAGGCGGTAGAACACACACAGCGATAAAAAGTCCCTCCTAAAGCGGAGAGATTCCACATCACCTGCGAGTATGGGATTGTCAACCAGCCTCAACGCCCGTCTTTGCACCGAGTCGAATGGGTCAAGCTGGTAAGCAGGTGAGAGCATTACTCCATGTGGGGCCTGACCTGTGCTTTATAAAGAAGGAATCTCTACCCCGCAGTGAAGTACTGCCTCGCCCTGTTGAGCACACCAAGTTTCTTTGATGCCTACTTAACCTTGTCCTCCAAATGACTGCGATACTGGACATCGCTGGAGATATCAACACCAAGGATCCCGATACTCAAGGCAATGGTAAGCGGTGTACCCAGGAATTGCGGCGCCACAATGAATGGGATTTTCTTAGCAGTGAATACACACACTTGTGTCTTAGTGGGGTTGAATTGGACTAGGTTTAGCCGTCCCCACTCTAACACCTCATACCGAAGGATAGTTTTAGTTATCGGCTAAACAAAAATAGATAATGTATTAAAAACAAAAGAAAGAGCGAGAATTATACACCCATGATTTCTACTTGAACTCAAACTACCGCCATAAGACACAACAACGTTTAGACGACTTATAACTGCTATAGTTGACAGCTTGCCTAAAAAAAATAAAGTGTAACTTGAGAGAGAAAGCAACTGTTTTGTCCACGATACATTTGATATCTCTGAAGCAACTCGAGTTACTAGCAGTCGGTTCATTTTTTGTTCTCAACATTACGCTGGCCATTTGCCAAAACCACACTGACTCACGGAGGATTTTGTACTTAAAAAAATAAAATGCCTCAGTATTTTTCTTAGTCAGCTTCTTCGAGATTCTAAATTTCTTTCATTAATTGGTGGTTTCTTCCAATTTTTGTGTAAACGTGTATTACTTTACTAATTAGTTTTTTCTTAATAAGGAACTTAATTAGGAATTTTGAGCCTGTAAGAGTAGATTGCACTCAACCAGATGTTAGTTTTATTAGTTCAATAGACGTTGACTTAAGTTGATCGTAGAACGCGAACACAGATGTTGCAACATTGTTACAATGCATTTATATGTAATCTCTGCCCCTCTAGACAGGTGGCATTACGTTTGTCGAAAATAACAAAATAGATTGATCATTTAATAGATAAAATAGATTTTGAAGAAAGGACATGTCAAGAGTATCCGAAACCGGCGAGTATGTATAAAAACAATTATGAAAGTAAAAGAAGCGAAAGAGGTATGCCAGGATCGCGGCAAGTGGAAAACTGTAGTCTCTGCCTGCCCCACTGTGAAAAAGGCGTGACTATATGTATGTATGTATGAAGATTAATCAATGTATTGTCACATAAACGTCATAAACGTAAAATATTTATCAATTCCAAACATTTATCATTATATTCTACAACACGCTGGCTAACGAATTGCCACTGGTCTACGGGAGGGGCTGCAATATTTTGAATAAATTATCTAAGAACAGAAAATAGGTTCAATAACCTCAGAACGCCACTTGAACAATTGAGAGGTTTTCACACTGGAGATGAAGCGTTCGTACCACTGTGGAGAACGATTTTTATCTGCACCATACTCAGCTTACTCATTAGATTCTCTGATAACATGCAGATATATGCAGGATATGCAGTTCGCATCACAGAAAGTTCCGAGGTCACAAACACCATTGAACCTCGCGGTCCTAATTGCGGAGTGCCTCTTTAGGTTCTTTTCAAGCGCCCCAATACTTTCTTTAAAATAGCGCATCACAAGATTTGTAAAAAATATTATGATTCATCTATAATATCACTAAACTTATCCCCCTTTATACGATTTATTAACATTTTTTTTTAATATTAGTACAGGTATATACTTAATTCTGTTACATTTCAATATTTATAGTTTCTAACCTATCAAGTCTCCGTCTCTGTCTTTCGCATTGGTGTGTAGTTATTTTATCCTCCATTCCTGTAACAGTGCCTTATCAGTAGAATATAAATATATTTATTAGGTCATTAACACTGTCGGACACTCAGTGTTTTCTAATTAGTACCAGTTGTTTTAGAAAAGGAACCTGCTAGCGTACTCTGTTTTATTGTTTTAATTATTTTATTTAAGCTTTATAAATATCACTACAGTTGTTATATTTCTCTAAAGTGTACTTAACTAATATCTAGAATGCTCAAGTTTTAATTGGATAAATATAATTTTAAATATCTCAAAGAACTGTTTAGTATGTGTCATTCTTTAGAGAATTTATGGAATTTTGTAGTATTATGTCCTTTGTGTCTCTTTTGCTGATACCGAAAAACAAAACTAACTACTGTTATGCGTATCTAGTAGGTTTATGTATGAATAAATAATTTCTTTCTTTCTTTCATCATGCCTTTCATCGTAACTAACCAAGCTTATGGTCCCATCTAACAGAGATGTGAGATGTGATGTGTGATACCATGAAAAAAAGTTTCATAAAACAAATTAAACGTATACCAACCCTAGTTTATAAGCAATATTGCTACTAACACTATGGATAATTAGCCGAAATAAATAATTTAATAGTAATAATAATTATTGTTTAAACTAAATTTGATATGATACACCTCAAACGCTCTGATCAAGAAAAATACATACAAAAATTTAAACATCTAAAAAGTATTAGCTTCTCAAGATTCACCAGTAGCAATAAGTTATTACGTAACTCACGAAGGTCAGTCGATAGAAACGGACCAAAAATCAACTAATGCCAGAAATCCTTTAGAAAACCAAGGCTTATCCTTTCCTTAAACCTTCCGCTACCCGAGTAATAACGTGTTTTCGTGACAAATGTGTATTTACTACGTCATTAATTACAGTTGAACAATGTTGTTAGTGAATATGTGTGATTGTTTAGCTCAGCTACATGTAATTATTTTATTAAAATGGAATCGAATTGTGTTACAATGTTTTGGGGCTATATATATATTGTACATATATATATGCGTAGTTCCCGGCAGAGTAGAATTTGGGCCAGTCCGTCTCGTCCCATGCGGTGTCGTACAAGGTGACTGAGGGATAGGGCTGGTTAACATCATAAAGGTATATACAGCTCAGACTCAGGCACAGATACATGGCTCGAGTCGACAATAGTGTCCGGAAGACGGCAATAGGCTCACCCCCTATTACGTGGGGTCGAAAACAATGATTGGTGAAATGTGGGTGTTAATTCACCTCTGCCTAACCCTTCGGGGATTAAACGTGATTATATGTATGTATAGCGGTAGCCTAGTGGTTTGGGTAATGGACTGCTGAGACGAGGTCTCGGGTTCGATCCCAGGTTTCACCATGGCACACACCAATGACTTTTCGATGCTTTTCGAAGTTATGTGTGTATTTATCGCAGGTTTATAAGTGCCCGGTTAATGGCAATAGGCTCGCCACCTATTACATTGGGACCTAAACATAAACTGGCGAAATGTGGGTGCTAGCACCTCTGCCTACCCCTTCCGGGATATAGGCGTGAGTTTATGTTATGTTATGTTATGTAAATATATAATATAAACAAAGTCCTATATTAAAAAAATCTATAACACATGTATGATGTTCGTATGAGTTCGTTCGAGTACAACTTTACCTCGCCCGATGGTAAGCTGAAAACAATGTCTCAGGCAAGAGGGTCACTATTTCATACACGTATCATGTTACAATTGTGACACTCAGCTTGACAGCCTTATCATATGCTTTTAAATTTCCCGCGGTTATATAGGTTAAAGGTTAAATTGGTTTCAGGTCGCCAAAGAGTTTATATCACGGTCTATATAGGGTATATTTGAGTGGGCCGTGTGCCTATCTGCCACCTAAGTGGTACAAAAAAATACATCATCATCCAAGCGTCAATCTCAATTGCATCCAAAATACTTGCACTTTTGAGTCCTTAGACAAGTAGTACAATAGAATAGAATAATAATAACGAGTATATGATAGTGACTCGTATTTAGTCGTTTATATAATCGTGTACGTGTGTTAATCCCATATATTATTATTGGCTAGTCTATTCTAGTCTATTCCACATATTAAGAACACACTTGTACTTTTTTGACAGTATTTTTGAGAAGGTGTTCTGCATATGCTCAATGAAAACCACTCCTTTGACTCTGAAATCAACTTTAAAGCCCTTAGATTATGCGACGAAGGCAGAAAAATGAATGCTCTCGAAATAAATAGAGTACTAAATGCTAACAGAAAGATACTAAATCAGCAGTTGGATTTAAGTCGCTCACCTCTATTGCAATAATGATAATATATCCATATTTATTTATTATTATATTTCTCTTAATTTTAATTATTTCTCTTAATTTAGTATAATTTGGTATACTTGACGTTGTTTTCATCTGACATTATTAATTTTGGGTTTAACTTTATTATTTTGTCATCTGGTATTATTAATTTGACATTTATAGGTTATAATAATATAATTATTTCTTTAATATTGTGATTTAAATATATAATACTAAACATTTCTACATTTAAAATAACTTAAGACTATATATATATTATTTCCCCAAATCTGGGGATTTTTTTTGTACAGGTATGCATAATTTTACAACTACCCACATACGAAATGTGACTGAGTGTCGCAATGTTTATAGAAGAATGTTCTTAACTGTTATTGTAAGCCTTTAAAGACAGATGTAATAAAAAATAATGTGGAAAAGTACAAGTGTTTTCTTAATATGTGTAACAACAAATTCCACCAAGTGCCATTATTCAACGGTATAAATGGTCTAACGAACTGCTGCCACTTGTCTAGGTTCCACTCTCCTCTATTTCATTATTTGACTGACTTAAGTTTTTTACAGGCATGACTTCGAGAGTAAAACTAACACCTGAGCTTCGTCTGCCAATCGGCAGGTGTATCGACTTATTAACCAGGTTGTCTTAGCCCTCGATGTTTTTAGTGGGGCGTCATACATCCGTACGTTACGTGTGTTGACTAACACGAATATAAAAGTGTTCCAATATAATGGCTGACTCACACACTACGAGAAACTGTTTTAATCGCGTACACTTTTAGATTTTCAAACTCAGTATACATTACCCTATCGATTCAGTTTAAGCGTTAGGTGCATTACAATCTTAAACGATTTCGTAGCGCGTGTGCCAACCATAAGCCTTAACGTTTGACTGCTAACAAGATTGTGTTGAAATCTTATTTCAATCTGTATTCCAATTTTAAGATGAAGGCCTAACACGACCCGTATTATTTTAAAAGGGCTGCTGAGATACGGCGACTGCCTCGCTTATCAGAATGAATAATGGTAGATCTACGGTAATAAAAAAGAAAGAGTTTCAAACTCTTTTTTCTTAAAGATTTCATTTTACAGTTCATAGAATGTATCTTGGAGAACTTGGGACTTACCTCATCATTGTCAGAATTTTAGTGTTGTTCCCGGTTGCATCTGAAGCTCTCACTTTGAATCCCAGGGTCTGCTAACTTCTTCTATTTTGGCTTATATGTTTGTTAACCGCCGTCTGTCCTCCCAAACTCGTGAAGAAAGCCTTCACTAGAATCTTGTCCGTTAATCAGTAGGTTTTGACCTGCATTAATTTATACGTTATCTTTTGCCTGAGTATTCATTTTTCTAATATAATAATGAACAATCTCAGAATAGTTTTATCTTAAAACTCTGCAGAATAAGGATGTACAAGCCTATTTTCCTCTAAGCTTATAACCGTTTAGGCTACGCGATATGCTTTTAGCGTCTCATGGGGTTACCGCGCTGCGGCTTCAAAAAATATCAACTCGCTCCTTCGTACGTTTAATATTCAAAACGGTTGAGATATATTATAGAAAATATTTTTTTTAATGTATATTATACGTAGTAATAGCTTAATTTCACAGAAGAGAGAATAGCCAAATTTTTACGTAGTTTTTCCATCTATTTCATATTGCTACTCTCTTCATAAGTGAAAATGAATTATTATAGTTTAAATGCCGGAGATGAATATAGAATATATAAGATAAGACTTAAATCATCAGTTCAGCCCCTTAAGACAAGTGACAGTTCATTGGCTGGCATTTTATAGAATAGAATTGAATAGAATACAATGACGAATGTATAAGATTTGACGTTTAAAACATGCATTAATCTTAGGTTCTTGCATAAAAGAGTAACAATAGCTATGCATTTATTTATATACCCACAAATTTTCACATTTATAATAAATTAGTACAAAAGATTAATTAAGACAAATAAGATTTGTTGTCTCTATGCTGTCATCGGCTCTAAGGAAATTTATATTAATAACAATTTGTGATGAAAACGGGTGTTTTTGACTGAGCTAATTTATTCAAATCAAACTTTTCGTAACTTTATACTATCAACAATGGCCCCGAACTTTCCGTAATTTAATTCTTCTTGTCAAGCTGAATGATAAAATAATTATCCCAAGTAATTTTTATTGAGGCTCGCAAAAATAAAATGGTGAATTGCTGAGTTATTGTGGCAGCTAAAATATGGTAATTAGCACGCTCAGCAGAATTCAGCGTCTATCGTAAAAATAGAGATGTGAAAACGAATTAATTGAGCTGACGGTTCAAGGTATATAAAAGGAGAAAAATATTTTTCCCTTCATAGGATGTAATATCATGAATACGTAAGTACTAATTTAGGTAATCAAACTAGTCGTACCGTAACGAGGTGAATAAAATCAGTAGGAATTCTTCTTGCTCAATTTATGTAAGAATAAATATTATATGAGAAGTATAGCATAATAAAGTGAATACTATATTAGATTTTATTCGAATGGAGTGGTAAGCATTATGCATTATAAACTATAGATATATTGTCCGTACTTTAAAATGGCGACAAAAATGACAACGAAATCATCACATTCGTCGTCATTTTTGTTTTTTTTACGCACCAATCAGAGACACGACAGTGCGCTACGCAAAAAAAGTCATTAATAATAACTTGGCAAAAATATATAATATAGACACGGTCAGCTTGTGGCGAGGTGTTTCCGAGGATTCGGTTTTATTCCCCCTCACTTTGTGTGCTGGCCTTTATTGGCCGGCCATGAGTAGAGTTGCAAGAGCAGAACTACCTACCAAGTTGGAAGTGTAATATGTCAATATGCCGGGGCCATGCTGACTGGTATACAGCGAACTTGCGCCCCACAGACACTTCTCGATAACCTTAGCCGCTTAAGATATGTTGCTCCATGGTCGCACTATATGTGGCTATTATAATGGGGCCCATGCAATGAGTTAGCAAGCCGCCTTTTTTACATTTTTGAGGCTTTATTGTCCTGGCAGGCGTAAGTTAGTCTCCCCCATAGCCCATTTATCAGTCCATCCAATACTCAACCTTATAGCCTATAATTTAGTTTCCATCATGGCCACAGCGCCGCACAGCAATAATCTCTGCGCTTTGCGGGGAACATCTCCCGGTGTATCATATTGTGCGCTCAGGAATGGTATCCGCCATGTGTGTGTATCCTTAGCATATTAAATTCTTTTAAAAGGGCATCTACGTATTGGTTTCAGCCCGACGCATGATTTCAAGCCTTCGCGGCCCGGGACTCCATAGTCCCGAGAGTCATGGAACTGAGATACAATAATATTATTATTGTAAATAATACATACTATCAATACAACCCAAAACCTGTACTGGAGAGCGCAAACCATAAACTATACTTTGATAGAACAATATTAACAGACAAAACCATTCATAACAATAGACCCGACATTACATTAATTGCAAATAAAATGAGACAGCATATCTCATTGAAATGGCAGTCCCAAACACCCACAATCTCAATAAAACCATTACCTAAATAAATAAACAAAAACACAGAACTAAAATAAAAACTAAAACACGGAAACTGAAAATTCACACTCTAAAAAGTATTAAACAAGAAAATATCAAGGTTAGCCGTGGTCTTATGCCACTTGGTCTAACAGAACAATATATTTTAGGAAAAAGAAGACGACCAAGACGCTTTTAACGATACCTCATTTGTCTAGTTCTAGTTAGTAGTTGAGGAGCTATGAGAGAATAAATGAATCTATATACATTACGTAGCCTGTCAAATTGTAACCCTCCTTTTGCTTCGCCGTAGTCGGGTAAGAAGAAATAATTAGAATTCGGAAGAACGAATAGACATAGTACATATACATAGTACATCTGGTGCTGTTAAGTACGGGGTTGAAACCTGAACATTTAATACAAGCCCTTAAAACAATTGACACAGCCGAAACTACACATATGACAATGCAAAAGGCTGCCATTTTAAATACATGCCGCATAGTTCGCAAATTTCTCCATGAAGATTTAAGCAACCAACCCGTACTACCAGAACATGAAACTCACTTGGTTTTGGTCCGTGATTTCATTAAATTAACCGAAGTGTCTTGAAGTATCTCTAGATTTTAGTACACGTCGAAAATTTGTACCATAACTCACAAATACCAATAAAGCGCCACTTACCTCTAACTGAATGCCAACGAGATGTCGTGGTATATATTTACGACTTTTCGGATTTGGGATGTCGGATGGTTTTCAAAAATACAACGAAGGCATTTCAGTCATTTAACCTTACCTATCCAAACTTCCACCGGCTTCAGCTGGCTCCGTGTGGATTTTTCGCACGTGAAGAAAGTCGAGGCACGCAGAATCCGATTTAGAACCGTTTCGGAGTTGGAATTAAAATTGGAGCCTTAAACAAATGATTATATAGATGAACTTGCATTATTTAATAATATTGTTTCCAAAAATTGTAACTATTTTGTCATAGCAATCTGTTTGACCAAACTTCTATTGCCTAAGGATTGTTTGCTGCAATAAATGAAATGAAAAAGTATGTACTAAAATTATTCCAAATATTAATATTGCACTGGTGTAAAAAAGGTAACCAAAACTTTATTGAGTAGTGAAATTTTGACAAAATCTTTTCGGCAAAACGGCAGGCTCCCTGTTTACGATACAAAAAGTTGGCAGACAACACACGGCCCACCTGATGGAAAGTGGTTACCGTGGCCTGTGGACGTGTGCAACAACAAGAGAGTCACACTCGTGCTGCCAACCCTGTAAGTTTCTGTGCTGTCAGACAAAGCAGGACAAGCTTTTGGTCTTCCCACTGTCAGTACAAAAACTCTCCAGTGAGCTTTGTGTTACCGGAATTGTTATAGATTTTGAAAAACATGTGGAATGTTCCATGTGTGGTATAATTTTGGAATATGTAGCCCTGACGGTAGTCACTGCATCAAAAGTCCAGAGAACGATTAGGAGAGTGAGCCAGGGGCTCCAAAGCACAAGGTTTTGATGGAACCGGGATACGCTGTGATAATGATTCTTTGTCTGTTTCTATTATTTCTACAAAAATATAGCCATGAAATATTAAGTTTTATATATGAACTACATTATAAAGTTAACAATTTTATTTAACGCAAAAGATTCCAAATCTTTATTAAAGCAGATACCTAATTACTTTATTTTTCATTAAAATGAGTCCCGAAGAAACTGTCATAATAAAAGTCATTTTTCATAGCAGATGTTTATCATTGCAAAGATTTAATTTTAAGCGAGGGCTTCATGTGAATTATAGACATTTTCGTGGCCTTGTAATTTTGGTATATTATGAGAATTTAAAATAGAATTAAAATTATGAAAATATGAACAAAGCACAATCAGACATGAAGATTTAATGTCAGATTGTAAATATTATTGTTATCATTAGTTTTTTCTCGTGGTTTGGCAGATATGGTAGTCTGACTATAGAAACCTAATCCTGAAATAAAAAGTTGAGCATATGTTGTGTTATTCCAGATAAATTTCAGTATAAAATTTCAACCAGACTCGGTCAGTTGTTTAAACGTTTCTTAAAAGTAAAAATATTTCAACATCTTCGCAGAAAGTTTTAGAAAAGGGGCAGGTCAGGAGTACTCTAAACCGACGAGCATGCATGAAGAATGTAATGAGAGTGAATGAAGCGAGAGTAATATGTCAGGATCGTAGCAAATGGAGATCCGTGATCTCTGCCTACCCCTATGGGAGACAGGCGTGATTTTATGTATGTATGTATGTATCTTCGCAAAAGATAGGAAAATAACTTAATTCATTCTATCGTTGTGAAAATATTAATCGTACAAACTATTTTTTACTTATATAGCATGGTCAGTGCTCACATATCTGATCACAGGGTATCATTTAATATTAAGTCACATAAGTAGAGCAGATATAGCCATCTTGTTTTGAAATAGAAAATAATGAATTTTAAATTATCGTACAGTATGAAGAATACCTAACAATGGTAATCTTCGGAATGATAAGTTTTGATTTAAACCTAATATTTGTACAACTAATGGAAGTTGTTTAACTATACTCATGGTTTTTATCTCCTTTGTGTACAGTGGTGAAAAACAGTCTACGGCATCAGACCACGTCACCACTAAGCAGAGTGGGACCTACGGTGTCTCTCAGAGATGGCGAGCCGGACTTCGTGGGCCCCATAGAAAACGTGACGGTGGCCCTTGGCAGAGAAGCTGTGCTCACTTGCTCTGTCTCAGATCTTGGAGATTACAAGGTAGGTGGATCACTATATAATACTGTTCAAACATTTGTTTATGGCACCTAATGTCAGACTCACATGGTCCACTAGATGGGAAGTGGTTACAGCAGCATATGGACGTGAACAATATCAGGGCTACACATTCGTACATACAACTACCCCCCTGCAGGCGTGAAGGAGGCGTGTGTATGATCCCCGCTCAGTACTAAGATTTGTATGAATGAATATGGGTATTTGCATTGGTTTGGTCATATTTCGAAGAGCGCGTTAAGCCGTATTCTGGTTGTCATACGAACTTCTATAGCAGTCGTTATGGGTAGTTGAAACCCTAAATGCAATAAAATAGCAATGCCTCGATATCCTCTTTGCGCTGTGGAGGACAGATGGCAGTCAGTTAACGAAAAATATCAAAATTCAGCCAAATCTGCAGTTAGACTGGTAAAGCGGACCCCAGATTCCAGGTGAAAGCTTCGTATGGGACTGGTATTAACCCTAGGATGAAGACACTCCCACAGTCAAGATTGTATTGAAGTTATTACTTAACTTATGCATGAATACCACCTATATCAATAAATCTGTGTTAGTGGAAATTCGATGACTCCTCAGTTTGTAAGGAACTGTAATATGAAGGGGCAATAACGCAGCAATAGGATTACAGGAAGACTACGTACCGTTCGTAGTGATCCTGTAATCCTTTTAGACTGTAATAATATAAGTTAGGCTTAGCATAGTCAAGGCCAAGGAACTCATTAATTCTAGTTAGAAAAATTGCTAAACAACGACTGTGTGGGAATTTAAGGTCAGGCGGAATACAACATAGTAACAATTTAATAATACAAAGGAACTCAACCGAGAGGATCAACAGCTCTTTAAAAGTTAAGAACTTAGATATTCAAGCTAGTGAAGATTCTAGGAGTTCCCAACATTTTTATTTAAGATCGTATTCACATTATCCGGTCCAATATCGGTACGACGATTGGCGATGTCCGATAGCCGACACCATGTGCTATTTTCACATTTATCCCATAAAATCATAATACCAAATTTAAATAATATTTTGTTGCCATTTTTACAACTAGTAAATTAGATCTGTGAGAGTAATTAAAAAAAACTTTAATGAAATTTTAACGTATTTAGTATGCTAACTATTGAAATCGATTAACATAGAAAAAAGGCGGCATTTGAACCCGTGATCTTTCCCTTACAGAAGGAATGCTCTAACCACTACATCAAAATTCTGTTTATATGCTGTACCTAACTTATTTTAGAACCGAGCCCTAACCAAAAATAAAAACGCTTTTCTGAATTTACTTTAATAAGCTTTTCTCAACCACTTTAGCTTATATAAAACTGTTACGAGATATGCTCATTTAAAATTTAAGCGATAAAAATGGTCGACACCAACTTATGAAATAAAACTCCGCGTTACGCGACACTGTTGTTTAAGGTTAGTTTATCATCTTAAAATATAGCCACTGAATATTTACAAAACGGTTTAAGTTACGATGTAGGTTCAAATAAGAGAAATAAATGTACAATCTTGGTTTCTTCAAAAGAAAATTAATGATGTTTCAATCCGAAACACTTGGAGACATTTATCTGTTTGAATTCACCATTCGCGTGTTTTTTGTCGACAAAGTAGAGTGGTCCGTAAATAACCCTCGTTTATCGAGGATCCATTTAGTGTCCTTGCTCATGACAAACGAGCTTCTTTCCTTTTAGTGACTATCGATCATCTGTGATGACATTAAAACATTGCCGAATGTATAATCTTTGAAACGTTCTGTAAAAACTTCAAATATCGCTTACTCATCATTACTCATCTTCTTCAACTGTGATGTGCTATTTTCTGTTATTTACTTTTTTCCTAAATTTTATGCACAAGGCCCAAATACTGGGGTAAAAGTGTAGTATTATACACGTCAGACCACGGTAACCACTTTCCATTAGTAAAATTAGTTTTTCATTAAAATTAAGAAATCAAACATATATTTAATCTTTTAACATTTCCCAGAATCTAGAATAAATAAGCCAAGTTACTTAAAATTTTGTCCTAACTTACTCTACCTTATAAAATGTCTATGCAATTGCCAAAATGTGACGTAAAAACAGATTGTCTTAGATCTTTTTTCGTTTCATAATAATTTCAACTTATAACCCCACAAGTTCTTCATAAAATGGTAAAAAGGAAGACAGAAGGATAACTAAATAATCCTGGAAGGGTTCCGTTTGCATCCTTTGAGGTACTGATACACCAAAACATCTTCTTTCACATTTTTACAATCTTATCAATCTTATACAATAAAATGCTTAGAGTTTTTGAGGATTTCATTTTAGAAGTAACTTTACAACGCACAGTAATAACTGTAGGTTAAAAGGTAATTGTAAACCAGGCAGGGATATATTTTCGTAAAAGAGCGTGTAAATTCTGGCGTCTCCCCCAATTTGTTTCCAATCTCGGTCTCAAAGTCCCGGGCTACGATCGGGCCCATCCAGTCGTCAAATTCATTTGCATTTCACCGAGGCGTTATCTCATTACGATTTGCCGATTTATCTTCCTTAACAACTGCGTAATAATTCATAAGTCACTCACAACACTGCACTTAAGAGATCTTTCACCAATTTAAAGGATATCTTGCGTTTTGGATTTATGATTGATGTTAAGCTTTTTAGCTCTCTCATTATGTAACCTCTTCAGAACTAAACGTCACTAACTTTGTTTATAGCTTTCTGTCGATGTTTGGCTATTAAAGCTAATATCACTTTAAGTGTGCGATGTTTTTTTATACCACTTAGGTGGCAGACATGCACACGACCCACCTGGTGGGAAGTGGTTACAGTGGCCCATGGACGTGTTGCACACATGGCATTACACTCGCTGACCACGAACAAACAGAAATGGGAAGTGTTACTGTTGTTGCACTCCCTAGTAAAATCTGTCTGTCAAGATACAGGCACGTGATCCTAACAGCTTCCATAGCGTGGCGGTAGTGAACGCGGGATCGATCCAAATATTTGTACTGACTATTGGCATTTGCATAGGTCTGGTCGTGTCTCGGAGAGCCGTCAGTCTCGGTTGCCATACGAATATCTTACGTCAAATCGTTACGGGTAGTTGAAGTCCTAAAAGGTCCAACAACTGATCTAGCTGCAGTGCCTTGATATCACCATTGGGTCATGGCAAGATGACAATCGCTTCACGGAAAATATCGAACTTCGAACAAATCCGCAGTTAGACTAGTAAAGCAGACCCCAGACTCCGAGTTGAAACTTCGGATGCGACAGAGATCAACGCTAAGATAAACCAGAAGAAGCCACGTTATCCTATATTCCAGTGCTATTTGCTTACTCCAGCAATAAATAAAACTTTGAATTAAATGCTTTACCAGCCTACCGCCTGCGGCTCCCCCCGAGTGGATCTCTTATCTTCTTTTACTCAACCGATTACAATCATACAAACTTTAAATTTTACGTCTGATGAAGACCTTTCTTACAAAAAAACCGCATTAAAATTTGATCAGTATTTTTTGTGTGCATTAGAAACTTACATTTCAAATTTATTACAATTATATAATAGTCCCGCCCGCAGCTCCACACACGTGAATCTCTTATCCCAGTTCTACTCAACCGATTGCAACTAAAAAAACGTACGATCCGACTTAAAAACGTAAGATTTTAAGTCGGATCAAGACTTTTTAACGGAAAAACCACATCAAAATCCGTTCTGTAGTTATTGCATCCATCGCAAACAAAAAATTTCAATTTACAATTACATAATAATATAGATGGATAAACTCTATGAAGAAAAGACTTTCAGATTAAATCCTACATATTTACCTATACTACCTAACCTTTCTGTTATCCCCAACCTTAATCTATCCCTGTGTAAAATTTCAGCCATATTCGTTCCGCCGTTAGAGCGTTATAACATAAAAATATTCAAACATCTTTAAGACTTTTACATTTATAATATTAATAGGATGACCGTCTACTGATACCAGAATCTACGTCCGTAGACTGTATAATAATGTAATTAAATTGAATATATATTTACAGAATTTACAAATTTGTTATCGTCTAGTCGCTATTCAATGTTTGGAATATGTATAATAAGTCCACTCATACTCGTTTTGACGAGCGTGGTTCACCGTGGCATACAGGAGTGTTGCAGATTAATATTACAATACATGTGATTCGATATTTGAACACGATATAATTGATAATACGAAACAGTTGAGATTCTAAAATTACTGAAATAGTTTGTATTTATATTGTTTGTAATTAAAAAATAAACCCATGAAATTTCTTTTCATAACACATAATATCCATACATATCATGATTATATCCTAGTATTAGCAGGTGAAATATTACAATTTCAATACATTATTCAATTGAGCTACAATTATACTTCGAGGCTATTTTTCATTAATAGGAAAACATTTTACAACTGCAGGCAATGTCATGAAAGTTATCCGTGTAGCATATACACCCTCATTTAAAAACTTCATTTCTATCCCAATGCCAATTTATTTTAATGTGTGAATTACTACTTCGCATAGTGGGTCTTTGATAATCTTTTTGTTACTGAAGGTGTGAAAATTCATAAAAGGCGGGATTCAATAAATCCGCATTCTGAGGTAGCTAGATCAGCCTCTTTCTTTTACAAAGAGATCGACTACGTTTGCAATTTCTCCTATGAGCTAACTAAACGCCGACTCATCATGATTTAAATCCATGTCTACACCGAGCTTTACCTACGGTATTAAGCGCCTGTAACTTAGCAGTTACTTTGGTTAAACTTAGTACATTTTCGCAAGTTTTAACTTGAATTGTGGTAACTTTTCAAGTAAAATTTCTGTGACTTTACCTACTTAAATTTAATAAATTCAAATAGCTAAAGTCACAGTTACAGCTTCAATAAAACTTATAGCTATAATAATAATTAATATTTAACACCTCAATTTTAACAAAATTAAATAAAAAAATAATCTTGTTATGTAAATTGAAATGAAATATTTATTAAAACCGTAGGTAACCTAATTCGCGAGTAATATCTATTATATGATTCTGAGAACGTTCATAGAAAACTTCTTCTAAACTATTAACCGTAGATGAAAAATACAAAAGGAGCATCCACAAAACCATTTTTTTGTGCAGAAATCCTCTTGGATACCACCCCGCCAAAGCCAGTGGGGGTAGCTATAACTCGGACCCACTAAACTGCATGGCCGCCTCAGGCTACCAGTTGCCGGGGGTGAGTTAGCCTTTGGCATATCCCTCGCGCACTCCTACTGACCCGGGGCCATAGAAGGCCTACTCGAGTGTGGGACTACGGCGTCCCTATCTTTCCCCAGAAAATGGGGGTGGGGCGTTGGCTCCTTCTGGATCCGATGCAAGTAACTCCCGAAGCATGCGTGTCCGGTGATCATCTGCGTAAGCCGGTACGAGAGACCCATGTGAGACCTACCTAGTCAGTCCTCTATGATGGAGCTTCCACGCAACCTGGAAAATTTACACCAATTTAAACACCAATTTTCTTATTTAAAGAATACATAAGTGATAAATCGTCAAGTATTAAGCTAATTCAAGCGTGTTTAGCGTAATGTCGTTTGAAAAAAAAATCATTCTCAGAAATCAATATTTGAGATAGTTTTAGAAACTAGACGAATGTACATTCGTCCACAATTTGTTTTAAGAAATAATTGTTAATTGACGTCTTGAAGTCCGCAGTCCACAGTGGAGTTTATTGCGCCGTTTCTTCGTCACCAGTGACTAAGAAGTGGTGGTAAATTTACCTTAAGTAGAATGAAATTGACGTGAATAAACTATAATCATGTAATATTATGTTGAAAATAAATGAATTGAAATTGAAACAAAAGAAAAATCTGTATAATCCATTAACCCGAGCGGGTTGGACCTTCGTACCCTGTTGATATCTAATATTTTTTTGTTTTCACTGTGAGTGATTTAAATGCTCGATAATATAGTAAATGAGTTTTAAAATCAAATTCACAGATAAAATCATTATACAGTTACCACTCGTTAACATAATTATTTAATTTTAAATTCATTTCATGTCCTAATAATTCGTTTTCAGGGACATCTTTTGTTAGTTTCAGAACCCAAAAACGGATGTTAAACAGAATGATGTAATCGGATAATTCACAAAAAAGGGGATTTGTGTAAGGTGTATGTAGTATACAATGAAAACCTCTCCAGTAGCACTGCGGATTTACAAATTGAATATTCAGCCGCGGGCACTTTCGCAATCATAACGGAATTGTGAAAATACAGAAAGCTTTGTTGAACCATATCTTTCGAGTACCATCACAGTAAATAAAAAAATACTTTGATCCAGTAACTTTTGTCTGTAATAAATATTAGGATTAGGGCCCAAATTTGTTACCTTATAATACCAGTATTTAAAAGATATAAATACTGTTTTCTACCTATTCTGTAAGAGAGTAATAGATGTCACGCTAAAAGTTAGAACTTTTGTACATAGAACAAAATATTTTTCTTTTTAATATTTAAAAGAAAGAAAAATTTGTAAGAAATCAATGTGAAAAATCTCTCTATTTCCACTATTATAAAAAAGGAAATTGGGTATGTTTCAGTTTGATGGACGCAAAAACTACTGAACAGATTTTGATATGGTTTTTTTTGTTGTAAGTCAGGTCTTGGTCAGACTTAAAATCTTTTGTTTGTTTGATTGCAATAGTTGGAAAGAATCAGAGATAAGAGTGGTAGGCTAGTAGACTAATAAAATTGCACAAAATTAACATTTTTTTTTCGTGCGCAAAATCCCCACGGATACGCCCCCACCGAAGACGGTGGAAGAGGTTATATCGGACTCGAACCGACCAAAACGCATGCCGCTTGTGGGTCGTTTTTGGTTGCCGAATGTGAGGTTAACAAGCATATCCCTCGCATCCCGGCCGACCCAAGGCCATCTCACTCGATCTGGCCCTCACCCCGGGTGTGGGGACCACAGAGTCCCCAACTCGTCCCCGTAAATGGGGAGGCGCGCCAGCCGCGCCGCCGCCGTGGCTACGAAATTAACAGTAGTAATATGAAGTTAGGTCCAATTTATATAACACGGAACTTTCGAAATTATGCTTGCCGCTTAATTTGCTAAGAGTATCCCAATTTCTGAATGTACTAGTATTTAAACGGTATTCTATCATGATGACGGCCAGTGTACAATCTTGCAAGAGAGGTTGCCTTAGGCCTTTGGATACCAATAGTTGGGTAATATTTGCCATAGGTCTTAGTGAAACCCCATGAACCCTACGGACACCCTACAAATCGTAGAGGGTATAATTTAAAATATACCTACAAATGTTTTCAATTAGTTGCAAAACTGTACCGTATAATGTAATTTGTTCTTTCTTTGTGTGTACAATACAATAATAAATTATGTAATTTGATTTGATTTAGTTAATAGGACTGAAATTAGCTGCTCTCAAATATACAGGCAGAAAATTAGAAGCCACTTTTATGGTATATATTGTGATGATCAAAATTAAATTATCCGTAGAATTCATGTTTAGGAAAATGAAACTTTGACTCCGCAGAAATAGGTATATAAACATTTTTTACTTCGGATTGTTATTTTAATACAAAATATCGCTTTCCCAAACTCTTTCAAGGCATTAACAATAAAATATCCGAATACCATGGTTAAGTAGATTCTGATTCCTTTTAACCCGTGTAGTGGGCCTTGTTTCAAAAAGGTTTGAGTGTATGAATAATATTCATTCACGTACAAGAATGCTTGGAAAAATATTATATTTACAAACAAAATAATATATTTTTCAAAGGATGTAATAAAACCTACTTTCCATTTTATCGCCTCTGATGATGGAATGTAGGTATTTAAGCCATAACTAGTAGGTAAAGTCAGCGTCAGAACAATCTTAACAGCAAAGTTATAATACCAAGGTATTAAGAGCAAATCAAACTGTGTTATTGGTTTAAATTGTATTATTGTCCGAACTAAAGGTGTTTACCAAATATCAGAATAATCAGTCAACAGGAAGGGGGGAAACCAAAGCATTAAGAGAACTTTGTTCGTCAAGATTGATCTGATCCTGACTGTACTGAAGATACTAACTGTTCTAAAATAACTTGGTAGGTCTTAGTTACCAGTCACTAATCAGGTATTGATTAGACGAAAATGAAATTGTACAGATATGAAAATTTTCTTTCTATAGTAATAAATACTCATTATAGTCTATATACAGGCATTTAAAATTAATTTTCAATTACAACACAAGATAAAATTGAACAGGAGAGGGCCAGATCGAGGAGAGGGCCAGATCGTGAGAGATGGCCCTGGGTCGGCCGGGGTGCGAGGGATATGCCTGTCAACCTCACCTTCGGCAACCAAAGCGACCCACAGGCGGCGCGCGTTTTAGTCGGTTCGAGTCCGACATAACCTCTTCCACCGGCTCCGGTGGTGGGGTATCCGTGGGGATTTAGCGCACGTAAGAAAAAAAAGAAGATAAAATTGAACTTAATATAATAAAGTAGACGGTCTTAATAAAGAAACGCATCTCTAAATCTGATAACCCTATTTGGAATATGGGATTAAAATGTGCCGAACAACTTGGAACTGCCACAGTAAAATCATTTCCCTTTTGTAACCGTCACCGTCTTCCTCCTGTTTCCCATGTTTAACGTAATGTAATTTCACTTGATTTCTAACTTTCTTAAAGGAACTCACTTTGTCGTGAAATACTCTGGTTGAGAAAACCTTTTGAACGTAACAAGCTGTTATTGTTTTATACAGAAATATATGCAATATTTTGTTAAATCACTGCTTAGGTTTACGTGCACTACATTGTATATCATTGTATTGTTTTTTTTACTTACTACATAAGTACATACTTTAGAAACAAATTAAAAAATATAAGTACGTACCCATGACACAAATGAAAATATTAAAATGTTTATATTATGTATTTAAAATAATCATTACATAGGTAATATTGCCAGGAGTAGGGCTACAAAATGTCATACACTCAGAAAGTGGTACATTTATTGAAGAGCTGCAGTTTCGAGCTATTCTTATCATGTGTCCCTATAAATAGGAGAGGACACAGTTGAGACATACTGAGAGGAAGCCCTCTCCTTCAAGTCTTAGACTGTATGATTTGGGGCGCCATCGAATTTGAAAATCTACTGTATATCAGCTCTGCACTTATATTATAATATACTGTAGGCTATTGGAATCGCATTAGTGTGAACGTAACTGTTTATAGACTTTATTTGTTTGAAAGAAGCCTATGCATTATTACCGGCGCCTAACCTTGAAAAACTTAAAACTATCACATCTATATATCTTAAAATATATCAGGCGAATGAGGTATAATAGTCATTCCTATTAGGGCAAAGTCGCAAAACTAAATGTATACATACAGGGAATAAATTGGTTCGTTGGCAACTGGACAGTATGCGATGTACGTTAGAAAGGATTATCCGACTGAATTGCATGACTTGCGTGAATTAAAGGCATCTTTGAAGGTTCTAATTTGGCTCAGTTTACCGCAATTTATCTACCCTTTTCAGCTGGAAAATTACCCTCCATATGTGCGGTTACAATTTTCTTAAGCACTTTGAAGACTTTAATTAATCATTCTTCTGATAAAATTCTTTCGTTTGATTCATAGCTTTTGAATGTTGCGTGTATTTTTTATGAAAAAATGTTTGACACATATTATAATAGGGGTTTCTCTGACACTATTTTAGGTCGATTTATACAAGAACAATTAGTTAAAATTAGACAATTTTCTTTACAAAAATAATGCTTGTATCATGCTCTAAAAGGAAGATAGGGTGGAATGAATGTTGACCAATCGTAATTAAAAATATATCCTGAATAGTATACGAGTATAATGGTACATAGGTTACACTAAAAGTTTCCGGAATGGGCCACTTACATAAACAATATTTAAAAATTTATTACAACATTTGAAAATAGAACTCTTTGGCTGTAGAATACAGTTTGTTTCATCTGACTGTCTTTTGTTTTTACCTTGTGGCGCCATTTAAAAAATTGTGTGTCTGCATCAACATGGATTTAACTCGGGAAAATTTTCGTAGTATGATTTTCTACGATTTTAAGTGTAATTTGACGGCTCAACAGAGCATCGCTCGGCTTGAAACAGCTTTTGGCGATGAAGCTCCATGCAAGACGACTGTTTATAGCTGGTTTGCAGAATTCAAGCGTGGTCGTATCAATCTCAGTGACGAATCTCGCGACGGTCGGCCGTCCACCGCTGTGACCAACAAAAACATCGATGCTTTGCGCCGTATGATTGAAACAGACAGGCATGTGACCTACCATGAAATTCGCGCATCCTTAGAAATAGGCATGAGTCAAATACAATCAATCCTACACAAACATTTGGGTGTGAGAAAGCTGTGCTCGCGGTGGATCCCACATAACTTGACCGAGGATCAAAAAACGGACCGCGTCACTTGGTGCAGTGCCATGCTTACCAGATTCAACGAAGGTGCGTCAAATTTGGTGTGGGACATAGTAACAAGTGACGAAACATGGATTTATTGCTACGATCCCAAAACAAAGCAGCAATCGAGCGTATGGGTCTTTCAAGATGAGCCGAAACCAACCAAAGTGGCGCGCGTGAAAAGTGCATCTAAGCGGATGATTGCTTCTTTTTTTAATAAAACTGGACACGTGGCTACTGTTGCTTTAGAAAATCGTCGTACTGTGAATAGTGACTGGTACACGACCATTTGTTTGCCAGAAGTTATTGACGAACTCCGTGAAAATAACCGTAAACGCCGTATCATCCTGCACCACGACAATGCTAGTTATCACACGGCCAGACAGACAAACGACTTTTTGAAGGCGAAAAATGTAGAACTCATGAGTCATCCTGCATACAGTCCCGACCTGGCACCTTGTGACTTTTATCTGTTCCCAAAAATTAAGAACCAATTACGCGGCCAACGATTTTCATCACCAGAAGAGGCTGTCGAGGAGTATGAAAAACACGTTTCAGAGGTCACCACAGAGGAGTGGCACAAAAGTTTTCAAAACTGGTTTGAACGAATGAAAAAGTACATAGACGCCAAGGGAGATTATTTTGAAAAACAATAAATTAATTTTGTACCTTTAATAGTATTTTTTCATATTCATTCCGGAAACTTATAGTGCGCCCCACGTATATGGAATAGAACGGACAGATATATACAGCCCAGACTCAGTCTCAGATGCATGGCTCGAGTCAACAATAGTGCCCGAAATAAGGCAACAGCTCACCCCCTATTACGTGGGACCGAATACAATTATTGGTAAAATGTGGGTGGTAATTCATCTCTGCCTAACCTTCCGGGGATAAACATAACACACAAAACATATGCGATTATATGTGTGTATGTATGTTGGTATAGCGTATCAATGAAGTCATAGAGCGGCTGATTTTACTACTATTGCGTATTTCTTTTCTAATTTCGATCTATATAATTGATTCAAAATAGGAATCAAGGAGGAAAAAGTGTCGCATTATGTCGGATGTTATTAATAATAGTAGTACAAAAAAAGTTGAGAATTAGAACTTCGTTCATTACATCACACACTCCGACCCATTTATTTTCGTTATCGGTGCAAATTATCAGGGATTCCTCGAATGCGATGTCCGTAACAGCGCAGTGGGTGAACCAAATGTAAGTAGACAAAGGAACGAGCTATCGACACAATGGAAGAAGAAAAAGATAAAATTATAGGAAATAATCGGCAATTTGAAAAGATCTTTCTCAATAATCAGCGGACTATTATTATGTATCCATTTAGAGCTTCATATGTACAACAAATTTATGTTTACTAATGATTGAATACCTACTATGAAAATTAAATATTTAAGAGTTTTAGTAAGAAAAATATAATATACAAACATACACATACATATAATCACGCCTTTGTCCTTGGAAGGTTAGGCAGAGGTGAATTGATACTCATATTTCAGCAATAATTATATTCGATCTCATGTAATAGGGGGTGAGCCTATTGCCGTATTCCGGGCACTATTGTTGACTCGAGCCATGCATCTGAGGCTGAGGCTGGGCTGTTTTTTTTATATATATAACACGTCAACCAGACTTCGCCTTTCCTGATGGTAAGCTGAAGGCAGTCTCAGAAAAGAGGGTCACCATTACTTACACATAATGGTGACACTCAGCATGACGCTTGCTTGCTTGTATATATCTGTCTGATGTTAAACAGCCCTATCCCTTAGTCGTCTTGTACGACACCGCATGGGAAGAGATGGAGTGGCACTAATTCTACTCTGCCGGAAACCACGCGGCAATAAAAATATAATACACCTTTTAAAATGAGTCTTTTGTCAGGTGGCGTGGATTCGAGCAGATGACCAAACGATATTAACCCTCCACACAAGGCTGGTGACGCACAGTTCACGATATGCCGTAACCAACGACTCCCCCCGGTCTTGGCAGCTCCACATACGGCCGTTGAAGGTTGAGGACCGAGGCTGCTATATGTGCCAGATCAACACTAGCACTATGAAGAAGCAAATTGGATGTGTGGATGTATTAGGTAAGTAACAAAGTCTTTTGGTCTTTTTTTATATGTCAACATTAAATTAGATTAGATTTATTAATTTACATAACATAACATAAACTCACGCCTATATCCCCGAAAGGGTAGGCAGAGGTGCTAGCACCCACATTTCGCCAGTTTATGTTTAGGTCCCAATGTAATAGGTGGCGAGCCTATTGCCACTAACCGGGCACTTATAAACCTGGGATAAATACACACATAACTTCGAAAAGCATCGATAAGTCATTGGTGTGTGTCATGGTAAACATAGATAATTTCATGCCTGTTAATAACAATTCAAATTATATTAATATAGATTACCATGTCAAAAATTACCATGTACTTTTAATGAAAAAAGTCCTTTTAAAAGTCTATTCTTTTTTATATACCACTTTGGTGGCAGACAAGCACACGGCCCACCTGATGGGAAGTGGTTATCGTGGCCTATGGACGTGTGCAACACCAAACCTTCTAACGCCCCTTCAGAAGAACCCCATATTGTAAGTGCATGGGAAAACCGCAGTAGGGAGTCTATTCCACAGCTTGAGTGTGCGTAGGATGAAGTATCTTTCATACCGCACAGTGCGTACCATCTCAAGTTGCAATGTGTGGGGATGAATTCCCTGCCTATGGCGAACGGTGCGTTGATAGAAAGTTGCTGTGGGCATCATGTCAAACAATTCATCTGAGCACAAGCCGTTGTATATTCGGAAAATAACTACTTTTTGGGATAATTCAATTAAAATGGTCGAGGTTTTATCACTTGTTTCTTAAATAGCAATATTAATTAGTATGGCAAACAAGAAAAAATAAACTGTTACTCACAATAGTTAAACATTATTGTCCGTGACTACGAGTTAGCAATAGTTTTTCGGACTTATACAAAGATGAGAATACAGGTTGCATGCCTTTGTAATCTGTCTTTACTACGCTTCGTGGTAAACAAAAGTGAGTATACCAATAACGCTATGCTCTCCTATGCTACAATAATAGTTCTCAGTTTGAAGGCCATGCTTAAGAGATTCCAAATCGTAGGGAGTAAACAGAGAAACCCAAAAAGGTCATAACACTCCGACTGATTATGTCTACCAGCATAAAAACTTACTTTTTGTAAGTAAATATAACAGGAAACAAACTTCAGAAGTCTCACTAATAGTAAGAATAAAGCATACTATTTGATGTTTTAAATTAGAAGATGGAATTATCCGATTGAATCTTGCAATAGAACTTGAGATGTAAATATGCATTGTAAGGTAGTCAATTAGCCCACCGCAGTCCACTGCTGGGCATAGGCCTCTCCCAATGTGCGCCATTTTCTCCGATCCTCCGCCTTCCGCATCCAGTCTGTCCCAGCCACCTTTTTCAGGTCGTCCGACCATCTGGCTAGGGGGCGTCGTACCTTTCATTTACCTTCTCGCGTTCTCCACTCTAGGACTCGTTTGCTCCAGCGGCTATCGGTCCTTCTACAAACGTGGCCAGCCCACTGCCACTTCAACTTGCTTATTTTGTGACCTATGTCGGTAACTTTAGTTCTCTGTCGGATAAACTCGTTCCGAATGCTATCCTTCAGAGAAACTCCACGAATGCTCCATAGCCCGCTGCGCGACTTTTAAGCTATGGACCAGCCCCACTGTAAGTGTCCACGTTTCGCCACCATAAGTCATAACAGGTAGAACGCACTGTTCAAAGACCTTTGTTTTAAGGCAAAAATAAGCGATAATGTTTATTCGTGATAGTAAATAAAATCAGTAACATATATACTTAATACATAAAACGTACTTCAAAACACTATTCAGATAACTCTCATGTCTATTATATCAATTTATTAACGCTTTCGATATGTTCCAAACAAACACTATCTGGAACTTATAATAAGCACCAATATGACCCAATTCCTTAACTTGTACTAAAACTTCTCTATCAAACGTATTCCACAAAATATTATATGATATATCTGTTTTTCCGAACACTTGTGCTTTTTATCTGTTTTCGTAATACCGCTCCGAAATTTCGGATCTTTTTCCTAAAGGAAAACAACATGGACTGAAATGAGATCACGGAATGGCGTCTGGTCAGTCGTTACCAGCCGTCCGTTATAACAACATCAATATTGTTCACAAAAACGCTCTAGACGAGTAAGGCCGCAAGAAGAGCGATATTAAGTATTTTAACGAGAAGACTTTAACTAAAATAATGAAAACTAATAATTTATTTATAAAAGCAAAATACCACTCATTGATTAATCACAAAATCTCAGAAACTATAACTATAACCTACTAACTTGACATTTGGCAGGTAGATTCCTTATAGGGTACAGATATCCGCTAAGAACGAATTTGATTTTTGATTTGATTTATTTATTTCATGAATAATTTACATTGTGTTTGCAAAAAATTAACCTATAAATTTACTACACATACAATTTACTACACAATTTTAAATAAATAATACAACTTTATTACGCGTGCACAAAATGTTACACTTCAGAATAATATTATAAGAATTAAATACAAAATGTCATGCAAGTAGGTAGATAATTTGATTTGAAGAATGTCAACTAATTTGATTCAAAATAATTCCATTAGCTAAAAGTCCATGTCAGAAAAAAATTGTAGTAAAATTTACACGTACAACATACCATAGCAGAATCATCTAAAGTTCAACTACACTATCAAGACATTTGTACAACAAGAATGCTTTTAATTGCGACTTGAACATGTGTGTGTCATATATGAGGTCCCTCAGATGCTCAGGTAGCCTGTTAAATAACTCCACCGATTGGTATCTAGCGCAATGCTTAACTATGTTCAGTTTAGATGCTATTTTTTGTTTTATTGATATTCGTTGTGTTTCTACTCTAATTTTTCTTTCGTTTTCCTACTCGTGTGTATACTTGGCGAAATTACTTAATATAGTCAATATATAAAGACTGGGAACTGTAAGGATACCTAATGTCTTGAAATGATCCTTACAAGATTCACGTTGTGATATTCTGACCATAATTCTAATGGCCCGTTTTTGTAGGACTAAGGCTCTCTGTACATTGTACTCGTAACTGTTCCCCCAACACATAATGCTATACCTCAGCCTAGATTCCACTAATGCCTAGTAAACTGCTTTAAGTTGCTTGATACCAATACAAATCATCTCTAAGACTCCTCAACGCATAACATGCGAATGAAATTGATTAATCGAGTGAATCTAGTTCTTGCTTCCAGTTAAGCTAGGAATCTATATTTAAGCCTAAGAATTTAGAGTACTATGAACTGACTCAATATGATTATTCTTAAATTTTATGTCTATTATATAATTATTTCCAGATGTCAATTTGAATAATATAATATTGGTTTCATTAGAATTTATTATTAAATTATTTACTGAAATTTAATTTAATTTAACAAGACTCCACCTGAGGGGGTATAACAGATTCACGCGTACGAAGTCGCTGGCGCCCATTAAAAGCAATCCATTTTTATTCAAGTTCACGCTTTTTTAACGATTTGATGGTAATAAATCTGCACCAGTAAGTAATTATTCCTTTCATATTATTTCTGCTGTTGACAATATTAATGTATCATAATAGACTGATATTAGAATAAATAATTAAATTTTAAAAGTAAAACTAATTAGTCTACATGCGACAAAACACAAAGAACCTCACTTTTCATGAGTGCACAAGAGAAAATTGTACCTTGGATACAATTTTAAAATGAAAGTTAGTACTATCTCGCACAAAACGTGGACGAACAAATTATGCTACCTCGTCGCTTTCTTAAATTGTTTTTGTTTTCTATTTTGCTGTTTTCAGCTTGTCATCGTTTATATAACCTTTCTAGCAATTTCTTTGCTCATTTTGTGGCCACGAAATAAAAAAAAACATTCGTACAGGGAGACTACATGACAAGGTTTTCTCAATTGGTAATAATAATTACTATACCTTTCGTAAATCTTCAACTCTCAGTGACGTTATTAGTTTGTATCAAAAATTCTGAATATAAGGTTTTGAAGTTGTTACTTCATCTATATGCTAAAGTAGGTTTGTCTTTTTGTAGTCACCTTTGAATACAATACTCACTTTAGTTGCTTTGTTCATGCAACCATTTTTCCAATTGAAATGTTTGAATATTACAGTGCTGGCAGAACGATGTAAGACACCTAGTTGCTATACTTGTTACATAGTGAAGTTATTGTATTCAAATATTGCAACAGTCCTCAAAGTAACAAAAGCGCTTACCTGTCTCGTTTGAGCTTGTAGGTGAACGTTGTTCTGTGAATCTTGGATGGTGAGCAGCATCTTTTAAACATATTTTTAAATTGTATTTCCCTTTTTGTACGTATGGTTGTTAAAACACTAGGCTGCATTCACCATATTATGTATTTATAAAAAACAACAACTGCGCTTTCATAATAATATAGCATTAGTTGTCATGCAGACATCAGCACTGGGAAACATACCATTCTGGTTGAACCAACATCCTTCAGTCCATAATAGAAGAATGCCGTCAACAACTTCCATTTAAAATTAATGCCATTAAAGCCACCTCTCCAAGGCTCGCGATTTCACAGACTACGCGCCATGGAATGGGGCTCGACTGTGGTAGTACCTACAGACAGGATTGTCATAATAAATACATCCGTGTCCTAGTCCGCGTTTGCGAAATTTCGCACCGTAGAAACTCGGTTTTAGCTACAAGAAAAGTAAAATAAGTAAAAGTAAGTAAGTAAGTAAGTAAATTAAGCTTCAAAATTATCGGAATCACTGAGAATTTTTATAATTTCAAATTTACCGCAGTTACCTAGAATGGGAGACTAAGCTAGCATCAAAGCTTTGCATAGAATAAAACATTTGTTAATGTGGGATTGATTTTAAAGGTTTAATTGTGGTCTAAAATAAAAATATTATTTTTTACTGTTATTTGTAATATGTGATCAACTAAAGTTATGGATTTTGTAGTGAAATAGCCAACCCGGTTTAATTTATTATTGACGGCGCGCTGTAATATAAATAGTATATATATTAACTTTTAAACTCTAGCGTTCCATGATTACAATAATGTTAGCGGGAATTAATCTATACCATGATTGCGGTAATTCTTGTTAACATTATTGTACAATAGTAAATATGGTTTTATATCAACCATAATTGCAATAAACATAAAAAATATAATTCATCGAACTTACATATTTTCAAAGATATGCTTACTTACGAAATTATGACTTTTATATATCTGGGAACTTTCAACATAAGATAAGACAAACAACGTTTGAATAAAATTTTAATTACATTCTTCTATGGATTTCATTCGTTCCTTATTTAACATAAAACCAACTAACAGAGCTCTGGAAAAAAAGTCATTACATTTCGTTCCACCAGTATAATTTCTGTTAAAAGAATACCTACATTTGTTTGAAAAATCAAACGAATAGTTTAAAAAAAACGGCTAGTGGTAACGGAAGGTTCGGGCATTCCCCGAGGAACGTCAGCGTTGCTAAAGGGAGTTAACATCCGACGACACGACGCCGATATTAATTGATAACATTTTAATGTTTTCACAACATTAAAATATTTGATATAGTGGGTATTTTTATAGTTCTCAGGAATTAGAGAAATAAAGAGAATGCTGGTAGGGTGGCTATATAGTGCAACGGTGATAACTATAGGACAGATATTCATATCAGGTGGACATGGTGTATAAATACATAATGTTGTATTGTAGGTACTGCTGGAAATGTACACGAATATTACAGATCCGTCCTTCCCGTCCCCGTCAAAAAAGTAGATAAAAGTGGTTTAATTTCAGAATAATGATTTGTACCAAAGAAACATGGTACAAGTATATCTTTATACGTTATTTCCAATTAGGGTTATATTGTATTTACTCACAAATAGGAAAAGATATTACATTTTTAAGGTACATGAAATTGAAATAAACATATTGCTTCTTTCATTATGTGGGATGTATTTTTAGTTTCTAGTCTATTTGTACAATAAGTTATTTAATTGCCTTTACATTATTATTATTACATTTGAAAATTGTAATCCGATTGACGGGCCCTGTGTAATTAAGGCACAACGTCTTTATGATGATTTTAAATTTGCAATAAATAATATGATATCTCTCTATAAAATCCGTTAATAGTTTGATCGTTTAATTATTATTGAACTGTGTGATATTCGCGTAAACTTCCAAAGGTATCGTTTCCGTGTCGTCTCATATAAAACGGACATAGAAACGTAGTTTCATAGTGGCGTGCTCTCACGTCTATACTGCACTCTGTTCCTGAATCCAGTGATTTACCGTCCGCACATTTTGTCCGTGAGCCAGCTAGTTCCTACAGGTTGATCGACGGTTTTGTTGTTTGCCCTGAATTTTGACCTGAATTGTGTGTACATGTCGCAGGTTCTTGTGATCTGTGATTGTTATTTGTGGTTTATGTTTTGCTGTTCGTAGTGCTAAAGTTTCCGTTTGGTAAATTTCAGAAATATCCGTTTTTTTTTATTTTATCTATTGCATGTTTTCAAATTGGCATCAATGTGATCATCTGTGTCAATCACGGTTTACGCCTAGGGTCCGCTACCCATCTCATTTTTACATTACTGACTTAACATATGGATTTTCAAGAGTGACCGTCTTCTGACCACAGCCCGCAAAAGAAAGCTTTCACCAGAATTTCATCCGTTAATCTAGTCTCTTTTTTTTGTATAAAGTGCCCTTTACGTCCATATTTTCAATTAATTTGGCATATTTGTTATCAATCAATCACGTGGTTAGGCTTCACCAAATCTGCCCCATCGAGCACGATCCCACGGTTTTGCTCAAAATTATCATCACCAATCTATCATAGGTAGATTCTACTGTTGTCGTTCACCTGTAATAATACCCCAGTTGACACTAAACTCAGCGCCAGTGACGTCAAAGCACACCTACTCTTAACCGAGTCATAAAATTTAATCACTTCACTTTAAGTGCCAATTCACCTCTTGTTCATTTTCTTCGCAATTCTGCTTTACTACTTATATACAGTCTTAAACATATTTATGAGCTTATGAAACAAGCAAACAACACGTCGTCTTGCACTTTTTAACAACGAAAAAAGAAGTTCACTACGTTGAATATGTGGTAAACTTATCGACTTATTGTACGAAATTATGCTCAGTAATCTTCTATCAGAGTCAGATAGTGACTACGTAAAAGCCGTAATACAAATATTGTGTGCACAAGGACGATAACTTCATACGTAACTTCGAGAACTTAAGTAGCTTACTGCGCTGGCTTACTTAGTCGTTTATTCAATGGTAACACTCGGTACGCTGATAATTAAGTATTATTCTGTGCTGGTCTAGCGCAATTTGTAAGAATTTACTATGATTATAGTAATTTGGCCCCAACAGGACCTTCGAAGCTCAAGCAAACCACAACTTTCTTTTCGTGCTAAAATTTTATATTTCAGTAATGTTATTCGGCACCTCTGCCTTACCCTCCGGGGGAAAAGGCGTCATTATATGTGAAATTTATAAATCAAATCAAATTTATTTTACAATCGTTGTACTGTATTTTACATGGGTTCTTAATCTATCGTGCGTTATTACATTGTGCATGGGTAGGTACATTAGGTATGTTTAATATATACTTGTTCAGTTAATTGTTTTACAGAGTTTTTTACTTAGGGATATTTATCTAAGCTGTGCCTGAACTAGGTAGTCCTGTGCTTTAGGCGTCAAGTGCAGATTAACAATATTTCATAAATACTATTACAGATACAACCAATTTACTAAGAATATTACAATACTAGAGTGATTCACTACTACTAACTAAAGTTATGTTTATATATGTATGTTTGTATTAGTCAAATTATTTCATTATTTTTATAGTTAAAAAATAATCGTCGATAAAATAACAAATGTACAATAAAATTTTATGTTATTGTAGTATTTACTAATGTTTTACATTTAAATCATAGTAATTAATATCAGAACGCGCATTGTTCGAATGGTAACAGAAAGCTCTTTACGAGTTGCCTTGCGCATTTCAATTAAATAATTAATTTCCCCTTTTTAATTGAAACTCACGTATTAATTGAATATTTACGTGACGTTTCCACGCAATGGTGTTATTACATAAAAAGGTTAATTTTCATTTCCATTAAATTAAAAATATGTTTTCTTTTATACTATAAAAACTTGTATGTTATAGTGGAAGATTTAAGGGAAATCTAGATTTCTGCATGAGTGTCGGACCATCAGATTATCAGGGTAATCGTCATAGAGCTCTCTATCCTCCAAAAGCCACAGTTCCTATTGCTTCGCTAGAAGGCAATCTGCTTAAAGGCGATTCAATCCACCCTATCTAGATGACCTTTTATACAGGTATAAAGTGGTTTTATAAAGTTATAAGTAAGCGGTATAAAAAAAAGGTATGATATAATGAAGAAGCTCATTGCCCCAGTGAGTCACCGATCCTATCTGTTGCCGATCAAATTGATAACTGACTGGTCTGCCATAGGAATACAGACAGTGAGCCTATCCACTTTGCTGTCCATAAAGCAATTACATTGAACTCATAGCATGAGCCACTCCCACCTTAATAACTCTGCACCTCTTTCACTTGGAACTAAAAATATGAACAAAATGCAAGCTTAAACTAGTTAGAAGTTACGTTCAGTATATTAACAGAAATTTTATTAAAAAGTTACATACTGTCGCTAAACCATGTCCCATACGCAAATTAAGTTATAAAATGTTCTCGTAACTGCATGGTGGACATGTGCCAGCACGATTTATCACGTTTAAATTCTTGAGACCTTTTTTTTATCGTGCGGAAGTCCACTTGGATACCCTAGCCCAAATACTTGAGACCCGGCGCAACAATTACAACACTATGTCGCTTTTCGATTTTTTGATATTTTGTGTCAATATTTCCTTTTCCTCTAAAGGTTAGGGAGTCAAATGGCAGCCGCTCTCCTAAATACCAAGATACCACATCAACAGAAGGGTTTAAAGTGCAAGCAAGCTTACAACAACCACAATTAGCACTGGAATTAAAAGCATTATAATATCATTGCATACTTCTACGTCCCAAAATTATATCCTTGCCGACGTTCGTTATCTGAACCAACGTGAAACCATAGTAATGTGTCACAAAAGACTGTTATGTTATTCTATTTCAAATATTCAAATATATAGCAATCTACCTGGGATAAAGATAGGATTGCGTAACCTTCCTTAAAAGCTTTTTCATTCATAGATTTGAGAATATTTCTCCTTTTCCTCGTATTTAGCTATGGGTTCTGCCTTTTTATCTTATCCTTAGATGCTTTTGCATTACGTGTTTTAGGATATTGCGTTTTCATAGTTCTGGCACTTCAGTGTCATGTTCGCTATATTTTTGGAAGTAGATAGTAAAAAAAAGATGATCTGGAGTCGGACTCACGCACTGAGGGTTACATACAAAAATGAATTGAGGGACTTAACGATATTGTTGGAAAATTAGAATTATTTATCAATATAGCTCGCAATCAATAAATCAAAGAATCAATTTCATTTATTCAGTTCAGGCACATAAAGAGCACATATGAGCGTCAAAATTTTACAATTATGTCAAAAAATAATATAAATATTTTAAATAATGTAAAATTAAACCATTGGAATATGATTTTTTCGCTAGTTCGGTAGGTTAGTTCTACTAAGAAGATACCAGCAAGAAACTCAGAGAACTATATAATCTTGTTTTTTAAATTTGCTGTAGTTTACAATTTATTTTGTCCGAGCAAGCAAGAGACTTATGTTGACCACGCGTTTACATCATCAAGATACTCATCTGCTTTAGTAACCTTTACTCATTAAAGTTTTTTTCACTTCTATTTTAAATTTATTTAGTAGTATGTTCATCAAATGCTGAGGAATTTTATTGAACATTTTATACAGCAGCCTAAAAACGAATAATAAACTGAAATAAATATTTGTCTGACCACGTCTTCCGAGGGACCGGTGGCCGCTGTAGTCCTATAGTGAATGGCAAGCTCCTATCACAGTGGCATCCAAAGCTAAAGTAAAATAACTTCTTATCCCTATTTATTAACCAATATGTAACCCATGTCGAGTAAAAGTACAGTCAGCATCAGATCGAGCCCTCTATTAGTGTCCCTATTTTCTCGTAATTAGGTAGAAGTAAAATACATACAGAATAGAATAGAATAGTCTTTATTTGCTAGAACATTGTGATAAGAATGTTACAAATTATGTCTCATGACTAGGCACATCATGTTCTGCCTATATTGAGCATGCAAATTTGGCGTTGGTGTACTAATTCGTAGTATTATTAATAATTTGTAAAATTGTTTGTTACTATGACGTTTATTTCTTACAGTGCCTCCAAATATAGTGGATGAAGGTACGAGCGGTGACCTAGTGTCACGGGAAGGTCAAGATGTGAGCTTGTCCTGCAAAGCTGAAGGCAGGCCACTGCCTCGTATCCTCTGGAGAAGAGAAGATGGAGCGAATATACAGTTGAGGAACGAAGCGGGAGAGCTTCGGAAAGGTATGGACCAAGAAGTTTACTTTTATTTATTTCTGACAGTACGCTGTGTTTCATCACGATCAAAGTTTTCTCTATGTTTTATTGATTGTGGAATCAACTTTCAAATTTTGTGCTCATTGGCTAAGCTCTGTATTACACCCCCAAAATTGGTACATTATATTCTTTGAAAAATTACTAACTAAGAACTTACTGCAGTGATAAATTAGGATACGTACCGGTCAGAATCTATCAATCAAGTTAGAAATAGAGAACAGAAATGTATTATTTAAAGGACTGTGTTAACCCCCGTTACCAGATGGTAGGTATGTAAGTTATAAAAACTTTTAAACCCCTTTTCAAAGTTGAATTTAAATACGAAGCCTTCGTTTTTTAATCCAAATGTAACAAAAGGATCTGCTTTTGTGAATAGATAACCCGCTGGAGTGGATTAAGATGATTGATTGAAGCCGGCTTCAAGTATCTTCCATTTTATTGACACATTTGGTAGCTTTCAATACGATCTGAGTTTGAATTACTGATAACGTATACGTACTGAGAACATTTTACTATTTTATGACGTCCATTAGGTCAGATAAAGTGTTCTTTGTCTTTTATGAGAATTAAATGCTCAGTAACAACAAGTAATTAGGGAGGAGTGTCCAATTGATAGTAAGTTTGCTGCATATTTACCAGAAATAGACACAGGCAGATAATATCAACAACCACATTTTGTGAATTTCTTTTTATAGATTCTCTTACTGATGTAATAAAGGACGTAGCGATGAATACATGCCCTTATTAAACCAATCTGATTTCACCAATCCAAGATGATGTCTATAATCAACATCGAATGTTTAAGGTGATCCAGGATTTTTATACGACAAATCTTACATCCAATACTTTCAATATAGGTACTTATTGCAACTATGTAGTTACCCGCATACAATACGTTTTTGTTCTGCAGATTTAATTTTGATATTGTTATACCTAGATTAAGTACTTGCCTACCTGATGTATAGAATTAGTATTAACTTATTCTGTTCGAGTACAACGACTCGACGACGAAGGTAGTGTACGGACAAACCTTTTTTTGTTACACTACTAAGGCATTAGACTCAATGTATATTTTTCAGAATAAAAAAATTTAAAAAAAAATCACCCATGAAACAAGGCATTTCGTGAAACTACATAACACAAGATTGTGTGTTCAAATAATAATACTATAATTGAGAATTGGATACTAAAATCAATAAATTTGAGGCATTTTTTCAGTCGAAGATGCCAGTTAAATATATAACTGTTGTATGATAAACCCGTAATACACTACCTACTTTATAACAGTCAATGAAAAACAACTTCTGTTTTTTACAATTCAACTTGGCACTTTGATTAGCGTTCCTTATTTTTCTGTTGTCCATTATATCTTCTCTTGGGAATATTGAACCAAAGGAAATTATTTACAAAGTAGACAATGAAGCTGGACTCGTAATTAATTATTTTGAGTTATTTTTGGAGAAAGTCTCAAAAGCTTTGGGGGATGGTGACCTTTACAATGTTAATAAATGTTGAGCTGTATTCTGATCGCTAACTAAAATAATAATCTGAGTTAATTAAAAATATCAATATCGAGTTTCATTTACAAGGGATTTGATGGGACTGATATTGTTGTAGATATAATTTTAAGAGGACCGTTGAACCTTAAATAAATCGACGTAAAATATTAATTAATTGATGACAGCTTTTGATTGAAATGACGAATGGACTCTTCAAAAGACCAAAAATAGAATAAGATCAGAATTCCATGGGTTATAAAATAATGATTACGGGGATTAACGCGATAATGGTATAGGTAAGAAAGAAAGAAAGAAAAATGTTTTTTTTTATTGCGGATGACATATGCACATGTACGTACAACATAAAAATAAATAAAAACAACAGTAACAGCACCGTCGATGATGTCTCCCCGTCATGCCGAATATTCACTTCAATACATCAAAAAAACCTTCACCAGCGGACCCTGCAGCTACTCAGGCGGCCAATCGAACAGTGCTATCGAATAGTGCAGAGGTTCGAGAAAGTTCGCTGTGATGCAGCGTAGATATAACATACATACCTTTGATTTACCTGACGTTTCGATCAGGTTACACCGGCTGTAGTCACAGGCTGACAGGCTCAGTGGTGCAGTAGTGGTGCTTGTGGTAGCTCCACGTACATACAATAGTTTGTTTTTAATATAATACTAAACTAAAGAACCTTCTTAGATTGAGACGGGATCAGATTAATCTTTTAACGTAAATTCAATGTAGCAACTAATACATACGCATAGCTCACATCTTTTTGTTGAAATATGTACGTAAAAACTATTAGCGTTGTTCAGTAGGCAGAAAAGATGATATTAGGTACGCTAATAGCACAAATTAAGTATTGCAATTTGCTGGGTAAGCATTCTTACGTTTAATGTGCTGAGAGCGAGTTTTCTAGGTAATTTGGAGCCTCAGGGACAACTGGATCTTACGAGTATTTAGCCCATAGGCTCAAATGTTTTCAATACGGTCTATATTTTTATTTTGTCATAATTAATTTATTTACTTAATGTGCGACATTAGAGTAGTAATTAATTATTTTTTGTGATAACCTACTTTTTTATACCACTTAGGTGGCCCACCTGATGGAAAGTGGTTACCTTGGCATATGGACATACACCAAGGTTGTTATAATCGTGCTGCTGACCCTGAAGGAACCTTCCAACACTTACTACATTACTTATTTATTTTATTGTTATTTTTATAAACAAAACAACTAGCCCTCCCAATGTTGGGAGGCTTTGGCCTACTGTTCCCACGCTGGCCAGACGGGTTGATACAGGGTTTTATTGCAAGTTTTCCTTCTCTCGCAGTGATGTCATCTGCTTATTGTTCCGTAAGTTGCCTCTTACGACACCCTTCGGATGAGATGGGATGGTGATATTTGTATTCTTTTTCCGTCACCACACGGATCTCACTCTTAAATTTTAATGTAATGATAACGGGTAGGTAACTTATGATCAAACATCTTTTATTAAATTATAAGAACTTTTTATGTAATATTTGTACGTCTATTGACGATACAGTATGTGAGATGTTATTTTTTAAAACATACATCCCAAATAAGGCAGCGGTGATTAGGGTAGCCAGACCTAACTGGAGAATGTGTGCCGTCAGTGGGAAGACTAAAGGCTTGTCCTGCTTTGTCTTCTACTGACTTCACAGAAACTCTGTACTTACAGGGTTGGCAGTGCGACTGTGACTCTTCTGGTGTTACAGACGTCCATAGGCCACGGTAAACACTTCCCATCAGGTGGGCCGTGTGCTTGTCTGCCAACTAAGTGGTATAAAAAAGGCAACTCAATTCACAGTACACACTATTAATTTCATACATTTATTGCATCACATAGTTTATGTATCTATTATCAATCACTTGTACAGCCGACAAAGGAGAGCAGGTAGCACATTCACATACTAATTTATATGAAAAAATACGACCGCATGATCCTAAGGAGATTCATTCCAAACGTAAGATTAACTCTGATGTTCCACAACCTTTTAAATATTCAGAACACGGAACCACTCTCTATATATAAATCACAAATCAAGATTCTGATGGTGCGAATTTACGGGCTCTGTCTTAGATTGGCCGGTAAGGCGTAGTGATTAAATGGAAATTACTTCCATCAAAATATACAGACGGCAACACCTGCAAACTGAACAGACTCTATTATTAATTTGAATTTGTGAGGGCCAAATATACGACAAGGGTTAGTTGTAGCAAATCAAATTTTACAGAAATGACATTTATACCTACCTTTGTTTATTGAGATATTTATAGTGACCAACTCCTACAGTCAACATCAAATCGATCTTGATTACCAAGTCTCAAAATGATCTTAATACTAAGGCATTAAGAGCAAGTCAAACTGTTTTATTGATTTATAATTCCGGACTAAAGGTGGGTACCAATTATCAGAACAATCAGTCAACAGGAAGTAGAGAATACCAAGGTATTAAGATTATTTTGAATACTTCACTAGTCAAGATCGACTGTACTTTCGGAAAGAAAATAATCACATAAAATCCACTGAAAATTACTTATTGGAACATTTGCAGAGGATTGCCCTGGAAAACCGACATTCAATATAACCCTAATTATGATTGGTAATTCCACCATGAACCTTTTTGAAATAATAGAAAAATATAATATAAATAAAATATTTATTTTACAGTATCTTACCGTTTGCGAAAAGGACAAATATTATTGGCATTAGTTTAAAATATTCTAATTTAGCGACCACCGTAGCTCAAAAATTCTAATTTAGATTTTTCATTTACTGTTTGGAATAAATCGCAGACCGCGATAAGACCGCCCATTGTACGATTCTCTATCATATACTTATCCTCAGTATGTATCCTATGTTTGGTGTGCAATAAAGATTAATTCTCTTTATCTTATCTTAATATAATATTGTGAAGAAACATTTAAAAATGTTAAATTGTCCTCTAAACATGGTATAAAATTTATTTATGCAATTTAAATTCCTTTCTGAATATGTATTAGTAGGTGCAAAGAAATAATATTCCGAAAGAAATATGATATAGTCGTACAAAGTGGGTAAACTTCTACCTTACAACTAACAGGAATGATAGTCTTCGTTTCGATTTGTGGTCACAATGGAACTGAACGCTTTGTTCCTCGCTATTACTTTAATTTTTCTTTGTCAACCCGTGGTCGCCTTTCATTTCCTCTCGAATTTTTTGCTCATTCTCTTTTATACTTTGTCGTATCCACTAAATGAGATATGTGAAGTCAATTCTAACTTTTTCCGGATACTCTCAGATAATTCGCGATAACGTAATATCTAATTATTTGATCAACACGTCTATTATTCAAAATAAAAATAGTTATAAAACTATAACTAAAAGACTGTAATAACCGCGGTAGCCTAATGGTATGGGTAATGGACTGCAGAGACGAGGTCTCGGGTTCGATCCCAGGTTTTACCATGGCACACACCAATGACTTTTCGATGCTTTTCGAAGTTATGTGTGTATATATCGCAGGTTCATAAGTGCCCGGTTAATGGCAATAGGCTCGCCACCTATGTTAAAAGACTGTAGTACTATATAAAGTGTAAAAAAATGAACTCCCGGAACTATATGTGATTTGGTATTGAAAAATATGTGAAAGTAAAAAAATAAAAAATTATTGTGGAGTTATTCTCTAAAGTTCAGTTGTGAAGATTTCATAAATTGACACCACATCGATATGTACAGCACATGTACTGCAACCCAGTAAACATCTGAGTTTTGGAAGCAGACGCGCGCGTATTATGACTCGAGAGGCCCTGAATTCCGAATTGCGGCCCCGTGGAAATGTTAGCATACAAACATGAGCATAATATTGAATAATAAGTGAAAAATCAACATATTGTTTTTTTTTCGGGCATAGTTACCGATACTGATAAATCCCCAAAGTTCCGAGAGTTAATTTTGTTACACCTTATATAACAAAATGATATCGTTACTAGCTATGGGACATGGGGAAGTATGGGAACCTAATATTACGGATAAAAACCAACCTATGCGTTATTCCAGACCAAAATATATCCCTGAACCTATACCAAGTGTCAGTCAGGTCCGTTATAGCGTGATTGAATAAAAAACATCAAAACATCTTCACAAACCTTGACAGTATTATAAAATTAATAGGAAACTCTAGGAGGCCGATATCTTTGGGGACTAAACCTATAAGACTGCTAACCTTTAAGCCGAGAAATAGATTTTATTAATGGAGCTTTGGATGGAACTTTCCTTTTTCGATCTGAGGTTGAATGGCAGTCCCTAAGTTCCCTTAACTTTATTCCATATAAGTGAAAATTAAACAAATTCTAGAATTTTCTTTTTTTTCTATTCTGTAGAAAAATGCTCCAATTGCAAACTTTGAATGCGAACAGGTTGAGTTGTCAGATAAAGAGATCTGTCTCTTTTTCTGACAACTCAACTCTGTTAATGATGATATGTATGCATTATACTCGATGAACGACCTCCACCCCCGGGAGCGCAGCCCTGGGGGCTGGGGGTGACAAGTGGAGCCGCCTGTCACACTGGCAGTCGCGCGCCTCCTCGTTTCCGGGGACGAGTTGGTTGGTCGGGTACGTTGTAGTCCCCACACCCGAGAAGAGGGCCAGATTGTGAGAGATGGCCCTGAGTCAGCCGGGGTGCGAGGGATATGCCTGTCAACCTCACCTTCGGTTCGAGTCCGACATAACCTCTTCCACCGGCTCCGGTGGGGCGGTATCCGTGGGGATTTTGCGCACGTCAAAAAAAAAAGTATGCATTGTACTCTCAAATATTATTCTTTAATGATTACAATGATATTATTAATACTGTTGATTGATGGCCCTTGGTGGAACCTGTTACATTGTAGAATGCCGTGAGGCGAATCCGATCAGGTGAAAAATAAAATACACTGCAAAAGATTATAATGATAGTTATGAACGATGTTGCAAAGAATACCGTACCGTAAATATTATGCTAAGCCTTCTGTTTGCTTTTGTTTCTAACCCCCGACGCAAGAACGATGGGGTGTTATAAGTTATTATGCTGTATTTTACTAAACATTGAAAAATAAAGTTGGATATTTTAATATTTTTTAAAATGTCCGTATACAAAGAATGATGGAAATAGATTCCTATGAATTTCCCTTTAAGATCTTAATCTAAATATAACCAATACAAAGAGTGACGCGCAAAAACATCCCTTATTTCCCGTAGGTAGATAGGGATGGACCCTTCATGGACCATCCCTACCTACCAGGAAGAAATGAGACGTCTCAATAAATAATATCAGTATATCATTTTATTATTGGTAAAACGTTGTGCTTGTCTGATTTTGTAGGGAAATCAAATAACGTGATAATATGTTTTGAAATAAATTATGATTGTTTTTTTTGATATTCCACAACATTCCACACAACGCTATCTAGACTTTCTAGACCCATGGTTGGCATAGCTTAACTAGCTTGTATTGCTGATAAACATACTTAGATACTATTTATTTTTGTAAATACATAAACATCATACATAGAAACACCCCAGACCAATGCAAATATACATATTTGTGCATAAAAATATTTACACTGATCGGGAATCGAACCCGTGCCTCCTGCGCAGCAGTCGAACGTTCTACTGCTACGCCACAAGGTGAAGGTTACTTTTAAAAAAATATTGCGTTCGTTACGCTTACACTTTTACACACTGCTACCACCTTTGAACAACCAGACGTATAGTAAACTATCAATTGAACAGTAAAATAAAATTCTTAAATAGTACCTAATCATTATTATGAATAATTGGGAGAGGTCTTTGAATTTACATACATACATATAATCATGCCTCTATCCCCGGTAGGTTACGCAGAGGTGAATTAACACTCACCTTTCACCAATTATTAAATTCGGTCCCATGTAATAGGGATTGAGTCTGTTGCCGTCATTCTAAGCTAAGTTAGGCTAAGTCTGGGATATATATATCTGTCTGATGTTAAACAGCCCTATCCCTTAGTCGCCTTGTACGACACCGCATGGGAAGAGACGGGGTGGTCCAAATTCTACACTGCCGGGAAACACGCGGATTTGATATGCAAAATTCAGTTGTTGCAAAATTCATTCACTCATTCATCAATTAACACGGAAAGCACACCCTGGCTCTGGGGAGAAGGCCACGGATGCAATTGGGATACGACGCTAAAATAATGATAATCTCAAAATATTACTATTATGAATGTCAACATTTTACAATAGAAAAATGACATACCCTGCTAATGTAGCACATACAAAGTTGATTAGGTACATTTATTAAGTGTATCTCTTAATTACAGTACAAACATAATACATACATACATATAATCATGCCTCTATACCCGAAGGGTTAGGCAGAGGTGAATTAACACTCACATTTCACCAATTATTAAATTCGATCCCATGTAATAGGGATTGAGCCTATTGCCGTCATTCAGGCACTATTGTTGACTCAAGCCATGCATCTGATGCTAAGTCTGTATATATCTGTCTGATGTTTAACAGCCCTATCCCTTAGTCGCCTTGTACGACACCGCATGGGAAGAGATGTGGTGGTCCAAATTCTACACTGCCGGCAACCACGTCAAAGTCAAAGTAAAAAATAATTTATTCTGTATAGACCATTATATCGGAACTTACAAAACGTCAACAATAAAGGAACATGAATATCGGTTTAGTAAATGGACCACCAGTTCCGACCTAAGAAGACTCCGGCAAGAAACTCAGCGGATATTTCTTTTTTTGGTCTATTTACAAACATACACTTAGTCTACGTAACCTTTACTATATTACAAACATAATATTGCGTAATTATCATAATAACCATTCTACTTTTATTGCAGTGGACATGTTCATGGGCCCAAGCTTGAACCTGTCTAAGGTAGAACGCCGACAAATGGGCCCGTACCTCTGTATCGCGTCAAACGACGTGCCACCTTCAGTCAGCAAACGTATTCTTCTTAGTGTCACTTGTAAGTACATTCTATTCTTCTCTATAAATAGAATTAAGAATTTTGATAACGCCATATATTGGTTTTTATATGTATTATTTTAACTACTTACTAATCGTTTAAATTTTTTTTTTTCCTCCATCTCTTTCCCATTCGCCCAATAAGCCTACACTCGCTATGCTGACGAAACCCGACAACGGTAACGGTAACGTTAACCCAATAACTTTCGCCATATATATGGCGGAAGACCAGATTGATCTATGGTACACACTGTTGAGAATTGCCTGTCCTGTGTACTGGACTGGCTGCCTAGTCCAGAAATATGTAGCTTTTATTGCAATATCTAACCTTATTGTACCCAGTAATAATTAAATATAACAAATAAAATAGTAGTAATTTATTAAATCTCATATTTTTTAAAGCAGACGTTATTATACATTAATTGATTTGGGCATAGTCTGATGGAGTTTTAAAACGAATTATGATAAAACTTTTAACTGAGCGAACAATTCATGCAATTTTTGGTAAAATTATTGCATTTCGGCCATCAGTTCTTTATTTGGACTACGTGAAGCCTTTAAGCTCATGAGTTATTGGCGATATTTCAAAAAGAATTGGTCAATTTGGGTAAATTGCATAGGAAAATTGAAAATAACTGGAATATTAAATTGATTTCAACAAAAAGTATGACTGCTTTATTTCGCGTATGACTACAGTTTAATTCAGAGCTAAAACAACAAAAGACCATAGTAAACGATAAATTAATACAGTAATAAATTCTTAACAATCTTTTTTTTTTTGGCAGTGAAAGTTCACAATGCCACTTTTTATGATCATAGCAGACATATCTACTCGAAGACGTAACCGTATAAACCTTTCAGCTAGGCGACGAAGCCGCGTTTAGGCCGCGGTGGTGGCGGTATAATTTGGTATCACAAACCAATAAGAACGGCTCTGCATAAATCCGAGGCCATGTTCTTTCATGGACCTCGGCGCACGCCACCACCTGGTTCCAGTCTCACAGTGGGAGGCACTCTCATCAGCATCAAGCCCCAGATGAAATATCTGGGGCTCGTGCTCGACGGCCGGTGGGACTTCGGGAAGCACTTTCGAAGTCTGGGCCCCAAATTGGTGGGCACAGGTAACGCTCTGGCTTGGCTACTGCCCAACCTAAGGGGCCCGGAGGACTCCTGCAGGAGACTCTACGCGGGTGACGTGCGGTCCATGGTCCCGTGTGGGAAAACACCCTGAATGATCGGCACATGCCCCTGCTGCAGTACAGTGCATGCCTGCTGCGTGCCGCATCATAAGGGGGTACCGCACGATATCATTCAATGCGGCGAGTCTCCTCCCTGGATCGCCACCATGGATCCTGCAAGCGAGATCCCTTTCGGCGCTATACCGGTTCCGAAAGGAGGCGCGGGAGCGGGGTTACGATCCCGAGCCCGAAGATATTCGGGACGTGAGATCCCGGCTCCACAGGTAAATGGTGGCGGAATGGGAGCTACGACTTGGGCGACAAGGCACAGGGCGCGCTGTAGTAGCGGCGGTAAGACCTATCATGGGGGAGTGGCTAGAGAGGCCACACGGCAGCCTCTCGTAGCGTCTAACGCAGATGATCACCGAGCACGGGTGCTTCGGAAAGTATCTGCGTCGAATGGAGAAAGATCCAACGTCCGAGTGCCATCACTGCGACGCGAGTGAGGACTCTGGGCCGCACACGCTCACCGAGTGTCCGGCGTGGGAGACGCCGAGGCGGGAGCTTGTGGCGGTCCTGGGAGTGAGGGTTCTCACGCTCTCCACCTTGCTCGCGGCGATGGTCTGTTGCGCGGATGCGTGGGCGGCCGGCGCCTCCTTCTGCGAGCAAGTAATGCTCGTGAAGGAGGAGGTGGGGCGGCAGCGGCAGCGGGAGCGACGAAGGATCGTAAGCCAAGCTGCCCGCGTACGAAGGCAACTCGGGCCTGGGGGTGAAAGGTGGAGCCGCCTGTCACCCTGGCAGAAGCAGGCCGTGGCGGCGGCGCGCCTGGCGCGCCTCCCCGTTTTCCAGGAACGAGTTGGGGACTCTGTAGTCTCCACACACCCGAGGAGAGGGCCAGATTGTGAGAAATGGCCCTGGGTCGGCCGGGGTGCGAGGGATATGCCTGTCAACCTCACCTTCGGCAACCAAAACGACCCACAGGCGGCGTGCGTTTTAGTCGGTTCGAGTCCGACATAACCTCTCCCACCGGCTCCGGTGGGGAGGTATCCAAGGGGATTTTGCGCACGTAAAAAAAAACCATTAAGAAGTAAAGAGAGCGATCCCTTTCCGAGTTAATATGTCTCCTATAGTAAAATCAGTGTTGGCTTCACAACGCGTCGAAACGCAGGCTTAAGCATTTTTCTGTTTCACTGCCATTGATGTCTAAGATCGCTCGGAGTAACGGCTATTAACGTTATGCAGCTTTAAATTATGGTCTATATCTTTATGTATTTTCATTAATAAGGTATTTATATTAATATATATTTCGATGTTGCATAATATCCGGCAGGTATATCATGAAACTTTTTTAAAATATGGATTTTATTGAAAATTAATACACACATACACATAATCACGCCATTATCCCCGGAGGGTTAGGTTAAGGAGAATTGACATCCACATTTCACCAATCATTGAATTCGGTCCCACGTAACAGGGGTGAGCATATTACCGTCTTCCGGGCACAATTTTGACTCAAGGCATGCATCTGATGCCGAGTCTGGGCTGTATATATCTGTCAATCCTATCCCTTAGTTACCTTGTACGACATCCCATGGGAAAAGAGGGTATGGCTCAAATACTATTCTGCCGGGTACCACGCGGCAAAATTAATTAGTAGTCATGCAATAACTGTTAGTTTTTTTTATACGACAGTATCACTGACATTGTATTGATTTTTATACAGTTCCACCATCAACATTAGTGGCAACGAAAGTTATCGGCGTGCCCACCGGCTCGGTAGCTCGGATGGAGTGCTTCGTAGAGGCGTATCCGCAAGCCATACACTACTGGCTCAAGAGCGGAGAGGAAATGATACTATCAGGGTAAGTATATACTTTTTTAGTTTTATGTCTATATTCATCTCTTCCCAGCCACTTCTGCCTTTGATATGCTGACTGGTGTTTACCGCAACTATGTTAGCACTATTTCGAATACTTGAGCGTAGGTATATTGTGAATGTGAAGCTACTCTACAGACCAACGCACCTGCTAACGTTTGCTGCTTGCCCACACACATGTACACCGGAAGAACTCAAGAGTGCTTCTGATAATGCTATCAAGGTGACTGCACCTTGGACAAACCAAAATTAAGAAATGATATGCCATCGATAATTCAGAAGAAGACTTGAGCAAGAACATTTTACTATTTCATTCATTAAAATAGTCTTTCAAAAAGACGTCTGTTGCTAGGTCAACCTCACCTGCAAGTTGGTATCTATTAATTACCAGATGAGACTTTGGCCGCAGGTTTTCCTCCCAAGGTTGAGAGGTTAGACAGTTGTCACTCCCTTAAAAGTCGAATAAATTGAGAGTATATACACATACTTCATCTGCGGTCCTTTAGGAATTTCCTCAAAGTTGTTATTACATAATCACGGTATGATAATATTTTTACTCTCTATAATTAATAAATTGTGGTAATTACAGAAGTTTGATTAGAATTTCGGGGCTCTGATGTGTCCTTAAATAACAAGTTAGAGCGCTGTAATTACACTTGTGACACTAATTATATGAACTACAAATTGTAAATAAACATGAATAAAATAATAAAGCATACTTATATGTCAGTAGAGGTGTGAATTGATATAGCTCGCGCCATATGTATAAAATAAAATAAAATAAATAATATATGTACACCGGAAGCCACCCACTATATCTATCTATTTATCTAACTCACTCCATCCCATGGTTGCCTGGTAGAGAGTGCCTTTTGTTATGCCACAAAACTGTACCAAATTTTAGTTTTTTATGTATCCATTCTCTGTGTACATACAATAAAGATATATATTATATTATTATTATATTATATCTTGGACCACTTAGGTTTGGGATATATAACCTGAGAGATAGATGGCATTTTTTATATAATTTAATATTTGTGGATTTGATTTCATCCACCACTGTAGTACCCCGTGATATCCTCCAAAGACACCCAAAAACGTGTACAGAGCACGTTTTGGGTCCAAGATATATGGCGGGAAGTATATCTAAATTTCGCAAGCCTTTCTATGCCACGATAACCGTTTACCATGAGGTTGGCCATATAGAATGTTTATAATTATGTCATTGTTTGTATTGAGTAAGGTGTAAGAAATAGCTAAGGTAATGACAGAATGATATTGATTAGTATTTATTCCTGAATTTTAAAAATATAAATAGGACATGTGAAAGAATAGATAAGTTTTTCATAAATGATAAGCTATCATATTAACAAAGAACGAAATAAATTAATGTTATAGCCTCAGTCACAATAAATAAATACTACTTACTTAATGTCGTTGCAATAAATATATAGCCAACATTGGGAGAGGCCTATGTCCAACAGTGAATTGCAATGGGCTAATTGAATGATTGATTAAAATAAATACCATTATAAATCTACTGCCAAGCAAGTCATTTTCAGAAACACCAATGCTTTTCACTATTTTTATAAAAGCAAACCAAATAACTTCCATTGTGTGTCTGAGTGAACATGTCGTGATCCTGTGTCAGCGAAGTTGTTTACAACTGAGTGAATGTATAAAGCAAAGACAGCCAAAATCCTGGCCCACACTATCGCAACAATGTTTTTATTGCTTGTAGTAAGGTGAGAAATACTTCGTTCAGTTTATATCAGAAGTAATGATTGTATCTTTGTTTCTTTTATGGATTAATATTTCCTGATATGTTGTTGTGTCTTTTATGGATTAATGTTTTAAAAAATGTATTCTAATTGATAACAAAATCAAAAAGTTGTTGAGATCGTTATTGTATTGAATGTTTATTTTTTTTATACTTATTTCAATCAATCAATTAGCCAACCGCAATCAACTGCAGGACCGTGCTCCATTGCTGCATCATTTCATCCGATCGATCCAAAATTTGTTTTTTTTTTTATATAGGACACGCCAACTTGACCTCACCTCGCCTGATGGTAAGCTAAAGGCAAAGTCTCGGGAAAGAATAATGCCCTTATATTGCCCGAGGCAGAGGATCAGATGAAAAGACGCACATTGGGAGAGGCCTACGTCCAGCAGTGGGCTAATTGATTGATGGACATTGCCCAAACTGCTGAATGAAGTTATATATGAATTAATAATATTATAAAGTTAAACGATGGGACATGTGGGTAGATATTTTTTATAATTTTTCAATGGATAAATATAGCTCTAGCAAAGACGTAACGACACTGAGATGCGCTGTTGAAATCATTAACTTGAATGTAAATACTCTACTGCATATTAACTACATGTTGCCCACTGGCAGCATTCCTTGCTATGCAGACAACAGCACCTTACACGGGATGGAGTTATCATGGACGTGCTGCGGTGAAATAGTTTGATATCGCGGAAAAAAAGGCAGCTCTGGTCGTTGAGTTTGACTGGATCCTAAATCACACTTCCCAATGGGGCTATGAGAACTTAGTCCAGTTCAATGCCAAGAAGACGCAGTCATGTGCGTTTGCAGCAAGGTATCTTCTTTCCGTCCCTTTCCCAGTTCTTCAGAGCACACCACTACCACTGCAGGACAACCTCAATATCCTCGGTATGAATGTTCGCTGCAAACTGAATAACAAAAGCTACATCAAGAGCATCATCAAAACAGCCTCGCGTAAACTCGGAGGCCACAAGCTGAGTGATACCATTGTAACATGCTACGTGTCTGTAATGATGACCCTCTTCCCTAAAACTTTGCTTTAGCTTACCATCAAGCAGGGTAAAGACAAATTGGCGTGTCTTATATAAAAAAAATATGAAAAAGAAGAAATTCCAGACTACTGAAAAAAAATTGTCAAATTTTGTAACTAAAGTATGGAAAAACTAGATATAAAAAAAACGATGATGCCTAATAGTCTTAACACATCATTATCGTTCGATACCAGTATTAGTATTGAATATATTTTGCTGTATTCTTAACTCGCTGGACAGATTTGCAGGTGTTTTTTATTATTTTTTAGTATTAGTAGTAGTAGTATTTTTATTATATTATCGATTATTAATTACAGTTCTTATGAATTAAAAACAACGGAAACTTAATTAAAATAAAGTTATTTTTTAACGGATTCCATCGCGTTTTATTGAAAATCACGTAAACTTCAGAAACTATAACGCAAATAAGTCAAAGTAGAGTTATTAACGTAACTACGTTTATTCAAGTTCATAAAAGTGTCATTAAAACTTAAAACAGACGCTCGGGACCAACAATAACTTACAACTTTTACTTTCTCTTAGCCAATTGTCTGTTTTTACTCCTTAAAACAATTACACGACCCACTATTGAACCTTTTATTGATCATTATAACAATTTAAAAGCATCAGTCAAACCAATAAATTAGTCAACAACACTAAGAGTAAAGGTATGATTTCGTAACCGACAGACCACAGACCGCAGCAGCAGATACAGTGTACCGTGTAATAGACTTGAATTTAATAATCGTTTATTATTTTCTCTTCTTCTTCTCTTGAGGTCTTGGGCTCCTCAATGACCCCGTTTATCCGCATTATAGTTCAACCGACAATGTATGCAAAGAGACCATACGTCCTCAAATCTGAGGTCTGCGGTTGGCAACGAAATCATACTTTAAGAATATAGACTACTAGCTGAGCCGCCCCAGATTTTTGAAACCCCATATTACCTATTCGACCTCATATTTCTTTAGTTTTCAATAAATAATTATGTATGGGAATTCACCGGATTTGTTGACATTTATTATCACTGCTTCGCACTCTTAAGTGCTAGCATGATGATATATAGCGTAAACATTCGTCGATAAACTTACTAATTAACACATTTTTTTTTTTTCAATTCGAATTATTAGTTTCTGAGATTGGCGCTTCCAAATAAACAAATAAACTAACAAGACAACAGAACTTCAGCTTTATATTATTTAGTATAGATTCAGAGTTAATTGGACTAAGTGAAGAAATATAGACACAGGAGATTAATTTCCTGTACTATTATTACTACTATTGGTAGAAGTTTTCGGTTAAAGGAACTACCAGTTATTGTTATTAATACATTTATCATTTCTCATTTGACCGCAACCACTTAGCAGTTTGGTGAAAACTTAAAATAATTATATTCCTCTTAATGTATTTTGTTCGTATATTCGTAATTTCTTTATCTACTCTGTACCTACTCGATGATTAATTTTTGGAGGGTGTATGGGCCAAGGACATCTCACGAGATAATTTTTTTTATCAAACACGTCAATTGACTTCACATTGCCGGATGGTATGCTAAAGGTAACACTCAGAAAACAGGGTCACTATTATGATGACCTTGTACAGTCAGTGTCAGAACGATTTTGACGACAATGTCTCAAAATGATCTTAATAACAAGGTATTAAGCAAATCAAACTGTTTTATCGATTTAAATTGTATTATTGCCTGTATTATAGGTGTGTACCAAATATCAGAATAATCAGTCAACAGGAGGGGGGATGGGGGAATGAAGACTTTGAGATCATTTTGAGTACATTTTTCGTGAAGATCGATCTAATGCTGACTGTACTCGATACTTTTTTGATACCACTCAAGTGGCAGACAAGCACAACACCAGGGGAGAGGATGTTTAGTGATTATGCAATGTAGACTAAAATATTTACAAAACAAATGAAAATGTTGCATCGATTCCTGAAACCATAAATTTAACATAAACAAAAATATTGGTAAATAAATATACCGCCTTCAGTCGTTTTTTTTACGTGCGTAAAATCTCCACGGATACCTCCCCACCGGAGCCGGTGGAAGAGGTTATGTCGGACTCGAACCGACCAAATCGCACGCCGCCTGTGGGTCATTTTGATTGCCGAAGGTGAGGTTGACAGGCATATCCCTCGCACCCCGGCTGACCCAGGGCCATCTCTCACGATCTGGCCCTCTCCTCGGGTGTGTGGGGACTACAGAGTCCTCAGCTCTTCCCCAGAAACGGGGAGACGCGCCAGGCGCGCCGCGCACCGCCACGGCCTGCTTCTGCCAGGGTGACAGGCGGCTCCACCAGTCACCCCCAGGCCTGCGCTCATGGGGGCGGAGGTCGTTCATCGACCTCCTTCGTCGCTCCCGCGTGATGTCACGATGTGTGTGTGTGATGGCACTCGGAATTTGGCTCTTTCTCTATCCGACGCAGATACTTCCCGAAGCACCCATGCTCGGTGATCATCTGCTTTAGACGGTACGAGAGACTGCCGTGTGGCCTCTCTAGCCACTCCCCCATGACGGGTCTTGCCGCCGCTACTACGGTGCGCCCTGCGCTTGGTCACCCAAGTCCTAGCTCCCATTCCGGCGTTCAGTCGTTGTTATTTTAATTTCTAGAAAATAAACTCGACAGATCTATTACGATATTATGAATTAGTTACGTACATGTTATTCTATCAGCTCTGAATACGTGTAATTACGTAGCAAGTTGCAATATTCTTTGACACTCATCATCATCTGAGCTAATCTATTTCGATTTTATCTAGTTGGTACTTTGGTTCCGGTGTCCACCCCTACTCCTCAACAATTTGGTTTAGCTTTGGCTGGTACGGGACTGACTGCCGTATAACCTCCGTACCCCAATAGGAACCCACCCACGCTTCGCCTTCCAATCAAGAGGCGTATTAGCTTGCAAATAAAGTTGGCTTGGATATAAGAGATCTTGTTGAGGATCCATTTACCCAATATTCTACAAAAGTGAAGTGAAAGCTGTCCAGAGATGTTGGCTTGGATATAAGAGATCTTGTTGAGGATCCATTTACCCAATATTCTACAAAAGTGAAGTGAAAGCTGTCCAGAGATGTTGGCTTGGATAATATAAGAGATCTTGTTGAGGATCCAATTACTCAATATTCTACAAAAGTGAAATGAAAGCTGTCCAGAGAACTTTCTTTCATATTATTAAATTATAAGCAATTTGTGGTTTATTATTATGCATTATTAACTCCCAAATAACTTTTATAACGAGTAAATTCTGTTCCATCATAATCAGAAAGTCATTCAAAGTTTATGACTCACTAAATTGTGAAAAGATGCAAAGATGCTCGGACCATTAACATTAAAACTGCGTAAGTGTTTTCTTATTGCAATTGGTTTTTGTACAGTGAGCGTCAGAACGATCTTGACTACAAAGTCTGAAAATCATCTTAATATAAAGAGAGATATAAAGAGTAAATCAAACTGGTTTTTTGATTCTTCGAACGAAAGGCGTACCAAATATCAGAACAAGAAGGGGGGTATTAAAATGATTTTGAGTACTTAGTTCGCCAAAATTGATCTGATACTGACTGTACAGTCGCTCTCAGAACTAGCTGATTTTTTTTTTACGTGCGTTAAAGTCCCCGCCGGAGCTGTTGGGAGAGGTTATGTCGGATTCGAACCGACTAAAACGCATGGCGCCTGTGGGTCATTGTTTCTGAATATTAACAATTTACAAGTGATCTACATTTTAAAATAAATAATTTAAGTATAATTATTTTTTAAATCCTCAGTGTATAAATTAAATATTTTTCAGTTATTGAGTATTATTAAGCTATTAAGTGATTTTTTAAAGATAATGTGGTCAGTAACTTGGGAAGCGTTAAGTTCAAACCGATGATGGTCAATATATGCCTTCAATTAATGTTCTAATGATATAATGTTTAATGATTGAACTGATTTATAATAGTTTCTCTGTTATTAAAAGAGGTATATAATAATTTTAGAAAACTTAATTCATAACTTAGGCCTTATAACTGTCCTGAAAATGATGTATAAAAATAGGATGCAACTTTTTTTTTATACAATTTAGGTGGCAGACAAGCACACCTGATGGAAAGTGGTTACCGTGACCTATGAATGTGTGTAACACCAGAGGGGTCATACTAAATACAACTACATAAAAACTTTCAACAAAAGAACTGTCAGTGCAGAAGACACAATCAGGATAAGCCTGTAGTCTTCCCACTGACAGCACAAAAACTCTCCAGTGAGCTTTAGCTACCCTACTCACCGCCGGGAACACAACACGAGGTTATTATAGCCATGATATTCTATAGGGTGGAGGTACTTACCCAGTCGGACTGCTCAATTGGGACGGCAATACCGTCGTGTCCTATCTCCTGTACTACACTGACACATAAATACATTGAATTATAACTACATTGGCTAGTAAGTCATAAAGACAGTAAAGCGGCCTTTATTACTTTTGTAATGTTTTTATAAATCTTGTATGAAATCTCGATAACAATTTGTCACACGAACATACAATCTACCATTCTTCTTTTTTATACCTTTCGGTATTGTTATAAGCCAAAACCTATGATTACTTTTATCACAAACCAATTCTCTACGCACATTAAGTATATTTATTCTCATACATCCTTCTATGAACATGATGGAGCGGCCCGAAACCACATTCATTAAGATAAATGATTCGTTTTTCTTACTCATTTTCCTTTGTTTTAGGGGCAAGCATGAAATATCCGAAGAAAGAATATCGTTGTATCAGTTGCGAACTATTTTAGTGATTTCGCAATTTGAGTCTAATGATGTAGGCACGTATACCTGTGTGGCTACTAACACATTAGGAAAGGCGGAAGGCACTTTGCGATTGTATGGTAAAGTATATTTTTTTCATTTGTAATACCTATTACTATCTTTTTTATCTATGCAAACAACGATGAAATCAAAAAAGATATATTCCATGACCTGAAAAAGACTGCCACCGTCCCTTTTTTGATTTGCAATGAAACAGTATGCATTTGACCGTGGTAAACGAACCGTAGTTCTGATTTGAAGCATTTTACGAAATCGTTAGTTTTACTATAGTATACCTTTATATTGTGAATATTACAACTAAGGACAGTGGCTGCCAATAAATGTAAAAAATGTAAAAATAAATTAAATAAACCATGTAGCTTATAAAATCTTCGCTTTCAATTATTAAATTATACTGCATACAATTTTTTGTAATTGCTTACAATATTTCTTTGTTACTAGAAATAAAAATAACAACAACGACTACTACTACAACTACTACGACTACAACAACGACTACGACGACCACAACGTCAACTCCTGCTCCAACCACAACCGAGGCACCTCCAAGTAAGTTGTAATAACCACCTTACCCATAATACAATAAGACTTATTTTGTCATGCAAATATTTATATGGAAGCTTATGTCAATTGCTGTTAATCAGCAACTATTTCATAGGTTGTAAGTTTGTTATTGCATGGAAAATAACCTTATACTTCTGTCACCTTATACAAAACACACACTGGAAAAGGAAATCAAGTGGTACTTTATTGTATAATTATGAAGGTTGTTCTTTCGTATGAACTACTATTATAATTATTGTTATTATGTAGCTATAATAAGACTGTATGGTTAGCATAAAAATACTTTTACATAATCAGTATCAGAATAAACGGGATATTTACCATGTTTCATTATTTTGAGTTTCCGATATTTCGGCGCTGTTGCAAGCACCATGATCACGGAGGAACTGAAGTAGTGGCGGTGAACATGGTAAATATCCCGTTTATTCTGATACTGATGTCAGTGACCATGATAGTTTAATTACTTATACATAATATTTTGCTTTAGGATTTGTCGTGCCGCTTCAACCAGCCGAGCAGAAATTTTACACACCAGACGTCACTACATATGGTAAGTAAATGACTTGTAGAAGCGTCTGTTATGATTTAGTATTATTTAAAATGTGTTTACTTTATACTTTGTTTGTCTTTATAACTACAAGTTCTTAGAAAAATCTGACTACGGTGTATCAGATTTTGTTACTGATTCGATAAAGTAATACTATACCTACCTTAAACACAATTTAGAAAATCGCTATCGCCAAAATGGTGGTCCGTATAAAAAAAAAGTACAACGTGACCAATTTTGTAGGTAATTACATGAAACATTGTCAAAACTTGTGTGGTTTGTAGTTGCTGTTTACGAGAAAAAATCGAGAATACAATATTTTTGATCTTTGACCTTGAATGAAAAAATGCACAAGTTAAATCGATGGGAGCTTTTGACATTTCATGTATTATAGTGTATTTAAGATCCCTACCAATTTACGATGCGAATTTATGCAAGATTACCATTTCATTTATTCTATTTTGACTGAATTATAAATCTTTTCGCAAACAAAATAAATACGACATATTTTACGACTCGCATGGCAAACATAAAAACTTATGTCATATATTTTAACCTTATGTATTATTGTTGTAGACACAATGCAGAATGTGATCGAACAATCTGTCCTCGATAACAACTGGATGCCAACTGTCGAGTCTGCTGGATCAGCGCCTCAAATTCTCTCGCTGACGTCACTCGCAGTGATATTAGTATTGCCATATTTAAATAACATTTTTAGTAATAGTTTATATGCTCTCATTATAACAACTAGCAAATTTGATATTTTGGAACAGGGTGCAAGATGATAAGTTATTTTGTTGAAATGGAAAATCAGTGTCAATTGTATAAAATTTTGTTTTGCTATGTGCAGAAGTTAGTCACTAGGTTACTTAAATTATTCAATATGATCAATATAAATCGAATAAAGGTATCACTGTAATCGACAACGTAATGGGCGGTGCACACACTAGGAGAACTCGTTACAAATTACCCTGGACCGTTTAAACTGTGTCCATAAATAGATGATAAGTAAGGATACCCAAACACTGTACAGTTTTTATCATATACTAGATTCCATTTATCAGTACACTATGCTTGCAACGATTTCTTTTGGCGTGGGGGCAACTCATTAGTTGTATTCATTTATATTGTTATATGTATATAGACATAATATCTTTGCATATATATGTGAAAATATGAATAGTATGAATAGCTCTATACGAAAAGAATTGAGCAGATCATGGTGTATCGAAACACTTAGTCAAAATTTATTATTTACTATTTAACCTATTAACCTAGCTGAAAACCATGAACATACTCCATAGATAAATTATTAATAAGTCTGTGTAAAAACGTTGATTGTAAATAGTTATCCAGTTTATTAGTATTTAGGAATATTGTGATAAATTAGCTTGTAAGGTATTTATATTTAAGGCATTAACAGGCAGCCTGATATTAAATACCTAAGACCGAATTACTTACGCTGAAAAACTTTTGGTTCTTGTAGATATTTTGATACATGCAAACTTTTATGTTAAACTCGGAAATATAACTTTGGCACGACTCACTAACAGTAGGACGGTATGTATTTAGAATTATAAACCTATAGCCCTCAAGCTATTCAAAGTTTACGGGTACTTGGAAAAGTTTAAAGTAACTTTCAGTTGATGTACTAACAATTTAGTAGGGTGTATTTTTCTGGCGATTGTTCAGCGTAAAAAATGTTTCGACAACAATAACAGATGACTAAAATTATATAATTTTTTTAAGGATAAAGTTACCCTACATTCTCCATAACTTTTATTTCAAGTAAATTTTTGTGGTTGTAAATTCAAGTTTAATTTTTTTTATGTATAACTTCGTAAGATGAAACCTTTTGAAGGTTTAGAAGAGTTTTTTTAACTCTCAATTTATGTTATATTGAATACTCATTCTAGATTTACTTAAATGAATGAACAAAGGAGTTCATAATTTAGAGTTATTTTAAGTTATGACGATATTTATTATAAAATTAATTGTACTACTGCATGAAGTATTGTATATTTTTTTTAACTCAAATTTTAAGTTTATAAGTATGGCAGACTGATAAATTTAGTATTTTATTACAAGGGAGGTGTTCACTTCCATTGAAGAATCCACAGGCACAACCATCTACACTGACTTTAACGCCACATACATTTCGTACAAATCATATGGTTTTATCCCGATTTTGTGCAAATCATCAGCATGAAATTAACTTAGTGTAATTTGCACAAAAAGTGAAAAACGTGTTACGTTGTCTTTGTGGTAAATGGGAACGCCTCCTACTTTGATATTTACAGGCCTATTGTAATGGTTTGTTAACAACTGTCATATAACAGTATATTAATCACATGAAAGCATATCAAATGTGTAAATTAATTGTAAATACTATTAAATATAAGGATTAATTAATAAGTACTTAAACGAAGTAACGCTAAATGATTTTTTAGTAAATTTGTATCAAATTTGGTTTACAATGTTGGTTTACCTATGCATATTTTTTATTTATATTATACTGTATGAATATATTAATACTAAAACATACTTGATATAATTTTCTCTGGTCAACTAAGTGTGTAGTGGTAACAGGGTGTGTTTTTAATATCATGGAATGGTATTGAATACTTTTTTTATGAACTTGCGACTAATGAAACCACAAAAGTGACTGGAGTGAAATTATTGTATAATGAAGATAAGTCTATAGACAGTTATCTATATATTTAGTGCTTCATAACATCGATAATACTTAACGTCAAGAGTACTGAAATTATCGACTACATAAATAGGTAACTCTGAACTATAGATGATAATTTTCGAAAATATTGATTACAAACACTGCTTACCGCTAACATTGTCGATACTATTGAAGCATTTTATTGTCCCTATACTACACATTAAACGAACGAAAAACAATAACTAGCCCATGGCAGTCCACTGCTGAAAAAGGCTTCTCCCAATGTTGGGAATCTTTGGCCTACTGCTTCCTCGCTGACCAGACGGATTGGTACAGGGTTTTATTTCAAGTTTTCCTTCTCTCGCAGTGATGTCGTCTGCGTATTTGTCCATTGGTCGCCTCTTACGACACCCTTTGGATGAGATGGCGTGGTGATACTTGTATTCTTTCTCAGCCACCACACGGATAATACACATTACGATAGCTCCATCGTCTTTCTAACTGATTTTCTTGACTATCGATAGTAAAAATATCGATACATCGTCATTACTATGTGTGACCGTGTCGTGTCACATGGCTGAAAGGAAATTCGTAAACAATCACAAAGGAGTAACCCTCTTAATTATGTAACGTTTCTAATAAAGTTATAACCCATTTACCTACCTAGTGGCTTTCCTAAGGCATTTAAATAGAGATGTGAATAGAGTAATTTTATGGTAGAAATAATTCAAACTAATTCAAACGGTAACTTGATGGTTTCCTTTTCAACTACCTTAAATCTGCTCGAGTTTTTTAAATGTATGTACCCACCTTTGGAGTCAATTACGCTTATTTGACTTTCACAAAATCTGATTCCAATGTTCACAATTGTTTGAGTATGTTCACTAAATTCTAAGCACATTTTGATAATGATTTACAAGGCGAGCCCTCAGTCCACATACTCACTAGTATGTACATCTTCAATTGAGGTAATAGGTTATACCTATAGTAAAACCAATATTTCTATGAAATGGAGGAAATGTTATCTATGATTGTCACTGTCAAATTCATACTGTTTTACTGCAAATCAATGATGATTTAGCACGATAATTGAAGGGAAAGTGTTGGCCTCCTTCAATTCATAGGATTTTTGTTTTACAGTACATTAGTGTTAAAAGCGCATTAGGAGAAGCCTATATATAGCAGTGGACAGCAATAGTCTAATTGATTAATTAAATGCATACAAATTAAGCAGTACTAATATTGAATACACAATTATTATAAATGATTTTATGATTTTTGTCATACCAGATATTGCCCGCAGTTCCCACCGCGTGAATATCGTTTATCGCAACCAAACTTAGTCCTTTCCCAAGTTATAGATTATATCTGTAATTTCATCAAAATTGTTTCCGCGGCTTACGCGTGAAAGCATAACAGACAGATGGATTTTTTACATTTAGATATAATATTAGTATGTATTAGACCAAAAAGTTATGTTTGGGAAATATTCCACGATGCGTAATTTAGACTGCATTATGCACGTCAAATGAGGACACCATTGATGTGTGCAGTGCATCATATGAAATACTGCACAGATAAAACTTACACGTATGAAAGTGAATCACTTATTCACATAAGTGATTAACTTTCATACGTGTAACATAATGTGTAACGTAACACAATAAAAATGTAACTTTACATCACCAGTAAATAATTTCATGATTGAGTTTCTAGCATACGAACGTTTGTGTATATTTTAATTATTCCAAATACTATATTCTAACTCACTACGAAAGTGTAAAAATTTGCTTGTAAAATAATGAAATTTATCAATTTACTTGTAAATTATTTTTTTTGCGAAATTGTCAAATTAGTTTCGTTTAATTTTAACAGCAAATTCTTAGTTTTTTTTTATATTTCGTTGACGAGTTTTTGTAAATTCAATTGGTAATTTGCTAAATTATGTAAGCGTTATTTAGTTTTAGACAAAATGTTATGTAAATATTGCTGATAATTTAACTGTAATCGCTATTATAGTGTATATAAGTTTTAAGGGATATCATTAAACGAACAGTTTATAATAATTTCTGATGTTTTATTTCATTTTTAACCTTTTTGAATACCAGATCTAAATGTATAAAACAAAAACTACTAAATGTATAAATAATTAAAACTTGGTTCATCACGAACCAAGATATTCTTCGATTCGATTCGAAATCGAATCGGAGAAAATTTATTCTACCAAACTGGATTCTTACGTTTTACTCAATGAAATGCATTGAATACTAACAACTGAGCCAAAGAATCACTACTACCACTACCAGACTGTTATTACTGTTATTGACGGTGCTTATATATGCTATACTTCTCCACTATAGTTTATTTTTCGCTACTTCCATGTACTCCTATTATTAGAAGATGTCAGTAATTACTTTAGGTGTGGGTTCAATCAATTTAAAAGGAAGTAAACTCAGTGGTTGTACATTTAAACTTAATTGGCAGCTTGGATAAATATTGAGTTCTAAATGTTGTGACCATTAGAATCCATTTCAGTCAGATCGAGACCAAGGCTAGTTCAGTACGAATAAAAACGGTTCACTATTCTAGTCTTTTCATCACATCCTGCAGGATGGCAAGCGCAAACTTAGCGGCCAATTCCTGCGGTACAAAGATGTGCTTAAGAGGCACATGAAGCGATGTGAGCTCGATCCGTCTCGGTGGGAGGCTATGGCGGCACAAACACACCAAAGTGTCTGAGCTTGCAAGGAGGCGGAGAAAGGAGCTCGATGCAAAACGAGACGAGCTCAAGGCCCGTCCACCTGCGGCCATACAGTACAATTACGTCGGAGGGGTGCTGACATGTGGCGTATGAGGCCGTATATGCGAATCAAAGATAGGCTATGTCAGTCACCTGAGAGCACACCAACGAAGCTCTTATTAATCAGAAGCCAGTCACTGTGGCTGAACTCTGTCAGGAGAGATATATATGGCTAGTTAATTTCACTTCCAAAATTCGAGAGCAAACCTACGTTGGTGCATCATTTGTTAGGTAATAGATGTACTAAGTAACAAAATAATTTACAATATCAATTTCAGCGGGGCAACGCGGCTAGCATTATGGGCACCTTTGCGCCGGGAACGATGCAGAGTGGGTTGTTTGACGCGACATGATCGTGAGTTTATGTTTTGACTATTTTGTATGTGATAAATAAAGAGCGTTTGTACAAATCGTATTAAATAAGGTTCTACTCTATATTAAATAAAAATCAATTCTCTATCTCAATATAATCAAATACATATATATTTATATAAAAACATATATTTATTGATATTGTATGTAAATACATATATTTATTGATATTGTAAATAATTGTCTTTAAAATTTACTGACCATTCATTTTGTGTTTTGAAAAATTTGTGATAAATGAATATTTTGTGTTATTTTATTATATTATATATTTTTGTTCATGTTTGGTATTGTGTAGATGAAAGGTGTGAGAAATTGTGAAACTACCGCTGTAACTATGGAATTCTAATGTTTTGAAATTAAAAAAGTTTTGATTTTAACCCGCCGAATGACAACTCCGTAGATAGATCGTTGCTTAAATTTAATATGAATACTGTGTATATTGTACAAGGAAATTGGATCTAGAAAATTTTGCTGCTGTATTTAATATGATTCGCTTTTAGTAATATCACATTTGCATGTATGACTGCCCTGGTGTTAAATACTGAGTGAGTATAGCTGCTGCGCATACAAATATGTACAATCAGCATAAAGGTAGTTTCACGAATTCCAATTTACAGAGAAGTTTAGCTTTAAAATGTTAAAAAAGAATACTACATGTTATCCGAAGCTTCGCCCGCGTTAATTTTTGATTCTGTTCCTGCAATCCATGGGAACCTATTACTGGAATAAAACGCCTAGCCTGTAGGTTATTCCAAACTATAATTTGTCTCTATACCAGCCAAATTTGGCTGAAGCAATGAAAATATATTTAAGTCAAATCAGTTCAACTGCTCATAATCATTCAAATTTGTAATTCTGTGAGTACTAGGATAAAATAAAACTGCTAATAAAAAATTAAATACAAAAACAAGTATATATTATATTTTTTAATCATTAGTTTTATTATAGCACAAAAAAGAACAAAATTTTTGCATACTGCCATAATCATATTTTGCAAAAAGGTACGAATACATTATAAGTCCCTTCCCATTTACACAATCTCCAATCCTACTATGTAATAACCACTAGAAACTATTTTATTACAATGTGCCCTACAGACTTACAGATTGTGAAAATATGCAAAGGTCTACGCCGTAGCATTTCGTAGCGCACCTGCTACAAGCAATATTCCCTTCGAAAACTATGCCGCTGGGATCTAAGTTAATTTTGTATTTATTTTAAGGTTTGTTTTGACGCTCCATGGTGGAGTAAGCTTTTCTTATTTGCTTGTTATATTAAAAATTACAGGACAACATTTTCCTTGATTAAATTATGCGGCCTCCCAATCATACCGCTACAAGTTATAACTTCTGTAATAATAAACACTCGAATATTATAAAACATGATTAAGTTATTTTAAACAGATACAGTTAGGAGACGTCATTTACTCGCTGCATCAGACGTCGATTCTATTTGAAACCAAAATGACGAATCTATCAGTAGTTAAAACGAATAATTGTCACGTAAACGTCCAGTGTTATCGACGCGCTCGCTTAGATTGTAATACATCACTAATGCCTGAAACTCACGCCTTGACCGAGCGCTTCCACGTATGTGAAAAAGCTCTCACAGAGATTCATACAACACTGACAACCATGCCTGTACATGGTGATTTAACCATAGATTTTTATGCCGAAAAATATGTGTGAGGTGTGCCTCAGCGGTCGTATTCCGGGCGATAAAGAGAGATGGAACTATATGAGGTATATTGCTTCATCGCTTTTTCTTGCCTGCAATATGAATGCTTAGTACTTGTAACTTTTAGGCTAAATTTATATCTAACCAGATTCGCCTGACTTGATACGAATGCCTTCACCGAAATAACTTTATTCTGGCTTCATATAATAAAAATATGTCAATATTCTAAGATCATATCAGACATATAAAATAATACTCCACATCAATTGACAAAGATGCTTATAATAGCCGAGGCCGACGCTTTCAGTTGATAGGGCGGGGAATGACTTTTTGCGATCGCTCACACGTCTATCGATTTGTAGTTGACACTTTGCCACAGGCCCCTTTTGGAGGACTTAGTGGTTTGTTTAGGACATGATAAATTACTGAATTCCTCTGCTAAATGCAAGTTTCAGATAACCCGTGTCCTCTTATCTAGTACCCTGTCGTCCTGTCCTTTACAAGATGCTTTATAATGCAAATACAGGACAAAACAATTTAAATGTTAATTTATAAGCGTACAGAAAATTAAGTAGGTATCTTTACATTATCATTCTTATCTGTCCACACCCGTTGTAATAAAAATTTATTCATAGCTTTTGTTGTAAGTTTTTCATCAGAATTTTTATTTTTCATGATGGTGTGGTCTGAGATTCAAATGTGTCCCTCTACACAAGTGACAATATGTTTGTACTAATAGTAATGTGTTTCATTAAAGTCACCATAACTCAAAGTCTCACTAACGACTTCAAAAACTATGTTATCCCATGAGAGATAGCACTACAAGTATAGTTATTCACGCATGCACAATCCAGCATAACTTCTATGATTCTCATGATGCTCTTGGTGCTGGCTCGCACCCTGTGCACCAAAGATGATCATCTTTTTCTTATTGTGGTATACAGATATTCCACATGAGCGTTGTCTGCAGCCCTATCAACATCCTAAGTGCAATAATATGTTGCACTTTGTACGATTTTAGAGTATATTTAGACCACATGCTGCATGTGTAAAGTGTAGTGCAATACACGTGAAAAAAGTGAGTTTAAAGAGATCCGCACAACACAACACATACAATATTTTTTTCTTTTCATTATTAAATAACAGTGTTCTAAACAATGTGTACCTCATGGATAAGAATTCTTTAGTTCAGCTTTTGTTATAGAGTTATTCCATAAAACTTCTTATAAATTATATAAAAGAAATGATACAATCGACAACATAACCTATTTGGTATCTGCTTATATCATTAAGTTTTATGTTCAGAAAAGAATACAAAAGTTTTTTTGTTAAGCATCTCCTATTACTACAATGTATTGTGAAGAAAAAAAGGTTCGTAGAAATATTAAATATCAATATTACGTAATTTATATAACAAAGTAATTCTTTTGTGTATATCCATTAATTTCATTATTACTATTAAATGATTCGGATACAAAGTTTAAGGTTATATGAATATAAGAGACAACTACCTTCTTATTTTATCCGTGAATAGCAGCCTATGCCATAAAAAAATCATAGAAAACAACTGTGACAATAACGTTATTTTCTTCAAATGTTGAAACCCAGAGTCCGCCCTTGGACAACTCTGACTTTTATGAAAATGGCAGTCATCTGGAACATGCAACATACCCCCCAGACAAGCGGCAATTCGTGCAAAATAGAACGATCAATATACGGGATTTTGTATGTGTGGTGCCGGAAAAAGAATACATGTTTCACCACCCCATCTCATTCGAAGGGTGTCGAAGGGTAAGAGACGACGAGATTACAGTCAATAAAGTATGTCGATTCCATTAATTACGAGTAATATACTTTATTCCATTTTACAAACGTATTACTACTTGTCTAGAGAGGCTGAAAAAGGAAAACCTTTGCCCCGGAGATCTTACTGGTGTTATATAAAACTAATAAATACATCAACATTCGATAAGTTTTATTGCTATTATTCTACGTACATTCACCTTAATGGTATAAACAAATGAAGCTATTTGTTAAATTCGGTATTCCAATCACGATCCATATACATTTGTCTTTGGCGAAATAACGCATACTAGCGACAGGAACAAAGCTGAGATTTTATCGCGTACACCTCTTGGTAACTGTCACGATTGTTCGATTGAGGGTTCGCTATTAGGGTTATTCCTGCGAAATCCATACCAATGTTTACCTTAGTATTTACTAAAGATATTTAATATCTAGCACATAGAGAGTTGACTGTTGTGAACGCTTTGTAAATGGCAGAAAGAATAAAAAGAGGCTAGGTACCCTTTCGACTTGTTGATTTAGGCCCTACCACAATAACACCCTTAAGGGCTATATTTTAAAACTCATTTATAGATGAGGTTCAAACTGTGAGGTCGTACGGGTACGTAGCAAAAATTAGAATTGTGGATGTGCAGAAGTGGTCTTGTTTGATAAGAGGACTTTGTTTATTAACTACTGTAAAAAAATATTTAGGTCATGTTTTCGAGGGTTTTTGAAACCTATTGGTGTTAAATACTTTTATATTTATTGTTGTTGGTATTGTTTTAACTATCATTTTAGACGTTTGAGAATGCAACGGCGTCCTCAAAGGTTTACATTTTATCGAAACTGACCGGTTTCACTTAACGAGATGAAACCGGTCAGTTTCAATAAAATTAAAACTGTGGAATAGTACAAGTGTATCCTCAATACGTGTTAAATACTGTTATATTTTTCTACAAACACTCTAGAAGTATATCAATAATATGCATTCTAAACCAGGTAATTATAATGACTCTTTTTATTATTAAGTTATAAGTAAGTTAATATTAATAAGAATATTAATAAAAAGTTATTTATCTGATATATATTTCCTGGAGGAACGACAAGTGCTTGTTGTGGGACGCCACGAGCATCAACACTGTCGCTCCGAGTCACCTCGATAGTACGGTCCGGTTTCCGGCCGCTGCTGCTGAGGCTGCGGCCGATGGGAAGCGGCTAAAGTACGAGGCGCTGCAGGGTCGGTATCTATTCATTCCCTTTGCAGTGGAGACTTTGGGCTGTTGGAGTGTGGAGGCAAAACGATTTGCGGAGGATATCGGACGTAGGATCAGGGAGAAGTCAGGTGACTCCCGCGCCGGATCGTATCTGGTCCAGAGACGAGCGCGAATGCGTGTGATTGTTTTTTATTTCATTAATTAAGATTATATTATAGTATACATATATTATTGTGTTAGTGAATAAATAATATATATATATATATATATATATATATATATATATATATATATATATATATATATATATATATATATATATATATATTCTATATACAGATAAATAACTGTAGTTGAACAGAGAAAACAAGCAACAAGCAAAGTCCCACTGTCATAAGGGCCATTATAGCGTGCCGCAACTATAATATAAGAAACATGCCTGGTACACATTTTTGGAATAAAGTGCTGTTCTATTTTAATATGAATACTAGTAAAAACAACAGTAATCTCCGTAGAATCAATCAATCAACCAATAAACCAATTAGTCCACCGCAGTCCACAGACTGGATACGGAAGGCGGGGAACCGGACGAAATAGGAGAGGGCAGTCTGTACTGTGGGTTAAATGGAAGTTTAATTATTAAAGCTTAGGTACATAATATTTTATCTTTCACTCTCAGTATCAGAACAGATAAAATCGTAAAGTAACTTTAGCAAATTATCCGAATTCCTGAAGCGAATCATTTTTCTAACCCTGTATAGTATTAAAAGAAAACTTAACAAACCCAAATATCTCTTGTTCTAAGAAACTTTTTAAAAGTCACGCAAAGAATTAATCTTGTGGCTTTAAATTCAACCCTTTTTTCAGTGGCCTCAATTATATTTCGTAGGGCTTTCAGAATTTCACCTTTCAATTTTAGTCATAAATTACTGGAACTAGGTCGTTTTTTATGCCTTTGAAATTAACGTAACAAGAAATTTCTAGTTAGTAATAACAGCTGGCGATGTTGGGATGTCTGCTTGTTTGTTATTACTGACAAATCTTTTACCTGCGCCAGTGAGGGTAATGTGTTACGCAGGTATGTATGTTTATATGTAGTTTTGCTATGGCTGGATGGTTTGTGATGAAAAGGGCCTCAAATGAAAGGTATTCATCTCCCAAATGTTATAGAGTATTACTTAAACAATCCTCAAAAACTATGCATCGGATTTTTGGTGCCAAAATACGTGTTGTCAATTTATGTTTTCATTCAAATTTATCAAGTTTATACAACTAAACATACATACATACATAAACTCACGCCTATATCTGAAGGGTTAGAAAGAGGTGCTAGCACCCACATTTCACCAGTTTAAGATAAAATAAGATAAAATTAATTTATTTGTAAGAATATTGCATAAAAGTTGTTACAAAGTTGGTTGTTCATTATATTCTGCTGTCTCAAGTGTACAAATATTGAAGGGTAGTAATATAAATTTAAAATAATGGCAGCATACAATTAATAATAATTCCTCGTTTGAATGATATAGTCATAATAGAAGTTATATAATTACAAAATGTTAAATCATAGGTTATACAAGTCAAGGTTCACAGAATAAGTCAATTAAACTCAAGACGTTCGCTTAGAAAGTATTTCGTGGAATAGTAACATTTATTCAGATGGAATTGTAATAGTTTATATTTAAATGTCTTAAGCTTTAGAGTCTTAAACTGAGCGGTTATTTTATTATAATTCTAATTGCCATACTAAAAATATTAGAAGATTTTCCTTAGGCATTTCTTTTCATCAATGGCGCTTGATGGAACCTGCTAGGTATATTGAATAAGACACTTTGTACTTTCCCACTATATTTTATTATTTAGGAATGACCGGTTTTGCCTCGACTCAGGAGAATGTCGTGAGGTGAAACCGGTCATGAAAAAAATAAACTATTCATGCTATTGATTGATGGCACTTGGTGGAATTTGTTGTAACACATATTTATAACTCACTTGTACTTTTCCACATTACTTTTAATATTTATTAGACCTGACCGGTTTTGCCTTACGACATCCTCAAAGGTTAATTATAAACCGGAATACTCAAAGGTTGATTGTAAACCTTTGAGGATGCAGTAAGGCCAAACCAGTCAGGTCAAATAAATATTAAAAGTAATGTGGAAAAGTACAAGTGAGTTATCAATATGTGTAAAAAAATGAAATATAGTGGGAAAGTTCAAAGTGTCTTCTTATTTAATTAGTTCCTTCAAATATTCTTATTTTTTATGATAAATCATAAATACAGTCATCTTTTATGAAATAGAACGCTGCGAAATTACAACAGATTATCATTTGCATGTTTTTACTGTAGGAACGAAAGGTCTGCGTAATTCAACGGCTTTAGGCGCTGGATTGAATGACAAGGTTGATGGACAGCGAGGTTTGAAGCTCAGGATTATTGCAATATTCAGTTATTTTCAGATGAAAGCAAGTTTGATTCTGTTTTCATGAGTTCAAATTGTACTTGTAATGTATTTGAATTCAAATTTTTAAAGTCGAAAATAGCTTATTTTTTACGTATAACTTGGATAGATATAGGTTACCATGATATGTTGTAAGCGATCGTACTTAAGGGCTGCGATTTAGAAGGAGACATAGAGTGAGAGATATAGAGTAAATCTAGAGAGAGAGGGATGAAGCTATATAGAGTATCGTAAATGATCGCTTATAATAATTACGCCTGGCTCACTGTATTGAATTGAGAAATTATCCCTCTAGTACTTCGTTCATAGCCTATGGTTACCAGTAACCATCGAATAGGTTATGTATTTATTAATATACCCGATAAAAAAAGATCGTGTCCAACTTTGGAAATCGGTGACCGCCTTCTTACTCCTTCATTATTGGTATATCTTGCCTTTCACGGGAACGAACGTTTTACTTCCCAACCCCAAAAGAAAGCACTTAGCAGGTTTGTGTGACTCAGACCTCGAACATTTTAACATTTATTACATACGGCTTGCAAAAATGACAGTATAAAAAATTATGGGGTGCGGGTTGGGTAACCTCCACGTTGGCTTACCTGTTTCTTTTCCCTCTGGACCGCGGTCTTGGGGAACGGAAGCGGGGAGGCTGGTGCACCCTGGACGACGGTTAGTAGACTCTGACTCCAAGGAGAAGGAGCTCTGCTAGCCGTCGACCAATAACCCGACAAGCCCTTTTTAGGGCTAGCTGACCCTGAGGGGGTCGTGGTATGGCGGACCTGCAAGGCCCGCGGGAAGGGATTCGTAGAATCCCTTCCATCCCAAACAGCCCTTTTTAGGGCTAGCCTGTCGCTCCCGGTATCCCTCTGCTTTCAGAGGGGACATGGGGGCGACACAAGGATCCATGGGATCCAGGGACGGGCCGGCCTACTGCTCGCGCAGAGGCTGGCAGGCATTCGTGCCACCGTCGGTGTTGGGAGAGTTGGCTGCTCTCCCGCGTCGCGTAACCTCCAGGATATCGACAACGACCTGAGTGCTAGCCACACTTGGGAAGCCGATATCCTGAAGGCCGCGGGGCTTGCCTTAATTGGCCGGCCCGCGACAAGGAAAAGTCTTGAAAATCCGACAGCGAAGTCGCTTAAAACCTGTGGATACCTGGGGAACTCCACAGTATGTACCCCGCTTCCTGGAATGAGCGTCACCCAGGCAGTGTAGTTTAAATCGCGTCAAACTCGTGGGATTTACATGGAAAATTCATTATTAACCTTAAAACCCAAACCAAGCGTAACAGTCTGCGCGGAGGTCGCGCAGCACCACGACGCGGAGGTCGCGTCCCAAGCCGCGGTGTCGGAGGAATTCGACACCGCCACGGAGAAGAGTAGGGCGAACAGCCCGGTGGGCCTACAGACCCGGAAATCTGTACGGCGGAAGAGGAGATTCAGGAAGAAGTCTCTTCCTCCTCCTTCACCTCCACCACAGAAGACGGAGTCGGACTTGGAGCTCACCTTGACCGACTCCTCTTCCACTAGCAGCAGTCAAGACGGTGACGTAACGCTGCATCCACCACCGCCGAAGCAGCTAGCGGTCAGCCGCACGCAGCTGCAGCGGGGTGATAGCCTCAGGGCCCCGGAGGATGTGGAGGCGCCGCCGAGTTCCTCCACCTCGGCGGCGTCCTTACCCTTACCTCGCGCCAACATAATGTCGAAGGAGGTAATAGAAGCCCTAGAAGGTTGGGCCGGGGCCCGCACCGATTCTCCAACGCCGGAGGAGCACCGGGTCACGCAGGCGACGACGCGGCTTGTCGAGCTCTTCGACCTCCTGAGGGCGGAGCTAGCCGAGCTGCGGCTCGACAGGGCTCATTTAGGCAGGAGGCATGTGGAGCTCCTGGAGAACAATGAGCGGATGGCGGCCGAATACCGCAAGGAGATGGGGAGGATGGCGGCCGAACTGGCGAGCCTCCAAGCGGTCGTCGCTGGGCTGCCGGCGGAGCGGGTAACGCGGTCGGCGCGGAGGCGACTGGTGGCACAGCCAACGCCGCCGACGCGGCCGCTGTTGCCCGTGCGGTCAAGGTCGCCGCTGCGGCCGGAGTCGCTGGCGCAGCGGACGCCGTCGGGGTGGCCTGCGCGGCCGCTGTTGCCCGTGCGGTCGAGGTCGCCGCTGCGGCCGGAGCCACTGGCGCAGCCGACGCCGTCGGGGCGGCCGGCGCGGCCGCTGTTGCCTGTGCGGTCGAGGTCGCCGCTGCGGCCGGAGCCTCTGGCGCCGTCGGAGTCGCCGCAGCCGGAGCCGCCGAAGTCGCCGGCCCGACCAGTTCAGCCGGAGTCGCCGGTGCTGCAGCCGGCTCGGCCTGCGGACCCGTTGGCACTCTGCATGGCGGCAATAGCTGCCATGGAGAAGCGCCAGGAGAAGGCGCTGGCGGAGCAGCGGGCGTGGCGGGTGGCGCAGAAGGGGCGCACCCGCCCCTGGCGGCTCCGGGCGGGTATGCCGGGGCGGTTAAGAGGGGCCCCACCTGTCCGGTAGTGGCGGGGTTCCCGCAGGGGTCGGCCAGCAGCCCGTCCGCTGCGTTTGCCGCCCCTGCCGCTCCGCCCGCTCGGGCTGCTCTCGCTGCGGGGGCTGGGAGCCCCCCCCAGGATGCGCAGGTCGCCCAGGGCAGGGGCAGGGGAAAGGGGAAGGGCAAGGGGAAGAAGTCCCCAGCCCTAGCCCCAGCCCCAGCCCTGGCCCGAACCCCGGCGGGGATTGCCGCCACAAGCTCCTCGCCGGAGGGGGGATGGGAGGTTGCCGGAGCCTCAAAAAAGCGGCGCAAGGCGAACCGAAAGGCAGCCAAAAAGGCCAGGAGGGCTGAGGCTGCTGCGAGGGGAGTGCCGGGGAGGCTGCGCGTCCCCCGCTCAACCGCCGTCGTCCTAACGATGACGGCGGAGGCGGCGGATAGGGGCGTGCAGTACGCCCAGATTGTCACGCAGGCCAGAGCCTGCGTTGACATGAAGGCCCTCGACATGCCGGGCCCCATCCGGGTGAAACCCACTCGGACGGGTGCTCGGCTACTCGAGATCCCAGGCGCTTCGAGCGGTCCCCAGGCTGATGCCCTAGCGGCTAAGCTTAGGGAGACGCTTGACGCAGCCGACGTCCGGGTGTCCAGGGCCAACAAGTGCGCAGAACTGCGCATTTCGGACCTGGACGACTCCATCACGGCGGAGCAAAGCCGCCTCACCGTGGCGGAGGCCGGGGGCTGCCCCCTAGATACGGTTAAGGTCGGAGCGATCCGCTTCGGCCGCCGTGGACTGGGGGCGGCAGTTGTCGGCTGCCCCATCGCAGCAGCCAAAAAGGCTGCCGACCGGGGTTTCCTCGCCGTTGGAGGCGTGGTGCGGGTGCAGGTCCGGCTCCTGCAGGCTCGACCGACTAGGTGCTAAAGGTGCCTGTCGGTCGGCCACGTGGGGGTGCAGTGCACGGCGGCGGTGACGGTCGGTGACCGCTGCTTCCGCTGTGGCCAACCCGGCCATACGGCCGGTGGATGCGAAGCTCCGCTGCACTGTTTCAGGTGTGCAGCGGGGGGCAAACCGGCCGACCATAGAGTTGGCAACAAGACCTGCACCGGGGGGGAGCCGAAGCCGCAAGGCGGGAGCTCCACCCAAAGTTCGCGGCGGGATGCGGAGATGGTTCCATAATGGATCCTCAGCTCCGCATCCTGCAGGCGAACGTGGGTCACGGTGCCGATGCTCAGGGTCTTCTGCTCCAGAGCATGGCACAGTGGTCCGTATACACGTCGCCGCTGTCGCCGATCCGTACACCCACCGGCACCTGGGGCCTGCCTGGGTGGTCGACCTGGACGGGTCGGCGGCACTGGTGTACAACGCCGCTATGGGTGCCCCCCCCCCTGTTGTCGTGGCAAGGGAGCATGGCATCGTAGCGGCGCGTGTGGGGGAGATTGCGGTCGTGGCCGTCTATTTCACGCCGAGCCTACACCGACGCATAGGGGAGTACCGGCAGTCGCTGGAGCGACTGACCGACGTCGTCAACGCCTGTCATCCTCATCCGGTTCTTGTGCTCGGGGACTTCAACGCCTGGTCAGTGAACTGGGGGTCCCGGCACACGAACCCACGAGGTAGGGCTCTGGAGAGCTGGGCCGCTAATCACGGTCTAGTTCTCCAGAATCGCGGGGCCGAAGCCACGTTCGTGACCGCGGAGCGCAGTTCGATTATCGACCTATCGTTCGCAGGCGCTTCGCTGTCGCACCGTGTGCGGGACTGGCGTGTTGTTGTGGGGGTGGAGACACTGGCGGATCACCGATACGTTCGGTTTGATGTCTCCCCCCCCGCGGGTGATGCGCCGGTCATACCGGCCCCACGCGAGCCACGCTGGGTGCTTGGGAGACTGAATCGGGAGGTCCTCCTGGAGGCCGCCATAGTACAGGCCTGGGCCATTGCGCCGGACAGGCCTGTCGATATCGACGATGAGGCGGTGTGGTTTCGGGAGGCCATGACTCGTGTCTGCGATGCGGGTATGCCTAGGGCACCACCCTATAGTCCGAAGCGTCGGGTCTACTGGTGGTCTGCGGAGATCGCGAGGCTACGGCAAGCCTGCGTGATCGCGCACCGCCAGTGGACCAGACTCCCGAACCAGACTAGCCGAACCGCAGATACGGAGCCCCGAGTGGTGGAGCTTCATGTGGGATACAGGGAGGCCAGAGATGCCCTCCGAGCGGAGATTAAGCGGGCGAAAGCCGCGGCTTATAAGGAGCTCATGGAGACGCTGGAGCGGGACCCATGGGGGCGGCCTTACCTTATGGTAAGAGGAAAGCTGCGCCCCCGGGCCCCGCCGTTGACCCGGGTTCTCCAGCCAGCTCTGCTCGGTGGAGTGGTCGAGTCCCTGTTCCCGGCGCGAGCGGAACACGTTCCGCCGCAGATGACTCCGCCACCTCGGTCGCCTGTGGCGCCCAGTGTGGTAGTTGACGACGAAGTCCCCGAGGTCACTTGGGTAGAACTGGAGCTGGCGGTGCGAAGGCTTAGAGCCAAGAAGGGCACCGCCCCGGGACCCGACGGCATTCCAGGCCGCGCGTGGGTCCTAGCTCTGGGAGAAGACGGTCTCGAACCCCGACTGAGACGGTTCCTCAGCGCATGCTTGGAGCGGGGCCAGTTTCCGAAGATGTGGAAGACGGGGAAACTGGTCCTCATCCGAAAGGAGGGTCGCCCGGCGGACGAACCGTCCGGCTACCGGCCCATTGTGTTGCTCGACGAGGTGGGCAAGCTCTTTGAAAGAGTTATTGCGAAGCGCCTAGTCGAGCACCTCTCTGGTAGGGGGCCGGACCTGGCGGATGCCCAATATGGCTTCCGCCGGTGGCGGTCCACCGTGGATGCCATCATGCGCGTGAGGACTTTGGCGGAGGAGGCAGTTGCCCGGGGTGAAGTGACGTTGGCAGTGTCCTTGGACATCTCCAACGCGTTCAACACCTTGCCCTGGAGTTGCATCAGGGAGGCACTCGTGTACCACGGTGTGCCTCTCTACCTCCGTCGCATAGTCGGGGCGTACCTAACGGAGAGAGCCGTCATCTACCCAAGTGCGACCGGCGTTGGTCGGCGTGAGATGTCGTGCGGTGTTCCACAGGGATCGGTTCTCGGGCCGCTACTGTGGAACATTGGATACGACTGGGTGCTTCGCGGTGAGCTTGCGGACGGCGCCGCCGTCACGTGCTATGCGGACGACACGCTAGTGACGGCGAGCGGGGCTACATACCGCGAAGCGATCCTGAGGGCCACGACCGCGGTTGCTCAAGTCGTGGAACGGATCCGGCGGCTGGGCCTTGAGGTGGCTTTGCATAAATCTGAGGCCATGTTCTTTCATGGACCTCGGCGCACGCCAACACCTGGTTCCAGTCTCACAGTGGGAGGCACTCTCATCGGCATCAAGCCCCAGATTAAATATCTGGGGCTCGTGCTCGACGGCCGGTGGGACTTCGGGAAGCACTTCCGAAGTCTGGGTCCCAAATTGGCGGGCACAGCCAACGCTCTGGCGCGGCTACTGCCCAACCTGAGGGGCCCGGAGGACTCCTGCAGGAGACTCTACGCGGGTGTCGTGCGGTCCATGGCCCTGTACGGGTGTCCCGTGTGGGCGGACACCCTGAGTGATCGGCACATGCTCCTGCTGCAGCGTCCGCAGCGGAAGTTGGCATGCCGCATCATAAGGGGGTACCGCACGATATCATTCAACGCGGCGAGTCTCCTCGCCGGATCGCCACCATGGATCCTGGAAGCGAGATGCCTTTCGGCGCTATACCGGTTCCGAAGGGCGGCGCGGGAGCGGGGTCACGATCCCGAGCCCGAAGAAATTCGGGCCGTGAGATCCCGGCTCCACAGGGAAATGGTGGCGGAATGGGAGATACGACTTGGGCAACCAGGCGCAGGGCACGCCGTAGTAACGGCGGTAAGACCCATCATGGGGGAGTGGCTAGAGAGGCCACACGGCAGCCTCTCGTACCGTCTGACGCAGATGATCACCGAGCACGGATGCTTCGGAAAGTATCTGCGTCGGATGCAGAAAGAGCCAACGTCCGAGTGCCATCACTGCGACGCGAGCGAGGACTCAGGTCCGCACACGCTCACCGAGTGTCCGGCGTGGGAGACGCCGAGGCGGGAGCTTGTGGCGGCCCTGGGAGTGCGGGTTCTCACGCTCTCCACTTTGCTCGCGGCGATGGTTCGCTGCGCGGATGCGTGGGCGGCCGGCGCCTCCTTCTGCGAGCAAGTAATGCTTGTGAAGGAGGAGGCGGGGCGGGAGCGGCAGCGGGAGCGACGAAGGATCGCAAGACAAGCTGCCCGCGTACGAAGGCAACTCGGGCGTCGGAGGTCGATGAACGACCTCCGCCCCCCATGAGCGCCGGCCTGGGGGTGACAGGTGAAGCCGCCTGTCACCCTGGCAGAAGTAGGCCGCGGCGGTGGCGCGCGTGACGCGCCTCCCCGTTTCCGGGGACGAGTTGGGGACTCTGTAGTCCCCACACCCGAGAAGAGGGCCAGATCGTGAGAGATGGCCCTGGGTCGGCCGGGGTGCGAGGGATATGCCTGTCAATCTCACCTTCGGCAACCAAAACGACCCACAGGCGGCGTGCGTTTTAGTCGGTTCGTGTCCGACATAACCTCCTCCACCGGCTCCGGTGGGGATTTTGCGCACGTAAAAAAAAAAAAAAAAAAGTATAAAAAATTATAGCTACTCACGTGAAGAAATATTACGTCATTATTATTAATTTATATGCATTTTCGAATTGTTATTTATATCGATTTTCGAATATCACCATCCCGTCTCAGAAGGGTGTTGTAAGAGGCGACTAACGGAAATATACGCAGGCGATGTCGATGAGAGAGAAGGAAAACTTGAATTAAAACCCTGTCCCAACCCGTCTGGCCAATGTGGAAACATTCAAGCCTATGTCCAGAAGTGGATTGCGATAGGCTTGAACGATCGATTGATTTTGTTTGGGTAGCGCACTATCGTGTCTCTTATTGTCTATATATTCGACGTATATTCGACATCATTTTATGTCGCGATTTTAGAGTACGGGCAACATATTTATAGTATATTATAATACATCATTGCAAAAAGGCATAAAAAGTATCATTCTCCAAAAAGCTTAACAATCCGTTTTGAATTATTTCAGGATCGGTGTCCTATATAAGGGTCACACCCGGTCAATAAAGTTGCCTCTCCTTCTTCAATAATAACATGCGTCCACCGCAAAAGATTGTTAATTATTCTATTTGCTTCGAGTTGAGGAGGGTCTGTGCTGACCCTAATGGTTATTTATTTAGAAGCCCAAAAGTGACATCGACCTGTCACTGACTAATGCAACCTGAATGTTTGGGTTGTATTAAATTGTAAACATAAAATATAGTGAATTTTCATTCGTATTTACCAGAAGAAAATATTTGATTCAGACTTTGTGCAAGTATTTCCCGGTGCAGTCTGCATGAACATGTATATATGTATTAGTTGGGTTTTCCTATATCTAAACTATGAATTTTCACTGCATATACCTTTAAAATAGCAAAATTTTTAGCATGATACTATCACACAAACCTGGACCTCAGATGAAGCCCGAGGTCTACTCTTTTTTGAAGTGCGATAATTCTCCACAGATTATCCCTCTCCCCCCTGTGGGAGAAGTTACTACTTACTCGCAGAAGGAGGCGCCAGCTGCCGAAGATATATTTATTGTTGTGATTGGGTTCTAGATCTACAAAAATCCTCTTATGCCTTACATTAACAATATTCCAGACCTGGGTGGGACTAGGATACCTGGGTGACGCCCTAGCCGTTAATGTAACAACATCTTATCACACGGCAGTGGTTATTTTAATTTCAGTTTGTGTTTCCTAGACCCATAGCCGATTAAGGCTAGCGAAGTGAGTCTTTCCAGGTCCGAGGTTCGATTTGAGTGGAAGCTGCAACTCGCCACTTTCATCCCCTATCAATGGGTTTGCATGCCTTTTTATAGAGAAATTGCCGCCATGAATATTTCCCAGCACCTCTCAAGACGGAGCGCCCTGCTATCCACAACCTGCGACGCGGTGGGTTGCATGGGCCAATGCCCCTGGGATTTTTGTCCAGAACCCACTAACGCATAGCACGTGACAGCAGCGCCGGCCGCGAGCTCATCGCGAAGCACCCAGTCGTATTCGATGTTCTACAGGAGCAGCCTTAGAACCCTGCGGAACATTGCACGACAGTTCACGCTGACCAATGCTGGTTGCACTTGAGTAGATGATGGCTCTCTCCATCAGTTGCACCCCGACTATGCGGCGGAGGTAGAGAGGCACAACATGGTACAGGAGCGTCTCTCTGATGCAACTCCACGGTAAAGTGTTGAACGCGTTGGAGATGTCTAAGGACACCGCCAACATCACCTCGCCCTTAGTGACGGCATCCTCCGCCAGAGTCCTCACGCACATGATGGCATCCATGGTGAAGTGCTACCGGTGAAAGCCGTATTGGGCATCCACCACATCCAGTCTATAAAGCTGCTCGAGAAAAAGTTTCACAATAACTATTTCTCGTAAATTCCTGTTCTTGAGTTGGTTAACTTTACTTTTACACAAGCCACTGCCATTTAATACTTCAATTCCAAGAAAAAACCTCAGCCATGGCCTCGTCCATTGAATAGCAGGTGACGTCTGACACTTGAATGGGTTATAACAGCCTAAATAAGTCATTGGCTCTTAATAAAACGTAAACCGGCTAGTATTATCTCGTTGTAACTCGTACTTACTACATTGAATCAAATGAACTTAAGATATACTGAGCCTCAAGGGACATCCCTCATCATACAGATACAGAACGCCAGAAAACTTTCCTTCATTTCCTTCTGACAAGATTACTGACATGTTTTATATAAGGGAAGAAACGAAAAATAAACAACGTTACAGTAGTTAGGTAGGTGTAGACAGTTACTTACCGTTCACGTGTAAGACAGGATTGAGGAAAACCCAAAGGGAACCGGGCAGACACTAATGAGCAAATGAAAGTTACGTATTAAGGTACACAACTTTAAGATCCTCCAAAAAATTGCACCATTTTCCTGTTTCTTTTTATGAAAGCATGATTAATGCCTGTTCAACTTTGCGTGAGTGTCATAAGTACTTAAGGCACTTCTTAGCATATACTTTGCGAAAAGAAAATAATAATAAATAAGTTAAAATTAAATATAATTACCTATTTACTGAATTTTGAATTTGGTTTATAATTAAAATGTAACTTTCAGAAGCTTAACAAATTGTACAGGGGTTATATGAGGTCACACAAAAATCTTCGAGAGCAAGTAAAGGTTAAATAGTGTTTATATCCCCCTGCAGAGCTGTGCAGTAGATAGATAGATAGATAATTCTTTATTGTACACCAACAGATTTACAGTACGACAAGTAGGTAGCATGTATACAGTTCAATGTACAATGGGCGGCAGTACTCCTGTGCAGTACTCCTGTGCAGCGCTATTGTGCAGCACTGCCGTGCAGCTCTACTAACTTTAACCTAAACTGCTGCTGATTGGCGAATGAGGCACTGGCGAAAGCTTTCCTCCCAACGACGGAATTTTTGGTACTTGGGTATTGGGTATTGGGTATTGGGTATTTGGACCGTTTGGTAGTCGGCCCCCATATTTTTAAATCCCGCGCAGACTGTAAGTAAATATCCTTAACATTTATTACTATAACTAAACTAAACTATAACTAAAACATAAAGAAACTGAAATTCGTACTATATTCAAGGTACCTCTACTCATCAAATATTAAAACTAGAATTAAGCGATAGCAATTTGCATAAACCAAGTTGACTACGAACATCGCAATTTACAAGTGTCTAGACGTTCTATATTGTTCAAAGCGCGGTGCACAAGTAAACCCAGCCCAGCGATAGCCAAGCCTTACAAGATTTATCTTTAGCTTTATTAGAAAAGACATTCCTTTTAAACTGAGTACTTATTAAGTATTTTTTATTAACTACAGCGCCACTTTGTTAAAGCTTTCTTTTCTTGTAAAATTTCGTATTAAGATTCTAAGTAATTTTTTATATTTAATTTAGAGAAAGATAAAAATATTAAAAAGTCGAGAATGAACTGAGGTTCTTTTTGAATTTCAATTTCTGCTAAAATAGTATTTAAATTTTCGATTATAAAATTCAATTATAGTCTTGAATCTAGCGAAAACGAAATTCTCAACCCAAACGGTTTCTGCGTTGACGGTGGCTGTCATGTTACCAAATGTCATATTATTTTTCTGGGAAAAAATTTGAATCAAATAAAATGAAGAGGGTTGTCTGAATTACTCTCATCAGTTCTGTTATTTAACTATTTTCTAGGACTCATAATTATACAACTGTTCGGGACTTTACGTGATAAAATCATGGAATCCTACTATTTCTGCTGACATCTCGGATACGTTGCAGCACCCGTGGTCACGACTTGACTAGATTGCGAGCGTCAAGAGGTATACAGGGAAAACATTTTTTTGTGTGTCTACCCACCATTACGCTTAGGCTGGCGACACACCACACTCACTGTGGCAGTTATTAACGGCACTGTGTTTTTTTTTTTTGGTTTTAGTATCTTAGTTACTAGATTTCACTTGAATCCTGAACTCGTCATGTTGACTCTTATGACTAATCATCACTGTTTATTATATATATGTGTATAGGAATCACAATTTTTAGTAAAGATTATTTAGAAGAAACGAATGCTTGTAATGCAAGTGTTCTCACAAACGCATTTTTATTATTGTAACAGACATTTAAATTCAGAATCTCTCCAAGTAAAGCAATAGGAAGTATAACAACTCCATGGTATGTTCAGCTATTTAAAATCCCTGCGGAACCATCGGTCTACTTTCCCAATCCGTCCACTTTCCTGATCTGTCTATTTTCCTAATCTGTCTACTTATAGTTTACCCTTCTTGTCTTTCAGTTAGTAAGTACAATTATTAGCGCTAATTTAGAGGGAGGTAGGACACGGCGGTATTTCCGCCCAATTGAGCAGTCCGACTGGGGAAGTACCTCCGCCCTTCAGAATACCGCGGCTATAATAACTTCGTGTTGTGCTCCCAGCGGTGAGTAGGGTAGCCAGAGCTCACTGAAGAATTTGTGCTGTCAGTGGGAAGACTAAAGGCTTGTCCTGCTGTTTCTTCTACATTGACGGCACAGAAACTCTGCACTTACAGGGTTGGCAGTGCGACTGTGACTCCCTCGTTGGAAACGTCCATAGGCCACGGTAACCACTTTCCATCAGGTGGGCCGTATGCTTGTCAGCCAAACAACCAACCAAGTGGTATAAAAAAATTAAAAAAAAGAACTGATCGACTGAAATTGAATTATAATTGTTGGTACAGTACACGGCCTACGATCACCTCAGCAACTTAATACAGATATCGGTTGCATCCGATGCTTACTTCTCCAAGCCGGTATTCACTTACTCGTTTTCTTTCTCTGGAGGACCCAATCACGGGAGGAAAGTCTGCGATAGAACCTCGTATGTCAATCTGCCTGCTGGCACAGCTTGTGACCGTGGGTATAGGTGAGACTCCATAATACTCGACTTCGAACCATAATCCGCTCTACTTCCTACTATGCCAAATAAAAAGTTAGGTACTGTACTCTACTATTGTCTTTTTCACAATATTAACTTTTTCCCTTACCTGTTTCACTTAAAGACGCGTATCCATCATATCTTAGTGCACAGGGTCACAAGATTAATGTGTTCTATTTGTCACCGAATATAATATGAGTTGGCGTTAAAGTATCTTGCCGAATGTGTAGCTTTAGTTTCGACTAATATAAGAAAATGTAGCAGAAATAAAAAATACAAGCGTGGTTCATAAACTTGCTAAAGACTACGATTACTTATCTAGGATGAAGTTACCCTTCTTCCTCGGAGAATACGTTAAGCCGTCAATACCGGTTGCCATTAGAACATCTTTGATAATTATTTACAGGTAGTAGGAGCCCTGAAATGATCGACAATCTTTTTTCCTCTATGAGGAATGTCATTCTTCTTGCAGAAAAAAGACCTCTCATTCCTCATGCTATGTTGGATCCGTAAATAATCCAACAACCCTTTGAAAAATAAGAAATGTAAAATGTTGTTATTTACGACATCTTGGGTTACGGAGCGGTAAATGGAGAACATGTATGGGACTCTCACATCAGGCAACCATATGGGCATATCCACTATTCCCCGATGTAACATACTCTACGTCTTATCAGGAAGGCCTGCAACTGTATACTAGTATAGTAGAATAGAAGTATTTATATGGCTACCTGTGCTAGAGCCTCATTCATCAATCAGCAGATGTAGCATGTGACTTGGGCCCCAAAGATCTTGGTCGGAGTGGCTTTATATGCGTACTTTGTTAAGAAGAATTCAATCAATCAATCACGCCTATTGCAGTATACGCATAATGCAGTGAACGTAGCCCTCTCCTAAAAATTTGATGCTTTGGCATACTGTTTCCACAGAGGCCAGACGGGTCGGTACAAGAATTTATTTCAACTTAGAATAATTATTGAAAGCATTAACCATCTCCTGTGGATCTGTAATCACAGTATTTTGATCTATTCTAAATTTAGATATTGTATCTGGAGGACGATTTCCTTTGGTCTGATTTATAATTTACTCGGTGGTTTTTGACACATTTTTGGAGGTATTTATACTATGTACATTCTGAGATCGCTGTGTTAATCTAATTATACTTTTGTATCTACGCGCATATTCTTTATATTTAGCTTTATTAACATAATTCGGATTGAGTCTGTAGTCCCATAATAATTTTCTTTTAGTCTTACTACAAAGTTTTATACCTCGAGATATCCACTTAACTTTATGTACTGATTTAACCTTAGTCATTTTGTATGGAAAACACAGGCTATAAAATATATTAAATGTATCCATAAAACGATTGTATGCTACATTTGGGTCCTCCGTAGAGTATATGTCCGAAAACAATAGACCACTAAGACATGACTTAAATTTATTAATATTCTCCAAATTATATTTTCGTTTTTTTATGCGCCAAAACTTAATTTCACCTTGGATTTTAATTGGACACTCTATTAATTGCGCTGTGTGATCAGATAGCCCATATTCCAAAATTTGAGATACACATGTTTTTTTTTAATTATCTCGGCATGTTTTAGCTTTGAGTCTAGTAGGGTTTCGTAAAGCTAATTCCATACCATACTGCGATAATAAGGATTCTAAATCCCTAGTAACATTGTTTTTGACTTAAACATTGATCCTATATACCTGCAATAATGACATTTCTGTTATGGTTACCATAGACCATTTTTAGGAGTAATTCAATCCTTTCAAAAAATACATTTAAGTTATTTGTCATAGGAACTCTATACAGACATATTACAATAACCCTACAATCATTCAGTTCCACTGCACAACATTCAAAAGTACCAGTTATAGCCAATTTTTGTACTTCTCTTAGTTCCTGCCATTGGTGTCCCTTTTTATCAGAATGCATGCAGCTAGATGGTAATTGGGTAATGATAAGTAATCTTCGCTGAACTCCTCTCACAGCGATATCGCCTGAGCATTTTTCCATTAGTCGTCTCTTACGACACCCTTTGGATGAGATGGGGTGGTGATACATCACAGGTCACATATGTGAAGAAGTATAAATACCAATAATGCCTCAACTGCAAGTCCAATACTTCAACACGTAATTTTGTTGACTTGTGTATTAACTTCAACGTTTGTTTCTAAACGCAAGCTCATTTCACACAAAAAGGGTAATGGAGATTCTGTAAGAACCTTTCAGAAAAGGGAAACGTTTCACGTCTCAAATGTGGGAAAAATTGCAATATCATTTAGTTACCGCAATGTTGGGGTAGTTTTTTCTCCGTCACAGATGCATGTGATAAACGACCCTGCGACCTCTTAGGGCTCGCTCCGAGATGTCACTTCAATTCGCGCACTTTTATTATATGACTGTGACTTTACCTATTATGGGTTAAAATGAATGTTTTTTATAGATTTTTAGGGTAAGTTTTATGCTACGAAGGTTGGTAGGTACATACTACCTAGCATAAATAATTGAATTATGGAATAAACATTCTGTGCACAGTTCTCAGCGGAAGGGGGGCAGTACTCGTTGCAATACATGGCGTTGATGTCTGCATGATAGGAAGCCTAGGCAATAAGGAAAAGGGTATCTGGGATCGTACTTCTTAGGGTTTACCTGGGGGCCTGGGGCTGCGTGATCACTTTCATCGCTAGTCCTTTTGAGCTGATATCCACGGGTCACAAATTTTCTAACCCCAGACAATATTATTTTGTTGAATTCCTATAGTTCTATAAAAATGATCCTAATAATACAATATCTAACACTCGGATTCGATCCCAGGTTTTACCATGGCACACACCAATGACTTTTGGATGCTTTTCGAAGTTATGTGTGTATTTATCGCAGTTTATAAGTGCCCGGTCAATGGCAATAGGCTCACCACCTATTACATAAAGATAAACTGGTGAAATACGGGTGCTAACACGAGTGAGTTTATGTTATGTTATCCAACAATTTAAAAACTTAATCTGAAATATTACATTGGAAAGTATATACCTACTTCGTGCTTAAAGTATATGCCATTGGGAAATGAAATTGATAATTTAGTACGAGGGTTTACTAAAATAACTTTTCGCAGCCATTATTTTGATCTACCGTCCTTTACAATGTCCCCATTTTATATAAATAAGTAGGTACGCGGCGGAAAATTTACCAAAATGTAACTGAAACGGCCAATTTAAATTTATATTCATGTTTTACGGGTACGACATTGGCAGCAACCACAGTTCTCAGGTAAGGCCATGAGTTAACATCGAAAACCTAACAAATCACAACATTTTTCACAGTAACAAAAATTGTGTGCTCATTTATTTTAAGGTGTGATTCTCAAAAATACGATTATTGTTTGGTTAATGACAATTAATCTTTCTCTAAAAATGCAATCCAATTGATTACTTATATACTGTATAGACACAGCACAGTACAATGTGTCACCATTATAATAAATACCATTGAATATAAATAGGATATATTCAATGGTAGATTCTCCCAGTACAAGAAGGCCATATCAAATTTAGTGGGTGTACAATGCCTATGACATTCGAGCAGCATTTTTATTTATACTTGTGTTTTTATGTTTTTTTTTAAATTAAGTATTCAGTATGTATTATTGTAACCTATTCAAAGAGGTTTTTAGTTGTATATTTCGTATGAGCATGGCGAGTATGTAGATGTAATTTCATGTTGTGTATGCTTTATTAGGAATACTGTCTAGATCTTATAATATATTTGATAGTATCCAAATATTTAGTCACGCAATGATAGTAATCTGTAAGCGTACCTTTAAGAAATAAATAAATAAATCGTATTTTAGTAATACGAGGACAATGTTGTGGGCTGTACATTAAGAAATAATTATGTAGAATATACTCTAAGTTAAGAATATTGAATGCATGTCTGTTTTTGTCCCATTAAATGACGACCTCCGTGGCGTAGCGGTAGAGCATTCGACTGCTATGCAGGGGGTGCGGGTTTGATTCCCGCTCAGTGCAAATATTTGTATGCATGAATATGTATATTTGCATTTTTCTGGGTGTTTCTATGTATAATATGTATGTATTTACAAAAAAAAAAGTATCTAAGTATGTTTATCCGCATTCTAGATCCCATAACACAAGCTAGTTAAGCTATGCTTACCATGGGTCTAGATAGCGTTGTGTGGAATGTCGTGGAATATTTATTTATTTATTTATTATTTATTATTTATTTATTAAATAAATAAATGGTTAGTAAAATTAATCGCAAAAAACGACGTAAAATACGTTATGTGTGAAGAAGCTAATCTCAATATTATACTTTAAACGTTCAATATGTGCATGTCATAAGATATATATCTATGTCAACTTATACCAAAGTAGTATTTAACACTTGCTGCGTCTAGATATAGAGTTTGTATATACTCTAAGTATGTATGTAATACGTCATGACATTGCTTTTTCTTCATCTTAGCGTTAATCCAAGTCTTTCACCTCGGAGTCTGGGGTCTGCTTAACCAGTCTAACTGCGAATTTGGCTGAACTTCGATATTTTCCGTGAAGCGACTGCCAAAAGACCAGTTGTTGGACTTTTTAGATCTCCAGCTACCCGTAACGACTACCATAGATGTTTGTATGGCAACTGCTATGGGCTTAGCGTACTCTCCGAGGCACGATCAGACCTACGCAAATAATAAGCATATAAATATTTGAACCGAGAGGGGATCGAACCCGCGCCTCTTGCGAAGCGGCCGCGTTCACTAACGTTACGCCACAGAAGCCATCGTCATCATATTACTATATAGTAGCACAGTAGGTATGTCCAAACAAGTATAATTATGATACAAATTCAATGGGAATTGAATTTGTATCATAATCATATCGCAGTCCCTTGCGATAAAAACAAAAGGGTTTTATATTTTGTTACACATCGATATCAATAATGTTAGTTAGAAGTTTGGAGTTGAATTTATTGAGGATACATACTCGTAAATCCAAACTACTTACATAACTGTACTTCACTAGGTACTACAAAGGTACAACAAATAAAACTAAGTTTCTTTTTTAAATATGGGACACGTCAAATTGGCTTCACTTCGCCTGATGGCAAGCTGAAGGCAAGAGGGGCATCAGAAGGTTTCTTCATGGTCGGCAGCGCGAGTGTGACACCCCTGGTGTTGCATACGTCCATAGGCCACGGTAACCGCTTCCCATCAGGTGGGCCGTGTGCTTGTCTGCCAACTAAGTGGTATAAAAAAAAAGTCTCAGGAAAGAGTCTTACCATTACATACATGTTACACTGGTGGCACTCAGCTTGACGGTCTCATCAGATGCTTCTTCAGGCCCCGCTTAAAAGGACCCGGGTCTGTAGGAAGAAAAGGAAACACGTGAGCTAGTAAGGAATTCCAGGTCTTAATGGTGCGGTCAAGAAAAGAGTTTAGTGGAGTAAAAAAAATATGTGTTAACAATAATTCGTATGACTATCGGTAGATAGCTTCCACCGTCACTCCAAGGAGGATTTGGTACACTTAAGGCGTGACTCGGTAGCGCAGTGGTCAGAGTATCCCCCTATAAAGGACTGGTCGCGGTTTCGAGTCCCGTCTGAGTACACAAATTCCTATATGAATCGATTTGAATAGTTAGCATATATTTTATTATTTTATTTCTTTCATTAAAAACATTTAAATAGTTTTAATTAAGTATGAATGAATTGTGTACCGATTGAACACATACTCGCTTGCTGGATATCCTGGCAAACTTATTTGTAATTTTAATTTTAAAAAGAAACCAAACTAATTACGATTCAATCACATCCAGTGAACGAACACTTTTATCGATTCGGTTTTAAATGAAACGCGAGCTTCGTTCGGTTAATTTATTTGTGTGATACGTGAAACGAACATTTCAGTAGGCTCACGTTCATTTATCTTATTCACTTTACACAAGGGCGTGACTCGCCGAGTTTTACATTTTAATTTGGCACGCGATTTAATATGTTGGCAGAATGATGTCGACTTCAATATACCTTAGGTTAAGAACACGAACGACTCGGGAGTTAAATTGCAAAGGAAGTTATTAATTCATACTAGTGTTGTATTTCTATTTTTTAATTGTAATTTGATGTTATATAAGCGCAGTGTCATATCGTACACCCCGTTTATAAATGGCAAGGTTAGGTTGGTCCCATGACGTTTGAGTCTACGCTAACCCTTCTTGGAAACAAATATACCTAAGGTTGAAGGACGATACTCTGGTGGAAACTCTCGAGGTTGGGCGATCAGGTATCAGGCACGTTCAAAACAAAGAAATTAAAGATGAAACTGTATAAGCCAATTCAAAAAAATTAAAAGGATCCTCAGACCCCATGGTAAAGTTATCGTCTGATGCAAATCGCATGATAATGGTCATCTATAAATACAAATAACACAATTTAGTATTAAAGTTATTGGGATATTTACCATGTTGTGTGATTCTGAATTTCCGATATTTCGACGATGTTACAAGCACCACAATCAAGGAAGAACTGGAGTATCAGCGGTGAAAAGTGCAAAAGTTTTTAGGAGTAATTATATCGATCTATTATTATTATTATTATTATTATTATTATTATTATTATTATATTCTTTATTGTACGCCAATTACAATATTCATATTACAGAAATTGAGAAGACAAGAGCAGTACAAAGGGCGGCCTTATCGCTTTACACAATTTCTTCCAGGCAACCTTTGGATGGAAATGTATGTTGGTTGGAGTATTTGGGAGTTGTTGGCGTTTAATAACAAAAAAAAATGTAATAATTTATACATACTTATATAAGTGCATATAATAAATATATGTATACTTAAAATACTTAATAATTATATAAATACAATAAACTACCTACAATATACAATATAATACTACTACTACAATATACTACTACAATATAATATATAATTATACACATATACATATACATACATACACATATACATATACCTACATACCTAAAGATATGATGATATACTATGTTACAAGTGACACCGTCGACAAATAGTGCTCCTTGACCATACTTTTAAATTTCAATAATGTCTGAGCTCGTCTTATTTCCATTGGTAGTTCATTCCACAGGCGTACAGCTGTTACGGTAAAAGAATTATCGAAGAACCCTGTGGAATGCTTTGGCATCTTTAGGACTAGTCTACTCGATGATCTTAAACATTTTTCATGCGCATCGGAAAGGAACTGAAAGCGATCTTTTAAGTACAAAGGTGTTGAAGGATTAAACAAGATGTTGTATAGCAAGGAAAGGATATGTGAGTTTCGGCGCAATCTAATGGGTAACCACTGTAGCTGCGAACGGAACTGTGATACATGATCGAACTTGCGCAGACCATATATAAATCGTATACAGACGTTCTGTAGACGTTCTAGTCTGTCAAGCTGGTTTTCGGTCAGATCCAAGTAGCTGACATCAGCATAATCCAAAATAGGGAGGAGCAAGGAGTTTGCCAGCGCAATTTTTGTGGGAATCGGCAGCAGATGTTTCAGCCTCCGAATTGATCCTGCAGAAACAAACATCCTTCTGCTTACCTCCTGCAGCTGTGGGCCCCAGGACAAATGGGAATCGATAATTATACCCAAATTTTTGACCTGTTTGCTTATCGGGATTACAGTGCCATCAAAAATAACTGGAGGAACATGTGTCAGATCTATGTCTGTTCTAGAACTGCCAACTACTACCACTTGTGTCTTCGTTGGGTTAACATTGAGCCCATGAGATCTGCTCCAGGAACTAATGTGAGATAGGTCAGTATTAATTTGATCTATCGCATCTCTCAAAAAAGCTCTGGGTGCTTGCGTGTATATTTGCAGATCATCTGCATAAAGGTGGTAAGAAGAACGAAGTTCATTAGATATAGAATTTATAAAAATTGAGAAGAGTAAAGGAGAAAGAACGCCGCCCTGGGGAACGCCGACACTGGTATTACACCAACTCGAAAAGTCATCTTCGATGCGTATGCGCTGGCGACGGCCACACAGGTAACTACGAAACCAATCTATTACTGTCGGAGATATGTTAAGAGAGCGGAGTACATGTAGTAGAATATCAAAGTCCACGGTATTGAAAGCGTTACTGAAATCTAGTAAACAGAGAATAGTTAACTTCCCGCTTTCCATACCCGAGTTCTTTTACTACGCGTATTTACACTAAGATTATAGTGCTTGCAACAGTACTGAAATGTCGGAAACTTAGAAAAATACAACATGATAAATATCCCGATAATTTTAATATTAGCCTAATTAAGTTTGTTACAGCGGGTTCCCACGGTGCGAGGTTTTACGGATGCCGACACAGACCCATTTACTATGACAAATGTATCTACAGTATCACGGAAGAGTTCCTCACCTCGGTGCATCATTTCAGGAATTTACGCATGCATCTGTGAAAACACGGATCGTGGAAAGCAACCCTTAGAAATATTTATAACCTTACACGTCTCTTGAATATTGCAAGCAAAATTATGACAATTAATATTAGCAACCAAAATTATTACCTCTAACCCCTGCTGCTAAGGTAAATTACTCGTATTAGGAAGATGTAGGTAAATTTTATTTTGACAAAGTAAATTAATTATATCTTGACATCATAATATTGAATAGACATTGAAATCTAAAATGACATTATAAACTGACATCATCTACATTATTTTTATTCTATCTTAATATTGTTCTTATTAATATTATTGACATTGTTAATTGAAATTGAAGGAATTTTGAAATGACTATTTGTAACGAACGAATGAGTTTTGAACGATAACACATTTACTGATTTAACTATTAGAATTGCATGCCTATTATGGTGGAATATGGCGAAACTATGTACCTACTGGATATAACACCTTTATGTGACCCATATTTGTAATGAATGAATGAATAAATGAATAGGAATGTAATAGTCAGGATTCGAACCCGGGACCTCTCGACCGTAATGCCGACTTCTTAACCGTTAAGCTATCGACGCTAAAACAATGTGCTAAAGTAGTGGTCATAACACAATGAAGCATTATTTCCCAGGGCCCAAGACAAAACAATAGCAACTGCTTACTGTAATTAAAAGAAACTTGTAACAGTCAACTCAAAAGAAGAAGAAAAGTTAAAGTGCTTCGAGGCGATTTGTAATTAGACTTGTACTACGAAAGCAGTACTTTCTTTACACCACTTAGGTGGCAGACAAGCATACGACTCACCTGATGTTTCACAAAACTTAACATTATAGATAAGATTTTGGTGAAACTGTAACCTCAAAGGCCCAAATCAATCTCACTACTTGAAGGATACCTGGCAAATCTTTATGAAGATGATGATGATGAGCGATATACGATACCATTAATTTGAAAAAAAAAAACGAAGGAAGTTTAATTTAAAACAAATGATCAGATGGGCCGTGTGCTTGGCTGCCACCTAAGTTGTATAAAGAAATAAACAAATTAAGTATACAATGCATTGCGCTCAGATGAATTGCTTGACATGATGCCCACAGCTAGATTATATCATCGCACCGCTTTACCGGCAAGAAATTCATCCACACACATCACGACCTGTGATGGTGCGCACTGTGTTGTATGAAAGAAACTTCATCCCACTCACACTCAAGGTATGGCAAGAACTCCCTGCTGCGTTTTTGCCAAGCGCCTACAGTATGAGATTCTTCAAGAGGGGCATTGGAAGGTTTCTTCAGGGTCGGCATCGCGAACAAAATAACCCTGGTTTTGCACACGTCCATAGACCACGGTAACCACTTCCCATCAGATGGGCCGTGTGCTTATCTACCACCAAAGTGGTATAAAAAGTACTCATAGTGTCAAGGCGACTGACTAAAGTCACGAAATTATCTTATACATATATATCGTCTCAAAATATCATAATCAACCGTCCAGCATACGAATAAACACACACAAATCAAATACACTCAACACACACACATACATTAACTTTTACATACATAATACAATACAATACAAGAATGTACCGGACCAAACCATAATTGGTACATAACAAGCAGGACACTGGTATTCAAGTGTTGTCTGTGTTGAATTTCACTAGCCCGAAAAATCCGGTTTGTGAAGAATTGAGAGTCCTTAACGCGTTGCAGGGGTTCCTGCGAGAAGTATTTCAGAGTGCCAACCGACTGAAGGATCTGTCTGTTCACTTCCGAAGTCTTAATTGGCTTGAAAGTACGAAACTACTAGAATTTAGAAACAACGGGTTCACGTTCTTTAAAGAATTTACGTTTGGTATAAAAGTGTATTTCTATGTTGTTGATTTTAAGGTTATTTACCACATCATCATAATGAACCCTAAAGCGATGGTATCCCAAGTTAACTCTTTAGAGACCAGGTTCCGCTTATTATTTTCGATTTATTTGCAAATTTTTACAAGAATGATTACCGGCTGACTGCCTAAACCAAAGAAAAACCTGCATAATAGCTGAGTTCGTCAATAAGTGGGTGTGTCCCAACTTGCAGGAAGGTTCGCTTGTGTCTTGGTGTGAGTAGGTGATACACCTCATAAAATCCATACCATTTTAAATTACTATAGTCTAGTAAATCTATTTTAAGATCCAATTAAAAAGATTTTAATAAGGCAGAATCGGATATTTTTTCTTTTTACGTGCGAAAAGTCCGAAATGTAATTTCGTACTCGAACCGACTAAAACGCACGGAAATTGCTACTAAGTATTATAATGCATATGTGATCGTAATATAAGACTACTGAATTAAGTGTATTAACATACAGCACAGATGTTATAAGAGAAGAAGTATACCATTTTGGACATTATACTCTGTCCATTCGTTTATTTTCTTTTTGACAGCTTACGCATATGAATTATTGTTTTTATTTTCGGAATAATGTACTAGTATAATGTCGTACTTTATTGACGGGTAACGCCCACTTAGTGAAGTGCCCTGTGCATAACAAACAGACACAGGCTATAAAACAGCGTCTTGAAATAAAATAAATCGATCAATTGTCTTCAAATCGGTTATTTGTAAATTGATTTACTTTCTTTTCGACAGCTACCTTAGATTGTAAGTATGCACGTGTTAGTGAAATTTAATTTTAAAACGCATAGTTAATAACGTCTACGTCAAGTTTAAAACAAGAGTTATGTACAAATATACTTGGAAAATCACATATATTTATTTAACAAACTAGCTAGGTTATTCGGTATACAAATTAAACAAGTAAATTTATTAATATTATTTATTACACTGATTTATCAGACTCTTCTTCATAAGTTACACTAGACTCGTCAGTTGAGTCCTCTGTTACACGAATAATCAATGCTTGTTCTATTATATTGTCAATTGCAACATCTCGATTCCAATCAGATATTATTATTTTTCTTGTTCTCTCCACGACACTGGCGCAGTTTTCAGGAGTCACATCACAACACGCACTATTTAATAATTGCATCATTTTATTCGCTGTAAGCGGCGGCGTTGTGTCGTTTCTTGCTGCCTTCCCTTTGATTTGTGCCCATATTAATTCGATGGCATTGTACTGACAGTGATACGGTGGGATTCTAATAACAGTATGTCCATATTCAGCTGCCATTTCATCGACGACGTATCTTTTAGGTTGACGTTTCGAATTTAAAATTCTTATTAGTTCTGCTTTCAATAATGAATTAGTCACATCCTCGCCATTATCACGAAGCCAGTTAATAATCTCGTCTTTGGTATTAGATTGCGTTGGCTTTTTATTTATTTGCCGTGAATGATAGAGCGCGTTATCCATAAATATAATTGAAGGTTCTTCTAGTAATGTCAACATTTCCCTGAACCAATTTTCATATACTTCTGAATTCATCTCTTCATGATAGTCGCCAGATTTTTTGGATTTGAAAGTGAGTAGAGCATCTGATACAAATCCTTTTGCACTGCCTGCGTGGCAAATTATCAGGCGTTCGCCCTTGCCTATAGGTACAGCCGAAGTAGATGCTGCAATGTCGTCAGTCCACGATTTCGATATAGTATGATTAGCATTGAGCCAAGTATCGTCGGTGAAAACCACATTCGACAAGTCTTCGATTTTTTTAGCTTTTCTTAGGATGTCACATCGAGCCAGCGCTATGTCGTGGCGTTCCAATAAGATTTTTCTCTTATCAGGCTTTTTTAAATAAAATCCAATTTATCTCAGCACTTTAGCGATTTAATCGACGATTTTTGGCCACGGAACAAACCACTATTCCTCAGTGAAATTACCATTCTTCTTAGAGTCGGAATTTCTTTACGTTAGTAGTACTCGTATATATGACGACGAATAGCATCGGCGTCGAAATCGTCTATGTTTGTAACTTTACAGGGCTGGCGTTTTTTCTTGGGTGTAGAGAGCGTATTATGCTGCATACCACTGCTGCCGTAGGCTTCTATGGCAATTTTTGTAACTGTTGGAACACTGATTCCTAAGGCGGCAGCTACACGGTTTCGAACCTGCGATATTGTTAGTAGCGGTGCACTATTACGACATTCCTTCTCAAAGTATTCTTGAAGGCGTCTCACAAACTCCCTCGATTGCCCTTTTAACACAGCTCCTTTCGGCATATTGAGAACTTAAGTATGCTCAACTGAAGAATTTACGTATTGATAAGGAGGAATAAAAATACTCAACTCAACTTATGATATTGTAAAAGAATACACAATGAACCGAAAAACATTGACTGTGACACAAGCGTCGCATGGCAAGTAACAACAATATGGCGTCGCCGGGTCAGTGACGCAATGTGTTATGATATTACTAGTGATAACGTGTTTATAATGCGCTTATAGCTTATATTTTTTATATGTATAAATGGTATAATTTTATTTATTTATTTCTTATATAATTTTTAAAAACCTGATAAATATAGGTATTTAAACTATCATGGTCACTGACATCAGTATCAGAATAAACGGGATATTTACCATGTACTGGTGTGGTGCTTGCAACAGCGCCGAAATATCGGAAACTCAAAATAATGAAACAAGGAACCTGATAAATGCTAGTTAATATTTATATTAAATTATGTCGATGTATTAAATCGATTGAAAGTTGTTCTTAAATAAAATCGATAATTATTTTGAATGGAATCGGTAACATGCGAGGGCGTCACTAATTTCGAACTTGTCTCAAACAGTCAAAAAGAAAATAAACGAATGGACAGAGTAATATATAATAATAATAACAGATAACAGACGAGATTTATTTCATTTATTAAGTTATATACCTATTTCATACGGAAATCTTTGAATAAACTTAGCCTGGATTCTTTACTTAAATATTCCCATCCAAAATGTTAAAGCGGTTTCCGAGATAGTACATACCAATATGATATTATTGTTGATGTTATAATGTACGACAAAGCTAAACTGCAACCAAAATGGATACGGTAAAATTAAAGGGTAAGTTATTTTGACAATATCTCCCTAAAACACCACACAAAATGAATACACTCTCTTTGTTAAATTGTGCCTACAAACCAGTACGTAGCTGTGTATGTAAGCTCAGTATTGTACTTAATAATGACTCTTACATAATCACGCCGGAACTTTTGATTAAAGGGGTAAAACACTCGAAAATGGTGGGCGAGAAACAACAGACAAAAAAGAGAGAAAGAATTGCTCTTTCGTAAAACAGAAATGATTTATTTGACGAAGTATTCCAGTGTTTGTGTAGGCACGGGATTAGGGTCCGGAAAGATTTTTCCACTTCATTTAATTCGAATATTTTTTGAATATGAATAATTATAATCCATTCATGTAGCACTGGGTTTGCCGATTACGTGACCATCAGTTATAATGGATTACTTTAAGCGCATAATCGCTTGTGAACGGCACAATGAATGGGATATTTTTTTGTTTCTTTCTTGATTGTGCTTTAAATGATATTATACTATGATTTATTTATAACTATGAATACTATTTGAGTTGTTCACGGAAAGGTTTTTGTGTTTATTTGTATATATTCTGTATTCACAAGTCATAGAATTTAGGTATGTTTAACATTCACCTTGGAATTGATTTAGTATTTTAGTACGAAATTTGTGTTTTATATAGAGAGACTTTATATGTAAACTGTACAACTCTAAAGTGGTTTTATTTCCAATAGTTATGAGCCGAACTGAACGTTTTACTTGAATACCCTATCATGTTGCCCTGTTCAAAGGTTACCTTTTTGTTTGATTAAACTTGATCACAGTATTACCTCCACGGTCCTAATTATGAAACAAAATTATCAAGCAACAACCAAATCAAGAGATTCAAACACACACCCGAAATTTAATCGATTAAAGGTTTTGAAGGAGTTCAGTGACATGTAACAAGGGTTGAGGTAAAATACATGGTGTTGGGTATTCATCAAAAAAGACTAAGTTGAAAACATCGGTACTGATTTTTTTTATTACAATACATTTTAAATCATGATTTTCAGAAACTTTTCAAGTGTTTCGCTTGTTTCGTTTTTTGAGCATATTGCCCTGACAACCTATATAAAGACTCTCTCTCTCTTCAGCTTAACCAGTTTAGTCAGTTCAAAGCCGACTCAATTATCCAATAAATCTGCGTCAAAGTCACTAATCAAATTGTCTGGACACACATATCTTTACTCAATCCTGGATCGCACTTTGCACTATAAAATTTATTTTCGAGGTAGATTGTGTCTCTTTGCGAGCATCAAAGATTCAGTAAATACAAAATCATCCCACGCTCTGAACGTGTCAACAAAAGAATAAAAATCTCTTTATTTGTCTTAAGCATATGTGTAGAAACAATAACAGCCAATAATGAATTACGTATAATAGGAGATACTGTTTATACTATAAGGTTATAACAAAACTCTATCGCTATACGTGTGACCTTGGCTTCTTAGAAGAGATGTGGCTTATCATAGACAGCCTCCGTGCTTTGACGGTAGTGAACGCTACGCAGGAGGCGCGGGTCTCGATCTCCACTAAGTGCAAATATTGTGGGGATCGAACCCGCGAAGTTATATGCGTGAATATAGGTACTTGCATTGGTCTGGTCGTGCCTGGAAGAGCACGTTAAGCCATCAGTCCCGGTCATATCAACATCACGGGTAGATGGAACCCTAAAAAGTCCAACAACTGGACTAGCTGCAATGCTTCGATATCGACCTCTAGGCAGCTTTCACCTCGGATTCCGCCGAGGTGAAAGTTTCAAATGCGACTGGGAGTAACGCTAGGATGAAGAAGAAGATGTAGCCTATCACTTTTATAATATGCTACATTATTTGCTATAGTACAATAAGTAGGACAAAGGCCAATATCATATAGACCGAGGATCTATCCCACTCACCTGCAAAAAGGTGACTGGGATAGAGTAGATGCCCAAAGCGGAGGATCAGGTGCTATGACGCACATTGGGAGAGGCTTATATCCAGCAGTTGCAGTAGGCTATTAAGTAATATATGTAGTAAAACAAAACTCTCTTAGCAAAATAATACCATGGCCATAATATTCTCGTGTTATGTGCCCGAGTAGGGTAGCCAGAGCTCACGTGAGTAGGGTAGCCAGAGCTCACTGGAGAGATTTTGTGCAGTCAGTGGGAAGATTAAAGGCTTGTTTTGTATTTTACGCTGACGACACAGAATTCCTTTGTGCTTACAGGATGGACAACGCGAGTGTGACTCCCTTGGTTTTGCACACGTCCATAGGCCACTTTCTATCAGGTGGGCCATGAGCTTGTTTGCCACTTAAGTGGTATAAAAAGCTCTCTAAAAAATTCCAAAAAGACAACATACAAGACGAGATATCGACTCGTAACCCATCCCTTTTTTTTGAGGAATACCGACTAACTGAACTGCCTGAACCTACCTATGGATAGCTGAAATTCTTATCTACATACGCCTTAGCAGAACATCATGTAGATAAAGAGAAAAATAAATGAAGAATTATAACTATATTATATTACCGCGGTAGCCTAGTGGTATGGGTAATGGACTGCTGAGACGAGGTCTCGGGTTCGATTCCAGGTTTACTATGGCACACACCAATGACTTTTCGATGCTTTTCGAAGTTATGTGAGTATTTATCGCAGGTTTATAAGTGTCCAGTTAATGGCAATAGGCTCGCCACCTATTACATTGGGACCTAAACATAAACTGGCGAAATGTGGGTGCTAGCACCTCTGCCTACCCCTTCGGGGATACAGGCGTGAGTTTATGTTTATATGTTATGTTATTATGATATTGTTTGTTATTTTTAATACGTGGATGTTATGATCTGCAGACTTAATATTCTGAAATTCAGTCTTTATTTAAAAACGTACGCCTGTATGAAAATAAATAAACAATGCTTCTTATTACATTTGTTTTCCTATAAAAGCAGCCACTTTGCTTAAAAAGTAATATTTGTGAAACAACTCTGTCTACTTCTGTTAACTAAGTCATGAAGAACCAGTGTTATGTTGGTGTACAACTCAGAGATTAATAACTGTTTTTATTAACATATATACATGTTATTATTAGTTATAAAGTTACGAAATGCTTTTTATTTTCATAATTTTATGGAAAGGTATGTATTTTTTTAATAAAGTGGTATCAATGTAGTTAGATTAAAAACTCTAATTACATAGAATTATGGCACGTTCAATCATGAAATTCATATCAATTAACAGCAACTAAAGTCAAACAATTCTAATAACAAGCACAATAAAAAAAATATTTCTACAAACATATATACATACATATAATCACGCCTTTATCCCTAGAGTGTTAGGCAGAGGTGAATTAACACCCACATTTCACCAATAATTGTATTCGGTCCCACGTAATAGGGGTGAGCCTATTGCCTTATTCCGGGCACTATTGTTGACTCGAGCCATTGGCTGTATATATTTGTCTGATGTTAAACAGCCATAACCCTTAGCGGCCTTGTACGACACCGCATGGGAAGAGATGGAGTGGTCCAAATTCTACTCTGCCGGAAACCACGCGGTTGTTGTTATTGGTTGTTGTTTTTAATTTTATTATTCCTAAGAACATTTCAAATTACGTTCATTTATGACGTTAAACAGACTACTCCTGTATGCTATTATATTACTAGTGCGTCTTCTCTATTCTAGCGTCAATCCCAGTCACATTTGAAGCGTTCATCTCAGAATAAGGGGTCCGCCTTTTCCCGTCTGCCAGCGGATTAGGCTGTATTTCAATATTTGCCGTAAGGCGATTGCCATCTGACCCACACAACCCATTGGTAATATCCTTGTACATAGTACGTATGATGTTTTAGTGATTAGTCATTATTCCACAGTGTATAGAATAACATCAACGTCGCTAGACGTCGTGGACTGCGGCGTCGACAACGACGTTGTAGTAGATGAGGGTAAAGTGGACGTTGTACAGTATCCCTGGCTTGGGGTGCTGTATTATCAATTCTGTAAGTATTTGTTATTTTACTCTATGACATAACATAAACTCACATATATATCCCCGAAGGGGTAGGCAGAGGCGCTAGCACCCACACTTCGCCAGTTTATGTTTCGGTTCCAATGTATTAGGTGACGAATCTAAGCATCGAAAAGTAAAACCTGCGATCAAAACCCAAGACCTCGTCTTAGCAGTCCATTACCCATACCACTAGGCTACCGCGGTTACTAATATATAACATATAGTAATAACCTCTATACTTTATACTCTATAACATACATTATATTAACATCTGTAAATAACCGCAGTGTTAGACAGAGGTGTTTTTTTTACCACTTGGTTGGCAGCTTGGTTGTGCAACACCAAGGGAGTCACAATCGCACTGCCAACCCTGTAAGCACAAGAGTTTCTGTGCGGTCAATGTAAAAGACAAAGCAGGATTAGCTTTTGGTCTTTCCACTGACAGCACAAAAACTCTCCAGTGACCTCTGGCTACCCTACTCACCGCCGGGAACACAACACGAGGTTATTGTGATCGCTGTATTCTGTAGGGCTGCTTCCCCATTCGGAATGCTCAATTGAATGGAATTACCGTCGTGTCCTACCTCCTAGAGAAAAAAAAGGTGTATTAATGAGGGTATTAATACACCTTTTTTTGCCGCCAATGATGAGTTTCGGTCCCAATTAACAGGATAGTTTATTGACGACAAGCGGGCACTTTTTCGTAGACTGTTAGTTTTCTATTGGATGGAGAATCAGCCTTATACCTGAGTCACCTTCTATAACACCCACGGGAAAAGATTGGACGGTCCTATCCTACAACACCGGGAGCCAACACTATAAAGGACCTACATAGCCTAATATAACTATTATTATATTTACTATGTGTTTTGCAAAAGTGAGTGAGTTTGTTGTGTGAATAAGATTACAATAGTACTAAAATATGTAATAATCAAAAACAATATGAATACGTCTACTACTAAGTACTAGACAAAGTAAAGGTATCACAGCTGCCAGGCGGTTAAAATCTGTCAGGGTTTCTAGAAATGTCTTTTTTTTATTTTTTATTTAAATAAATAACCCAATCCAGGAGTCATATACCGGAAACCTAGGTGTTACCACAATATAAATATTATATCAATATATAAAAATTATACAAGGTATGAAGTATAATAATAATAATAATAAAAACTTCATTGACAGGAAGAATATACATTGTTAACTAATCTAGGTTCAACATGTTTTAAAACAGTGTATAATGAGCGTCCACAGTATAGTTGACGCTGTTACAGGTGTACAGTTGTATGTACAGCTGTTAAGTTAAAATTTCCAGCTGTTTATTATAACATGTGTATTTTTTATCAGTAAGAGCCTAAATCAAATAACTCTTTACTGCAGTTTTATAGTTATGTTTTACATATACAATTGAATTGTCACAGGGGGTCAAAATGGTGAGACCAGGTCGGTGACAACGGTTGCTTTAATACATCGAGAGTTCGTCATAGGCGCAGCTGCAGACATAGGTCCTATGCCGAAAAGAAGATTTAGGTAGCTATTAAAAAAAAATCGTATAATTTTCTTGAACCCATAGTAATCTCAATCAAGTATATTTACTACAGGAAAATTTAAAATTACAAACATTCAGCATATCAACTTCATAAAATATTTATTTATTTATTTATTTATTTATTCATTTTGCAAATGTAGGTCGAAAGTTGGTACATGTTTGTTAAAAAGGTATCACTACATTTGGCCTTGCGGCATGCAAATTAGAGCCATACAAATAATTAGTGGACATGCATTTATACTACACTTCATTACAGTTCATTCGAGATACGTACATTATGTCAATAGTAACTAAATATCACATAATCAAAATAAAATCAAATGCGTATGTCAACTGTAATAAGATTTCATATAATCAAAATAGAATAAAATAGGTATGTCAGTAATAGGAAATAATACATTATGAAAATAAAATCAAATTAGAAAATGTCAATTACATTAATTATTAATTAAATAATGATAGCAACAAATGATATCCGTGTTCAATTTAGTAAACTCAATTAATTTAATTTCAGTGAAACACCAATCTTATCTATTTCAATGACTTGTCATTTATGTACTCTTCAACAGAATAATAACATTTCTCCAGCAAAAGGTTCTTAAGGCTACGTTTAAATTCATTTATGTTTGTGATATGCAAAATAGAAATTGGTAGTCGGTTGTAAAGCCTTGGAGCCATGCAGAACACACTACTGTTAAGATATGTGGTTGCATTAGCTGGAAGACATATCTTCATGTTATGTCTTTTACTATTAAGATTTCTATAAAGCTGCATATTTTTCCTCACGAACAACACGGTTTCCAAAATATATATAGATGGCAATGTCAAAATCTGTAGTCCAATGAAACTAGGTTTACAACTATCAGTAGATTTCAATTTACATATAGCTCTTACGCATTTCTTTTGGGCTATGAAAATGCTTTCCACACCAGTTGAATTGCCCCAAAATATGACACCGTAATTTAAAATTGGAAATACATATCCATAATACGCCGTCATAATAGTGGATACACTGGCTGTCTTAGACAACATATACAGAGAGTAAGAGTGTTGATTTATTTTTGAACATAACACTTCTAAATGCATCTTCCAATTCAGACCTTCATCTATATTTAGTCCTAAAAATTTTGTTTGTTGTACCTGTTTTATTTGTGTTCCATTATATTGTATGTCCAAGTCTGTCAGTTTATTCGTCCTATTTCTAAATGTCATTATGCATGTCTTATTTAAATTAATTTTCAAATTATTTGATGTCAACCATTTAATAGAGTCATATAAAGTACTAATTATTTCATGCTCAAGCTGGGATTTATTATTTCCAGTAAATACAACTGTGCTGTCATCCGCAAAAAGTATAGTTTTATAATTTGTTGCTTGGGGAAAGTCATTTATGTAAATGATAAATAACAGTGGTCCCAGCACACTCCCCTGAGGTACTCCAAAAGCAACTTTCCGCGGTTCGGACGAGTAATTTATTAGCTTTTTAGTAGAACTACATATTCTAGAGATCTGTGTTGTCTGTGTTCGGTCACTTAGGTAAGATCTTATCAGTTCTAGCACATTTCCCCTCACTCCATAAGCATATAACTTATCCAATAAAGTCACGTGATCCACGTAATCGAACGCCTTGGTTAGATCCATGAAAATGGCGGAGGCTTGGTTCTTTTGGTCTACTGCGGTCATAACTGTACTGAGAAAACTATAGAATGCTATATTGATATTTTTATTCTTACGAAATCCAACTTGCTCCTCAGCAAATAGGCCATTCATTTCAAAGAAATTGTACAGACGCTCGTAGATAACCCTCTCAAATATTTTTGATATGACAGGAACAAGAGCTATAGGTCTGTAACAACCCATGTCAGTTTTGTCATCCTTTTTAAACAGGGGTTTGATTACAGTAATTTTCAGGTCATTAGGAAACACACCATGAGATATGCATAGGTTAATCAAGTGACTTAAAATATGTGATAACCTAAAAGATATGTGTTTTAGTATCTTTGTAGAAATTTCATCGTATCCAGTGCTATTTGTCGTTTTGAGATTAAGGATGATTTTATTAATATCTTCAGGAATAGTAGGAGGCATAAACAAAGAGTTAGATTTATGACTAAAACTTATTTTGGACGTAGTTTGTTCTAATTTCGTAATTTGATCAACAAAATAGTTGTTAAACGAATTCGCTATTTGTATAGGATCACTAATAACCTCATTATTCACTGTTATGCACCGTATATATTCCTTGGGAACATTAAATTTATTATTGTTAATTACAGCCCAGGTAGCCTTACATTTATTTGTTGCGTTACTAATGAAGTTGTCATTCTGCGTCTTCTGTGTTAATTTTATAATCCTATTGAGCCTAGACGATAGGTTTTGGAAAGCTTCTTTATTTGTATTTGTACGGTTTTTCCGATACTGCCACAGAAGTTGACGTTTGCGTTTACAACATAGTCTTATGCCTTTCGTAATCCACTTTGGGCGTGTTTTTGCTGAGATCTTTACACGTACTATTGGAAAACATAGGTTATAAAATAGTCTAAACAGTTCATAAAACCTACTAAAGGCGATATTAGGATCTTGACAATCGTACACTTCCTGAAAACTGAGTGAGTCTAAACATTCCTTAAACTTTGTAATATTTACCATTGAATAGTTTCGTTTTTCAACATACCAGTACTTAAATAGATTAAAGTGTCCCACCGGTACTGCAAATAACTGTCCGGTATGGTCAGATAGTGCAAATTCCAGAACCTCGTGTGAGCAATGTCTTGTGTTGTACAATACATTGTCTAAACACTTACCACTTACTAAACGCGTGGGTTGATTAAAAGCTGTCTTTAAATTGAAGGACCACAAAATCTGCATAAATTCAGTACATTCGGAACTTTTTTGCAGTATATCAATATTAAAATCACCACACAGTATTATTTTCTTTTTACCGTAACAGAAAGCAGTTAATAAAGAATGGAAAGCAGTAAAAAACGTGTTCAAATCTTCTGCACTATATCTCGGTGGTCTATATATGCATATCACATATATTTTGTGTTCTGGAAGCTCTATCCCAGAGCACTCCATAATATTTTCAATACCGTACTTATCAATATCTTGAATTGGGGCAAATACTAATGTGTTATCGACAAGTATACATGATCCTCCACGACGGTTGCGCCTACAAAATATAGAACCAAGGGTAAAATTTGGTACACTCAACCATTTTCTATCATCTCTTACCATGTTGTATATGTATTAACCATATGTATTAACCATCACCATCCACCATAACCATCACCATCTCTTACCATATGTATTAACATACTTGACCGAATTTTCCATCAATGTATGCAAATGTTTTTTTTTTTAATAATCGGTTTTACCAATTTGTTAACAGACAAACCTTTAAACCTATTGTGGTATCTGTACCAGCTCTGTTTAATTTTTCTTCAGGTCATCGACCCAGTAAGTAGTTACTGTGTTTAAAATTTAAATAACTATAAGTGACTAACCTATGCATGTCATTTTCTGCATCGCTGATTTAAGATTCCTCTAAGTTGCAATAATCTAAAGCGATATTACGACTTTGAGTACTAGTACCTAGATATATTTTTATTCAAGGGTCAGAATTCTATTAAAGCCATTCGTGGGCTGAGCCCTAACAGTCGCTCGGAACACATTCCGAATAGTAAGTACATCCTGCGACATATTTGGGTAAGAGAAAATAGTAATAAATTATATTCGCCACCTCTATCCGAACAGAAAAATCTGTAATTGTATCACAGAGCGTTCTGTTACTGAATTTTTGTGACATCATTTACGCTTCCTAACTATACGCTTCTTGCTCCTGCTTACTTATTAGACTTTTTTATTTATTATTACAATGTACATTAATGTACCTTATATCATATGTTTTGTATATTATTAAATCATTGACATATATTCCACGAGAAGAAAATAGAAATAGAATATGAGAAAAAATCATCAAAAGACATTTTCTTTAAAACTATTAAATTGCTCGGAAAGCACAAGACATTATTTAATTTTATTTTAATAATTTCATTAGCAAATAACAGGAGACAATACTAAGACCACCTGCTGCATTGAGCGCGCGCTCATCGTGTGTTTCGTACCAATAAATAGAGTAATACTATTTGGTTCATGTAGTGCACAGCATTCGTGCACGTTCAACGTAGTGGGCGACCTTGATCCTTGATTTTTCTTCGACGCAATACCATTCAGATTATTCCTAGTCAAAAAGCATACTGCAATCTTTAATAATTTTTAAGTAAGTATAAATATGATTTTCAATGGCATTCATACAATTTTAAATATTTCCAGGAAAAATACCCGTGTACTTCTTGGAGAAGACTATGACTCTCAAGGAAGGCGTGTCCGCAACTACGTACTGCATCCCGAGTATGGGGAAACGTACAATTCCATTTGTTTGGTACAACTCAAAGATAAAGTGAAAAATCGTAAGAAACATTTCTACTTCATGTAAATCCCTTGCAGTCACAGCTTACGCTTTGAAGAACACTTGATTGAAAACTTGAATCACGTAATATTCTTTTAGTAATTTTTAGTCAGTTTAATTAGGCCATCAACGCCTTATTTCAAAAATTCACCTGTATATTACAATATAATACGCACTCATTGACAATTATTGGCTTGTAATAAATTACGTGGAACTGAAAAACAAATCAAAGAAATGCCCCTCTTATTCCTAATTCCGTTATTATTCTTGGATCAAACAAAGGATTAACCACTGAACCTTGGGCAAAACCAGGCCGCCATATCTCGCCTCACCATCCATTTGGACAAGGGCAAATGCTCCTCTAAATATTTACCCCTTTAATGTTAATTGATGATAAGAATATCCTATTTTGGAAAATAATTACATACTACACCCTTATCATAAGGCATAGACTGTATTGTCATTTGAAATACATATATTTACTATTATGACTTTTTCAATTATAACAAATTTTTAGGGTTCTGTAGCAAAATGGAGTCCTTTTAGGAAGCCGTTCTCGGTATACTGGACTTGCACTAATTTGGGTGTGCGAATACGAACAAATTACCTACAACTTTCGTCACAACGTGGTTCAATTTTGCCATCTACGCGGTAAAATATCTATATAATTTTAATATGAAATCATCATGAACAAGTATTACTCCTGCGTTAATAGACCTTTAAAACTCTTTTTATTCATGGTATTGACTTCACTTTCACAATAATTCTTTTTTAATTTACAGCCACCATTCGACCTCTATGTCCTCCACCAAATTTTTTAAGAAACCCAGAGTTTTACGTAGTTAGAATGAAATTTGGTAAGTATTTTAATAAATTAAATTTGGTAAATAGTACAATTAAATCCTTCTTCATTTTTTCCATTTAATGTGTACCTAATCAGACAATGAAAAAAGTATTATGATACTATGTATAAATTGTTAGGGTTATCATTTTCCAAGAGCAACAAATGCTGCTTTGGTGTGAGGTTCTTTAAGAGAAAAAAATAAAAATGTGTCTATGGTGCCGATTCTACTGCGAAACTCACTAAACTAAAAAAGTATATCTATAAAATGTAAATTTCGAATCTATGTATCTGATACCAAATTATATGAATTTTGAGGTAGTACTTTGCAATTTAGATAGATAGATAGATCACAATTCTTTATTGTACACCAACAGATTTACAGTAGGACAAGTAGGTAGCATCTACATAGTTCAATGTACAATGGGCGGCCTTATCGCTGAAGCCATTTCTTCCAGGCAAGCTTGGGATGGACAGTAATGTTATGAACACAAAAGATATGGTGTAGTTACCGACTAAACTTGAATAGATAGTGATTTACATCGTTTTGACAGGACTATACGTTTTTTACAATTTTTGGTTTGGTTTAAGTAGCTTTATAACGACAGTATTAGTACCACGGTTGTTTTTTAATTATTATTTCTCTAACATGCAATAAGATTATGAATTGAAAACACAAGACAGGCAACACAGATACAGACAGGCACATTTTAAAACATAAGTTATGTTAATATAATTTTTTTTTTCAGATTCAGGAGACCTTAGAAAGGAGGTTGTGAAAGTTGTGCATATACCTGGTAAAATGTGTAAAGAATTCTACGTTGCCGCCAATGTTAGCGTTTCAAAATATTATTCATACGTTAAAAACTCAATTAAAAAAAAAGGCATGCACCCATGACCGTTAAAAAAATGAAATATCGATCAAGATTAAAAAATATGAAACGACTCAGACGGGGCTTGAACCTGCGGCACCCAGTCCTTTACAGGGGTAATGCTCTGACCACTGAGTCACTTCTTGGGTGTTCCAAATTTTCCCATATTAACTCAAATCTTAAGCGACTGTGGGAGTCAAGTTTAACTTTTTACAATCTTAATCGATTTTAACAATTAGCATACTAATTGCTTTAAAATTTCATCAAAATGAAAAAGTTTAGAAAATTAAAGCCAATATATATTTAGAATACTTCCTTGTTTTCAGTTGTACAGCAAAAAGATGCGTCCACCACACGTGGCATGCGCAGTAGAAATAAAAACTAAAGAAGTCTGTGTGTGGAGCGCAGGCGCAGCCTTGGTGTCTCGAGATGCGTGGGGTAGATGGCAACTGGTCAGTTTATACTCAATTGGGTATTTTCCTGTATTATAAATACATTAGGTATTTAACTTTGCCTATCCAAATTTAATTCAATTTAGTTAGTTGCGTTGCAATATGTTCTTTGAAAATATTTGAAAAAGAAACTCAATTTAAAATATTATGTTAAATTAGCGATTCTGAATCCGGTGAGTAGGGTAGCCAGAGCTCACTGGAAATTGTTGGTGCTGTCAGTAGGAAGACCAAAAGATTGTCCTGCTATGTCTTTTTCACTGACGGTACAGAAACTCTCTGTGCTTACAGGGTTAGCAGCACCAGTGTGACTCCCTTGATTTTACGCACGTCTATAGGTATTGGTAACCACTTTCCATCAGGTGGGCCGTGTGCTTGTCCGCCACCTAAGTGGTATAAAAAAACTATTTTATGTCATTCTTATATGTTAGTTCATTTGACTCAAAAACTACTGAATAGAACTAAAAAGGAGAAGGCTAGGGGCAAAAACGTGCATTGTTTGGTATTGATAGTCTTATCGATATTCTTTAATTCTATTTTATACTTACTTAACATTTTACTTCGAATATAAGAGTTCTAATCTTTTCTCTGTTGCTTAGCTTGGTGTAGGTGTGCGAGGACCGGGATGCGGAGCCCCATCACGATACCTTGACATGATGAGCTACTATCCTTGGATCGAAGATAGCCTCGCCAAATTCCAGGAATTTACCATTTCCAGGATAACTCCACAAAAATATGTTTTACGTTGTAAGTATTGGTTAAATATTATAATTAATTATTGAAATATAACTAGAACTATTTTTAGGGAACAATTACTGTGTTCTAAGATCAATATATTATCATTAGGTAAAGTTCTAAACTAAAGTTCAATGGATATAATTATGTATACCTGCAAATAGGTCTCTTTACAATTATTGCCATTAAACTAGCTTTGAACAAAGGATAGGTCAAAAGTACTCAAAACTGACGGATCTACTTGGGAAGGATTAATGATAATAAAGGAAGCTCGTGATACGTGAAAGGATATGGTCAAATGGCGGGCTGTTGTCTCTGTCTACTGTAGCTCATGACCTGAAAGTGCGAATAAACCATCGTAACTGATATGATTTCTGAGATACAATGTTGCAAATTAAAGACCTTCCCTCACCTTTTAGGAATTCAAGAAATTTCAAAGTGAAGAATATAACACTATTGAAAGAAACTTGCACTGTCAGTCAGTTGGGTATTCTACTGTCAGTCATTTTGAAATAGACACTAAACTTATACTTTAACACTATTTTATTTTTTAACCTTAGTTTTATACTTGCTATTTCTAAATACTATAATATCCACGAGGTAAAATAGGTTAGGTTAAAAAATAAAATACCGTAGCAAAGTACCACTTGTACTTTTCCACACTTATTCAATATGTAAGTAAGTTCAATCAAGTGTAATCGATCAACAGTATAAAAAAATAAAACTTTTAGATAACGCCCAGGCCACAAGTGGTAGTATTGACCCAGACCTAGTAGGACAGCGCCACTTCGAAAGATTTGGTGCTTGTGATGCAGAAGAAAAGGAAAATTTACTATTCAGAGAAGCTTTGAGCATACGTACAGATCACCAGAATGAACAAACTGTAAAATACAACGTGCGTGAGTTATTTATTTTTAATCTACCTTAGTGTTAATATAAAATTCGCGTTACTTTAGCGTGCGTGAGGGATATGATTTACTAGAGGCAATCTCACCATACAAAACTAATGACCCAAGACAGAATACGGTTTTAAACGGTTCGAATCCTACATAACCACCGTCGAAACAGGCGAGGGATAACCGTGGGAATCTTCACACTTTAAAAAACACATTTTATTTTCAAAATATTTTCCCATTCTCTATTAAATGGGAAATAGGGAAATAGTAATTTAAGCAAAGTATGATCTGTCAAAACAAAACCTATCTACATTTTTGAGATGTTATTAAATCATAAAAACTCATTCCTTACAAAATGTCTAAATCTTTCAGAAAAATCTTAGATTTATAAATTTTGAATTTATAAAATGTCGTAAGTTATGAAACAACATGTTATAAAACACTTGATTTTAATTAATTTTACAGCTGACAATTTACGGGAATGTAGAATTCACCTGCTTAACCTTAGAAATAATCAATGGATCAACGACATCAGAAATGCGCGTCACGCACGAGTGTACCAGATGGCAAGGAGGACCTTCATGTTACAGGCACAGTGGTAAATAATAGTCTCTAACCTAACCAATACCATACAAACCTCACCTATTAGCCTATATACCTGCTAATTGACGAAGGATTCTCTAACGTAGTCAATCCTTTCGAGGTCGGTGGTCAGCGGCAGCCCTTCTAGTCAAAGCCACTACTTAAGGAAGTATAAGAAAAAGTACCGAATAATGTAAACATTAGCATTTTGTGGTCAAATTTTGCGTTTGGACTTGTGAATCAGGTTAAACAGTCACTATTAACATTGGCTGTTTAAGGTCTTCCTTGAGTGAAAGATTTTGTGTTCAGTATAGATAGTGTGGTGACGGAGAAAGAATACAAGTATCACCACCCCATCTCATCTGAAGGGTGTCGTCAGAGGTGACTAACGAAAAAATACGCAGACGATATCACTGCGAGAGAAGGCAACCTTGAAATAAAACCTTGTACCAACCCGTTTGTCCAACGTGGAAACAGTAGGCCAATGACTCCAACATTGGGAGAGGTCTAGTCCAGCAGTGGACTGCGATGGGCTAATTGATTGATTGATAGATAGTAAAATCATCTGAAACTAATAATTTAAAAAAAAAACAATTAAAATTTCAAATTAAGCATTGAAATTTTCAATCGCTGTGCCAGACCTGCATGATGTTTATGAGAATGAAAGAGACTTGAACGAGTAAGACAATAGTCAACGTTAGCATTAAAATAAATTAAAACTGAGCTCCGCATAAGTGCGGGGCTGTTATAGGTATTATCAATCTTGGTGCCAAGCCTGCATCTACCAGCAGCTTTAATATATTACTAGCTATAGACATGTCAGTTATCGCGATCAAACATAGCCTATTATTTTGCCCAAGCTCTATCTGTGTACCAAATTTCATAAGGTTGCCTTCAAATGTGACACCCTTTCATCCCCTATATAAAGCCCTTTAACTGCTATTTTTCACGATCAAAAATAATTAAAACGTGAATGTGCAACAGACATACAGAATTTTATTTGCATTTATGATATTAGTAAGGCTACGTTCTTAAATTATTTTTTTTATATTTATTTATTTATTTATTTTCCTTATGTAACTACCATTACAGGTTGCCACAATGCGGCAGTTAGCAAATTGTACATTGTAAATCTTAACCTATTCCACTAACTATAACTTATAACTAATTATAACTAAGTATTCTATAACTTATAACTAATGACATACAAAGATGCCCTTGTGAACTCACTCAGAGAACCCGCAAACATGTCCACTATTTCGGATATCATATTGAGGGCGCGAAGACATATCTGGCCATATAGCAACTAAAACAGACTAAACATATGTTGGCCACACTCGTGACATTAAGAATTTCAGCTGGCAGTGAAGGTGTTACTTGCGTTATTGTTCACAGGCACGCAATTTGATTTATCAGTACACATAACATTTGGAGATACATGTCTCTTTGAGATGGTGGCGTGGGGTCAGCACATATCAATGTCATTGCTGGACATTCATGAATGGAAGTGGCGAGAAGGGGAATACTACGACGATTTCACTATGAGCAAAGTGGAGTACCGCGGTACCACAGAGATGACTGGCTTTGGTTTCGAGCCACTAGATAGAAATGAGTGGGTACCTACGTACGATTTATGGACTACAACTGTATATACTTGGTGGGAATGGACTACACTACCGCCTGAATTCTGTAAGTATTTTTGTTTTATTTAGCACACGATTATGTATTTTCTACGATATTTTGCCAGAGAGGGAGGCAACACTGCCAGCATCATGGGCACCTTTTCACCGGGAGGGTGTGAGTTGTTTCATTTGACTTAATTGGATTCTGATTTCAGTTTTAACTCTTAATAATACATAATCCTGTCATATTGATGATTTCGAGTTAATATAGATGTGCAAACGTCGGTGTGGCCGCCGACGACGCGTTCATTCATTTTTGTATTCTACCTCCTAAGTTCTTACAATTTCTCGCTTTTGTATAAAAAAAAACTGTTATTATTGTAATCTGTTTGAACATTGATGGCACTAATGCACGGAAAAACTCTAATGAGCTTATGTGGCATCTTTATGAAGAATGTATATGTTTTGTATTTAATTTAATAAATAAAAAATAAAAAATAAAAAATAATTAGATCACGATGGGATGGATATATTATTGTCGAGACGCGTACTAAGACATTTTCAATTATTTTTATTTCAGTGCCAATGGACCAAAGAACTAAAAAACGCAAGAAGCCACCAAAATATAAATGGACTACTTATAATGAACCACAGCCTTATTGTTTACTATGGTTTATGTGTTGGGATAATTATTGAATATATAATTTACCTCACTCAGTCATTAAATCAGTTTTATTCCTAAAACAGGCCGCACACCAAAGAAGTAAGCAGTGATCAGCAATTTTACAGCAATTTTACAACTTTTTTTTTATTGCAAATAATATTTATTACTTTTACAGTGTGTTAGTTTAATACATAAATATAAAACAATTTAAAATATAAAAAGCTTATTCGAAGTGGTCTCCATTGGCTGCAACACAGTCCTTTAAACGTTGAGGCCAGTTATCAATAGAAGCACGCACTCTTTCAATGGGAAAATTCTTCACTGCCAATCGTATGGATTGTTTTAGGGACTCCAAATTATCATGGCGTTTAGAGCAAGCCATACTCTCTAAAACTGACCATAAATCATAATCCAGCGGATTAAGATCGGGACTAGACGACGGCCAGTCTTCAGCTCTGATAAAGTTCACTTCCAACCAAGACTGCGTAGACCGAGCTTTATGACCCGGTGCTGGGGCTGGAAGAACCATGCTTGGTTATTGAACATGGTGTTGTTAAGGGGTTTAACTACCTTCTCAAGAATGGTATCTTGATACACTTGTGCCGATGTTTTGATACCTTTTTCACAAAAATATGGCTCAGTCACTCCTTCATAGCTAACACCCCACCAAACCATCACTGAAGTCGGACAATGCCCACGTTGCACTCTGTCGACTAATTGGGAAGCTTCCTTAGAGCTTTGAGCATAAATACGGTCATTTTGTTTGTTAAAATGTTGCTCAATTGTAAAGATTTACTCATCCGTAAACAAAATTTTTCTGTGACCTCTCTTTGCGTACCGCTTCAGTAGTTGCTTCGATTTTACCACCCTATTCTTTTTTAAATTATCAGTTAAAAAATGACCAGTGCGTCTCTTATAGGCTGCAAGTCGTAAGTCATCTTTTAAAATGCGCGAATCTTCATCTCCCGACATAAAATCTTTTACTTTCGGACAGGATTTCTTCGAATTCTTTCCCTTACTGCATTGACCACCTTTTTCGTACGAACACTACGTGGACGGCCAGATCTTATTCTGTCACAAACAGAGGAGGTCTCATTGTACCTATTAATAGCCCGGTACACAAACATTTGATTAATACCAAGCGTATGGAGAGTTTTAAAAATTACATTCGGCTCCATACCAACTTTGTGTAATGCAATCACAGCGATTCGGTTTTCTTTATCACCCCATTCCATTTTAATATAGCGAAATATTGTACAATGTATTGGCGCCAAAATTAGAAAACACAATGAACAATTGTATAAAAATGACAGATTCCAAATTCAAATGTAATATCTTTCTTATTTTAATTGTAACAGTATTTATGGCCAGACTAAGTTTTTTTTTTTTTATTTACTTACAAAGTATAATACAATCGTTACACACATTGGCACATCCTAAAACCACTGGGGGTTTGTCTGGTGCACTATTAAACAAGCACAACACACAATTAAACAAGCAGATATTACATTTCTTTACTTATTATAACAATATAACATAAACCTAACGTTAAAGCAGCGAGCGGGCGGTTGCATTGATTGAGTAAAACCGGTTTTACACGAGGCATCTACAGGCTGTTTAAAAAAGGTGCTTTTAATTTTCTTTTTAAATTTATATTGGTGATGCTTTGTATGAAAGATTGATTTAAATTATTTAATAGACGGGGAATGATATATTCTGTAGTTCTTTCACCATAGGTATTTACTGCACGGACTATTTCCAACTTTTTGTTGATTTTTTTCCGAGTTTGAATATTGTGCGATATATCATGTTGTATGGACTTGTTAAAGAAATTGTCTTTGAGGAGAGAAAATGTTACTTTAGTATGGACTGGTAGTGTCTGGCAGTATTTATATACTTCCATATTATTATCTTTAAATAAATCTTTTTTGTACGGTGGGATAATGTTTTTTAAAATTCTTGTTTGTATTTGAAAGTAGTTAAATACATGGGCGCATTAATATCATCATAATGACATACTCGTATCTTAAAAATTTAATATTGATTTTAATAAATAAATTACAAATTTGACATAATAGTTTAGATTTTTACTGTGTGACATTACTTCTATTCCTCTATTTTGACATTAAATAATATCATAAATGACAAACAAAGACAATGCAAATTTTTTACTAACATATCTTTAAGTGGTTATATTGTTACTAACAAGATATGGATTCGTTGTTGTCCGAAATAAATTATTTTTATTATTTATTATTTATTAATCGCTTCCTAAAACATTCCTACCTTATTTGAAATATATTTTTATTATTTAAGCTTTATGCACAGTCTATTGTGCAAAAGCGGACTTAATTGATGCCGAAGGTGCCGAATGATCTGACAGTCTACCTTAGGGTGATGCAGATATGCATTGATGTAGGTGCAGGCAAAATAATGAACTATTTACTAAGGGCCACTGTAGAGCTGATGTACCTTGTACTTTAACGTAGCACGGTTGGTGGTCATCCTGATTTCGAGAGGAAGTGCATTCCAGAGAAGGATAGCTTGTATGAAAAAAGAAGAATGAACTAGACCAGAACTATGAGTGGGACAGTGCAGAAGACGGTTGTTAGCTGATCGAAGATTTTTGTTATGATGAGAGCCAAGTATCTGAACATGAGTTGATGAATAAGTGGGAACATTAGGGGAGCTTAAAAAGTATGGATCATCGTCACAACCCGCAAGCTGCGACGCTGACGTATATTGCTGCCATCCCAACTCCATGCGATGAGCTGAGATGTGATCATATTTCCTAAGGTTGAATGTGAATCGAATGCAATTGTTGAGAAGACGGTCGAGTTTATTGAGCAGCGGGTCTAAAAAAGCCACATTGAGCGATTCCACCAAAAACGAGTTACTTTATGAATTGCCAGTGGATCTCGATCGATTCCTTTAAAATTCGTAAAATGGTCACTTGTCCTGAGCAGAATTACAATAATTCGTTTACCAAGCAGTTTCTATATTCGTGTAAATGTTGCCGCATGCCAAAAATACGGATCGCGTTGTTACGAGATTTTTTTCTGTACTGTTTTTACAAACTAAGTAGGTTAATTTGTAGAATGTGTTTATAAACCAATAAAACGATGAAATAACAATTACCCGCCTGTAACTCCGGAATGTTTTGGCGTTATTTTTTTTATAAAGTATGTAACACAATTGATATTTGCAATATATTTGGTATGTGCCTGTAGCGACATCTAAGAGGATTGCGGTGAACCTTCATTAATCACCTGTAGTGTTGTGGTGTTTGGTTTACCTACTAAGTTGGCGATAGATTTTAATTAGCATTTCAGTATCTTCATATAATTGTATAATTGTGTAATTTTATGGCATTTAAATTAATTGAATTGAATTGAATTGAATTGAATCGAATCGAATCGAATCGAATCGAATCGAATCGAATTGAATTGAATTGTTGATTTCGGAACAAGTCCATAGATGGTTAGTACGTAAATTTTTCACTTATATACTATTGTTAGTAAGGTACATATATTTGAATGGTTGTATTTTTGTCGGTGTGAACCACCATCCACCTTTTAAATAGGTGGGAGTCCCACTGGTTTGATAACGCAGCCAGGATGCTATTGGCGCTGCTCCTCGTGCGATTCAATAAGGAAGCACAGCGCTTTCTTATTATAATTGCGAAGTCGTCGACACGCTTCTCCGCAAACATCCCTGAGGCGCTGCAATGCCTCGGCAGACCCATCAGCATCCTGAATGCGTTATTATATTGGACTCACAGGTCATCGTATGCCCGACGCGTGAAACCCGCCCACAGGCCGCACGTGTAAAAGGATTCGCAGTATGCTTTGAACAGCGTCACCTTCACTTCCTTCGTACAAAGTGCAAACCTGCGGGCGAGCATGTTACACCGGACAGTCAAGGACCTGCGCTCCCTCTCAATGTCCAAGTTATCTTTGAGGTCAACCGAAACCCAATGCCCCAGATACTTCAACCTATCGACGCGATTTAAAGGCGAGCCACATAGTGAGACTTTTGGCAGATCAGTGTAGGTCTTAGGACCCGCTCTAAACACCATAAGCTCACTCTTTTGTGCATTGTATTTGAGGCCGTGGGTCCCGGCGTACCCTTCACACATATTCAGCCACCTTCTCAAGGCACCAATCGACGGACTCAGTAACACCATATCGTCAGCATAGCTGATGTTGTTTATACAAACACCGTCAACCGTTCTCAATTTTTCCCAGAGTAGTCCATAAGATACCAGGTCGAAGGCCTTTGAAAGAATCAGGAAACATGCAAATACTGGAGTCTTTCTAGCAGTATAATACTGTACAGTCTCCTTGAGGCAATAAATAGCACTTTCTGTGGATAACCCAGAACGAAAGCCAAATTGCGAGTCATTAAGCTCTATGTGCTTGTCTAATTGCCAGCCAAGCACACTTTCCAGCACCTTGGCAATGACACAAGCCAAGGAAATCGGTCTATAGTTAGACAGGTCAGATGGATCGCCAGTTTTATCTTTTATTACAGGTACAACCACTGTCTGCGCGAGCTTATCAGGTAAATAGGAGTGTCCCATGCATAGGTTAAAGAACATAGCGAGCACCCTGGGTAGATATATTCCCGCATACTTCAAGTGCTCAATACTAAGGCCGTCTAGCCCTGGAGATTTTCCTCTCACCATATTCTCAATAACAGTTTTCACGTCTTTTGTTGAAAAAGTTACATTTCGGTCTGAGATGACAGTCTCCGTATCGAGCACCTGAGAGACGGGACCCAGTGGTGACTTAATATTGAAATGCCGCCTAAAGACCTCCGCAATCTCACTCGGCCGATGCACACCACCCACGCTCACTGGCAAACCCATTCTAGGATTCAACCTGTTTGTTTGCTCCCAAAAATCACTAAAGTTTTTCTTAGAATGATGTTGAGCAATAATTTCCATTTTAATCTGTTGCTGGTTGGTTTGACACCATTTCAATTTAGATTTAAAGTTATTTCTGGAAGCACACATACGGTCGAAGGTTAAGCCAGTTCCAGGTTTGCCATACAACACCCAGGTTTGAAAACAAAGCCGGGCCTCCACGTGCGCTTCACGCACATATTTCTTCCAACCGATTACATATTTAGGTCTGGCCTTTTTATTAGGCATATAGGTACATTGTGCAGACTTTTTGTGCACTATCACACCTTACAACCGAAACTGTAGGTAACAACGCTTTTCTCCAGAGCAGAGCCACCCCGCCGTAGGGTCTGCCTCGGAGTAGCCCCGTCGTCATGTCCACCGCTGATTTACCCGTAAAAGCAAAGTCGTTATCAATAGTGCTCAAGAATGGAATGTCATGCATTGGCAACAGCCAAGTCTCTTGAAGTGCTATTATGTCAGCTGATTTACATAGTTTTCTCACACAATCCACAGATCTCTTCACATTCTTGCAATTAAATTGACTAATTTTATGGAGCTAATCATGCTAGTTAGTGTTATTGTTATTCGAAGTCTGTGCCTTATTTACTTCTGTCTTCTTAAAATAAATAAATTTTCTATGCGCTATACCCTCAGGCCAAAAGTTATCCCGCATAAATAAATCTAGTTTATCCGTTGGCACAAAAACCTTGAAGGCACCATAGGGTCTTCGTGATTTCATGTCAACTTTGTCAACAGTGACTTCAATCTTCGCTTTATCATTTATGTAGTTCATGATGTCACTCACGGTCTCGTCCTTCGACACATTGTAAACATAAAGAGGTGTTTTCGATTCCACAGCCTTAAACTTAACCTCCGGATCCAACATTGCCTTCCCCCTATTGCCCTTGAACCTATTTCGCAATCTGTGATCCTGCTCTCTAATCCACTTGGCACTTGGAGGTACAGTTTTCCATACCCCGTTTTTAACGACCTGTGCAAAAGAGTTACGTTTCTGTATTTCGCTCGCGCCTCCATCCGTAGTGGCTGTGTGTCGCGGCACAAATGCAGCCGGTGTCGGCGGGGAAGGATGCGTCATCGTACCGGTTTCGCCGCATGAATTGATATTATTCGTTATCGGTTTGTTTACCATCGTTTGCATATTATGAATTGCGACCACTTTTTCGACATTTTTGGTACTCGTGTCTTTTGCAGGTGATATTCTTCGTAGGTAACGCACCGCTTTCCTAATAAGTTAGATTTCTCAACTTCCCTTGTCAGGTCTTGAGATTCCTGTTGGGTCCCTGTTGGTGATCGCGGTATATTGTGAGAGTGCTCAGGAGACATTGGTGACATTCCCATGGGACCACTATCACAACAAAAGCTTTCCAGCATATATGCACCCCGTCTCGAGTTCACATTAATTTTACCCTCGAAATTGTTGATTATTGAAGTTTTCTTCAGGTTTTCCAAATCTTGGGAGAGGAGATGCAACTGTTGAGTCGTGGCATAGGTATCTTTAATCAGATCTATATCTCCTTTCAATTTAACTAAATCCTTCAAGATTTTCGTCACGTCCACATGATCGAATAGAACTGGGGGTAGTTTTTGAAGCTCTTTTGCTACAAAAATTGGTAGCTTATCAGGGTCCGATTCCTTCAAAAGACAGATGATGTCGTTTATGAACCGAAGAGACTTCCCACTGCGCTTCCTGGAGATATTGCGTTTCTGTTTCGGCGCTGACTCGAACAATAAATTTTTTGCTTGTACTAGGTCGTCATCTGAAAAGGCACTAACACATATTTGACTGATACTAGCCTCATCCATCACGTCTATTTTATTGCTAACAAAAGCAAGTACCTCGTTTATCACAATATTGCACGTTGCACATTTTAACAATTTAGAGGACATCTTCCTACACTCGTTAAAATCGCACGCGTCAGAGCGGGACGGCTGCGCGCGATGCACTGAATTGAATCACTTAATTGTTAATACTTTAATTTAAATTAATGGTGCCGTATCAGTGCAAACTACAACTGTCATCTGTCAAGAGAAGGTAGAAGAAGGTATATACGGAAAAAGCTTTTTTTGAGAGTTATGTGTTTGTTGATTGATGAAAATTTGATTATTTACTGGAATCTTCCATGAAGAAGGCTATAAATAGGCATCTCCTGGTGAGACAAAAAAAGATCACATCTGACGAAATTACGTTCGACGAAGGTCGTAAATCTCTGTTATTTCTTTGTCTTATAACCTCGGGAAGTTATTTATTTGTACGTACCTACATATTACTTTAATATCAGATTGATATTTGGCAATATATCCCGGACTTCTCAAGGGTTTCCTGGTACCGTTGACAGAATACTTGACCCATTCGCAAAGTACGGTACCTTCTGTTCTGGTTTCTGGTCGCATAAGCAAACAGAGTTCCTTGACTTGGGACTCGTGGCGCAGTACGGGAAACGGTGAGCAGCAATCGGAGTTCCTGGTCTTGGGGCTCGTGGTGCAGTACGGGAAGCGGTGAGCAGGTCCCGTTTACGCAAGCCGACAACCTATGCTGAGAATACACGAAGGTCCACCGAAAGGTCACGTATTCATTCCTCTAATTCTCTTATGTACCTATCATAATATTTTGTTGCAGCTGCAAGATCAGCTGTGTGTGCTACGAGGTATGCGCACAGGCAAACTACGAATTCTCTTTTGTACCTACCTACTAACCTACCTGTAAATTCTGTTTTTGTTACAATATATGTATGTCGTCATCGTCAAAGGTCGTTTCATTGAAGGTATCTGGAACATGCACACACACTGACTTTGATTAAAAAGGCGCCCTGAAGTATTCTTAGAATCTCAGTTCCTCGGCTCTTAAGTTTCCCGGTTACACGCCATAGAATTATCGGAAATAAAATTATAAGAACAAAATCAAAGTATAAGTGTTGCCATTATATGTTAGCGTCAGCAGCAGTAGCAGTGGCTTTAGTATTATCTGAGGTATTATGTTATTTGTAAGGTACTCTCGTGGTTAACATTGAATTACTCTTTTTTCGTTAGGTGGTGCTATAGCCCAGCTCATATAAATAATGTTAAGTAATAATGATTAATTTGAAAAAAAGAAAGAAAAATATTTTAATTTAAGTTCCACACAGTGGGCATCCTACTAAGTAACATTCCACACTATGTGAACCCAAATAGGGCTCCATCTCAGCATTGAATGCTGCGCACACCCTTCGTTGAGTATGCACAGCGCTGGTTTTCAGATGGGGCCACTAGGTAGCGCTGACGCCACGCACCATTTTATAGGTACAGTACATGTTATAACTAGGTACGTATTTTTTTATAAAATCGAGTCGGAAGGAGTTTTGAATGCGCTTGCAAAAACAAAACTCCTACGAAACGGAACGAGAGTAAAGGACTAACTACCCAAGTTTAAGTCGCTTTCGATGTTGATTGGTACACAGGTGGGTAGGTACAATATATTTACATTTGTTCATTATTATTCAGTTCTTTATTTTTTAATTCTTTATTACAATTCTTTTTACACTCTCCCATGATGGGTCTTACCGCCGCTACTACGGCGCGCCCTGCGCCTGGTCGCCCAAGTCGTAACTCCCATTCCGCCACCATTTCCCTGTGGAGCCGGGTTCTCACGGCCCGAATTTCTTCGGGCTCGGGATCGTGACCCCACTCCCGCGCCACTTTTCGGAACCGGTATAGCGCCGAAAGGGATCTCGCTTCCAGGATCCATGGTGGCGATCCGGCGAGGAGACTCGCCGCGTTGAAAGATATCGTGCGGTACCCCCTTATGATGCGGCATGCCAACTTCAGCTGCGGACGCTGCAGCAGGGGCATGTGCCGATCACTCAGGGTTTCCGCCCTCACGGGATACCCGTACAGGGCTTTGGACCGCACGACACCCGCGTAGAGTCTCCTGCAGGAGTCCTCCAGGTTGGGCAGTAGCCGCGCCAGAGCGTTGGCTGTGCCCACCAATTTGGGGCCCAGACTTCGGAAGTGCTTCCCGAAGTCCCACCGGCCGTCGAGCCCAAGAAATAATACATATAATACTATAAAATTAAATAACACACATTTATCTAGTTTGATAGAGGAACAGTTCTTTAACTTTGATCTTGAATACGTTCAAAGAAATGCTATCGCGTACCGAGTGATGCAACGAATTCCATAACCTTACTGCGCGAACAGTCAATGAGCCATCGTAACGGCTGGAGCAGTGAGGAGTGGTTCGAAGAAGATGTGCTGAGGAAGTGCAACAGAGTTTACCCCTGCGGCAAGGAACTCAAAGCGTTCTCGTAAGTAAGCAGGCGAATCAGGATTAAAAAGAATAGAGTAGAGAAGAGAGAGAATATGGGAGTCACTACGCTGGCGAATAGGTAACCACCTCAGCCCTGCCCGAAATTCGGAAACATGGTCATACTTCCGAAGACCAAAAATAAAGCGGATACCCAAATTTTGCAGTCTTTCAAGTTTATTAAGAAGTTCCTCCTTTGTATCAAGATAACAGACATCAGCGTAGTCTAAAAGTGGAAGCAGAAGAGATTGCGCAAGAGTAACTTTAGTTTGAAATGGTAAGAATTTCTGGAGACGTTTGAGTGATTGAAACGAGCAGTAAACCCTTTTGCTAACATCTGCAATATGGACGTCCCAGGCTCGATTTGAGTCTACATAGACACTTAAATTTTTTACATGTTTTGAAAAAGCAATAGGAGTAGCATCATAGAGAACTTGTGGAAGAAACTGGGGAGCTAAAAGATTCGACATGTATCCGCTACCAACAATGACTGCTAGCGATTTCGTTGGGTTAATCAGAAGACCACAAGATTTAGCCCATTGTTGATAGCCGTCACAGCCTCAGTCAGTTCTTCAACCTTGAAGTGTCGATACAGCTGCAAGTCATCTGCATAGAGGTGATAGTGAGAAGTAAATACCTTTGTAATAGCATTTATAAAAACTGAGAAGAGAAGAAGAAACAGTACTACACCTTGTGGGACGCCCGCAGTCAAATTACACCATTCAGAGGAAGCCTCTTCACAGCAAACAGACTGCGAGCGCCCCCCAAGGTACGATTTAAACCACGCAGTTGCAGAGGATGAAACATTAAAAGACGCTAAAACTCCTAAAAGGACATCAAAATCAACCAAATTAAAAGCACTGCTGAGATCTAACAGAACCAAAATTGTTAGCCGTTTATTCTCCATAGCCAGTCATTTCTCCAGAGCAATACAGTGCTATGGCCACGGCGAAAACCAGATTGGCAGCAGGCTGTTAGAGGAAAGGTATAATGATAGTTGATTATAAACTACGTTTTCAAGAACTTTGGATAGTAAAGGAAGAATGGATATGGGACGGAATTGGGATTGCATGGAAGGATTGGATACTTTGGGTAAAGGTATTACGTATGCTTTTTTCCAGGATGAGGGAAACGTATTACTGTAAAGAGAGTAGTTGATAATGTGAGTGATTATAGGAGTAATGACCGTTAAGATGGGAAAAAGCATTTCAAGTTGAAGACCATCACAGCCTACAGCTTTTGTTGTGATGGAGCGTAAGCATCCCCCAATGTCCACCTCTGAAATCGGGCGAAATGAAACTGAAGTGTTAATTGGCAAGGGAAGAGCAGAGAGATAGTTTAAAGTTGAAGATTTAACATCTTCGAGAATGGTGGCTGGAGACCTCGAGAAGTGAGTATTAAGCTCATTAAGGTCTATATTGCAACCATTGTTGTCCGAGGCCCTACCAATTCCAAGAGATCGAAGAAATTTCCATACTTGAAATGTATTTAGGTTTTCTATAGAGTTGTGAAAGTGGCGTCTTTTTGCATCCCTACACAAACGACCCTGAATGACCTGAGCGAGATGAGAAGAAAGGGTGAAACCATTACTTCTCACCCAGAGTACGTACTATACCACCTGGGAGAGGCGCAGGGCCATCACGGGGTATGTTTCATTGTCAAGGAACATATAACGAAATATGTAGAAGGATTTATCGGAATTTCAGAGCGCATAGCAATTATGAACGTGAAACTGCCAGGTTATAAGGACCCTTGGTCTATCATACAGGTGTATTCCTACAGAAGACTCAAATTTAGAAAAAATAGATACATTTTACCGAGATCTAAATGAAGCCATCCAAAAATACACCCATAAAAACCTTATAGTAATGGGAGACTATAACAGCCAAATCGGAGCAAGACGCTCTGGTGAAAACAAAATATTAGGACCCTTTTCATATAGCAACAAGAATAGAACTAGGAACGGAGAGAAAATTATAAACTTTGCGCTAGAAAATAACTTGTCAATCATGAATACTATGTATAAAAGACAGGAAAACCATTTGGACGTGGATTTCCCCCGGCGGCAAAACAAAAAATGAATTCGATTTTATTATGACAAATAGAAGCATCTTTTTCACCAATTTTAGTGTCATTAAAAGATTCAACTTCAACACCAACCATAGAATAATCAGAGCTGAACTCAAAACAAATCAACCAATGAAATCGAGACCATGACAAAACGTAGGAAACACAAAACTCAGCAAAAAGCAACTAGAAGAAATAACACTCGCTATAGAGAGATGATTTTATAGACTTCAAAGATAAAACTACTCATTTAACAACCCAAGAAATGTACAACTATGTGGAATATTATTAAATCTCGGACAAAGCCCATAACGAGCACTAAAACTGAATCAAATAATACTCTATCAATAAACACTACGAAGTTACTACAAGAAAGAAAACACCTTCTCAGCGCAAGAACCACACAAAATAGAAGACAAGAAATTGCTAAAATTAATAAAGATATCAAAGCAAACCTTAGGAACGACAGAAAACAAAGGAGGGTGGAAACAATAGAAAATTACATATTAAGAACAGGTGGAACCAAAAAAGCTCTAAAAGAACTAACAAACACAAAGGACTGGATCGTAAAAATGAAAGACGAAAGAGGAAATTGGATCCGCCACAGAACAGAATTGAATTGGTGGAACCCTCAATCATTCCCAATATTCTCTATTCTGAAGTCAAGCAAGATATTGAAACCCAAAAAGAAATGAAAGGACCTGGACCCGATGGGATATAAAACTAAATTTTAAAATACAGCCAAGAAACCCTGATACCTGTTCTCGTAGATATGATATCATAAACACCGAAACCATTCCCCTACAATAGACAGAGTCTCATCATACTACTGTATAAAAAAGAAGATAAATATAATATAAGAAACTATCGCCCTATCAGCCTTGTATCTAACGTTTACAAGATTTTCGCGAAGATCATCTTAAAGCGAATCGAAATAACCTTAGATGAACACCAACCGATCGAGCAAGTAGGATTCTGCAAAGATTATTCGGTAATCGACCATATACACGTAGTACGACAAATTCTACAGAAACACAACGAATACCATCTAACATACTACATCGCCTTTATCGATTACAGTAAAGCCGCTTGACTCTCTAATACACGGAAAAATATGGGAGGCTCTATTGGGACAAGGCAAGTAACAGAAATACATTCGATTAATAAAAAACATTTACAGTCAAAGTACCGCTAGGATTCAACTAGAAAACAAAAGCGCTCCTTTCAGAGAGAGGTATGAGCCAGGGGGATCCACTATCCCCGAAACTTTTCTCCACTGTGCTATAATCAATCTTCAGAAGACTTGACTTGGAACACCTCGGCATTAACGTTGATGACGTATTGCTGTCACATCTAAGATTTACCGACAACATCGTACTATTCGCCAAGACATCAGAAGACCTAAATAAAATGCTAGAACTTGCGACGCAAAGCACGAAAGTGGGATTGACACTAAGCCCGGAAAAAACTAGATTAATGACAAATGGAAGAAAATACAATATTAAACTAGGGAATACTGAAATAGACTATACCGATGAGTACATCTATCTAGGACAGCTTATATCTCAATAAGAACACATGAAGAAAGAGGTTGAGAGAAGAATTACGAATGGCTGGCAGAGATACTGGAGCCTGAGAGGAGCTATGAAAGACAAAAATCATCATATAAACCTGAAGAGTAAATTGTTTAACACATGCATACTACCCGTTTTCACGTACGGATGCCAGTCATGGACGTTATACCCTGGAATACTAAGCAAACTAGCAACGTGTTAGTATGCAATGGAAAGGAGTGTGCTAAATATCAGAAGGTCTGACAGAGTGAGAAACTGTACCATCAGGAATAAAACAAAAACGATAGATGTAATAACTAAAATCAAAAGACTGAAATGGAGATGGGCTGGACACATTACAAGAGGAAGCAACAAATGGAGTCAAAGGGTGACCCACTAGTATCCCAGAGACGGAAAACGGAAGAGAGGCAGACCGCTAAAAAGATGGGTCGACGACATTCGACAAGTAGCCGGAATCACGTGGAACAGAGGGACATTGGAAAGGAAAGAATGGAAAAGGTTGGAAGCAACCAAGCAACAAATATTAGCTTAAATGGAGTATGTAGTTAAAGAGTCTAATGAAATGTTTATTTTAAATCCACTGTAATCTGTAAAAGATCTGAATAAAAGGCTATATTATTATTATTATATTTATAGTTTTTATAAAACATCTCCCTTTTGGTTAATAGGGGTACAGTAAGAGACACACCGGTCTTAACCAAGTGTGAAACATAGAAAAAGAAAACAAAAGAGTGTTAATGTGATGTGGATGAAGCAAGAAATTTCCGGGTCAGACGGAATGTGTTAAGTAGGGCGGCTTTCTGTATAAGCGTAAGGGTGGATTTTGGCATTTGTAGTATTATTATTATATTATATAATTACACAAACGACTGCAGCGAATACGTAACTCTTTATATTGCTCCCAGTTAACATTTGTAGGTGATCTGTTATATTTACGTTTTGCCTTATCCCGCTTTGACATAAATATTTTTATTTCTGTAGTTAGCCACGGAGCGGGCAAATGTTTGACTCTCACCTTATTCAATTCAATTCATTTATTTGCTTCGAATATGGTTACATTATAGGTCTTAAAAGCTAATGAATACAGCATATTCTGCCCCGTAGAGCGTGCAAATTTTAATGTCATTATCTTTACAAGCATAGTGTTTCAAAATTATTTTATATTCAAAATTATTAATATATTCGATTTTATTTTCAATGTCAATATGACAGGCATAATGTCAAACAATAAATTATTCAGTTGTAAGTTTTAATGTCAGCAGGTACTTAAGCATAATATCAAAAATATATTTATCCGTCTATAATATTGTGGTATTCTTATCGTCAAGGTATTGTTGTACACTGTAATACATTTTGTTTAATAAAAAGTCATGTACTTGTTTTTTAAATTTTGTCAGTGGCAGTTCTTGTAGCGCTCGCGGGAGATGATTATAAATTGAGATTTCCATACAATAGGCATTACCCCTGAACAACTGCAATCTGATCGAGGGAAGCTTAAATCTATGTTTATTTCTAGATGTCACATTAAAGGAAGTAAAGATATCAAAATGCTTTTTTACAAAAATACTTATCTCTAATATATATAAACAAGGCAAGGGTAGAATGTTGTGTCTATCGAAAAGTGGTTTACAACTGTCCAGGGATCAGCTCCGCTTATTGCTCGGATGCACTTTTTTGTGCCTTAAATGCTTCATCCACCGCTACAGAGTTGCCCCAATTGATAATGCCATATCTCAATACGGATGAGACATACCCATGATAGGCTAACAGAGCTGTTTTTATATTAATTGTTTGTTTTTTTTTTATGGCATATACAAAACGATCAACTTTGTTTATAATCCTTTCGATGTGGGGTCTCCATTAACAATACCTGTCCACTGTGATACACAAAAACATGCAATCACTGACGCATTTTATGTTGTTTCCTTTATACTGAATATCGAGTGGGGGTAGGGTTGCCGTATATGTTTGGAACTCAACAATATTTGTTTTTAACATATTTATTTTGAGATTATTCTCATTTAACCATTTGATGGCATCCTCGAGAGCTGCATTTATTTCTTTTTGTAGGTCCAATCTATTACTGCTTTTGATGATCACTGTTGTGTCATCCGCAAATAGCAGAGTTTTATGTTTAATTGCATTAAGGAGATCATTAATGTAAAGCAAGAACAATAGGGGAGCCAAAATACTGCCTTGAGGTGTGCCACAGTTTACTGTTTCATAACTAGATCTATATTTTTTTTGTATGTTATTTTCGGTCCTGGTTATCTCGACACACTGTATACGTTGATCCAGATAGCTTTTGATCCATTCGTATGTGTTGCCCCTTATTCCATAGTTATACAATTTAGACAGTAGTGTCTTGTGACAAACAAAGTCAAAAGCCTTTGTCATATCTAAGAAAAGACAGGCGACTTTTTGTTTATCATTGAGGCCTTCAGTGATATATTTAACTAATGTGAAGCCGGCCAGTGTTGTGGAACATGCCTTCCTAAATCCAAATTGTTCATTGCTTAATATATTGCATGAGTTTAGGAATGTCTCCATTTTATTGTACATAGCCTTTTCGAAGATTTTAGCTATTACTGGTATTAATGTTATTGGCCGGTAGTTGTTCATGTCTGTGCTATCACCCTTTTTGAAGAGAGGTTTAACTATAGATATTTTTAGTCGGTCAGGGAATTTTCCTTCTGCCAGTGATAGGTTTATCAGATGTGTTAAAGGTCCTGCCAAGCTTATAGTGCATTTTTTTAATACCTTAGTATTAATATCGACGTATCCTGTAGAGTTTGTGTTTTTTAAGCTGTTCATAATTTTTATTGTGCCCGTTGTATCTAGGGGTGTCAGGAATATGGTTTTTGAATTTTGTGGGATGTCAATGGTAGGTGCTCGTGGTTGTGTCGTGTCAGCGTAACTGCATAATGATATATAAAAGTCGTTGAATAAATTACAGATTTGAATAGGATCATTATATTTATCGGTATTGGATTCTATGGTGTCTATTTCTATGTTAGTTTGTTGATTGTTTTTAATGTCGTTCACGAGTTTCCACGTAGCCTTGCTTGCGTTTTTTATGTAATTATAGTTATTTATTTGTTGAGCTTTGTTCATACATTGTTGTAAAATTTTACTTAGGTACATATTTAATTTTATTTCGTTTTTTACTGTGTTTTTGAAGATGATATTTTAGATAGAGTATTCTTTTTTTGTACAACATTTCTTTATATTTTTTGTTAAGAATCTGTTTTTTACACGTTTATTATAGCATTTTATTTTTATAATCGGGAAGCATAGGTTGTAGAAGAGGGTAACAGTGACGTGAAAGCAGTTAAAGGCCTCGTCTGTTCTGTCAAGTTCATATACTTCAGAGAACGACAGGCTCAACATGCATTCCATAATTTTTTTGTATATTTTCATCACTTAGATCCCTGATTTCTTTAAACCAATAGTTAAGCGCCTTTCTAGTTCCCTGATTTAGTTCTAGATCCACTGATAATGATTGACCCGTTTCGTGGTCTGAGAGAGCTAAATGGTGAATATTAGGCCTGGCATCACGTATATTGCTTACTATGAGGTCCAAACAGAAATGTATCCTCGTAGAAAGTTGTATATGACTTTCTAAGTTATTATTTTTAATGATCGACAATAATTCTCTTGACTCTGCTGGTATTTTTTTTTTTTTTTATTTTATTTATTTATTTATTCCATAAAAATTATACATGTTTACACAGTTTGTCATTGGAAATGTTACAGTAAGCTTAGACAGAATTGTGTCTGGTTTAAGCATCTGCTACTGAACTAGGCTTTTGACCTGTATCTCAGTTAACAGCGCCTCCACCCCACTTTGGATATACATAACAAACAATACAGCTACATAATTATTTAATACAAAAACAGTGTGTGTGTGTGTGTGTGTGTGTGTGTGTGTGTGTGTGTGTGTGTGTGTGTGTGTGTGTGTGTGTGTGTGTGCGTGTGTGTGTGTGTGTGTGTGCTTGTATGCGCAAGAGAGAGAGGGTGTGTGTGTAGAATGAAAGAAGAGTAAGATGGTGTGAAAATGATACTTCTTCGTAAAACTTGTTTGCTTGACCAAAAATAAAGTTAACAGAAGAGCAAACAATAGTATATAATTGCATAAAACTACACTACTCAATCATCCTTATAGTGAGCTCAGTCTCGTCGTATGATAATTTGCTCAGATAGTTGGACACCGTCCCTTTAACACCTGTATTGGTTAACGGGTATATATTAGTGGCCTTATTAAATTTGTTGTAGGTGTAGGGTCCTAGAAATGAAAAGAACCTGCGGATAAAGCATGTTTTAGGTCTAATAGTACGCTCACACACCGCATAAGATCTTCGCTGAGACGATTGTTGTTGGGTATAACTAATTAAAGAGTGCTGCTTTAACGTCAACCTCAATAAAAATAGCTGACGCACAGTTAACACCTCACAGTACTCGTACAAAAGCTTAGTTGGATATCGATAGGGTTTGAAAGTACAAAGCTTGAGAATACTTCGCTGAGCCACCTCAAGCTCAAAGAGAGTCGTTTTTTGCGCTCCACCCCAGGATGTTATGCAGTACGTAATCACTGATTCACAGAGGGCATGGTAGACCTGTTTAAGAGTTTCAGGTAATAATACGTGTCTCAGAGTTTTAAAGATAAAAGTAAGTTTGCGAACTCTTTTACTCAGCGTTTCTATGTGAGCCTTGAAGCTAAAATTTTCATCAATAGTAATTCCCAAGTACCTATTCGTTTGTGTACGGTGTAGTTTTTTGCAAGTTGACGTGCAAGAAGTATTAATTGATGATGGTGATAAACAGTCATGGACTATTAATTCCTGATTTATTTGTACAGAGTCCCGAATTGAAAATTGGATGTATTTGGTCTTATCGGCATTTAATGTGAGAAGGTTCTGTTTAAGCCAGGATTTAACTGTGTTAATACCATTTTGGGCGTTGTAATATGTCTCTTGCCAAGTTTTTGAAGAAAACATGAGGGCAGTGTCATCCGCATACGAAATAATTTTACCTTCAGGTATTTTTAAAGATAATAGGTCATTTACATAGACAAGAAAGAGAGTTGGACCAAGAATACTTCCCTGCGGGACGCCGTAATGCACTGGCAGATCAGTACTTGTGTGTTTACCCATCCTTACATATTGAGTCCTATTTGATAAATAGTCTTTAAAAAGCTTCAGTTGAATCCCCCTAACGCCGACCTTTTCTAGTTTAAGCATCAGGGCGGGAACAGAGACAGTATCAAATGCTTTCGATAAGTCTATAAAAATAGATAAACATTTTCTGCCTTTGTCCATATTCGATGTTATAAAGTCCGTGAGGTTACCAACCGCATCGTCAGTAGATTTCCCTTTGCGAAAACCAAATTGGTGCCTGGATAAAATGTTTTTGCTTTCTAAATAATAAACTAGCCTGTTATTCATGACTTTTTCAAGAATCTTTGAGAGAGTAGGTAAAATTGATATAGGCCTATAATTTTCGACACTGTCCCTGTCACCACCCTTGTGAATTGGGCGTATTTGAGACCTTTTAAGGTCCATAGGAAAGACACCGTTAGTGAGACACATATTAAAAATGTGAGTTAGGTGGGGTACTAGAATGGCACTATTTTCCTTCAGGAGTATCGGTGAGATATTATCCCAGCCCACAGAGCTCTCGTTTTTTAGTGCCATTATTAGACTTGCAACCTCTGCTTCATCTGTGCTTAGGAGTACGAAAGAATCACGACAAGTTTTCAGTGGTGTTGGTTCCCTAGAAGCAGCTGTTTGGCTTGAAGTTATTTTCTCCGCTAGGGTTTTACCAACATTAGCAAAATGGGCGTTAATTTTATCTACAGAGTCTTGTGGAGAGTTGGAAATGTCAAGCAGCTCTTTAGGGTAGGACAAGTCTTTGGTTGAATATGTGATGTCTTTGATTATATTCCACAACTTTTTCGTATCCTTACCGGCCCTCTGAACACGTTCCCTTTCATAGTTGTATTTAAGTTTCTTTAAGATTGAAGAGCAGAAATTTCTGTACCGAGTGTAGGTAGTTTTTAGGATAGTATTTTCAGGTGAGGATTTTGCTTTTTGGTGTAATTTGTTCCAATTTTGAAGGCAACGTAAGAGACCAGGTGTAATCCATGGCTGGATAATCTTTTTCCGACGTGGTAAAGAGATTGTTTTTGAGTTTTTATCAAGAGCTGCCTTTATTTCGGTGATGACATAGCTCATTGCGAGATTGGCGTCATTAGTAGCATAAATTGGATCGAAATCTATTTTAGCTATGTGGTTTTTTAAAGATTCCTTATTTATTTTGGTTTGAGTCAACAAAGCATAATTCCGAGTCTGCGCTCTATTGATACACAGTATGACTGTTTTGTGATCAGTGAGCGTTGATTGTGGAACTATAGTAACCGAAGGAGTTTTAGTTTTTAGGATGACATGATCAATACATGTTCCACTGGCATCGCGGGTAACAAAATAGTGAGTCGGTAGTAGTCCGTGCGTGCTGGTAAGTTCCAGATACTGATTAGCATTGGAGCTTGGGGAGTAGATATCAATATTAATATCACCAATGATTGCAATATTCCTGAAACCCGATAGGTTTGACAAACAATCATCCAGGGAGGTAAGAAAAAGATCTAAGTTTGTATATGAGGGTGATCGGTACACCGCTAGGATAGCTGTGTCATTGATTCCTATTTTAATAAGCAGACAGTTGCTGTTTTGAAGTATAATTTCATCAACCTTGAAAGTGAGTTGGTCCTTAACATATACAACAACGCCGTCATTTTGTATAGGGTTATTTGTGGTTGCAAAAGAACAGTAACCTGGCAGGGTTGGCAAAAAATCAACACGGGATAATCGGCATTCAGTGAAAATCAGCACATCGCATTCAATCCCAAGTTTAGTCAACAATGCCAGAAAGCCAATAAAATTACAATTTATGCTACGTATGTTTTGGGATAAAACAGATAGAGTTGGGTCAGTGGGAAATATTTTCTTACAGTCCTCTACTTCGCAAGCAAACGCTTTCGGCATATCGAATCCGTCGATATCCGTTATTAAATTATTTATATTAGCCATGGGTGCTGATGGTGCATGGATGTCTCAACTGATCATTATTACTGATCAGTATTAATGTGTTTATGTTCCAATCTCCGCAATGTATTATATTTTTAGTGGAGTTCCTAGAGAGTTTGCACAGGAGATTCTCTAATTTGTTCATGAATAACGTTTTGTTCGATGAGGGTGTTCTGTAAATACAAACAACTATGAGGTTATAATTTGTAATCTCGATGGTGCAGCATTCAAAGTGGTGGGAAATGGGGGGTGGAAGACTATTTACTTCTTTATAATCTAGCTCATGCTTTATCAATATACATGTGCCACCCCTTCCTTTGTCATGACGGGAGAAGGAAGACACCAACTTGAAATTACCAATCCTATGGTTTGATTCAGAGCCTCTTTTTATAAATGTTTCCGTCAGACAGATGATGGCTATATTGTCCAAAGTCCCTGATAGTTTAGTAATAGCAACTTCAATTAGTTCCTGTTTACTCAACGCGCTGGCAATGTTCTGGTGTACTAATGTAATAGTTTCAAATTTATACTGATTTTCGAAAACAAATAGTGTTTTGTGTTGTTTTTGATTTATTGTTTTTTCCAAAGAAGTGTGTTATTTTGTTTGTTTAAATTTTGGGTTTGTTTCCATGTTTGTGATAGTATGTGGCGTATTAAGGGGCGAGCTTGGAATAGTGCAATTTCTTTTGTTTTTGTACTGTCTTATTAAATCCTTTTCGTATCGTATGTAATCGATTTCAATGTTGAGAGCCAGACGCAGCTTCTGAATGTAGTTATGATGTTTCATTCGATAGCCAGGGTAATTTTGTTGGGAATCATTGCATATTTTTAGGTACTTACAGTTTTTATAGATTTTGCTTATTAACTCTAATCCGTTATTTTTCATGGATTCGTTCAGGTATCGGTTGAATTGAACATTGGTTATAAATACTCTTTGTTTTTTAAGAGTACACTAGGCATTACATATTTCCGACATTAGGGTATATGGTTTCCTGTCATTAGAACCTAGGCTCAACACTATGATGTCGTGGGGAGTTAAGGTCTTCACAAAATTCTCACTGCAGCTGCTTAGTATTTGCGTACTATTGGCGTTTGGTTTTATGACGGACATAATCTTGTATTTGTCGTTCCACTTATCAATCCTCAATTTTTCCAAATGTTTATTCAATCCATGTGCCTGTTGATCGCCAAATATAAATATATTTTTGCGTTTATTTCTGGTTGTCGGTGAGCTCTTGTTTTGAGTCAAATTCATGTCTTCCGAGGGTTTCAAATTCTTCAAGGTACCACTAGCGCCATCTGTGTTGTTATCTGTATAACTTTCTAATTCAGAATGTGGATCACAGCTGCTGGAATCTAATGTATTAAATTTTCTTGTAGTTTTATCGCCCTTTATAGATTTATTGAGAGGGGTCATCAGTTTTGGGGTCACATTTTTCAGTTTTGCGATAGTTTCCTTTAGCTAGAGAGTTTGATCTTTTAGATAATTATTTTCATTACAGAGACCTTTTATCTCAGAATCTGCTAGTTCTAACTGTTCAGTTAGGTCCTGTAGTTGTTGTTTGTATACAATATCGTCAATATGGTGGTCTGTAGTTTTTTCTGTTAGGCTTTTAATTGAGTCAATTGACGTAGACGATATAAACGATATGTTAGGAGATTCGCTTTGGGCTCTTTTATGTTTGCGTCGTAGTGTGACGTTTTGTAAGTCTGTGGTCATTTTGCTAAGGTATTTATTTCTATTGTATTTATTATGTCGATATAGAAAGCGACATCTATTGTTATTCACTCGCAGTTGTAGTTCCAGGTACCTAGTTACTTAGTACCTAGTTTCTGTTTTTTAATTCAAGTGAATAAGTATTGCAATGTCGTTACTTACTTATTTCGCCCGGGATTTCCCAACAGTTGTACGAATTTTGAAGATTTTTATTATTTTTATTTTATTTGACTTCAAACAATTAGAACTTCACAAAAAGACAATTCTATGGCAAGTCGAGCCTAGAACCGCAGCCACTTCACGTGTTGCATTAAAACCCCCACACTATTAACCGTCATGCCAAGATGTCAGTTGGAAAGGGTGTCAAAATTACTGTGTACTTTCGTAGTTTGGATGCCGGGCCGGTTAAGAGTGACTCATCTTTTAAGAATTTTTTCTCACATTCCTAGATCTTCTAAACACTGCAGGTAGTCACTTTCTTTATTTTTATAAAAAGTTTGCACTTTTCGTAGATATTTTCGCTTGATCTGAGCTTATTCATTTAACTTCAGTTCATGTCTCACTTTTCGCTAATAGTTTAATAGTTTTGTAGCTTTTTATTAACAGCTGATCACTTTCACTGATACACTAATATTATTGAACTAAACTTTGAGATAACATTTCCACACTTGCATTGACATATGACATACTAATTAATGGTACCAAAAGTTAGTTTTTGTTATTTGAAATAAAATAATATAAACAAATTTCGCGGAGCACTTTTTTCGATAAACCGACCTTTTATCTCAGAATCTGCTAGTTCTAACTGTTCAGTTAGGTCCTGTAGTTGTTGTTTGTATACAATATCGTCAATATGGTGGTCTGTAGTTTTTTCTGTTAGGCTTTTAATTGAGTCAATTGACGTAGACGATATAAACGATATGTTAGGAGATTCGCTTTGGGCTCTTTTATGTTTGCGTCGTAGTGTGACGTTTTGTAAGTCTGTGGTCATTTTGCTAAGGTATTTATTTCTATTGTATTTATTATGTCGATATAGAAAGCGACATCTATTGTTATTCACTCGCAGTTGTAGTTCCAGGTACCTAGTTACTTAGTACCTAGTTTCTGTTTTTTAATTCAAGTGAATAAGTATTGCAATGTCGTTACTTACTTATTTCGCCCGGGATTTCCCAACAGTTGTACGAATTTTGAAGATTTTTATTATTTTTATTTTATTTGACTTCAAACAATTAGAACTTCACAAAAAGACAATTCTATGGCAAGTCGAGCCTAGAACCGCAGCCACTTCACGTGTTGCATTAAAACCCCCACACTATTAACCGTCATGCCAAGATGTCAGTTGGAAAGGGTGTCAAAATTACTGTGTACTTTCGTAGTTTGGATGCCGGGCCGGTTAAGAGTGACTCATCTTTTAAGAATTTTTTCTCACATTCCTAGATCTTCTAAACACTGCAGGTAGTCACTTTCTTTATTTTTATAAAAAGTTTGCACTTTTCGTAGATATTTTCGCTTGATCTGAGCTTATTCATTTAACTTCAGTTCATGTCTCACTTTTCGCTAATAGTTTAATAGTTTTGTAGCTTTTTATTAACAGCTGATCACTTTCACTGATACACTAATATTATTGAACTAAACTTTGAGATAACATTTCCACACTTGCATTGACATATGACATACTAATTAATGGTACCAAAAGTTAGTTTTTGTTATTTGAAATAAAATAATATAAACAAATTTCGCGGAGCACTTTTTTCGATAAACCGTCCAGACAGCGCCATCTAGCGGATCATGTATGTCAAATATGTCAAGTATAATCCTGGTGAATAAAGAGACTTTAGTATCCAAGTCATCGGTATCATACATCAAAGACCAGTCAACACTGTACGCATCGGCCGTCAAGCGCTCCAGATCCATGTTATTAAAACTACGAAGGTATAAAAATCTACTCTTACGCTTAGGAGGACGGATTTTATAAGATAAGTAGATAAGAAAAAGAAGCAGGAAGTTGCCCATGTGTAGCTACTTTGCAAGAGTCGGAGACAAGAATTAGGTCCAGAAGTGAAGGAGTGCAGTTTGGCGCCCTATGAGTGGCATTAAGTGGAAGGATTTGCAAGTTGAGCCTACGGCTGCGCGAGTCGTTCTTCAGTAGGCAAGTGTTTTTTTATATTTCCATTTATAAGTATTTAGTAAAAACTCAACAGCATTTCGCACCGCCACCCATAGCCACAACCCTCTGTCCGAGGCCCTCACTGGTGGCTCCGCGCCGCACGCGCGCGCTACGCAACTGCTCTTGGCCGGCGGGCTCGATCGCTCCGCGAACACAATATCCCTTGACTCCAGCTGTACCACCAACTTCCTGGCTAATAATTCGGCGAGGTGCAAGGCATTTTCACCGCTCTCTTCAGGCAGATTGGAGATCTCGACGTCGGATGCCAGCAGTTCCTGGTTCGGTCATTGAGCTCCATCTTGAGCATAGCCACAGATTTTTCAAGGTCGTCACTGCTTGATTTATTAATTTCCAACTCCCTGACCCTGTCCTCTAGGCTTTACATTCGATTTTCGCAGGCCGCTATGTTGTTTCGGAGATCTCCATCTCCGAAACAACATAGCGGCCTCACGTCGTAGGTCTCTAATTTCCCTAGTCAGCTCGTATTTCATATCCCGTAGCTCGGCTCTAAGTAGCCTCATCTCCTCCGCCATATCCAGCCCTAGGGACGCGATCGTTACTGTGCTCTGATGCGCTCCCTGCGTCACCTTACCTCCAGTTATGTCACCATGCGCAGCACCGGGACTTGTCAGTGGGCTCATGTCCTTCTTTTGGGAGTTTTTCACGGTATTGCACCCAAAAGTGCCATCTTTACCCTTCATATATTTGCCACATAGTGTGCACTTAGCCTTGATACTAGCTATGAGTTGTTCACTAGGTTAGACAGATGGCGCTAGTAGAGATTTCAGATACACTTCAATGATCGTACCAAGGTAGCAATGGAGGCTTGGCACTAGTTCAACAATTTTGGCACAGATGGCGCTGTAATATGTAGTTGTTTCAGGAAACATAATACAAAATGTTAATTTAATCATTTTTTCTTTATATCATAGTGTATTTATTAAGAAATAAGCAAAAGGTATTGAAAATGTTGCTGTTTTCGAATCTGCTAACAGACATCAAAGCAATTCATAGTTTGTGAACCATTTTACGGTTTGCATACAAAACTGTCAACTATTTGAATTGCAAAATTAGAATTGAGAGCAGTTCATATCAGTGTGTGACCTTTTTACGATTTTCAATCTGACTCATATTATTATCCTAATACGATTCCAACAAAGTGACCTTTTTAGACCCCCAGATCAGCATTCAGGTCGAGATAGCAAACATCACCATATCACATACTATGGTGATTACGCAGACCCTAATACTTAATATGGTCTGCATAAGCACTGCCTTGGTTCTGGCTGGTAGGAAGTTTCTGGTAGGAAGTAAGTAACTGGCAAACTCAAGTTACAAAAGTCTGTCAGAGGATAACTTGAGTTTGCCAGTTCAGGGTGCAGTCAATATTCAATCCCAGGATCTTTCCCCGTTCAGCAATCTTCCGTTGAAGGTTATTGTTGGCAAATTTGCATTGTCTACTATGTTCATCATATAGCTACTGCCAATTAAGACGCTCTGGCATTTATCAGGGTTGACAGAAAGATCAAACCCGTCACACCAACCGTCTATTGAGCATAAATCGACGTTAATCCAATCGACGGCCTCCGAAAGATTAGCCGCATGGGCTTGACTGTATACCTGCAGGTTATCGGCATACAAATGATACGCACACTGAAGTTTACTTGTTTTTAAAGGTAATGAGGTTATTAAATAAGTATAGAAAATAAAAGAGGAGATAGAATACCGCCTTGCAGAACGCCAGAGCCAACCTTACGCCAACAAGATGAAATTTCTGCTGACGACGCCGAAGATATGAAGAGAATCACTCCAGCATGTCAGCTGAGATTCCAATATTTGCCAGTATTGTTAGAATAATGTCATGATTCACACCATTGAATGCATTAGAAAAGTCCACCAATACTGGCAATGTGACATAACCTCTCTCCACTCCATCTCTGATATCTCCCGTTACTTTAATGAGTGCGGTTGTGGTACTGTGTCGCGGTCTAAAACCAAATTTTAATGGACTTAGTATCCCATTGGATTGCACATAGTTGGACAGCTGGCGCTGAACACAAGCTTCCAGCACCTTGGACAGGAAAGGGAGGATGGAAATAGGATGAAAGTGATTAGGAAGAAAAGGATTGGAGATCTTAGAAAGAGCACACAGGCTTTACGTCACAAGTCTGAGAATTGACCAGAATCAAGCGAAAAGTACATAATGTGTGTGATAGCAGGAAGGAGTTGGTCTATGACAGTGGTTATCATACGGCGACTGATGTCATCACTGTCAACTGCCTTTGGTCTCTCTGATTTCGGTCATAATAATGTTTATGACAATTAACGCAATTATGGTAAGGTTGATTTGCCTCAGGCCCGGGGGTGACGGGTGGAGCCGCCTGTCACCCTGACAGCAGAGGTCACGGTGATGGCGCGCCCATGAGTTGTTATGTAAGGGGGCACAGTGGGAGTGGGGCGATCGTCATGAACGTGCACTCAATAGTGTTAAGAGGGTTTTAACTATCTTCCGAAAGAGTGCTGGCCCACTTCGACCCTACCGCACAGCTGGTTCTGACGGTGGACGCGAGCCCGGGAGATCTCGGGGCAGTGTTAGCGCAGCGCGACACTGAACGGCCGCACCGTGAGTGACCTCTGGCGTTTGTATCTAGGTCGTAATCAACCAGTGAAAGAAACTACAGTCAGATTCAAAAGGAGGCTACAGCCATCATTTTCGGAGTTAAACATTTTCACCAATATTTATATTTGCGTCAGGAACCATTCATTCTTAAAATGATGAAGTGTGAAGATGTGTATTCCGCAGTCACAGAGTGGTGATACCACAGGTGTATCAAAATAATTTATTAAAGGAGTTGCATTCCGGGCATTTTGGCGTTGTTAAAACAAAAAGTGCAGCCCGTAGTAGGTTTTGGTGGCCATCTATAGATAAGGATATAGAGGAGTGGGTGGGTGCTTACGGCGGGTGCGCCGGCAGCCGCCCCGCGCCACCCCGCACCGCCCGCGCCTTGGCCGCGCGACTCGGCTTCCTGGGAGCGGTTGCATATCGATTATATGACGATATATCAAAACGTGTATTTAATCGTAATAGATTCTTACAGCAAATGGTTAGAATGTTTACATATGAGTTGCGGCACTTCTAGTCGGGCACTCATTACAAAGTTGAAAGAACTTTTTTCTATTGTGTCTGACAATGATGTAAAAATTAAATCTACAGAATTTAAATCCTTTTGCGTAAATAATGGAATTTGATATTTAACATCCTCTATTTATCATCCCTGTAGCAATGGACAGGCAAAAAGTTCAGTTAAAACCTGTAAGAAAATGCTTAAATATAGGTATTTAAACTATCATGGTCACTCACATCAGTATCAAAATAAAATTAGGGAAGAAAATGAAATAAAAAAGTATGAAAATTTCAATCGTAAGGATGGGTTTCAACTGCCGAACGTCTGGCATACAGTGGTACATTTTTGCAAAAACAACCGGGAACAAGCCAAAACAAAATCGCGAGTGGATACAGTAAGCATCGTATGTCGTGAACGTGATCGAGATCGGGTTCGAGTTTGTAGTGAGAGTAAAACCAATAGTAGTGCAGATACGCGTAGTAAAAGAACTACCGCCACTACTTCAAGTTCCTCCGTAATCATGGTGCTAGCAACAGCGCCGAAATATCGGAAACTCAAAACAATGAAACATGGTAAATATCCCGTTTATTTTGATGTACTCCCTACTTCTTTGGGTGAGCGCAGGCAATGCCTGCGCGATTACACGACAGCTTTTTAAAAGGAGTGAAAATAGTTTTGACAGATACCTTCTTCAGGATGTTAGCGATCTTATCTGTCACTCCTTTGATGTAGGCTTAAAAGGCTGGCTGTCTTTCCACCTTACAGTTCCGGGGTTTATTTGTGGTGAGTCTGGGTGGTGTTATCCGTCCATTGTATCCATTTTTTTGTAGAACGCCGCTTATGTGCTTCAATTCTTCTTGTAAATGTTCTTCGTCACATAAACTATATGCACGGTCAGTAAGTGACGTCAGTACCGAATTCAGATGGCGCGGATGATGATGTAAATCGGCATGCAGGTAGCGGTCAGTGTGAGTGGGTTTCCTGTACACAGAGTGGCTACACGACCCATCCGCACGAACACCGATCCTTACGTCAAAGAAGGCAAGGGTTCTTTGCTTTTCCATTTCGTACGTAAAGCTCATTTTTCCATGGATGTTGTTGTTGAAACAATGAAACATGGTAAATATCCCGTTTATTTTGATACTGATGTGAGTGACTATGATAGTTTAAATACCTAAATAATGATTGTTTAGCTGGTTCTGCTATAGGGATTAGGAAGTTTAACGTGGGTAACTGTGACTGGGTGAAATGGGTTTTTGCAAGAAAAGAAATTTGGACTTTAGGAAAAATTAAAAAACATATTGGTAATCGAACGATCGAAATATTTGTAACAGATTATATGGTAAATTGTAAAAGACATATTGACCAAATTAGAGGTACACAGGGGTTAGTGAGATGGCTAGTAGATTACGCGCGGACGATGACGTCACGCAACCTCCTATGCCACTCGCGCTCGCGTCCGAAAATGTTGTTGAGGGTGAGGCAAACAATATCACTATTGAGGAAGAGAGGGCGGAGGTTCAAGGCGAAGTGAATAGTAGCGATAGTAATAGGGAGGTCTCCCAGCGAGATATTTCGGTGGCTGGTGAACCTAACCTTGAGCCACCGCCGTCTACAAGACCGATTTGTAGTTGTAGACGTAAGGTAACTTAGTTTTAAGATGTAGGAATACATTTATACTAGTTGCTTTCTTTTATATTTCTCAAATAGTGTCAGAGGAGTGATGTGTGTAGTAGGTATGTACCTACGCATATTGACCGCGCGCGTGACGCGCAAGTATAATCGAGCGCCGACCGTGTGTATGTGTGCGTGCCTGCACCAATTAGGATTGAGTAGTAATAAACTAGCTTCTAACTACAAAGGTTGTTTCACTAAATAGTAAACATCTCAATCTTACAATAATATGTAACCACTTCGCTCGGTTGCCCACGTCCCGCCATGGATACAAATTCATTACTTTTTTTTTATGTGCGCAAAATCCCCGCGGATAAACACCAGAGCCGGTGGAAGAAGTTATGTCGGACTCGAACCGACTAAAACGCACGCCTCCTGTGGGTCGCTTTGGTTGCCGAAGGTGAGGTTGACAGGCATATCAACCCCAACAACATAGGTTGTCCCCGGTAACGGGGAGGCGCGCGAGACGCGCCGCCGACGCGGCCTGCTTCTGCCAGGGTGACAGGCGGCTCCACCTGTCACCCCCAGGCCTGCGGTCATAGGGGGTGGAGGTCGTTCATCGATCTCCGACGCCCGAGTTGCCTTCGTACGCGGGCAGCTTGCCTTGCGATTCTTCATCGCTCCTGCTGCCGCTCCCGCTGCCACTTCCTCTGCCGCTCCCGCCCCGCCTCCTCCTTCACGAGCATTACTTGCTCGCAGAAGCAGACGCCGCGAGCAAGGTGGAGAGCGTGAGAACTATCACTCCCAGGGCCGCCAAAAAGCTTCCGTCTCGGTGTCTCCCACGCCGGACACTCGGTGAGCGTGTGCCACCTCGAGGCCTTGCTCGAGATACTTCCCGAAGCACCCGTGCTCGGTGATCATTTGCGTCAGACGGTACGAGAGGCTGCCGTGTGGCCTCTCTAGCCACTCCCCCATGATGGGTCTTACCGCCGCTACTACGGCGCGCCCTACAAATTCAATACTATTAAATGTCTTGAATAATACATAATTAATTGGGACATTAACAATATGCATTTCGAAATTTTTCAATAAAATAGCCTTATTTGGTAAAATTACGTCATTTTGCCCCTGAATACTACAATATTTTCTGAGTTAAAATGCATCATCCAGAAACGTCCTTAACTTTTGATCTTTATCCTTGCAATCAGTCGAAAAGAGTATCGAATTCACATTATGTTCATTGAACTGTTCGTGTCTATTATGAATCATTCCCATTCCGTGTAGGGTTGCATGTGCAATCTCGCCGGGCATTCTACATACTGGCGAAATGAGTACTATCTGTGAAAAATAAAACATAGTAAACTTGATTCTGCATGTGAGTACAGTGAACGATAAAAGTTACTTAAAACTGGAATGTTCAATTAACGTTCAGAAGAGATAATTACATTTCTATACTGATAATAGAACTTTATACAATAATTTTATAGCTATTTATCATAACTTAAATGGCGTTATGTTGCATTAATTAAATATTTATTTCATTTTACTACAGTTTTATATTAGATTTTTTTTAGTTAAATAATTTGTAATTAACAGAGTTGTTATGCGTATGGAGCCCAACCAAGGTCCTTGGAACCCAAGCCAACACTACCTGCAAGCTGATTGACTGACAAGGCTTACCTCTTGGTATTGGGAGCTCAGGCGGCAGTCATTCCATAACATTTATACATATAAATATCCATCAATCAATCGATCAATTAGCCCATCGTAGTCCACTGCTGGACATAGGCCTCTCTCAATGTTGGGAGGCTTATACATATAATCAGGCCTTTATCCCCGGAGGGTTAGGCAAATGTGAATTAGCACCCACATTTCACCTATCACTGTATTCTGTCCCATGTAAAAGGGGGTGAACCTATTGCCATCTTTCGGCTACTGTTATTGAACTAAGCCATGCGTCTGAAGCAGAGTCTAAGCTGTATATGTTTGATGTGAAACAGCCCTATCCCTTAGTTGCCTTGTACGTCACCGCATGGGAAGAGATGTGGTCAAATTCTACTCTGCTCGGAACCAAGCGGCTTCATTCATTCCATAAAAGTCAAAACCAAATTATAGAAGGGTGGAGTAGGAGCACGGACCCCAGACTCCAAAAGTGTTAACTTCGTATGCTACCAAAACCGGCGTTAAAACTTAAAAAAAAAATTAAATACCTACCCGTCGTCCGACTGGTTTCCTGTAAAAAGTCAGACAACAATTCTCGAGTGCTGCAGTAAAGACATAGTAAATGTATGTAAAGTTAGTACGTTTTGCAATAAGCCGGGGGTCTTGTTCCTCAAAGGTCAAACACGAACGAGCTTCCAAGAACGTGTGAGCACTTCTTACTAAACTTATGAGGCGATTGCGATTTCTCGATGCTGGATTAATATGAAACATAATATGATTAATTGAATATTGAGTTTCTCTTTGTTACGTGTAAAATGCCGATCGGGTTAGTGTACACAGGAGCTAATGACTTGAACCGACTAAAGGGGGACGGTATCTCTCGCGTTAGCCATATGGTACGGGGGATTGCGTGCATTTCACGCAGCTAATCTTCTTCGTCCAGCTATATAATCCCATTTCCCCATTCGAAGCTTTCACCTCAAAGTGTGGGGTCCGATTTACCAGTCTAACTGCAAATTTAGCTGAACTTCAATATTTTGCATTATTTTTGTGACTCCAACTACCCATAACGACGGCGACGGCTTAACGTGGTCTTTAAGCCACGAGTACCAATGCCATATTTATGCATGTAAATACACTCGAGAGCAATGAATCCGGGTCACTTAAAGAATGTTAAAAATCTCGGAAACTAAAAATGATAGGTTAATGCAATAAATTGTATTTAATAGACAATGTAATACTCCTTAAATGAAAGTAAAAAAAATATGAGTCACCATACATTTTATTAACACAAAATTACATAAAGAAAAAAACTGCTGATCTCTCCTTAAAACAAAAATAGGAAACATGAAATTTTTGAACTTTATTACGATTTTCTTGAATTTTAATACTTCGTATTGCCTCCTCGTGCTTCCATTACTGCGTTTACGCGGTTTGGCATGCTGTACACCAAGTTCCTTATACGATTTTGGGGAATATTCTCCCATTCCTCTGTGAGAGCAATTTTGAGCTCACGAAGCGTGATTGGGGGAGGGTTTCGTTGTTTTACGCATCTGCCTAGCTCGTCCCAAGCATGCTCGATCGGGTTGATATCCGGGCTGCGCGCTGGCCACTCCATACGAGTAATGTTCATCTCTTGAAGGTAGTCATTCACAATCCTACCTGTATGAGGTCTGGCATTGTCATGCATAAATATAGCATCCTCACCTAAATTGACCATAAATGGACCAACGTGATCATTGAGGATTTCTTCCACATATCTTACGCTAGTTAAAGAGCCGTTTTCTATGATCACCAGCTCTGTGCGACTTTCAGAAGAAATTCCGGCCCACACAAGTACAGACCCACCACCGTAGGCTACTTTTTCTTCGATGCATGCTTGCTTGAATCTTTCCCCTGGTCTTCGATACACTCTGTGTCTTCCATCGTGCTTGTAGAGCATAAATTTTGATTCGTCGGAGAACATAACTTTTGACCAATCTTCAATACTCCAATTTACGTGGCTCTGGGCATAACTTAGTCTCGAAATACGATGCCCACGCTCCAGTTTAGGGCCGTTTGCAGGTCTAAGGGGTTTTAAGTTAGATTCAGCAAGCCGACGTCTTACTGTCCATGCACTTGGGTTACTTCCTCCGAGGCGTCGAAACTGATTGGTGAGTTCAGTTCCTGTGAGAAAGCGATTTCGAAGCATGGTGTTCACCAAGTATCGGTCTTCTCGTGCTGTGGTACACCTGGTTCTGCCCGTTCCTGGTCTGCGTAGGTTAGAACCAGTTTCTTCGTAACGTCGGAGAACTCTTTGTACTGTTGACAGCGACACACCGACAGTCCTGGCTGTATCGCGCTGACTCCGGCCGGTTTCCAGCATTGTAAGTATTCTGGTGCATTCTTCAGGCGTAAGCGACATAATTTCAGCTTGATTAATGAATATAGAGCACTATCAACATGGTTTATGTACCCACATAAATGACAGATTACAAACAAAAGCAACACCAAATGCTGTAATTTCGTAGTTCCATCTTCGAAAGTGGCCCTTTTTCAAATTTGATTTTTTTATGATATAACTTTACAATAACTAAGAAGTTTTAATACCTTCATTTAAGGAGTATTACATTGTCTATTAAATACAATTTATTGCATTAACCTAGCATTTTTAGTTTCCGAGATTTTTAGGATTCTTTAAGTGACCCGGATTCATTGCTCTCGAGTGTATTTGCACTTAGCGAGGATCGAATCCGCACCTCCTAAATAGCGGGCCCGTTCAATACCGCCACGCCACAGAGGCTGTCGAAACTATATCGTCATATTATATCGCTATGTCAGCAGCAAATCCCAGATCCTTTCGGGCATTAGTGAGTTACAAACATAATCCGGTCCAACTGACATTCTTACTTATAAATGTAATAAAATTTAATAAAAATAGATACTTACACAACGAAAAGAAATTATACACAAATGGTATCCGTCCTTTAGACCACCTACAAGGCCAATCTGCAGGCATGCCGTTTTCTGCAGAAGTATCTAAAACAAGGTATAGTCACCATTTAAAACACATTCCCGAAAACTAAACACCTTTTTAAATTGTCTACAAACCATTGTTGTCCTCGCAATTTTGTGAAATAATTATGTTTAAATTACAAAGTAAAACAGAAAGATTTATTATCCAATTTCCGATAAGGCTGTTCCACGGCATTGTGTGTAAACGTTTCGTGCTGTACGAATTGAATAATGGAAACTTATCGATCTCATTATTTTTCTACTATAAAATATGATGTCGTATATCAAAGCTGCTTCGATGAAACATGGTTCAAATACTATGGATATTAGTAATATATTTTAAGCGTATTTTACTGAGCGATGATTTGTTATTCTTTCAATTAGGTACGGAATTACTAACTTAGAGATAAAAGCCTTGATTTTAATTAACTGAATAAACCTCTTGTACTTACATTTCATTATTTAACTGGTTTTGCCTCGTGATATTTTCAAAGGCCCATAATAATTTAATTGATGGCAATAGGGCCCAATTTGGTAGAAACAATTGGTCTTCTATGGGTAGCATATTAAATAAAATTAAATAAAATGAATTTAATGAAATCGAATATCATATATGATTTGTAATATGTGATCCGGATCAATTAAATATTTTGTGTATTGCAATACATAAATCTCAAGCCCTGAAGAGCGAGAATATGAATCTCAAGCCCCGAAGAGCGTGATTATGATCAATTCCGAAGAACTGATAGCGTTGATCAAAAGATCAACGCTCTCATCCACTTCATCACAATTATTTTGGTTCAGTTTGTAAAACCTGCACTAATATCTACTGTATACTGTAATCCTTCAGTTTTTAGCTTCAGGTTCCAGTATAAAATGCAGTAGCCCTTTAACGCCTCACGAACCTCATGAACAGTGCCAAAACAATTAGAATAATGATTGAATGTGATATAATATTATTTCAACAATAATATATTATGCCTTCACGGCTGTAATGGCTGTCATTTACTAATCAATCAATCAATTAGCCCACTGCAGTCCTCTGCTGGACATAGGCCTCTCCCAATGTGCGCCATGTTCTCCGATTCTCCGCCTTCCGCATCCAGTCTGTCCCAGCCACCTTTTTCAGGTCGTCCGTCCATCTGGCTAGGGGGCGTCCTACCTTTCGTTTACCTTCTTGCGGTCTCCACTGTAGGACTCGTTTGCTCCAACGGTCATCGGTCCTACGACAAACATGGCCAGCCCACTGCCACTTCAACTTGCTTATTCTGTGACCTATGTCGGTAACTTTAGTTCTCTGTCGGATAACCTCGTTCCGAATTCTATCCTTCATAGAAACCCCAAGCATACCTCGCTCCATAGCCCGTTGCGCGACTTTCAAGATTTGGACCAGCCCCACTATAAGTGTCCACGTTTCGGCACCTTAAGTCATAACAGGTAGGACGCACTGTTCAAAGACCTTTGTTTTAAGGCATTGGGATAGGAATGAAGAGAAGACTCGACGTAGTTTGCGAAATGCTGCCCAACCTAGTTGGATCCTTCTGGATAGTTCTTTCTCGAAGTTATTTTTACCGAGCTGGATAACCTGCCCCAGGTAGATATATGTTTGAACAACTTCGAGCATCGCCCCTTCGACGGCAATCGGTCTCGGTGCAACATGTTCGTTGAACATTATTTTGGTTTTATCCAAGTTTATACCGAGGCTGACGCGTCGAGAAGCTCCATCTAGGCAGCATCTCGCCCAGTTGTTCCAATAATTCTGCTACTATGACGATTTCGTCGGCGAACCGAATATGTGAGATGTACTCACCGTTAATGTTTATACCCCGCCGAGTCCAATCCAGAGTCTCCAAGACGTCCTCCAGTGCGTTGGTGAATAGTTTGGGGGATATAACATCCCCCTGTCTCTGTCTACGCTGGAGGCTAATAGGTTTCGTCTTCTGGTCTTGGAGCTGGACGGACATTGTGGCAGTGTCATACAAGCACCTCAGTACCTTGATGTATCGCCAATCGACATGACACCGCTGCAGAGCATCCAGAACTGGCTAGGTTTCGATGGAGTCGAAGGCATTTTCGTAGTCCACAAACGCCATACACAGCGGCTGATTGTATTCTTGGGCCTTTTGTACAATCTGCCGAACAGTATGGATGTGGTCCACGGTGCTATAACCTTTTCGAAACCCGGCTTGTTTCGGTGGTTGGAACTCGTCAAGCTTACCCGCAAGACGATTTTTGACGACTCTCGAGAACAGCTTGTAGACATGGCTCAGGAGTGAGATGGGTCTGTAGTTCTTCAGCAGGGTCTTATCTCCTTTTTTGAAGAACAGTATTACCGCACTTCCGCTCCATGCTCTAGGTGTTAGACCTTGTAGGATGACGGAATTAAAGAGGCTTGCTAGCTCTTTCAGGATTGGAGCCCCGCCTGCTTTCAGGAGCTCAGTAGTAATTCCGTCATCCATCCGCCTCCAACTCGCATTGCTCGATATCGGGTACCTTCTCGGTGTAATGGCGCGTGAGTGAGGCTCTGTAGTCTTCATCGCTGTATCCCGTCGGTTTACTCGTCAGTAACGCATATAGCTGTCCATATGCCTAATGTGCGTTTACAGCAAAAGTATCTTCTTTCCTTCCCCTCCCCACTCTTCAGAGCACGCCACTGCCACTGCAGGACAATCTCAATATCCTAGGTATGGATGTTCGCTGCAACCTGAATAACAAAAATTACATCGAAAGTATCATCAAAACAGCCTCACGAAAACTCGGAGTCCTGAACAGAGTGAGACGATTTTTCACGCCGGAGCAGCGGTGTCTTCTATACAAGACACAAATTCGCTCCTGTGTGGAATACTGCTCGCATCTCTGGGATGGTTCAGCAAAGTACTTACTAGATGCTCTCGACAGGTTGCAGCGACGTGCGGTCCGCATCATTGGTAATCCCGAGGTCACGAACACCCTAGAACCTTTACAGATGCGTGGAGATGTTGCGTCCATGGCTGTATTTTACCGTCTGTACCATGGGGAGTGTTCTGATGAGCTCTTCCAATTAGTCCCACCCTCCCTTTTCCTACACAGGACAACACGTGCAGGTCTTAGATGTCATCCGCACACGGTGCAAAACATCCGATCAAGAACCAAGCGGTTCGGAGACTCTTCCTTCTGTCGCACCATTAAGGCCTGGAATTCATTACCAGCTCACGTGTTTCCTTCTTCCTACAGTCCCGGGTCCTTTAAGCGGGGCTTGAAAAAGCATATGATGAGGCCGTCAAGCTGAGTGTCACCATTGTCACACGGTGACCCTCTTTTCTGGGACTTTGCCTTCAGCTTACCATCAGGCAAGGCGAAGTCTAATTGACGTGTCCTATATAAAAAAAAAAATAATAACTATCGATCTCATCGAGAATCTCGACCTTTGAGGCAATCATTTTACCACCCGCAGTTTTAAATTTCGTCAGATGGGGCCTCCCTAACTGCTGAGCGAACACTTTCGAACCCCTATTTCGCTCAATCGCCTCCTGGACGATGTGGGTGTTGTAGCGTCGGAGGTCGCGTCGAATCAGCTTTTTAATTAATCGGTTTAAGGCTCTCTCATCTGACAAAGTTGAAAGAGAAAGACGGTGTGGATGACTGCTCACATCTCTTTCAAATAAGTTTGAGAGTCTCAGGAGAGAGCTTGGACTCTCGCTGTTTGCGTTTCCCGGGAAAGAACTTTCGAGACACTTCCTGCAATGTTTTGACCACTGTATCGGCTTTCTCGTCAATGCCGTTTGTGGTTTCCAGAGTTGCGAAACGATTTTGAAGTTCCAATTGGATCGTTTCGGACCCTAGAGCTACTTGAAGTGGCGTAGGTCGGAGAGTAAACCGTATCATTCGGAATCTTTCAGCCTTGATGTTGATATTTAGAGAGCCTCGGATAATCGCTTCCGGTTTTAAACTTGTTGATCACAGAGACGTCTCTAAATATGTGTTTACTGTACGTTATCAAAAAGTCTATCTCGTTTCTTATCACAGAGTCCCGACGTTGCCAAGTCCACTTCCTGTTTGGTTTTTTCTTAAAGAAACTGTTTATTAAGAAGAGCCCCTGCGCCTCGAGGAAGTTGACTAGCATTTGTCCCCTGTGATTTCTGCACCCTACTCCATAAGGTCCGATTTTCGTCTCACCGCGTTCTTGTATTCCCACTTTAGCATTGAAGTCCCCCATAACAAGTTGTAACTGGCCTTGGCGGTGTGATTCATTGCCTTAGCAATATCCTCATATACGGCCTCGGTACTTTCGTCGGGGTGAAACGAGGTCGGCGCATATACCTGTATCACATTTTTTTTTTTTTTACGTGCGCAAAATCCCCACGGATACCTCCCCACCGGAGCCGGTGGAGGAGGTTATGTCGGACTCGAACCGACTAAAACGCACGCCGCCTGTGGGTCGTTTTGGTTGCCGAAGGTGAGGTTGACAGGCATATCCCTCGCACCTGTATCACCTTTAGCGAACAACTGTTCGTGATTTTTACTATAAGGTACGCTACCCGGTTCGACACACTAACGATTTCAACAACGCTGCTAATAAGGTTTTACCAGAAAACCGACACCTCCCTGGGAGAGCTGTTCACCTTCTCTGAAGTAGAGCAGGTCACCTGGCTCAGTGGTTGTCGTTTCCTCCCCCTGTCTTCGGATCTCGGACAACCCTAATATATGCCAATTTATGCGACCTAGTTCTACCTAGTTCCGCGAGGTGCCTGTCCAAACGAAGTGTACTGCAATTGAACGTTGCCAGTAGTAGTCGTCGGTTTCGGTAGCCTCCCGTAGCCCGGAGATTCTTCGCACTCCCCGCCCCGCCGTTACCCGAACCGCTACCTTGGCTGGGAATAGCGGGACCGCCGGGAACTGGGGGCCTTTTTTTGTGGCGTCTGTTCATTTGGGAGGGTTGAGCCTACTATTGCCACGCTGGCCAGACGGCTTGGCAAGGGCTTATTCTCGAGTTTTACTTCTCTCAGGTCTTTCCGACCTCGGCAGAATATTGGCCAGGATGCGGCTCCTGGCCCCTAAGTTTAGGGAGGAATTGCCGCTTCTGTTGCCCGGAGTGCACCGTGTGGAGGTTTTCTAGCCCACACTTTCATTTACTAATGATTATATAATAAATTTGATAGGTTTTGGCAGGTTTATGGACCGCTACACTTTACAAACTGCTCTGATTGGAATTATAATGGTATTTTCAATCAGAGTTGCTCTAATACTGTATCAAAATGATCCAGGAGCCACAGAATTGAATCCTAACAGTTGGTAATAAATGTATAACTTTGTTATTTTGGCTTCAGTATGATATAAATGATGAGATCTAGTAATATATATGAATTACTAATGTAATTCTAACAGGACATAGATAGTTCCCTTTAGCACGTATGCTGTTAAATATGATCTCATTCAATAAAGCCTTTTGCATTAATAATTCAACTGCAAATTCTTTCCAGCTATAGTCATATGTGGAAATAGCAACCCCAACTCAATCTCTATACAAGTTGTGTACTATATCTAACCAAGATATAATTTACGAATACAATGTACACTGTCCCCAACAGTTATTATATCAACACAAAGATAACGTTACAGGTTCACTTCAAACCTAATGTACAGTGTACACCTATAATTCTTATTAGAATTCCTACAAAAGTTCTATGTTCTGTAGCAACAGAAATCTACACTAACCTAGCGAGGAGCCCTAGTGTTTACCTTAGGTATGTTAAGGTTACCAAGCTTAACAGGTGCGTTTAGAATTTATGTGTATGTGTGTGTTGTGAATTGTGTAAATCAACAATGTGAACTAGCTAAGGTAATGGGAAGTGATTTCGTTTAGACTCTCCTACAACGAAACCACGGAAATCTAGGTGACCAGGATAAGGTATTGAAACGCTTTCGAAGGCCAGTCTAAGCCCCGAAATTTAAAACAATCTTTACCTACTAGAACTTATCAACACTACGTCTCAAGGATGTTTGGTATTTGTGTGTATAGGAATAGGTATACAAATAATTAGGAATCTTCTGAAATAATTCAGAAAGCGCGTTGTTCCGACACAGTTTCCGCACACTAAACTTTTGCCACTTTCTCACAAATTACAACCTTAACGCGGTCCATCTCCACTTAGAGACCGCGCAGCCTACCTTGCTTTTTCTGACGGAGACGCAAATATCATGCCCGGCCGATACAGCCTACCTAATGTACCCCGGGTACAAACTCGAGCACAACTTTATGAGTCGCGCCGGTGTATGCTTGTACGTCCGGGATGATATTTGCTGCCGCCGTCTCCATGGTCTTGAGGACAGAGACCTGTCAACTATATGGGTACGTATAGATCACGGTGGCCACACCCGTATCTATGCGTGCCTATACAGGTCTCATAGCGGTGACCTGGGCACGGCTCAACTGTTTCAGCATCTGCAACGGTCGGCGGACAGCGTAATTGAGCAGTACCCCACTGCGGATTTAGTATTCGTAGTAGTCTCCCAGGACTGATTTCGCGGGAAGGGCTGCTCACGACTTTGCCCTGACCTATGGGCTCTCTCAACTGGTACATTCTATCACTAGAACACCAGAAATTGAGACCCACAGAAGCTCTATACTGGACCTTCTGCTGACTACGCACCCGGATGAATATTCCATAAGGGTGGAAGCACCTCTTGGTAATTCGGACCACAGCCTCGTCCGGGCGCAAGTGACACTCGCGCGGCCTGAACCACCGCGGTCACCTCAGTGGCGACACGTGTGGCACTACAAGTCGGTAGACTGGGACGGACTGCGAGAATTCTTCGCATCGTACCCGTGGAGGCAGCTTTGCTTCACTTCTGATGATCCAAGCTCCTGTGCAACAGCAGTCGCTGACGCGATTCTAGTGGGTATGGAATGCTACATCCCTAACCACTGGGTCGCGACAGGAGCGAACAAACGCCCGTGGTTTAATAGGCCTTGCAGGGAAGCTAGAGACCGCAAGCAATCTGCATACAAGGCTTGGACCACGGCTCTTGCCAATAAGGATCCGAACATCGCTGAAGTGAAGCGGAAGTTGAATGCTGCTTCGAGGTCCAGTAAAAAGGCAACGTCTAGGGCAAAGTTTGAGTTCATCGGCAGAATTGGCGAACGGCTTGCGCGCTACCCATCTGGCAGTCGCGCATTTTGGTCGCTCGCCAAAGCTGCCAAGGGAAACTTCTGCCAGTCTTGCCTTCCGCCGCTGCAAAAATCCGACGGTAGTCTGGCCCATGGCGCTAAGGAGAAGGCCGATCTTTTGGGTAATCTCTTTGCGTCAAACTCGACTATGAACGACGGGAACGCCGAACCACCCATCATCCCCAGCTGTGGTGCTTCCATGACCGAAGTTAAAATCACGCAACGGGTGGTCCGGCGCGAGCTTAAGTCCCTAGATGTCCGGAAGTCGAGTGGGCCGGACGGTATACCGGCGATGGTGCTTAAGCACTGTGCCCCCGAGCTGTGCCCTGTACTTACACGCCTTTTCGCACTCTCATACTCCGCGCGGCAGGTCCCAGCCTCGTGGAAGACCGCATTCGTGCACCCTGTACCTAAGAAAGGTGACAGGACAGATCCGACCAATTACAGGCCTATCGCTATAACCTCCCTACTCTCGAAGGTTATGGAGCGTGTCATTAATACACAGCTCCTGAGATACCTTGAAGGAAACGATCTACTGAGCGACCGACAGTACGGCTTTCGCCACCGTCGCTCAACCGGTGACCTTCTTGTGTATCTCACAAACCGGTGGTCGCAAGCCATCGAGAGTCGGGGTGAGGCACTAGCGGTCAGCCTCGATATAGCGAAGGCCTTCGATCGGGTCTGGCACAAAGGTCTTCTTGCGAAGTTGCCGTACTATGGACTCCCCGAGGGACTTTTTTGTCCAACAGAAGCATCCAAGCCATCGTCGACGGCAGCTGCTCGGACCGCATGAACATAAACGCTGGTGTCCCACAAGGCTCCGTGTTGTCTCCGACGCTGTTTCTGCTGCATATCAATGACATGCTGTCTGATGGCTCCATTCATTGTTATGCGGACGACAGTACCGGGGACACGTGTTACACGGGCCGTGCAAATATCCCTCAGTCCGAGGTGGAGAAGAGTCGCGAACAACTTGTGTCTAAAATCGAGACTACTCTCTCTGGAGTATCCGATTGGGGACGACTAAACCTAGTCCAATTCAACCCCACTAAGACACAAGTATGTGTATTCACCGCTAAGAAAACCCCATTCGTTGTGGCGCCGCAATTCCTGGGCACACCGCTTACCATCTCCTCGAGTATCGGGATCCTTGGTGTCGATATCTCCAGCGACGTCCAATACCGAAGTCATTTGCAGGACAAGGTTAAGTTGGCATCAAGAAAACTCGGAGTGCTCAACAGGGCGAAGCAGTACTTCACTGCGGGGCAGCAACTCATTCTTTATAAAGCACAGGTCCGGCCTCACATGGAGTACTGCTGTCACCTTTTTGCTGGAGCACCTGCATACCAGCTTGACCCCTTCGACTCGTTGCAAAGACGGGCATTGAGGCTGGTTGACAATCCCAAACTCGCAGGTAGTGGGGAGCCTTAGAAGGGATTTTGCCTCACTGTGTGTGTTCTACCGCCTATACAATGGTTTGTGCTCAGATGAATTGTTTGACATGATGCCCGTAGCTACATTCTATCATCGCACCTCTCGCCATAGGCAGGGAATTCATCCCCACACATTGCGACCTGAGCCGGTGCGCACTGTGCGGTATGAAAGAAACTTCATCCCACGCACACTCAAGCTGTGGAATGACCTCCCTGCTGCGGTTTTCCCAAGCGCCTACAATATGGGGTTCTTCAAGAGGGGCATCAGAAGGTTTTTTCATGGTCAGCAGCACGAGTGTGACACCCCTGGTGTTGCATACGTCCATAGGCCACGGTAACCGCTTCCCATCAGGTGGGCCGTGTGCTTGTCTGCCAACTTAGTGGTATAAAAAATAAAAAAAAAACACTGGCGTAATACGGCTAGAATAAATTAATGAAACTGTTGCATGGTCTGTGTGCTTACTAATCGAACCAAAACTCTCCCCCGCAAACCAGCCGCCTTTCTTTTATATACACCGAACGCCGCGCAGGAGCGGGTACGCTTGGGTCCTTTTTTTAATGTAGAATTTTTACAACGCCATGTAAACAAAGGAATTCAGTGCAAGTTAATTTTAAGCTCATGGTTACATTCAGATATTACATGCCTTCATGCAATATAATCAATTGTGATTATATTCTACAGAATATCAATCATGCAAAACAATAGTATATAAAATACAGTAACTAAATAGTATACCAATAATAAACCAATAGTAAACCAGTAATAAACCAATAGTAAACCAGCTGGTCATGCACGTATGTATCAACATACTGTGTTTGCGCTTTCGTCGTGAAGGTGAGCTCTTATTTTTTATATAGTTTTGACGTAATTTTGTAATGCTTTGTGCCAATTATTAGATTAATCCGAAGATTAAGCATTCCATGGAGTCAAACTCGCATGAACTTACAAATATGTGTGGCGTAATACGACGCCTTAATTATAATCAAAATCCACCATCTTTATCATGATATTATTCCATATCAAATATGATTACATTCTCAATATATTGTTAAAATATGTAATATTGCACTCGTTCACGTAAATAATATTAGCATCATAACAGTCTTTTGCACACATATGTTTAAAAATAGAATATTCCAAGAATTCGATTTAGCCATCGTTCACATAGCTTTCAAGTGAACGATTTAACAAAAAATATAGTTTAGGACCGACCTTTCTTTAGAATAATACACATTTTAGTTAAGAGAAAGAAAAAAAAACCATGGTTTCGTGTTGTGTATTTATGTTTCAAATATGAGTTTTAAAATGATAAAATAATATATATTCTAAATGTACGATTATGTTCCATTTCAGAATGTAGATCCCACCAAGATATTCAAGGTCTTAACCAACCTCACCTGTTAGTCAATGCACCTACTGATTTTATTTGTTTATTTATTTAGAAACTTAACAGCATATTAACATGATTACATTAAATAAAATATGCTATTATAATATACAATTACTTACAAATTTAAATAAAACTATGCTAACTATACAATATATACAAAAATGGGATAGAGAAAAAGAGGGAGACTGTAATTTTAGGCATCGAAAAATTCCTCCCCATCGATCTCTACTGGTACCGTGCCCAAGAGGCTGGCGGCATTACCACGCTGAATGGCGATGGCAATTCTTTGAGCGAGGTAAAGGCCAGCCTTATGGTCACGGGAAGCGTCGATTAGTCGTTTCGCTATTTCTTTGAATAGCGCGCGCGCGCTTGGACCCCACGGACCCAACGTTTCGACTCCAAACGGCTCAAAATTATAATTACCAGTTAAATTGGTATATTTGCGCCGTTTGAGAGTCTCCGCTGATGCAGCAGCAGTGCATGCGCAGTCCATCGTACTTGGAAGATGGGAAGGCGCCAGGGTGTCGACACAGGTTGCATCCCACACCAAAGGCCTACCCATCTTCCAAGGCAACAACGACATACCGTCCGGTCTCTTACCATCGTCGCGAGCCAAGCCAACAGGTTCAAGTATAGCTGGCACGCCGGCGGTGACAAGAGCTCGACGGATAATGTCGTTAATGTTTGCATGTCGGGACATGCGGCCTGCGCTCCTGCTGCAAGACAATCCGTGATGTCCAAGGCTATCGACAGCTTCTCCACAGAGACACCGATGCGGAGAAACACACGGTGCACCCAAACGTAGGCAAGTCGCAATGCGGAAGGTCGTGTCGTCCAACATTGTTCCAATGTTGGGCGAAGGAAGTGCCTGGAGCCTTACACCAGATTCCCATTCACCCACAGCCAATAGGCGAGCGCGCTCAGCAGCGCTGGAAGCTGTACTGATTAAATGTTTTTTAACACCAATAGCGAGCGGCTCATCCCATTGCCTTTGGGAAGATGGGTTGGCGGGCATGGCGGCAGTTGGACAAGTCATTTTTCAAGAATTTACAGCTTCGGCCTTACCTGGCACATCCGAATTAATCAGTGAAGGAGATAGAATTTTCCTGACCAATTCTTCAGTGCCATAGACCGATGACAAAAATACTGGCATACTTACATCTGCAATTTTGCGAACGCCGAGGCCCCCGAGACGAACTGGAAGGGACGCCTGAAGCCACACTCGATCGTTCAAATTTATATTTAAAATTTTGCATAGAGTGTCTTGCAGCACTCTATCCACTTGACCTAAAAGTTCCAAAAATTTAAAAAGTTGAGTTGAACGCAGGGCATGTGTAAATTTTGGTACGAAAAGACAATGCCGAATAATGGTGAAAGCTGAATGTATATTAATTTGGTACAATCGCTCCGAAACATCACAAAAAAAAATTATTTTCTCTTCCACAAAAGACTCGTAAGCATCTTCAAGAATTGGCGACCCAAGGAGGCGGAGAGAACTTTTTTGTAAAACTTTTAAATTTGGAGCCAAAGCATTGAATTTTGAGAGTACCGAAAGATTGTCAATTTGATCACTGAGAAAAATTTCACATTTGGTGGGATTTAGTTCTAGGCCGATTGAACTAAATTCTTTTTTTAGAAACGCCAAATATTTTAATACCGTTTGTACGTCGCCTCCGAGAGTACCATCATCTAGATACCAAACGTTAAATTTGGAATTTAGTCGCTGAATTATAGGGTGAATAGCCAGGCTGAAAATGACTGGTCCAAGAGGATCACCTTGTTGACACCCTACTGCTGAATTTAAAATATTTTCCTTATAAAGTAATTTAGAAGGATGCCTATAGCACTGCCAGAGAAATTAAAAAATTTTGGGGGTTTCCAATTTGGCCTGTGTCAACAGAGTGTCCCTATTAACAGAGTTAAAGGCATTCCTCAAGTCAACTTTGAGGATAACCTCACCTCCACTGCAGCCAAGGAACGTAGATAAGGCATGTACAGCAGCCTCACAGCCCCCTTTGGAGCCAAAGCCGAGTTGGAGGGGCTGGAATTTATCTGTGAGAGAGTCTCTATATGCTCTACAACACAACTTGGCTGCTATTCGCCTGTATGTACAGCCTACGGCAATGGGACGAATGCCACCATCTTTTTTACGCAAGGCGCAGAGATTAGCGCCGTACAGTAAATCAATGATGCCCTCGTCCACATTGCCGGACAACATAAGGTTAATTAAGGCCGTTAGTTCTTTCAAGAGTGCGTCACCAGCTTCTCCGACGCTTACGCCGGTAAGGTCCTTGAGGTGCTGAGGAGTAAGGCCATCGAGGCCGCCGGCAGACCCACTCCGGAAAGAGCCAACGGCTGCTATCACGTCCTTGGCTGAAACACTGAGACAATCAGCGTCTGACTCCAGAGGCTCAGGGAAGGAAAGATTATCAGCAGGTGATGGGTGCTTGCTTTGCAAATCTGCCAGAGTATCTGGCGAGCATGGCGCTATCACATCACTGCTGAATAAAAGTCTTGCAGCTCCTCTAATGTCACCTTCTCTTAACTTGGACTCTACATAGTGGTAAATTGAATTTTTATGGAAGGTGGTGAATTTTGGATCAAAATTATGAGCTAGAGAGCAGTTTTCTTTTATTTGTGTTGTTAGCGATTTTTTGGTGGCCTGATCTTTCGCAACATGTAGAATCCTATAAGGGAAGGTAAGTAATTGTTCCCAAGCGCTTTGAGAGTTCTCCCGGACTACCACGGCTATACACCGGGTAAGGTACAGTGCAACGGATGGCCTTGCACCACGAGGAACTCTCTTTAATATTGGAACCGAATTTTTAAATTTGGATAATGTTTGCCAAAAGGGAATTTGGGTGACAAAGGTAGGGGTTGTTTGGATTGAAGGCGTATTTTGGGATTTGTGTACTTTCCCAAAATGCACTTTTAAACCTCGCTTACCTTTAAAAAACGGGCTTGAGAACAATCAGGGCATTGTACAAGTTGACTTGCACATATTTCCGCTTCGCTGTTACCACTGTTACAGTCTCTCTGCATTAAAATACACACAATAACACTTAAAAACTTAAAAACTACACAGTGTACACGATAAAATTATAAAAACTGAAAAATTTACTATAAACAAAATTGACAGTTGCATCTTCGCATCCTAGCAACGCGAGGGACCGAAGCGACGCCCCCGCGTTGCACTAGTACTGTTGCTATGACTTATTGTTTCTTGGTTCCCCGCGGAGCCCGACTATCTGTGGCACAAAATCTGGCTTCTTGCATTTCAAAAGTAGTCCGGGAGAACTCTCAGAGCAGCTTGGGAACAGCTTCTCACTTTTCCTTACAAGATTCTACACATATCACATGTCTCGACTTAGATTGTATAGGAAAATTTATAGATTTGATAATCTGACCTCAGATAAATCGAGAATTTTTTGAATGATGCATGAGTAAAGTTAAGATTACATACGACACTTAGCCAATAATAAAGTTTCCCGACAAGTAAAATTGCGTGCACTGCTTAATACACAATTATGACAGGTAAACAAATTATAGATATATTATCATAGGCAGGAATATCAATTTAACAGAATGCGAATGACTAAAGTATACAATAATCACAAAAAAGAAATTACAAATATGTCCGTAACTTTTAACAATCTCTTTCTTAAAAACATTTTTCGACAGGTGGAAGATGTCAATGTCATCAAAGTTTTCGTTATAGCAGCTAGGCAAACGAGTGAGGACGGCATTTTTGCCATAGTTAGTGCGGTGCAGAGGAACACTGAACAAGCGGGTATGTCTGGTACGAGTTATAGGTGCGCTCAAGTTAATATGGGAAAGTAGATCGATACTATCAATTTCACCTCTTACAATAGCAAATAAAAGCTCATATCCAGTAATACGCGCCTGCTTGACAGAGGGAGCAAAGTATACCTCTTACAGTCATCATAATATGATATATGTCGTCTCCTTGCTTTAAAGTTAAGATGTTTTAAGAAACGCTTTTGCAGTCTTTCTGGTTTGTCACTATACGTAGCATATTGGGGAGACCAGATAGGACTGCCATAGTCTAGCACACTTTGCACGTATGCACAGTAAATAGTTTTGAGATATGAAATATTTTTAAATTTGGAGCACGTGCGCATAACAAAGCCCAGACTCCTGAAAGCCCTACTAGCAATATTGTCAATATGGCGGGAAAAGAGCATCTTGGAGTCCAACACAATTCCTAGGTCTCTAACGTGGTCTACCCTTGCGATGACATTATCACCGAATTTGTATGTGTATTCGATAGGTTTTCTACGGCGACTAAAACTTATGCATTGGCATTTGTCGATGTTAACAGTAATATTATTACGTCTATAATATAGGAATAAGGCGTCAAGATCACGTTGAATCAACTCACAGTCATATCGAGATTTAATCTTCATATAAACCTTTTTGTTATCAGCGTACATGAGATGTTTGGAGTTACTGAAACATTTATCTATGTCAAATAAATAGGCACAATACAGTAAAGGTCCGAGATGCGAGCCTTGTGGTACTCCGGAGGAGATATTAATGAAATTAGATTTGTATCCCCCAACAGTTACGGTTTGTGAGCGGTTTGTTAAGTAGGAACTTATCCAGCGCAATAGATCGCCATGAATTCCTAATTTATATAATTTCGCGAGCAGTATGTCATGGTGGACCCGATCGAATGCCTTTTCAAAATCTGTATAAATCGCGTAATTAACAGGTTCTACCACTATCTAGAACCTTCATATTTGATTCATCCAACTCTGTTTAGGGTTTTTTGCAAGTAAAACTAATAATCCTCCTACTTATAATGTTAGCATACTTGCTAACATTATAAGTAGGAGGATTATTAGTTTTACTACCCTACCCTACTAGCCTACCATACCCTACTGGGTATTACATTCTGTCTGAACTGACTCTTCTCTTCATACTCACGATAAATAGCTTACCGGAGGAGGTCAAACATTCGGTGCCCCTTCTTTTCGCAGATGATCTTAAATTAGTACGAGTTATTAAGGACCACATAGATCATGATGAACTACAGCAAGACGTAGATAGGATTGTGAGATGGAGCTTACAAAATAAACTTTACTTTAATGTAGCTAAGTGCTCGGTGATATCGTTCAGCCGTGCACACAACCCAAGACACTACCAATATCACATGGAAGGGGTCCCTCTGCGGCGTATAACCGAGGTTAAGGATTTGGGCGTGCGCTTTAGCACTGATTTAAATTTCCGTGACCATATCACCGGTGTTTGTAAAAAGGCTTTCAGAAATTTAGGGTTTGTCTTACGTCAAGCAAACCAGTTTACTAGTATTGCGGCGTTAAGGGCGTTGTATGAGACTCTCGTGAAGAGTCACCTAGAATTCAATGCGCGAATATGGTCTCCACACGAAGACAAATATAAGGTTATGTTGGAGCGTACCCAGAATAAGTTCCTTCGATTTTTATATTGGAAACAGTATGGTGTCTACCCGGGCTATCCGTGGTTGTATCCTACGTTGTTCGTTCTGGGTATGACAGGATATTATAAGCTGGAAGTGAGGAGGGAGGTGGCTACAGCCACCTATTTGTTTAAAGTGTTTCGTGGGCTTATACACAACCCAGCTATCCTACGGGAAGTAGGGCTGTGTGTACCGGAGGAGTACGCGTAAAGGCGGCGCCGCCCCCCGTTGCTGCGATTGTGTCGCGCGCGTACCAACTTGCTGCAGAGGGCGCCGCTGACGCGGGCGCTGCGTGCGCTTAATATGATGGCTGACAGATTAGATTTGTGCTTGTTTTCATGCTCCCTGAATGAATTCACAAGGGCTAGTTACTGTGTTTTGAGTGAAGGAATCTAGGTAAAGTTGATATAATCTGATTATGTATCGCTATTATTAAATAATATATTTTAATAATTTAAATTGTATTTTCATCATCTGACATTAAATTATTGTGAACTTGACATTAAATATGTAATTTTGACAATTGATTTGAAGTACTATTATGACATTATTGATCGAATTATTATTTTGACACTATGAATTGAAGTATTATTTTGACTTTATTAACTTAATTATTACTTTGACATTATTATTTGAATTATTACTTTGACATCATCAACTGAATAATTATTATTTCTGATATGACATGTTCATGAATAATATGTGAAATGGTAATTATATCTACTTTAATTAATAATATGTTGTGGAATTATTGTTTAGTTTTTGAAGCATGATTATGTGTGATTATGATAATGTAAATGACATATATTGTAAATGAAATTATTAAAATTATGTTGCTACTCTGCCGCATTGGGTCTGCCTGTAATGACATTGTATGTATGAAATAAATAAATAAATAAATAAATGAATTTCAAATTCACACAAATCGTACTGTGCATTGAAATATAGTTTTATCTGATATTTTCAACTATGCCTGGAGACGACTCCCAATGTCCAAGGCTTCTGAACGCCACTTGAAATGTCAGGATCAGTATAAATGATAAAACACTAAATAAATCCCTAAAGATTCCGTTTAAAATAGTTTTATTTCAATAAATTATCAATTAGGTTATTATAGGAGGTAGGACATGGCGGTATTGAGCAGTCCGACTGGGGAAGTACCTCCGCCCTACAGAATACCACGGTTATAATAACTTCGTGTTGTGTTCCCAGCGGTGAGTAGGGTAGCCAGAGCTCACTGGAGAATTTGTGCTGTCAGTGGGATGACTAAAGGCTTGTCCTGCTTTGTCCTCTGTACTGATGGCACAGAGACTCTGTGCTTACAGGGTCGGCAGCGCGAGTGGCTTCTCTAGTGTTACACACGTCCATTGGCCACTGTAGCCACTTCCCATCAGGTGGGCCGTGTGCTTGTCTGCCACCTAAGTGGTATAAAAAAAAATTGGACACTTTTTATACACAGCCAAATCAAAAGATACCCAGAGATCCAATCAGTTAAAGAAATTTAATTTTCTCATAAATATGACGCCAGTCAGTAGTTTACTTAACAATATTCTTACTTTCTGAATAGACTCGTTACGTACAAAACTTACTCGAGTTTCAATCTACTTTGAAATGTTACTTTGAACTAATGATCTTTTTCGATCTCAATTTATTAATAAATTGTGTTACCTACTTACTTTCAGCACTTCAAAAAGATATTTGCTAACGTGAGTCGGTATATTTTTTTTAAGCAGTGTGTTTGATTTAAGAAGCTTAAGACTAAGCTTCCTTGTACCTTTTATGGTTTCGTATCTACCCAGTTGAAAAGAATATTCTCAAGTTACATGAATTTATTTGTTCAAAATACTTGTTAACATGTGTTACTGTTGATATAAGTCGCGCCTTTGATTCCCACGTTAGGCGCAATGAAATTATTATATTAGGATCTTTTTTTCGTTATAATGAGATATTATATTGACTTTGCTTATTTTCGTTTATTACTTACACCTTGTATTCTCGGTTTTCTCACATTTTAAATGTGAATGTAATCAGATCTTTGACTACTTCGTTATATGTTTTAGTTTTGTATATCTACATAGATGCATAGAGCTTCTTCAGCATTATTACCTATTCTGTGATAAAACTGTCTTGAGAGACTATCTTTACTTCAGAAAAAATAAAGTTACTGCCAGAACGAGTGTACTTAAAACATACAACATAATGGCATCTTATATATTTATATAAATATTAAATCTATCCTTTTTCAGATCAGTAGTTACGCAACAAGATAAAATTTTCAGCAAACATAAGAACAAACAAAGCCATTATATCGATATACTAGCACAATACAATCTACCATTAATAAAACCAATCAATAAGACCTATTTCTAACGTTATTTACTGTTCATCAGTATCAGAATATAGTTTAAATACCTATATTATTTACTGTTTCTCAGGAGTTATCTTATATTGGCCAGTTGTAGGTATAATATAGCCTAGAGCATTCTAATAATATCTTTTAAAACGGAGACTGAGAATAAATAAGCTGCACACAACTGTTTACAATGAGTTAACAATATCAAAACTATACGAGCCTTTGAGACTCAATTTCTGATTCAATTTAATTTACAGATTTGCTGTATTACATAATAAATACGGGTTCCTTTGTAACTCTTGTAACTTAAAGGAATCAATGTATATCTGAACCTTAATTAGGATCTTCAAGAAATAATCGAATTTCATCATTTTAGGAGTTCTCTTAGGGATGACTACCGCCTGACGTCTCAACCCAGATGGAAACACCTGCATTAGAGCCCCATCCGTTAATTAGAAGGTGTTTACAGGTGAGTTTGGCTTGGCTTCGAAGGTCTTGGTGGAGCCCAATAAACCAATGAATATCAAATTTTTATTGAGGAAAACTGATAAAATAATGATAGTACTGTATAACCTGGCATATTATTAAATTAGGAAGTAATCATATTACCTACTATGTCTCAATACTCATTCAGTAAAGCTATTCGTTCTTCAAATTAAACTGAATAACATTTTAAATTTTGAATAGACTCACACACTCTACAGTAGAAACTTGAACCAAACTGTTATAGGATTCGGATAAATACTAAACCTGGGGCATTATTCTGAGTAACGTCCAATTTCAAACGCAGTCATAACGTGAGAAGATGTTAGATTATAATTGACTAGCATAGCAAAGAGAACTAGACAAACATAAATGTGTCGCCTTTTACGAACGCAGTTACGAAATGTTTTGCCGCTCAAAATAAGGGGCTAGAGATTTCGACTGAAGTGGCGTGTGCTTTTTCAGGCCCGATTGCGGGCTAAAATCTTTTCATTATACATATTGCCCGAAACATCGATACGCAACTTTGTATTTACGTTTCATGGTAGACATTTATCTTATTTTATGGATGCAAAATCCCTACGATTACCCCCCGCCAAAGCCGGTGGTAAAGGTTATGTTGGACTTGAACTGACTAAAACGCACGCCCTTTGTGGGTCGTTTTGGTCGCCAGAGGTGAGATTGGCAGCTATATACCTCGCACCCCAGCCGACCCAGGGCCATCACTCTCAATCTGGCCATCCTCGGGTGTACAGACCACAGAGTCAACCGCTCGTCCCCGGGTATGGCGAGGTGCATAATGAGCATCGCGGCCTGTTTCTGCTAAAGTGATAGTGAGCTCCACCCGTCTTTCCCAATCCCGCGCGTGATGGGAGGTTTAGGTCATTCTACGACCTCTGACGCTCGAGTTGCCTCAGTTCACGAGCAGCGTGGTGTGCTATTCTCCTTTTCTCTCGGTGCTGCTCCCACCCCGCTACCTGCTTCGTGACCATTACTTGCTCGCAGAAGGATGTGCCAGCCGCCCACTCATCCAAACAGTGAACCATCACCGCGAGCAAAGTGGTGAGCGTAAGAACTCTCGCACCCAATGCCGCCACAGCTCTCGTCTCGACGGTAAACATCTATCTACATATATTAGATAGGACAATTGAAATACCCACGCCTAACACTAACCGACAAAATATACAAGGAGACTAAAATAATAAACATCAACCAACTATATATCTATAATACGTCTATAAAAAGAGTAGTAATTGTGATTTTGAGATGATTTTGAGAGAAAATTTTGCACAAAACCATTCACACCAACTTAACCTTTATATAAAATCACAGATCTGCAAACGCACCCTTCTCCAACCCAGCTTACTAGTTTTTTTTTTATACTACTTAGGTACTTAGGTGGCAGACAAGCACACGGGCCACCGAAGTGGTTACCGTGGCCTATATACGTAGGCAACACTAGGGACTTTACACTCGCGCTGCCGAGCATGAAGAAACCTTCTGATGCCCCTCTTGAAGAACCCCATATTGTAGGTGCTTGGGAAAACCGCAGCAGGGAGGTCATTCCACAGCTTGACTGTGCGTGGGATGAAGTTTCTTTCATACCGCACAGTGCGCACAGTCTTAGTTCGCAATGTGTGAGGATGAATTCCCTGCCTATGGCGAGAGGTGCGATGATATAATGTAGCTGTGGGCATCACGTCAAATAATTCATCTGAGGACAAAAAGTCCCTCCTGAGGCTACGAGGTTCCACACTAACTGCGAGTATAAGATTGTCAACCAGCCTCAACGCCCGTCTTTATACCGAGTCGAAGGGCTCAAGCTGGTATGCAGGCGCTCCCGCAAAAAGGTGACAGCAGTACTCCATGTGGGGCCGGACCTGCGCCTTATAAAGAAGGAGTTGCTGCCCCGTAGTGAAGTACTGTTTTGTCCTGTTAAATACTCCAAGTTTCCTTGATGCCAACTTAACCTTGTCCTCCAAATGACTGCGGTACTGGACGTCCCTAGAGATATCGACACCAAGGATCCCGATACTCCAGGAGATGGTAAGCGGTGTGCCCAGGAATTGCGGCGCTACAATAAATGGGGTTTTTTTAGCGGTGAATGCACATACTGGGTCTTAGTGGGGTTAAATTGGACTGGGTTTAGTCGTCCCCAATCGAATACTCCAGAGAGAGTAGTCTCGATTTCAAACACAAGTGGTTCGCGACTCTTCCACAGCTTTGCACAGCCCGTATAACACGTGTCCCCAGTACTGTCGACCGCATAACAATGAATGGAACCATCAAACAGCATGTCATTGATATGCAGCAGAAACAGAGTCGGAGACAACACGGAGCCTTGAGGGACACCAGCGTTTATGTTCATGCGATCCGAGCAGCTGCCGTCGACGACAGCTTGGATGCTTCTGTTGGACAAAAAGCTGGCAATACATTCGCAAAGTCCCTCAGGGAGTGCATAGTACGGCAACTTCGCAAGAAGACCTTTGTGCCAGACCTAATCGAAGGCCTTTGCTATATAGAGACTGACCGCTAGTGCCTCACCCCGATTCTCGATGGCTTGCGCCCACCGGTTTGATAGATACACAAGAAGGTCACCGGTAGAGCGACTGTGGCGAAAGCCGTACTGCTGGTCGCTCAGTAGATCGTTTCCTTCAAGGTATCTCAGGAGCTGTGTATTAATAATACGGTCCATAAACATCGAGAGAAGGGAGGTTATAGCGATAGGCCTGTAATTGGTCGGATCTGTCCTGTCACCTCTCTTAGGCACAGGGTGCACGAATGCCGCCTTCCGCGAGGCCGGGCAGCCTCGCAGAGTATGAGATTGCGAAAAGGCGTGTAAGTACAGGGCTTAGCTCGAGGGCACAGTGCTTAAGCACCATCACTGGTATACCTTCCGGCCCACTCGATTTCCGAACATCTAGGGACTTAAGCTCGCACCGGACCACCTGTTGCGTGATTTTAACTTCGGTCATGGAAGCACCATAGTTGGAGATGATGTGTGGTTCGGCGTTCCCGTCGATCATAGTCGAGTTTGACGCAAAAAGATTACCCAAAAGATCGGCCTTCTCCTTAGCGCCATGGGTCAGACTACCGTCGAATTTTTACAGTGGCGGAAGGCAAGACTGGCAGAAGTTTCCCTCGGCAGCTTTGGCGAGCGACCCAAATGCACGACTACCAGATGGGTACTACGCTAAATTGCTTGTGCTAGGAGTGGGTTCACGTCGGTAGTGTAATGGCCAGGATTCGAACCCGAGATCTTTCAATAGCAAGGCCGACTCCTTAACCACTAAGCTACCGACGCTTTTACTTACGCTTATGCTTTAACATTACTTTGAAGGAGCACAGCTTTATAATAATAGTTTAGTTACCACTAAACATCAGAAAAAATAACTCTCTCAATATCTTTAAGTCATGATTAATTGTACATAACTGATATTTATTAATATGTTAATCTTACTGCTAAATGTTCGTTTTTGTTTAGTCCACAGGCAACTTTCAACGATAAATAGCATATTTATTGTAAATTATGTTTACATATAAGGTGCGATGTAATTGTCTTTATGAAAATAAATATCTTTAAACCCAAATACAGTGCTACTAATATTCTCAAAATGTTTCGATAAAAATAAAATGGAAGGTTCACGAAGCATGAATAACTTTATGCTTTTTAGGACGTAAACTTGGTAAGTAATGATAACGATTGTAGTTACGTAAATCCACTTTCAGAAAAGGAAATGAACAAGTTTTACTTCATTTCAACAAAAATATATTGTTTGTTCAGTTTACAAGTTTATATAATTTTGTCTATTGAACAAACATATTGCGAATGTAACGCTTTCTCTATTGTTTGCACCAATGGAAGTAGAAAAGACCGATGTATCTGTAAAAAGGAAATATAGTTTATCATAGTTATTCATTAGTCAATTTTATATTTAATTTGTAAGTTCTCATATATAATGGGCGAGATGTCAAACATATTTACAAATCGTGATTGTAAAGCCGCCTTTCTATATTTCGCTATTTGACAAATGTCTGCGCGTCAGTGCGAACTACGCGCCGTGGAATGGAGCTCATCTGATACGTCTGTCATATTACATGCGTCTCTGTCTGCGTCCGTAAAACTTTACACGTGAAAAGCCGATGTAATAGAGTGTACCATATACATAATAAAATCACTATACAACAAACCATCAATGCTCAAGTAATATGCATTTTTGTTTTCAGTATTAAAACTGAGGCTAGACAAAAGATTCAGTGATTTTAGCTGGCATATATAGGTATAATACGTACATGATTACATTACATTAACGTCCCGACTCTCTCGTAAAAGCCAATGGAGTTGGTTTCGCAATATGGTGACTGTATCATTTTGTTTTACTGTTATGTCACTTCCTATTACTTCCACGGTCAATCTGGTTAAAATAGAGACTGTAATAGAATTAGATTTTGTTTGGATTTTTCACCACGCGGCCCTTTACGTGGATCTTTGTAAAACTGAATCAATAATACTTATTGTATTACTGTTTCGTTTCATATTCTAATCATAGTGTTTCTGGACGTTAAGTTTCTAATTCTATTATAGTCGTGACATTTGTGATTATGTTGTCATCGTTTATAATTTTGGCAGGAACAATAAATCAACAGCACTCGTCAAAGTTAGTTGGTTGCTAAGGGCATTGCTATAGTAAGTGGTGGATAGCACAAACCAACTTATTGACAATTTACGACCTATCTACTTCTTATTATCTAACGATAAACCCAGTTTTTTGTTTAAGTAAAATCATTGTCGACCATACTAAAGGGAAGGGCACTGCTTATCCTTAACACAGGCTACTTGTAGTCTATCTAGGAAAGCAGCTGGCTACTCACTGTATCACTGTTCTGAATAAAGAAATATTATTATTAAAAAATAAAAAAAATAAAAACGTTACACCCAGTCGCATCCGCATTCTGGGTTCCGCTTTTTCCAGTCTAACTACGGGTTTAGCTCAACTTCGATATTTTCCCTAAAGTGACTGCCACTGACCCTCACAACCCCTTGAGGATATCGAAGCATTGTAGTTAGATCAGCTACTGGACTCTTTACGACTTCAACTAACCATAACATTTGCCATAGTTGTTCGTATGGCAACCGTGACCGACGGTTTAACGTACTCTCCGAGAGACGACCAAACCAATACAAATATGTACCCATATTCATGCATACAAACATTAATACTGAGTGAAAATCGAACCCGTGCCTCCTGCGTAGCAGTCACGTTCACTACCACCACGCCACAGAGGCTTTATTGTCTACGACCTACCTACTGTTTGCCTAAAATGTAATTCATATGATATTTTATCTACATAGACAATTTACTTTCTGCTTCTTTTTTCTTATTACGTGCGAAAAATCACCACCGGAGCTGGTGGGAGAGGTTATAACGACTAACGCCCGTGGGTTGTTTTTAGTTGCCGATGGTGAGGTTGTCAGGCATATCCCACGCACCCCGGCCGACTATGGGCCATCTCTCTCGATCTGGCCCTCTCCTCGGATGTGACTTCCTGCGTTGAATGTACAGGTATTGTTAAAATATTAGTAACATTCAACTTGCATATATAAGTATACGTCTAAGAAAAAACACTATGTCCTACGTCTACTCGGAAGGACCCAAAGTAGATAAATAAATAATTCATTTACGACAAATAAATGGAACGCCCAAAAATGAGCAGCGTCCACTTGTATGCTCTTACCTTGATGGGATCTTTGGTTTGCCTGACACACGTAATGATTATGGCTAACCCTTCCATAACATAACCGTATGTTCTGTCGTGGAAAGCGTTGTTAATAATTAAATAGGGGTTGGAAATAGACGCCATGCTTAAATTGTTATTATTTACGTAAGTGGAATACAAAAGATATATAGGGCATTATAGTTCAACATGTGCATGTAAGTACACTTAACTAGGTAATCTCGTTTTATCACAATGTTTAAATATTATAAATTAAGTTAAATTATGATTAAAAAACAGAAAACAAATGATAATTAGTTTTCTTATTCATTATTTCGTATTTTTCTCGTTAGGGTTTTAAAAAAGTATGCTGCCGGTTTCGAAAAAAAATTATCAATAGTTTAAAGAATATCACACAATGTTGTTGTAGGTACCTACTTTACATTGTTTATCCACATATAAAAAAACATTACCATGAACGCAATGCAACTATTTCTGAACCAAACTCCAAAATTTACCGTATTGAATAAAAACTGGTATTTGCACGTAAACGGCGCGATCTACAAATACACTGGTTTGATATCGTTGGGTTGACCTTTTTGAATCAATGATGAATCCAATTTCACCCTACCTTTACCGACGACAGAGCCTCATTTGGTCGCAGGTAAAAACATTTACGTGAAACACAAACCAACGGCCTACTTTGTCACAGAGATTTACAACTTGGAAATAGATTTATTATTCTTTTTTTGCGAACATCTATTGTACCTTTAATAGAGTATATAAGTAGTCCACTGAGAAAAATCACCAAAGTTTTCTCTTTTAAATTATATTTCATGTCTCTCGAGTCAGCAGCGGTGATGCGTTGCGAGGATTGTCAATCTGAACCAAACTATACAGTATATGTACTAGTACTATTTCTCTTTATTTTTTCTTCCATCCTTCTTTGTTTCCATTCTTCTTTGTGTGTTTTTAATTATCGCGGTAGCCTAGTGGTATGGGTAATGGACTGATGAGACGTGATCTCGGGTTTGATCCCAGGTTTTACCATGGCACACACCAATGACTTTTCGATGCTTTTCGAAGTTATGTGAGTATTTATCGCAGGTTTATAAGTGCCCGGTTAATGGCAATAGGCTCGCCACATTGGGACCTAAACATAAACTGACGAAATGTAGGTGCTAGCACCTCTGCCTACTCCTTCGGGGATATAGGCGCGAGTTTATGTTGTGTTAAGATTTTAATACGTGTCTTGTGAAGAATTCACGGTCTGCCACCCTCTGCCTCTGAAAACTACTCATCATGCTCCTGATTGTGTTCCTTCTCTTCTTGACCTTATTCTAGTTGCATCTTCTGATCATGTAGCCAAGCATGGCCAGTGCACGGCTGATATGTTCTCCTATCACGATCTGCTCTTTCTTTCTTACAGAATCCGACCTCCTAAGGCTAAGCCCAGAATTTTAATGATGCGTAATTTCAGTGGCATGAATCTTAGTGATCTTTGTACTGATGCAAATAAAATCGATTGGCAGCTGCTTTATAATTCAAGTTCTGTTGATGAGAAGGTCAGCATGTTATCATCTAAATTAATTAGTCTTCATGATACATATGCACCCATTTGCGCAGTGAAAATTAAGCATGCTCCTGCGCCTTGGCTTACTGCCGAAATCAAAGACCTGATAACCAAAAAAGCAAGGGCTAAGACTAAATTTAAGTATCGGCCTACTCAGTACAATCGCGACAAATATGTGGAAATCCGAAATCACTGCAACAAGGTGTGTAGGCAAGCACAGCGCCAACATATTCAAACATCTGTTGAAAATGGAGATCCAGCGAAAGTTTGGAAATTTCTTAGAACCCTGGGAGTTGGTAAGTCAAGACAGGAAGTAAATCCCAAGAATATCGACCTCGACGCCTTGAATCGACATTTCTCCGCTTCTTCTAGTTTTGACGATACTACCAAAACTAATACATTGAATCATCTTTCACAGCTTCCAGCTCCCAATTATCCACCATTTATCTTTAATCAATTCACTGATTGTGATGTTAAAAAAAGTATATTATCTATTACATCTAAAGCTGTCGGCAATGACTGCATCAGTCGAAACATGATCATGCCAATCCTTGATATAATACTTCCTATCATATGTCATATCCTTAACTCTTCCATCACTAAAGGTATATTTCCCATGATGTGGAAGGAGGCTCAAATTATACCGCTACCTAAAAGATCTAGTCCTTCTTCTTTCTCTCATTACCGTCCTATCTCTATCCTACCATTTCTTTCTAAAGTCCTTGAACGCCTTGTCCACACGCAACTAAACTCCTTTCTATGTAAAAATAATCTTTTGAATACATTCCAATCTGGTTTCCGGCCAGGGCATAGTACTGTCACAGCGCTAATTAATGTCACGGATGATATTAGGATGGGTCTGGAGAATGGAAATCTTACATTACTTACACTACTTGACTTCAGTAACGCTTTTAATACCGTGGATTTCCATATTCTACTCGGGATACTTGACTCTATTAACATATCTCCAACAGTGATTGATTGGTTTCGCAGTTACCTGTCTGGTCGTCGACAGCGCATTTGCATTGATGAGTCGATATCTTCTTGGTGTGATATTACTGTTGGTGTGCCGCAGGGTGGCGTTTTATCTCCTTTACTATTCGCTATATTTATTAATTCTATATCCAAACGACTTGTTTCATCCTACCACCTTTACGCAGATGATTTACAAATTTACACACAAGTTCCGTTCAATGAAATCCATGAAGCTTTTGCTATCATAAATAATGATCTGGAGCACATATGTGAGTGGAGCAACAGCTATGGTTTACAGGTAAATCCTGCGAAGACACAGGTCATCATTGTAGGTAGCCCCTGGATGATTGCTCGTGTAGAGTGGGCAAAACTGCCACAACTCATTTTTAATGGTATGCCGCTTCCTATAAGTGATAGTGTGAAAAACTTGGGGATACACATTGATCGAACGTTGTCCTGGAATACCCAATTGAAGGAGGTTAGTCGCAAATTGTTTGCTTCAGCAGGTTCCTTGCGAAGATTGCGAATTTTTTTGCCAATGGATACAAAAGTTTCGCTTGCACAGTCACTTTTACTCCCGATACTAGACTATGCAGATGCCAGCTATCTTGATCTTACTGAGGAGCAGGTTGACAAGCTTGAGCGCCTTCAAAATTTTTGTATTAGGTTCATATATGGTTTACGCAAATATGATCATGTATCCAAATATCGCAACATGCTCAAGTGGCTCCCAATTCGCTTTCGACGGAATACTCACATCCTTTTTCTACTTTATAATATCCTATTTAACCCTCTCACTGCCCCTTATCTTAAAGAACGTTTCAAGTTCCTACGTGACACGCATTCGAGATTCTTGAGATCTTCGGAGAACTTGAGACTGCACATTCCAATACATTCTACAAACTTCACTGACAAATCGTTTACTGTAGTGGCTGCACGCCTATGGAATGCATTACCTGTCTCTATTAGGCAAGCTCAAACATTGGTATCTTTCAAAAGACTGGTGACTGAATATTATCTGTCAATATAAGACGTCTGTAACTATGTGTGTATTATATATTTCATAAGTGTATGTCTGTACGAATATAAGTTGTTTATAGGTATTTTATGTATTCTAGTATGTAAGTATTGTGTGTATTGTATATGGATATGGTGTGTATTGTATGTAGATCTAGTGTGTATTGTATTTGGATATAGTTTGTATTGTATGTAGACATTGTATGTAGTGTATATGTATTATTATTTCATCTGAGTAATTTTTATTAAGTAGTCTGTAAATTGATTTTTACACCATAAACCCACTTTTATTTCTATACACTCCTGTCCATCCAAAGGTTGCCTGGAAGAGATTGTTGTTTGCAATAAGGCCGCCCATTGTACATTTATTATATATAAAATTCATGTTCATTTGTGTATTTTGGTGTGCAATAAAGAATAATAATAATTATTATTATTATTATTCCAACTAATCCCACCCTCTCCTTTTCGACACAGGACAACACGTGCAGGGCTTAGATGTCACCCTCACACTGTGCAGAATATTCTTCCAAGAACCAAGAGGTTCGAAGACTATTTTCTTTGTCGCACCACTAAGACCTGGAATTCATTTCCAGCTCACGTGTTTCCTGCTTCCTACAGTCCCGGGTCCTTTAAGCGGGACGTGAAAAGGCATCTGATGAGGCAGCCAAGCTGTGTGTCACCATTGTTACATTTTTAGTGTCTGTAATGGTGACCCTAATTCCTGAGACTTTGCCTTTACCTTACCATCAGACGATGTGAAATCAAGTTGGCGTGTCCTAGATAAATGAAAATATACATACATACATACATACATAAAATCACGCCTGTTTCCCACAGGGGTAGGCAGAGATCACGGATATCCATTTGCTATGATCCTAACATACTACTCTCACTTCATTCACTCTCATTACATTCGTCATGCATAGTCGTCGGTTTAGAGTACTCCTGACCTGCCCCTTTTCTAAAACTTCCCCGATTTGGTCCAGGTAAAGTATAGATAAAAAAATATAATTTAAGCACTTATAACATTCAAATTCAAATTTATTTATGTATGGTATATATGGATTTCATAAAGTGTTATATCCAGTAGGTAGATAGTTTCGCCATATTCCACCATAATAGGCATGCAAATCTAATCGGAAACAAAATACAAAACAATAATCTGATATGTTACTTCTAGAAATGTTCATACTGTCAAATTATTTGTATTTATATATTCCAGAATACAAATCAAAATATCATAGTACCCAAGGCTTCTTAAAAGATTAAAATTATCAATGTCATATTGTATTACCTTAATTAAGAGGGCCAGATCGTGAGAGATGGCCCTGGGTCGGCCGGGGTGCGAGGGGTATGCCTGTCAACCTCACCTTCGGCAACCAAAACGACCCACAGGCGGCGTGCGTTTTAGTCGGTTCGAGTCTGACATAACCTCTTCCACCGGCTTGGGTGGGGAGGTATCCGTGGGGATGTTGCGCACGTAAAAAAAAAGGTAATTGAATTACTTTTATGAAGTTAATTCGTAATGTCAATATGGATTTTAGTCATATACCTATTGTAAATAGTACATGTAAAAAAAATCCTTTCAATTTCTACCAAATGCACACTGAACACATCACAGCTAAGACACTTTGTACCGTCGTAATGAGTTATCAGATAAAAAATCTTTTAAAGAATAGTAGCATTTATTTACTTACACTTTTACTTACATTTTCAATAAATAATATTAAAAACCATTTAAAACTTAAAACATAGACTTCCCATCTGAGCATTCACCTTTATCAATCTACTAAAACGATTTAGCATAAAAATTGGTTTAAAATTTAATTAGATAATTGTAACCCAACGGTATCTGATACAAAGACTAAGCTACCAGTGTGATTATTTATTTATTTATTATTTATTTAACCCCCGAAGCAAAAACGACGGGGTGTTATAAGTTTGACGTGTCTCTGTGTATGTGTGTGTGTGTCCGTCTGTGGCATCGTAGCTCCTGAATGGATGAACCGATTTGGATTTAGTTTTCTTTGTTTGAAAGGTATATTAATCGGGAGTGTTCTTAGCTATGTTTGGAAAAAATCTGTTCAACATGGCCGCCGCTACAAAATGGCATTGTCATTGTCGGGGGGACCTTGGATCGTTCCCATAATATTACGTAGTACTCTACTAGTTATTGTACCCCAAATAGGTAAGTAAAAATACATGATACTTAAAATAATAATAATAAGGAAACAGTACAATGGGCGGCCTTATCGCTTTAAGCGATTTCTTCCAGGCAACCTTAAGAGTACTAGAGACACAAGGCACCTCATTAAACGTGTCGTGTCGAGAAATAGTTCTAATAATACTAGTATAGAATGATAATAGTTTAGTAGATAGTAGTTTATCTATACTGGAGACTGGATTTAGGAAAAAAATAAAAAAGGAAATCTCAGGTAAAATTTTACTGAATGATTGAAGCCCATAAGTTTGGCATTATGCAATGAACTGGTTATGGAGGGTGGTGAGAAATGATAAATGACAAAACCCAAGAGAGAATCTTTCTGCGTGTAAGGGACAGGACCCTTGCACGTACCTCTCTAAATAATGCAGATGGCGGCCATTTGGGTGTACCTAGGTATAAACAAAGTTTGACATTTGCTATTGATAAGTACAGTCAGCGTTAAAAAGATCTTGACTATATAAAGTCTCAATAGTATCTCCTTAAATGTGTACCAAATATCTGATTGTTTTTATAGATTTTGCGTACTTTGTTTATCAAGATCGATCTTATACTGCTGCAGCATCATTCTAGTAGTGCAGCCTTTTTTTTAAATTAGAAAAGGTTCATTGGGTTTAGTAGTAGTAATTTTATCAAGAACATTTTGAGTTAATTGAAATCAGAAAGTATCTCTCCAATCCCTTATTAAATAAAAAGCGATACAAACGACACAACAAATCATTTATCTTATACTATGAACCCAATATGACTGTACTAGCACGTTACAACCATAAATAAGTATTTTATGAACGTATTATATAAAATAGCTGTATTAAAAATCAGTTCCAAACATGTTTTGTATTCTGCAGTGAACCCAACGCTGTATCGTCCAACACAAAAATTTATTTTGCACTCAAAAAGGAAATGAGATTATGTTTCAATAACAAACATATCCGACACTACACGCTGGAGGAATAAAAAATGACGCTTGCCGTATTTATATACCGTTTCGAACCGGCTGCAAAAATTTTCTGTGAAAATAGGTATTCTTCTAACATCCACCTGAGAATAAGTTAAAAAAAGCTGCATCAACTGTTCATGTTTTCACTACTACTACTTATGTGTAATTCCAGCTGGAGGTACTGGAATAATACATACGCCAGTTTGCAAGGCGACGGCCAAAGAGCAAATCCTCGACGTACGCTTTTTAAGTTTTTTGTATTTTAACTTAATATAAATTATAAATATACAAACGAATCTTACTTAACTAACTAGAAGAGATGATTTCAGAGTCACTCTCACATCTTATATCCTACTTTTACTGGGTTTTATTGCATATTTTTAAGATCTTAAGAGATGACCCTGGGTCGGCCGGGGTGCGAGGGATATACCTGTCAACCTCACCTTCGGCAACCAAAAACGACCCACAGGCGGCGTGCGTTTTGGTCAGCTCGAGTCCGACATAACCTCTTCCACCGGCTCCGGTGGAGGGGTACCCGTGGGGATTTTGCGCACGTAGAAAATTTTTTTTAGGAAAATAGCAATTTGTGATTTAGGGTTTACCCGCAAACGTAGACGTGGGCAGCCGCTTGTGTCTGAATAGAGTTAAGAACTTGTCCATTTCCACGTTTAATTCTGAGTCACGAAATTAAATTAATCAAGTTTAAAACTGTAACTCAGCTTTCCGAGCTAATTGTTGCTTGTTAAATGTATACAAAACGAAGACTATTGAAATTAATGATCAATTATGTGCGCTCAAATTTTACAAAGCAACCGCTTGAAAGGTAAATACGCTTAAAATATATAAATAGAAGACTTGCTTGTTCATTTGTTCCAAGTCCGATTATTTATAAAGTAATTTTATAGGCGAAATGCAAAAGGCATTCACAGTACCCTTTGTTGCCTTTTTTCACCTGAATGTATCTGGAAGCGCGATTCTCATGCCACCTGAGCTAGTGGACTGTATTTCGCGGAGATGAAGTTAACATGTTTCATATGACACTTTACACAACAAACAAGATAGGTGATCGGGTTGCCGCGGAGGTGGTTTAGGCATTGAATGCAACCCGAGAAATTAGGAGAGGATGCACTAACCTTTACTACGCCACGTGCTGTTTTGTCATTTGCTGGCTGGGCCGTTGCACCGATCTTCTCTTCCTGGCTCAGGAGCTGCTGCCCACATCACTAAATCACTTGAGGGACACACGAGAGGCACAATCCGATCGGTAAAGGTCTATGAAAGCGGTTAAAATCCAACAAACATTATTAATTTCTGAGAGACGCGCGCGCCGCCGGCCATTGTTTATTAGTTCAAAAGCGGAAGTCAATATGCGTCTATTTTGACAATTGAGCGGTGCGGAAACTATTGCTATCTCACTTTAAAAGGTAGCGCGGGAGGGAGATGGGTACAGGAAGCGTGTGTTTCAGTGTCAATGACTTGAATTACTACTATTGAGCAAAAAAAAATACAAATTCTACCATCGGCGCAACCAGTATCAATTCCAAGAGTAAAAATTGACACAATATGTTGAATTCGACATACTTAGTGTCATTTCTTTTCTAGATGAAACAATTCTGCATACAAGGCTTGGATCACGGCTCTTGCCAATAAGGATCCGAACATCGCTGAAGTGAAGCGGAAGTTGAATGCTGCTTCGAGGTCCAGTAAAAAGGCAACGTCTAGGGCAAAGTTTGAGTTCATCGGCAGAATTGGCGAACGGCTTGCGCGCTACCCATCTGGCAGTCGCGCATTTTGGTCGCTCGCCAAAGCTGCCGAGGGAAACTTCTGCCAGTCTTGCCTTCCGCCGCTGCAAAAATCCGACGGTAGTCTGCCCCAAGGTGCTAAGGAGAAGGCTGATTTTTTGGGTAATCTCTTTGCGTCAAACTCGACTATGAACGACGGGAACGCCGAACCACCCATCATCCCTAGCTGTGGTGCTTCCATGACCGAAGCTAAAATCACGCAACGGGTGGTCCGGCGCGAGCTTAATTCCCTAGATGTTCGGAAGTCGAGTGGGCCGGACGGTATACCGGCGATGGTGCTTAAGCACTGTGCCCCCGAGCTGTGTCCTGTACTTACACGCCTTTTCGCACTCTCATACTCCGCGAGGCAGGTCCCGGCCTCGTGGAAGACCGCATTCGTGCACCCTGTACCTAAGAAAGGTGACAGGACAGATCCGACCAATTACAGGCCTATCGCTATAACCTCCCTACTCTCGAAGGTTATGGAGCGTGTTATTAATATACAGCTCCTGAGATACCTTGAAAGAAACGATCTACTGAGCGACCGACAGTACGGCTTTTGCCACCGTCGCTCTACCGGTGACCTTCTTGTGTATCTCACAAACCGGTGGGCGCAAGCCATCGAGAGTCGGGGTGAGGCACTAGCGGTCAGCCTCGATGTAGCAAAGGCCTTCGATCGGGTCTGGTACAAAGGTCTTCTTGCGAAGTTGCCGTACTATGAACTCCCTGAGGGACTTTGCGAATGGATCGCCAGCTTTTTGTCCAACAGAAGCATCCAAGCTGTCGTCGACGGCAGCTGCTCGGACCGCATGAACATAAACGCTGGTGTCCCTCAAGGCTCCGTGTTGTCTCCGACGCTGTTTCTGTTGCATATCAATGACATGCTGTCTGATGGCTCCATTCATTTTTATGCGGACGACAGTACCGGGGACACGTGTTACACGGGCCGTGCAAATATACCTCAGTCCGAGGTGGAGAAGAGTCGCGAACAACTTGTGTCATTTTTTTTATATATCACTTTTATAGGTGGCAGATAAGCACATGGCCCATCTGATGAATAAAGAGGAATACAAAGATTTGGCACGTGGGGTAGTAAATATCTGACTAATATCAGCTTGAGTTAGTTTTGTAGAGCATGTTCTCTAGAACACAGCACATGGATTTGGAATATCTTTTAGAATCCTTGATAAATCTGTCATCTTGTTCAACTGGATCGCTGGATCAAGACGGATTACTACATCAAATTTCATCCAGATTAGTTCAGCCTGATCGAGTAACACACGTATATCTAACTTATGAAACTGTCATATTTACAATAACAAATAACATTGGCTCAAGATATCTTCAACTCGTCATCATCTCAGTGTGGTGTCCCGATTGTGCCCGACCTTCATTTCGAAGTTGTTTTTCTGCTTTGCCTTCTCCACTATATACGATACTATTGGATTGCACAATATTCGATACATACAACAAAATAAGTGATGCTCATATTACCTCTCAAAAGCAAATAGCTCGTTAGATCGATGCGTATTAGTGACTTTGTAAATTAACATATCATGCATTATGCAAATGTCTCGATGCACGCGTTGCGAAGCGCTGCGAAGTTTCATTTGTCATGGTAATAACAGGAAGTTTGTTGCTACTAATTATTTACTAGACGCTGACAGCAAATTGACATCAATAGTTTAGGCTGTATCTCATTTTAACCGATTATACGGTACTTGAAATGAAATGAAAATGAAATGAAAATTTATTCGTATTCATTTCGGTATTGTTGTACATATCTATCTGTATGGATGATAAGTTCCCAATTTGTAATATACTTGTAATATACCATGATGAAAGGAGAAGAAGGAAGTTTCCGTAGTCTGCAAGCATTGTAATACCATAAAATGCTCAGCGTTATCAAGGGTGGGGGTGACAGGTGGAGCCGCCTGTCACCCTGGCAGAAGCAGGACGCGGCGGTGGCGCGCCTGGCGCGCCTCCCCGTTTCCGGGGTCGAGTTGGGGACTCTGTAGTCCCCACACCCGAGAAGAGGGCCAGATCGTCAGAGATGGCCCTGGGTCGGCCGGGGTGCGAGGGATATGCCTGTCAACCTCACCTTCGGCAACCAAAACGACCCACAGGCGGCGTGCGTTTTAGTCGGTTCGAGTCCGACATAACCTCCTCCACCGGCTCCGGTGGGGAGGTATCAGTGGGGATTTTGCGCACGTAAAAAAAAAGAAAAAGAGTTATCAAGGGTAATGGAGCAGATCTACTACAGAATTACCAATCTTGCACCACGTAATTGAAGTGTACGTGCTAGATAAATCTCAACATCCCGCTTGGTTACTGTCCACCAGGTGTGAACACCTTAGCTGGTTGGAGCATCCTCTACGGGGGAAGTAAGTGCCACTACGTGACCATAGATAGCAAATAGTTTACTGGTTTTAACTCTTTTTATAATAATAATAATAATAATAATAACGTTTATTGCAAAAATATTACACAGCTGACAATAAAAATAACATACATTTTAAAAGCAACGAGGGCTTCATGATACATAGAAAACCATGTTCAGGACATTTGAAACGCAGCCTCTTAAACTAGGGAGAACCCTGTATCTTAAGAGATCTTATTTCTTTTGTTTTGTTTTTAATTTCTGTATATGATAAGATGGAGAGTCTGCCGTTTAGCCGAAAAGATTTTGCCAAAATTTCACTACCCAAAGAAAGTATGAACATCATTTTAATACCAATTCAATGTTTGGAATAACTTTAGTACGCACTTTTTCATTTTGTCTAATTTTTATTTGGCAGAATATTATCAAGTATAATATCATTATGGCATTTAATCTTTAATCAAATGATCAATAAGGCATTTTATGTGACGCTTCTGGTCTTGCACACGTCTGCAGGCCGCGGTAACCGCTTCCTATCTTATGGACTGTTCTCTGCCACTTAACTAGTTTTAAAAAAATATATAAAGCACCGCTGAGTGATTGGCTAGCGACTGAAGTGAGTGGTTTATTTGCTTAGCTACATTTGTCAGCATGGTGGTTTACAAACTACACCCATTGGTATGTCAGTAGGGTTACGTTTCCAGGTTCACCACGTTTCATTAATTCGTGTCATGTAGTAGCCAACATGCATTTCAGGAAATGTATAATGTTTAATTCCGTTGCCGGTGAATAACCGTAAAAGCGTACAGTCTAATAGAATGCCGCAATAGAATCGATAAAAATAGTTTTATCTTGAATCCACAATAATATTACGTAGGTACGAGATTTTAAATCACAATCACACTAAAACCAATCTAAACTACAAAAAATACCAATTTGAAATCATAACATAAACTCACGCATATATCTCCGAAAGGGTAGGCAGAGGTGCTAGCATCCACATTTCACCAGTTTATGTTTTGGTCCCAATTTAATAGGTGGCGAGCCTATTGCCTATTTAAAAACATACAATCTATTTTTGTAGGAAGTCATGTAAAATTAGCTTATAACCAAAGCTAAGTTACAAACGCTTAGAACATAAAGAATTGCTGTAATTATAATAATACATCTACCAAGGAAACTTGTTTTGCTTCTGACAGTGATCGATATCTTCCAAAGACTAGAAAAAAGTGGAATATTTTAACAGATAAAAACAGTTACCATCAATTCCAGTGGCGACTTCTTCGTTACTCACGGAAACGAACATGTACAAAGCGAAAATGTACCCGGACGAACATAATGTGGATAAGAATTTTTTGTAATATCTTCAATGATCTTTATTATTACGGAGGATATAAAGTTTCATTCATGTGTGTAATTTAGGAGAACCCAGCTAATTAGAACTGTACGGAAGTTTGCTTCCGGGGTTCGGTACGCTTTTTTGGAAAACGTTTCATCGATTTACAATACATCAATATAAAACATAACAAACAAAACATAAACTCATGCCTATATCCCAAGTTAATGGCATTGCTATTAGGTAACTGGGGATATAGGCGTGAGTTCGCCACCAATTACATTGGGACCTAAACATAAACTAGCGAAATGTGGGTGCTATCACCTCTGCCTGCCCCCATATATCAATATCATCTTTTTGATTACTAATTTTAAACGATACCTTAATTAGATATGTTTTAGTTAATTTTATAGAATTTTTAGTATATGGCTTAAATGAAACGACATCTTTGATTTGACAGAAACAATACAGCACGAATGAAACACGGATAAGGCGCGGATGCGAATAAATATAATTTCTTTTTACTTCTTCTACATAATTTTAAACTCATGTATTGTTTCTGTACGCATTAAAGCCTCAAAACTCACACGCAACTATAACTTACCCGTACGAAAAGTCATAAAAATCTTATAAACGACAGCAAAGTCAAACAACCACAATATCGGAAGCTAAGCTATTCCTTTGTCAGCTAGTTTTAAGTAAGCCAATATGGCTGCGACTTTAGAAGCTCGCTGTAAAAATTCCATATTTATAAAATCCGCAGTTTTATACATCAGTACTTTTATACTTTCGACTCAAAGCTTGTGTTGTTTTAAATACTTCATTTTCACTTCACAAATCGCAACCGTTGTTGAAGTTTGACTTAGATTTTAAGTTTTGTACTCAATGTACTCGCAAATCCTAACATTACGAATATTAGCCAATGATAGAATGCAGTGGATGTACTATTTGTAAGATGATGAACATTCAGAAAAACAAAATTAATATTAATAAACCTCCAACTTGGAGCCGACTGTCACCCTGGCAGAAGCAGGCCGCGGCGACGGCACGCCTGGCGCGCCTCCCCGTTTCCGGGGACGAGTTGGGGACTCTGTAGTCCCCACACCCGAAAAGAGGGCCAGATCGTGAGAGATGGCCCTGGGTCGGCCGGGGTGCGAGGGATATACCTGTCAACCTCACCTTCGGCAACCAAAACGACCCACAGTCGGCGTGCGTTTTGGTCGGTTCGAGCCCGACATAACCTCTCTCACCGGTTCCGGTGGAGAGGTATCCGTGGGGATTTTGCGCACGAAAAAAAAAGAAAAGAAGATAAACCTCCAACTCAATTCTTTTTTATCCCTACGTTCGTCTCAGTCGCATCCGAAGCTTTCACCTCGGAGTTTGGGGTCCACTTTACCAGTCTTAATACAGATTTGGCTGAACTTTTTGCTGGAGCACCTGCATACCAGCTTGACCCCTTCGACTCAGTGCAAAGACGGGCATTGAGGCTGGTTGACAATCCCATACTCACAGGTAGTGTGGAACCTCTTAGCCTTAGGAGGGATTTTGCCTCACTGTGTGTGTTCTACCGCCTATACAATGGTTTGTGCTCAGATGAATTGTTTGACATGATGCCCGTAGCTACATTCTATCATCGCACCTCTCGCCATAGGCAGGGAATTCATCCTCACACATTGCGACCTGAGACGGTGCGCACTGTGCGGTATGAAAGAAACTTCATCCCACGCACACTCAAGCTGTGGAATGACCTCCCTGCTGCGGTTTTCCCAAGCACCTACAATATGGGGTTCTTCAAGAGGGGCATCAGAAGGTTTCTTCATTGTCGGCAGCGCGAGTGTGACACCCCTGGTGTTGCATACGTCCATAGGCCACGGTAACCGCTTCCCATCAGGTGGGCCGTGTGCTTGTCTGCCAACTAAGTGGTATAAAAAAAAAAACTTTGATTTTTCCGACAAGCAATTGCCATCTGACCTCCACAAACTAAAGGTGATTTTAAAGCATTGTAGTTACACCAGCTGTTCAACTTCTTAGGGCTCCATCTACCCGTAACGACTGCCATATGATAGATATTCGTATGGCAAACGGAAACGACAACTTAACATGCTCTCCGAGGCACTGTGACCAATGCAAATATTTGTACTGAGCGGGGATCAAACCCACGCCTCCTTTGTAGCGGCCGCGTACACTACTGTCACACCACAGAGATCTACTAAATTCCCATAAAATTAAAAAATTAAAATTAAAAATTGTTTATTTCGGTTACTAGTACAAATTTACCTTAAGTGTGACGAGGGTACTCTTTTAAGTATAACCATACTTGTGTTAGGGTACCCCCCTCTTCCATAACAGTCTTAGTATAAAAACTACATTACTCCTTACTAGGTACTGGGTTGTGAAACAAAATAAAACTATACAAATCTATATAATGTGTGTTCGTGTATGTGTGTGTGTGTGTGTGTGTGTGTGCGTGTGCGTGTGCGTGTGTGTGTGTGTGTGTGTGTGTGTGTGCGTGTGTGTGTGTGTGTGTGTATATGTGTGTGAGTATAAGTGTATGTGTGGTGTGTGTGTGACTTTATACACATAAAAGTTTACTCTTTCCTAAGCCAAAATACAGTTTAATGCTGCGAAAAGAATATCCACTTTAATATATACGAATGATTCGTAAGTTATATTGTGGAAAAATATTATTGTCTTCTTCCATCTTAAGGATTATTAATCAAAACCGATACGAAAAAAATATGATTTTACTTTGAATTACGGGCATTCTTAAGTGGTTCATGTGTTTTACTAACTAAAATAAATGGTGTTTTTGCATCGTAAAAAATGAATAGAGCGTCTTAAACATTAATTGCTTCTTACTAAGTTAGCGGGTTATTAAAATATCTGCTGGTGACAGTTTAAAAAAAAAGCTATTTTTATGCGTAAAACTGAAACGTCCGGCGAAAAATTCTTAGAATTTGTTCAACGGAAATTTTAGTAGCTTTCTTATCTCAATCTTGGGTAACGAGGATTTAAAGAAATTATTCCGTAATCCTGAGACATGGTTTCGGATATCACTGGTAATTCTCATTCTATATAGCGTAAAATACGGTTTTCAAATCAACATTAACTGATTCTCAGTACCACACTTCACATTCACATTTATAAAGCTTTTTAAGGTAGCAATACTAACAAATAAAGTATGCGCTCGACATTCTACACCTGTACCATTCTAAGCAGCTGGTTAGAGAGGTTATGTCAGACTCGAACCGACCAAAACGCACCACGCCTGTGGGTCGTTTTTGATTGCCGAAGGTGAGGTTAACAGGCATATCCTTCGCACCCCAGCCGATCTAGGGTCATCTCTCTCTATCTGGCCCTCTCCTAGGGTGTCCCCAACTCGTCCCCGGAAACGGAGAGGCGGGCAAGGCGCGTTGCCGCTGCAACGCGATACTACAATTATATTCGCTACGCACCTATCGGTAGACCATTTCTTTTTTTTTAACAATAATTCAGCCTAATCCGAACAGGAAAAATAAAGTTCTTATCTAAGAATATCTAAAAATAAATCCGACTTAAATATCTTTCGCAATGTTTCTCATTCTATTTTATTTTATCACAAAGCTTCCATCTCAAACACCCACATAGTTATAAGACGCTAGATTTTTATGGAATGTATAGCTGAAGTCTAATGCGGGTAGAATTATCAAATGTATAAACATATTTAGAAGGTGTTTATACAACAAAAGTCTACTAGCTTAGTACATACATACACACATACATGGAGGCGTGACTGTATGTATGTGTGTATTTATGTACTATATATAGTCTATGGCAACCGGGACCGCGGGCTAAACGTGCTTTTCGAGGAGGTAGAACACGACGGTATTTCCGTCCAATTGTGCAGTCCGACTTGGGAGGTACCTCCACCCTACAGAATACCGCGGTCATAATTACTTCTTGTTGTTTTGCCGGCGGTAAGTAGGGTAGCCAGAGCTCACTGGAGAGTTTGTTTTGTAAGTAGAAAAACTAAAGGCTGTCCTGCTTTGTCTTCTACACTAGCGGCACAGAAACTCCGTGCTTACAGGGTCAGCAGCGCGAGTGTTACTTTTCTGGTGTTACACACATCCATAGGCCACGGTAACCACTATCCATCAGGTGGGCCGTGTGCTTGTCTGCTACCTAAGTGGTATTAAAAAAAATCATGTATACAAATATTTGCAATGAGTGGGGATCGAACCCGCGCCTCCTGCGTAGCGGCTGCGTTTACTACTACCACGCCACAGAAGCTGCCCAGACATGGTTACTGGTGGCGCTTGGCAGCGTGCGGTAATGGACTGTATTGCGGGAAGTAGCTAACTGTTCCATTGACGCTTTACACACAAAAGACAGGTGGTCGGGTTGCGGCGGGAGTGATCCAAGCAATGAATGCAACCCGAGAAATTAGGAGAGGATGCACTAACCTTCACGACACACGTGTTTTCATCGCAGCCGGTACACGGATCTTCTCTTCCTTGCTCAGGAGCTGCCGTCAGCATCACTAGATCACTTGAGGGACACACGAGAGGCACAATCCGATCGGTAAAGGTCTATGAAGCGGTAAAATGTAACAAATATTAATCATTTTTGAGAGACGCGAGCGCGGTCCGTCATCACGCTGGCTAGTTCAAAGCGAGACTGAGTGTCTATATTTCACAAATGGCGGACGGAAGCTACATCTATGGTTAGTGCGGAAGAGGAGACGGGTATAAAAGGAGTGTGTTTCCGTGTCAAAAATACAGTTTCTACTTCGGCGCAACCATTCCCCCCGGCTTGAAGGGTTACCTTCGAAACGAAAATGTGGAACAAATCTAATGTCTAATCTAAATCTAGGTTTGTGAAATAACAACTAAAATATAAACATAGATTGGAACTCGTGCCTACTGCTGGCTAGGCAGAGGGCAGAGGCGAACAACCGGGCGCAGATACGATCCGGTTGCAGTTTTAACCCGTACAACACGAGTTATCCCGCGGGCATCGGGAAAAATTTCCTCTACTACTCCCAGAGGCCAATGTAAAGGAGGAGCATTCTCAGTCATAAGGACTACCACCGTACCTACAGTAATTGGGTTGGATGGAGTATTCCATTTTTGACGTGACTGCAGCGTGTGCAAATAATCGGTTCTCCAACGATTCCAAAACGATTGGACCAACTTATCTAAAAGAGCGTGACGAGTTAGAAGGTGCATTCTATCGTCATCAACATCTATTGCGGGCAAATATTTTAGAGGAGTCGTATTCAAGAAGTGAGCTGGCGTCAGAGCTAATGGCTCTGACGGATCGCTAGATAGAGTCCGACACAGCGGACGCGTGTTCATCACTGCCTCTACTTGAGCGAGTACGGTACTCAACTCCTCGAACGAGAGAATCTGCTCGCCTATGACGCGAAACAGATGCGACTTAAGGCTTTTAATATTCGCTTCCCAATTACCACCAAAATGACTAGCGGCAGGCGTGTTAAAGTACCATTCAATGCGATTTTCGGCTAAGATGTGAGCGAATTCACTTTGGTAGTACTTAGACCGTAAGAATGTGTGCAATTCCGAGATACTACGTCGGGCCCCTACATAGTTTGTACCGTTGTCCGAATACATGCGCTTAACCGGACCCCGACGCGACAAAAAACGTTTAAAAGCGGACATAAAATTTTGCGTACTTAAATCACCGGTCAACTCTATATGAACCGCGCGAGTTGTCATACAAATGAACAAACAAACGTAAGCTTTCGTGGAGCGAATGCCACGACCACGAGCAATGGTGACTTTGAAAGGCCCAGCAAAGTCTGTGCCGGTGTGTACGAAAGGTTTTGCGGATTGAACAACACGACAAGAGCGATGATCGGCCATTTCAGGCGCGATAAAACGCGGGCGGAGCTTAAAACAAGGTACACATCTGTGTACTCTAGCGCGAACCAAATTACGAGCGGAAATTATCCAGTATTTCTGTCTCAAAATAGACATCAACAAATCGGGACCAGCGTGACAATTCACCTTATGATGATAATCTACTAACAAATCTAATACGTGGTCCTTACGCGGGAGAACTACTGGATGCCTTTGTTCAAATCCTAAACTTGAATTTCTCAAACGACCACCTACTCGAATGAGTCCATCCTCCAAAAATGGTTTCAAGTGTCGGAAAGAACGACTACAAGGTTTGTTAAATTCTAAATTTTTAAATTCAGAAGCAAAATAACCTTTCTGCAACTCGCGAAGTATGACCAATTCAGCCTTATCTAAATCAGCGGCGGTTATATGACCGCGTGTAGATAGAATTCTCAAAAATCGGCCCACATAAACAACACAACGCAACAGTCTCGACCAAGACGAGACGCGACTAGCCAACAACAAAATAAGGGACTCTTCACGCGGGACCGATACAACAAGCGAGTGCTTCTTTTCCTCGGGTGGTTCGGAAACCGTAGTGGGATTGAATTGAATAACTGGCCACCCATCCAACGCGGCATGAATCCAGGACGGTCCACCAAACCACAACGGGTGATCCAAAATTTGCGAAGGAAGCAATCCACGAGAGAGACAATCGGCTGGGTTGTCGGTGCCAGCAACGTGAAAGAGATTATGTGGCGCCAATTCAGATTGAATTTTTGCCACTCTATTAGCGACGAATGTGTCCCAACGATGGGGCGAAGAGTGGGCCCAACACAAAGCGACTGTTGAGTCCTAAAAGCTAAAATTCTACTAATATTAATGCGAAAATTTACAATTATGTCAAATAAATTACCTTGAAGATTTTGACCACAATACAAAATGTCATTAAGCGACACGGAAGTGCTAGTCTTAGCACTGCCATCTAAAACTACGCGGAGTTTAGTAGTAAGCTTATCTTCTCTAATAACTCCGTGGTGCGGGATAACGTACGAAGGCTGGGTCTCGTCAGTGTCCGCAGGCGCAGGTGAGATGTAACCTTTATCTAAATATTCGTTAACAACCTCATCATAGGCTTGCTTTAACTTTGGAGACGCCTGCATCTTTCGTTCTAAACAAAGAAAGCGTCTTTCAGCGGATGCACGGGAGTCCCCGAGCGAAAAAATATCTCCCTTGAAAGGGAGCGCGACCACATAACGACCCTGCTCATCACGAGTAGTCGTGCGACAATAAATCTCCTCAGCCATCTTGTCATCGGGGCTTAGGATTGGGGGGACATTGACCTCTTCAATCTCCCAAAACTTGCGGATGGTAGACTCCAGTGGCGGCTCGACGGTGCAACAGAACGAGGCAGTCGAGTGACTAAAACTATCTATAGAAGCGGGTGCGGAACCAATTATAACAAAACCCAGAACTGTTTCCAGGGCGTGCGGAGCGGGGTACGTCGGTCCCCCTTTGACCTTACGTGATAACTGGAGGTGCGGGAGAATCGAAGCGCCGATCAATATATCGACGACTCCAGGAACAGCGTAAGTCTCATCAGCTAAAGGCAAGTCTTTAAATTTCGTTAATAAAGACGTGTCAACTGGGACGGTAGGCAACTGTTCAGTTATTTTATCCATAACGAGCGAATCCATGTCAAACCAAATATTATTATTAAAACGAGATCTAAACCTTGTTTTAACGGTGCCACGAACAGCTGACTGTAAGCTTCCAAAACCCTTCACCACTGAGCGGGTCGAACGCTTATCAACATTGAAACCAAGACGCCGACAACAATCTTGAGTAATAAAACTACTTTGCGAAGCGCCATCTAACAGCGCTCGAACAATGCGCGGCTTACCTAATGCATCAACAATAACAACGCGAGCGGTCGCAAGACACACAGTAGTGAGTGCAGCACTAGCGGAGAACGAACACAAGGTGACGTCATCCGCGGCGGTCACCGGGCGGGCCGGAGCGCGCGCGAGCGCGGGCTGCGGCTGCGGCGCAGGCCGCCGTGTGTCACCGCTCGACGAGCCAACCGTGCTCACATTGGATGCGGCATTACTATTCTCAAAATGAAGCAAAGTGTGGTGTCTCGCTTGACATTTGCGACAACCATTTCCACTATTACATAAAACAACGCGGTGTTTAGTACCGAGACAATTAAAACAAAAATTATTAGCGCGAACAAATTTATAACGATCACTAGGCGACAATTTTAGGAAACCAGGACACTTGTACAGTTGCGAATGATGAGTACTACACAAAGAGCAAACAGATGATTGTACACGTGCTGGTGCGGTATTAACATAAGTATGGGTTGACCTCGGTGACCTCGATGAGGCATCTATTTTGCGTTCAGAAGTAACAACCTTCTTCGCGCCTTCATGTTTCGATGAAGAGCGTTGCAATACCTTTATATGCTCGCGAACAAAACTTTCTAAGTCTTCGAACTTAGGAATTTTACTGCCGCGATGATCCGACTCAAACAAACGAATGGTTTCGGAATCTAATTTCTTTAAACCCATATACAAAAATACGAAGTCGCAGAGGTCATCGATCTTCAAGTTCTTTACGGCGCGAACAGCTGACGCGAAAGTATCTAGAAATTTCTCTAAGTTTTGATCGTTACATGCCGTAATAGATTTCAAATCAGACATCTGATCTAAATAGGCGTTAGCTACCGATCTTTTATCCTCATACTTAGCTTTCAAAGTATTTAAAATTAAATTATAATTCCCGGCACTAAACGTAATTCCAGCGCAAGCGGTTATAGCTTTACCAGTCAATTTTTCAACGAGATAATGCAATTTTTCGTGATCTGTCAACGAATCGTTCTTATCTATCGTATTCTCAAAACTATCTATAAATAGACACCAATTGCGAATGTTACCATCAAATTCGGGTATTTGAATTGGTGGCAACTTAGGTCGGTCGCGAGTGGGGTTGGGTAGGTCAGCCGGTTTCTCCAAACTCCTAGCGACGCGTTTGATACGACAATACAAATCGTCAAACGACGACAAGGCTTGATAACTCACTGAGTAATCGGGATCCAAATTCAACTCTAAAACATTGATGTCATGTACTAAGGTTTCGAAATCCGCGCGTAGACTATCTAAGTTTTCTATAGAACACAAGAACGAATCTCTGATGACCAAATCAGAGGTTTTAAGTGCATTATCATAGATCGATTGTACGCGAGAGTAAATCATTTCTTTTTTAGCGTATAAAAGTTTCAATTGAACCTTACCGGTCTTATCAACCTTTGGGGACATGTTTACAATTAAATCTCAAACTAAAGTGCGGTAAATAACAAATATGAAATGACTTAATCTTAGCGGTACAGAGCAGCGAGGCGGCGCGAGCGATAACCGTAGGTAGGTAGGTACTTATGACTGCCAGTGCAAGCTTGAACTAACGCGCATAGCAACAAGGTCGTACCTACGCGATGGTCGCTGTCTAGGTTCAACTATTATTTCAGAGATTAAGTATTGCGTAATATCTATTCAAATTAAAATACTTTCGTATGAATTGGGATGAGATGCGAGCGAGGTAGGTACAGCCACGTGTCCACCCACGCAGGTACTAGGCAAATACGACGCGAGCCGAGAACAACGTAATTGAAAAAAACAAAACAAAGCCAAATGCGTTAGGTATTACACTGTGCCTATGCACTAGGGTGTCTGAGTATACCTAAGATCTAAGCCTAAATGTCTGGATGCGGGGTTTTCTACTAAAATAACCAGGCACTTAGGTGCGATGCGAAAATTGCGAACTACGATTAAGTGTTGATATGATACCTAACCTATTTATGTATTAGGTAGGTACAATGCGAGCCAGCGGCGAACGGACAACAAATCTAATCCTAAGTGTCTGGATGCGGGGTTTTCTACTAAAATAACCAGGCACTTAGGTGCGGTGCGCTCATTCCCATTAGAATAATAACAAAATACGAACTACGGCTAAGAATCCGGCTCGATCCGGACCAAAAATGGTGGCGCTTGGCAGCGTGCGGTAATGGACTGTATTGCGGGAAGTAGCTAACTGTTCCATTGACGCTTTACACACAAAAGACAGGTGGTCGGGTTGCGGCGGGAGTGATCCAAGCAATGAATGCAACCCGAGAAATTAGGAGAGGATGCACTAACCTTCACGACACACGTGTTTTCATCGCAGCCGGTACACGGATCTTCTCTTCCTTGCTCAGGAGCTGCCGTCAGCATCACTAGATCACTTGAGGGACACACGAGAGGCACAATCCGATCGGTAAAGGTCTATGAAGCGGTAAAATGTAACAAATATTAATCATTTTTGAGAGACGCGAGCGCGGTCCGTCATCACGCTGGCTAGTTCAAAGCGAGACTGAGTGTCTATATTTCACAAATGGCGGACGGAAGCTACATCTATGGTTAGTGCGGAAGAGGAGACGGGTATAAAAGGAGTGTGTTTCCGTGTCAAAAATACAGTTTCTACTTCGGCGCAACCAGTTACTATTAATGTTTATGTATTGCAAAAGTCATAAAAAGGTTAAGTAGTTAAATATCAGTAATAAGTACACTTCTGCGCCAGTATTACAAAAAAACAAAAATTCTTAGTATGTAGCTAGTTAATGTCGGAAATGATTGATTAGCCCAGTGACCCAGAACACCATGGTTGGAGAGAGCCTACTTAGTAATTAAGAAGGTTTATTTTATCCTATGATGTAGATCATTTGTACAGACAGCATCAGATCGATCTTGCATCGATCAGATGCGACTGTACTCACAAAAAATACAGACGAATTAAGAACCGCCACCTTTTTTTGAAGTTAGTTGAAAATAAACATACATGATAAATGTCCCTTTAATTCTATTAATAAAAATGTAAATACTGACACTTTTGACCACAGGAACTCATTTTGTGCAATATTTTGAACAATTTGTTTCGCACAAATGAAACTATTTAGTAGATTAAAAATATAATGTGTGTCTCTAAATATTTTACTATTCAAGTTCGATATTATTATATATAAAAGACTACTACTGATGTGGGTCACATATTATTAGAATTATTTATTTTTTATATCTCTTAGGTGGCAGACAAGCACACGGCCCACCTGATGGGAAATGGTTGTGCAACACCAGAGGCGTTAGACTCGCGTTTCCAACCCTGAAGAAACCTTCTTATGTCCCTCTTGAAGAACCCCATATATATTTAATAGCAGCAGGTAGTTCATTCTACAGATTGAGTGTGCGTGGGTTGAAGTTTCTTTCATAAAGCGCAGTGCGCACCGTCTCAGGTCGCAATGTGTGGGGATGATTTCCCTGCCTGTAGCGAGCGATTTCCGTAAACCTCTCCAACTAAATTAAATTGCCTATTGTTAGGAGTGGGTTAACGTCCGACGGTGATATATTGGGTGTGGTTTGAACCCGCAACCCCTAAATTGCAATTCCAGCGCCCTAGTCATTAAACATTGGAATTAAAGATATTCCAGTTTATCATATATGTGTATCAGTTAGAATGAAAAAGTACAAGTATTTATTCAATGTGTTTATCACAAGTCCGTCACGTCACAAGTACAAGTTGATTTTAGATTTTATAAATTCTAAATTATTTCAAGGAAAAACAAACAAAACAAATAACTAGCCCATCGCAGTCCACTGTTGGACTAGGCCTCTCCCAATGTTGGGAGGCTTTGGCCTACTGTTTCCACGCTGGCCAGACGGGTTGGTACAGGGTTTAATTTCAAGTTTTCCTTCTCTCGCAGTGATATCGTCTGCATATTGTTCCGTTAGTCGCCTCTTACGACACCCTTCGGATGAGATGGGGTAGTGATACTTGTATTCTTTCTCCGTCACCGCACGCAACACAAGGAAAACATGTACGTTATATTCGTATACTTGTCCTAATAAATAATCTCAATAAGCGATATGGTTCAGCTATTACTCATCGATTACAAAGTTGCAATAATTTTATTACCTATGTTGATAAAGTTTGCAATAAATTACACAATTTGCAATTACGTTTCGAAAGCACGTTTCCTCAATATGACATCCTCATTTCATCCGACAGGTGTAGTAAGAGGCGACTAACGGAAAAATACGAAAACGATTTCACTGCGAGAGAAGGAAATCTCGAAATACCAACCCGTCTGCCCAGCGTGAAAACAGTAGGCCAGGGCCTCCCAGCATTGGGAGAGGTCCAGCAGTGGACTGCGATGGGCTAATTGATTTATTACTACAATCATCATTCCCATACAATTGAAATAATGTAATGACAAAACGTTTATTATTAACTAGCCGACCCGGCCAGGCCATTAGCAAACTTAGAAATAAGTGCCCATATTTTTTTAAGCTTTCAAATAATGTATGGGAATTTGCCTAATTTATGGACATTTATGCTCCGCTCCCTTGAGTAGTAGCGCGATGATATATAGCCTATAAGCTACTTCGATAAAAGGACTATTCAATACGAAAATATGTGTTAATGAACTGATCTGTTAAAAAGCGACCTTAAATTAATAAATGAAAATAAAATATTTGTTTTCAATTCTAACTAATAAGTTCCTGAGATTATATATTTCAACCAAACAAACAAACTCTTCAGCTTTGTAATATTAACATATATATAATTATATAATTACTATATAATATAATGTAGAATGGTTATCAAATCGGTCAAAATTAGAAATGATAAGGGAATAAAAAGATTATTCCGATTCACTGAGGATAATATGCCTTTTGCAGGACGCACCTTAGTACCCGAAGAGTATCCTGCCTGCAAATTCAACATTTTTACTGTGATGTGCATACATAAGAAGACACATCAGTAATTTATAAAGTACTCGAATAGATAGTGGGATCCCAATGGAATAGGGTAGGGACACTCCATCTCTTCCCGTGTGTGTCGCAAAAGGCGACTAAGGGATAAACCAATCTTTGAATGTTGTATTAATTTTTTATCAAATGCTGCTGTAATCTTGAACTGTTAAAGCTTTCTATTATAATTCTTATCGTATTAGGGGGAACGCTGTATGTCCTTAACACAGCCTACAATATATTCTCCATCCAACAGTTAACATACAGCCCATATAAAGAAGTGCCCGCTAGACGGCAATAAGCTCGCCCCTATTACGTGGAACTGAAAACTGTAGCGAAATGTGGGTGTTATATACTTTGAGTACATGCATGTTACATTTATTAAATACATATTAGAAGTTTCTGATAAAGACTTCATTTAACTCTTAATTACATATATGTAAACGAAAACGTTAAGAACTCAATTACTCTGAACTTGCTCGGCGTATTTCAAAACATTTTAATAAGTCATCCAAAAGTATGTTGTTTCTCTTTTGGTATTCAAATTAGTTAATCAACAGTTCTCAAAATGTTATCCTTATTATCTACATTAATTATACGATCAAAAATACTCAACTTATTACAGTCCCCATCTTTTTAGATGCTTAATTAAGTGCCTAATGATAATCAAAAACAGTCATTGTAATTAAAAGTTACACCCAAAATTCCACTTCTTCAGACTGGTTTTAATTTACAACTACCCTTTGGATAACTTACGTCTCTAATTAAAGTAAAGTTCTAAATGAACTCCGGAGATAATCTTTAAAAATATGGAACAAAAAGTCTCCGATTCAATGAGCAAAAAAACGTGAAAAGATCTGTTTAACTTGGAAATGGATTTTTGTGGTAAGAATGAAAAGTTTTATCTTATTTTCCCGTTGCTTTTCCAGAATTAAACTGATGAAAATAACAGCATCGCAGTATCCACTTAGCAGTTATATTTGTTCTGACATTTTGTTTAACACGTGTAAATAGTAGAAATGCTTGTTAAAGTAAGGGAATTCAAACATTTGAAATTGGAATATGTTAAACATGCAAACATAATGTACTTATATGTAATTCAATTTCTGATAAAATGTATAAAGTCATTACCAAACGAAATTTACTCGTTAACTTGTTAACTGGATTTAAAACAAAATGAAATACGTAGAACCGATATTTATTGAGTTAAACAACTCTAACAGCTTTTCATATGTTTAATTTTTAGTCATTGTTTGCATGTTTTGATACAAATTCAGCTCAGAATCCCTTCGTGAAGTGGAGTTTAGAACTTCGGGTCTATTCATAGAAAAAGTTGAAGATCAGTCAGGTTAAAATCTGGATATTACTTCAGGTTTATTTTTCTTTGAAGTATTTTGTTTTACTTTATGGTTATCTAAAAATTTGAGTTAATTATAGAAGAGTATGGTCTCTTAGCACACATATCTTCCTGTGACTTAAAAGGTAGTTAAAAATCGCCGAACATCATCCTCACCCTGGATAGAGCTCGGAAAATATTCATAAAATACTCGTTACAGTAAGGCATTTGGTGTGGGATGCAACATGTGCTGACACCCTTGCGCCTTCACATCTTCCAGGGACTGCAAATTGCGCCTGCGCTGCTGCTGCGTCGGCTGAGACCCTCAAACGGCGCAAGTATAGTAATATACATAAGTGGTAATTATATAGCCGTTTGGGGTCGAGACGCTGGGATCATGGGGTCCAAGTGCCCGTCTTTTGTTTAGAGAAATTTCTAAACGTTTAATTGACGCTACCCGTTACCAAAGGGGTGGTTTATTCATTGCGCACAGAATTGGTATTGCCGTTCAACGTGGCAATGCCGTCAGCCTTCTGGCCCCACTCCCGGTTGACGTCAATGGGGAGGAATTCTTTGACGCCTAAACCTGCAGGATTGTTTAGGTATATTCTGTTCTTTTATATTTTAAATTAGATAACTTCCGTGTACATTATGTAAATATTAATATTATTGTGAATAAATAATAATTTTGAAATAAAAAAATAAAAAGTATCATGTACATATAATTAGCAACCTATGTGTTATTCCAGAGTATTATATATTTCTGTACCAAATATTTGCCAGAATCTATTCAGCCGTGATCTAACCGCCTTCACCTACTTTTACATTTTCATAATGTTATTAGGGTAAATGAAACCGTAAACATAATAATGTTAAATGTTTTTCTATTTTCATTAAATGTTCCAATCAAATAAAACATGACTGAGAGTAGAAATAAACTAGTGAACATTGTGGAATTTCTTGTCCAAGTTTAAACTGAAGCAGGCCCTAGGGAACGTTTGTCATCGTCGGTCTCACTCGCCTCGAAGAAACATCGCTTGCTTAATTCTTTTGATTTTCCTTATAATATGTCGCAGTTTCCACGAAGTAATTTTCTTCCTACTCAGTGTCAATGTTTAAATTAATAATATGGAGCGTACAATTCTATTAAGAAGTTTTGAAAGTGTCTGAAGTCTGACTTAAATTTCAATCTACCTTGATAAAGTTAAAATACCTAAGATGAACTCACAGTTGAAGTAAAACTTAAAGTTGACGATTAATAGCTTATCGTAATAACGAGCTAAAGTTAATGTTAGGAAATTCAATTCAATGTTAGGCTTAGGTTCTAATAATATGATTAGAGATATAGGTTTCATGCATGTATTATAGGGCACTGGATATTATAAATGTGAACTGATATATTTTTATTTTATCATTATGGACGCTTTGAGGGTAAGCAAGTGGTTATATTTGAGGTTTTAATCAACTAAAATCACATGGGTTGTTTTGGATAGCTTGGTAAACCATCCCTATGTAGATCTTACCCAACAATACTATTCTTCTGAAGTAAGTCCTACTTGCTCTCTTTCTCCTAGAAAAGCCACTGCTACTTATCATCGCGGCTAGACAGACTTAGACAGTTAACCAAAAAGTCCTTCCAATTACTTCTATATACTTTCTATTAATCAGAGGTCTATGAATGCTTTTATCACTAGAACTATCACTCCGGGCAAAAGCAAAAGAGATAAGGATACTGATAATCTCAATATTCAGCACATACTTAAACCACAGGTACCTACGTTCTTGTCTAAAATATTATTCGTCTTTCTGGTATGGCTCATCAATCCACATAGTACTCTAAATAGATTGCAGTAACGTGATATCTGTAATATTAGCGTCAAGCTTTTGCACTCCTGCGTTAGAAATATTTACAAAACTGTCATTAAAAAGACTTGGTACTCCTTACACACGTTCCTTGACAATGAACTTGCCAAGTTTCAGTCCCCGGCATAATTGACTAAACTGTTTAAGCAAAGCAAAACCCCACAACGTGCAAAAGCTTCATGCAAGTACCGCTAAACACGTTCAATTTTAAAGACTTTATATAAACTTCTTAATTCGTGGGCGAACAGCCACATTGTAAATCACTTTAATCGCCCGGGTGACGTGGCAGACACGGCCCTGCGCTGGCCGCACCGACCGACGCGGAGGATTACATGCCCATGCTGAGGAAACCGTAAAATCCAGCCTTGTGTCACTACAAAATGTGAAATCTGACAGTTTTTTCTAAAATAAATGAAGCTCTTTTTATGTTGCAGAATTGGAATAAGTACATTTCTTTATAAATTCTACATTTAGTGTTGATTTTTTGTGATATATGGTTATATTATATTCTATTCAATGGTGGATCGGGAACAATAGCGCCCATCACGGAGAAGCTTAGTCCAGTAGCAGACTGCAATACGCCAATTGATTGATTGACAATTGGGTATTTGACACATTTCGGAGACCTATTTAAAAACATTTTCAGTTTATTAGATTAAAAAGTGCACTAAGAACGGTCGGTCACATGAAATTCTGCGAGAAGACAAACAAACGAAAGTTTCCGTTTCGCTAATTAATTTTTTTATAGTTATATTACGCGAACTGTCAACAGATTTTCTTCGTTTTATCTCACGTGAAATACAAATAAAAAAATTCTATTTTATTTTGTAAAAATAAATTATTTAAAATTTATCATTTAATGAAATACATTTTGTATAGTTTTACGTATAAGCTATCATATCGCAGGTTTATAAGTGCCCGGTTAATGGCAATAGGCTCGCCACCAATATTACATTGGGACCTATGTTGCATCCACTGAATTGTTCCTTTTAATTTCACTTTGCCCTGACGGTGCGAAATACTGTTGAGTTTATACTACATACTTATAGATACCTACAAAAGAACTGAATAGAAATGAACAAATGTAAATAAATTGTACCTACCCACCTGTGTACCAATCAACAGCGAAAGCGACTTAAAACGTGGGTAGTAAGTCCTTTACGCTCGTAACGTTCGTGGGAGTTTTGTTTTTGCAAGCGAATATATACTATATATAATAATAGAATCATACCTGCGTGGATGTAAATGTACTGTATCTGTGGGATGGTGCGTGGCGTCAGCGCTGCCTAGTGGCCCCATCTGAAAACCAGCGCTGTGCATACCCAACGAAGGGTGTGCGCAGCATTCAATGCTATTTGGGCTCGCATAGCGTGGAGTGTTGCACCCGTAGTTTAATTTTAATGTGCCTACTGTTTTGATTTCATGTACCTGCTACTTGTTGTATTACCTACCTGTTTGTATTTGGTGGGGTGCCCGCTGTGTGGGTGCCCGCTTGAATAAAATATTTTTCTTTCTTTCTTTCTTTCTTTCTAAACATAAACTGGCGAAATGTGGATGCTAGCACCTCTGCCTACCCCTTCGGGGATATGGGCGTCAGTTTATGTAATGTTATGTCTATCATATCCAATACATTTCCTTTTTTTTTGTAATAGTTGTCAAATACCCAATTGTGAAAGATTTTAGTATACAAAGTAGAATATAATTGTTGTAGTTATTTTTTTTATACCACTTAGGTGGCCGACAAGCACACGGCCCACCTGATAGGAAGTGGTTCCCGTGGTCTATGGACTTTATTTTATGTATAACAAATCTAGAATTTTAAATTGTGTAGCGAACGACTATTCTAGTCTTATTCGAGGAGCAATAGCAATTTCTATTTATCTAAGGCAAAGTTATCTAGCAACCTTTATTGAAAATTATACCACTACATATAATATTAAGCTAAATGCAAAGTACGAGTATCAATCAAATATGGATAACTTCCAAAGTAATTCCAATATATAATTAACATAACATAACATACACTCACGCCTATATCTCCGAATGGGTAGGCAGAGGTGCTAGCACCCACATTTCGCCAGTTTATGTTTAGGTCCCAATGTAATAGGTGGCGAGCCTATTGCCATTAACCGGGCACTTATAAACCTGCGATAAATACACACATAACTTAGAAAAGCATCGAAAAGTCATTGGTTTATGCCACCTTGTCTCAGCAGTCCATTGCACATACCACTAGGCTACCGCGGGTCTCTGTAAGTCTATGTAATTGAATGAAAGGTTATCAAATACAAGTGGACCACTTGACCTAACTTCTACTTAAACTATATTAATATTTCCACAAGTTGGGATTAAATTATATAAACTGTAAAGACAAAAGTCTTGAGCAACTTTCCCACAGGATTTCATACCATCACTTTACGTTTAACTCACTATTTAATCTGTGCCTAAATTCTGTGGAATGTTTGTAGCATACTAACGATTGTCGCGATTCCACCTTCGTTGATTTCTAATCCCGTTCTCATGATAATTCTTTCTATCTTTTTGGGGTAATATAATATTAGTCTACGACAGTCACACAAAATGTGGTTTTCTTTTGTAAGAGAATTTTCAAAATTGGGTCAGTAAATCCAGAGAGACAACACAACTTCACAAGCTTTACCTCTGTGTAAAATTAGTATGAAATTAGCATAATATCAGTATTAGTTAGCATAGACAACATTGACTGAAGTTTTTAGTACTCAACGAAACTTTGTCACTATCGGTTAGCGCGATAAATTCATCATCTTATGTCTGCTCTACACGTTGATGAACACAGTGGTGAACGCGTTGACCAACACATCCTCCCAACACCACACCACATTACAACAAACCTCGTCTCTACACGTCCGCCAACAGGCGTTAGCCAACGCGTTTGCTACTGTGTTCGCCAACGTGTAGAGCTGATATCAACGAGTCCCAATTGCTTCCGAGCTGTTAGGTCAGGCTCCGAGGTCGAACAAAAACAATACGTTTATACAAATAAATAATATTGTAACATTGAAATAATATTGAATGAAATTTTAAAGCATTTAGTATGCCAACTATTCAAACCGATTACATAGATAAAATTGAATCGGTCCAGGCGGGGTTCGAACCGAAGTAAGGGAAAGATCGCGGGTTCGAATGCCGCCGGTTTTTTTTTTTATGAATGTATACGTATGTCACAGTACTCCGCCGTACAGAATACCGCGGCTATTATAACTTCGTGTTGTGTTTCCAGTGGTGAGTAGGGTAGCCAGAGCTCACTGGAGAATTTGTGCTGTCGGTGGGAAGACTAAAGGCTTGTCCTGCTTTGTCTTCTACTGACGGCACAGGAACTCTGTACTTACAGGGTTGGCAGCGCGACTGTGAGCACTCTGGTATTACACACGTCCATAGGCCACGGTAACTACTTTCCATCAGGTGGGCCGTGTGCTTGTGTGTCAACTAAGTGGTGTAAAAAAAACTTAAAAACGTATTTTTTTTATTATCTGTATGTCTTTTTACCTTTAATTGAGGGGATATTTATTGTAGATAGTTGATGTTATATGGTATAACGTAAAGTAGTAGTTGGTTTTTTTTTAATATTAGGATTCTGCGTATAAAAATTAACACCCCAATTGAAGTCCACGCGGACGAAATTGCGGGTACAGTTAGTAGAATAAGGCTTTAGATAAACATTTCGATAAATCAACATGTTTTACATACACATAGGTACTCATTTCATGAGTATGATAATGTTATAAATATCAGCACGAATTTGTTTTGTTTTAGAAAGCAATAAACAAAAACTTTCCTTCAGAATAACAAACAAAACCCTAGTGTTTTTGTCAGGAATGTTAACGTTCATAATGTTATTACCACAATTATGTTGTATGTGGGTTTTTATTGGTCCGTAAGTGGTAAAGTATCGTCCTTGCTTACTTCCCGTTATGTGTGTCGGGGCCTTTAGTTTTATGTTCAACTTGAAATGGCTCAATTTGTGAACTTTATGTTCGCTGAGATATAGACGAATAACGTTGTTCCGTTTTTATATCATGCTTGCCTCTTTATAAGGTACTTTTTGAAATATCCGTGAATTGTTTTAATGGTCAATATTTTGTCGCCAGCCGACAGAACGACGCTTCATCGACACATTTAGTGCTATTGAAGAAGAAAAATATTTTATTGGTTCAATAAATGAATGGCACTTACGCCGGTATGCTCGAACATCTTAGCTTTTTGTTAATGATTCGATATTTGTTTTTCTTGTGATGAATATTATCCGTTGCTACTTCAAATGTGAATAAAAACATAACGGTAGGTGAGTTAAGGATATATTATGTGATGGCGCGATTCTCATGCCACCTGAGCTAGTGGACTGTATTTCGCGGGGGGTGAAGCTAACATGTTTCATATGACACTTTACACAACAAACAAGATAGATGATCGGGTTGCCGCGGAGGTGGTTTAGGCAGTGAATGCAACCCAAGAAAGTGGGAGAGGATGCACTAACCTTTTATGACGCCACGTGCTGGCTGGGCCGGTGCACCGGTCTTCTCTTCCTGGCTCAGGAGCTGCTGCCCACATCACTAAATCACTTGAGGGACACACGAGAAGCACAATCCAATCGGTAAAGGTCTATGAAAGCGGTTAAAATCCAACAAACATTATTAATTTCTGAGAGTCGCGTGCGCTGCCGCCATTGTTTATTCTAGTTCGATGCGAAGTCAAGATGCGGCTATTTCAACCATTGGCGGGGCGAAACTATTGTTATCTCACTTTAGAGGTAGTGCAGAAGGGAGATGGGTATAGGGAGCATGTGCTCAGCGTCAACCAATTGAGACGATTTGAATTTACTACTACTGGCGCCACCATTCCCCCCGGCTTGAAGGGTTACCTTCAAAACGAAAAATGCGGAACAAATCTAAAGTCTAATCTAAATCTAGGTTTGGGCAATAACAACTAAAATATAAACCTAGATTTGAACTCGTGCCTACTGCTGGCTAGGCAGAGGGCAGAGGCGAACAACCGGGCGCAGATATGATCCGGTTGCGGTTTTAACCCGTACAACACGAGTTATCCCGCGGGAATCGGGAAAAACTTCCTCTACTACTCCTAGAGGCCAATGCAAAGGAGGCGCATTCCCAGTCATAAGGACTACCACCGTACCTACAGTAATTGGGTTAGATGGAGTATTCCATTTTTGACGCGACTGCAGCGTGTGCAAACAATCGGTTCTCCAACGATTCCAAAACGATTGGACTAATCTATCCAAAAGAGCGTGACGAGTTAGAAGGTGCATTCTATCGTCATCAACATCTATTGAGGGCAAATATTTTAGCGTACTTAAATCACCGGTCAACTCTATATGACCGCGCGTAGATAAAATTCTCAAAAATCGGCCTACATAAACAACACAACGCAACAGTCTCGACCAAGACGAGACGCGATTAGCCAACAACAAAATAAGGGACTCTTCACGCGGGACCGATACAACAAGCGAGTGCTTCTTCTCCTCGGGTGGTTCGGAAACCGTAGTGGGATTGAATTGACTAACTGGCCACTTATCTAACGCGGCATGAATCCAGGACGGTCCACTAAACCATAACGGGTGATCTAAAATTTGCGAAGGAAGCAATCCACGAGAGAGACAATCGGCTGAGTTGTCGGTGCCAGCAACGTGAAAGAGATTTTGTGGCGCTAATTCCGATTGAATTTTTGCCACTATATTAGCGACGAATGTGTCCCAACGATGGGGCGAAGCGTGGGTCCAACACAAAGCGACTGTTGAGTCCGAAAAAGCTAAAATTCTACTAATATTAATGTGACTACTACAAGCATTGGCGATAGAGGTGATCAATCTAACTAACAATAGTAAAGCGCATAGCTCGAGGCGTGCCAGAGAGACGACCTTACGGGGAGAGACCTTTGATTTCGCGAATTGAAACCTTACCTACATTCGAGACATGAAAATAAACTACTCCTCCATACGCCTTCTCACTAGCGTCCGCGAAGCCTACTACCGTAACAACACTATGTTGCGATATACCTACATGACGCGGAACTTGTATTTGGTCAAGCACAGAAAGTTCTTTTCTAAAGCGAGCCCACAACTTAGCAATGTTGTCGGGCGCGGTGTCGTCCCAATCACAATTGGAAAGCCAAAGCTCTTTTATAAGTAGCTTGGCGTACAAAACGACAGGAGCTACGAATCCCATTACGTCCCATATCCGTGCCACACACGACAGGATAATGCGTTTAGTACAAGTTTGCGGGGTCGAACTAATTTTCAAACTAAACGTATCAGATGCGGGCGACCAGCTTAAACCAAGCACCTTGTGCGTATCACTTTCATCGAATTCCTTAACCGAAGACAATCGGTGCGACGGTGGAATCGACTCTAACGCAGTTTGCGAGTTGCTCGTCCATTTCACGAGATCAAATTGACCAGCCTTCATGAGACTTATAACTTGAGCGGCCGTCTCGACAGCCTCTGCCTCGCTATCTACACTATACACGAAGTCATCCATGTATAAGCCAGTCTCAATGGTGGCTCTCGCTTTCGGAAATGCATCGCCCTCGTCAGCGGCCAACTGCTTGACGGTGCGAAGTGCGTGAAAAGGGCTAGATTTAAGCCCGAAGCAAACACGATTAAATTCGTAAACCATTAAAGGTTCTTGCGGTGAAAATCTATACAAAAATCGTTGAAACCTACGATCGGATTTGCGCACTTCAATGCACAAAAACATTTGTCGAATATCTGCAGAGAGTGCAACAGCGAATAAGCGAAAATTTACAATTATGTCAAATAAATTACCTTGAAGATTTTGACCACAATACAAAATGTCATTAAGCGACACGGAAGTGCTAGTCTTAGCACTGCCATCCAAAACTACGCGGAGTTTAGTAGTAAGCTTATCTTCTCTAATAACTCCGTGGTGCGGGATAATGTACGAAGGCTGGGTCTCGTCAGTGTCCGCAGGCGCAGGTGAGATGTAACCTTTATCTAAATATTCGTTAACAACCTCATCATAGGCTTGCTTTAACTTTGGAGACGCCTGCATCTTTCGTTCTAAACAAAGAAAGCGTTTTTCAGCGGATACACGGGAGTCACCGAGCGAAAAATATCTCCCTTGAAAGGGAGCGCGACAACTTAACGACCCTGCTCATCACGAGTAGTCGTGCGACAATAAATCTCCTCAGCCATCTTGTCATCAGGGCTTAGGATAGGTGGGACATTGACCTCTTCAATTTCCCAAAACTTGCGGATGGTAGACTCCAGTGGCGGCTCGACGGTGCAACAGAACGAAGCAGTCGAGTGACTAAAACTATCTATAGAAGCGGGTGCGGAACCAATTATAACAAAACCAAGAACTGTTTCCAGTGCGTGCGGAGCGGGGTACGTCGGTCCCCCTTGAACCTTACGTGATAACTGGAGGTGCGGGAGAATCGAAGCGCCGATCAATATATCGACGACTCCAGGAACAGCGTAAGTCTCATCTGCTAAAGGCAAGTCTTTAAATTTCGTTAATAAAGACGTGTCAACCGGGACGGTAGGCAACTGTTCAGTTATTTTATCTGTAACGAGCGAATCCATGTCAAACCAAATATTATTATTAAAACGAGATCCAAACCTTGTTTTAACGGTGCCATGACCAGCTGACTGTAAACCTCCAAAACCCTTCACCACTGAGCGGGTTGAACGCTTATTAACATTGAAACCAAGACGTTGACAACAATCTTGAGTAATAAAATTACTTTGCGAAGCGCCATCTAATAGCGCTCGAACAATGTGCGGTTTACCTAATGCATCAACAATAATGACGCGAGCAGTCGCGAGGACGACAGTAGTGAGCGCAGCATTAGCGGACAACGAACACAAGGTGACGTCATTCGCAGCGGTCTCCGGGCGGGCCGGAGCGCGCGCGAGCGCGGGCTGCGGCTGTGGCGCAGGCCGCCGTGTGCCACCGCTCGACGAACCAACTGTGCTCACATTGGATGCGGCATTACTATTTTCAAAATGAAGTAAAGTGTGGTGTCTCGCTGGACATTTGCGACAACTATTGCTACTATTACATAAAACAACGCGGTGTTTAGTACCGAGACAATTAAAACAAAAATTATTAGCGCGAACAAATTTATAACGATCACTAGGCGATAATTTTAGGAAACCCGGACACTTGTACAATTGCGAATGATGAGCATTACACAAAGAGCAAACAGGTGATTGTACATGTGCTGGTGCGGTATTAACATAAGTATGAGTTGACTTCAGTGACTTCGATGACGCATCTATTTTGCGTTCGGAACTAACAACTTTCTTCGCGCCTTCATGTTTCGATGAAGAGCGTTGCAATATTTTTATATGCTCGCGAACAAAACTTTCTAAGTCTTCGAACTTAGGAATTTTATTGCCGCGATGATCCGACTCAAATAAACGAATGGTTTCGGAATCTAATTTCTTTAAACCCATATACAAAAATAAGAAGTCGCAGAGGTCATCGATCTTTAGGTTTTTTACGGCGCGAACAGATGATGCGAAAGTATCTAGAAACTTCTCTAAGTTTTGATCGTTACATGCCGTAATGGCTTTCAAATCAAACATCTGATCCAAATATGCATTAGCTACCGATCTTTTATCCTCATACTTAGCTTTCAAAGCATTTAAAATTAAATTATAATTTTCGGCACTAAACGTAATTCCAGCGCAAACGGTTATAGCTTTACCAGTTAATTTTTCAACGAGATAATGCAATTTTTCGTGATCTGTCAACGAATCGTTCTTATCTATTGTATTCTCAAAACTATCTATAAATAAACACCAATTGCGGATGTTACTATCAAATTCGGGTATCTGAATTGGTGGCAACTTAGGTCGGTCGCGAGTAGGATTGGGTCGGTCAGACGGTTTCTCCAAACTCCTAGCGACGCGTTTGATACGACAATACAAATCGTCAAACGACGACAAGGCCTGATAACTCACTGAGTAATCGGGATTTAAATTTAACTCTAAAACGTTGATGTCATGTACTAAGGATTCGAAATCCGCGCGTAAACTATCCAAGTTTTCTATAGAACACAAGAACGAATCTCTAATAGCCAAATCACAGGTTTTAAGTGCATTATCACAAATCGATTGTACGCGAGAGTAAATCATTTCTCTTTTAGCGTATAAAAGTTTCAATTGAACTTTACTATCGGTACTACCAACCTTTGGGGGCATTTTTACAAATAAATATCAAACTAAAGTGCGGTAAACAACAAATGAAATGACTTAATCTTAGCGGTACAGAGCAGCGACGCGGCGCGAGCGATATCCGTAGGTAGGTAGGTACTTATGACTGCGAGTGCAAGCTTGAACATACGCGCATAGCAACAACCAGATCGTACCTACGCGAGCTAGATCGCTGTCTAGGTTCAACTATTATTTCAGGGATTAAGTATTGCGTAATATCTATTCAAATTAAAATACTTTCGTATGAATTTGAATGAAATGCGAGCGAGGTGTAACCGCGTACCTACTCACGTAGGTATTAGGTAAATACGATGCGAGCTAGCGGCGAACGGACAACTTAGAAATTGAAACAAATAAAAACAAAAGCCAAATGCGTTAGGTATTACACTGTGCCTATGCACTAGGGTGTCTAGGATACCTAAGATCTAAACCTAAATGCCTAGATGCGGGGTTTTCTACTAAAATAACTAGGTATTTAGGTGCGGTGCGTTTATTCCCAATGGAATAAATGACAAAATGCGAAACTACGACTAAGGATCGATACGATAAGAGAAATGCGAGCGAAGTATAACCACGTACCTAACCTATGTAGGTATCAGGTAAACACGATGCGAGCCAGGGGCGAACGGACAACCCAGAAATTGAAATAGCCAAATGCGTTAGGTATTACACTGTGCCTATGCACTAGGGTGTCTAGAATACCTAAGTTCCAAACCTAAATGCCTAGATGCGGGGTTTTCTACTAAAATAACTAGGTATTTAGGTGCGGTGCGTTTATTCCCCATGGAATAAATAACAAAATGCGAGCTACGACTAAGGATCCGGCTCGACCAGGACCAAAAATAATGATGGCGCGATTCTCATGTCACCTGAGCTAGTGGACTGTATTTCGCGGGGGGTGAAGCTAACATGTTTCATATGACACTTTACACAACAAACAAGATAAATGATCGGGTTGCCGCGGAGGTGGTTTAGGCAGTGAATGCAACCCAAGAAAGTAGGAGAGGATGCACTAACCTTTTATGACGCCACGTGTTGACTGGGCCGGTGCACCGGTCTTCTCTTCCTGGCTCAGGAGCTGCTGCCCACATCACTAAATCACTTGAGGGACACACGAGAGGCACAATCCGATCGGTAAAGGTCTATGAAAGCGGTTAAAATCCAACAAACATTATTAATTTCTGAGAGTCGCGTGCGCTGCCGCCATTGTTTATTCTAGTTCGATGCGAAGTCAAGATGCGGCTATTTCAACCATTGGCGGGGCGAATCTATTGTTATCTCACTTTAGAGGTAGTGCGGGAGGGAGATGGGTATAGGGAGCGTGTGCTCAGCGTCAACCAATTGAGACGATTTGAATTTACTACCACTGGCGCCACCATTATGTGTAGGTGAAAGAGAAAGAATACAATAACAACTCCATCTTATCTGAAGGATGTCGTAAGAGGTGACTAACGCAAAAATATGCAGTCAATTCCCGTCTGCGTATGTCTGCGTATATGTCAAAACAATAGGAAAAGTCTCCCGGCTTTGGGAGATTTCGTGTACAGCAGTGGACTGCTGCGATAGGCTAATTAATAGATATGTGTATGTGTGTATGTACATTTTAATTGATTTATTTGCTTATGTGCTTTATGTGTAACTATCAAAGTAAAATGGCAATTACTTCTGCAAAAACTAAGAGAAAGAGATTAAGAGGAGACACCGGATTCCAAAAAAAAGCTTTGAATGCAACCAGGACTAACGCTGATGATGATAAAATAACAGAAATTCAAATTCAAATTCATTTATTTGTTAGAACATGGGTTATCGAGGTGTTATAATAACATAGTGTAGTTCGCTCATATTCTGCCATGTGATGGCATGCAAATTTAGTACATTTGTCAATTTCTTACATCTACATAAAATCTATAATCATTACCATTATGTATTTATTATTATTATTAATTGACATCATTATTTATTTATGTTCAAGTGTCATTCTATAAATTTGTCATTTAAATATTCATGTACCTCATAATAATTTTTATTTAATAACATTTCAAACAATGTCCTTTTAAATAATCATACTAGACAGTACAAAATAATTATTGGTATAAATAATTATTCTGATATATGTTTCAAATATACAATGTTCTATTTCTTTTCATAAATATCTGCCGCATTATTTATGAACATGTCACAGGTTGTTGTGAAAAATAAATTATATCTCTTAAGGCGAACTTTATTATAAAAAAAACAGATTAGAAAAAAGGGGGGAAATTTGATGTAGTGTGTTTTAAGAACTAATTTTCATTATTCTTTGTGAAACATCCAGGACTGTTAAAACAAGTAGATAAGTATCGTTTTCTTTTTGTAATCAAAGTAAAGATTTAATTATGGATACCACATTACAAAAATGTGGCAAAAGTGCTCGCGGACTTCACTAGCGTAGTTCACTCACGAACTGTACTGTACTTTGTTTGTGTTTATATTTCAGTCTTAAATTACGAGATCGTAATGTTTTCAAACTAATTAATTTTATTCATGAGATAGTCTTATATCCGTATAACTTGAGCTGTATAGGAGTTTATTTTGTAATAATTATTTACTCTACATCGTTTTAAGTAAATACTATAGTTGCCATCGGTACCATTAGTTAATAACATTCCAAGCTTCCAACCATCTTAGCTCTAAAACTTTACATAAATTAATGAACAAAAATTTTAAAATGCCACACGGCAGCCTCTCGTACCGTCTGACGCAGATGATCACCGAGCACGGATGCTTCTGAAAGTATCTGCGTCGGATGCAGAAAGAGACAACGTCCGAGTGCCATCACTGCGACGCGAGCGAGGACTCAGGTCCGCACACGCTCACCGAGTGTCCGGCGTGGGAGACGCCAAGGCGGGAGCTTGTGGCGGCCCTGGGAGTGAGGGTTCTCACGCTCACCACCTTGCTCGCGGCGATGGTTCGCTGCGCGGATGCGTGGGCGGCCGGTGCCTCCTTCTGCGAGCAAGTAATGCTCGTGAAGGAGGAGGCGGGGCGGGAGTGGCAGCGGGAGCGACGAAGGATCGCAAGCCAAGCAGCCCGCGTACGAAGGCAACTCGGGCGTCGGAGGTCGATGAACGACCTCCGCCTCCCATGAGCGCCGGCCTGGGGGTGACAGGTGGAGCCGCCTGTCACCCTGGCAGAAGCAGGCCGCGGCGGTGGCGCGCGTGGCGCGCCTCCCCGTTTCCGGGGACGAGTTGGGGACTCTGTAGTCCCCACACCCGAGAAGAGGGCCAGATCGTGAGAAATGGCCCTGGGTCGGCCGGGATGCCAGGGATATGCCTGTCAACCTCACCTTCGGCAACCAAAGCGACCCACAGGCGGTGTGCATTTTAGTCGGTTCGAGTCCGACATAACCTCCTCCACCGGCTCCGGTGGGGAGGTATCCGTGGGGATTTTGCGCAGGTAAAAAAAAAAAAAAAAACCGCCGCCAGTAACGAAACTATACAGTTTCGTTCGTTCGTTCAATTGTATACACAATTGGATATAATTTCAAGCCAATTATAATATGTACAAATATTTTTTGCCATATTATTCATAACATAACATAACATAAACTCACGCCTATATCCCCGAAGAGGTAGGCAAAGGTGCTAACACCTACATTTTGCCAGTTTATGTTTAGGTCCCAATGTAATAGGTGGCGAGCCTATTGCCAGTAACCGAGCACTTATAAACCTGCGATAAATACACACATAACTTCGAAAAACATCGAAAAGTCATTGTTGTGTGCCATGGTAAAACCTGGGATCGAACCCGAGACCTCGTCTCAGCAGTCCATTACCCATACCACTAGACTACAGCTAGGTTTTCTTCTCTTATATTATTCGGTACTTTAGTTAAATTAAAAAGGTAGAGTAATTTTTTTCACTTCATACAAATATTACGTGAAAGTTCAAGAAGGTGTTTGCTACTTAATCATGTCATCAATCAAACAACTAAACAAATTTGGCTAAGGATAGAGTTTATAACAACAATTAAGCCGCAAGACGGATATATAGGAAGATTTGGATGGCTTCAGGCGTGGTTCGATGGCTTAGTGGTCAGAACATTCCCCCTGTAAGGGCAAATCACGGGTTCGAATACCGCCTGAACCGATTAAATTTTTCATATCTTAATTGATTTGAAAAGTTATCATACTATATGCTTTAAAGATACATTCAAGAGTATATAATAGAACAACATATAAGTAGTTTTTATCCGTAGAATAGGTTACATAATTGATTGCTCAAAAAGACTAAACATAGAAACTATAGTACCATTATAAAATTAATACAAATATGTTCTGCTTCCACCAAATAATCTCATATAGGTTTATAAGTACAGACGCTGGCTGTTATTTACCTACATTTTCCCCGTCATAATTCCACCCCAGGCCAGAGGTAACAATCTGGCAAAATGCAGGATTCAATTTTGTCCTGATAGCTAATTTATTTTCCCTCCCGGCATCGAGCACACTCAACCACATTAAGTCTTAGCATTAGATGATAATTTAGATTTGCCACGGTGTATTTTTATGGTAAGAGATTTATTTTACTGCCAACACACAATTATAAAAGTTACATAAAATAAAAATATTTTCGGAAATATGTACGTTTTTTTCACAATCTCGTAAAAGACTAATTATTACGACTGACTTCTCCTCAAGCCAGAGCTTCGCCAAAAAATGCTGTAATTCAAAATGTTATATTTCTATTACACTAAAAATGAATTATTCTATTTGCTAGAGTCGTTCGGAAAGTAAGTAATGCAGGTACATACAAAACGGCGATTAATTTTATGTACTTAGATATTATTACTGTGTACTTAGATATTATTATTTCCGCGTGGTTCCCGGCAGAGTAGAATTTGGCCCACCCCATCTCTTCCCATGCGGTGTCGTACAAGGCGACTAAGGGATAGGGCTGTTTAACATCAGACAGATATATACAGCCCAGACTCAGTCTCAGATGCATGACTCGAGTCAACAATAGTGCCCGGAATACGGCAATAGGCTCACCTCCTATTACGTGGGACCGAATACAATTATTGGTGAAATGTGGGTGTTAATTCACCTCTGCCTAACCCTCCCGGAATAAAGGCCTGATTATACGTATATACGTATGTATATTTTTTAAGTGAATCATATCTAATACAATAGTATAATATCGATTGATAAAAATTTCCTGTTTTTATACTGTTGACATTTTGTACGCTAACCATAGATGTAAGACAAATATTGTTACTAACAAATTGGGCCCTGTTGCCATCAATGAAATGATATTTAATTTAATTAATTTAATTTAATTACTACATGACTGAGACTGACACTTTGACTTTACAAAAATGTAGACAATGTTATAATTTGATTACGTAATAAACATTACTACATTCACTAGATAATATGTAGTAAATATAGTAATCATAACAACATTAGCTTATTATTGAATACAAAGCTGCCTGTCTCCCTGATTGCAATGTCAATCAAATATTCCATTTCATTGATATCTATTCGAATTATTATTACGTTTCAATCAATCTTGATTAGTCAGAAAACCAGTCAATTAATCTTGGTCAGCCAAAAACTCAGTGGGTCTATCAATCTTAGTATAGTCGTTCTGAAAAGTACTTTAACAAAATCTAAGCTACTGAACCTTTTAAATGTAAATATTTTATCAAATAGTAACCAAAACAATCTATTATATTAACACAAAATCTTAACTTATCTTAGAAATGACAGTTACATAACATTACAAATATAATTATACATTACTAGCCGGACCATTCACTCGGGAATACATTCGTAAAGAAATTCTAAAACCATATCCTGTCACAATTCGAAGCAGAACCCTTAGGTTTTTTTAAATATACAAACCATTTTAATATTTTTTTAAATTATAGATTTAATGATTTAGTTTGAAGACCGTGTATTAATTTATTAGTGTACAACAACTGTTAATAGAGACAGTAGCTAATTAAATGTATTTTAAGCCTCTAACAGCGTTTGCACACAACATTTTACTTGATTAAACTCGGATTTCGTGTCACTACAATAAAATAAACTAAATTGACTTATATTCCCGGGAAAATTGCAAAAGTCGACTGGGCTATATTCCGGATTTAGGGTATACTATTCGTGTGGAGTAATCTACTAACTAACATTGTTTGCCTTGTAACCAAGATCCCTGGTCTGCCCTCCAACTTCTTTCCGCCTCTACCGTACTTGATATTTACATATTATGAAGCTGAAGAGTTTGTTGATTACGAATACACCGCTAATCTCAGGAACTACTAGTTCGATATAAAAAATACTTTTTTGTGTTGAACAGTAACTCGCATTCTCTGATTACTTACAGTGTAATGTTAATAACTGCAAAAATAAATCCATATTGTTGGTGTAACTTAATAAAATTTTAATTTATTCAACACTAAGCTTTTTGTTACTTTCAATCAAAATACTTTATTTATATTCCCTTGAGCAAAATAACGAAATTGGAAATACCTCCCTTTGTAAGTAATTAAGTATTTTTTGGAACACGTTTCCTCGTTTTGTTTCCAAGGAAGGTAGTAGCAAAAGTAATATTTATTACACTTCGACATTCGTTTCAATTAATTAGAGATGGAAACCTTTAACTAAAACCCTAAGATTTTTATTTTACCGTAGATAGGTTTCCTTCAGAAGTTATTTTTTTATATTTGGTCCGCCAATTGACTAGACTCCGCTAGATTTTAAAAAGCTGAGGCGCAGTTCAAAAGATACTGACCATCACTTCCGATACCATTGAGATTAAAATGGCCTTGATAGATGCTTTTTCACGCCCCGCTTGAAGAATTCGGGACTTCAAGAAGATGGAAACACGTGCGCGGGCAGAGCATTCCAGCTCTTTATCTTGCGGTATAGGAAAGAGGCCTCAAACCGTTTGATGCGAGACGGTATGAATTCCACCGGGTCTACTGGCACCGCAGACCAGCACGGGTTGTTCTGGACAGGAAGGGAGAAAGTGGGATCAGTTGAAATAGCTCCTCAAAACACTCGCCGTGGTAACGGCGATAGAATATGGCCAGAGAGGCAACATCTCTACGTAACCTACGCAACTGCAAAGTTTTCATGGTGTTAGTAACTTCGGGACCAGCAATAATATGAATTGCACGTCGCTACAATCTGTCAAGAGTGTCTAACAGGTATTGTGTGGAATTTGTGTCTTGTACAACAGACAATTTTGCGTGATTTGTTTGTTGACGTGTTGCGTGATTTGTTTGTAGTTGTTGAGTATGCAGCGAAAATCCATTGCGAGCATGTTAATGTAGTCTTAAAGTGCCAGTGGTGTATTTTGAAGAGTAGGGAGAGGAAGGCAGGGAGAAGCCTTGGCAGTGGACGCATACCCTTGTGTTTTCTTGGCATCGTACTCGGCCAGATTCTCTAATTCCCATTAGGGAATGCAAGTTGGGACCTGGTCGAGCTCAACGACAAGATGCTGTCTGTTTTCCTCAGTGTTGGCTCGTTTGGTCACGGGATGTCCTAAATTTTCCCCTTTAGAGTGCTGTATAGCAATGGATACTGCCGATACACAGCATATCATGAATATGCAGAAGAAAGAGAGCGATAAGGTGGATCCCTGAGGCACGCCAGCATTTACCTGCATATATTCTGAGAACTCAGAAACTACGCTCATACAGAAAGCTGAGAAAGCTCACTCTAGAGGTGCGTCAAGTGCGGCAAAAGATCACCCGTTGACCGTTTCGTTCTGAACACAAACTGTCGATCATTAATTAGGAAGTGATCTCCTAAGCAGCGCATCATAACAACCTATAGGCGATATCGAAGCATTGCGGTTAGATAGTGGTGGCGCAATTCTCGCCACGTGAGCTAGTGGACTGTATACGCGGGGGGTGAAGTTAACTGTTTCATTGACGCTTTATACAACAAACAAGACAGGTGATCGGGTTGCCGCGGATGTGGTTCAGGCAATGAAAGCAACCCGAGAAATTAGGAGAGGATGCACTAACCTTTACGGGGCCACGTGCTGGCTGGGCCGCCGGTACACCGATCTTCTCTTCCTGGCTCAGGAGTTGCCGCCCACATCACTAAATCACTTGAGGGACACACGAGAGGCACAATCCGATCGGTAAAGGTCTATGAAAGCGGTTAAAATCCAACAAACATTATTAATGTCTAAGAGTCGCGCGTGTCGCCGGCCATTGCTTATTAGTTCAAAAGTGCGAAGAGAATATGCGGCTACTCTGACCATTGGCGCGGCGAAAACTATTGCTATCTTTCACTTAGAGGTAGTGCGGGAGGGAGATGGGTACAGGAAGCGTGTGTCCAGCGTCATCAATTTGAATTACTACTATTGAGCAAAAAAATACAAATTCTACTATCGGCGCAACCATTCCCCCCGGCTTGAAGGGTTACCTTCAAAACGAAAAAAATGCGGAACAAATCTAAAGTCTAATCTAAATCTAGGTTTGGGAAATAACAACTAAAATATAAACCTAGATTTGAACTCGTGCCTACTGCTGGCTAGGCAGAGGGCAGAGGCGAACAACCGGGCGCAGATACGATCCGGTTGCGGTTTTAACCCGTACAACACGAGTTATCCCGCGGGAATCGGGAAGAACTTCCTCTACTACTCCTAGAGGCCAATGCAAAGGAGGCGCATTCCCAGTCATAAGGACTACCACCGTACCTACAGTAATTGGGTTGGATGGAGTATTCCATTTTTGACGTGACTGCAGCGTGTGCAAATAATCGGTTCTCCAACGATTCCAAAACGATTGGACCAACTTATCTAAAAGAGCGTGACGAGTTAGAAGGTGCATTCTATCGTCATCAACATCTATTGCGGGCAAATATTTTAGAGGAGTCGTATTTAAGAAGTGAGCTGGCGTCAACGCTAATGGCTCTGACGGATCGCTAGATAGAGTCCGACACAGCGGACGCGTGTTCATCACCGCCTCTACTTGAGCGAGTACGGTACTCAACTCCTCGAACGAGAGAATTTGTTCGCCTATGACGCGAAACAGATGCGACTTAAGGCTTTTAATATTCGCTTCCCAATTACCACCAAAATGACTAGCTGCAGGCGTGTTAAAGTACCATTCAATGCGATTTTCGGCTAAGATGTGAGCGAATTCACTTTGGTAGTACTTAGACCGTAAGAATGTGTGCAATTCCGAAATACTACGTCGGGCCCCTACATAGTTTGTACCGTTGTCCGAATACATGCGCTTAACCGGACCACGACGCGACAAAAAACGTTTAAAAGCGGACATAAAATTTTGCGTACTTAAATCACCGGTCAACTCTATATGAACCGCGCGAGTTGTCATACAAATGAACAAACAAACATAAGCTTTCGTGGAGCGAATGCCACGTCCACGAGCAATGGTGACTTTGAAAGGCCCAGCAAAGTCTGTGCCGGTGTGTACGAAAGGTTTTGCGGATTGAACAACACGACAAGAGCGATGATCGGCCATTTCAGGCGCGATAGAACGCGGGCGGAGTTTAAAACAAGGTACACATCTGTGTACTCTAGCGCGAATCTAATTACGAGCGGAAATTATCCAGCATTTCTGTCTCAAAATAGACATTAACAAATCGGGACCAGCGTGACAATTCACCTTATGATGATAATCTACTAACAAATCTAATACGTGGTCCTTACGCGGGAGAACTACTGGATGCCTTTGTTCAAATCCTAAACTTGAAGTTCTCAAACGACCACCTACTCGAATGAGTCCATCTTCCAAAAATGGTTTCAAGTGTCGGAAAGAACGACTACAAGGTTTGTTAAATTCTAAATTTTTAAATTCAGAAGCAAAATAACATTTCTGCAACTCGCGAAGTATGACCAATTCAGCTTTATCTAAATCAGCGGCGGTTATATGACCGCGCGTAGATAAAATTCTCAAAAATCGGCCTACATAAACAACACAACGCAACAGTCTCGACCAAGACGAGACGCGATTAGCCAACAACAAAATAAGGGACTCTTCACGCGGGACCGATACAACAAGCGAGTGCTTCTTCTCCTCGGGTGGTTCGGAAACCGTAGTGGGATTGAATTGACTAACTGGCCACTTATCTAACGCGGCATGAATCCAGGACGGTCCACTAAACCACAACGGGTGATCCAAAATTTGCGAAGGAAGCAATCCACGAGAGAGACAATCGGCTGGGTTGTCGGTGCCAGCAACGTGAAAGAGATTTTGTGGCGCTAATTCCGATTGAATTTTTGCCACTCTATTAGCGACGAATGTGTCCCAACGATGGGGCGAAGAGTGGGCCCAACACAAAGCGACTGTTGAGTCCGAAAAAGTTAAAATTCTACTAATATTAATGCGAAAATTTACAATTATGTCAAACAAACTACCTTAAAGATTCCGACCACAATACAAAATGTCATTAAGCGACACGGAAGTAGTCTTAGCACTGCCATCCAAAACTACGCGGAGTTTAGTAGTAAGCTTATCTTCTCTAATAACCCCGTGGTGCGGGATAATGTACGAAGGCTGGGTCCCGCCAGTGTCCGCAGGCGCAGGTGAGATGCAACCTTTATCTAAATATTCGTTAACAACCTCATCATAGGCCCGCTTCGACTTTGGGGACGCCTGCATCTTTCGTTCCAAACAAAGAAAGCGTTTTTCAGCGGATACACGGGAGTCACCGAGCGAAAAAATATCTCCCTTGAAAGGGAGCGCGACAACATAACGACCCTGCTCATCACGAGTAGTCGTGCGACAACAAATCTCCTCAGCCATCTTGTCATCAGGGCTTAGGATAGGTGGGACATTGACCTCTTCAACCTCCCAAAACCTGCGGATGGTAGACTCCAGTGGCGGCTCGACGGTGCAACAGAACGAAGCAGTCGAGTAACTAAAACTATCTATAGAAGCGGGTGCGGAACCAATTATAACAAAACCTAGAACTGTTTCCAGGGCGTGCGGAGCGGGGTACGTCGGTCCCCCTTGAACCTTACGTGATAACTGGAGGTGCGGGAGAATCGAAGCGCCGATCAATATATCGACGACTCCAGGAACAGCGTAAGTCTCATCTGCTAAAGGCAAGTCTTTAAATTTCGTTAATAAAGACGTGTCAACCGGGACGGTAGGCAACTGTTCAGTTATTTTATCTGTTACGAGCGAATCCATGTCAAGCCAAATATTATTATTAAAACGAGATCCAAACCTTGTTTTAACGGTGCCATGAACAGCTGACTGTAAACCTCCAAAACCCTTCACCACTGAGCGGGTTGAACGCTTATCAACATTGAAACCAAGACGTTGACAACAATCTTGAGTAATAAAATTACTTTGCGAAGCGCCATCTAATAGCGCTCGAACAATGTGCGGTTTACCTAATGCATCGACAACAATAACGCGAGCAGTCGCGAGGACAACAGTAGTGAGCGCAGTACTAGCGGACAACGAACACAAGGTGACGTCATTCGCAGCGGTCACCGGGAGGGCCGGAGCGCGCGCGAGCGCGGGCTGCGGCTGTGGCGCAGGCCGCCGTGTGTCACCGCTCGACGAACCAACTGTGCTCACATTGGATGCGGCATTACTATTTTCAAAATGAAGTAAAGTATGGTGTCTCGCTCGACATTTGCGACAACTATTGCTACTATTACATAAAACAACGCGGTGTTTAGTACCGAGACAATTAAAACAAAAATTATTAGCGCGAACAAATTTATAACGATCACTAGGCGATAATTTTAGGAAACCCGGACACTTGTACAATTGCGAATGATGAGTATTACACAAAGAGCAAACAGGTGATTGTACATGTGCTGGTGCGGTATTAACATAAGTATGAGTTGACCTCAGTGACCTCGATGAGGCATCTATTTTGCGTTCAGAACTAACAACTTTCTTCGCGCCTTCATGTTTCGATGAAGAGCGTTGCAATATTTTTATATGCTCGCGAACAAAACTTTCTAAGTCTTCGAACTTAGGAATTTTATTGCCGCGATGATCCGACTCAAATAAACGAATGGTTTCGGAATCTAATTTCTTTAAACCCATATACAAAAATAAGAAGTCGCAGAGGTCATCGATCTTTAGGTTCCTTACGGCGCGAACAGATGATGCGAAAGTATCTAGAAACTTCTCTAAGTTTTGATCGTTACATGCCGTAATAGATTTCAAGTCAAACATCTGATCCAAATATGCGTTAGCTACCGATCTTTTATCCTCATACTTAGCTTTCAAAGTATTTAAAATTAAATTATAATTTTCGGCACTAAACGTAATTCCAGCGCAAACGGTTATAGCTTTACCAGTCAATTTTTCAACGAGATAATGCAATTTTTCGTGATCTGTCAACGAAACGTTCTTATCTATTGTATTCTCAAAACTATCTATAAATAAACACCAATTGCGAATGTTACCATCAAATTCGGGTATTTGAATTGGTGGCAACTTAGGTCGGTCGCGAGTGGGGTTGGGTCGGTCAGACGGTTTCTCCAAACTCCTAGCGACGCGTTTGATACGACAATACAAATCGTCAAACGACGACAAGGCCTGATAACTCACTGAGTAATCGGGATTTAAATTTAACTCTAAAACGTTGATGTCATGTACTAAAGACTCGAAATCCGCGCGCAAACTATCCAAGTTTTCTATAGAACACAAGAACGAATCTCTAATAGCCAAATCAGAGGTTTTAAGTGCATTATCACAAATCGATTGTACACGAGAGTAAATCATTTCTCTTTTAGCGTATAAAAGTTTCAATTGAACTTTACTATCGGTACTACCAACCTTTGGGGGCATGTTTACAATTAAATATCAAACTAAAGTGCGGTAAACAACAAAATATGAAATGACTTAATCTTAGCGGTACCTATAGAACAGCGACGCGGCGCGAGCGATATTCCGTAGGTAGGTAGGTACTTATAACTGCGAGTGCCGGCTTGAACAAACGCGCATAGCAACAGCCAGATCTTACCTACGCGATGGTCGCTGTCTAGGTTCAACTATTATTTCAGGGATTAAGTATTGCGTAATATCTATTCAAATTAAAATACTTTCGTATGAATTTGAATGAAATGCGAGCGAGGTACAACTGTGTACCTACCGTATTAGGTAAATACGATGCGAGCTAGCGGTGAACGGACAACTTAGAGATTGAAACAAATAAAAACAAAAGCCAAATGCGTTAGGTATTACACTGTGCCTATGCACTAGGGTGTCTAGGATACCTAAGATCTAAACCTAAATGCCTAGATGCGGGGTTTTCTAATAAAATAACTAGGTATTTAGGTGCGGTGCGTTTATTCTCAATAGAATAATAACAAATGCGAAACTATGACCAAGGATTGATACGATAAGAGAAATGCGAGCGAGGTATAGCCACGTACCTAACCTATGTATGTATTAGGTAGATACGATGCGAGCCAGCGGCGAACGGACAACAAAAAATCTAAACCTAAATGCCTAGATGCGGGGTTTTCTACTAAAATAACTAGGTATTTAGGTGCGGTGCGTTTATTCCCAATAGAATAATAACAAACTACGAACTACGGCTAAGGATCCGGTTCGATCAGGACCAAAAAGAATGGTGGCGCAATTCTCGCCACGTGAGCTAGTGGACTGTATACGCGGGGGGTGAAGTTAACTGTTTCATCGCTTTACACAACAAACAAGACAGGTGATCGGGTTGCCGCGGATGTGGTTCAGGCAATGAATGCAACCCGAGAAATTAGGAGAGGATGCACTAACCTTTACGGGGCCACGTGCTGGCTGGGCCGCCGGTGCACCGATCTTCTCTTCCTGGCTCAGGAGTTGCCGCCCACATCACTAAATCACTTGAGGGACACACGAGAGGCACAATCCGATCGGTAAAGGTCTATGAAAGCGGTTAAAATCCAACAAACATTATTAATGTCTAAGAGTCGCGCGTGTCGCCGGCCATTGCTTATTAGTTCAAAAGTGCGAAGAGAATATGCGGCTACTCTGACCATTGGTGCGGCGAAAACTATTGCTATCTTTCACTTAGAGGTAGTGCGGGAGGGAGATGGGTACAGGAAGCGTGTGTCCAGCGTCATCAATTTGAATTACTACTATTGAGCAAAAAAATACAAATTCTACTATCGGCGCAACCAGATAGATAGATAGATAATTCTTTATTGTACACCAACAGATTAACAGTAGGACAAGTAGGTAGCATCTATACAGTTCAATGTACAATGGGTGGCCTTATCGCTGAAGCGATTTCTTCCAGGCAACCTGTTACACCAGTTGTTGGACTGTTTAGGGCTCCAATCTACTCGTAACGACTGCCATACATGTTCGAATGGCAACCGGGACCGACGGCTTATCGTGCTCTCCGAGGCACAGCCAGAACAATATTTATATTTATTATTTATTTATTTATATTTTTTAAAGAAGGCTTACAGACTAATATACAAATTGAATACACAAAAATATCATCAAATCGCTAATTAAAAGCCTCCACATTTATATAATCATTAAAAAAGAAGAAAAAATAAAATAAAACGCAAAATACAGTTACAAAGAACAAAAATAAAATTAATAAATACCACAATTACAAAGCTATAATTACATAAACAGAAGAGAGCGCAAGGAACGTTACTTAAGTTAGTACCTATATATCAATCCGCCGATCAAAGTAAGACTCCGCTAGCTGTCGTCTTATTGCCGCCATACTAGTGCTGAATAGGTCTATATCAAGATGCTGTGTAATTTTGTTAAATTTAGATGCGCTTTCGAATTTACTTCTCAAAGCAACGATTTCTTCCCTCACGCTTTCAAATGCAGCAAACCGCAAAGAAAGCACACGGATCTCCTGTAGGATCGTGGAGTCAGATCCCGACATGGGTGATCTAGGTGATACCGATATGGTATTTCCTGCCTGTTTGCATTTGACACATCGCCATGATTGTTTACGGTCACCTAACCTCCTGTAGCCGGACTCGTTGACACCACCACAGTGAAAATGCATCACCAGGTCACACGAAGTGCAGTGCGCCCCATCCGTTAACATTTCGGCGCAGATACCACACTTGCCCATGTCCATTTCTGTTAATGTAGGTGTGCGTAAGAAACTAGGGGTCTTGGAAAAACTTTGAGAACTATGTTATAACTATAATGCAAATATTCATCTTAATTCGCACAAATATTTACCCTGAGTGGAGATCAAACCCGCGTCACCTGCGTAACAGCCACGTTCGCTTCCGCCATGCCACATAATATTATGAACAATTATATAACCACACCCATATTATAGTGCTGATGGGTACTTACCCCTTAATTGTAGGAATACCTAAATTTCACTAACTGTTTCCATTGAACTGCAATGGATTCTGGGATGAGTCCATTGCCGCAATCGGGCATTCACTTCAGCTGTTTCTAAAGAGAATTAAATAATACTTTTGCAATTGATAGAGTTTATTCAAACCTACATATTATCTTTATCTTAATGTTATATAAAAACTCAGTTTCATTGTGAATGAAAGATTTAATTGCAGCTGAGAAAGATCGTGAAAGAAGTAGATAGCAAGTTGTTGTTTCTGCCTAACGCGATTTTAAGCCGGCCCTAGACGCGGGTATGGCTCGTTGGCTCAATAATCATAGCTTTCCCCTGTAAGGAAAAGATGGCGGGTTCGAATCCCGCTTTCGTTCTCGCATTTCATTCCTTAATCCTTGATCTTATTTTAAGACATCATTTTTCATTTCAGTTTGCTGGTTTTTCGAAATGCCATATCATCAGATGTACCCGCTTGTAGTTGGGATTGTCTTGCATAGTTGCACCTGTAAAATAACCCAAGATAACTACCATATATTAGTGAACAAATGCATACGACGCATTAAAATTCATTACTACATACAACCATATGCATAACGCTATATTCGTTCATTCGATATCAGATATGATTTATTCTGAATGTCATAAAATCATTTCATATATTCACGAAGCATTACACACGTCATAGATTATTTATTATAGACTATTCTTCGCTGGGTATGCATGGGTTAGTTTCTGATACGATTGTATTTATATACATTTGTGAACTATCATATTCATCAAGTACATAAAATATTAATTTTCAGGAAGAAGTTATTTGCAGGCACATACATTGTTTCTTCCTGAAAATAAAAAAAAATATGACAATCAATCACTCAATTAGCCCACCGCAGTTCACTGTTGCCTGTCCCAATGTGCGCCTTTTATGGGGCCTGCTGTAATTTCTACATACTTATAATTTACCTCATGCGATAGGCGGAGAATCTGGTACTACCTTTCTTTTCATCGATCTTTCTCAATGTGTGCCACATTAGGAATGACATTTATCCAGTAGTCCTGTCTGTCTGGTGGCTAATTGGTCGTCGGTAGCTTAGTGGTTAAGGAGTCGAACTTACGATCGAGAGGTCCCGGGTTCGAATCCTGGCCATTACACTGCCGACGTGAACCCACTCCTTACACAAGCAATTTAGCTTAGCTGGAGGGGTTAGTAATTTCGGTCCAATAATCTTTTAAAAAAGAAAAAAAAACATAACTATTTTAACATAAAAAATTGTCTGTTGCTTGTCTGTAAAATCGTGGAAATCAAAATGATGTCTAACTTTGCAGCGCGGTAAATATATCCAACCTATAAAATCGTTTCATTTTATGTAGAAAATAAAACATTCACTTAACAATTCTCCTTAAATAAAAGATATATTTCTCCTCTTCACATTACATCCTTCCGAATGTCGTAACACATTTAGGGACGCGCGAGCACCGTCGGCCCACCATAGCTCCGTTCACCTCCAGCCTCCAGCCCCTATAAGATTTAACATAATATCATAAGATATTTGAAGAAGCCGCCACCCTCTTCACGTAAGCGTCGAAAAGTTGTTTACGCAACTTTTGATTGCCTTCTTTACTTTGTTTGTTTACTTTTTTACTTAGAACGAAAAATATTATGAAACTTTTTTCGTTAAAAGCTCGAAGATACATAAATGGGTTTAGAACTCGTTCTCTTTACTAAAATTTGTTTACCTATGCGCTGGTTTTTATTGGTCTTTAGGTTCTCGTTTGAAAGGTTTTCGTTAATGGAAGTTCAAGAGGCAGAGGCTCTGTTCAAAGGGGCATTAATGTTTTACTTCCAAAACAAATGACCGAATATAATCGAATGATTGGTTCCTCAGTAATTTCCTTTCAATACTTCTACGAATGTTTGATTTATTTGATGACGAGCAAGCTGTCGGCTATTAGGATTTTTGGTCATATTTATATTTTGGTACATAATAAGTTTATAGAATGTCCAATGTACAAACACAACTGATTTACAATTTTATAATATTATTGATAAAAAAGTTATATTTATTCGTTTTTTGCTTCAAAACTCAGGCAGCGTCTTGAGATACCTCTTTGTACTACTTAGTCTTTGAATAAGTAGAGATCTTGAAAATTCATAAAACAGAATTTCTACCTTTAATAGAATAAGTGATTTAGTTTATTAATCTTGTGCTTTAAAGTAAATGTAGGTAAGCACAAGATTAATAAACTAAATCACTTATTCTTCTAAAAGTAGAAATTCCGTCTTATGAATTTTCGAGATCTCTTAATATAGAACTAAGAATCTAATTACGCTGCCTCCGTTTCATGAATAAATGAACATATTACTTCATTCCGCCCGGTGATAAACTTTAACTTTAATTAGATGTCAATTACAACGCCAGGTACAAATAATAAATCGTAATTAAATCCAAAACATCGGCTATCTCCGACAGTATTCGGCAAACTTCGTAACTTAATTCACATAAAACCGAAAACAATTCCGCAAATCCCGCACGGGTGCATGGATGGTTGATTCCGGTGCGTTTTTGCGTGTGCTTTGCGCCCATGTATTCCCAGACCAATTACCGTAGTCTGTACTTTAATTACACAACTTGTTCGAACAAGTTCAAATTAGATTTAAGGAAATTTATTACTTAATTCCCACTTTATAAATTACTTTGAGTAATTAAGGTCTCAATTAAAAATATGTGCACTGTTGGTCTTGACGTATCATAGACTCATATTTTATTGTGTATTATTTTGATTTTGTATAGATTTTTACAGTAGTTTTATATTTCTTTGACAGGCTTATTCTAACAGCTATCTTGAAAATTCCTGTTATGAGCTTTTCTCGGTGATGAATTTCTTCACGATAATATAAGAATGCAATCCACTGTATATAAGTATGTAATACATTTTATTATCAAGATCCTTGGCGCCAGGCCAGTAGACCTGTTGATTGACGGGTGAGGATCTGGTGCTGTCTTTCTTCTCGGAGTTAGGAGTTAAAAGTGCAGTCACTCTCGTAAATAGCACAAAATTCAAAAGAAGAGAAGAAATGAACAAACTCCTAGCTCTGAGATGACAGCCTCGAACTCAACCGATTTGTCATACGTTTAGTTCTTAGGTGCAGCTCTCTCTAATAACTTTTAATAGTTCTGCATAAGAAACGATAAAATATTGCTTATGAAATTTCTACATTGACCCTTCTTTCTAATAAATCATGGATGGATAGGATTACCTCGGCTGTATTTTATGTCGCATCCACAGAAGGGCCCGCCTATGTGAAATATGGTGTACTTAGTCTAAGTAAGGCTCGAATGATGAATTATTTATCATTTCCATCTGCGAAATGACAAAGAAAATTTTAGTCAAACATATTTCTATAGAGTTATGGCAGCAATAGTGTTTATGGTACCACTGACTGCTCTAACATTATCGTAAAACATTCAGGTTATTATCTTCCGTCGGCCGTAATACAGAATGGCTCAGGACGAGATGAATTACATGATGTAAAATCGAATAGGGTTTTTATTAACTCTTCTAGTAGATATGGAAGACACATTATATAAGTTACCGTAAATAAGTATTTGATAACATCCTTGAGAAGAAAACGTTTGAGACATAGTGAGGCATACCTATATGCCTTTTACTAGTATGAATGAACTGAGTAGTAAAAATCTAACACTTTTTAACATTACTTAATCATAACCTCTGCAGAAGAGTGTTCTGCAGAAAATGTTTTTGTTATTCACAGTAGGTTCTGAATATATATATATATATATATATATATATATATATATATATATATATATATATATATATATATATATATATAATTATATATATATATATATATATATATCTATATATATATATATATATATATATATATATATATAATTATATTAGTATTTACAATAGGTAAATTTAGGTTATAGGTTTTCCTTGGAATACTTTTTGGGTGAATTATTATGGGTACGAAGAAGTGCCCATGAAACACATACTACGGGTAATACAACAAGTTATATAGGGTTAGTAGTTTCCTTCCTTCAAGTATAACCAAGACCTATCAAACAAAAAAAACCGCATCAAAATCCGTTCAGTAGTTTTTGCATTCATCGCAGACAAACAGGCAAACAGACCTGAATTTAAAAAAAGAATTGTGTTCAGTATCGGTACCTAATATAACATAATACGAGTATAAATTGTAACGTTGTGTATTTTTTACACATCAAATTGTAATAAATTCTATTAAATAATAGATTTTTTAGTATTTTCCATGCTACTTTACTAATTGTCTATTGCCGTTCGAGTGAGATTGGATATCACCAACTTAATTGTCAAATTGCTTAATTGCCGAGATCGGTCACTTTTGACACCGAGGCCAACTGCTGTCGGCTCCGGGGTCTAAGCACCGGGTTTCACACCATCATTGCGGTAGCGAGGCACATGTGAAGACCCTGTCACGCCGGCACCATCACCAACCCCGTCTCCACTATACATATAAGTGCATACTACCATTTTGCACAACGGACCGAACAACGCAACGGCAGAATATTTATTGCGAATCCTCTCCTAAGGTTCATTACTACTTATATACCTAAACATAAATTTATGTAACGTAAAATTTTCATCAACTTTTCATTTATCTCTGCTTTTTTAACTTCACATTATCTTCATATAGCAACTATAAAACTTTCAACCGTTAAATAATTTCCAGCTGGTAGCGACATATACTAAAAATATATAAAATCATTTCATAAAAGTGACTGCTACTGTACAACATAACTGAACCGTACAAAGATCCTATACCATCTACCGTAAAGGTTTCTTACGTTGCACCATCAGCTAGAGCTGAGATTCCGTATTATGCACTGCCTTATTCTTACTGTACTTCTAAGAATGTCAGAGCAAAAAGATTTTCAATTTAAATTCTTGTACTCATGCAAGCTGAAACTCGGCAATTGAATAATATTGGCTGCGAGTTTTTATACCCAGATATACCTAGTCTCAGTAACTATTGTCTGAAGTATAGTGATTGAAAAATATAAAAAATAACATCACATAAACTCACGCCTATATCCCCGAAGGGGTAGTCAGAGATGCTAGCACCCACATTTCGCCTGTTTATGTTTAGGTCCCAATGTGAATGACTTTTCGATGCTTTTCGAAATTATGTGTGTATTTATCGCAGATTTATAAGTGCCCGGTTAATGGCAATAGGCTCGCCACATTGGGACCTAAACATAAACTAGCGAAATATGGGTACTGGCACCTCTGCCTACCCCTTCATGGATATAGGCGTCAGTTTATGTTATGAATTTTTATGAACAATTTCTTGTCTCGCTTATAAATTATAAATATTAATGTTTATATCTAAATTTTATCAATAAGTTCATTACCAGCACATGCGTTTCCTTCTTCCTATAGTCCCGGGTCCTTTAAGCGGGGCGTGTACAGAAACATTACTTAGTGTCTGTAATGGTGACGCTCTTTCCTGAGACTTTGCCTTTAGCTTACCATCAGGCGAGGTAAAGTTAAGGTGGCGTATCCTATATAAAAAAAAATCTCCAACGAGAACATTAGAAATTTTATTCTAAACCGCAGTTAATTTATTACGAGGTAATAGACATTATACTGGACGTATTACAAAGCCAAGAAAACAAGCTTAATACTCATTACTGTGCACTGAATCTGTGCGGAGTTCACGAACTTACGGTTGGCAACTTCGCTTGTCGGAACTAATAAGTAAATGCAATGCGTCCAACTAACTATAACTATTAGCCCGCTATGCGGACAGTTGAAACAACGTTCACTTACAAACTATAATATTGATTTTCAGACTAAAATTGTTTACTGCAATTGGGACTAGTTTATATTAAGTAATAATATTAACCATCAGCATTCTCTGAATCTTTTCCCAATTTAGTTGGGGTCGACTTTCTAGTCTAACTAAGAAGCGGCTGAAGTTCGATATTTGCAGTAAAGCGACTGGCATCTGACCTCCACAACCAATAGGCGATATTGAAGTTATAGATAGATAGATAATTCTTTGCTGTACACCAACAGATTTACAGTAGGACAAGCAGGTGGCATATATACAGTTCAATGTACAATGGGCGGTCTTATCGCTGAAGCGATTTCTTCCAGGCAACCTTGGGATGGACAGTAATGTTATAACAACAAAAGATATGGTGTAGTTACCGGCTAAACTTAAATACATAGTGTATTAACAACAAAAGAAAGAGAGAAAAGTATAAATAAAATAAAATCAATATACGGCTTTACACAGTATATTAATACTCTATGATATACACAACATACATAGCTGTGTGCTGTGTACAATACATACAAACTAAGCTTAACCAGCTAGTTAAGTGATTTCTAGAATGGATGAGCATACATACTATGTAGAATACAGGTGTTTCTATGTTATGATAAATGTTAAAAACGCATTTAAATATTTAAAAGTACTATTATCTGTTCTGTGCTTGAGGCCTTCAAAACTAGGAGTCAAGAGACTTTACCTTCATGCCTCAGAGGTTGTCTAAATGGTATGTACGCGACAAGACAATTATATTTTTAATTGATAAAAGGATATCAAGAATATATTATTGGGTTAGTTCAGTACTTAAGTCCCTTAGATAGACAATAATTACCGCAGAAATTGCTTAAACATTAATATAATAACGCGTTCAGGGTGCTGCTGGGGCTGCCGCGCTTCTGTAGCGCATCAGGGATGTTCGCAGTGGCCTGTGTAGATTGCTTTTATGCTACCGTGCGTAAGAGATGCGCGTCCCTGGTGCGCGGGGGCGGCAACAGCATCCTGAACATGATCGCGAGGAGATTGGATAGTCGCCACGTAAACCATTGCTGTACCATAGCGGGGGGGATGGTGCAGGAATGGCCTACATATATTATGTAGATTTTTAGATTTTTATTTTTTTATAAATTTTACTAACATAGACATAAGTAATACTAACAAATATTGAGCCTTTGTTGCTTATAAATAAAGAAATTCATTCATTCATTCATTCATTCATTCATAATTCATCTCTTCAGAAGAAAGCTGGCAATGTAATAGTGAATTTGTACTATCTAAGAAAATACTTTTACTTTTATAGTTTAATCTTTAAGACTTTTACTAGTTTTCAATTTGAATCAAAAAGTGACCAAGAATACTTCTCTGAATATCATAATAAAATCTATTACAATGTCATTGAAGTCTTAAAATGTATCGGTTCCAATATTAAATAAGTGCAAGCAACGTTCACTTGTCTCATATACTTACTAAAAGCCCTCAGGGTTCTTTCCCTTGCCAAATATTCGAGCGCTTTTCAATATTGGCAGCGCAGAACGTAGTTTGGCTAAAATCACGAAAATGGAACGGAAATGGGAAGTGGTGTCACCAGTGTAATATAAGCTGGTGTGCGCTGTGTGCGGCAGTAAACAGTTCAACTGCAGACCTTCAAGTGCATCTTGTGGCGTTTTTCATCGCTTTAAAGAGCAATTTGCTTGCTGTTTTAATTTATCAATGCTGCTGTTTGGGTAAAAGCTTGCATACGTGTGGTATACGTAATCGTTGGGTACGATTAATTTGTTTGTAATATTACTATTGATTATAATTTCTGAATTGTTACTTTGAACCTTATTAACTTAGTGTTTAAGGAGTCGGCCTTTCGATCAAAAGGTCTCGGGTTCGAATCCTGACCACTGACATTACACTACCGCCGTGAAGCCACTCCTAACACAACCTAACACAAGCAATTTAGCTTAGCTGGAATAGTTCGAAGGAATATTAGTAATTTCGGTTCTAAAATCGAATGAACATTATATTATAACACGTATCTTAGTATGTAAATAAACATATTCATACATACAAATATTTATACAGAATGATATTTGAAGCTGCCACCTCTAATGTAGTACACAAATGCATTATCGCAAACACAAACGCATCACTTCTGTGACTATACTGCCACAAATCGCATTCCTGGTTCACAATATTAAAACTAGATACATTTATGAAATACATTATGAAACAAATACCTATAATACGATTTATACAAATATAAACACATATTCACACATGACCAGTCATCTAACGAGTGCTTACGTACATATGACGCAATTTCACACCGCATTCCACCGCACTGCGACCGCACGTTATCGTTCAAATAAATGTGTATAGCCCTTTACAGTAGCATGCAGATTGGCCAATTCATTTCCCACTAAATAGTGGGGTAAATTAGTGCCTTATTGATGCAATGGAAAAACTAAAAAAAAGCTTTGCTCAGAGCTTTCAAGTCTTTTATCTATTTGAAAATGTGTGGTTTTTTCTCGCACATATGAAAGGTATAATGATTTATGTGTCTATAAGGATCACTGTTCAGTTACTGGTTTTATTTTTTAATTAAATATTGGGTCAGTACTGAATGTGTGATGACTATTGGTCTAAGAGTGGTTAATTCAGTTTTGCAAGCAACGGTGTTATTAATTTACTCGTTTGATACACAGGTCAAACAAAGAGATTGTTTGTTTTCTTGTCAATATAAAACTTCATAAAAAAATGGGCCCGGACAGCAATTAAAAAAGCTATAATGTGCTAGTTTGATCGAGTTTTATTAATTATATTTATTTTAATTAATATGAAATTATTAGGCTATGTTTAGTATAAAACATATATTAACTAAAAATTATGAGCATGTTATATATGTATAAACATAGCAGATATTATTAAAATGTACAGAAGACTATATCAAGAGTAGAAAACTTTCACCCTCGCTCTAAACTCTATTATCTAAATTTCCATTTTGCCTCCAATGAGGCTTGAACTCTAAAACTTAGACGAGGTTCCAACAAAAAAAGGTTAATATAATTCCATTCAACTCTCGTTGTTACCCCTATAAACAGTTTACTTGAATACCATCGTAAAAATGAAGCACCAAGGTTGGGCAATAAAACTCTTTGTTAATATTTTTAATACATAATATTTTTGTTACGGGTTGACTGGTCACTAAGCACATAAAGTTGGCTTATTAGATTCTTGGTAGTTTATAGCTCGGACAAGTTAATAGAAGTTCATACTTTTATAAAGTATATCAAGAGAAAATAGTTTCATTTTTCATCATCATTCTAAGGTTCAATCACCAAAGTCGAAATCAATGACAATGATAAACTCAAAGTTAAAGGTAAAGCAAAAATTATTTATTCTATATAGATCATTGAAACGGAACTTACAAAACATCGAAAAAAACCGATAAGACTTGTGTAGCAAATGGATATCCGGCAAAAAACTTAGCCGGTATTTGCTTTAATTTGCTGCATCGCCTTTGATTTATTTTCTATCTACTGTAGAAATAAATAGTCATAGTAAATTTTATTTAAAAATACTTGTAATGTAAACCAACATTTACCTTTCCTATTATAAATGAACAAAATACGTAACTTAGTGGTCGGTCTACGACGCTACGTCGCTAGCTACGCCGTAGCATTATTATAACAACATAAATCAACTTTATAAAATCCTATTTGCACAAACCCCGGGCGCTTAAAACTGACCTTATGGTTTTAATAGGATCTTTTTAAGCAATAAATTTGTTGAATATACATTAATAATAGAGTTAAAGCGCCGGTAGTTTAGTGTGACCGAGAGGTACCGGGTTCGAATCCTGGTTTATACACTACTGACATGAATTGACTACTAACACAAACAATTTAGCATTACTAAAAGGGTTAGGGAAATTGACGGTCCACTTACTCCTTTTAATTTTACTAATATGGTTTTTATAAAAGCGAAGCCTGTATAGTATAGTCATTTCTCTCAATCAACAGGTATACTGGGTTGTAGATGAGATTGACCTGGCCCACAGCTTGCCCAAAGGTTTTCAGAAAGTTTTTCGCGCCCTATATATTCCAATAGTATTTGATATATCCTTACACCAGTAGCCGTTAGGTAAAAATGCTTAATTTAGGAGTTCAACCACTTGAAATATGAAAATATAATAATATTTTCATATTGACAGTATATGAAATATAATATACAGAGTAAGCATCGGTAGCTTAGTAGTTAAAGGGTCAACCTTACGATCCAGAGGCCCCGGGTTCGAATCTTGGTCTTTACACTGCCGACGTGAAACTTAGCACAAACAATTTAGCTTAGTTGGAGAGGTTAGAGGGAATATTAGTAATTGAGGTTGCTAATATTCTTAGAACAAGTAAAGTGAAAGTTACTTGACCCATACTGTTTTGTTTGAATTCGGTTCATTAACTTGTAATATAGTATGTTACTTTAATGAAATTTGAGGAACTGAGTCGGCACAGCCGACCGCAAGTAGCTAGTTACCGACAACCCGAAACCTTTCATACAATAATAAACAATACAACGGGTTAAACGTCTCTATTTTAGATTAGAAAAAGTGAATGCAGTGAATGCTTGTACCCGCGACCAGTCCCTGATAGGGGTAATGTTACTAACTGAGCTACATGATCACGTTATATTTTGTCACCATTGTCACACGGTATGTGTAAGTAATGGTGACCCTCTTTTCTGGGACTTTGCCTTCAGCTTACCATCAGGCAAGGCGAAGTCCAATTGACGTGTCCTATATAAAAAAAAAAAAATATTGAGAAGACATGTACTTTGTCCACCATATTTATTATTAAACCTGACCGATTTCGTCTTAAGTTTTATCTGACGTTATTAGTTTTTCATCTGATATTATTTATTTCACCTTTACAATTTACAATATAATTATATCTTTGACGTTGTGATTTAAAAACATAATAATAATAATTTTTAAATTTAAAATATCTTTATGACAATTTAATTTTTTTTTTTATACCCCTAAGTTGGCAGACAAACACACGGCCCACCTGATGGGAAGCGGTTACCGTGGCCTATGGACGTATGCAACACCAGGGGTGTCACACTCGTGCTGCCGACCATGAAGAAACCTTCTGATGCCCCTCTTGAAGAACCCCATATTGTAGGCGCTTGGGAAAACCGCAGCAGGGAGAGGTCATTCCGCAGCTTGAGCACAGTGCGCACCGTCTCAGGTCGCAATGTGTGAGGATGAATTCCCTGCCTATGGCGAGAGGTGCGATGATAGAATGTAGCTACGGGCATCATGTCAAACAATTCATCTGAGCACAAACCATTGTATAGGCGGCAGAACACACACAGTGAGGCAAAATCCCTCCTAAGGCTAAGAGGTTCCACTCTACCTGTGAGTATGGGATTGTCAACCAGCCTCAATGCCCGTCTTTGCAACGAGTCGAAGGGGTCAAGCTGGTATGCAGGTGCTCCAGCAAAAATATTTCAAAAAATTTAAAATACTCTCTGTTCCGAGCCTTTACATACTTATGGTTTTGTGTAATATGTCTAAAAATATACATAGATTTGAAACTGATGATGAAAGAAAATTAAGAATAAGCACACGACGAAATGTAATACGGACTGCTTTCATCCCTACATTAAATATTGTAAAACATGGTGCATCATACCAGACAGTTAAACTGTTCAATTGCTTACCAACTGAACTTAAAAATATTATCCATAAGACATACTTGTTTAAGACAAAACTTAAAGAATATCTGCTCAGTAACTGTTTTTATTCACTGGAAGAATTTGTGACCATGAGTAGGTACTTAAATGACATAGAATTTGTAAATTAATTTTGACATTGCATGGAATTCATTATTAACACTATTATTTCACAACTTTATTAATATTTGACTTAGTATAAATTATTGAATTATATAAATTTATGAGGACAAATGTTTAAATGACATAGGGATTTTAATTTTAATTTGATTTTGACATTCCATTGAATTCGATAATGACATTATTTCACAACTGTTATAAAATTTATTAATATTCGACTTACCTACTATTTATGATTGAATTGTATAATTTAACAGTGCATAAATTCATCAGGTTCTAAAATCTATTCAAATTCAAATTGAAATTTTAAATATTTGTGCGCAGCATCTTTACAAAGATAGGACATGAGAAATGCATCGACTTATACTTACTCAATTTTAATTGCCATGTTTTTGTTTCTTGTTAATTTAGTTGGATAAATATTGTACATTCAGACACGATTGTAAAAAATTGTTAATGAATAAATGAAATGAAAAAATGAAATGAAAAAAGGTGACAGCAGTACTCCATGTAAGGCCGGACCTGTGCTTTATAAAGAAGGAGTTGCTGCCCCGCAGTGAAGTACTGCTTCGCCCTATTGAGCACTCCGAGTTTTCTTGATGCCAACTTAACCTTGTCCTGCAAATGACTTCGGTATTGGACGTCACTGGAGATATCGACACCAAGGATCCCGATACTCGAGGAGATGGTAAGCGGTGTGCCCAGGAATTGCGGCGCTACAATGAATAGGGTTTTCTTAGCGGTGAATACACATACTTGTGTCTTAGTGGGGTTGAATTGGACTAGGTTTAGTCCTCCCCAATCGGATACTCCAGAGAGAGTAGTCTCGATTTTAGACACAAGTTGTTCGCGACTCTTCTCCACCTCGGACTGAGGGATATTTGCACGGCCCGTGTAACACGTGTCCCCGGTACTGTCGTCTGCATAACAATGAATGGAGCCATCAGACAGCATGTCATTGATATGCAGCAGAAACAGCGTCGGAGACAACACGGAGCCTTGTGGGACACCAGCGTTTATGTTCATGCGGTCCGAGCAGCTGCCGTCGACGACAGCTTGGATGCTGAGCTGGCGATCCATTCGCAAAGTCCCTCGGGCAGTCCATAGTACGGCAACTTCGCAAGAAGACCTTTGTGCCAGACCCGATCGAAGGCCTTTGCTATATCGAGGCTGACCGCTAGTGCCTCACCCCGACTCTCGATGGCTTGCGACCACCGGTTTGTGAGATACACAAGAAGGTCACCGGTTGAGCGACGGTGGCGAAAGCCGTACTGTCGGTCGCTCACTCATTTTTTGGGGTAAATAATTTGCAACTACCCACACAACAAATATGGCTGTGTTTAAGAAGAATGTTCTAACTGTCATTGTAAACTTTTGATGATACAGTAAGGTGAAACCGGACATAATAATAAATACTGTGGACAAAGTATAAGTGTGTTCTCAATATGTGTAACAAAAAATTTCGCCAAGTGCTATATAATAGTGCAAAATAACATAAGCACGTCGTGGGTATTCGAAATTCAGCTACACAAGCATCTTGAAGTGATGAATGATGGAAACTGATTTAAATAGAATTCGGATTGCTTTTTATTTGAATACGTTTGTCCTCTGAAGATTGCAAAAATACTTACACGTATAACTACCTACTTACTTCCTTTGGCATTTATAACATTGTTTCCCATGGCTCTGACTGAATACCGTTCTTCCCGCTGTGACCTATATTATTTATTCCTGGGATATAAAGTAAACATACAGCCTACGACAAAATGTCCGCTTGGTGGCAATAGGCTCGCCCCCTATTACGTGGGACCGATCCATCATCACAAACTTTTACGTTTATAATATTACGTACTAACATTATAAATAGTCTGTTGCCGACGGTTGCTTCAAAAGGTTGGAATGCTGACAATTCGTAGAAATTTTACCTTCCTTATTTACTGTATTCTCAGACGAAATGATAAATAACATGAAGCGTTAAAAGTATTTGAAGTAATTAATGTAAAATTGGATTTGCTTTGATAAATGAACTCGTGAAATTAAATAACTTTGCAACTCTCTTTCGAAACAATTAAGCTATTATTTATATATAATAAGTCTAACAATAACTTTTGTGATTTATTACAGTTCAATTTGGATCAATTTATGTAAAAAGTTATTATGTTTTTTTTTGTTTCCCATTTTATGTTTTACAGAAAAAAAGAAAATCATTCACTTATGATTTTTGAACTTTGCGTCTTCAAGCCGACCTCATATGCCTGGATATATCAATACGCCTGCATACCTAATCTTTTTGTGTCTTAGATAGAAAAGAGGCCTTGAGGATTGATTAGATGATCAGAGAGATTTGACTACCAAAGTACCTACTACCTAACTACCACACGGGTTTTTGAGAGATTTTGATGAACGAATTTGAAATAATAGTTATGCACGTCATATTATACCCAAAACGGCAATAGATATGCTACGTGAAAGAAATCAACTCATGGAATGTTTCTGCTCATTATAATACTCTGCCTACCCTCTGGGTGTAAAAAAGGATAAGAGTATACAATCCGTAAAAATACAAAACCTCAATATTCCCGATAAAAAACTTGAGTAATATATGCAAATACTTGTACATAATTCAGACTTAAATATAATAATGTTTGGCCGATTGCCGAAGCTCCACACCATGAAACTGCCAAACTTTAGTACCCGCTAAAACACCCTTTGCCACGTTACACAAATCATTTCTCTTTTTAACTCCAACTCGATGTTTGCCAAATGGGTGGACCAAATCGTCCATAGCGTAAAGTTTTCCTTTTTCGGGTCTTGTATGCTGAAGAGAAATTCAATTTTGTTCATATGGAAAAATTATAGGGTTCGACATTTTTGTAAGGAAAAAGATTTTTGAGATATAAATATTGTTTCCTGATATCAGCTGTAGAAACTAATGTTACTGCAAGCAACCATTAAAATTTACTAAAATTATGACAACAGAACTCGAATGAATATATCTTTTACTAAATGTCTTGTTGTAGAGAATCATTTATGAAAGAACAAAAAAAATAATTACGGTAATGGGGTAGAACTATAAATCAATCTATCAATTAGCCCACCGCAGTCCACTGCTGGACATGGGCATCTCCCAATCTTCCCACCCTTCCGCATCCAGTCCATCCCAGCCACCCTTTTCAGGTCGTTAGTCCATCTGGTTATGTGGTGCATTCTCCTCCCTTCTGTTTGCATTCTCGCGGTTTCCACTCTAGGGCTCGTTTGCTCCAACGGCCATCGGTCCTTGGACTCACGTGGCCAGCATACTGCCACTTTAATTTGCTTGTTATGTGAGTTATGTCAGTAACTTAAGTTCTTTGTCGGATAACCTCGTTTCGAACTCTATCCTTCAGAAAAACTCCAACCATAGCTCGCTCCATAGCTCCTTCGTAAGTGTCCATATTTCAGCACCGTAAATCATAACAGGTAGGACGCACTGGTCAAAAACATTTGTTTTCAGGAATTGCGGTAAGAGTGAAGAGTAGACGTAGTTTGCTAAATGCTGCCCAGCCCAGCTGGATCCTTCTTTTTTTTATACCACTTAGGTGGCAGACAAACGCACGGCCTTCCTGATAGAAAGTGGCTACCGTGGCCTATGGACGTGTGTAGAACCATAGAAGCCACACTCGCGCTGCCGACCCTGTAAGTACAGAGTTTCTGTGCCGTCAGTGTAGAGGACAAAGCAGGACAAGCCTTTAATCATCCCACTGACAGCACAAATTCTCCAGTGAGCTCTGGCTACCCTACTCACCGCTGGGAACACAACACGAAGTTATTATAACCGCGGTATTCTGTAGGTCGGAGGTACTTCCCCAGTCGGACTGCTCAATTGGGCGGAAATACCGCCGTGTCCTACCTCCTAGTACTTCCTTCTGGCTAATTGTTTCTCGAAGCTGTTTTTATCGAGCTAGATAACCTGCCCCGGGTAGACATATTTTTGAACAACAAGCGCACGGCCCACCTGATGGGAAGTGGCTACCGTAGCATATGGACTTGTGCCACACCAGGGGCGTCACACTCGCGCTGTGGACCCTGAAGAAACCTTCTAATGCCCCTTTTGAAGTACCCCATATTGTTCCAGCGACTCCGTTACAGTGACTATGACGTCGGCGAATAAAAGATGTGAGACATACTGACCCAATCGGATATCTCTTCGGTGTAATGGCGCGTGAGTAGAGCTCTGTAATCTTCATCTCTGTGTCCATTCGGTTTAGTCATCATTTATCGTTCTTTTTGAGAATTTTGAACTTTGAGGCAAGCATTCTGCCATCAGCATTTTTACGTTTCGTCAGATTGGAGCTCCCCAACTGCTGAACGAACACTTTTGACCCCTATTTCGCTCGATCGCATCCTGGACGGTGCGAGTGTTGAAGTGCCGGAGGTCGCTTAATTTGTTATCTTTTCTTAACTGACGAAGACGACTGTGTGGATGGTTTTACATGCCTCCTCCTCATAAGTTTTAGAGTCTCGGTAGAGGCTTGGGCTCTTGCTTTTTGCGATTTCTGGGAAATAGCTTCGAGACAATTCCTGCAATTGAATGCAATTTTAAAACATTTAGAATGCTCTATTCAAATCGATTAAGATAGGCAAAAAATTTAATCAGTTCAGGCTGGATTCGGACCCGCAATCTTTCCTTTACAGGGGGAAAGCTCTGATGACTGAGCCACCCAACCTCGCTTGCAATCATCCAAATCTTCAGATATATCTCATCTTCCTGCAATGTTTTGACCATTGTATCGGTTGTCTCATCAATGCCGCTAGTGGTATCCAGTATTGCGAAACGATTTTGAAGTTCCAATTGGAACTTTTCTTACCCTAGAGCTACTTGGTGCGGCATAGGTCGGAGAGTAGACCGTATCATTCGGAATCTTTCAGTCTTGATATTGATATTTAGAGAGCCTCGGATAAGTCTGTGATTGTTTCCGGTTTGAACTTCAAACTTCAAACTTTATTTCATGGAATATGGTATACATTAGATTTTGTGAGACATAGATAAAGGAACGTCATACTCTGCCGTGTGGCGTTGAAATACATATAACATGCTTACTTGACAATATTAAAATTAATGTGCAAATAATAAATAATTAGTAATAACACCCTTAGGGGCTTCGGCCAATCGATTAATATGTTACAAATAGAATAGTCGATAGTAATAGTAATAAGTAGCTAACATAATATTTTGAGAACTCCATACATGATAAAATAAATGTCACTAAAACACAAATCAAGTCAAAAGCCAAAAGCGAAAGAGTCAGTCATGAGGATTCAATTAAAATAAATAACAATGTCAATTAAAATTTGAAAACATTAAATTAAATTTAGAAATTATTCACTTTCAATAGTTATTTTGTCTCTTAAATATTCATCTATCCCATAGTAACCCCTTTCGCTTAGGATTCCGTACAGTTTCCTGCGGAATGGAGCTCCTTCAAGTTCTTTTAAACATTCTGGCAGATGATTATATAATGTTATACACATACAAAATGAATTCCTCTTGGACAGCTCTAAGTTTACCCTTGGGATCTGGAGTCTATTCCTATGCCTTGTTCGGCTGTTTGGCATGTCTCCCAATTTAGTGAAGAGATGTGAATGCTTTTTAACAAAGATACACATTTCCAGTATGTATAGGCATGGCAGCGGGAGAATTTTATGACGTTTAAAAAGCGGCTTACAGCTAGTTAAGCCATCAGCTCCACACATTGCACGGACACATCTCTTTTGGGCAATGAATGCCTTATCTGCTTCCACGGAATTGCCCCATATAATAATTCCATAGCGGAGCACCGAGGACACATACGCATGATACGTCATAACCGCTGCATGCAGATTTACAATCTGTCTAAGTCTGCCGAGTACATACACAAAACGGTCAATTTTAGTTAGAATCTTATTGATATGCGACTACCAGTTACAAAATTTGTCCATCGTAATACCTAAGAATGTACATTCGTTGCAGTTACTAATTACATTATTGTTGTAGTTAATTTTAAGGTCTACTGCGTTACCATTGTATGTTTGGAATTGCATGATGTTTGTTTTGGAGGTGTTTATTTTTAAATTATTCATTTCTAGCCATGAGCTCGCATTACTTAAGGCTTCTTTTATTTTAAATTCTAGTTCGCCGTTGTTCTTGCCTTTAACAATTAAGGTTGTGTTGTCGGCGAAAAGCATACAATCGGTTACAGCTTTTGGGAGGTCATTTATATAGAGCAAGAACAAAAGAGGAGAGATCAGACTCCCTTGTGGTACACAGTAGCCATTATGTCGATACTCTGATCTGAACTTTTTCTGTACGTTATGTTCGAATGTTTCCATTTCTACACACTGCACTCTATTCTCTAGGTAGCTCTTAGTTTGGTTTTGGTTCCCCGTATACCATAATTGTATAATTTTGACAAGAGTTTTTTGTGACAGACGAAATCAAATGCTTTCGTCATATCAAGAAACACACAAGCGATTTTAGATTTAGAGTCAAGGCTTTCTGTAATCTGTTGGACTAACGAAAAACATGCCAGGGCAGTTGAACTTGATTTCCTAAATCCAAACTGCCGTGCATCGAGAATGCCGCATGATGTTATAAATGACTCCAGTTTAGAACACATTACCTTTTCGAAAATCTTTGCTATAATAGGAATTAAGGTTATGGGCCTGTAGTTGTTTACATTTGTTCTTTCCCCTTTTTTATATAATGGTTTGATCACAGACATTTTTAGGCGGTCTGGAAACTTTCCCTCTGATAATGTTAAGTTAATAATGTGTGTGAGAGGAACAACCAAACTGGGGGCACACTTTTTTAATACTAGAGTGCTTAAGTCGTCATAACCTGTGGAGTAAGTTTCCTTTAGGCCTGAGATTATTTTATATATTTCAAACTCATCCATTGGAGTCAGGAATACTATTGGGGTTATGTGCTATGTTAACTGTGCAATTTTGGTTTGAATTATGCGTATGTGTGTTAGTTTGCGAAATGTAAAAGTTGTTGAATATATCACATTGTTCTTTAGGATCTTCATATATCGTGTCATCTATTATCAACGTATCGATCGTCGATTGTTGCTGCTTTTTATTTGTTTTATCTTTAATTAAGTGCCATGCAGCCTTGCAGGCGTTTTTCGATGACGCGATGAAGCGCTGGCTACTAATTTGTTGCGCTGTATGTATACATCTCCTTAATATAGTAGAGTAGCGTGTGTATGTGTGCTTATTTTGATTTTTATTATCTTTGCTTAGACGGTACTTATTATAAAGAATTATTTTTCTTACACAACATTTTTTTATACCTTTCGTCAACCATTTGTTTTTTATTAACTTATTAGTACACTTAATTTTCTTTATTGGGAAACATAGATCGTACTCGTAGAAGAGTGTAATTGTGTCGTGAAATGTGTTAAAAGCTTCGTTCGAATTTGTAGTAGCTAAGAAAACGAAAGCTGGGATAGGTAAGATTTGTAACTATAGATATTTTCCTCGCACAAATCCCTCACCATCCTGAACCAAACTTCGGGTGCTTGCCGTACCTTGTGTGATTCAAGTGCAAAAGTAATTGATTGACCTGCCTATTGATCACAGAGATAATAATAATAATAATAATAATAAATATTTCACGACATTCTACACAACGCTATCTAGACCCATGGTAAGCATAGCTTAACCAGCTTGTGTTATGGGATCTAGAATGCGGATAAACATACTTACATACTTTTTTTTTTTTGTAAATACATACTTATTATACATAGAAACACCCAGACCAATACAAATATACATATTCATGCATACAAATATTTGCACTGAGCGGGAATCGAACCCGCGCCCCCTGCATAGCAGTCGAATGCTCTACCGCTACGCCACGGAGGTCGTCAATTTAGAGATGTCTCTAAATATGTACTTCCTGTGGGACTTTGTCTTAAAGAAGCTATTAATTAAGAGCCCCTGTGACACGTTGTTATGAAAAGTTGACTAGCATTTGTCTCCTGTGATTTCTGCACTCCACTCCACAAGGTCCAATTTTCATCTCATCGCGTTCTTATACCCCACTTTGACATTGCAGTCTCCCATAACAACGTGTGACTTATTGCCTTGGCAAAATTCTCGAATACAATCTTGGCGCTTTTGGTCGGGTTAAAACGAGGTTGGCGTATATACCTGTGTATGAGGTACGCTATTTTTCTGACTTCAGACTTCAACAACACTACTAATAAGATCATTTTTTATTAGAAAACCGACACCTACCAGGAAGAGCTGCTGAAAGTCACCTGACTAAAGGATTGTCATGTCCTCCTCTTGTCTTTGGATCTCGGACAACCCTTATATGTGCCAGTTTATGTGAAATAGTTCTACGTCAAGTTCTGCGAGGGGCCTGTCCAGCCGAAGTGTACTGCAATCGTACGCTGTCAATAATATTCGTCTTCTTTGCACCCCCCGCCCCGCCGTTATCCGAACTGCTACATTGGCTGGGAATTGCGGGACCACTGAGAACTGGATGCCTTTTAATGTGGCATCTATTCATTAGGAGGGTTTTAGCCTACTATTGCTACGCTTGTCATCTTTGATGCCAATCCATCTGGATTGGCGAAGGGTTAGGTCCCGAGTTTTCCTTATATCCTTAATATCGACAAGAGGCCGCAACTCCTTGTCTAAATTTAGGGAGGAGTTGCCGGTTCTGTTGCCCACTGTGCACCGCGTGGAGGTTTCCTAGCACGTCCCTATAAAACTAAAAATACCCCTAAAAACAACATGCATATTTATTGAAATGTAGCATAAACTTCAGACAGTATTATGTCCAACAGCGGCACAACTACTATTACCGATCTTTAACTATTCTCTTTATAATAAGTAATAAGTAATAAATTTTATGAAGTGTTGATATGTTTGTATCGCGATTTATTTTGTGCTATTTTCTCAGTGATTCAATTGCTTTTCAGTAGCCAATTTCATGGGGTGATTAACATCGTTCGGGATTTCATTGCACTGTTTTGACTGCGAATGTCTATATTAAAACGTTGTCGTTTGATCTATCGTACAGACGAATTCTTTAGCGATTTAATCCTACATACGGTTCTATAAAGCATAGACTAGCGTGTTTAGCTTTTGAACAACACAATAACCTTGTTGATGATGGAATAAAAATTCTGAGGTTTTTTTATTATTTTTGATTGGCTGGGATTAACTGAATGTGGAACAGGCGCACTGGCTGGGGAATTGGCGCAATAGTGCAAATTTGAAGAAGCATATATCTATCAGTAGACTGCAATTGGCTAATTGGTTTTAACCTAAACCACAACTGAATATACCTACTTACATTGAATACAAACAATCGCTCAGTAGGCAATACAATAAATCGCCCCTAATCGCAAGACATTATTATCACAATTCAGCATATTAGTCGCCAACTGCATTTGGTACCGATGTGTTCTATTTTAGTTTACTCAGCTTAAGCTTAAGATATGTGCTTGCCAAGAACCCGAGACTCATTAGTAAAACCAGACCGGGCGTCGTAACTCGCCACAATTAACAACTAGTTTGTATTCTGTAATCTAGCTCGCTTTAACTTATACAAAGACGACGGAAAATTTGTGAGTTTAATATGCTAGTCATAAAATGTGTTTCCTAAAGTTTTTGGCTCTAACTTAATATAAGCTTGTAGTAATAATGAAGGAGTTTAGGGCCCCACTATGGTACGGTAAGCTTCAGAGAAAAGGAACCCCCGCGGCGATATTCTTTAAGTATTGAGGGGGTCTGTTTTCTCTGACGCTGTGTGTACTTGGGTCCAAGGTTGTCTTACCTACTAGTCGATATACTTACTAGCTGGTATACTTGCTAGTCCGTGTACATGCTGATTGACGAACGAGATTTCGTAGTCTGGAGGTCAGACGGCAGTTGTTTTTTTTATACCACTTAGGTGGCAGACAAGCGCACAGCCCACCTGATGGAAAGTGGTTACCGTGGCCTATGGACGTGTGTAACACCAGAGAAGCCACACTCGCGCTGCCAACCCTGTAAGCACAGTTTCTGTGCCGTCAGTGTGGAGCACAAAGCAGGACAAGCGTTTAGTCATCCCACTGACAGCACAAATCCTCCAGTGAGCTCTGGCTACCCTACTCACCACTGGGAACACAACACAAAGTTATTATTACGGCGGAGGTACTTCCCCAGTCGGACTGCTCAATTGGGCGGATATACCACCGTATCCTACCTCCTACAAAGTTCTTATAAAGGCCAAGATAACCCAAACTGAAAAATAGAAAGGAGGAGAAAGAGTAGGTAAGCTGACTCCAGGCCACGGTGCACGGTGAAAAATATATGAGTGTATTATTATTGTGTCTAAGTAGGGTAGCAAGAGCTCACTGGAGGGTTTTTGTGCTGTCAGTGGAAAGACCAAAAGCTTGTCCTGCTTTGTCTTTTACACTGACGGCACAGAAACTAATGCTTGCAGGGTTAGGAGCGCGAGTGTGACTCTCTTGGTTTTGCACGCGTCCATAAGCCATGGTGACCACTTTCCATCAGGTGGGCCGTGTGCTTGTCTGCCACCTAAGTGGTATAAAAAAATTGAAATTTGTTAAGTTTCGTGTTTACCGAAATTTCATAAAACAATATTACCAATAGATTATGACAGAGAAATCTAATATAATAGATATTAATGTAATTTATTACATTAATTGTTTACTATGTTACCTGTAATGTTATAATGAATGACGATCAAAAGTTAATGCTAAGTTCTTTTCTCAGTGGCACGTACAAGTACGTGTAATGTTTTCACTCTTTTTGTTACAGCCAAAGTTTGTAATAATAAGAAGAACATGCCTAATTGTAATTTGACATGAACGTCTGAAGGTAATCAAAGAAGCATTAGTAGGATTAATAATATAATGTAAAAGTTTCTTAAGATGTTTGTTACTCAATCACGCTTAAACGGCAACGGATCAGACTGAAATTTGGTATAGGGATATATTATTGTCTGAAATAACAATACCTAACTACATTTTAAGTTTCGATGGTCAATGTCAAAGTCAAAAATCATTTATTCAGCATAGACCATTAAATCGGTACTTACCACACGTCAATATAAAATATTACTTTGGCAAATAGGCCACCGGTTCGAATCAGAGGAAACCCGGGCAAGAAACTCAGCGGGCATTTTTTTGGTCTGTTTACAGAAACCGCCAAGACACGGAATTGAATTAGATGTTAATTTTTATTGCGTTCATTATGCATAAAATTTAATAAATAAATTAGATGAATATGCATCATTATGCATATTCATCTAATTTATTTATTAAATTTTATGCATAATGTGTAAGTAATACAATAAACAATACAATAAATAACGTTATTTATAGGGTTCATTAACCCTATAAATAACGTTATTTATTGTATTGACAAATTGACATGTGTCAGAAACGCAATCTTATAACGGCAGAACTATAGAGAAGTAAAAGGCATAGACACATGCGACGAAAACACTGATAAGAAAAATTTGTTCGTCAAGATCGATCTGGTGCCGACTGTACATGTCAAATGCATTATCCGTCTAAAGTAAATAATGGTTGTTAACATTGAACCAATTAACGACTAAAGGCGATGAAATTTCAGTTCTCAGTTATTAGATATTGCATCTACCCATTCTCGGTAAACGTAGAGCGTAATGGTTTTAGTATTCGATTTTCGACACGGTATTATGTAGGTATATTTCAATGAAATGTGCTATTTATACCTCGTACTTATTAATTTAAACCATTTTGGGCACTATCCATAACTCAATGGTATTATGAAGATTTATTAGTAGACTAGTTGAAGTTACTTTTTTATTTATATCGAGAATGCTTAAACGGTACACAGAAAAAAATCATTAAAGCTTTTAACAAAATAAATGATTATTTTAAAGGAATAGTTATTATTCCTGTTCTTTGTTAGTTGCATACTTAGTGTGCCTACCTCAAAAATATTTTTTTTTAATTTCGTCTCGCTGATTAACTTTTATCCTCAATAAAGATTATATCCGGACTTATATTGATAAATATTAGTATTTTTCCAAGATATCTATTATTGAATCTGACCGGTTTAGCCTTTTGGCATTCTGAAATTAAATATATTGGCAGTTGTTGATAGTACAGACAGAAAAAAACAGACTATACCTAGAGTATAATCTGTTGTCTTTATTATTATTTTACCTGGGTATAGTTTTTTTTTCTGTTTTTTATCTGATTGTCTTTAATGTATTCGTCATAATAATGCCCAGACACTATTTATAATGACGAAATTAAAGGAGTATAGTACATTTGTGACGGTAGCAATTATTAAAAAAAATTGTATTTACCTTACTTAATGTTTTTTTTTGTTTTGCAGAACACGTCAATTAGACTTCACCTTGCCTGATGGTAAGCTAAAGGTAAAGTGTCAGAAGACAGGGTCACCATTACTTACACATAACATGTGACAATGGTGACACTCAGTTTGACGGCCTCATCATATGCTTTTTCACGCCCCGCTTAAAGGACCTATAGTTATATATCATGAAGGTAAATATAAAATAGGTTCATAACTCCTTCGTCTGACTTGAGTGCAATTTATAAAATTGCCATGCTAAATATTATAGGATAATATAAATTACGCCAAAATAAATTCAGGGCAACTCTAGAATGAGAACGATTTTAGGATTGAGTATTGTTTGAATGTCAAATAGAAATGAAACCATTTTTGTAGGTCGATAATATGGTCGTTGAATATGAATTTGTAGCTGAGATTAAGTTGTTGATTTATTAAATTTTTATATACTGTTCGAGATCATGACAAATACTATTCATATATAATAATAATCATTATTTAATAATAAATATATAACATTCTAAACAACGCTATCAAGACCCATGGTAAGTTAACGCCTTTATCCCCAGAGGGTTAGCTAGAGGTGAATAACCACCCACAATTCACTAATCATTGTATTCGATTCCACGTAATAGTGGGTGAGCCTATTACCGTTTTCTGGACACTATTGTTGATTCGAGCCATGCATCTGAGGCTGAGTCTATGCTGTATATATCTCTCTGATATTGTGACATGTATTTATATTTTATTACTGTGTATGTGTTAGTGTTGGGATTATTAATTCAGAGAAATGAAAACACGGCTTCACTGATTAATGACTGCCTATATAAGTATTTCATCATGATAAATTTTCATAGTCGGGACTATTATGTTAATTACTATCCCTGAAATAGGTTTCCAAGGATTACGGGAACAGAACCTGAATTCCGCATGTTTAGAGCCGGGGCATCAGCTAGTATATAATATTTGTCACAAAACACTACTTTAATAATTATTTTCTCAGAAACCGTGAAATAAATATTTTAAATTAATTTGACTCAAAATAATCTTAAGACTATTCTATTAATCCATACTAATATTATAAATACGAAAGTAACTCTGCCTGTCTGCCTGCTGGTACACTTTGACGCCTAAATTACTAGACCGATTTTGTTGAAATTTGGTATAGGGGTAGATTAGACATTGAGATAGGACATATACTATGTTTGGATGTAATAACTGACGTGCAGGCGGGCGGAGCCACAGGTTAAAGTTAGTTTAAAATAATATGTACTTAACAGCAGCGAGGTAGGTATACAAATTAAGACACTTTTTTTTTAAGTGCGCAAAATCCCCACGGATACCTCCCCACCGGAGCCGGTGAAGGAGGTTATGTCGGACTCGAACCGACTAAAACGCACGCCGCCTGTGGGTCGCTTTGGTTGCCGAAGGTGAGGTTGACAGGCATATCCCTTGCACCCCGGCCGACCCAGAGCCATCTCTAACGATTTGGCCCTCTTCTCGGGTGTGGGGACTACAGAGTCCCCAACTCGTCCCCGGAAACGGGGAGGCGCGCCAGGCACGCCACAGCCGCGGCCTGCTTCTGCCAGGGTGACAGGCGGCTCCACCTGTCACCCCCAACAAATTAAGACACTTGAGTTATTGACAAAATCTATTGCGACGAAATTTACATTTAGATTTAACTTAATTTTAGAGATTCTAGTCTGTCTAAAATAAATATTCACTTATTTCTGATGTCATCTATGACTTCTAAAACAATCTAATCTAACTTACAGTACCTACTCTCTTTGATATAAACTAAATACTTGAACTGTTTAGTGTGTGAATCCAAAATAAACACAAGTTATACGAGAATTGTATGAGCTTACAACCATTTGACTTTACTTGACATTGGTCACACCTTATCCATTATGTTATTGCGTTTTTATTAATTTAGTATTGCAAAAGAATAACAAAAAGGCAACTAAAAGCCAGATCTCTATATAATATATGTGTATAGGTATAGGCGAAAAAGAAGATATGGTTGCATATTTACATTTGTTTCAAATTTATATTTTATACCACTTGGGTGGCAAACAACCGTGGCCTATGGACGTGTATATCACCAAGGGACTCCCACTCACGCCACAAACCCTGTAAGTACACAGAGTTTCTGTGCCGTCATTGTAAAAGACTGAACAGGTAAAGCTTTTGGCCTTCCCACTGACAGCACAAAAACTCTACAGTGAGCTCTGGCTAACTTACTCACCGCCGGGAACACAAGAGGAGGTTATTATGCCCGCGGTATTCTATAGGGCGGAGGTACTTCCCAATCGGACTGCTCAATTGGATGGAAATACCGCCGTGTCCTACCTCCTCGAAAAAATATTTGAAAAAGGGTATTCATCATCATATAAGTATAAACACATTTTTTCTAAAGTTTTATGGAAAGGTGTGTACCGTTCAAATAGCGACGACATATCTTATACTTATAGTGATAACTACCTCAGGTACACTTTTTTTGTTTTTTTGGAAGAAAACTGTTCACGTGTTCAAGTTCATCGTTGAGGTTTACTCCATTTAAATGTTTCCTTTTCTTAACTGTAATTTCTGTTTACATAATTCAATCGAACACACCGCAAAATACCCTCCAACCTATCCCAATATCAGCCGGTCAGTGAGAATCGTGCCTGAGTGGGTAATCTGAATAACTTTCAGCTTGTTATTCAAAGGATCCTTTTAATACATAAAATCAACTTTAGAATCAAGTTCCTTCCCTTGCATAATGCTAGTTTCAAGTTCCATTACTTCAGCAAAAGAGTAATTGACCATCTTGTTCATTCCCCAACTGTGAGAGTTTAGGTAAGGTTTCATTTTGTTCCCAAGAAAATGAAACTTCCTTATTTCAGTGGGTACAGACAGTAATTCGTTATTTATTATGAAGGGCGCCGGTCGACGGATTTTCGGCTTCATGCCGGCAAAATTTGGATAATATGCTCGCTTTAATGTTAAGAGCAATGGTTAGGCATTATAATAATTGTTTGTATTACGCTAACGTTTTTTATTATATAAAATGACAGTGATGGTTTTAAATAAAATACTTGAATCAGCGGGGCGTGAAAAAGCATCTGATGAGGCCGCCAAGCTGATTGCCACCATTGTAACACTTAGTGTCTGTAATGGTGACCCTCTTTCCTGAGACTGCCTTTACCTTACCATCAGGCGCGGTGAAGTCAAGTTGGCGGGTCCTAGATAGAAAAAGGCGCGGTTTTGTTCCCCGCTCAACGCAAATATTTTCATGCATAAATATGGATATTTGCATTGGTCTAGTCGTGTCTCAGAGAGAACGTTAAGCCGTCGGTCCGGTTGTCGTACAAACATCTATGGCAATCGTTACGGGTCGTTGGAGCTTTCAAAAGTCCAACTAGTCTTACTACAGTACTTAGATATCGCTAATTGGTTGTGGAGGTCAGATGACAGCTCCTTCACAGTACATATCGAAGTTCAGCCGCATCTACGTTAGACTAGAAAGCTGACTTCAACTAAGTTGGGAAAAGACTCAGAGAATGATGATGAGTTGTTTTAAGTTATTTCTGAAGACCCATGTGATAATTCGTAGTAATTTAAAAAAGATCTAATGACTGGTTGGTAACATAACTCTTTTGATGTCTTGATTAAAGTACCTATTATTTATAGCGCGGTAAACTAGTGGTATGGGTAATGGACTGCTGAGACGAGGTCTCGGGTTCGATCCCAGGTTTTACCATGGCACACACCAATGACTTTTCGATGCTATTCGAAGTTATGTGTGTATTTATCGCAAGTTTATAAGTGCCCTGTTAATGGTAATAAGCTCGCCACCTATTACATTGGGACCTAAACATAAACTGGCGAAATGTGGGTATAACAACTCTGCCTACCCCTTCGGGGATATAGGCGTGAGTTTATGTTATGTTATTTATATGTGGGTGCTAGCACCTCCGCCTACTCCTTCGGGGATATGGGCGTGAGTTTATGTTATGTTATGTTATTATTTATATTGGATCATACAGCGAAAATTTAATTGCATTGCATTTAATTACATGCAATAATCTACATTTTTTCGGCCATCTTAATTACATGAAAATATTAATTGCTTCTTCTACCTATACTTATTAGCGTGTATGTACTACCTAAGACGAACCTGTAACACGTTACAGCGGTAAGCATTATTGCATTCCACGTAACTCAGTGTTCGATCGAATAAGCATTCAGCCATTAACTGCTAGAGAATCCATCGCAACCAAGTCCTAGCAGTCAGCGTTTACTCTATATCAAACTCAGTTACCTTAAGTTAGAGGCCATCACAAGGGCGGGCTTGGAACAACTACATCTTGCTTATTTTTGTTTGTTTCTTTAACATAGAAACAGAGAAATCGGTTCAAATAACACTCCAAGATTATTACTCTATAATTAGACCACAGCTAATTACTCCACAGTTTGAAAAAAATCTTCGTTTTTTTACAGTTTTGTCTTTAGATATTATAATTTAAGTAGCAATCATCGAATGCATATACAGTAGATTGCATTGTAAAAATAAAAAAAATCTACTATAATTAGTTTAAAAGAAGCAATTTCACTTTTCCTTTATCTGGATTTTAATAACACACATCCAAACATCTTCACAAACTTTCACAAGTGTTATTACACTATTATATTTGTTATTATATTACTAGAAAGTAGAATGGATAATATTATACCTATGGATAATTATTGCTCTCAAATCACTTCACTACCAACATTTAACTTAACATAAACCATTTTACTGACATTCACATCTTCCTTTTTAAGCGCCGCCGTCTTCGAGGCCTAACCTAACATCGATCTAATCTCGTCGCCTACAGTCACGTATTACATTCGTATACATTTCTGAACGAAATGGTGTCGAAAAATATCTTTATATCCGCCCCCTATATCAACATGGTGGAGAAGGGAAATTGTTTTTATAGATTCGATATGCCTCAATTTCAATTGGTCTTGGATCTCTTTCCATATTCGGAGCAGCGGTGTGGAGAAAGGAATCAATTTGCGTCTGAATGAAACCAACGAACCTCGTCTCTGTGGTTTTCTTAACGCCCGTTTGCTGAAATAAAAATACGCATAATGAACTGTTTGACCTTTGATCGTTTGACGAATATGGCGCGATCATGAGGTCAATCGTAGGAAATATTTAATTGTTAGAAGCTAGTTAGTCTATCTTACCTTATTCAATATTATTCGTATTCTAATTCCTAAAAGGTTTGTGAAGTAGATTGACGCGTCTTTGTTTTCATATTAGTAGGACCTGGTGTGTCGATTTATTATTTAGAGTATCTAGATTGACAGATAGAGTAGGCTTTATATCTTTTATAATACTGCAGTCATTATTACACGTTTATGTTTTTTTTTTATACCACTTATGTGGCAGATAAGCACACGGCCCACATGATGGAAAGTGGTCTCCGTGCCTATAGACTAAGATAGTCACACTCCCACTGCCAATACTGCAAGCATTGAGAGTTTCTGTGCCGTCAGTGTAAAAGACTAAGCAGGACAAGCTTTTGGTCTTTCCACTGACAATACAAAAACCCTCCTGTGAGCTCTAGCTACCCTACTCACCGCCGGGAACACAACACGAGGTTATTATGGCCGCGGTATTCTGTAGGGCGGACGTATTTTCCCAGTCGAACTGCTCAATTGGACGGAAATACATTCATGTCCTACCTCCTAGTATGTGGCTTATTTTGGACTTCAGCCCTGAAAAAAAACCTGTACTAGAGTATCGTTCTTTAGTCAGCAGATAGTACTGGCTTGTATGCCATTTTGATTTAACCCAGACAGTCAATTTGGCATCCTAATAGCAGCATTTACCAAATTACTTATGAGAACAGAACTAATACATACATGAACGTATATACATAATTAATAATAGTGTAAAAGGCACTTAGCAAAGCCAACACTTAACAGAATTACAATCAACATTATGTTCTTGTGACGTCACATACGACTACGTCACAAGTTGTTTATCGTGATTAACTAAATTAAATACTTGAACGTGTCACAGTAATAGTACAACGATAATAAGTAGCCACAAAGCATTAGGATAGGGTGACATCACGTCTATCCCCAGGACAAGCCGAGGGATAACTTCCGACAAGTTCGCCGACTAAATTGTCCATTTATTTGCTAAATTACTACGAACTTGGTACCGCCACCCTATGACTAGTCCCCGGGTGGAAATACGACTGTTCTAACTATTTTATAATTATGTTTATGGATCATAAATGTATGTTATTTTATTATAGATGTTTGATAGCTATAGTTACGAAGTACGAAATAGTTAGGTGAGAGTAAATTCGCATTCAATTAAATATCGATGTTATATAAACGAAATTGAAGTCTACTGGACCATTATAAGCCTTGAACAATCAAATTTCAGTTTAATATCAGACATATACAGCTCAGACTCAGCCTGAGATGCATGACTTGAGTCAACAATAGTGCCCGGAAAACGTCAATAGGCTCACCCTCTATTACGTGGGGCCGAATTCAATATATAATTATACCAGGTATCGGGACTTCACGCGAATTATATCTTCATATCTTATCGCGAATTCAATATAATTGGTGAAATGGTGTTAATTCTACACTGCCACTGCCTAACGCTCTGGGGATAAAGGCGTAATTATATGTACTTATGTGCAAGGAAAATACTGAAGTATCTGTTGGTAGTCAGTATTTAAGTTATCGTTTTTAATAAATAATTTATTAACATTTTATACAAAATGTTCACTCGGAACGACTCGGTCACTTTAATATTTAACACGGTTCATTCGTTTCGTTAACGCGGCTGGTGATTTTTCATTAATTTAACCAAACTTGGTCACACACACAAGGGATTGTTATTTATTTTGTGTGCTAATTATCGTACTATAAATTTTACCATAATTATATTATACACAAGCCTGTAAATCCCAGAAGATTTATTAGCACGATATATTACAATCCACATCAATATCAGTGAATAATCTGATTACGTACCCCTGCTATAGTATGAAAATTACGAAATAGGTACATATTTACTAACGAAAGTCTTTTTAGCACTTTGTACCAATCCTGGAAATCATTCTCTGTACCTTTATTTTCTACTTAGATGGTTATATTAACAGTCACTCTTCTTCTTCAACTTAGCGTTAATCTCATTCGCATCCAAAGTTTTCACCTCAGTCTGGGGTCCGCTTTATCATTCTAACTGCAGATTTGGCTAAACTTCGATATTTTCCGTGAAGAGACTGACTGACTTCACAACCCAAAGGCGATATAACGTAAAAGCATTACAATTAGACCCAGCTGTTATTTATTTTTTATTTCAACTACCCGCAACTGCCTTAGATGTTCGTACGACAACCGGGACCGACGACGAGGGCTTAAAGTGGTCTTGAGGCACGACCATACCAATGCAAATACTTCATATACATATATACAAATATTTGTACCTAGCGAGGATCGAATCTGCACCTCCCAAATAGCGGCCCCGTTCACTACCGCCACGCCACAGAGGCGAATCGATTGAATTCCATTGAAACTAAACCAGTTCTTGGACTTTTAAGGCTCTAACTACCTGAAACGACTGCCATAGATGTTGGTGTGGAAGTACGACCAGACCAATGCAAATACCTATATCAATAATCGCCCATATAAATATTTGTACTGAGCGGGGATAAAACCCGCGCATCCTGCGTAGCGGCCGCCAAAAAATAAACAGCCGCTAACAATAAGACAAGTTGACCGGGCTTCATCTACGAGAATATACAAGAACTTCTAATGTTAAACGTTTCTCCGCTATATTTTTCTACATATATAATGACTAATTGAAGCGAAATAAGGTAAAAAAAAAGAGTTTGTGAGCCTATAATGGTGAGAATATTTGCTAGTACATCCCTGTTGCATAAAAGGGCTGGTGCGGCCATGGAAGAATCCTATCACTCTGTTAAATAGTAGTATGCTCTTTGAAAATGACAGTGTTTTATCACCATGAGGGCTGTTCGCAACCATAGAAGTCAATATCGTACCAAACCAAATACTTACACATAAGCAATGCAATCTATGCGCAATACGCTTCAGCTGATGCGTCGTAATAGATACTTGTACTTACCTATATCTATGTTCAAGCATTGCGTAGCGTATGTAATCTGTTCAAACATATTCCGTCATCATATCATGCCGTCAAAGGCCTCACATATGCGACGTTAATTGCCATCTAGTCAAACACTCACTAATCACATTTAATTGGCTACTTACCCCTTATTGAACTACACAATTATCGTCAGCTTTAACGTATAGATTATATATATAAAGGCAGAATCATACTTCGTTATGTGTTATTTGTTATGCGGTATGCCTGTGTTCGCCTCAATATTTGTCGCTCGAGTGAACATGAACAACAAATATGTCATACACACTTTATGCTGATGTACCAAACATACTAAAAATACTGTGCGTTATTTACTTTTGACTGGTACAATCAGCATCATATCCATCTTCATTAGCAAACTTTCAAAATTTGTCCTAATTAAAGGTGTAAACCAAATATCAGAAAAATCAGTCAACAGGAAGAGGAGAATACCAAGGTATTAAGATTGGCGCCTCCTTCTGCGAGCAAGTAATGCTCGTGAAGGAGGAGGCAGGACGGGAGCGGCAGCGAAAGGATCGCAAGCCAAGCTGGCGCGTACGAAGACAACTCGGGTGTCAGAGGTCGATGAATGACCTCCGCCCGCCATGAGCGCAGGCCTGGGGGTGGTGGGTGGAGCCGCCTATCACCCTGACAGAAGCAGGCCACGGCGGCGGCGCGACTCGCGTGCGTCCCCATTTTCGGGGACGAGTTGGGGACTCTGTGGTCCCTACACCCGAGGAGAGGGCCAGATAAAGAGAGATGGCACTGGGTCAGCCTGGGTGCGAGGAATATGCCCGTTAACCTCACCTTTGGCAACCAAAAATGCAACAGGCGTCGTGCGTTTTGGTCACTTCGAGTCCGACATAAACTCTCCCACCGGCTCCGTATCCGTGGGGATTTAGCGCTTGTAAAAAGAAGGTATTAAGATCAATTTAAATACATTGTTCGTCAAGATCGATCTGATGCAAACAGTATATATATATAACAGGCGGCTTTATCATATCCTTTGATGTGCGCCACAGTGAACGTTGGACAAGTGGATGAATCCTCGTACATGATATTAGCAATAATCTGTTGTGCATGCGAATAAAGCAATTATAGACGTATGAGATCTACACACGTCAACATACATAATATCACCGTTTAGATAATCGTAGTAGCCTAGTGGTATTGGAATTGGACTGCTGAGACGAGGTCTCGGGTTCGATCTCAGTTTTACCATGGCACATACCAATGACTTTTCGATGCTTTTCGAAGTTATGTGTGTATTTATCGCAGGTTTTTAAGTGCCCAGTTACTGGCAATCGGCTCGCCACCTATTACATTGGGACCTAAACCTAAACTGGCAAAATGCGGGTGATAGCACTTCTGCTTACCCCTTCGGGGATATAGGCATTAGTTTATGTTGTTATGAGTTTATGAGCCCTACACACTTTGACATACATAATAAGACATAACGAAATGTGACTACCTTAAGAGTTCCTACGTTAAACACTCTATAACCTTTTCATATATTCAGTTGAATACTGTGACAAATATTGGTGTGACCCACAGATATTAGTCCCAGGTGTTCTTTTCCCGAGTCATCGTTTGATTCGAGTGTTTACCTTTTTTCCTACAACACTGGGAACCACGGTATTATTATAACAAAGGGATGGACAAGATTAAGTATATCGCAATCTTTTCCCCAGCTATTGTAAAACTTATGTATGATCATCAATACATATACTATAGGAAATGATATCCTTATGCAAAATATTGTATATTTTTTGCTTTTTACCCCGGATGAAAATAGGCGTGCATATGTTTTAAAAAAATGTTATGTTGCAACATATATGCATGTTTCTAAAATTATTATGTTGCAATTACATAAGTTATAAATACATAAGCTATTTTTACTTCAAAAATTAAACCTAGATCTTCGGATATGAGTATAATCAGTTACTTATATAAATTATTTCTCCTGCCAAATAACTCGAATTATTGTCAATATTATGAGTGTGTTAATGTCATTAGCAAGTAGACTCTCGAATTTTGATTGCTAAATACTGAACCTTTTTAGACAGTAACAACTTATTTTGTATTATCGGACAGATTTTAGTAGAAATAAATAAAGACCCTTTCGATTTAACGTCTGAAAATAAACAAGTTTGACTTAAAAGTTCTCTTCGTACCAACACTCATACGTTTCATTTGTTAATATACGTACACTGCCACCTACAAGTGATATTCTATAAGTTATGTTGACTACGTTTACAAGAAATTTGCAATTTTAGTATGGACTGGACTTCAGTTCGATCCCGGGTTTTACCATAGCACACACCAATGACTTTTCGATGCTTTTCGAAGTTATGTGTGTATTTATCGCAGGTTTATAAGTGCCCGGTTCTCTCCCGGCTCCCGGCTCGCCACCTATTACATTGGGACCTAAACATAAACTGGCGAAATGTGGGTGTTAGCTCCTCTGCCTACCCCCTCAGGGATATAGGCGTTAGTTTATGTTATGTTATAAAACATTTTGAAATTCGAAAATTCGAAACTTCGTAAGATAAATATTGATTTATTTCATTTCTTTACTTTCTATTACAAGGAAAAAGTATGAAACCGGAAATTAAACGTTTAAAAATATTGGCAATTTTCACGGGAACGCACTTATTTGATACATTTTAATTAACAAATAATAATATTAACAGTCTCTGTCAGCGCAAATATAAAGATAGGAATCTTGGTGAGTTTCTGGAAAATGTCGAAACATAAACGGATGCGAATAATGTCTATTCACAATTTAATTACCATTTATATCATTCTAAACCTACTAATACTATAACATTTGAAAACTCGAGATCTTTGGACGTTGTTACTCAATCTCGTTCAAACAGATGAATTGATCTGATATTTTTTATACATGGAACAGGTTACCATAGGAACCTTAAATCAACCAAATATTTTTTTCGCTTGGTGCGATGGTGCGATCACATCACTCGAACCATCGATGAGATGAGAAGACATCAAAACACGAATGTACTCCACTACATTCGTGTTTTGATGTCTTTTGTGTCCAACAAAAGTATGTTACTTTTGAACACTTAAATCAAAATAGTAAAGCATGAAACAGTAGCAGTGTACGCTGTTCACGCCACTATTCCAAAAGTTTTCTACAGTGGGTCTCACTACATGAAAAATGCATTTAGTTCTAGCTACAAGTTCCGCGCAGGCTATCCGTTCAAAGATGCCAACGCTTCGTAATTCAAACATCAATACCAGAAACATTTTGTATGAACTCGGACTTTCAACATGTTTATTGTTTAATATTTACACTTGGCAAACATAAAAGTTTCATAGTAGTTGGACATACAGTTGAAATACACGTTTAATTTACGTGGAAAATATGACAAAAAAAATTGTATGCACAGTCGACAAAGGATGTAAGTGTATCCCTTTTTTATGTTACTTTTATCTTTTGTTAAATGTATATATTTAAATTATATTATATTAGTCACTAGCCGACACATCCTGGTTTTGCCCTTGGAAGTAGAAGCCCAGAATTCATTAAATAATATATCGAAGTCTGACGGATTTGGTGACATTAGTTATTATGATTACTGTTCCGCTTCCTTGAGTTGAGTAGTAGCATGATTTTATATAGCCTATAAACCTTTCTTGATAAACGGGCTAATCAACACAAAATATTTTTTTCAATCCAACCTGCAGTTCCTGAGATTAACGCGTTCATCCAAACAAACTAACTCTTCAGCTTTATAATATTATCATATGTGTAATAATCTTTGTCAGTACCACGTAATAGGGGTGAGCCTATTGCCGTTATCAGGCACTATTGTTTTTTTTTGCCTCGAGACATCTGAGGCCTAACCCTCCGGGGATAAAGGCGCGATTATATGTATATGTAATAAGAACTGGTAGTCTTTATATATTATTATATTAGTCTATAAATAGATTAAATAATATATATCTATAATCGATTGTTTTCAACAACTATGCGTCAATCTGGTTGCATCCAACCTTGCACTTAGGAGCGCGAAATCCGTTCTGCGAGTGATTGTCGTCTCCGGCACCATGAGTAAAACCTAGGCTAAACCCACGTCCGTAATTGAGCCACTATTCCAGCATGAAGGTCAATCTCTGGCTCTGGTGCATTCATTCCTCGTGAGGAATGGATAATAAGGCTCTAGGGCTGAGGGCATCGATCTTTCGCTTCCGCAAATATCTAGATAAACCAAATGGACCAGGTGCACGCTTCGAGCTTTAAAAAGTAAGCTTAGGATACAATTGGGATTGGTGATCGAATGATGATGATGATGATAGATAAACCTACTCATTAACAAACATATAACAGAAAAGGTTAATGTTTATATACCGGATAGTTCCTGATTTTGAAATACCAATCGTTCTTAAGGCAACAAATACAAATAATAACAACAAATAACAAATACAAACAATAAAAAAATATATAAAGTTGTAACTATATCTAATGTTCCACTGAAGTGCTTAGAAAAGCTAAAGTTTTCCGAATATTGTGATAAGAATACGGTCAAAAGAGCCGACAATAGCTAAGACTGTAAATGGCATGTCGCAAGTCGAAACGAGCTCGTGGGCGGCCGGCGCCTCCTTCTGCGAGTAAGTAATGCTCGTGAAGGAGGAGGCGGTTCGGGAGCGGCAGCGGGAGCGACGAAGGATCGCAAGCCAAGCTGCCCACGTACGAAAGCAACTCGGGCGTCGGAGGTCGATGAACTACCTCCGCCCCCCATAAGCGCAGGCCTGGGGGTGACTGGTGGAGCCGCCTGTCACCCTGGCAGAAGCAGGCCACGGCGGTGGCGCGCCTGGCTGAGTTGGGGACTCTGTAGTCCCCACACACCCGAGGAGAAGGCCAGATCGTGAGAGATGGCCCTGGGTCGGCCGGGGTGCCAGTCGCCGGGGAGTCAGACTGGGATATGCCAGTCAACCTCACCTTCGGCAACCAAAACGACCCACAGGCGGCGTGCGTTTTAGTCGGTTCGAGTCCGACATAACCTCTTTCACCTGCTCCGGTAGGGAGGAATCCGTGGGGATTTTGCGCACGTAAAAAAAAATAAAGTCGAAACGAGCTATTGGGAAGGTTTTCCTCCCCGCAAACCTCCATCCCCTCAATTTATATACATAGTTACAAGGATCCTCTTACTATAATCTTTATGCATTGAATTTTTACAGTTTGCTTCGCTTCGTATGCATATTTGTTATACACCAAGACTTGGCCGTTAGCGCTGCTGTTCAGTCGCGTAAAAAATGACGCTGAATTCAATTTGGCACACCCGTTGCTACCATCTCGTTTCTGTTATGGCCAGCATATTTTTGAATGGAGTTACTTTACATACAAAATTGTAGCACTTAAAAATTTGAATGCCTATGTGTTTGCCGTGTTTTCCTTTACTACCCTTTTTAGGACGAAATTGGACAATCCACTTTGAGTTCAGTCAGTGTTGACTGACTAATATTATGATGACTGAAAAATTATAAACAAAATAGACAACTTTATCGGTGCCACACTGTGAGAATCGTTTTTCAAAATACATTTTAAGAACACAATTCTAAAATACGCGTCTCAACAACAACTGAATGTTCTACAAAGAAATAAATGGGTTCGCATCAAGCCAATCTCTTTCTATCGGAGTACTTGATTGGGTGCTCCACAATACTTTGTTACTTACACCCATAGTTCAGTTCAAGTAATCACTATTTTGTCAGAAAGACTGCCCTATTTCACAAAGCACTCACGACAAACTCCACACTGCGCTTGAGAAAATACATGAACTTTTTCATCTATTTTCTTGTTTCTAAAGCAAAATGTATTATATTTAGAATAGAAACATACATATTTTATTAATTGCGATTGATGATTGAACTAACATAAAGTATCAGTTATTTATTCATTTATATTTTTATACCCTAATTACGACCTGTTTTATTTGGTCCTACATAATAGCGTAAATCTTTTTCCATACATTTTTTAGGATGCCTGGTACAGAATAGTACCAATTAAAATCATACATAGATTATTATCTAATAGCTTAAGGAACTAAATTTATAATTAATTCAAATATATAATGAACAAGGCCGCGTGGTTTCCGGCAGAGTAGAATTTGGACCACCCCATCTCTTCCCATGTGGTGTCGTACAAGGCGACTAAGGGATAGGGCTGTTTAACATCAGAGAGATATATACAGCCCAGACTCAGCCTCAGATTCATGGCACGAGGCAATAATAGAGCCCGGAAAACGGCAATAGGCTCACCCCCTATTACGTGGGACCGAATACAATGATGGTGAAATGTGGGTGTTAATTCACCTCCGCCTAACCCTCCGGGGATAAAAGCGTGGTTTTATGTATATGTTATAGGCAATGTGTATAATGCAGGCATTCTATACAATACCTAGGAAATGTATAGAATGCCGGGGTCGTTCAGGCAATATATGAAATGCATTAGGCGTGATTATGCATGCATATAATGAACAAAAATCTCTGATCATTATCCATCACATGATCATGTTGCATCTTTTAAAATCAATTAAAACCATCGCTGTCTAGATAAGTAATATATCACTGTTGGATTCTGTTTTTTAAAAGATAGGTACTAAATAAATGTTTTAGGAAAACGTTCACAGAGTGTGCACTTCATTTTCCCAAGTGCAAATTTAGTGGTTTCAGCTCCTGACAAATCCTAACACGAGTGTTTTAGTTCATTTGGCACCATTGCGAGCGTGTGACATGTTTTAGTTGAAGATTTGCTGTTATATACGTCAGCGTTTGGCTTAAATGCCGAGCTGCCTTGACTGAAAAATGGTTAAAAATAACTCTACATATCTAATTCTTTTTTAGTCTCTATCTCTAACTTATACACAACTTATTTGCCTTTTGTGTCATTAATGTGTCCCACAGTTATCGTAAGCGTGCCAAAATATTATGAAAGTATTCAGCATAATATGCATCGCGATTGGCGACTGACTTTTTGGCTTGTAACCAGTCAAGTCACTGTTGTGACTTAATGTGATGTCATGTATGAGTTTAGCAACACCAATTTTCGTACTAACTACGTTTAATGACAATTCTGTTTACTTCTGTTTTAAATCGCTGTTTTTTTTTTAAATAAGTACTAATATTCCCCTCTAACCCACCAGTGAAATGACCGGGATTCATACCCGTGTCTTCTCGATCCGAAGATCGATACCTTAACCTCTAATCAAAAGTGTCATATACACACTACCAATCCACCATCTCCCCTAGTACCTACTATTTATTTGGTCCCCCAAACTATTATCTTGTCGAAAATCTAATTCGACAAGATCAATAATTGTCTGAACCAATTCCCAAACCAATATTATACGATGAGTAACAAGTGTTTAAGGTACATCTGCCATTGTGACCTTCGCTCTCCAACTACTGGCAATATTCAGTTAAAGGTTAACTACATTTCAGTCCGAGAATAGTACAGTTATAATCACTTTCATCAAAACGAGGAACAGTTTTTGATTGTGTTGCGTCACACGTATTATTTGATTGAAATGAAATTCTAGTGAATTAATATCGCAAAAGTTATCCTTGAGATTGTGAGTAGGTATTGTTGTAATGCTGGTAAAATACGATGAGCTCGTTGATATTATTAATCATCTTGATAACAATATTTCTTAGGAACTATCGTATACAATTAAAACAGCAATGAAACATATTTAAAATAGGTAGGTATTTCCGCGTGCCGCGTGGTTTCCGGCAGAGTAGAATTAGGGCCACCCCATCTCTTCCCATGCGGTGTCGTACAAGGCGACTAAGGGATAGGGCTGTTTAACATCAGACAGATATATACAGCCTCAGATGCATGGCTCGAGTCAACAATAGTGCCCGGAATACGGCAATAGGCTCACCCCCTATTACGTGGGACCGAATACAATTATTGGTGAAATGTGGGAGTTAATTCACCTCTGCCTAACCCTCCAGGGATAAAGGCGTGATTATATGTATGTATGTATGTAGGTATTTAAGAATGTAACAAATAGGTTTACGTAATAATATCAACAATCTACACAATTTTTTTTTTTTTATACCACTTAGTTGGCAGACAAGCACACGGCCCACCTGATGGAAAGTGGTTACCGTGACCTATGGACGTCTGTAACACCAGAGGAGTCACAGTCGCGCTGCCAACCCTGTAAGTACAGAGTTTCTGTGCCGTCAGCAAAAGACAAAGCAGGACAAGCAATAGAGAGGCGAGCATCACGCACCGCTGCGGTCTGCTTCTGCCCGGGTAACAGGTGCCTTCACCTGTTACCCCCAGGCCCACACTCATGGTTTTGTTAATATCCTTCGCTCCCGCTCGACCGACTACTTAACGAGCATTAGTTATTCGCAGAAGGAGGCGCCAGCAGCCCACGCATCCACGTAGCGAAGCATAACCCCGAGCAAGGTGGCGAGCATGAGAACTCTCACTCCCAGGAGCACCACTCTAGCCCCTCCCTATTCTAAGGCACTCTGTGAAAAGAAACTGTCAAAGTAAACAATGTTTGCATCAAAATGTACAATGCAGCAATTCACAAAAAAATATTAACTTCCCCACGAATATCTCTGAATCTATCGCAGCATAATCTTATAGAACATAGGTACATATGACAAGAATAGAAAATTTTGTTTTATGATTCCTCTAGAGAAATCGTATAATATATTCTTTCTGTCAGATTTAGCCGATCATATTTTACGGGCGTTCCGTTCAGGGGTGTGACATAAAATTACATTGCAGAGGACTCAGCTTTGATTTATATACAAAACATATCAAACGAGCTTGGTTTTATGGAACTCACAAGTTGATAAATCATACGATTTATCAGCAATCCGTCGGTCATGATGCGGACTGTCCACGAAATTAGATAAACAATTGTGTTCCAAAAGTTGATACAGTCACAAATCAAAATAAAAATAGCATTTATGCTAGGTCAACAGTAACGATTTTGAATATTCTGTAGGATGGAGGTTGAATCGTAACATTTCTGAAAAAATTAGGTTTAAAATAATGGCTCCTTATTTTTTTAAGTAAAACCTTCTTTACGCGCCTTGGACAGTTTTCATAGAAAATCTTTTGGGTGAACTGTAATCATCAATGAGGATACAATTTAAAAGCTTAAACTGTATACAAAATCTATAGGCGCAGCAAGTGCCATGACAACGCGGCGTAAAAAGAAGCTGCTTCTTCAGCATAAGTTGACATTATCCATACATCCCACGACATGCATACATTGATAATTTAAATCAATATTGATATTGATCACATATCAGAGATCAGATATTGATCAATGTTGTCATTAGCTTACTCACACAAAACGGCAGGGTATACATTACAAAACTAGCTTGTGTTATGGAATCTAGAATGCCGATAAACATACTTATATTCGGACCAATGCAAATATACATATGCATAAAATATATGCATTGAGCAGAAATCGAACGAGCACCCCATGCGTACTAGTCGAACGTTCTACCGCTACGCCACACCTTTTGCCTTGGTTTTTCTTCTTAGCGGCCTTATTTTTACTAGTTATAGATTCTTTAAGTCCCAACTAAAAATAACTCTTTGGTAAAGATGTGAAATGGATTTTTTACGAGGTAGGACATGGCGATATTTCTGTCCAATTGAGCAGTCCGCCTGGGGAAGTACCTCCGCCCTACAGAATACCACGGTCATAATAACTTCGTGTTGTGTTTCCTGTGGTGAGTAGGGTAGCCAGAGCTCACTGGAGTGTTTGTGCTGTCAGTGAGAAGACTAAAGGCTTCCCCTGCTTTGTCTTCTACACTGACGGCACAGAAACTCTGTGCATACAGGGTCGGCAGTGCGAGTGTGACTCCTATAGTGTTACACACGTCCATAGGCCACGGTAACCACTGTGCTTGTCTGCCACCTAAGTGGTATAAAAAAGAGGTACCTACCATTCTACCATTCTAAAGCGTTTTCCAAAGATTGCTACTCAAAAATCTTGCACCATTACTACTCATAATCTTGTAATATATATTCTAATAATTAATATTCCGGTGTGAGTTCAATTTCAATACTTTCATTCTCAACATTGCTGGCTGGTTTGCATGTCAAACTCATAAACCGACGTTAAATTTCATCACCCGTTATAATGCTTTTCCTACATTCGGGAACTGAATCCAAATTGGTTTGTTTAAGCATGTCCACAGCGTCTGTTTTCATTGATATTTTGGTATACTCCTAATACACATATCTATACCTAGGCACTTTTTTTTTTTTTTTACTTGCGCAAAATCCCCACGGATACCTCCCCACCGGAGCCGGTGGAGGAGGTTATGTCGGACTCGAACCGACTAAAACGCACGCCGCCTGTGGGTCGTTTTGGTTGCCGAAGGTGAGGTTGACAGGCATATCCCTCGCACCCCGGCCGACGGCACTACTTAGGTGATGGTTAGATGGCTTTAACTCAATGCTTTTCGAGGAGGTAGAACACGATGGTACTTCCATCTAATTAAGCAGTTCGACTTAGGAAGTACCGCGGCCATAATAACCTTGTTCCCGGGCGGTAAGTAGGTTAGCCAGAGCTCACTAGAGAGTTTTTGTGCTGTCATTGAGAAGACCAAAAGTTTGTTCTGCTTTGTCTTTTACACTGATGGCGCCGAAACTCTCTGTGCTTAGAGGGTTGGCAGCGCGAGTGTATATTCCACTGTAAAAACTTTCCATCACGTGGGCCGTATGCTTGTCTGCCGCCTAAGTGGTATAAAAAAATATATTACTCACATATTTGAAAGTTAAATGGTAAAGGATACCTTGCTGTGTTTTTACTTTTTATATTCATAAAATTTGCAGTTCCCTCAACAATCAAAACGTTAAATGAAAACAAAACACTAAAACTCGAACCAAATAATAAAACCCAAGCGATACTTTATCGACCAAAACTATTTTCATATTCACAGAGTGTTAAAGTTATAGAACTGTATGTTCTACTATTGTTTTTTATAGACTAGAACTAAAATATGTTTCAGAGTTTAGATATTGCAAACCCAATGACCGTAGCGAAAATAAAAATGAAAATATTATTTTTTTCTATTCATTTATGTAGGATATAGCAATATGACTTCACCTCGCCTAATCATCAGCATCAACATTAACAACATCAACAGTGTTACAATGGTGACTCTCAGCTTGACAGGCTCACCAGATGCTTTTTCACGATCCAGCTGTAAGGAATGTTTGTGATATGCCATTTTAATATCTTTACATATTAAGACCATGATATTCTGTTCGTGTTTCACTAATCTCCTTCCAAATGACTCCACCAGAAAGTTCGTGTGTGTTCAAATATACCCCAGAAAAGTTCATATTCGCAACTGGACTCGGTGAATTGCGCTACAGTCAATTGATATTTTATAATTGGGAGTGTGGCGTCTGTCAGACCCGCTAGTACCCACAAAAGATGACAAAGAAACGAGTATGTCCGAAGTCAAAGGCAAAAAAAAGATTTTCCTTTTCCGGAAAGCTTAAGAGTGTAAACACATACATACGTACAATCACGTCTTTATCATTGGAGGGTTAGGCAGAGATGAATTAACACCCACATTTTTTCACCAATCATGGGTGAGCCTATTGCCGCATTCCGGGCACTATTGTTAACTCAAGCCATCTATCTGAGGCATCCTCAAACCATACATTTGAGGCTGAGTCTGGGCTGTATATATCTGTCTGATGTTAAACAGCCTATCCCTTAGTCGCCTTGTACGACACCACATGGGATGAGATGAGGTGGTCCAAATTCTTCTCTGCCGGGAACCACGCGGGTAACGTTGCTCGCGTGTAAACACAACACAATCCGATAGTGACTAACGCTAAAATTATGATAATGACTATACTACGCTTGCACTTTGCCTGTTTGTCTAAGTAATGTAAAAGAATATAAATAAGCAGACGTACGATAATTTATTCAGCTTGGTTTGAGGGTTAAAATTCCCAAAGCTTCACCTTATTTTGTTCATATACTTCAGGACATATTTATCTAATCAGTCTAGTTGGATTTGGACAGCACAATGCCCTCCTTACTTATGTTAGACTAGGTGAAATCACATATGTACCAAAAAAAGACAGGAGTCGATCGCTCAGCAAACAAACGACAGCTCCACGTCCCCGTAGATTATAATTATGTACGTGTAAATAGGATAGGACAATAAAAAAACAGCATTATGAATTTATATAAATTCACACTAATTCACTGTACATATTATAGCGCCCCCACGACCCGTGCAGGGGAAGCGGCGTCTCTGGCACTACTCGTCAGCGGACTGGGATGGACTTCGTGACTATTTTGCGTCCATCCCGTGGGTTGAGCGCTGCTTTGAAGGTAAGAACCCATCGGATTGTGCTACTGCTGTCGCCGGTGAGATCGGTCTGGGTATGGAATACTATATCTCATACACCGATGTCACCGGTGACCGCGGGGTGCGCCCTTGGTTCGGGCGCGAGTGCGCAGAAGCTGTTGAACAAAAACAGTCTGCGTACCGCGCTTGGGTAAGGGCGCGCGCCACGCGCCATCCCAATCTGGGCCACTTCAAGGCGGCGTACAACAGAGCCACAAAGGTCTGTAGAAGGGCCTACGTCAGAGCGGATGCCCTGCGCATAGCGCGGCTTGGTCAAGAGCTAGTGATGCATCCCACGGGAAGCCGTGGCTACTGGCGACCGGCTAAGGCCGTGCAAGCCAATTTCTGTCAGCCTTCGCTGCCTCCGCTGCGTAATCCTGATGGATCCCTGGCCCATGAGCCGCAAGAGAAGGCAAATCTGCTGGCTAATCTCTTTGCGACCAACTCCCGAATCGATGATTGTGGTACGCAGCCACCAACACTACCCGACAGTGACCACGCGATGCCTGATATCCATATCAGGCAACGCGATGTCCGTGCAGTGCTGCAATCACTCGATGTCCGGAAAGCCAGTGGTCCGGATGGTATTCCAGCGGTAGTTTTGAAAAAATGTGCACCGGAGTTGTCTCCAATGCTTACGCGCCTGTACCGGCTATCCTACAGTTCGGGTACAGTGCCTTTGCCTTGGAAAGAGGCGAATGTTCAGCCGATTCCCAAGAAGGGGGATCGCTCGGAGCCAGCCAACTATCGACCCATAGCCGTCACCTCAGTGCTGTGCAAAGTGTTCGAGCACATAATTAACAAACAGCTCATGCGGCACCTAGAGGATCACTCCTTAATTAATGACCGGCAATATGGCTTCAGACCGAAACGGTCAACGGGTGATCTTCTAGCATACGTTACCCATCTTTGGGGTGAGGCTATAGACAAGCACGGCGAGTCACTGGCAATTAGTCTTGACATCGCCAAAGCTTTCGATAGAGTCTGGCACAAATCGCTTCTTTCCAAGCTACCTGCCTTTGGTCTGCCTTCTAGGCTGTGCAACTGGGTTGCTAGCTTCCTGCAGGGGCACCGTATTCGCGTCCTTTGTGACGGACGAGCTTCGGAGTTTCTGCAGGTTAATGCTGGCGTGCCCCAGGGGTCCGTCTTATCACCCACTCTCTTTCTTCTGCATATCAACGACATGCTGTCTACCGGCAATGTTCATTGTTATGCAGACGATAGCACTTTACATGGGAGTTATCATGGACATCCTGCGGCCAAGCAGTCAGATATCGCAGAGAAAAGGCAGCTTCTTGTCACTGAGCTTAACGGGATCCTGAATCACATTTCTCAATGGGGCTCTGAGAACCTGGTTGAGTTCAATGCCAAGAAGACGCAGGCATGTGCGTTTACAGCAAAAGTATCTTCTTTCCTTCCCCTCCCCACTCTTCAGAGCACGCCACTGCCACTGCAGGACAATCTCAATATCCTAGGTATGGATGTTCGCTGCAACCTGAATAACAAAAACTACATCGAAAGCATCATCAAAACAGCCTCACGAAAACTCGGAGTCCTGAACAGAGTGAGACGATTTTTCACGCCGGAGCAGCGGTGTCTTCTATACAAGACACAAATTCGCTCCTGTGTGGAGTACTGCTCGCATCTCTGGGATGGTTCAGCAAAGTACGTACTAGATGCTCTGGACAGGTTGCAGCGACGTGCGGTCCGCATCATTGGGCATCCCGAGATCACGAACACCCTAGAACCTTTACAGCTGCGTAGAGATGTTGCGTCCATGGCTGTATTTTAACCGTCTGTGCCATGGGGAGTGTTCTGATGAGCTCTTCCAATTAGTCCCACCCTCCCCTTTCCTACACAGGACAACACGTGCAGGTCTTAGATGTCATCCGCACACGGTGCAAAACATCCGATCAAGAACCAAGCGGTTCGGAGACTCTTTCCTCTGCCGCACCATTAAGGCCTGGAATTCATTACCAGCTCACGTGTTTCCTTCTTCCTACAGTCCCGGGTCCTTTAAGCGGGGCGTGAAAAAGCATATGATAAGGCCGTCAAGCTGAGTGTCACCATTGTCACACGGTATGTGTAAGTAATGGTGACCCTCTTTTCTGGGACTTTGCCTTCAGCTTACCATCAGGCAAGGCGAAGTCCAATTGTCCAACACGACACTTATACAGATCTCTTCCAGACAAACATAAGTAGACTGAAGTAGCTGACACAACCACAGGTCGAACACATCATCGACCTTATCTAGGACCTAAGATGTTTGCAAAATGTGCTCTATACATACAGCACAAGTGTTTCTTGGGTGACTTTTGAGGATAGCATGGGGTTGACGAATTCAAATCCATCAAGTAAAGATACCCGATAGAGACACAAAAACCCGCAAGTCTTAAAAACTGCGGTAGCCTAGTGGTGTGGGTAATGGACTGCTGAGACCGAGGTCTCGGTTTCGATCCCAGGTTTTACCATGGCACACACCAATGACTTTTTGATGCTTTTCGAAGTTATGTGCGTATTTATCGCAGGTTTATAAGTGCCCGGTTAATGGCAATAGACTCGTTACATTAGTATCGACTTATTACATTAGGACCTAAACATAAACTGGCGAAATGTGGGTGTGCGAAAGACCGAAACATAAACTAGCACCTCTGCCTACCCCTTCGGGGGATATAGGCGTGAGTTTATGTATTTACCCGCAAGCGCAAGTCGCGGTTTAGGTACAAGATTCGTATCCCGAGTTATACCACATTAAACTATTCCTTAACTTATCCATCCCACCCCACTATTTGATCCGAGCCACCTTCCTTATAATCCCGCCAAAACAAATTAACGAACTTATTCGACCGATCCATCCAACGTAGGTATAGCGTTGCGACTCGTCAGCACCCTATCGGAGGGGTGCCGAATTAGCTATAGCATTTAAATTGAAATACTGGCAGGCTAACTCAATTTCTGGGGGACGGAGCGAGGCGGGATGCCGTGTCAACCGGTGTAGACATGCTCTAGCATATGCTCATCTATCTGTAATAATCGTATGTAATATTTGGAGAGCCTTAATTGTTTCATGACTTGCTAAATGGTTCTAGAAAAATAATGATGACGTGGTATTTTAGAGAACTTGATAAACAATCTTAAGGCACTACAATTAAGACGTAAAATCATGTAACAAAAATAACATTTATACTCTAATTAATTAAAACACACTAAAACTAAACCAGTTAAACTAAACCAGGTATCTAAGTATTTATTCGTTAAATAGTACATACAAAAATACATATAATCACGCCTTTATCCCCTAAGGGTTAGGCAGAGGTGAATTAACACCCACATTTCATCAATTATTGAATTCGATCCCACGTAATAGGGGGTGAACCTATTGCCGTATTCCGGGCACTTTTGTTGACTCGAGCCATGCATCTGAGGCTGAGTTTGGCCTGTATATATCATATATAAATAGTACTCTTAATTAAACTTAAAGCTATTATTTGCATTGCGTAGGTTTTATCTAATCACGTGAGACTAGTAATAATGAAAACTGAAACCAGTGGCACTTCTAAAGTGCCGACAAAAAGATCCAAGAAAACTTGGACAATTAAGTATAATTATGTAAATAGTCAAATACAGAGGTGTGGTGCAAATTGTCACAAGAGGTGTCGACTGTATCACAAGTGTAATGATATTATCCTATCTCGCAAAATACTCATCACACCCAAAGAAGTTTTCGATTCAAAAAAACTCATGGCTTGCAAACTTGTCTTGGATAGCGCGTGATCTTTTTTCTAAAACCACTCTCATCATGTATGAAACGGGTATATACACATATATATAATCATCTGTATCATAATATTTTAAAACATTATTTCACTTATCAGCTTTTTAATAAAAAAAAACTTTGGCAGCAAATTCAAACAGAAAAGATTGAAAGAGCCTATAGTAAAATGCGCTTACATTGACCAAATGTAGCGTTATTTGAGACAACACTCAATGCCAATCCAATCACGGTAACCTAAAGTGAATACTGGCCGAAAGCTTACGTGTGATACGTGACTTAACTTACGAATTTTTTGCGCCTCAACCATGATGAAAACCTCAAGTCCTGTATAACCCTCTCTATCCTTTTGTATGTGTAACCTTTTTGCAGCTAAATAATCTATCTTTATAAATTTAAAAGAAATTCGTGTTAGTTACACTACTTTTAACTCTAGAACGGTTGTACTGATTTGGTTGAAAATTGGTGGGGAGCTTGTATGAGGCTGTAGCTTAGAACCAGGAGACAGACAGGATACTTTTCATTCCATTCGACCTCATTCCCGTGGCACGTGACATAAAACCTCAAAGATATAGAAAGTTGCTTTAAAACGTGGTATAACTAAAAGGCATCTGACTTGAAATAACAAAACGAAAAAAAAAAGCTAAATGTAATTTTGTCTACGGTTAAGTATGGTTGAAAATCTAATAATTATGAATTGTGTAACAAATCAATAATAAATAATAATCAGTACCATCTTTTTCCAGAAGATAAACATAATATGAAAATAGATAAAACACATAGGTTCGAGTTACAGAAGTGAAAAATCCTAATATAAGAAATCTCTAAATTTTTAAATTCATATTCAAATCACTTATTTGTGAATGGAGATTGAACGATTCTTTAGTGGCTTATTTTGTATAGATCAATAATTAAAGCATTAGATTAACTAAACAGATCACCCATTGTTGAGCTGCTTACAGTAAGTCTGTTGCAATTTTAAATAATTATGTTTTTTCTTACTGTCCTTACACACTTCTCGAGCTTCCTCTACCGTCATTAAACCGTTCATTCAAGCCCCCGAGTCCAGGAGTATTCCTACTTTTTTACAGAACGGCTAGGACTAGAATGCCAGCAGCCAGTGAGCATGTATGAAAACGGAAAAGAGACTACATCGTATTTATATTTCATATAGTTTTGTTGCTAACGGTATAATATAAAATAAAATAAAAATAATAAAAAAAAATAATAAAATAAAATATGACATTATGAAAATGAATTTTTATGTTTTCAGATAAACTTTATTCAAATCGTCGTTCAATTTGGGTAAGGTCTCGGCCATCACTATGAATGTCCTAATAATATTCATACATTAAGCGTAGGCAACCGACGGTGACGGGGGTGACGGGTGAAGTTGCCTGTCACCCTGGCAGAAGCAAGCCCATTTCCGGGGACTCTGTGGTCCCCACACCCGATGAGGGCCAGATCGAGAGAGATGACCCTGGGTCGACCGGAGTGCGAGGGATGTATGCCTATTAACCTCACCTTCGGCAACCAAAGGTGACTCAGGCGCCGTGCGTCTTAGTCGGTTCGAGTCCTCCCACCGGTTTGCAGATAACATTGGTTAAAAAACTTATTTTTATGGGTTTTTATACCACTATTTTAGTACAATAGACAAGTATACAGCCAAGTATAAACCTTGTGATGTCTTTATTGAAAATCCCATATTGTAGTAGCTTGTGCAGCAAAATGTGCAAACAATAATATTAATGGCACTCATTTTAAAATGTTACTTTACTTTGTCGAGTAACGTGTCTTTCGTCAGTAGTATGACCATTTATCTTCCTTTTTGGAAGCATTTAGGGTCCTTACCGCAGTTGCCCACAAGGGACCTACAATATTTAACTGTGTTTAATTTTTCTTGTCACTTTATCTTTTCTATAAGTTGTTTACACAATTTGTAATCCATTGCCATGCCTTTTATAAATATAATATTTTAAAATATTCCTCAAACTATCAATCGTATTTAAAGATTGGAAACTTAATGCTACTTAGATTTGCTGAATTTCTGCAAAGATTCACTCTTATTTTTTTAATCTATAGAGTTTAACATTATATTTCATTTAGATCGTTTATTCACAAGTTTTTTATTGAATATTACGTCTTATAATTCCTCATAAAAATGGTTTTTGTAATTTAAATGAAATTTAAATTCCAATTTAAACCAAGTTGTCAAAATTTAAATAATAATATGTTTGTAGTTAGTCCTCTGAAAAGCTGTTTTCGGTATTAAAATTTTAGTTTCACAAATTGAATAACGTATTCTGATATGATTGAACAACCTCTAGTCCTTTTATACTACTTGAACTAGATTTGAACTCACTGCAGTATTGACACGATTGGCATAAAAATGTAAAAAACTGTTGCGTAAAAATGTGAAAATCGTCCATAAAAATATATACTATCACTTTTCTACCTGTGTATCATTAGCCTAAATATTGTAGAAAAATATCATACACATTCAAATTACATTTTCACGATCTTTTTTTGAGGTTTAAGATTTTATTATAATCTTTCTTTGGTTGACTTATAGTAAACCAAAAATGTGACACAGCATCACTGTGAATACAACGACTAAATCATTGAGATTGATCTAGTTATTTAGACATTTGATAGCATTGTAGTAAGCTATGACACTCCACAAAAAACTTAACTCATTAACAAATAAAATGCAATGAGCTTAATACCCACAATTCAAGTCTGGTTATAAAAGTATTCATTTGTATTTTGCTATATTCAAGTAAGTGAACACTAAAAGTAATAAGTGCTCTTAAACAAAAACAAAGAAGAAATAAAACAAAATTAAGAGACATCATTAAGATAATGTTGAGTAGAAAAATCTCGAATGGCGAAACAGGGCGCCGTGAGCCCGTGGCCTCTTGACACATGCAAAGAGTACACTCCAATTTGTTGCGAATTTGGTACGAAAAAATATTGGATATTTTATTGTAGATAAACGAAAATTTAGCACATTTAGTTAATATGTATACACCTACGAGGTATATGGTTCTTATAGCGACTTCTAGAATAATAATTATTGTATGTGTTGATTTATTAATTAAATTCAATTACTAGGACCTTGTTGGCGTGTTGTTGATTCAAACTGGATAACGGAATTTCCAAGGCCTCCCTTGCTTCTTCAGGGAGGATTCTTGCTAAAGTGGACCAGATATTGCTTTATTAGTATCTAATAAAATACTATATAACTGAATTTTGGCAAAAGCACACTTTAATAATATATTACTTGTTAATTTTATTTACTCAAACCTCTATTTTGAGATCATCAGGGAGATAATGATTACTTACCAAAAATGGAACGCAATATCATTCACTAACAATGAATGAATTCATTGAAATGAATCAAATAGTAATCTCTTGACATTTTGCCCGTCTGTTTCTCAGATATGACACAATAGAATACAGAACCGATTTTACCTTAAATTATGAACAAGATTTTGATAATAAATTAATTTAAGCAAACACTCGTATTACAAAATTTATTGTATCTCGTAGGCACTCGTAGGTTGATTAATAGTTTGAGAGATAAATTACTGTCAGGCACTGTCATGTGCGGTGTTAATTGTGGAACTAACTTGGATACACTAATTAATTCACATATCTTTCGAGTGAAAGATACCTAAAATTAGAACTAAAACTTGGATTGTATTCTGTGGTTTTCTGTGTCCGATATATATCTGATATAAGTAGACATTACCAGATTAATAAGGATTAATAGATAAACTTTAGAATTGTTTTCAGGAAAGGTATGAAGGTATGCAATTATTGATTTTCCAACAACTCATACTCACATAACTCGAAAATAAAATCAAGCATTATTTTTTAATTAACTTAACGTCAATCGTAGTTACTATCCAATTTTTTATGAAAGGACTGATAATAAATATAATAAATATCAATATTTTTTAGCAATATTGTGTGCTCATATGGATATACTTTGCATTATGGGATTATGTTATTGCACTAATTGATAAAGTAAACTCTCTAAAGATGCGTAAACTTACAAGCTGTGCGACACTTATGACCGTAAGAATCACAGCACTAAGGACTATAAAACATAATACACAAATATTATGAATGAACACAAGTATACTACCTTAACTACTCAAGTTGTAATCCTTTTACAATGTCATTAAATGAAACAATCACAACACTACAAAAAGAATAAGTGCTCATGGAATTCTTAGGAAGCATTTTACAGCAAACTTGTGGATTTTCCTTGGCAATAGTGGTAAGATATTACTATGCATCTTCGCTCGCTCCGGACACAATCGTAAACATAAAATGTAATACAGGTACAACAATGTCGTTTGGTTTAAGTTACAAGATCTATGTTTTATTTTACCACTATTTCACTATTATGTTTTACGTATACTGTTTTTTTTTACTTTTGCGTATTATTGTTGAATGGATCTGAATTCGGTACAAAGAAATTAGTCTGGAATTAGTAATACATAGACATTCATTCCTGAAGTATTCCAGACCTATTTACATGGATTACTGTATCAAAATTATGTCACGGATAAAATTCCGGACATTCATTGTTTCTATACAACTAAGGAGGTAAACAAACACAGGGCCCACCTGACGGAAAGTGGTTTCCGTAGCCTGTGGACGTGTGTATCACGAAGGGAGTCACACTTATTGTGCGGACCCTGTAAGAACAGGACAAGCCTTTGGTCTTGCCACTGACAGCACAAAATTTCTCCAGTGAGCTCTGGCTTTTTTTATACCACCACATGGCTACTCACCGCCGAGAACACAGCCCGAGGTTATAACCGCAATCACGAACCGCTGGTCGCGATATTCTGTACGGGGGAGGTACTTCTCCGGTCGGACTACTCAATTGGGACGGGAGTGCCATTATGTCCTACTTCCTTCAAATATCCTAGCTAATTGATTTATGTAAATATTGAATTACTACTACTTAAACAGTCAAGCCAACACATATACTTAACCTATATTAAATTATATTTCAACGCAACAGACGGCGACTTACTCGTAGCTTATGCACTGGGCATACTGATGCGTTGTGTGTGACCATGCATTGGCGGGGGTTGAGAGTATCGCATCACTTCTTTGTGAAATAATTGATAATAGGTACTTGACAGTATTGAAAGTTTACGGGAATGTTAAACATTGAAAAAAAATGCTATTGCTATATTCGTATAAACTTTTAAGTAATTTTACTTCTTGCACTTTTGCCGTAGTTTCGGTTGCTTTTTTGCAGTTACCAACAGTGCCCGGTATGTATCCCAATTAATGCATGGAGGAGATTGGCATGTAGCACCGACCCGAAATAATTGGGACAAGGGCAGGAATAGTGCATATAGTCAAATAACTGAAACAAGTCATCATAGAACCTATTAAAATAGTTTTATTCTAATACTTGATATTCTTTTATGTTAGCTTTAATTTGTGAAATTCTGTCTTAAAAAACCAAAACCACATTTTAACAGAATTCGCAAAACTTCCAAAAAGAGTTGAACAAAGAATCTAACTACAGTTAAGTTATGGATTCCCTTTGTTGACTTACTAAAAAGAATTTCTTAATTCCTGTTTTCTTTTACCTAGCGTCTTTCATCTTGCACCAAAGTATTTGTGTGCAGGTGTTGGGCAGAGTTTTACGTGAGTAGTTTACTGAAGAAATCACGGCGCGCTGGCCACGGGCCGCGCGCATTTGTACACAGCACTTGTCGTCCACTGCGCTCTAAACGACAACCGCCCCTAAATACATTAAAGAAATTTGCCTACAACATACTAGTGTTACCAAGTTGCTATTTTTTGTACCATAGTTATAGTTTCATCGTGATTTTCATAAAGAGTAGATGCAACTTAACTTCCGAAAGTACCTCTACTTTAAAGGAAACTTTATTTATATTTTTCACGGCCGGTCTAGTTTACTTAGAACTTCTGGAGTTGGCAGATATTTGCATCATAAGACAATTTTGAAACTTTTGACAATCCTTAAACTTTCGCGTTCCAGTATATGCAATAAAGTTAATGGTAGAATTGACGCGGTCAATGTGTATCCCAAGTATTCCCTTTGTATTTAATTCAAATCCCAAAAAAGTTGATATACTGTATAAAGCGGCAATAAACGAAAATATTCGCAAAATAATCGCAGTATAATACATAGGCTAGGATAATTTTTTATCACATGAATAAGTGACATCACGGTATCAACATTTCAAGCAATTGGAGGCACAGACAACCGCTACTCCTCCATATCAAAACGATCTTATTACATTTGCAATAGAATACAATACAATAGGTAACAATAAATGTATTATAGTTCAAAGTAAATTTACTAAGAGAGTAAAGCAATGTCACATTCGTAAAGCTCCTGAGAAGATTGATGCCCCTGAAAGCCAATAGTAAATCGATTCACACCTGCAGTCTCGTATCGAGGACCAACAATGCACTCACGGTTACGATAACTTGTTTAGTGCACTATATACTCTGAACCTAGGCAGGCTGACGTGCCTTCTAACGCATGTTTGTGACAGGACTGTATTATACAACGTGCCTACAGTCTTGACTTGTAGCGTTGTATACCCAGCCTTAGTCAGGTTTTCGTTTCAGAGGAGTTTATATTTCAAAGAAAACTAAATTAGAAAAAGTTGAATAAAATTACGTCATTATTATTAAGAAAAAAATAGTTCACTTAACTACTTAACATTATTTGATTTTTTGTGTTAACAACATCTTTTTTAATTATTGTATTGTAAGTACACTAAATTTCAATTGTTTCGACGTTTTGATGTACTTAGTTAAGTTCAAAGATTCCATTAGACACAAACATACGAAGGCATTAAGAGTGTGATTTTATCATACCAGTGGTAAACAAACACATGGCTCACCTGATGCAAAATAGTTACCTTGGCCTGGACGTGTGTAACATCAGGGGAGTCACACTCACGCTGCCGACCTCGTGAGCACAGAGTTTCAGTACCGTCGGTGTAGAATACAAAGCAGGAAAAACTTTGGTCTTCCCACTGATAGCACAAAAGCTCTCCAGTGAGCTCTGGCTATCCTACTTACCGTCAGAAACACAACACGAGGTTATTATGACCGCGTATTCTGTAGGGCGGAGGTTCTTTCCTAGTAGGATTGCACAATTATACGTCAATACCGTCGTGTACCGCCTCCAATTATTGTAATTATACAAAACATTTTTCAAATATTGTACTGTCGTCAGTCCTGGATGATTTTAAATCAATAAAAAAATGTCCTCGATGTTTAAATCAATTCGACATTCTGATGTGCTCCAAACTCGAGACCAAAGATTCAAAAAATATTATTGGTTAGTAGAGGATTTTAATCTTTAGTTCAGATTAGTCCATAGCAGAGCATTGAACAGAAGCTTTACACCTATACAGACACATTCACTCCTCCATCCTGCGAGGAAGGTAGACAAGTGTTCTCTTTTTAGTTCCGTTCTTACATGACTTACAAGCTTCCTTTGCCTAAATTAAACTATGATACAGGCGTACCGATTTCGAATGCTTTTGATCGGTCCCTTTTATAGAACTTCCCCAATTTTGTCAGACCCTTATCACCGGCAGAAATATAACACAAAGTGAGTAGTGTTATTTAGCCGGGTATGTTTTTTTTATATTTGGTTTAATAATTTATAAATTATTTTAATACTAAGAAAACCTGAAAATTCTAACGTGGTTAACTATTTTTATAGCTAACTGTACCTTCGTAAGCAATAAGCTCTTAATTACAAAAGGTTATTCCAAAGATATTAGGTATTACATACAATATTTAAAAAAATACTTATCAGTCTATAGTACTTCCTTTAATCAATATCGCTAGTACTACAGATTATACTAAAACTTATTTCAAACAAGGGTTTCTAGGGACGCGTAATTGGCTCTTACAAAAATATTTGAATAACTACATACAAACATAGACGAACTTCCCAAGCGCTCTTCAATTAGAATGATTCACAAACTCCTCGGAAACTTTGGCGGATTTCTTCCAAATTAAAAAACATACAAAAAGTTCGACTCAATCGTGCTGTTTGATCATTCCAAAAACAAAATCAACAAACGATCTTTTTCCGTATACTTTGAAATGGGAATTTTGGAGTAACGAACATTTTTGTAAGGATTTTCCTTATCTCCATGGGTGAGTTTTACACAAAAGGCGACTTAATACATCTAATGAATAGTCCAAAGTGCTATATCGTGAGTAGTGGCGATAGGGTTAGATAAAGTTTATTACCAAGTAAATTGGGGTTATCAGAGAGATGGAGTGTATCGTGTATCGGGATTTCCAATTCGAATTTCAAACCGCTCATTCCGAGAAAAGAATACCCAAAAGAAAATTGATGAAATATTGCAACCTGCAATGTATATGTTGTGTTTTTTTGCTAAATACAACGTAAACTATTACGTAGTTGATTTACAGGTATTTGTATTTTTATCATCTAATTTTATCTGCCACTTGGTGTTCATATTGAACGGTGATAACCGAGGATGCCGTGAGGCGAAACCGGTCAGGTCTTACAATTATTAAAAGAAATGTGGAAAAGGACAAGTGAGTTATCAATATCTGTGATATAAAAATCATAATGAATGTCATGCATCTTCATTCAAAAGTGACGAACATTCTATATTTAAAAAATTTCAACCTTTCATCCAACGTAAATTAAAAACGCCAATGTATGTTGCACATTTATCCTTAAATTACTAATGGTAAAAATAAAAAATAGCAAGACAATAACAAGTAGCTAATATTTAAATACGACTACCACATCTCATATTATTTATATAGAGATTCATTAAAATCCGATTTAGAGTTCCCTCCGGAGTACGTTGGTTAACTTGGAGTAAGTGAATTATCCTGCATCATGTCACTACGCGTGTGTGAATTTCCATAAATGGTGAGGATAACTTTGTCGTGTCGTCAGTCGCGTCAGCTCGTCGACACGTGTGGTGTCTCATGGTTGATTTGCTTGTCATGTTATACTGTCACAGTTTTGCTTCAATCTGTAAAATAAGATTTGAGTTTTTTAGGAGATTAATTTATTATTTTAGGTGTATAAATTCAATAGGTAATTTTAATTTTAAAATTAATTTAAAAGTAATTTTTACATGATAACGGTAATACTCATACTTTCTTGTCCTAATATTGTAAACAAAAACAGACCACCTTCTGTTTAACTGTGCTAGTCCGTACAAAACACTTCAAAGAAACCGAGCAGGTGACATTACGTATGACACACGGCCCGTTTTTACCGCGATGTAAGCAACCGTCGTGATATTCATAATAAAAACGGTACAGACACGGATAAAGGCCCACTGACTGCCAACACTGAGAAACTCTCAGAATATGTAGCAAGAATATCCTTTATACCTTCAAAATAAGGTTTTGTCTGAACATACAATATAGAAATATACGCTCTGATAACACTTTGTAAGTTGAACTTACCCTAATCTTGTGGTCTCATAACGAAGTTGTTGTTGACTTTAAACAGACTGATACGGTCTTAAAATTTTGTATTATTTATTTAATTAAATATTTGAATCTGTGTTCAACACATGTTGTAATTTCAGTAAGGTTTTATGGGACGCTTATTAAAGTAATTTTTTGTAATTTAAGAATATCTGAAGCGTAATTGGTTTACAATCTACGCTTCAGATATTCTGACCATTATGGTCAGATGTGGATCGAGAGTTTTAGGGTTAAATCACATAGGATACAACGTAAGTCAAGCGTAACCAAGCGTAATTGGTTTAGCCACTACGCTTCAGATATTCTGACCATTATGGTCAAATGTGAATCGAGAGTTTTAGGGTTAAATAATATGGGATAAAACCAGGGTATGATTACTCCTAAAGCATAAAGATTTAAACTCAATTTAAGGGACTTACCACCATGTTTTCAATGACTAAAATGCTAAATTCAGTATTAAACCCACTTGAAGATGGATGATGGAGTGATCTACAAATGTTTAAAACACCATATTCATTTGCGCATTTCATCTAGAGGGTAAGAGGAGATGGAGATCATAATGTAGTGAAGACAAAGAGGAGAGACCTTCAGCACCTCTAACAAATACAACCAACTCTTAACTCTTCCTAGATGATAACGAAGGAGAGACATCTCTAATGTTGCTGTTGATGATGATTGTGAAGCTGACGGTACACAGGATGTTAAGTGATGACTACGGCTAGTGATAACTTGGTATTAATTTGGCCGTGATCATATTTGCTACCTTCATGGAATTGTCTATTTTTTAATAAAATTTAATGTTTCCAATGAGCAGGTTGCTTATTTGAAACCCAAACGAAATAATGTAGTTAAAGATCAAATTGCAACCGTTGGAGTCAAGCAAGATTACTAACTTCAAGACCAACTTCTTCAGATAAGAGTTACATTTGCTGAAGTTGTTTTAATAAGTACGGGGTACCTCCTCCAAAATCTGGGAAGTTACGTTTAGTTTTAAACCTGAGTACTAGAAAGGAGGAGGTTCTCAATCTAGATGTTAATTTTTTATGTTTGTACGCGCATAGCTCCGTCTTTTGTGGACGGATTTGCGAAATTCTTTTTATGTTCGAAAGGAGTATATTTCAAAATGGATCCATTCTTATTTTATGAAGGTTTCAGAGACAGACTAAAGAACTCTTCAATAAATACTACTAAATCAGCTGCGACTACTGCAATCGCATATTATTGCATTATTTATGCAAGACCACATCATAGCATCACGCCTGTATCCTTTAAATGGGTACGCAGAAGTGTACATAATATTAAGCTATATTTTTGATGTTTTATTATTAAAATATATTTATTTCCGTTTAAGTTTAGCTTTAAGGTAGTTCTTTTTTTTTATACAGTACATTGAATACCGGAGATTCACAAGGGAACTCCTCAAAATCAAATAGAAAGTCTGGAATGAGTGAAGTATTGTTATATTTATGACGTTCCAGTAATACAGTAGGTACAGTACTGTGGTCAAGACTTACTTGGACTAAAAAGCCAGACAACATACCTTCTTAGTGATGTACAGCATAAATGGAATGCTCTAGATATGGATTACGCAGGTTGTACCCACTCCATCACTTCCCATGCGGTGTCGCACAAGGCGACTAAGGGCTGTTTAACACCAGACAGATATATACAGTCCAGACTCAGCTTAGCAATAGTACCCGGAAATTGGCAAAAGGATCACCCCCTATTACGTGGGACTGAATTCAATGATATGTGAAATGTGGGTGTTAATTCACCTCTGCCTAACCCTCTGGGGATAAAGGCGTGATTATATGTGTGTATGTATTTTTAAGTGGTTTACTTTCAGAATAATGAAAATTCACTATTAATTACTAATAAAAATGAAAAAACAAGTATTTTTTAGCAAAAAGAATGAAGCGAAATCTAGAAATAAATGCATTCAACAGTAAGCAGATATAATTCGAAAAATAAAATTGCGGGCAAGACTTACCTTGAGGTCGGTGCCAAAGTAGAATATGGGTACATACGGGTGGCAATTACGTCAATCCCGACATGTCTGCCCGTTTGAATTACTTTACCGTTGCTTTTGCACAAAACTCCACACACACTAACAAATTTCATTAGTGATGTGGCGGGACTTAGTTATGGATATCCCTACATGCCTGAATCTCACCATGTGGCTTGGCACCGACTTCAACAAAAGTCTTACGCGCATTTACATCTGCAATTATTTTTTTACTTTCCAGTGCAATTTTTTAACGTTATGTATGAAGTTAAACATTTAATACCTTTCTTTTTTTATACCATGGGACACACCTGACAGGAAGTGGTTACAATGGCCTATGGACGTATGCAACACCAGGAGCATTACACACTTATGCTGTCGGCCCTGAAGAAACCTTTTAATGCCCTTCTTGATGAACCCCATATTGTAGTCGCTTGGGAAAACCGCAGCAGGGACTACATTCCACAGCTTGGGTGTGCGAGGGATGAAGTTCCTTTCATAACGCACAGTGCGCACCATTATACAAGATACTTCACCATGGGCTATAAACTTTAAATAAAAAAATATACTTAATAGACTGTCTCTTTGGGGTATGAGTTAGCAAGCTAAATGCTATCTATGATCCTTTTTAATATCATAATCTAAGTGGTAGCTGCATGAGCTAAATAAGTTTACAATTAAATTACCCGGCGTCGGCCTCGAGTTACCCGTGTATTAAATACACCTGCGTACCTTTTTCATACTTAGAAAAAAGACATTGTCTATTCAAATAAAATTAAAAATAAATAATGGAGAAATATTATTACAAGTAAAAACGTAATAAGCTGTAATATTTTATTTGTTTATCTGTATTAACGAAAAAGACCCATAATTATGATGAATAATTGGAGCGGTAGCCTAGTGGTATGGGTAATGGACTGCTGAGACGAGGTCTCGGGTTCGATCCCAGATTTTACCATGGCACACACCAATGACTTCGATGCTTTTCGAAGTTATGTGTGTATTTATCGCAGGTTTATAAGTGCCCGGGTAATGGCAATAGGCTCGCCACCTAATACATTTTGACCTAAACATAAACTGGCGAGATGTTGATGCTAGCACCTCTGCCTACCCCTTCGGGGATATAGGAGTGAGTTTATGTTATGTTATATGTTTATGATTAGAATTTCTACAAACACGTTAGTGGTAAGACTATTTAACTATTAAAATTATAAAACAAAATGGCGTAGTTTAATTCAGCTAATCTACCAACAATTATATTGTTATGAGAGTTAACCATTGTTATTATGGTAAAATCAGGAACAGTAATTAATTTGTAATCAACATCCGGTACATTTCCTCTTAAATATTTAACTTGCACAACACAAATTCATAAAACAGATGGAATATACATAGCGCTTAATGTTTCATATAAATTTTAATGCATATTTTTCCCCTGGTTGTATTCACCAAATTTTTCTCTCCATCCTATGGTTTCCTGTGAGAAGTTGCCGCAGAGCGATAAGGCCGCCAACTGTACGTACCACAAAACATCTATCTCATATTATAATGTAATATCCTTGGTGTACAATAAAGACGTGTATTATTATATTAATTTATTACATTTTACATTTTAATGTAATACTAGGTGACAGACAAGCGCAGGGCCCACCTGATGGAAAGTGGTTACCGTGGCCTATGGACGTGTGTAACACCAGAGAAGCCACACTCGTGTTGCCGACCCTATAAGCACAGAGTTTCAGTGCTGTCAGTGTGGAGGACACAGCAGGACAAACCTTTAGTCATCCCACTGACAGCATGAATTCTCCAGTGAGCTCTCTTCCTATATAATTCGTGAAATGGTCACTCATAAGAGCAGAATTACAACAATTCATTTACTTAGCAGAATCTAATTTTGTGTAAATATCGCCACAATACAAAATATTATCCTAATACTTTTCCAATAAAGTGACCTTATTGGACGTCCTCGGAGTACAGGAGGTCCGGAAGTAGCCCCATTTCCTCTCGACGACTCCAGTTAAGCTGAATTACTTGGGTTACAAATGGGTTCAGGTAAGGTAATGTAATGGCTAGGATTCGATCACCGGGCCTCTCGATCATAAGTCCGACTCGCTAACCAATAAGCTACCGGTGCACCAGCAGATTGACAAGTATGTTGCATTCCATCCATCTAAACCAGTAATCACTCTCTATCCCCACTAAAAATAGACCTAAAAGTATACCTTTGCGACAAGAAAGTTCGCAGCGTACTTGAATTAAAACTACAGCCCGATTAAATACAACAAACCTCTGTCAGTTCTCTTGAGAAATTAATTCTTTCAAAAGAAAAAGTTCTTCAAAGGTTGTCTTAACCGCAAACGGTATGCCTTGAAAGTGAAATTAAAAGTTCTTGTTTTTACTGTACCTACACGTGGATTACTTTCTTTTAGAACGTTATCTTACTAGGTGCTCTTTGATTTTATTAAAAGAATGTTAGTAACCGAAATTACTAGAATTAACTCGAAAGCAGAGCTAAATTACTTGTATTAGATATGAGTTCATGCCGATAATGTAATGGCAAGGTTTCGAACCTCTAAATGGCAAGCCTGACTCCAGAAACACTAATTTACCGACACCGAATATGATATTCCATGTGATTGGTTGGGGTAGTGACAGAAAATATACAATGAATTTATACAGTCAGCTTCAAAACCATAATTACTACAAAGTATCAAAATGATCCTAATACCAAGGTATTAAGAGCAAATCAAACTATACCAAATATCAGAACAATCTGGAAGGGGGGAAGGCATTAAAATCATTTTGAGTACTTTGCTCGTCAAGATCGATCTGATATCAGCAACATACACGTATTTAAATTTTAAAACAAGGTTGCCTGGAAGAAATCGCTTCAGCGATAAGGCCGCCCATTGTACATCTATACAGTTGTATAGATGCTACCTACTTGTCCTACTGTAAATCTGTTGGTGTAAAATAAAGAATTATCTATCTATCTATCTATCTATTACAGTTTTAGTATTTACATACTAAAGTGTACACTTGAATCGTGAACTTCAAGACCAGCAACTGTTTTACAAATTGACTTAGGTACCTCATTTTTATTCAAATAAATGGCATTAATTTATTTGATTCGGTAGTCTCGCAACCCTGGATGCGACTATGATATTCAAATGTATCGCTTACTTTGTCCAGTATAATTTAGTTACAAATTGAGGTCAACAAATGCATAGTTTTTAGATCAAGTTTGTATGATATACTACCTGATCTAACTAAACGTTGTTATCGAAAATTAAGTAAGTAGGTATACCATATTATTAGATATTGTTTAATTCATTTAATTCGATCAATCGAGATTCGTCATTCTCGATATTAAAAATACTTTTTTCCGGAGAGCTATTTAGAAAACATATCCCACTTAAGTAATATGGGAAAGTTTTTGAGTGAATAAGTTTTTATATTTGTTACTGCCTCACGCTCTAACAATAATACGGATTTATGTGGTTTTCGGAGTACGGCATCTTATCTTAACCTATTAGCTTCGTTTTATCCGAAAAATACTAATAGATGGGTATCGCATCAACAAATTCAGTGAGGCGAACGTCACTTCCATTGTCATCAATCAATTATAAGTGCCCGGTTAATGGAAATAGACTCGCTACCTATTACATTGGGACCTAAACATAAACTGGTGAAATGTGGGTGCTAGCACCTCTGCCTACCCCTTCGGGGGTATAGGCGTGATTTTATGTTATTTCTTAGTTGCATCCAATATTTACTTTGAAAAATAGATCTGCGCCAGAACTTTACCCGACGTAGAGCATTTTCATCGACTTGCAAATGAAATCTTACTTAATTTCACTCCAACAGGCATTGAGGCCTGTAGTGTTTACATCTATGGAATAGATATATACATTATCTCACGTACACCAAAAGTAGGGTTAACTGTCATTTGAGAGACACGTACACACATGATATAGCGTACACACAAACACACACGCCTGTGCTATTAAGTGTAGTAGTGAACCAGTACTATTCATTATATTGTATTACTACGACGCAGTATTCTATTGTCTGTTGGGCATTGGCCTGTTAGAGTAAAAGCAAGTACGATTCACGAATGGAATATTATATCTTCAAATGTAATACCATTTTATGATCCTATCTTTAACACAAGCAAGTTGTACCTACGATCACGTTACATAAGTGAAGTATGTACCTACGAAAACATAACACAAACCTAACCAGTTAAATGACACTTTATTACAGAATAGTAATATTGTTTGTGTTGTTTATCGATAAAATAAAACAATAAACCAGTAAGTTATATCTTAATCGGATAGTACGAAATTATTAATATAAAGATAGGAGAGACTTACAACTATAAAATATTTTTATATTGAAGCGAATAATACTTGTTCTGAAACTCCAACGTTTTGTATTGCTTTAGTTTTAATAAATGCTCTCTGTGGATGTGGCATTAGACGATATTTGGCGAGGACCGCGGCGCGAATCGTAACCACAACTTGAGAACTTTGTCGTACAATATAGTAATCCCTTGTCGGCAATCAGCCTTCGTTTTGAATGGCCAACATACAAACATTTCTTTGTGCTCGTTTTTATTTGAGAAACAATAAAAGTAATGTGTCCTCCTTTGAAGTTTTTGGGTAACAATAATATTAACATATTCGTCTGGATAATATTGGCTAGTAGACAGACTTTGTGGAATGTGCCTCAGAAAATACGTTAAGCAGTCGGTCCCGGTTGCCATACGAACATCTATGCGGTTTTGGTCGGTTTGAGTCCGACATAACTACGGCTGGGGGAACAGGTTGGGTATTCTAGTGGATTTCCGCCCGTTAAAAAACAAGAGTCTAGGCAGTAGTTATTCCACAATAACCAATCAAGAGAAAACTTTTTCTCTATAGAAGAGCGGACTTCGTGCTTTAAATTATAAGTTTTGAATGCAACCGGGACTAACACTGATGGTGACTGTAATAAATAAGCACGTACCACAGTTGAACATACACGTGTGGATCAGTTGAACATATTTTCGTTCCAAAAAAGTAACAGCAATACTGATAAAATTGCAAGAAAGTACTAAGAAATCGCATTGAATTGTAATTAGTGAAGACCGTCGTTAAGAGACTAAATTAGACAGGACAGGTAGTTACCATAAATTTCAAATGGATCGATATTAAAGAGCCAACCCTCGTATTGGTATACCACTACGACGGTTTGCTGAACTACCAGCCATCTATATTATCTATGTTAATAAAGAATTTGAGTAGAAACAAAGCATTTTCTGAGGGCTAGATTGGGCAGCATCAAGTTGTACAAGATTTTTGTCAGTGCCTATGACACCCATATATTAAAAGTTATAGAGCAAACTTTTCTGCACTTTCACCTTATTTAGAACTAATTAAATTAAAATTCTATTCTTGTTCCCATAAATCATGGGAACATGGGAATAAAAATTGCCGAATCATTCGAGCTGTTCTCGAGTTATCCACTTAGCAACATCCATTTCCTTCATAAGATGATTAAAAGTATGCAAATAGAATTATAACGAATTACTACAGAACACAGGAGTATCGAATAAAATACTGAAAATAAACTTAAATAATGTGAAATGTCAGCAAAACCAATTCCAGAAAATTTGTCAGTGACCATAAATTTAATGCTATTACGCGTCCAGAAGTGTATTGTCCAATTTCAGTAACATGTCAATACATTAGGATGCATAACTCACAATAATAAAAAGTTGGGACAATCCTCGTTCAATTATGAAGCTGGCGTTTACGAACATTTTGTGAAATATAAGTTATATTTCATTCGGATCAAGTGTTTTAGCGGTATAGAAGGTATAGTTAATATATTTTTAAAATTCGTAATGATAGCTTGTACCCCAAATCATACCTAGGCCTTTTTATTTAGACACTTTAATCATCGCCTGCTCAACGCAACATATGGCCTAAATATAAAAAATTGCATTGTTCAATGGAATATTCAAAAGATAGAAGTTCTCCAACTTCTAAATATTGCATTCTGTTTACAAAAAATACATGTCTAAATATATGTCTAATAATTTTTGCTGCGTCACCTGATGTTAATGTATCTGTAATAATGAGTGTCATTTTCTATCAAATATCTATTTTATTTTCTAATTTTCTATCATAAACTGCCTGCAGAATTTAGTTTGCCATTCTGTTTTATAATATTATCATATTATTCTTATGATACGCTAGTGAACATACCATTCTTAATTTTAGGCTTGAGGAGATATCTCAGTTAAACAAAATTCCTCCTACATTTCGGCATTTCGCGTAACGAGAGGCCTATTTAATTTGTCGTGTCAGCAGATGTTATTACTAACTTTCTTAAAATGTCCTCTGGATATTTAAATTTTACATAATTTACATATTGACCTTGTCATCTATTTTGTCCATTATTAATATAATCTTAGCAATGTAAGTGATATCGTACCTACCCCTCTCTTTAAAACCTTGATAGATCGACTCAAGAAAAACCTACTTATCTAACTTTTTGCTTTTTTCCTCGGAATTTTATAAAGTTACTATTCCTGTAATATCGAAATAAAGGTTTCTCGTACCACCAAAGAAAGTGTAATTCGGTTTTTCTGTTAGTATATTCTCAGTAGCCAAACAGAGTCTGAAAAAGTTTGATAACCTACTGTTGAACTCAACGAATATACAGTTGATGAAACACACCTCTACTTACCCCTTCGAAGGTATACAAACATCATTGAATGAAAGTTATAACAAGAAAGTGACAGGGTAATTTCTTATTTATGTAGCGTGAAATGGATACAAACTGGGAGTATGTGATTTACGAGATCTTCACAAACCATTACCATTATTTAATTTTGGAAACATAATCACATTTCCTGCTCGAATTTGGGTAGAGTAGAGCGGGGCTTGTTGAGCATAGGGGCAAGTTGGGCAATCGAAATATCTCGAAAACTATTCACCGTACGTATTGGCATCGTATGGCGGAAAGAGGGTGGCGCGGGAGGGGTAAACATCACGCGATCGCTAGTGGCCGCTGGGTAAACGAGTGAGGCGCACGGACGTTTTGTTTATTTTAAGACCAAAAAGTAAAAACGTCATTTATCGCAAGTTTTCGTCTGTATTAGTCAAATGTTATTTGTTTTTATTCAGGTAAGTGTTAATCTTCCATATAATTATCGTACTTTTGATATGCAGAGAGGTTCTGGGTATAATTTTCACGGTTTTTTTATAAAATCACTTTTATTTTGAAATTCTGGGTTGGGGTTAGTTGAGCATAGTTGCTCAACTTACCCCATGATTAAAACAACTAAACTAATAAATGTTTTATTTTTTGGTAGGATGCGGACTTACAAGAGAAAAACTACAAGATGTTCTAACACTACTGAATATTTAAAAAATGCTGCAAAAGGCTGTAAACGATGAAGGTAAAAGTGTTAATGCCACCGATACAGAATTCGGTATCAAACGGATGACTTTGACAAAAATTAAATGAAGGTGTCGATTCATCCATGGGCTATGCAACACCGAGACAAGTATTTTCTTCTACACAGGAAGATTCATTGAAAAAATACTTGCTACAAATGGCATCAATCTTCTACAGATATTCTCCAAGAGATGTCGGTCGCCTTGCCTACGAATGTGCTAATAAATTCCGCTTCACTTCAGCGATGTTCGGATCCTTATTGGTAAGAGCCGAGGCCCAAGCCTTGTATGCAGATTGCTTGCGGTCTCTAGCTTCCCTGCAAGGCCTATTAAACCACGGGCGTTTGCTCGCTCCGTTACGTTACGTTATTGTTTTGTTGATTCTACTTTTGGTTAATTATTCAAAGAAAATTACTATAAGTTTTGTTGTCTTTGTCACTAAAAGACTATAAATAAAGAACTGATTGTTAAACACTTATTTTATTTCATCACTAGTCAACATTGAACCTATAGTTTCATTATACTTTCTTAGTGCTCAACTTGCCCCATACCATTGCTCAACTTACCCCACCTATGGGGTACATTGAGCGTACTTGACTTTCTGCATTAAAACAGCTGTAGCTCTTAAATTTTACTTATTACAAAAAAATACTATTGACACTTTTGTTAAGCGATAAACAACAAATCCATCAAGCCGCATAACAATTTATTGAGACGTATCATTAAGCAGCTACATCCGTTCAAGTAAAAATTAGCTCAACTAGCCCCGCCCTACCCTACCTTCAGTTTACCATCAGGCGGTGTAAAGTCATTTTATAGGAGTAATCAAAAATCCATCTGACTGGGAAGGTACCTCTAGCATCCACATATTCTTGACCTTAGTCTAAAAAGAGATCCTAACTAAAATTATAAAGCGAAAGTTGAACATTTTCCCATTATCCGATCCGATATCGGTGTTGGCTCCGATATTCGACATCCGATAGCGGACATAAAGTAAAATGTATGAAATATGTATCTCTCTTTCACATTGTCCGCCCCGATATCAGATATTGGAACTGATGCCGCTATGTTCACCCGATATCGGATGTCTTCCGATCAATGTCCACAACAGCAAAATAATAATAAAAAAGGTCATGTCATATTAATGGTAGAGATTTCTAAGGAGTCTGTGGTTGAGTTTATGGTTATTTTTTTAGTCGGTGCTATCGCGCAAATGGACGTATTCTAGACGTATCAGATACATTTTATCAGATATATATGAAAATGGCACATGGCTATCGTTTATTGGCTATCGTCGTTCGACACCAATATCGGACCGGATAATGTGAAAACAGCCTTACACTGTTTATCTGTCTGTCTGTTACGCTTTCACGCCAAAACCACTGAACCAATTTTGATACTTGATACATATATGAACTAAAGCTTGGGAACGGGCTTATGTATAAGGTGTTAAAAGAGTTATGATATGAAAGTTCACACAAATAAATATTTCATCTGTAACGGGAACTACCGGGGTAATCCCACGATACTTATAGCTGTGATCGTCTATTTACCTAATCTTTAAACCCCGACCCAATATCTATCATTCATTACTTTATTAATCCTGACACTACAGTTTAAATCGTTATTCTAACTTAGTTTTTATCTGTTCGGAATAGTGTGATGATAAGACTGTGGATTTATATTTTATTCAAATGAGATATAAATTAGATTCAATATAGGTCTTTGATAGTTTGAACTTTGTGGCATCTTTTCAGCTGTATATTTATAATATAGGCCTTTAATGTCGAAGATATCATATATGATTTGTGATATGTGATCCGGATCAATTAAATGTCTCAAGCCCCGAAGAGCGAGACTAAGAATCTCAAGCCCCGAAGAGCGAGATTATGAATCTCAAGCCCCGAAGAGCGAGATTATGATCAATTCCGAAGAACTGATAGCGTTGATCAAAAGATCAAGGCTCTCCTCCACTTCGTCACAGTTAATTTAATTCAGTTTGTAAAACCTCCACTAAACTCCACTGTATACTGTAATCCTTCAGTTTTCAGCTTCTGGTTCCAGTATAAAATGTAGTAGCCCTTTAACGCCTCACGAATCTCATGAACGGTGCCAAAACAATTAGAATAATGATTGAATGTGATATAATATTATTTCAACAATAATTTATATGCCTTCACGGCTGTAATGGCAGTCATTTACTAATGAATATATAATTTATTTGATAGGTTTTGGCAGGTTTATGGACCGCTACACTTTACAAACTGCTCTGATTGGTAATAATATGGTATCTTCAATCAGAGTTGCTCTAATACTGTATCAAAATGATCCAGGAGCCACAGAATTGAATCCTAACAGTTGGTAATAAATGTATGACTTTACTATTTTAGGCCTCAGTATGGTATAAATGATGAGATCTAGTATAATCTTAGATGAATAGTATAATATATGAATTAATTATGTAATTCTAATAGGACATAAATAGTTCACTTTAGCACGTATGCTGTCAAATAAGATCTCACTAAATAAAGCCTTTCGCATTAATAATTCAACTGCAAATTCTTTCCAGCTACAGTCAAATGTGGAAATAACAAACCCCAACTCAATCTCTATACAAGTTGTGTATTATACCTAACCAAGATATAATTTACGAATATATAACACAAAGATAACGTAACAGATTCACTTCAAACTTAATGTACAGTGCACACCTATAATTCTTATAGAATTCCTACAATCTATGTCTGTAGCAACAGAAAAACTAACTAGACCTAGCTAGGAGCCCTAGTGTTTACCTTAGGTCTATTAAGACTTACCAACCTTAATAGGTGAGTTAGAAGTTATGTGTATGTGTGTGTTGTGAATTGTGTAAATCAACAATGTGAACTAGCTAAGGTAATGGGAAGTGATTTCGTTTAGACTCTCCTACAACGAAACCACGGAAACCTAGGTGACCAGGATAAGGTATTGAGACGCTTTCGAAGGCCAGTCTCAGCCCCGAAATTTAAAGCAATCTTTACCTACAAGAACTTATCAACACTACGTCTCAAGGATGTTTGGTATTTGTGTGTATTAGAATAGGTATATAAATAATTAGGAACCTTCCGAAATAATTCAGAAAGCGCGTTGTTCCGACACAGTTTCCGCACACCGAACTTTTGCCACTTTCTCACAAATTACACTGGCGTAATACGGCTAGAATAATTTAATGAAACCGTTGCATGGTCTGTGCGCTTCTACTAATCGAACCAAACTCTGTGTTCCCCGCAAACCAGCCGATTTCCTTTTATACCAGTGTGAACTCCGCGCGGGAGCGGGGACGCTTGCGTCCTTTTTTTATCATAGGATTTTTAACAATGTCAACAAAGGAATTCAGTGCAAGTTAATTTTAAGCTCATGTTTACATTCAAATATAACATGCCTTCATGCAATATAATCAATTATGATTATATTCTACAGAATATCAATCATGCAAAACAATAGTATATAAAATACAGTAAACCAAATAAACAGTAACTAAATAGTAAACCAATAATAAACCAATAGTAAACCAGCTGGTCATGCACGTATGTATAAACATACTGTATTTGCGCTTTCGTCGTGAAGATGAGCTCTTATTTTTTTTTTTTATAGAATTCTATTGTGATGTAATTTTGTAATGCCTTGTGCCAATTATTAGATTAATCCGAAGATTAATCATTCCATGGAGTCAAACTCGCATGAACCTACAAATAAGTGTGGCGTAACAAGACGCCTTAATTATAATCAAAATCCACCATCTTTATCATGATACTATTCCATATCAAATATGATTACATTCTCAATATATTGTTATATTTAATATTGCACTCGTTCACGTAAATAATATTAGCATCATAACAGTCTTTTGCATACATGTGTTTAAAAATAGAATATCCTAAGAATTGGATTTAGCCATCGTTCCCATAGCGTTCAAGTGGACGCTCTAACAAAAAAATATAGTTTATGACCGACCTCTCTTTAGAATAATACGCATTTTAGTTAAGAGAAAGAAAAAAATATGCCATGGTATCGTGTTGTGTATTTATGCTTCAAATATGAGTTTTAAAATGATAAAATAATCTATATTCTAAATATACGATTATGTTCCATTTCAGTCGCCTCCTCAGACTTTGAAATAAGCTGTTTCGCTTAGAAGCAGTCTTCTTTCGAAGATCTGTCTATAGGGTAAAACTCTAAATATATCAAACTCATCTTCATCGTCTCTATATATAATACCCCGCTAAACTGATTATTGTAATCTTTGTAATTACCCTTATTTCAATGGTTTTGTGTTCCACCAAAGTATAACAATTCTTTGTAACCTAGTTATATGCCTTAAACATCCCCATGACTTGACGATTGAACCTATATACTGTTCTATTGTTCGATTGTCATTGCCTGTCTAGGTATTTTAAAATAGTTCAACTTGAATGTGTCTACAACTAAGATAAAGTAAATTAAAGTTTACACTAACCCTGCATCAATAAAAACCTAGACAGGTTTTTATTGATGCACTTTATCACACATATACACAAACTCACGCCTCCTATCTTAAACTTATCTCTTGGCAATATCAAATATCTATTTGAACGCTCTACATAATCTAATGGATAACTCTCTGTTAATGTATTAACGAATGTATTAAGTCGTTTAGTAAGTATATGTCACCTCATCTTGTCCAGCTAGTCTTATTGGATTTTCTGTCTCATTAGATAATATGTAATTATAAATATTGAAATTCCTATTAACAATTCCACTTTAACAATTTGACTTTATCCAATTTTAATTCGAACTTTGTTAACCATTTAACTTCAAGATATATTTGTGACGTCAGAGCAACCAGGTCTACTTAGTTTTTTTGAACTGATATTATTAGTAGATTGTGAAGTACTATTTTCGCTACTTGTACTCTGAGTTTCGGTCGCAGATTTGAATTCAATAGGTTTCACGCCTCCTCGCATATTATAATAAGTTCTACCACGTGTTTCACCTCGACCACGCCTATTATAACCCCTATAAGACTGACCTCGGTTATGATAATCTCTATTGTTACTAGTTGGATTATGCCTTATGGTATTTACACATACTGAACTATATTTTGTATTTACATGAGTACCCCGCGGTCTTTCGTGTATTTTAGCAGTTGTACTCTGCGATTGCAAGCTACCGGATTTTTCTTTGTTTATGTTACGTTCTAAATGTCGTAAAAACTCTACCGCCTCCTTGACTGTCATCTGCTGTTGTCGGCTAAAGTACGCCACCTGCACATAGTCTGGCAATTGTCTAAATATAGTATTAACTTTTTCCGCATCCGTAAATGGTAATGATAATGCATAAACTTTATCTAACTGTTCACAAAAATATTTCTCCATACTAACAGTCTGTCTATTATATTAAGAAGCTATGAACCTATTTTTCACTACTTCTTGTTCGGAATAACTCCAAAATACGTTCTTAAAATCAATTTCAAAATCACTGAAAGTTTTCCAATAATCTCTATAAATATTCATACGAGATTTAGCTTCCCCAGTTAAAGACTCTATTGCAAATAAAAGTGCCCTTTCATCAGTAAGATTCTGTCCAACTAAATTTTTTTTTTTTAAATCTCTTAGAAAAGTCATTGGATTATACGTCTTATTGCCATTGAACGTAGGTAACTTCTGTTTTGCCTGAACTACAACCGTTTGACGCGCCATCTCACTAACAGTGCTAATTTCTGTCCCACTAGCAATTGGTGTTACCGTTGAATCTGAACTCCTACCGCTATCGCGATCGTTTTCTAATCTCGTCAACCTATTCAAAATCTCCGAAAGTAACCGATTTGTTTGATTCGCGTTATCTATGTTCTGACTACTAGCTGACTTACGCATACGGCGTTCGTTATTCTTTCCAGACATCTTAAAGTTTTAAATAACAAACCTTCTACTTAAATGTTACTTATTACTGTGTGTCAATGTGTCAAAATATGTAAATGTTAAATAACTTATGCTTATCGTAATCTGTTTGTCAAGTATTCACAAAATCTTTATCACCTAAATGTCTACTTAACCAATTGGTTATTTTAAACCCGATAGTACCGACCTATTTCTCAAGTGTTATAACGAATGACTATTTGAGTGTGTTGGGTTACTTTGTTATTATTTTTAATGTTAACGTAATATGAAGTGTCACACTAAAGTTGTTGAATATGCGATTTCTGTGTTTATGTTATCTAGCATTCGAAGTATTGACCCTTCTTTTTTTTTGTTTAAATTAGAAACCATCATACCATCAGGCAAGGCGAAGTCCAATTGACGTGTCCTTTATATAAAAAAAAAAAAAAAAAAAAAATGTTTTTGAAACGCGCAACAATTTTTTTCTGTTAAAGACAATGATACTCCTTTTTATATGTAATATCATTGGTTAAAGGCTATCGTCTAACTCAACACGTGTACCTATCTCGTAACTTGCGTAAATTAACTTTTAGGACTGCAGTTTGTATGCAGCTATAATGGATGACCCTTTTTAAACAATATATCCCTTGGGATATATTGTTAAAAAATTTTGTTAAAGTCAGGTAATAAAACTTGTTTTATTACCTGACTTTAACAAAATTTGTGAATGAACAGTTAGTAGTGACGGCTTCAAAATAATGAATGAACTTATTGTTTACTAACAGTTTTGGATTTCAAAGATTTGTCTATTTTATCTACGTTGTGTATATTTTTGGTAAAATGTAATGAATTGAAATTTTAATAGCTGAATATTTATAAAGCACTGAGAGTAATATCGCCCGATTCTTTCCGGTGTATTAAGAACTTTTAATACATTAGACGGAATCCTGGTCACGGCACCAAATCTGTAACGGGAACTACCGGGGTAATCCCACGATACTTATAGCTGTGATCGTCTATTTACCTAATCTTTAAACCCCGACCCAATATCTATCATTCATTACTTTATTAATCCTGACACTACAGTTTAAATCGTTATTCTAACTTAGTTTTTATCTGTTCGGAATAGTGTGATGATAAGACTGTGGATTTATATTTTATTCAAATGAGATATAAATTAGATTCAATATAGGTCTTTGATAGTTTGAACTTTGTGGCATCTTTTCAGCTGTATATTTATAATATAGGCCTTTAATGTCGAAGATATCATATATGATTTGTGATATGTGATCCGGATCAATTAAATGTCTCAAGCCCCGAAGAGCGAGACTAAGAATCTCAAGCCCCGAAGAGCGAGATTATGAATCTCAAGCCCCGAAGAGCGAGATTATGATCAATTCCGAAGAACTGATAGCGTTGATCAAAAGATCAAGGCTCTCCTCCACTTCGTCACAGTTAATTTAATTCAGTTTGTAAAACCTCCACTAAACTCCACTGTATACTGTAATCCTTCAGTTTTCAGCTTCTGGTTCCAGTATAAAATGTAGTAGCCCTTTAACGCCTCACGAATCTCATGAACGGTGCCAAAACAATTAGAATAATGATTGAATGTGATATAATATTATTTCAACAATAATTTATATGCCTTCACGGCTGTAATGGCAGTCATTTACTAATGAATATATAATTTATTTGATAGGTTTTGGCAGGTTTATGGACCGCTACACTTTACAAACTGCTCTGATTGGTAATAATATGGTATCTTCAATCAGAGTTGCTCTAATACTGTATCAAAATGATCCAGGAGCCACAGAATTGAATCCTAACAGTTGGTAATAAATGTATGACTTTACTATTTTAGGCCTCAGTATGGTATAAATGATGAGATCTAGTATAATCTTAGATGAATAGTATAATATATGAATTAATTATGTAATTCTAATAGGACATAAACAGTTCACTTTAGCACGTATGCTGTTAAATAAGATCTCACTAAATAAAGCCTTTCGCATTAATAATTCAACTGCAAATTCTTTCCAGCTACAGTCAAATGTGGAAATAACAAACCCCAACTCAATCTCTATACAAGTTGTGTATTATACCTAACCAAGATATAATTTACGAATATATAACACAAAGATAACGTAACAGATTCACTTCAAACTTAATGTACAGTGCACACCTATAATTCTTATAGAATTCCTACAATCTATGTCTGTAGCAACAGAAAAACTAACTAGACCTAGCTAGGAGCCCTAGTGTTTACCTTAGGTCTATTAAGACTTACCAACCTTAATAGGTGAGTTAGAAGTTATGTGTATGTGTGTGTTGTGAATTGTGTAAATCAACAATGTGAACTAGCTAAGGTAATGGGAAGTGATTTCGTTTAGACTCTCCTACAACGAAACCACGGAAACCTAGGTGACCAGGATAAGGTATTGAGACGCTTTCGAAGGCCAGTCTCAGCCCCGAAATTTAAAGCAATCTTTACCTACAAGAACTTATCAACACTACGTCTCAAGGATGTTTGGTATTTGTGTGTATTAGAATAGGTATATAAATAATTAGGAACCTTCCGAAATAATTCAGAAAGCGCGTTGTTCCGACACAGTTTCCGCACACCGAACTTTTGCCACTTTCTCACAAATTACACTGGCGTAATACGGCTAGAATAATTTAATGAAACCGTTGCATGGTCTGTGCGCTTCTACTAATCGAACCAAACTCTGTGTTCCCCGCAAGTATTGGTGTGTGGGGTGTGGGTTGTTGGCCGACAGGCCTCTACAACCTTACGCGAACAGTGTGGTGAGCGCATAGGGCTCTCAACCAAAGTTGATTTTAAACAACAGGCTCAAGGGTCCCCGAGAGGGGCGGCCTCGGCTTGGTCTGCTGCTGAATTAATACTGGGGCGACCTAGGCCCACATTTACGAACAATGCGCGGCGCGTGTTCCGCCCCCGTCGGCGAGGGCGGAACCGCGGTTGGTTTGTTGTAGCTTCGCGAGCTGTGTAGGCTCTTCGTTGAGCGAGTGTGATTGCATCGTCTGGCTCTCCGAGAGCATGTCTAGGTCTACGTATGCGTGAAATTAAGCTCGGTGTGTAGTTTACAGCCGCAACCACTAGAGGGTTGGGGTGAGTCGGGGCAGAGTCAAAGTGGCTAAGGGAGCACTGCTTTATGTACTGCCTGATGGTCGGCAGCTCAAGGTCGGTGTGGAGATCGACATTACGCATAAACCACGGTGCTCCCGTAGCCCGGCGCATGAATCTATTTTGTACTGTCTGTAGTCTATGGATCCTTATGTCACAAACGTGTGCAAATGTGGGACATCCGTATGTCATGATTGGCCTAACACAAGCAGTGTAAAGTCTAACTTTACTCCTAAGCGATAACTGTGAACGAGAGTTCACTAAACTGTGGAGCCTACCTAATACGAAGGCGGCCCGATCGCGGACCGCTTTAATGTGTGCTCTGAAGTTGAGATGATCGTCGAGGATGATACCTAAATATTTGGCCTGCCTAGCCCAAGGGATAGGCCTGTCAAACATCCTAATCTGTGTGAGCCCCTCTAAAGGGTACAGGCTGCGCTTTCTCGTATGAAAAAGCACAGCCTGGCTCTTGTCTGGATTGACCTCTATCCTCCATTTCCGAAACCACGCACCCAGGGTGTCGGCTGCGGATTGGAGTTGCCTAGCTATCGTGTTGGGACGGTGCCCCAAGTAGTAGATGGCTGTGTCGTCTGCGAAAAGTGCCGTCTGCACGTGCGGAAGCAAAGGTATGTCCGACGTGAATAGAGTGAAGAGAAGAGGTGAGAGTACCGACCCCTGCGGTACACCGGCGCGGATGGGGTGTGGACTAGAGAGGGTCCCTTCCACTCGGTAGCGATAGCATCTGTTCGACAAGTAGTCTCGTATGATGAGTACGAGTCTGTGTGGCACGCCCATAGCGAACAGCTTGTAGATCAAGCCGTTGTGCCACACTTTGTCGAACGCTTTCGCCACGTCGAAGAAGAGAACCCCTGTGAAGTAGTTGCGTTGAAACCGCGCGCTGATGTGCTCGACGATGCGGTGGACCTGATGTACGCATGAGTGTTTGGCGCGAAAACCAAACTGCTCGTGTGGTAGGAGACCGTTTGCTTCGGCATACGCGTTCAGCCTATTGCATACTAATCGCTCGTAAATTTTCCCTAAGCCTTTAAGCAGACTGATGGGCCTATAACTGGACGGCTCGGACCTTCTTTTTCCGGGCTTGGGTATCCCAATGACCACGGCATCTTTCCATTGCTGCGGGAAGATGTTATTTGTGAGCGCTGCGTTAAAAATGTATGTCAGAAGGACGAGTAGCCTAGCTGGGAACATTTTAATGAGTTTATTTGTTATACCGTCCGAGCCGGGTGCTTTGCGCGTGTGCAAACCCTTGATGATCTCCTCAACTTCATCCGGGGTGACAGCCTCGAACTGACTGTCGCTATCCGGTGGTAACGGGAGTGAGGCTCGCCGTTCCACTTCTGAGTCTACCTCGCGTATGTGTTCCAAGTCGGGGTGTAGGGTGCTGGGCGAACATTGAAGCTCGAGACTTTCGGCCAGACATTCCGCCTTTTCTAAGTCATCGAAAGCTATCGACTGGTCCGGTCTTGTTAAGGGAGGCATAGAGCTGATTCTGTCCTTTCTCAAAGATCGAGACAACTGCCAAAAAGCGTGCTGAGACGGCTCGAGCTCGCTCAGTGTAGCGTCCCATCGAGTTTGGCGCAGGTCCTTTATGCGTGCCTTAACTTGCCGTTCTAAACTGCGTAGACTAACCCTGTTGCCTTCGCAAGGGTACCTATCGTAGGCGCGCACGGCGGCGTTCTTCCTCCTCAGCAGATCGCGCACGTCGTCGGGGAGGCTCCAGCGACGGTCTTCCGCCGCCGGGGCCCTCCGAGAACAATCGTTGAGTAACGATTGAACGTGATCCGTGAAGGCGTCGATCGCCGCCGTGGTGTCCTCTATGCTAACGATGTGGTCTGGTATTTTGTTCAGATGTACGGATTCAGTCGACTCGAGTTGTACCCCGAGTCGCGCCCAATCCGTAATCCACCTATTTGGGGGGGGCTGACCTGTATCAATGGGACCTATTCTGTTTGCGAGTTCTACCATGACTGGCCTATGGTCCGAGGTAAGCTCGTGTAATACTTCTATGGAACACAAACGTAAGTTTACATTCCTTAGGAGCATTATATCTAGTATATATGGCCTATGTTCCACTATATTCGGATAGTGCGTAGCTTCCAACGGGGCTATGATGTCGTAATTGAGACGATCCGAGAGCGATTGCAGGACCCTGCCTCTGGTGTTGGTAACGTGGCAGTTCCACATTGTATGTTTGGCGTTGAGGTTGCCGGCCACTATGACCGACGGGCCGAGGTCGAATAAGGCCCTGAGATCGCTCTCGGGAAGGTCTTTGGTGGGTGACAGATAAGCTGACACTATGACTATTGGCTGGTGGCCGGTCATCCCTAACCGACAGACCGATACCTCAACGTTCGTCAGCGTTGGCGGATCCATAGGTGAGCAGTGCAGAGATCTCTTGTAATAGATGAGAGTCCCGCCCAAGGGGGAGCCCACCCTGTCATTGCGCACCAAGAGGTAGTTTGCAATGTTAGGGTCTCTCTGGGCGGGCTTCAAGAAGGTCTCTTGCACGAGAAAAATGTCCGGTTGGTGTGCCCTAAGAAAGTCACCTAACTCTGTCCTATTGCCGGCTATTCCGGCCGCGTTGAAATACCCTAACTTGAGTGATCGTGGTTTGACTCTGCCAGTGTTTTGTAAATCCATTATAATCAGCTCGGCGAACCTTGATCCCTATGACAGTTCATACTAGTGACGGGTCGTGTCGATATATCGCAACTTTTTATAGGCAAAGGCGTGACTTGCATTCAGCCACATCGATAAACATGTTTTTAAAATATAATCTACATTACTATAATTATAATGCTTGTTATATTTACAAGTATCCGTGTATTTGTATATGGGGTTGCCAATATTCCGATGCAGAGGTAACATGGTCGGACTGTATAATTTTAATGTGAATTAAAATTTTAGTTATAGCAACACTATCTGATCTGTCACTACGCTAGTACTGTCAGTTCGCTACGCCAGTACGAGTGCTAACGCCTTGTATGCGCCACGTGTTTTCTTGTGTCAACGGAATCCTTTGTTTGTTACTATTGTTGTTTTCTGTTTTTGTTATTGTTGCTGTTTTGTGTTTGTTGGTGTTTCAAAATGCCGAAAAGACTGAGAAAAACTGTACTCAACAGTGAAACGCGGGAGTTTGTTGTACGCTTGCGTGACTATTTTGCTCGCGAACTACAAAATGGCGGACCTTTGTTGCCACTTGACAACGTACGCGACCGTGTTGCTGATGCTTTGGGAATTGGCAAAGCTACCGTTTCCCGAATTACAAAGGAGAAGTTCGGCGAATCGTCGATGGAGGAGAACAAATTATCAACTCCAAAGAAGAAAAAACATAATAGGGCACGACCCGTAACTAACCCCGATGATTTCGACATGGCAGCGATACGAAACCATATTTACGGCTATTATTTTCGAGGTGAACTGCCGACTTGCACAAAATTATTAGCGTCGCTGAAATCGGCTGATTTATTTAAAGGTGGATTCACTTCTCTCAGACAAGTTATAAAAAAATGTGGATTTCGTTATGGGAAGTGTGACAAAAGAAAAGTGATAATGGAGCGGAAGGACATTGGATTGATGAGGTGTGATTTTCTACGACAAATAAAAAACATCGAGAACTGGGACAAGGTGGTTTATCTGGACGAAACGTGGCTCAACGCCAATCACTCAGTCTCCAAAACATGGACAGACGACACAGAGAAATCCTGTACCAAAGCACCAGAAGGCAAGGGCCAGCGTTTGATTATCTGCCACGCTGGCACAGCCAAAGGTTTTGTACCTAACTGCTTGTGGGCCTTCAAATCCGTGAAAACAAGTGATTATCACGAAGAGATGAATTTTGAGAATTTCAAGAAATGGTTCACAAAACTATTAGACAATTTAAACGAGCCCCACTACATTTTAATGGACAACGCCCCATACCACTCTGTGCAAATTAATAAAGCGCCTACCGCGAACAACAATAAAGGCGAAATAATAGAGTGGCTGCAAAACAATGGTGTGGCAGCTAATACTCAAATGCTGAAAAAGGAATTAGTTAGATTGTTGAACCTTCATAAACAGCAAACAAAGAAGAAATATTTCTTGGATGAGATGGCAAAATCAAAAGTGCACACCGTGATTCGGCTACCGCCCTACCACTGCCAATATAATGCAATCGAAATGATATGGGCGCAGATCAAAGGTGGGTTGATTTGTATTTATTTTAACATGTTTTTATTTAGGTCACTGGTGACTGTCTAGTCGGCTAGTACTATTTAAAGCTATTTTATTTCACTAGCAAATTGCATTTTTATTTTTATCCATGTGCTTATATCAATTACACACTTTTAACGTACAAAATTATGTACTTATAATGTACTTACCCCGATCTCGCTCTTTGACTTTGCATCATTTTCAATCTAAACCATTATTGTTTCAGGTTGTGCAGCCAGGCTTAACACCACTCCACCATTCACAGCTAATAAAATGCTTACGTTGCTACAAGAGGCATGTAGTCAAGTGACTCCGGACAATTGGAGGAAAGTGGTTGAAAAGACGAAAAAGCTATGCTTAGATGATTGGAATCGAGACGTGCGATACGACAATATAGTAGACCAGCCGTTTATCATAAACATAGGAGAAAGCAGCTGCAGTTCGGATTCCGAGTCTGAGACGCAATCGGTGACACCATTGTCAGATTCAGATTAATGTACACTCGAGAGCAATGAATCCGGGTCACTTAAAGAATCCTAAAAATCTCGGAAACTAAAAATGCTAGGTTAATGCAATAAATTGTATTTAATAGACAATGTAATACTCCTTAAATGAAGGTATTAAAACTTCTTAGTTATTGTAAAGTTATATCATAAAAAAATCAAATTTGAAAAAGGGCCACTTTCGAAGATGGAACTACGAAATTACAGCATTTGGTGTTGCTTTTGTTTGTAATCTGTCATTTATGTGGGTACATAAACCATGTTGATAGTGCTCTATATTCATTAATCAAGCTGAAATTATGTCGCTTACGCCTGAAGAATGCACCAGAATACTTACAATGCTGGAAACCGGCCGGAGTCAGCGCGATACAGCCAGGACTGTCGGTGTGTCGCTGTCAACAGTACAAAGAGTTCTCCGACGTTACGAAGAAACTGGTTCTAACCTACGCAGACCAGGAACGGGCAGAACCAGGTGTACCACAGCACGAGAAGACCGATACTTGGTGAACACCATGCTTCGAAATCGCTTTCTCACAGGAACTGAACTCACCAATCAGTTTCGACGCCTCGGAGGAAGTAACCCAAGTGCATGGACAGTAAGACGTCGGCTTGCTGAATCTAACTTAAAACCCCTTAGACCTGCAAACGGCCCTAAACTGGAGCGTGGGCATCGTATTTCGAGACTAAGTTATGCCCAGAGCCACGTAAATTGGAGTATTGAAGATTGGTCAAAAGTTATGTTCTCCGACGAATCAAAATTTATGCTCTACAAGCACGATGGAAGACACAGAGTGTATCGAAGACCAGGGGAAAGATTCAAGCAAGCATGCATCGAAGAAAAAGTAGCCTACGGTGGTGGGTCTGTACTTGTGTGGGCCGGAATTTCTTCTGAAAGTCGCACAGAGCTGGTGATCATAGAAAACGGCTCTTTAACTAGCGTAAGATATGTGGAAGAAATCCTCAATGATCACGTTGGTCCATTTATGGTCAATTTAGGTGAGGATGCTATATTTATGCATGACAATGCCAGACCTCATACAGGTAGGATTGTGAATGACTACCTTCAAGAGATGAACATTACTCGTATGGAGTGGCCAGCGCGCAGCCCGGATATCAACCCGATCGAGCATGCTTGGGACGAGCTAGGCAGATGCGTAAAACAACGAAACCCTCCCCCAATCACGCTTCGTGAGCTCAAAATTGCTCTCACAGAGGAATGGGAGAATATTCCCCAAAATCGTATAAGGAACTTGGTGTACAGCATGCCAAACCGCGTAAACGCAGTAATGGAAGCACGAGGAGGCAATACGAAGTATTAAAATTCAAGAAAATCGTAATAAAGTTCAAAAATTTCATGTTTCCTATTTTTGTTTTAAGGAGAGATCAGCAGTTTTTTTCTTTATGTAATTTTGTGTTAATAAAATGTATGGTGACTCATATTTTTTTTACCTTCATTTAAGGAGTATTACATTGTCTATTAAATACAATTTATTGCATTAACCTAGCATTTTTAGTTTCCGAGATTTTTAGGATTCTTTAAGTGACCCGGATTCATTGCTCTCGAGTGTATATTAAAAAATCATAAATAAACCGCTTTTGTTTTATTTGAGTAGGTATATACAATAAATTTGTTAAATCTCCTTTATTTTATTATCGCAAACAACTTAAATGATTATAAATCTGACACTAAGAGCGTAGGTGCTCTATTGATGTATTTTGTACACTCGTTTCCATTTTCGATATTTGTTTATCGATACTTTTCCGCACTAGTCGATATCTTCCAAACGGAGTAACTTTTGCAGGACGTCAACGTAAAGTCTGATTGAGATAATTTCTTGTAAGTGTTAATAATTATTATAATTCCAACGGGATATTATTGTAATTGCATATATCTGCCTAAAATTAATAAATATCATTTTTAGACACCGCCAATTCGATTATAATATAACGGTGACGCTACTACAAGGTTGTGTCGTGGGAATAACTGTCAGTGTCATAGGGATCAAGGTTCGCCGAGCTGATTATAGGGGTTTACTTTAAAGTTCGCGAGTGATTCGAATACGGTCGAGTACCGCATGGTGACGCCCAGGAGTGCCATGGGGTTTCCCTCATTTTCACGGATCTGCGCGGCCATGTCGCGCAGCTCAGTAAAATTGAGGATGCTGGCAAAGCGAGCCACGACATCGAGGTCAGAGTCCCCGGTGGATGGCTGGCTCGCCGTGTTGGTGTGTGTCAATGGCTGTGGGCGAGGTTCCCTATCAGCCTGCGACCGCGAATGGTTCTGGGGGCGCGGCTGCCGCGGAGGAGGTGGGGGGCGCGACAGAGGCTGGGAGACAGATGACGGGGGGACATAGACGCTCATGAGCGCGGGAATCCCCGAAGATGATGTAGAGTCCCTAGCTGGGGTGCGAAGGGGGGGGAACGCTGACCTAGAGGAGGTCGCGTTGGGTCCCCATGGGCAGGGCTTCGGTGGAGCCGAAGTTGAAGATGAAGTGGTGGGCTGCGTGCGTGCTAAGCCTAGTCCTACTCCTGTCTGTGGTTGGGGGCGCCTGGAAGGGCGCTGAGGTTGTTTTGGTGCCTTCGGGCACCCGCGGTAGTTCGCGGGGTGGCCCGTTTCGCCGCATAGGACACAGGCAGGTGGTGTCGAGCAGAGTGCCCTATCCTTCGGACGGCTACACTCTGCTGTGCTGTGGTCCTCTAGGCACTTGACGCACCTAGGGCGGGCGAAGCAGTTGCGGGCGGAGTGCCCGTACTGCTGGCAACGATGGCATTGGGATATAATCCCCTTGTGGTGTGGCGGTTCTACGGTGATGCCAGACAACTGGCACACCGTCTTCACCCCGAATATGGCTTTGCCCTCACTGGATCGGTCCAGTGTGGCCAGAACCATATCGTAGGCCGTGTGTGTTCGACCCCTAACCATCCTATGGACGCTGTGAAGGGGGAGGCCATGCTCCTCTTTGAGGGATTTTGAGACCTCCTCTAAGGAGACCTCTTTGGGGATTCCGCGCACGACTGCGCGGAGAAGCTTATCCTCCTGTAGGGTGAAGGAATGGAACTGAATGTTCCGTTCTCTTAGGAGGGATGTGAGCGCGCGATGGTCCCTGGAAGAGGGTACCGAAACCTTTATTCCCTGAGGGGTAGAGCGGGCGGAGGTGAAAAGAATGTGGTGCTCATTGCACCAACCAGAGATGGTCGTCCACCGGTCCTTGTCGTGAACGAAGATTGGGGGCGGGGGGGGGCTCCTTGCGAGCCGGGGGTTGGGATGGCCCCTGAGTGGGCCGAGGTCCCTGTGCTGGGTTGTTGCTAAGGGGAACCGGTGGTTCCTTATTTTTTGGCGCTTTCGCCGGAGGCGCCGCCTGTGCGGCTGTGGGCTTCCGCCTCTTCTGACCCACGACGGAGTAACCGTAGTCGTCCGAGTCGGTGGGAGTGTCGGAAGTGGTGGCTGCTTCTTCTTCGGCAGACGAAGTGCAGTCAGTCTCCATCTCGGAGCTGCTGGCGTCGGTGGTGGCAGGGGACCTACGAAGCGGGCTTCGCTCTCGCGTCGGGGATCTCGAGCTGCCCGGGCAGCTAGTGGACGGGGACGCGGGGGCCCTAGTCCTTTCGGGTGCTGGAGGGTGCTCGGTGGTGATGTCACCACATGGCTTCCCTGTGCCTTTGTCTGGGATTATTTTCCCGAACTTCTGCTTTAGGAGCAGAAGGACGTCCGCGTCGTTTAGTATTAGCTCAAGGAGCTCGAGCGGGGAAGGGTTGGCCATCACGCCGTCTTCCCCGCCTGCCCCTGGCTACAGTTAGGTGAAGCCTTAACTGTCAAAATTAATGTGACGAAATGTTGAAAAATGTTCCCCGCAAACCAGCCGATTTCCTTTTATACCAGTGTGAACTCCGCGCGGGAGCGGGGACGCTTGCGTCCTTTTTTTATCATAGGATTTTTAACAATGTCAACAAAGGAATTCAGTGCAAGTTAATTTTAAGCTCATGTTTACATTCAAATATAACATGCCTTCATGCAATATAATCAATTATGATTATATTCTACAGAATATCAATCATGCAAAACAATAGTATAATATATAAAATACAGTAAACCAAATAAACAGTAACTAAATAGTAAACCAATAATAAACCAATAGTAAACCAGCTGGTCATGCACGTATGTATAAACATACTGTATTTGCGCTTTCGTCGTGAAGATGAGCTCTTATTTATTTTTTTTATAGAATTCTATTGTGATGTAATTTTGTAATGCCTTGTGCCAATTATTAGATTAATCCGAAGATTAATCATTCCATGGAGTCAAACTCGCATGAACCTACAAATAAGTGTGGCGTAACAAGACGCCTTAATTATAATCAAAATCCACCATCTTTATCATGATACTATTCCATATCAAATATGATTACATTCTCAATATATTGTTATATTTAATATTGCACTCGTTCACGTAAATAATATTAGCATCATAACAGTCTTTTGCATACATGTGTTTAAAAATAGAATATCCTAAGAATTGGATTTAGCCATCGTTCCCATAGCGTTCAAGTGGACGCTCTAACAAAAAAATATAGTTTATGACCGACCTCTCTTTAGAATAATACGCATTTTAGTTAAGAGAAAGAAAAAAATATGCCATGGTATCGTGTTGTGTATAAAATGCTTCAAATATGAGTTTTAAAATGATAAAATAATCTATATTCTAAATATACGATTATGTTCCATTTCACATCTTAAATGTGTCGTGTCTTTGCAATTAAATATTCATTTTTAAAATACACTCAGCGTATTGAGCTTCCCACTCTCTATCAACTTAAATAAGAAGATATCTCGCCGTAGACAACTGGAAAGCTCCTAAGTATTTTAGTATCGCTAAAACTGCACTTTGCGGTGCATTACTTGTCTACCCAGTTTGGTCAAAGGACTGAAAACTACTCCATTTCGTTTAAGTTTAAAGTAATGTACTATGACAGACCCGATATCTTTGTACAGTAAAATTATCCAGAGGTACTCGGGAGATAAGAAATATTATAATGGTAATAATTGTTATGTTAGTTCCCCCGGTAGAGTAAAATAGGGAAATCTCTTCCCGTGGACGTCGTAGATGGTATCCAAGTGATAGGAATATTTTCCATCCGACTGTAAACATACATCCCATGATACTTTATCATGTTGTATAATGATGATGTATGTTTACAGTCGGATGGAAACCGCTTGAAGACAAAAGGCTCGCACCCTATTATGTGAGACCGAAAATTATAGTTAGCAAAGTGTTAATACACATCTGCCCACCCCTTCGAGCACTTACAGGCGTAAATATATATGTTTGAATATATATAAATAGTTGTAACACCTGTACACTTTTTATGTTCTCCATCGACACCTTTCAGTATCTCCTAAGCTTTGTGACCAGCTGGGGGCTGTGAGAGAGGAATGCAGAGATAAAAAAATTGGAAGAAAGGCCTCCAGCAGACTGGCCAATCATGCGAACAGAGTATAATACCACTTAACGTCGATATTAAGTGCCTCTTCACAGTCTTAACCTTCACTCACTTGACTGTATAATGTGTAACAAGCCGAAAAATACGAGTACAACGATTTATTGAGTGGATTCTAATGGAAAGGATCAGTACACCTACCGTAAAACATACATTTGAAGTTATGAACCGAAGCTTTGGACAATCGATACCATGTAATTTATTTATCCCGCAATCGGCCTAAATACTTTTTTAGTTTCTCCTGAAATGTCCAGAAGAATTTTAAGTGTCTTCATGGAACCTGACGTTCCATCGTCATCCAATCATCTAATCTTTCGTTCGTATTCCATGCGGGTCTGGAGTTTAAGATGTGTATATGTCACGGCCTACTCTTACTTAATCAGCTCTTCAATCAATAGTCCAGCTTCTTTACTAAATAGTGCCGTTCAATGAGCTCTCTGAATCATATTCATCCATTTGATCACTTGGCAAACAGTTAGGCAAATAACTTGGATTGATGACGTTTTATGAAATGCCTAGTCCGGTTCTACCTAACTAACCTAATCTATTGAAGTCAGATTGCGCTGCTTTTCTTAATAAACCTATCACTAACTTTATATTTGGTTTTAAAAAAAATTTTTTTTTTTTAATCTTTATTTATTTACAGGACTTTTATCGTAAGACATGTCAGTCCTATTGTAACAAATTATATTATTTACATTTACCAAACATTTCTACACATCTCATAAACACACCTTGCAGCATCAGAATGAGGTGCCGATAAAATACTGTGGAATGAACCTACATTTTCTATTCTTAAATTAAAATCTAAAACTAGTTGTTCCCTAGCACTACGATTTCGTTCACACTCCAAGAGCAAATGTTGGACATCGTCTATTGTACCACATGTTAAACAGTTAGGCGAATCAACAACTCTCATCATGTGTCCAAATTTTCGTGATGGAATATGACCAGAACGCAGTCTCAAAGCTGTAACAATTAAATTTCTATTTAGTTTAGACTGGCCAAACCAAGTTTTAAAAAATAACCAGGAAGTTCTAACTTAACCTATCTAAATCAGATTGAGCTACTTTCTCAATAAATCTATATGTCTTCAATGGTCTAAGCATTAACCAGCCAGTTCATTAAAAGTTGTAACATACGCTACGGTTGTATATCAGGCAGTTAGTTGAACGACACTGTTAAGTGAAGATGCTAGGTTTTTTTTTTATATATAGAACACGTCAATTAGACTTCGCCTTGCCTGGTGGTAAGCTGAAGGCAAAGTCTCAGAAAAGAGGGTCACCATTACTTACACATACCGTGTGACAATGGTGACACTCAGCTTGACGTTCTCATCAAATGCTTTTTCACGCCCCGCTTAAAGGACCCGGGACTGTAGGAAGAGGGAAACACGTGAGCTGTTAATGAATTCCAGGTCTTAATGGTGCGACAGAGGAAAGAGTCACCGAACCGCTTGGTTCTTGATCGGATGTTCTGCACCGTGTGCGGGTGACATCTAAAACCTGCACGTGTTGTCCTGTGTAGGAAAGGGGAGGGTGGGACTAATTAGAAGAGCTCATCAGAACACTCACCATGGTACAGACGGTAAAATACAGCCATGGACGCAATATCTCTCAGGTTGTTGATTGAACGGCTGGTTCAGAGTTGACTGCGACATATTTATCATGGTATATCATGGTAATGTATCATGATACATTTAGTGTGATGCCTATCACTTGCTAACAACTTACGAGTACATGTCTTCTGAACAATGTTGTTCCTCTTCACACATTTCTTCTTATAGTTTGCCGCGTTTTCGCCAGAAGTGCTGTCAGCCAATGTACTAAAGTAATTTTACAACTTTTTAAACTCAAGCCGACAATCATGACCTTTACATTCAATATCCTACAGTATTTCGTTCATTGCGTTGCGCGCGTTGCGTTGTAATACCTCTTTTTTTTGTTCAGTTATATTTTAGCAGGTATACAATCAATCAATCAGCCCACCGCAGTCCACTGCTGGACATAGGTCTCTCCCAATGTGCGCCATTTTCTCCGATCCTCCGCCTTCCGCATCCAGTCTGTCCCAGCCACCTTTTTCAGGTCCACCGTTTAGCTGGTATACGTGGGTACGAAAATCAATGTGATCCCAAGATCTAGGTAGAGTAGCGCCACATAACTCTCACCTCACCCAATGAATCGCAAACGTTTAAAATTTGATATAAAATTTAATAGTAATTCACAAAAACTATAAAACTACTAATCGCAAAAAATATTAACTTCCGAAAATTCAGTTCACAACAGTCTACCCCTCATAGCGTAAAATAATAATTAAGAAGTAATAAGACCTTTTTAATAATTATAACTAAAGGCAATTAATTAATAATTACTTTATCAACACACTTGCTCATAAAGTGGCTCTTATTTCATCTCAATTAGGCACATAATGTGCCTAATTGAAAATAGGCACATAATAATCAAACTGTGACTTTTTTGTGGCCATTATTCACAAGTGAGTTATAGCTATTTTTAATTTAATTGGTTTAGTTGCTTTGACGTTAAAAAGTTTCGATACAAAAATGATCAACTTGTACGTGTTTAATAAACAAAACTATGTAATCAACAGTTCATTATGATTTTACTAACTGCACATTTACTGTTTCTCTAAATAAACTTTTTATCTTAGAAAAAAACGTTTACGTAGGTAAGCTACTGTATACGAGTAATAGTAGTTGATGAAATAAGGGGTAATAATAATAAGGGCTCTTAATCTAAGTTATGTGCATTTGAGCCAGAAAATTACAGGTAGGCTCAGATTTTTATACCGCCTGAAGAATTTTCTACCAACAAGGACCAAAGTTATGTTGGCCCAAAGTTTAATTTTTCCTCTGATGGACTATGGTGATGTGTGCTATTTTGACCTGAATGCAGACCTTCTTGATAAATTAGACCGTCTTCTCAATGACTGCATTCGATTCATCTTCAACCTTCGTAAATACGACCACGTGTCTACATTCCGTTCGCAGCTTAATTGCTTAACCATCCGCCCTCGCCGTAAGTTGCGTGCACTTACTACTCTTTACAATATCCTCAACTCTCCCACTATCCCCACTTACTTAACTTCATACTTTCAACTATTATGTTCCAACAATGATAGAAACCTTCGTTCTATTGACAACCGGATCTTCGCATTTCCTTCTCATAGAACTAACTTTTTAGGCTCCTCTTTCTTTGTTGAGACTGTTCGCCTATGGAACGCACTTCCTCTAGAGATCAGGAAGAGTACGAGCCGCAATGTGTTTAAGTCTAGGGTACGACAATTGATCACCACAGAATTGGCAGAATCATCGTCTCAACGAAAATGATATTTCTACTCATATTGATATGGGTATCTATATTTATGTTATATAATATGTGTATATATTTTATGTATATGTATAACTATTCTGATTTATTTTAAATTTGATAAGTAGGTATAAGTACTGTTTATATTTAAGAACCTATATATAATTAATCTATAATAATTTTGGTTTTGTGAACTTTGTCATCTCTTTGGTTACAATTTTTATAGTGATTTGTATACAGGTAATCGCACCAATAACTAGTTTTTATCGTATTAATTATTTACAGCGTATTTAATCCATTTCGTTTTGAGGTTACATATTTGTTTATGTAGGGTACATATTAATCAAACTGCCTTTTGGTATTTATTCCAATTATTCTTCTATACATCTATTAGATCATAATGCCAGTCACCCGTAGCATGTCTTCAGCACGCCGTGATGAGGCTAAACTAGATAATATCTTGAGAAAGCTAGACCTGTCATTGAAGGAATTGGATGCATCCAAAACGTTGGTTGATCAGTTGCACAGAGAAAGAGATGACAATGAAAAGGAACTACTGGATAGCTTAAATAAGTACGACTTGACTTTATTCGCATGTGTGTTGAAAAACTTCGTATGATACACGTGTGTATTGATGATTACCGTCTTCGGCTCTTTCGCCTATGGGTTCGGGCCTCAATGCGCCTCAGCGGTATTCACAAACTTTACACACTCATACCATAATATACTATATTACAGTGTTAAGTCCTAAAAATTATGTATCTCAAAGAAAAAGTTCTAGCCCACAGACAAATACTAATTAAGCGCTTCAAATTACTGTGAACAAACTTTTTTTTCACTGTGATGACTAAAGTAATCATACTTATATTATAACGATGTAATAATAGTTTTTTTTTTTAATATTTAACCTTCGGCCAATGATATACGAACTATAGATGCGTTATCCGCACTCTAAATTGGAAAAGAAGGCATTTGGCTTCTACAAACTTCATACGCTACAAAGTTAACAAGTTTACTTTTTATTTTGCTTTTTGAAACCCCCAAGGCGGGCACCAACTTCCAGGGGATATCAGATGATTTTTAACTGATGTATATGCATTCATAGAATGTAATAACATCCAAAATTCTAACAGACATATATCTTGGACCTTAAATGTGCTCAAAAGGTACTTGTTATACAAAGTACACGTATCTTGGGTATCTTTCGAGGATTGCACTGGAACCTACGGCGGTGGACAAGCTCAAATTCACCAAACAGATTATTTCAAAACAATCCATGAGTGACTGGACCTCATTTGTCATGTGATATTGATCTCATCTCTCGTGTCATCGTCATCGAACCTACCTAGGTTAGATCCTTACCTGAAAGTCTCAGTTACAACCGGTATTAATAACAAAACGTTGAATGAATAGGAATCTCTTCTTCGTAAAAATCTTCCCCATGCATTATAATGTAGGTAAAGTGTTAAAATAGTTACAAAACTTGGGGGTAGTCGGAAATTAATAGGCGTCGTTTGTCTCTATCTCAGCCAGCCTCTTTAATCTTGTCCAACTAACGTTGGTCCGCGATTGCACATCTTTCTTGGTGACGTGTCTCTCAGTTACAGCTGACATTGACTTAACGTTATCAGTAAGATGTCATTATTATATTTTTTCACTACGAGAAATAATACATATGACGTCAGATTTTATAATCTTCTGCTCATTTACATTGGTGTAATATGATTAATCTCTTTGGCTAGTGTCCCGCCAAGCGTAACGGTACAATAGATAGTACAACTGGAAGGTATAGGATAGCAATACGACTGAGGAAGTACCTTAGCGCTACAGAAGACCACGGTCATAATAATATCGTGCTGTGATCCCAACGGTGAGTAGGGTAGCCAGAGTTCACTGAATAATTTTTGTGCTGTCAGTGGGAAGACCAAAGGCTTATCTTGCTTTGTCTTCTACACTGATGGCACAGAAACTCACCGTGGTATGACTCCTCTGGTATTGCACACGGTCCATAGGCGACGGTAACTACTTTCCAGCAGGTGGGCCCCAACCCAAGTGGTGTAAAGAAATAAAAAAAGACCATTTCCCGCATCGAAATAATATAATTATATAACTTCTATAAATTTATTCATTAAACAACACACGAAACCTACCTGAAATTATACCTACTACTAGTTATACCTATTCCATAATTGTGTTATACCTTTCTCAAGTTTCTTTACACAAAAATAAATAAATTTAAAAAAAAATGCTCCCATTGCTCTAGTCTAAGACATTCAGAACGTACTTGAGTCGATTGAAGCACTTTCAAACCGACTTCAAAAAGTAAGACACTCTTGAATGAGTTTATAAGTATGTTCTGAATAACGAAACACGGACGTAAGAATAAACTCAAGTCGAGACTTTGATTATGTTATTAACCTCACTAAGTATGAAGTCTTGACTTGTATGAAACGTGCATAATTTTATACTTTACTGGTAAATTATATTTTCCAGTACCACTAATATAGCTTATTGAGCAATAATTTGACTGTCAAATATATATATAGACACTGGTAAAAGTTTATTATTATATTTATATTACACTAGAAATTAAATAAAATGATATACACATTAATATACGTTTGTAGTAAATCATGACAATGGTTTGCTAGTACAGCCAAGGAAATAAGTATTTTGCCATTTCTTTCAGCCACCTCTAGATGAACTAAATCGTTAGGAAATAAGTAAGTGGTGTACTTACCTTAACTAAATTATTACTAGCAGTTCTGTGAACAGTAGATCTCGCGAGCACCACTTGCCATATTTTTCTAGTATTTTTAAAAAATAAGAAAATAAAATTAAAAAAACTGTAGCGGCGTCGCGTCGCAGACGCAACGTCAGCGAATTCCTCGCCCGGCAGCGACGGAGCTCCCGCGCTTCGTGAAGCCAGTTCATACGATAGGCTCGCTACAGTCGGCCACATATAAACTCGCTCCACTTATAGATATTCTAAGTTAATATCAAGTGTTCTAGTTACTCGATTATAAGTCCTACATATTGTGAGACATTCTGTGTGAACGATAATAAACGTTATAAGTGTATGCCACCTTTTATTGAAGTGCTCCCACGTGACCCTATAGGCATAGTCTCCAAAGTGGTGATCCCGTACGTGAACGTGGGAGTTTGTAGGTTATATAACCTCGATTATAACCTCGATACCTCGTGAATTTTTGTATACACATTAATATACGTTTGTACTCTACGTATACTCGTGCACGCCCGCTGCCTCCAGACAGATATAAAAAAAATAAAACTGAATTTCAACTTATGATGGACCTAGGAATATGTAGACCCAGCAAAAGTGCGTGGGCCAGTCCATTACATGTAGTACCCAAAAAGGATGGTAACATTAGGCCCTGCGGGGATTATAGGAAGTTAAATTCGATAACAAAACCGGACAGGTACCCGGTACCGCGACTACAAGACTTCACATACCTTTTAGCGAACAAGAACATTTTTTCGAGCCTGTACATCAACAGGGCCTACAACTGCATACCAGTACACGAGGACGACATCGAGAAGACAGCTGTAATCACGCCAATGGGTTTGTACGAGTTCCCAGCAATGCCGTACGGCTTGAAAGGCGCCAGTCAAACGTTCCAGAGGTTCATGGACCACAGCGTCCTGCAAGGGCTGGATTTTTTGTTTTGTTTTGCAGACGACATAATCGTCGCCAGTGCCGACGTAGAGTCCCACAAACATCACCTAGAGGAAGTCTTTAAGCGTTTTAACGAATTCGGCATCACCATCAACATATCAAAGTGTTGTCTGGGCCGACAAAGACTAAAATTCCTAGGCTACGAAGTATCAGCAGAGGGCATAAAACCTCTGCATGATAAAGTTGAGGCCATAAAAAACTACCCAAGGCCTAAAACAGTAGAGGACCTGCGTAGGTATCTAGGCATGCTAAATTTCTACAGGGCACACATCCCAAAAGCAGCTCAAGGGCAGGCCGAAATGAATAAATACCTCCACAACTCAAAGCGTAAGGACAAGACGATCATACAATGGACAGACGCAGTAACACATGAGTTCGAAGAAAGCAAGGTAAGTCTACAGAACGCGACGTTACTAGCACACCCATTACCAGACTCCCCGTTAGCCTTGATGACTGACGCATCAGACAGCAGCGTGGGAGCAGTTCTGCAGCAGCGGGTAAGTAACAGATGGCAACCCTTAGGTTTTTTCTCCAAACGTCTGACTGAAGCCCAGAGAAAGTATAGTACCTATGACAGGGAATTATTAGGCATTTATCTATCAATCATTCACTTTAGGAAACTCGTCGAGGGCCGAGAGTTTGTGGTCTATACCGACCATAAACCGCTAGAGTATTTATTTAGCAAAGTAGGTAGCGAAAAAGAAACTCCCAGGAGAACAAGACAAATAATGTTCATCAGTGAATTCACGAACAAAATAGTACATGTCCAAGGTAAAGAAAATGTCGTGGCGGATACGCTATCGCGTATTGAAACAATAACATGCCCAACGAGCATTAATTTAACAGAACTCGCCCAGGCACAGGAAACAGATAAGGAACTCTCAGAATTTTTAGTTAAACATAACAATAAGAGCTTGTGTTTCACAAAGGTACAACTAAGCGGTACGGGGCCAGAGAATAACATCCTCTGTGAGACCTCAACTGATAAGGCACGCCCTTACCTACCCATAGAATTTCGCAAGGCAGCATTCGAATCAATACACAACCTTAGCCATCCGGGTATCAGAACGTCTAGGCGCATGGTTACAGATAGATTTTTCTGGGCAGGCATGAACAAAGACATCGGCAGGTGGGCACGCTCATGCGTTAGGTGCCAAAAAGCTAAAGTCCACCGCCACACAACATCGGCTCTGGGAGAATTTCCCGAGTGCGATCGCTTCGAGCATATTCACATAGACCTAGTAGGACCGCTCCCCAGCTCAAAGGAAGGCCACAGATTCTTGTTAACTATGATAGACAGGGCCACCGCCTGGCCTGAATGTATTCCAATTACAGACATATCAGCTAAATCAGTAGCCCAGGCAGTTTTCGAACACTGGATCACACGTTTCGGTTGTCCCCTAAGGTTAACAAGTGACCAGGGTAGGCAGTTTTAAAGCGAAATATTTAAGCACCTCATGAAATTCTTAGGCATAGAAAAGATTCGCACTACTGCTTACCATCTACAAGCAAACGGCGCGTGCGAAAGAATGCATACATCATTAAAGGCCGCACTAAGAGCTAAATTAGATAGCGAAAATTGGTTGGGGGAATTACCAACTGTATTGTTGGGATTGCGAGCAGCACCGAGGTGCGACACTAATGTAAGCGGAGCGCAGCTAGTTTATGGCTGCACCATTAGATTACCCGGGGAATTCTATGACAACACGGACAGAAAGTTTTACGATTCACAAGAGTACGTACAACACCTAAAAGAAGTAATTAGTAGAATTAAACCAAAACCAGCCTCTCAGAGATCATCTAGATCTATTTTTGTCCACCCAGAACTAAAAAAATGTACTCATGTATTTATTAGAAAAGAAGTAAAAAAACAGTCACTACAGCCCCCGTATGAAGGTCCATTTAAGGTAATTACTCGTACGGACAAAACCCTCACAGTCCAGTTACCAGATAGAGTTAGTAACGTATCCATTGATAAAGTAAAACCAGCGTTCTTATTAAGTACGGATAGTCAGGAAAATAGCAAAGCAATTAGCCCCTAATCAAACAAGCCTAACACACAGTCAGAGTCAGAACCGGAGAGAGAGACCACACAGAAAGGTATTTTAATCAAAGAATCCGCTTATGAAAACGCTAACACTCGCACATCGCGCAGCGGTCGTGCCATCAGGCGGCCAGTAAGGTTTGACATATAGCATGCGCGCAAATGTAATTCAACTTAGCTGTTACGAAACAATATTGTAATTGGATAGTGGAATTGCCTAATTTGCTGACACTCTAGTTCAAAAGGCACTCATTCGCATTCCGTCACTGTGAAAAGATAGATGTATATAATCATGGGTAAAAATCAAAGTAAAGAACAGGTCATCATCGCCCAAGAAGGAGCAAATAACTCTGATATACAGTACCAGATATCAAAGTTCAACATAGTACTATTCGTAATATTAGCAATAATGGGTGTACTCATAGCCTATTTTGCGTTCAAGAAGTGTAATACATACATACATACATAAAATCACGCCTGTCTCCCATAGGGGTAGGCAGAGATCACGGATCTCCATTTGCTACGATCCTGACATACTACTCTCGCTTCATTCACTCTCATTACATTCTTCATGCACGCTCGTCGGTTTAGAGTACTCCTGACCTGCCCCTTTTCTAAAACTTCCCCGATTTGGTCCAGGTATGTGCGCCTAGGTCTTCCCCTTCCGACGGTACCATCCACAAGAAGTGTAATAAAAGAACAAAAAACTGGATAGGAAAACAGATGACGATAGCAGCAGCAGTCACCGCCGATCGAACCCCCAACGGACCCAGAACAATTCCACTCTCCAAAGTAGTCGTCACCTAGTATATATATGTAAGTTAAAATCACAGGAATGCTAGCGGGAGGTATGATGAGTAGTGATGAATGGATGGAGTTGCAGGCGCTGTCGTGAAGGACGCTGAGGATCCCCCAGGGATGTAATTAAATATAGCAGAGCGGGTCATCACGGCAGCTACCAATAAATAGGCATGAATGTGTATAGAATAAGTATATAAGGTAGTATAGGAGGTCTCTGCTGACCCATATTGGCATGCACGGTATGATAATATGTAATAATTGTTACAACAGGGCGCAGTATTGCGACACTGGACGCGCTATGTAAACACAGGTGCGGCGTCCGAGCGTGCGAGTCAGCAAAATCGCACGAAGACCGTATGCGATGTATAGTTTAAGAACTTTGTAATGATGTACTATTTTGATGAAACTTTTGTTAGTTATAGACAACTTTTCCTTAAAAAAATCTTTTACGTAAAAATTTTTTTTCAAATAAGGGGGGAATACTGTAGCGGCGTCGCGTCGCAGACGCAACGTCAGCGAATTCCTCGCCCGGCAGCGACGGAGCTCCCGCGCTCCGTGAAGCCAGTTCATACGATAGGCTCGCTACAGTCGGCCACATATAAACTCGCTCCACTTATAGATATTCTAAGTTAATATCAAGTGTTCTAGTTACTCGATTATAAGTCCTACATATTGTGAGACATTCTGTGTGAACGATAATAAACTTTATAAGTGTATGCCACCTTTTATTGAAGTGCTCCCACGTGACCCTATAGGCATAGCCTCCAAAAAAACAACACGTATCTTCTTATTTTAAACAGCTCTGGATATTTCACCAAAAAACCTCTATCGATATTTTTTATTTTCCCTCTATCACTCTAAGGTTTGCTGGAAGAAAACTCAACATCGAGTTAAGCTCGGCTCTGTACTACAATATCCTTTAATTTTTTTGTTATAAAAATGTGTTTTGTATACAATAAAGAATATGAATGAATGAAGGATTTTTTACTTTATTTTATTCACCTTTTCATGATTATTTTTCAGAACAACATATATGAGAAATCTTGTTCTTGATGTTTCAGCCAAAAAGAGTCATCAAGATCGGTTCATAAATTATGCGAAAGCTATCTTCCTCCCTTTTGCCCCCATTTTCCCTCCTATAAAAAACTCTCGACAATAACTGACATAGATAAAGACAAACGCAAAATCAGCCACCTTTTAGTAACGGAGACACGTTCGCTTCGCTCACTCAGTCAACTACTGAACTATCTCTAGAAGAAGAAATACTATTTATATTTCATATATTTAATACACAGCTACTATATACTCACCCGTAAATATATATAATTAATATAAAATGTGTATAATCTCTTTTGAAAATAAAATATAATATATTATTTGACGGCTATCTCTTGCAACCTCCTATAATAAATTTTTGGAAAACTAAAAACAGACTTCAACGGATTGTATCTCTACTGCAAAATCCTTGAAATAAAGTGCTAGGCAAATAGACGCAAAGCCATCGTACGATATTGAAAAATTTGTGAAACCGCTGTCAATATTCAGAGTCCTGTGTGCTATCCATGTTGTAGGGTCATGTTACTAAAACGAAATACGGAACCCAAAAACCAATGTTTACTATTCCGTTCAATATGTCATTCGCAATCAGAACTCGATTCAGGCGCTGTATCTTCTTGATACTAAGTATAAACGCAACAAAATACTATGTTACCATAAGCGGTTTGTATGGTATTTGTAATGCTCTAAAACTAAAAACAATATCTAAAGATGAAAATAGTTCAATGACTTTCTTTGTCAAATAACAATTGTAACCGATTGAATTAGAAAGAAGACACCAAACCACATTTCTGTTGCTTTTGCACACGTGTTTACAGTACATGGTGAAACATTCACTTTTAAACTAATAAATTATTCGGATTTGTTGAAGTACGAAATGCTTCTGATCACATAACCATGGCTGCTGGAAAGCAAACGAAACTGCGGGGTCAGTGTACTCGTAAATAATAAAATAACACCAAAATAAATCGTGATAGAATATATACTTTAGGAAACTTTATAGAGCGAGCAGAGAAAATTGAAACTGACCAAATAAAAAAGGAAAAAGCAAACATTGTAGAAATATACAGCGGAGGTATTAAGCTATATTTCTTTGAAACTAGTATCGGAAACTAGACATTCTCATTACGTTGTTGTTCCTCTCAGATCAGTCAAGAATAAAATACGTAAGAACTTAAATTACATTTTAGAAGTGGGTCTCTCAATTGAAATTCTGACTGCCATTTAAAATACCGGGTATAGTCTTCTGCAGTCTGCCGTCCACTAATCAAAAGACGGTTAACTTCATACAATTGTAATAAGTAACTGTAACTGCGGTAGGAAAGTTTCAACTGTAGCATCTGGCGAAGGAATTCTCGACCACACAATTTGTCTTTAATTTGAGAGAAAATGAAAAAACATAAGTCGATACTGTGCAACATTTTAGAATCTAATAGTCCTATTTATTTATTTATTTATTCAACTTTATGCACAGTAATTTTGTACAAAGGCGGACTTAATGCCTAAGGCATTATCTAACAGTCAACCTTTGGGTGATGCAGAGATACATTGAGGTAAAATAATTTATTGTCATATTATCTATCTTCACAATAATAATACATACATTATACATACACACTATAGTTAAATACATAATAAGAAATCATACACATACTTTCAAATATATTAGGTACTTATATATATTCGTATAATATATACTTATATAATATAAACTTACCTATACTTATATAATTATACATAATGACAAAATATTTCTAACATAAAGGTTTTACACATTACTATGACTAGGGGCTACTGTAGTAGAGCTGACGTACTTTGTACTTGAACATTGCACGGTTAGTGGTCATCCGGATTTCGAGAGGAAACGCATTCCAGAGGAGAATGGCTTGCACGAGGAAAGAAGAATGAATTAGGCTGGAACTATGAGTAGGACAGTGGATTCTATTTGTTGTTCCAATGTTATAACACTTGATAGTTTTGGAGTTTGGGGCTGTTTTGGGTTAACCGAATAATAGTTATAAAAAACAACGTCGTTCTTTCAAAGATGCTAAGATAGAAGAGAAGAGAAGAGAAGTATTTAAGAACGAACAGTTTTATCGAGTGTATCTTGTTGAAAAATGCGTGATTTGTGGTTTGACCAGAACACTGGTTATTATCTTGCATAGAGGATAAGCATTGCCATTCAGCGTGGCAATGCTTCCTGCCTTCTAGCTTCGTTGCCGGTTGGTGATGATGCGGAGGAATTTCATGACGCATTATGTATGTAATTTTTTGGTTTATTTTAGTGTATTTTAGTATCTAATAATAGCTTTTAGTTTTAAATTTCATTTAAGTATTATTAAGCAATTATAAAAAACATCAAAATTGGTACTTTCACAAATTATAATTAAACCTTACCTTCTTTACCTTACTCCTATAACTTTATTCTAACCTTAGTTTGAAGTTATTATATCGAATTGCAGCAAAAATATGTCTCAATTCGAAAGTAGGTCATCCAACGGGTTTGTGGAACTCATTTCTTCATGTAGGAATTTTTGTACCTGACACATTCCTTATGATAAAAAGTGAATCTGAGCAAAATTTCCATGGCGATCATTACTAGACATATTATGCATAGTTTCGTCATTTTTAATGGTTACCATAGTTTTTTAACGCCGTTAGTATGCATTTTTTTAGAACCACAATGATATTTTATACAACGATAAAGACAAGTTTAGTTAATTTATTTTAGATTACCTTACCGGATGATATATCATTGTTACCTTGGAAGATAGGTAGGCCTTTGGTGTAGGACGTTACGTGAGTCGACAGCCATTTTTTATAATGTGCGCAAAATCCCCACGGATACCCCCACTAGTGAAGACGGTGGGGGAGGTTATGTTGGACTTGAACCGACTAAAATGCACGCAGGCTGTGTGGGCCGCAGGATGCCGGAGGTGAGATAATCTGAGACAATCCTCACACCCCGGTCGCGTGTATCGACACCATTGCGCCTTCACATCTTTCAAGCACAGCAGGATATGCCACCGCTGCTGTATCTGCGGAAAAGCTCAAACGGTGCAAATACTGTCACCTGACAGGAGATTACGTTTTTGAGCCGTTTGGAGTTGAAACGTTGGGGACGTAGAGTCCAAGTGCCCGTTCTCTATACAAAGACTTAGCAAAGTGACTGATCGACGCTACGCGTAACCAGAAGGCTGGTTATTATTTTGCACGGAGGATAAGCATTGCCATTTCACTTGGTGATTCTGCCAGGCGGAGGAATTTCATGATGCATTATGTATGTTATATTTTAATTTTTTATTTTAGTGTATATTCAGTACCTAATTATAGTTTTGAATTTTTAATTTCATTCTAGTATTATTATTTATGTATTGTACAAATCTTATTGAATAAATTAAACTGATTACCTAAAGTGTGATTCAAGTATTCTCTCAATGCTTGCAGGATTGGCAGCGCGAGTTTGATTCTCTTGGTTTTGCACACGTCTATACGCCACGATGACCACTTGCCATCAGGTGGGCTGTGTGTTTGTCTGCCATCTAAGTAGTATAAAAAAGTATGATACTCAATTTATTAGGGCTGGATATTAATCACACTTTGTTATTTGTTATATGGCTAAACTGTATTCTCAAAATAATTTTGAGAATACAGTTTGGCCATATAACAAATAACGAGAAATTTAATAGTCAAATATACCCTCTACACACTTCGTTGTATGCGGCCAAATAAGGCAAATAGCAATTGGCAAAATAATTTTGAGAATACAGTTTGGCCATATAACAAATAACGAGAAATTTAATAAACAAATATACCCTACACACTTCGTTGTATGCGGCCAAATAAGGCAAACAGCAATTGGCACATAAAGAATTATAGTTACGCCATTATATGTAAAACAGTTGTACCAACCATAAATGCACAGAGTAAATACAAAATCATTCTTATCCCGGACACAGCTATTCTTAGAACCTTTTACAAGATAAGAGGTTACTTCAGCAATCCAATGTTCACGCTCCGCACCGGAGTGTGCGAGCATGCGAGTATGCCGGTGGCATCTCACCGAGTACTCGACAAGCACTCTAGTATTCACTGTGTTTGATGTGGAAATGCATTGGTGACTCAAGATATCACACACGCCTCACTGCGTAATGACTTCACAAACATCTCGGAACTTTTACTTTTTTTGGTTTAATTTTTTTATGATGATATCCAAAAGAAGTACAGGTACGTAATATACTGTTTTTATAATACTTACGCATTAAGTGAGTTGACAGTGTTAAAATAATTTGTGATGAAATATTGAAACTTTACTTTACTTTACTGGTGGTAGAGATTTGACGGCACAAATTTGTCACAAATTTCGACCGGGTTGGTACCACCGTGCAATATTGCGAAAAACCCTTCATAGTAATTCAATTTCGGTTGGATTGCGTTCAGGGATCAGCAAATGCATAGCCGGGTAGGGGTGATGGTGGTCGCAGCACTAGTGGGACCAGTGGGTCTTGGCGTAGTCTAGTGAGGATGGTGCGGGGCGACGCGCCGGTCAGGGAGACCCGTAGAAACGGTGGTGCCGCTGGCCGCCCGCGGTATAGTACAGAGGCCCAACTGGGACTAACCACCCTGGAAGGCTGCCTCACCAGACCGCGCATAATCCCGGTATGGCTCGTCGTGCCGGTTGGTGACCGGAAGTGGGGGCCAGGCGACCATATTCGGGGGGGTACGGGGGCCCTTCCGTACGGCGTGTCGGCTCACGCCATGCCTCATAATCATAGACAAAACCAATATCCCGCACTTTGTCACGCGGTGCTGCGACGACAATCACCTCTTTTTTTTCACGCCCTTTTCTCCTTTTCATCATGGCAGCGCATTTAAGAGTATTGGGCAACACAGCGGCTCTACAGACTCCCACAAGCTCGCTATTTGAGGTGGAGTCCACTAACATCTGTGGACTCCATGCGAACCTCAACGCCGTCCACCAACACCTTGAGACGGCGAAACCAGATATGCTCTTTCTCACGGAGACACAAATAGGCCGCCCTGATGACACGACCTACTTGCTTTACCCCGGCTATGTTATCGAAGAAAATTTCCGTGCAAAAGCCGGGGTGTGCGTGTTTGTTAGGGCGGATGTTTGTTGTCGCCGTTTGCGCTGCCTTGAGGACCCATCCTTTTCAACCCTATGGGTACACGTAGACCATGGCTCTACGAGTCAGATCTATGTGTGCCTCTACCGTTCCCATACAGGAGATGCTGAGACAACTCGACTCTTTGAATATCTGAGTCAGGCGGCAGATGATGCGCAGGAACGGTTTCCGAACGCCGAAGTGGTATTTTTGGGGGACTTTAACGCCCACCACGAAACCTGGTTGGGCTCCTCCAAAACAGACCATGCGGGAAGAGCCGTCCATGCATTTGCTCTGGCGCATGGCCTGACCCAATTGGTACACGAGGTCACTAGAATACCAAGAAGGTCGGGCCTAGCACCCTCTCTGCTAGACCTTCTGCTGACGAGTCACCCAGACCTGTACAGTGTATCGGTACAAGCCGCTTTAGGCAATTCCGACCACTGTCTGGTCTGCTCCAAGGTGCCAATTATAGCGCCTTCACGACCCGTGCAGGGGAAGCGGCGTCTCTGGCACTACTCGTCAGCAGATTGGGATGGGCTGCGCAACTATTTTGCGTCCATCCCGTGGGTTGAACGCTGCTTTGAAGGTAAGAAACCCTCGGATTGTGCTACTGCTGTTGCCGGTGAGATCGGTCTGGGTATGGAATACTATATTCCGTACACTGATGTCACCGGTGCCCGAGGAGTGCGCCCTTGGTTCGGGCGCGAGTGTGCGAGGGCTGTTGATCAAAAACAGTCCGCGTATCGCGCTTGGGTAAGGGCGCGTGCCACGCACGATCCCAATGTGAGCCACTTCAAGGCGGCGTACAACAGAGCCACAAAGGTCTGCAAGAGGGCTTACGTCAAAGCGGATGCCCTGCGCATTGCGCGGCTTGGTCAAGAGCTAGTGGCACATCCCACGGGCAGCCGTGGATACTGGCGACTGGCCAAAGCCGTGCAGTCCAACTTCTGTCAGCCTTCGCTGCCACCGCTGCGCTACCCTGATGGATCCCTGGCCCATGGACCGCAAGAGAAAGCCAATATGCTAGTAAATCTCTTTGCGGCCAATTCCCGAGTCGATGATTGCGGTATACAGCCGCCGACACTACCCAATGGTGACCACGTAATGCCTGAAATACGTATCAGGCAATGCGATGTTCGTGCGGTGCTTCAATCACTCGATGTCCGGAAAGCCAGTGGCCCGGATGGTATTCCAGCGGTGGTCTTACAAAAATGTGCAGCGGAGTTGTCTCCGATGCTTACGCGGCTGTACCGACTGTCCTACAGCTCGGGTACAGTGCCTTCGGCTTGGAAAGAGGCGAATGTACAGCCGATCCCCAAGAAGGGGGATCGCTCAGAGCCAGCCAACTATCGACCCATAGCCGTCACCTCAGTGCTGTGCAAGGTCTTCGAGCACATCATTAACAAACAGCTCATGCGTCACCTAGAGGATCACTCCTTAATTAATGACCGGCAATATGGCTTCAGGCCGAAACGGTCAACGGGTGATCTTCTAGCATACGTTACCCATCTTTGGGGTGAGGCTATGGACAAGCACGGCGAGTCACTGGCAATTAGTCTTGATATCGCCAAAGCTTTCGATAGAGTCTGGCACAAATCGCTTCTCTCCAAGCTACCAGCCTTTGGTCTGCCTTCTAGACTGTGCAATTGGATTGCTAGTTTCCTGCAGGAGCGCCGTATCCGCGTCCTCTGTGATGGACGGGCTTCGGAGTTCTTGCAAATAAATGCTGGCGTACCGCAGGGGTCTGTATTATCTCCCACTCTCTTTCTTCTGCATATCAACGACATGCTGTCCACCGGCAGCATACATTGCTATGCAGACGATAGCACCTTACACGGGAGTTATCACGGACAACCTGCGGCCAAACAGTCTGATATCGTGGAAAAAAGACAGCTTCTTGTCACTGAACTGGACCGGATCTTGAATCACATTTCTCAATGGGGCTCCGAGAACATGGTCGAGTTCAATGCCAAGAAGACGCAGGCTTGTGCGTTCACAGCAAAGGTATCTTCTTTCCTTCCCCTTCCCACTCTTCAGAGCACGCCACTTCCACTGCAGGACAATCTCTATATCCTAGGCATGGATATTCGCTGCAAACTGAATAACAGAAATTACATCGAGAGCATCATCAAAACAGCCTCGCGGAAACTCGGACTCCTAAACAAAGTGAGACGTTTTTTCACGCCGGAGCAGCGGTGTCTTCTCTATAAGACACAAATTCGCTCCTGCGTGGAATACTGCTCGCATCTCTGGGATGGCTCCGCGAAATACCTACTAGATGCTCTCGACAGGTTGCAGCGACGCGCGGTCCGAATTATTGGGAACCCTGAGGTCACGAACACCCTCGAGCCTTTGCAGATGCGTAGAGATATTGCTTCCTTGGCTGTATTTTACCGTCTCTACCACGGTGAGTGTTCTGACGAGCTCTTCCAACTAATCCCACCATCTCCTTTCCTACATAGGACAACACGTGCAGGCCTTAGATGTCACCCTCACACTGTGCAGAATATACGAGCAAGAACCAAGCGGTTCGGAGACTCTTTTCTTTGCCGCACCACCAAGACCTGGAATTCATTACCAGCACACGTGTTTCCTTCTTCCTACAGTCCCGGGGCCTTTAAGCGGGGCGTGAAAAAGCATCTGATGAGGCCGCCAAGCTGAGTGCCACCATTGTAGCACTTAGTGTCTGTAATGGTGACCCTCTTTCCTGAGACTTTGCCTTTAGCTTACCATCAGGCGAGGTGAGGTCAAGTTGGCGTGTCCTATATAAAAAAAAAAAAAAAAAAAGAAATAATTTATTTGCCAGATTGCATGTAAAAAAGGTATTACATATTGGCCCATTTACATCCTATCTTTATGGTGTGCAAATATTTAAGTGATTAGAAAATTACTGTACCCACTAATTATTATCTATTTGTTTAATGTCAAATGTTTATATTGTTGTGTTTTGACATTTACTATTAATGAACTGACATTATAAACTGATTTCGGCTATTGACTACGGAATCATACCTCCTTTTGTAGGAGGTAGGACACGGCGGTATATCCGCCCGATTGAGCAGTCCGACTGGGGAAGTACCTCCGCCCTACAGAATACCGCGGTTATAATAACTTCGTGTTGTGTTCCCAGCGGTGAGTAGGGTAGCCAGAGCTCACTGGAGAATTTGTGCCGTCAGTGGGAAGACTAAAGGCTTGTCCTGATTTGTCTTCTACTGACGGCACAGAAACTCTGTACTTACAGGGTTGGCAGCGCGACTGTGACTCCTCTGGTGTTACAGACGTCCATAGGTCACGGTAACTACTTTCCATCAGGTGGGCCGTGTGCTTGTCTGCCAACTAAGTGGTATAAAAAAAAAAAAAAAAAAAAAAAAAAAATGTATAAAAAAATCATTTTAGCCAAATATGTCGTCTTTGGTATCATCTGGCAAAGGGCTTAATTAGCAAATTACAAATAAGTATAAATTGCATGCCCCAAAATATTTTATACAAAAAATTAAGCTTAAAACCGTAGCTCGACTACAGAAAAATCATGCTTTAAAAAGTGTTAAACCAGAAAATATCAAGGATAGCCGTGGTCGGTTGACATTTAGTCTAACAAAACCATACATTGTAGGAAAAAGTGGCATACGACCACGGCTATCCTTGATATTTTCTGGTTTAATACTTTTTAAAGCGTGATTTTTCAGTAGTCAGGTTATGGTTTTAAACTTATTTTTTTTTGTTTTGAGCTATAAGAATTACATGTCTATTATAATGGAATACGGCGAAACTATCCACCTACTATGTACAATACCTTATGTTACCAATATTTGCAAGGAGCACGTAATGACAAAAAACAATGTTTTTTTAATTATTTCATAAACATGTTAACGCTGCTTCAGTGAAGCTTGGCATAAAATAAACAAATGAAAATAAAAATAGAACGCTAAACATATTCAAATATAATTACGAATAAAAACTTTTGCGGAGTTATTATGGCGCTGCAGAGTTTGGGAACGCGGTGGTGCATTTGACAATAAAATGAAATTAAACAGTCCCGCTTTGTGCTCACATGAAGAGCGACGTGGACTTTTATTGCAAAATGCGGGTCATATGAAGATCTTCATACCTACTTTCAATAATCAAGTTTGATATAATTTTGTGTAGTTAATAAATTTCTTTTGTTCTATCACAGCAGTACTACTGTACTATATATTTATTTTGTTAGTGATTGTTGCTCGTAACTCCGCAAGTGTGGGTAACTGATTCCAGTACCGTGACCCACAGGTACCCATTTTCCGGGGTAAAAAGGTTTATTTTTAAGCAATAAGGTGTAATCCAGGCTACTTTTTACCTAGACCCAAGTAACAAGCACCCATACAAACAATTTTTATGTAGGGGACATAAAAATGAGCATGATAATAACGGTTACTTAGCATTACGTGACACGTAAGAATATTATAAATCGTTTAAAGTCAGTACAATATAACTTCAGCACGCCTGACGGTAAGCTAAAGGAGAAGTCTCAGAAATGAATCTCAATGTTGCCTGTAAAAATAGTAGAATTTTCTCTCTATCTTAACAACAGTTGTTTTGAATTTCAAACTAGTGCAAAATTATGCAAATTTTAATTATTTCGTGTCTAAATTTTGTGCTCGAGAGATAGAAATTAGATCGTGCCAATTATACTGTCACAATTAGTTCAACTAATTGACATAATATTGCTTTATGGGAATTCAGACCAAACGGTCGCATTTTCATCTATTTTGATTAAAGAATTTGTTTATTTGTTTCAGTAAGTCTATTGATAGTCTGTTGATATTGAAAATGAATATTTTAAACAATAAATACGATTCTACTGAAAATTATTAATGTTGTTCTGTGAATATTTAAATAAAACAAAACATTTTAACTAACGAATTTCTAATCTAGTCTGGTGATATTAAAAATGTTTTTTTTTTAAATAATAAAATACGATAGATAATTAGTGTTGCTATATATACAATTCGATTTTTTTTATACCACTTAGGTGGCAGACAAGCACACGACCCACCTGATGGAAAGTGGTTACCGTGGCCTATGGACGTTTGTAACACCAGTGGAGTCACGGTCGCGCCCTGTAAAAGGTCAACCCTGTAAGTACAGAGTTTCTGTGCTTTCAGTGTAGAAGACAAAGCAGGACAAGCCTTTAGTCTTCCCACTGACAGCACAAATTCTCCAGTGAGCTCTGGCTACCCTACTCACCGCTGGGAGCACAACACGAAGTTATTATAGCCGCGGTATTCTGTAGGGCGGAGGTACTTCCCCAGTCGGACTGCTCAATTGGGCGGAAATACCGCCGTGTCCTACCTCCTTCAAAATAATAATAATGAAATAGTTACGTATTAATTAATTAAAATTAACAAATTAATTTATTCATGTCAGTACCTCTAGTATGCTAATATCTACAATGAACATTGTAAATGTTTTCAAAACTTTATTATTGTAAAAAATGTCTAACATTTTCTGAAAAATCACACGAGATTTAATTTTTTTTAATATCATAAAGTTAAAAGTGAAAGTAAGTGAAAATTTTATATTATTATAAGAACTGCATACATACAAAAAAATGTCAGAAAGTTACCACAATTTGTTTATTTAAAACAATACTATGTTATGACATGTGTATGAAATTTGTATATTTATTACTTTCCCGGCGATGAAACTTTATTGACATATTTATCTACAGGAGGCCAAAATATTTTTCACTCAATTTTTGTTTAGTTCCTGCATTGGACAGTGATAGATGATCTGCCAACATAACGGGTTACGATACAAAAATTATCAAAAGCTCAAAAGATGCGGCGCTTCGGCCAATGGACAATGATCCATCGTTTCTTAGATATAAATTAGGTAAACAATTATTTCCAAAGTTATATTACCTGCTTCTATAGTACCTGCTAAATAACGGTCAAGACTCTGCGCAGTCCTCCAGGGATTGGAATTATTTGGGATGATAGATGGTTTTTTTTTTGGAGGTAGGACACGGCGGTATTTCCGCCCAATTGAGCAGTCCGGGGGGAAGTACCTCCGCCCTACAGAATACCGCGGCCATAATAACTTCGTGTTGTGTTCCCAGGGGTGAATACCTAGGGTAGCCAGAGCTCACTGGAGAATCTGTGCTGTCAGTGGGAAGACTAAAGGCTTGCCCTGCTTTGTTTGAAACTCTGTGCTTACAGGGTCGGCAGCGCGAGTGTGGCTCCTCTGGTGTTACACACGTCCATAGGCCACGGTAACCACTTTCCATCAGGTGGACCGTTTTGTTGTCTGCCACCAAAGTGGAATGAAAAAATGGCAGTCGCTTCCATAAAAGTCATAATATTAACCCAAAGCAAAAGGATAAACTAAGGACAAACTAAATCGAGTTTAAGTTTGTTTTCCACCAGCTTCCCTGCTAAAAATTTCACCTTTTGCCACTGGTAAACGGACCCTAGACTTCGAGATGGAAGCCTTCATGGTGAAAACTAATGAAATGTGAAAATAAATAATCCTATATTTTCACTTAATGTGTATTATTATTTGTATTACTGTTGTCAGTTACACTTATTATTGTAGTACCTTATGCGGGATAAAATAAATGCAAGGAATATTAAATACATATAATATTTTTTTTAAATAATAAATTATATTGGTAGCTATAAAAATTGGTGCAAAATTTTCCTTAAAAATAGTACAAAATAATAATATTATAATTAAGGAAGGTTAACCTTGTTTCACGAAACATATATTATATAAGGTTAATTTGTATTGTATATATTGTGGTAATTAAATAAAAATAATAAAAAGTTGTATGTCAATCAAAGACATTGACCTATGCAAAAATATAAAAAATTGTAATCCATACATATCTGTATCCAATCTCGATGAAAAAACATGAACAAAATTTCCCTGTACACGCAATCACATAGAAAAACATGTCAATATACTCGTATGCAGGCGTGTTCCGCACAATCAAAGGTTTATTGTGATTGTGAAACGACAAGGGGTCGAGAATTTCACGAAAACGAATACCTGTGCGTTGAGCGTACTTGAATCAGAAATTCAGTTAGCTGCTGGTGGAAAAAAATTCTAATTTATGGGAATCATACTTTCAGATTGAACATTATGATGATCTATATTTACGCATGCGGGAATCTTTACGATGCTGCTATGCTGTATAAACCCACCTACTGAAGTGTTTACTCTTCCCGTTTCTAATATCATAAATGTGAAAGTTTGTGAAGATGTTTGTTCTTGTATGTTTGTTATTCAATCACGCTCGAACGTCTAAACGGAACTGGCTGAAATTATGTACAGTGATAGATTATAACGCGAAATAAAACGTAGGTTACTGTTAGTAACAGATGTACAGACAGGCAGAGATACTTTCTCATATAGATAATTTAGGACATTTACGTTCCTGGTGCAGAGGCTGGCCATCGTAATCTAGCGTGGAAACGCAGCAAGTGTAATAGACATCTTTGCCGGGAGCGATTAGGGGAGGGTTGTTCGATTAGTCCAAAAAAAATTATATAATTATAAAAAATAATAATTTATATTTAATTTAATTTAGGATCATAATGAGAATGGAATCTCTAAAAAATATAATAGCATTGTCACTACATTTTGCTACTGGATGCGCAAAATTGAACAATAGTTAACCACGGCCGGACGCAGTCGGATCAGGGTTGGAAAGCAAATAAGGTTAATGCAACTCGAATTTCCATTCGTGGGATCTAATTGGATGCTGGACCTTATTTGCGAGGGCTGAATGAGTTGATTTTCATGACACCAAGCCGCCGCGGTGTGGTTTTAATACATTCAGTGATTATTGTTTGCTTGTTACTAACTAACCTAATACTGGAGTTATGCTGATTTAGCTAATTCTGTATTTGTTTGGGAAACGTAGAATTTATTAATTGTATCTACTAAACAGCTCATGGAACAGCTTTCCTGTTGTTTATATCATAATAAAGAACAGAAAGGAAATAAAGAACAGAAAAGCTGTACCACGAGTTCTGTTTTGAAGACTTAATATTTTGAATATTGAGCTAACCTTTATAGTATCTCATGATTTTGCAAGGATTGTTCAGTGTTCAAAATAGTCTAGATAAAATTCTGCAAAACATATACTCACGCTTGTAAATGCTCGAAGAGATAGGCAGACGTGTATTAACACCCACTTATGAAATATATGCTATAACCTCCGATATCGTAGGCCCACCAACATATATTTAGAATTCAACCAACCTCATCTGCTAGCCGGTACATTTGCTGATCAACGACGAGATCCATGGTATGTAACTAGAATTTCACCAACGAAAATCCCTTTAAAACTTTAAAATAAAAAAAGATTCAAATAAAAAGATTATTGATTAAATTTCAAATAAAAGAACAAAATTAAAAAAGGAACACCAACTCGAAAACCTGAATAAAGACGTTATATTACCTGTTTTAACCTTTTAAAATTAATTTTCATTTCAATTTTGAAATTGAAAGTTCATGACAGACCTTTTTAAAATGAATTTATTTATCCATATTTCATACAGGTTGCCCTTATGATTGTTCAAAAGTTATGGTATTCTAAGATTAACTATAATATTAACAGAAATTGTAATAAAATAGTTTAATTCAATAGATTACAATTTTTGTAAAGCAAGTCTATTCTAATCTATAATTTTTTTCCTGTATAATAAAGCGTTGCTAACTATATATTGGTACAATGATTGTGTGCACTAGGAGCACGAAGACTTTTCATTAACTCCACCTTGAAAGGCTTAATCACAGGTACGTTAAAGATCAAAAATAACAATCGGTAAATGAATGATACTTTACCATACTGTACTGCAACCACAACAGTGTATGTTGTGTACACATATTACCTACAGACGGAACAGGATCTTTGAATAACAAAAATCACAAATCATATTTGAAATTAATTCTCATATATAATCCAATAAACCCTCAGGTCTATTGCATTGTACAATATCAACGTCATAAATTGAGATGACCAGAATCACTACAGCATTTCACTTTTATTTGATTATCCGTATGCATTTTAGTACAAATACCAAACACAAACTACACCACTAAAATTTTACAACAAATAAACATACATACGAAACGAGCAAATAAAATAAACGGTTTTGACGATCCAAATTCTATTTTGTTTATTATTCCATTTCCGTAATTGGAATTATAAAGTTAACGATATCCAAACTCATATAGTGGTTCATACGATGATTCGATTAAAAATTTTCACCATTAATTGGACAGTACCAGTCTAATTTAAGGGGAGTGTTATTAACGATATTACCAAATTACGCAAAGCTAATTACGGACATCAAACTTCATACCAAGTTTTAACAGCGCACGACGGAGTTTCTAAGTAAGAGCTCCAAATTAAAATTGCTCAATTTCTCACTGCAGAGTTGTTGCGATTTGCTCGCCCGTATGAAGATCTTGGTTTAAAGTCTTCATTAACTACTGCCGTTGCCACTTTGCTGCGAACGGCACCGATGTAGTTAAGTCAACTTTTTAAATATTTCAAAAGGTTTTCAGCGTCTACGCTATTATTAAGCCTCTGAAAGGGCTTTGATATTTAAGCTGATGAAAGCACTTAGTAGTAATAATGTATTGTAGTGTCTTTACCGTAAAACAATGCTTAAATTTCACTATAAGTAAAATAGTCTATTACTTATTTTGTTTATGTTTTACTGATAACTTCTGAAAACTTCTGGTCCCCAACTCTGTGGTATCCGTGGGGATACTGCGCACGAAAAAAAATGCGTCCTTCGTCTTCATTCCACACACACACACTTCTGGAATCTTATCTGATTATCGGTCACATTACTTTTGAACTTCTAAGTATAGACTTTTTTAGACGATTAGGTGGCAAACAAGCTCACGGCCCATCTGATGGTAAGTGGTTACCGTGGCCTATGGATGTGTGCGACACCAGGGGCACACATTACACAGGCGCTGCCGAACCTGTAGAAACCATCTAATGCACCTCTTGAAGTACCCCATATTGTAGGAACTTAGGAAAACCGCAGCAGGGAGTTCACTCCTTAGCTTGAGTGTGTGTGTGGCATGAAGTTTCTTTCGTACCGCACAGTGCGCACCGTCTCAGGTTGTAATGTATGAGGATGAATTCCCCGCCTATGACGAGCGGTGCGATGATAGAATGTAGCTGTGGGCATCATATCAAATACATGATGACTACTTCTCTTATGCTAGTCCATGTCAAATAACCTAAAACATAACAAATTATACATATCTACATAAAGTATTGCGTCCACATCATGATCTTAGCGTCATTGTTGAGAGACATAACAAAAAGGCAACACAGACGTTAACATTTTACACCCAAAAGCTTTTAGCCTGTAAATATTTTCTGTACAAACGCCACACAGTTTCATGACGCCCTTCAATGTTATGGCCGATATGAATTACGTCTATTTTTCACGGTTACCTACCCTCTTGAACAAATGTTGAATTAATTGGATTTGTTACTGTTACGATGTATAAAGCTTTTTTGAATATAGAATTTGATAAATTCATTTGTTTTTAAATATAATAATAATAATATTGTACAACATTCTACACAACGCTATCTAGACCCATGGTAAGCATAGCTCAACTAGCTTGTGTTATGGAATCTAGAATACGGATAAACATACTTAAATACTTTTTTTTTTGTAAATACATACATATTATACATAGAAACACCCAGACCAATGCAAATACCCATATTCATGCATACAAATATTTGCACTGAGCGGGGATCGAACCCGCGCCTCCTGCGTAGCAGTCGCGTTCACTACCACCACGCCACAGAGGCTGTGTGTGTATATACTTTGTTTTATATGGTTATGTGTGATATAAATCGTTGTATATCACATATTTCAATTACAATATGTGTTGAATGAAATTTCAAAGCATTTAGTATACTAACTATTCAAATCGATTAAGATATACAAAAAATTTAATCGGTTCAGGCGGGATCAATGTTTAAAAATGATTGTAACATTCATTGGTGCCGATAATTCGTACGAATGTCGGTAGATAGCACTTAACGGTCACCATGAATGAATAGAAGAATTTGGATGGGTTCGGGCGAAGGTTCTGTAGCTTAGTGGTCAGAGCGTTCCCCCTTTAAGGCAAAGATCGCTGGTTTGGATCCCGTCTGAACTGTGTATTGTTCATCTGTACACTCATAGAGTCTTAACTAATTGGATTAATTACATTGAATTTTATATTTCAATACAAATATATGACCTCCAGTCATATAATACAAATCGTGTTAGAAGTGCAGTGTTCAAGACTCGCATCCAGGAGTACTTCACAATACAAGACAAGACGCATTAATCAATCTATATTTGGTCTGCTGGAGCTCACAAAATCATTACTTCACTCTCTACCACGTTTTAACGCTCTGTAGATTACAACATTATTAACTCATAATCACATTTTAATCTAAAAGTTGGGCTTGAAGTTTTACAACGAAGCTATTTTTGCCCATCTACCCAATCTAAGTTAGTTCTACACTTGCCTTCGAAACTATTTCTACTGAGTTTGCCTTTACATTCACTAGAACAACTATAGTTAGCGCAGCGTGAAGATTTGTACAGCCAGCACCTGAACGATCTTGACTGCAATATTTGAAAATGATCTTAACACCAAGGTATTAAGAGCAATAGTAGCCGCGTGGTTTCCGACAGGGTAGAACATGGACCACCCCATCTCTTCTCACGCGGTGTCGTACAAGGCGACTAAAGGATAGGGCTACTTAACATCAAGCAGATATATACAGTTCAGACTCTACCTCAAATGAATGGCTCGAGTCAACAATAGTGCCCGGAAAACAGCAATAGGTTCACCCCCTATTATGTGGGACCGAATACAATGAGAATAGGTAGGTGAAATGTGGGTGTTAATTCACCTCTGCTTAACCCTTTGGGGATAAAGGCATGGTTAAATGTATGTATGTAGTAAGAGCAAATCAAAATCGTTTATTCATTTAAATTGGTTTTGGTCCGAAATAAAGGTGTGTACCAAATATCAAAAAAACAGCCAATAGGAAAGTGGAAAACCAAGGCATTAAGATCATTTTGAATACCTTATTTGTCAAGATCAATCTGACGCTGACTGTACAAAACTTAAACTGTAGGAACATAATAAAGTATTAGGTATACTTTCTGAGGAACTTCCTGTCTTGTAAGTTACTGTTTACAATAACAGAACAATGGTCGACATAATGATCAGTAGATGGAGATAGATTTATGCATAAGTACCAGCTGATGCTCTTATCTCCGGTTCTAATCAACCACTCGCGATCAAACAAACGTAAGATTTTATGCCTAACTAAGACACCTCAATAACAGAAGTTCAGACCAATAGTTGCGTCCATCGCGAATAAACGGAGACTGAGATAAATATTCCAAAAAATAGTAGTTTCAAATCAATGTGACTATTATAACATAACAAAAGTATACTTTTTAAACATCTCCGATGTAGAGACATGACTTCTTTACAATTATATAAGAGTAGATGTAAGTTTGTAAGAAGAAGCGCCAGAGCCGGAAAATATCAACCAAATTGGAGAGGAAAAAGGTATGTTGACCTATAACTTAGAGAATGAATTTTTTATAAGTTTTAGGCCATTGAAATTCGCTTTTCAAGCGTGATAGGTAAATGACTACAATATATTACAAAAATCGATGTTCACTTAACAAATACTTCAAACACATAAAGATAAATATTTTTGGATAGACAAAGAAAAAAAATTATCCACATTTACGCGTCAAAAAGTAAATATCAAAAAGAAAAGTAAACAGAAATTTAAAGTTTGTTCAGAAAAAATACGAGAGGCGAGCGTGCACACCTTATGGACGGTTGAATGAGAGATAACGACCAGAGTTCGGTTATTTATGACTAACGAGCCTATTCAGGGGCGCAGCGCCTCCAAATGGAGATTTATGAAACAGAAAATGTCGGATAACGTACGTCTTGAGTATAATTTGTAGGAGACGCCGCGCTTGCGATTGCGTTCATTGCGTAATCAACGAGTGACACGCTATCGAAGCCTTTGGGGATTAAAACCCAATTTGAAGGGATTGAACGTATATGAGGGATTTAATTAATTTTAGGTAAACACTACACTACTAACACTGCAAGGTGCGTGTGTAATGTAAGGTAAGGTAAACTGGCAATAAATGCGAATTCAGTATCACTTGAATACATCTGTAATTTGCAAAACAGTATGTTAACACATTTCGGATGATTTAAACTGATCAAATAATTAAAAACTTAATATCTCAAATAACCCAGTTGGTTGATAAATAAGACAGCGGTTTATATATTCCAGGCAGTTAAACATTTATTTTCCAGATCATAAAGCTAAGAGAACGGTCGTAGAAGACATCTTAAAAACACTCGCAATTACATATATAAAATTATTATTTGGTGCACTAAGATCTCAAATTACGTGGTTTTCTATGCTCGTAAATAGGTGCCAAACGCACCTATTGACGTATATAGAAAACCACGTAATTATTAACTTTAAAATATTTAAGGATCCAAAAATCAACGATTGATACTTTAAAATCTATAATTATATTTTTATCGTTACTCCTTATTTGTATTTCATTCCAGTTGTTTCACATTTATTGTAATTCAATTAATGAAGTATTTCAATGATGATTTCAATTAATTGAAAACTTTCAGGCTTTCCATTTTAAATATAACGCGCTCGGTTGAAGTGTAGATTTCTTAAATTAAATGTCCCAACCTGAATCATAAGGATTAATGTTCTCTCCAATGCTCATTGGAACATCACCAAAAACACAATAAATGGGAGAATATAAGGAATCCCTATTACCTCTTTGAATTCTCTGGGAGCTGAAAACTATACTCTATTCTATTAAAATGAAATGAATAAACTGAATTTAAGTTTAGATTTGATTATTAATTCAACTATAATGTAATTATTAACGATTTCAATGATGCAATTATGTTCGCGTGCCGTAGCGGTAGAGTATTTGACTACTATGTAGGGGGCGCGGGTTCGATTCCCGCTCAGTGCATACATTTGTATGCATGAATATGTATATTTGCATTGGTCTGGGTGTTTTTATGTATCATATGTATGTATTTACAAAAAAAAAAGTAGGTATCTAAGTATATTTATCCGCATTCTAGATCCACTAACACGAGCTAGTTAAGCTAAGCTTACTATTGGTCTAGATAACGCTGTGTAGAATGTCGTGGAATATTTATTTATTATTATTATTTATAATGAACATGTAATAATAACGAAAATGTACTAATCGCCTTAACGGAACATTAATAACTCAGTGACCTTTTAATACCCAGAAATGTAACAATATTATTAGATTCTCATTTCCATCTGTATTTGAAAGTATGCTTCACGAATAAGGCATCGCTGATGAACAAAATATTTTTTATTGCGTTTTCCTGTTATTAATTTATACAGACATGTGTCGGACATCAAAATTATAACAGCCATGGTCCAATAAGTATTACAAATAGATACCAACAACGGCCAGCAATTAAGGAAATCAAATAAAATTCAATAGGAAACATTTGTTGGAAATTGCTAAACCCTAAGCCGAAAGGGCCCGATTTGCATTTTATTAGCATGAGATCGGAATAAAAATGTGTTTATTCTGGAATGAAAGCGAGATGGTCCCGACATAATGAGATCGAGTGGATACCGACATAAAAACAACGTAGTTGAATCAGAGCGTTTCTCAAACGAGAACAACACGGTTTAAACCATCCATTTATCAAAGTTGACTGATGGTGGTTTTCAATAAACCAATATATTGTCTTCTTCTTCTATCTTCTTTCTAGCGCTAATCCCAGTCGCATACGAAGCTGTCACTTCGGAGTTTGGGGTTCGCTATTATAATTATTTATTACTAAAGACCGCAAGTTTGTGTCTTCTGTATAACACAAATTCATTCCTACGTGGAATACTGCTCTCATCTCTGGGATGGTTCAGTAAAGTACTTATTAGATGCTATGGACAGGTTGTAGCGACGTGCGGTGCTTTGCAGATGCGTTGCGCAGAGATGTTGCGTCCTTAGCAGTATTTTACCGTCTGTACCATAGTAAATGTTCTAATGAGCTTTTCCAATTAGTCCCACTATCCCCTTTCCTACACAGGACAACACGTGCAGGGCTTAGATGTCACTCGCACAATGTGTAGAATATCTGATCAAGAACCAAGCGGTTCGCTGACTCTTTTCTTTGTCGCACCATTAAGGCCTGGAATTCTTTACCAGTTCACGTGTTTCCTTCTTCCTACAATCCCGGGTCCTTTAGCGGGGCGTGAAAAAGCATATGATGTGGCCGCCAAGCTGAGTGTCACCATTATTACATGGTATATGTAAGTAATGGTGACCCTCTTTTCTGAGACTTTGCCTTCAGCTTGCCATCAGGCAAGGCGAAAGCTAATTGACGTCTGTATAAAAAAACACAATGATAAATGGGAAAAGGACAGAAAATAAATACGGAATAGGAACAGGAAGATAATGTTTATAATGTTGATAAGCAATCCTCAGAAAAAATACATTTTAAGAAAAATAAGTAATGAAAATATCAACTTTTACTTAAAGTACTTACAATATGGCAATAGTTTCGGCCACCTATTACATCGGGACCTAAACATAAACTGGCGAAATGTGGGTGCTAGCACCTCTGCCTCCGCCTTCGGGGATACAGGCGTGAGTTTATGTTATGTTATGTTACCTACAATCTTTTACTTAAACTTCTAAAGTACCAACTATACCTAAACATTTTTAAATTGTAACATTAGTGTTATAGTTTACTGTCATTGTAAACTTTCTACTCGTAACCTGACATTTTTGTTTATTGATACCTGATTGATATCTAATTTACTGTACAAATGAATTGTATGAAAATCTGTTATATTACCTTTTCAAATTTAAACCTTTAGAGATTAGAAGAGGTAGGGCACAACGGTATTTCCTTTATACCTACTATTTTCATTTAATATACCTAGTACTTTAATTTAATATACCTACTAATTATTTTATTACCCACCTATTTGTACTTAGTAGGGTGCCCATTATGTGGAACTTAAATAAAATATTTTTCTTTCTTTCTTTCTTTCTTTTCCTCCGCCCTACAGAATACCGCGGCCATAATAACCTCGTGTTGTGTTCCCGGCTGTGATTAGGGCAGCCAAGTAGTGTCTTTTACACTGACGGCACATAAACTCTTAATGCTTACAGGATTGGCAGCGCGAGTGTGACTCTATTGATTCTATACACGTCCATAGACCACAGTAACCACTTTCCATCAGGTGGGCTGTGTGCTTGTTTACCATCTTAGTGGTATAAAAAAATTAAAAAAACCTATAGGTAAATGTAATCGACAAATGTGCTGATGTCGATCGACAAATCTTTTATGCTAAAAGTAAACACTGAGTACACTAAAAATGCCGTGGCTATGCGTTACCATGGCAACATGTTCTTACAATATCAGAGGTACCTCTCGTGCTGTGTATTTTCAGAGTTAAAAGGGGAAGGAAAGGGAAAGAAAGAGAATGAGGAAAAATTAAGAGGGATGTAGATTCCGACACTCTCACAAACTATATCAAATGAGGTAAATCGCTAGCAACAACAGTCCGTATTAAGTGTAAGGGTGTTAATTATCCAGCTGAGTTAGCGGGAAAAATCAGGGATTAAGCGCTATCTTGTTCGTTTAAGATAAGTCCACTACTGCGAGTGCCAATGCGTTATATAAAGCTCCGATAGCTTAGTGGTTAAGGAGTCGGTCTTACGATCGAGAGGTCCTTTCTCTGGCCTTTACACCACCGACGTGAACCCACTCCTGAAGAGGTTTGAGGATATATTAGTAATTTGTGCTGCCAATTTAAAAAATATAATATGTAAATAAATATAGTATGTTGAATTTGCAACGTTTACATATTATTTTATTCTACTGCAGTTGTAACTGTTTAATAATAATATTTGTCGTATGAAATGAAGTCATAGAACTTATAAAGTTAGTCGTATTACTTCTCCGTGAACTCCTCACCTCATCTTATTCCGTGGGTGCTGTAGAAGGCTCGCCCCGTGACCCGTTTGACGTGGGACCGAAGTTGGTGAAATGTGGGTAATATTGTTATGAAATAGGACACAGCGGTATTTCCGCCGAATTGAGCAGTACGACTGGGGAAGTACCTCCACCCTACAGAATACCGCGGCTATAATAACTTCGTGTTGTGTTCCCAGAGGTGAGTAGGGTAGCCAGAGCTCACTGGAGAATTTGTGCTGTCAGTGGGAAGACTAAAGGCTTGTCCTGCTTTGTCTTCTACACTGACGGCACAGAAACTCTGTACTTACAGGTTGGTAGCGCGACTCTGACTCCTCTGGTGCTACAAACGTCCATAGGACACGGTAACCACTTTCCATCAGGTGTGCCGTGTCCTTGTCTGCCACCTATGTGGTATAAAAAATATACCTCTTACGGGGTCGGACATTTATTGATGTGAAACATGGAACGTGGAAGATTAAGCAAGTATTAAAGTAACCCAAAGATTGAAAATGTTACTTTAATTTATATGTATGCTACAACGTGCTTTATATGCAAATACTAGCTGACGTGCGAACATTCATATTCTCATTTTGTCGCTATTGAAAATGGGAGTTAGTGGTTAAAGAGTGAAATTTTAGAGTTATATAATAGGTACTTTTAGTGCCAAATCATAAAAAAATCGACTTGATAAAACAAAATGACACATGCAGGTTGCGGGTGAAAATAAATAAATATGACACGACATTCTACACAACGCTATCTTGACCCAATGTTAGTGTAGTTTAACCTTTAAGTATGGACGTGGAGTCTCACAGGCTACTCGGTGTTTGCGTTTTGTTAGTTTCACCTAGTTCCCCCCGCTCCCCGCGATTGAGCGTCTCTGTAGCTTTTGTTTTAGTTGTAAAACTACCAACAAGGGAGGAGGTTGCGTCTACCGATGAATATCACGTGAGTAATAACCATCAAAATATTGACCGGAGCCTGTCAGGCTACACGTCCCTTGTTGCCCTGTGATATATCTTATAAGGGCGATTATGTTTGTTTCAGATTTTGTAGTGCAAAATGTCAAAAAATAACATAGCGGGTAGTTCTAAATCAAAACGACCATCAACGAGTTCTGATCAGGGCCCTGTGAGAAAAAAATTTCTTGCAGAAGATCCTTCTTTCGAACAAGAAGTGAGTGATTTGTTGTTAGCTTTGGATAAGTCTGACGATGAAGATAACATTGAAGAGTTTTTTATTTCGGAGTCCGAACTAACACAAAATCACGAAAGTGATAATGATGAAGATCAGGACCAGGACCAAGACCAGGAGCTAGGAGAAGGATCGAGTAGTGATAGTTCGGCCAATATTCCACTATCGGAGTTTGTGACAACTAACTATCACTACGGCAAAAATAGGTATAAATGGGTCAAGACGCCGCCTTCCACTAGGGTACGTACCGCGCAACATAATATTATAACATCTCGTGCCGGTTCTTCAAAATTGACTCTTGAGGATGGTAAAGATCACTATGGTATTTGGAATAAGCTTTTTGATGAAGAAATGCTCCAATGCATTCTAACTTGGACCAATGTTAGAATTTCTAGCCACAGAACCAAGTTTTTGCGTTATAACAAACCTGAATTGAACGAATTGGACATGGTGGAACTCAAAGCCTTTATTGGTCTATTGTTTTACTCAGCAGTTTTGAAATCAAATGATGAAAACACGAGTTACTTGTTCGCTGCAGATGGCACAGGTTGTGAGATCTTTAGATGCGGAATGTCAGAGATTTCTGGTTTTGCTATTGTGTCTACGATTTGACAACCCAGATGATCGTGAAGAGAGGTTGAAGACTGATAAGTTGGCTGCCATATCCTATATTTTCAATAAGTTTGTGAGTAAATCTCAAAAGTTGTATGAATTGAGCGAATGTGCCACAGTGGATGAAATGCTCGTCAAATTTCGAGGAAGAAGTCACATGATATCATACATGCCTAAAAAGCCTGGTAAATATGGATTGATAATACGAGCTCTGTGTGATGCCAATAACTATTATTTTTATAATGGGTATATTTACTCTGGAAAAGACTCAGATGGTACCGGATTGATCCCAGAAGAAAAAAAATTTCTAGTTCCAACTCAGTGTGTCCTCGCCTCACTAAACCCATTCAAGGAACCAACCGTAACGTCACAGCTGACAATTGGTTTTCATCTATACAGCTTGTAGACGAACTATCATCACGGAATCTGACGTATGTTGGGACGCTGAAGAAGAACAAGAGGGAAATACCGATTGAATTTCAGCCAAATAAGAATCGAGAAGTAAATACTACTTTATTTGGATTTACGGCCACAAAAACGATATGCTCATATGTGCCAAAGAAGAATAGAGCTGTGGGGCTTGTTTCTTCCATGCATCATAGTGACCAGGTAGATGATAGTACTAACAAACCTGAAATTATTATGTATTATAACTCAACTAAAGGGGGCGTCGATGAGGCTGACAAAAAATGCTCGACTTACTCCAGTAGCCGTCGAACAAGGAGGTGGCCTATGGTGGTACTACATCGTGTCCTAGACTTGAGTGCCATGAATGCGTACATTTTATATAACATGCACCAACCAAAAGCTGTGGAGAGAGGAGATTTCCTGAAAAAAATAGCACGTGTGCTGGTGGTGCCACATCTGCAAAGACGTGTTATAAATACACGATTGCCAAGAGAGCTGAGGTTGACCATGACTCGAGTTTTAGGTAAGGATATGGTTACAGAAGATGTCCAGGCTCAAGAAACCAATCAAGGAACAAGAAGAGCTTGTAGAATATGTCCTGCGAAAAAACATAGGATGACTACCTATGTTTGTGTTGGGTGCAACAAGCCTGTGTGCCTACAATGTTCGAGACCTTTGTGCACGGACTGCCAATAAATTTACCTTATTAGACGGTTGTCAAAATTTTTTATATTTGTTACCTGAAGTAGGTGTTTTTTGTTTTTGTTTTCTTATATACTGTATTTTGAGAGAAAAAGACTAATTTTGTACTAGTAATAACTTAGGCTGTTATTAATACCTAAAAATGTAACCTAAGTAGATTTAGACTGAAAAGTGCCATAATTTTTGATTTTAAAATTCTATAATTTCCTAAATAAAAATTATTATTATAATCACGTTATTTGATTGCTTAATCCCATAACTTTAATATTTAATCACTTTTAAAGCGATCTAACATCAATATCCCAAAAGAAAATGTGTGTGCATATAGGAGCCTGTGAGACTCCACGTCCACAGTTGTGTAAAAAAAAAATGACGTCCATACTTAAAGGTTAACTAGCTTGTGTTATGGGCTCTAGAATGCGGATAAATATACTTATACTCCTTTATGATTACTTCGATTACATCCATTCGGTACATAACTAAAGGTTAACAATCTTGTAGCGACTTTATATAAACACATATTAAACAAATAAACTAAACTAATTAACTGACCAACTAGTGGTTCCATTTCGGTTTTCAGTCTAAAAAGAGTTCCTTGTTTTTGTAAATACATAAGTATTATACATAGAAACACGCAGACTAATGCAAATATATATATTCATGCATACAAATATTTGCACCGGGGGTGAATTGAACCCGCGCCCCCGCGTAGCAGTCGAATGCTCTACCGCAACGCCACGGAGGTCGTCAATTGGAATAAAGGATAAGCTTAGGTGTATTATTCACATTGTAAAATCAGCAATAGATATTACAAATTCTTACTCCTCTATATATATATGTCTGTGAAGACTGTCACATATATCAATATGCTTAAGTTGTGACAAGTCAAGTCAGACCCCTCACGTTAATGTCATAAGCAACAATACAAAGTTTTACCGCAATCGATAAGATAGGAACGCATACAGGATAAACAACTAAACATACAGGACGTTTTGGTTACATTGGCTACATCAAATACGAATAACTTGACTATGAATGTACAGATGAGTATTGGGTATTTACCTGAAGTTAAAATAAATTATTTGAATGGGCTCTTTAAATTACTTGCTTTACTATTTAGTTTACCATCAGGCCAAGTTGGGGTGTCCTAGATAAACAAAAAAAATAAGAATGGTAAAAAGAGGTAAAAGTTTAGTCGGTTATTATTTTATATTTATTTTTAGTAAATGATTTGACTATTAAATATTATGACGTCACAATAAATTATTTAATACAAGTTTCCTTATAACTTACCGTTTTGACGTTTAGTAAAAAGTAACTAATATGACTAATCAATCAAATACCCAATTATACAAAATTGAAATGTATCCTTAACAATATATATAGTTTCATCATACAGTTATCCTAATACTTAGACCATATACTTTTTTTATTGCGCGTATTATCCTCACAGATACGACCACCACAGGAGCTGCTGGAGGAGGTTATTTCGGACTTGAACCGACTAAAACGTACGCCGACTGTTTGGGCCACAGGTTGCTGGAGGCTATTTAAAATTCCCTTGTACCCCGGTACGAACTCCATACCTAGAAGCAGCAATTAATTTCAACACAGCGTAAAAAATTTACCCCAACCACGCGCACACATTGACAGTTTGACGAACAATATTGACATTAGCTTACTCATGCAAAACGCGTTTGTACGCCGCCGTTTCTTGCGATGCTTTTTCTTCTATTTTATTTCTAGTATTAGTATGTAGTTCTTTTACCGAAACTCTTTATGTTTCTGAAAAACTACTTTGTACCCTTTATTCTTGTAAATATTAGTTTATAGCTTATTACATTAGTTTACATGACCCTTTATTAAATATATTTTAAAGTTACCACACGTGTTATCTGCTGCAGTAGCCGTGGGCAAACACACAACACATTTGTCAAAGGACTGATGGCCATTGCAGCAATCAGGTCCTGGAGTGCAGACCGTGAGAAGGCAAACGTCAGATAGGACAGGTGACATGGACAGAAGACCTTAAAAAGGTGGCTGGGATAGACTGAATGAAGACTGAAAGGCGGAGGATTGGGCACAATGGCGCACATTAGAAGAGACCTATGTCCTGTAGACTGCAATAGACTAATTGATTAGTTCCTTTCAGCAATCTAACCTGCGATTCCAAAAAAAGAATAATAGCACATTAGTGTGTAGGTATGACTACATACATGAAAATTTTCTAGATGTGGCAATATGTCGGCAAATACTACGCCGCACAGGTATTTTTGAATTGAAAACTTCTTTCGGCACACTGTAGGCTTTTTGAGTGAACAAAAATCATGGAATCGCGTCATCGTCATCTAACGCTTAGACCGTCACCATACGATTCCCGCATTTCTTTCAACACTTCAATCAATTAGCCCACCGCAGTCCACTGCTGGACATAGGCCTCTCCCAATGTGCGCCATTTTCTCCGATCCTCCGCCTTCCGCATCCAGTCTGTCCCAGCCACCTTTTTCAGGTCGTCCGTCCATCTGGCTAGGGGGCGTCCTACCTTTCGTTTACCTTCTCGCGGTCTCCACTCTAGGACTCGTTTGCCCCAACGGCCATCGGTCCTTCAACAAACTTGGCCACTCCACTGCCACTTCAACTTGCTTATTCTGTGACCTATGTCGGTAACTTTAGTTCTCTGTTGGATAACCTTCCAAATTCTATCCTTCAGAGAAACTCCTTAAACACTTAAGTGATGTAAATCCCAAAGTACCACTATTCTTAATGTGCCATTTATTTCCTGTTTATACGCTAATATAAGGCAGACGCTCGAAGCCACAACCTCACGACCGCAGGCACCAAACTAACCCATTACACTACCGCCACTTTGTACAACGATACCATACAGGTTGCTGATATCCAATAACGATAAGCTACAAACTAAAACGAGACACCTCTCAATCACGCGCTATCAGGCAGAATAGTCCTCTTGCCGTTATCGTTACGTCCTGGTTCTACAAAGGTTGGCATTTCGAGAACGTACGTTCATCCACATACTTATACTTTTGTTTATAAGGCACGCTTAAACGTCCCGGGACTGTAGGAAGAAGGGAACACGTGTGCTGGTAATGAATTCCAGATCTTGGTGGTGCGGCAAAGAAAAGAGTCTCCGAACCGCTTGGTTCTTGCTCGTATAATCTGCACAGTGTGAAGGGGGACATTTAAGCCCTGGACGTGTTGTGTTGTTGTTATACGTTGGATTGGAATATATAATAGCCAGCATCAAATAGAACTTGTCTAGTACTCATTTGAGTACTTTTTCTCACACACCGTGCATGTACAGCCGCTTGTGAAAGATACAAAGTACTCAAAATGATCTTAGTATCAAGGTATTAAGATCATTTTGAGTACTTTGCTAGTCAAGATCGATCTGATGCTGACTTAAGAAACATGTATTTCAATGTTAATGATTTAGAATTTAATTTTGTATGATCATTTTTTGAACTGAATGAAATTTATTAAAAGAGAAAAAATTTAAACGATTCAGGCGGGATTCGAACCCGCGATTTTTCCTTAACAGGGGGAACGCTCTGACTACTGAGCTACCGAACCTTCACCTGAAACCATCCAAATTCTTCTATACATATAATCGTCTTAAGGCGATACGATAGGCTATACGATAGTAAAATTTATTCTTTTCGGCCGGTTTTATCCGCGTGGTTCCCGTCAGAGTAGAGTTTAGACCACCCCATTTCATCCCACGCGGTGTCGTACAAGGCCACTTAGGGATAGGGCTGGTTAACATCAAACAGATATATACAGTCCAGACTCAACCTCAGATGCATGGGTCATCCCCTATTACGTGGGTCCGTATAAAATTACTGGTGAAATGTGGGTGTTAATTCACTTCTTTCTAACCCTCCGTGGATGAAGGCGTGATTTTATGTATGTATGTATTAGGTTTATTGTATAAGTAGACACGTCGCTTGTTAAATCGTCAATACGCCTTAATCTTTTTCCAATACCTACACTATGGTACTTAAATCACCCAAGCCGAGACATTGCTGCATGCTATGAAGACAAGTAATTGCTAGAAAAATATAATTGGAGATTGTTTAGCTTACAAATATATTCACGCAGTACGTTTTGTGCAGTTACCATTCAATGTAGCGTGTAGCTTCTCATTATCTTAAGTAAATATTAGGTAATTACCTATGAAACTGGCGAATTTTTTTACAGATTCATGACTTCGTTATTCCTGTAATTTAAGAGCTATCTCCATCATTTGTATTTTGTTTTAAAGTTGATTTCTAAAGTTTACAACTCTGTATTAAATTTTGTTTTTATTGGCCGCTTGATAAATTAAATTCGATCTTCAAAAACAGTACTTCCTAAATGGTGTCCATTTTGATGACAAATTTCGTATTACTTTTTTACAGCTGTCACTTTTCAAAAAAACGTAATATAAGTGTTTATTAGCTTAATGTTGTCTCATTCATAAACAAAAAATATCATAGACTTTGGATTGGTCATTCCTAAAATAAATGCAAAAACGCTAGTTTTTCTTTTACACTACTTGGTTGACAGACAAGCACACGGCCCACCTGATGGAAAGTGGTTACCGTGGCCTATGAACGTATGCAACGCAAAGGGAGTCACACTCGCGTTGCCAAGTCTGTAAACACAAGAGTTTCTGTGCCGTCAGTGCAAAGATTAAAGCAGGACAAGCTTTTGGTCTTCCCACTGATAGTACAAAATATTCCAATGAGCTCTGGCTACCCTACTCACCGCCGGATACACAACACGAGGTTATTATGGCCGTGGTATTCTGTAGGGCGGAGGTACTTCCCCAGTCGGACTGCTTAGTTGGACGGAAATACCGCCGTGTGCTACCTCCTCTAATTAGTACTGAAAATTGGGTTTCCTCCAATTTCTTCAAAAAACGGCAGTTTCATATGTAACTTATAATGAAGCTACTTTGGCGTAATTCATAAAACGTTACAAATTGCGTCAAATTGTTACACCTGTTCAAGTTGTCTCCTCCATCCAAATTATCATTACAAACCCTTTGATTAGAATGCCGCCCTAAGGCATTGAACAGTATACTCATACTGACAATTTAATTAACCTTTGCTCTGTATAAATGTAACGCAGCGTCGTAGAAAATATTTATTTTAATTCGATACACATCTCCTTCTTTGTAAACAAATTAGTTGCTTTTTGTTTTATTTTCATTACAAAGCATAGTTATTTTTGTATCAACCATTGTTGCGGCATGCTTTTTTTATTTTATTTATTTATTCTCTCATCTACATCTATGCTATGATGGCCGTTTTGACACGACAGGTTTTGCTCGTTTTCTCTTTTTTTGTGTATGAAGTTTATTTTCTTATGTGCCAGTCTCGCCATATTTTTCTTTAGTTATTCGTATTAAAGTTCGTTGCAAAATATTAAGCGCATCAAAAATGAGAAAATGAGCAAAATCAGTCGTGTCAAAATGGCCATCATAGAGTACCGCAAATATAGCAATAGAAAACTATCTCTGAAATTGCCTGTTACTTATTTTGAACAAGGGAACAGCATAATGACTCCATTATGGTGTGAAAATGAAAAGAGATGATTAATCATCTCTTTTCATTCACAAATTTCACAAAGAAATTTTTATTAAATAAAAGTATTAAAGAATATTAAATGTAAATTAACCAAACATACATAATAGTTTTTTATATAAGACACGTCAATTTGACTTCACCTCGCCTGATGGTAAGCTCTTACAATGATGGCACTCAATTAAACGGCTTCGGAAGAAGAAAACACGCGAGCTGGTAAGGGATTCCAGATCTCAATGTTGCGGCAAAGGAAAGAGTCACCAAATTTATTTTTAAAGACAATTTTATTTCTTTTTGACTTTTAACTTCTATACATTCCGTTTTACTGTATCTAAAAGTATAAATATGCATTGTATAATCAATTTAAAAAAAAAAACAATTTTAATAATTAAATAAAAACCCTATAAGAACAAAGGCAGGCTTAAAATTTTGTCCATTTAGCTTCGGTTGTGCCATTATCTAATTTTATCTGATTATGAAAAAATAAATTGTTATATTTATCACGTGTTTCATCTACACATCAGCTATTTTTCAATCGAATCGCCATGAGCTTTTTCCAAATTCAAATTGCACTTAAACATAAGCCGTAAAATTCCATTCCACATTCAATAGCTAAAAAAATGAATAAAACTTCAGTAGTAGATATAAACCAACCACTTACTAGCCAAAAAATAAAAAGTCTGTCGAATTTATCGCGAAAGATATCGCAACAGTAAATAATATCGTTCGTTAAAAGGGCCTCTTTATTGGCACCCTTTCGTTTTATTCAACGATTATGTCATTTTTATGTACGCTCCAACGCTTTGTACGTATTTTATGGACAAACAAATAGTATTATTACATTCATATAAAAGCCAATTGTTATGTTTAGACGGTTTTTCATAGAGCTTTATAGTATATTGCAATAGGTACAAAAACTTTTTTATGCGGATCTGTTGACTTTGTGGATTTTATATTACTTTGAGTGAAACGTTTTTGTTTACGTTTTAGCTATTCGAGGCAAATCACACAAATGTTTTCAAATAACTTTAAAACCTTTTATTGACCATATTTGTTTACTTAAAAATAAAGCATAATAAACGACAAAAATGAAACGTAATAAGTAGATATACTTTTATATTTTTGCTAATACTAATAAAATGGTGACAAAAAATTATGAACCGATAGTACACTATGCAAAAAATGATGGCGAAAGTCTCCGACGTGGAATTAATTCCATTCCAAAAAAAAACCCTTATTCTTATAAAGAGACAAAACTTCATGTTAGTATAATTGACTTCTAAGACCATTTAAAAATACATCGTTACACAATGTCCAATTAACTAATTAGTATTTCCCTGAATTTATTTCACAAGACAATATAATATAAAATTTAGTTACCTTTAATTTTCTCCGTGATTGTCATTGCAACAGGTTTTAATATTGATATCGCTTCTTCGTAGAAATGGTTAAAAGCAAAGTAAATTTGGACAAATTTTCTAATCCACTAAACAAAACAAACGATAAGAAACAATAGATCAATGTCCAAAAATTGAGGGCGAGTGGGCCAAGTTTGGCTACATCACAAAATATTTGTGCCAAGTTTACAATTTGAAGGCTGACGACACCATCAATCAATGTCAGGACGAACCCAGACATCGTGAACACTCACACAACAAGTTAAACGTAATTGAATTCATAATTGAATCGCTCACCATAACAGCATAATTCCTTAAAATAATACAAGATAAGAGAACAAAAACATTGGATGTATTAATTGCTTATCTTGTGCGAGGCGTGAAAATGACAAAGGGTTGTGTGTTTATAGTAATGTATCATGAATAATGAAAGATGAATGAGATATATTGCTTGGCATGGTTTTCATATGTTCGCTTGGTTAGAGCTGTTAAAATAATATTCAATATACAGATTTGTGAAGAAATATCCACAAATGTTTCCGCTACATGATGACATATTGAAAAAGACAAATAGTAGAGATCCTTATAAAATTTTAGTGCCACAGCAAAGAATACATCTATATTCCTCAAATGCATATTGTATGGCTATAAAAATATATAATAAACTGCCAGTTGGTGTGCGAGCGCTACCTATGAATAAATTTAAATTCAGCATATTTAATTTCTTAGTAGATAAGTGTTTTTATTCAGTGAGGGAATATATGGATAGCAAATTTAATTTTAAGGACATTTGACTGATGTAAAACAAATAAATGACTAATAAAATAAATAATTATTGATTGCATGCGTGATATATTTGATATTATTATCGTAAAATTTAAATTATTATTGTAAAACGTAATAGAAATAAATAATTAATTGATTGCATGAGTGACATATTTGACATTACTATTGTAAATCTTAAATATTATTATTATAAAATTTAATATTTCTACACCAGGGTATGGTAGAATATGTTTGAACAAGTGAAATAACATAAAGATCTCAATGTACCATATTCTTAGAAATAAATTATTATTATTATTATTATTATTATTATTATTATTAAGTGCTGGTCATCATCATCTTCTTAGCGCGGTTCTCAGTTGCATACAAGGGTCAGAGCTCTATCAGAACCTGGTGTCTGCTTAATCTGTATGATCAATAATCTAATAATCTTCACTTCTCAGTTTGGCTTATACCTCTCAATCCCTAGAAGAAAATTTGCATCCGAGCCCACTATAAAACCCATATCTACCTTTTATGTGCCGAATGCGTGTTTTGTGTTGCCAATACCTACAGCTAAAGTACACCCGAAACTGAAGGTAGGACATTTAATAACATATTGTATAACATTGCTATATAGCACGTCAACATAATTTAACAGTGTTATATAACATGTTTTGTTATTAGCCTACAAGGTTTCAAAAATGTTTTATATCATTCTAATAAATTTATACAGCTTACCCGCATGGATATGTAATCCTTAAATAAAAATGTCTATAAACAGTCTACTAAAATCCGATTCGTAATTTATGATAATAAACATTTGAAAATGAAATATGAGTATTGAATTTTATTTCAAATCCAATAATTTATTGAAATGGTTGTCACAAACACAAATTGCCCTTTATTATTATTTCATTTTATTTCTTTCTATTATATTGGTATACGTTATTAAGTCCGTGTTATTCTGAATTGACAAACAAATTGTTAAGATACAATAGGTACTTTCAACATTATAGAAGTTTATTTTCTCTGTATTATTTCTATAGAGTGGATGCAATCTAATGCGATTATTCCACACATTTCGGCCTTTTAACTATTTTGGTCATTTGTATTTACATTTGAAACTAGGGTACCTATGTTATACACGAAACAACTATTTTAGATAAGAAAAAAAACTGCCTTATACTGCCATGAAGAAAAAAATGTCTAAAAGTGTATTCATAATTATTTATTCACAGCACGAGCAGTTTAGTGTAAAACACATTCAGTATACAATCTGTCACAAGACAATACGCGTGGGCATTCCTAGCAATGTAGCACCAAATGAGTACCTAAAAATAAAAATAAAGCTTGCGGAACAATAGAACAACCAGTTGTATGTTTCCATGTATTGATAAAAACTATAACGACTACAACGAGAATATGGGGTATTCAGAATCGAAATGATCTTTAAGTGCAGCATGTTCTTAAAACAGATCTTTTCCACTTTGTATAAAAATTGATTTCGCCACTTTTTCGGTAACTTTTTACTCAACCACGTTTTAGTTTTCTACAATTGACGTTTACTCTTTATATTGTTAAATATTCTAAATTAAATGTATTCAGTTACCCATTTTAAAGACCAGCACAGCTTCTTACAAAGAAGGTGACGTAATACGTGATTTATTAAAAAAGAAATAATATCCTAATATCACAAAATATTCAACAACACGTGAAATCAGGATATTTCACGTGTTGTTGAATATAATTGTTGCGAAACTATTGATGATAGTAAACACATCTGTAATCAATTACATCATCGAAAATTTGTTGTCTTTCGGCGTAAGTATCTACCCTAGAAACAGAAATTCGGTAAAAGTTACATTGTTTCTGGGTCGATTAAAAACGTAATATTATCCGGAATAATAGTTTTATTATTAAAGTTATCTCCATCACCGTAGTCGCAGAAAAGGGTAATTTATATGACATTCCGTAGATATATTCATAAAGACCCTTTAGCATTGTGTAGTTTGACAAATGAGGTGCTCCGAGATTTATTGACCCGTGTTATGTAGGACGTATGTTTTGTCAACAAGTTTTTGTTTTGACGGAACACGGCTATTACATAAAGTTGGGAATAATATTATAGTTCTCTACAGTCGTGATCAATAATTTTATTGTTAGGAAATGTAGGTCACGAAGGCTACTAAATATATATTATATAATGTTGATTTTTATAATACTCAGAAACAGGTAAAGATCCACAGCGGGGAGCCTTTGAAATATATGTAACTACATAGTATGTTTGAAATGTTTTGTAAATAATCTTAATGGGTTCTAAATAGTTTTGAGCAGACCTTTGAAGAATTTTGCTCAACAATAGCAGACATAATATGTATTTGTGTATATGTCTGTCGGTATGTATGTATGTGTGTGTATATGTATGTGTATGTACATGTACCTATTATTTGCGGTATACATATTCTATACCTCTTTATATTAAATCTACACTTTCTTCATATTAAATCTAGACTTTGCCTCTCGTATTGCAATTCCACTGTGCACTTCGAGTTTGCTGGAAGAGAACACAACTTTGAGTTAAGCTCTCCTTTGTACATTACATCTCATCTTTTTGTAAAAGAAAAAAATCTCACGCCTATATCCCCGAAGGGGTAGGCAGAGGTTAGCACCCACATTTCGCCAGTTTATGTTTAGGTCCCAATGTAATAGGTGGCGAGCCTATTGCCATTAACCGGGCACTTTTAAACCTGCGATAAACACACACATAACTTCGAAAAGCATCGAAAACTCATTGGTGAGGGCCATGGTAAAACCTGGGATCGAAACCGAGACCGCGTCTCAGCAGTCCATTACCCATACCACTTGGCTACCGCGGTTTTTCTTTCTCTCTTTTTGTATAAATGTCATTTATGTGTACAATAAAGTATAAATAAATACGAAAGCAGTCTTTTTATAGTGTCACATCCATCTTGTCTCCAACTTATATTATAAAAACACTATTAACTGATCACAGGACTGGGATCAAGATTTTTTGTATATTGACTCTTCAAGCAGCTGCGGCTCATTTACCCCAGTCCCGTGTGAGTAATCCAAGTAATCGGTTTATTTATAAACCCACTTGTTCCGTAGCTCCTGCAATTAATTAAGAAGCTTTCCTTTTTATTAATATTTTACATGAAAACGACAGTATACTTTATGTTAAAGATGTAAGCGTCCGTTTTTCGACCTGAATCAATGGCTTTAAATAGATATCCATTGAATCCGTAATCACTTTTTAAAATATCTGGATATTAATATATGCGCACAATAAAGAAGCGATGACTATCCATGAGCCTACCTGAATCTTACAATTGCTTCTAAATAAATCAATTCTCAAATCAAATCTAATTTGTTTTTAATAGGTGCTTTTTTATTAAGTTTTTATATTAAGTGCGAACATCAAAGAGAAAAAATATAACATAACATAAACTCACGCCTATATCCCCGAAGGGGTAGGCAGAGGGGTTAGCACCCACATCTCGCCAGTTTATGTTTAGATCCCAATGAACAAGGTAATAGGTGGCAAGCCTATTACCATTAACCGGGCACTTATAAACCTGCGATAAATACACACATAACTTCGAAAAGTCATTGTTGTGTGCCTGGGATTAAACCCGAGACCTCGTCTCTGCAGTCCATTACCCATAACACTAGGCTACCAAAATAAAGTTTTATGTGGCTGTATACTTAAGACTTTATTTATATTAAACTTCAGACCTTAAAATGCGCGATGCATGCATTTTATATTTTATTTATGTTTAATATGTGAAGATATGCTTGCAAAATATCATAATAATAGTCGTACTTGCAAATTCAATGGCATTATAATAATTGTACGCACTTGTATTTAGCCAAAGAATTAGTCATAATATCATAACCTAATAGACAACATATGCAAGAGTATTTTTTATAATACTTGACCCCTAAAAATAATAAAGGTTCTATACGCAATTACTTTATATTTACTCTTTAACCAAAAATAGATATAGAAAATGGCAAATAAAAATATCTGCCTTTGATGTCCATGTCAATAAGATACAGCGTAGACTGAGGGTTGCACTTAAAGGCCTAAGGCGTTGTATCAAGCCAATGGCGAATGCCTCGCTCAGTGTATTGTCTACTATGTTATATAGTTGATTTTATATTTTCATACTCAAACAAACAAAATGTAGCTATATTTCTATAAATGATGTTATCAATTTCTTATGAATTTCGTAAAATAAGAACGTATTAATAGGTATTGCCAAGGAATGAAATAAGTTAAGTTTCAACAACCGTCTTGTCCAAAACAGGTGCAATTCTAAGACTTTACTTTGAGTGATTACGTCATGATTTGTTTGGCCCAATTATGACGCAATCACTCAAAAACTAACTTAAAAATTGCGGCACTTATGGATAATTCATAATTGACAATAATTCAGTGAAAATACGCACTTCATTCTACGGAGGAATTGGTTTTGCAACAAAAGTGGATTTTAGGTGTAAAATTAAAACTACTGATTAGTTCATTTTGTCGTTATGATTACTAATAAATTTATTGTTACTGTGTATTATTTTTAGCGTGCCATATTTTAGTCTCAGTTGTGACAGTTTTCATATCAAATTTAAATTTTTAATGGTCTTAAAAAGTAGGCAATTGCAATTAGTTAGTACTATTACCAACTTTTTCTAATGTAATCTGTGGGAATATACTAACCCATTTTCTATGTTATATAATCGTCCAAACTAATGCAATCATTAAGCACTGCATCAGAAGTGACTTTACTAATGAATCTGTTGGGGCCCATTCCAACATATTCACTTACATGGTTAACTCATTCCTGTAATATACATGTCACCCTAGTGTCTCTACATTACTGAACCAGGCCGGACAAATAATTGTTAAGAAGATAGTGAAGAAAACAGTAGTAATAAATTTACAGATACTAAACATGCTCAGTTTATTTTTCAGTAGCTGCTAATAAAATAAAATCAATCTTAGTTTATTGTTGCCTTTAAAAAAATATAGCTGTAGGTATACGCGCAGATCTGGAAGAAAACGCGTGAAAGCATTTCTACATTAATTGTGAACATTAGTTTTAGTACTTTCTCGTACACTTTCTGTTCCACCGGCTTTTATTAGCTGCAATAAAATGTCACTACGTTAAGATAATCCTTCAAGTCGGCACGAGAAGAGTTTTGAAAGCTTAGTTTTACAACATCTAAGTTTCGGTCTTATAAATGCCTGTGGGAGAAAAAATTTCGTAGGAATTTGCTACTTACTAATTATTTCTAGTTATTAAAATAATGCATCAGAATTTACATTTTATGTTATTTATGTTATCAACCGCGAGGTCTCGATTTTGATCCCAGGTTTTACCGTGGCACACACCAATGACTTTTCGATGCTTTTTGAAGTTATGAGTGTATTTATCGCAGGCTTATAAGTGCCCGGTTAATGGCAATAGGCTCGCCATCTATTACATTGGGACCTAAACACAAACTGGCGAAATGTGGGTTCTAGTACCTCTACCTACCCCTTCGGGGATATAGACGTGAGTTTATGTTATGTATGTATTCTACATTTTTTTCTTCTTGATCAAACATGCATTTAACATAGTCATAAGGCAAAACTTCTAGTAACAATAGCAGAGTTAGCATACAATCTACAAATACGATCAATTTACGCACACACACATGCTTAAAGCAAAAATAGTTAACCTTCTCACTATTACGGAATTTACCACCGATAACAGATTATGAACTTATGCGCGCTAGTACACCACTGGCAAAACATGCATGCTCAATTTTGTGAACTTTATAACTTACGTGTACCATGTTTTTATGCAAATTCTCAGGTTTTACCATTGCACACACCAATGACTTTTCGATGCTTTTCGAAGTTATGTGTGTATTTATCGCAGGTTTATAAGTGCCCGGTTAATGGCAATAGGCTCGCCACCTGTTATATCGGGGCCTAAACATAAACTGGCGAAATGTGGGTGTTAGCATCTCTGCCTACCTCTTCGGGGATATAGGTGTGAGTTTATGTTATGTTATATATCTTCTTGTGAAACTTTCTTAGGAACCTGAGAAAATAGTACAAAATTGTTAAAACAAACATATTCATCTATCGTATACATCGCTTAGGCATACAGCTGAGGTCAACCAGGCACTCTCACTCGAACAATTTGTCTTCAAGCAAGTGGAGGAAACCCCCAGACGGGTACAAATGGCAGATTACTTCGAGTTTACTAGATACCCACCGTAGACAAATGTCGTATCCACTCACCCAGACTCGCTGGCTGTAATGAATGCCACTTTGAAAGGGATATTATACTAAGATCCATCACGCAGACAATGACAGACAGATTCTAATGCGTTTTAAACTATTGAGATGTGGTTGGGAACTCTGAAGTGGAGTTGAAAGAGATTGATTTGTTCAAGTTTGTGTTTGAAAACACTTGGTATTTACTTACTTTTAGGCTCGTAGTTTAGTTAAACGCCTGGTTTTTAGTCCTGGTAAAAGCAGCAGATATACACTAGTACATCATTAAAATACAATGGAGTAGATTTAACAACGTAAAAACTTTTTAAACGCATTGTTGAGAATATTTTGTAGAACACAGAAGAAGCTCTTTAAAATAAAAGTAATTCAAAGTTAGTTATCCTTACAGTCTGGTAAACATGATAACTCTCTTTGTTACCTGTAAATAGATTATTATTTTGAAAATAATCCTGTACTCGTATGTTGGTACTTATAACAGGGGTAATATAAATAGTGTGATCGCCTGTTAAATAAAAAAAAAGTGTTATGAAGGACGATTGGTTCGCGATTATTCGGAAATAAAAACTATGTAATTAAGGTTGATTTTAAAGGGTATTATAAAACTCGAACTCAATTGGTTCTTAATGGATTTGATTGTACAATTTCAATATTTCAAAGATAACAGATTACTTACGAAGTTTGAGCACGAAAAATGATGTTAAATTTTTACTGCAAGATATATAAATGATATTTTATGAGCATTTCTTTTATATATTTATAGTAACTAATAATAAACGTAGAAGACAGCTCCATATAGATACGAATGATCCATGTCACAGAAGCGTATATATGTTTGCCGTACGAAGGGTTTCACTCGCATAACACCTTGAGGTTGTATGAAGGGTATATAATATTATATATCCTAACCGAAATATGTAATATCTCTTTAATATTTAAGAGGCACGGAACACTTAACATTAGGCAAGTAATATCACCATTAGCCCAAACAGTACTTGGCGCAATACCCAGATCAAACAGATGTTGTTAGAATAAACATGTTAACAGTAATTGCACATTAGCCGGGCAAAGCTTCGAACTAATAAGGATATGCTCAACCAGACAGGGAATCAACCTCATTAACATCGAGAAGATGTTATTACTACAATATACATAAAATATGGAGCTGAGATTAAGTTATACGTATTTTATTACTTTCTTTAGCGATATCCCAAAGCGTCCAAGCTCTCAAGGCTCCAAAATCCAAATGAATGTATCATTTGGACTTTGGAGCCCGGGGTCCACATATTGTTTTTAATTAATAAGTAATCTTTTCTTAGGGCTTTAGCCGCGTGGTTTTCAGCAGTGTTGAATTTGGATCAACCCAGGTCTTCCTATGCGGTGTCGTACAAGGTGACTAAGGGATAAGGCTAACATCAGATAGATATATTAAGCCCAGACTCCGTTTCAGATGCATCGCTCGAGTTGACAATATTAGGTACCCGGAAAACGGCAATAGGCTAACCCTGTTCCGTGGGACCGAATACAATGATTGGTGAAATGTGGGTGTTAATTCACCTCTGCTTAACCCTAGGGGGATAAAGTCGTAATAATATTTATTATATGTATGTATGTATGTTTTCCTAAGGCATAATTCATTGTTAACAGGTATACAACGTCTTGCTTAAGAGGTTTGACTCTGAAGGCGTTGATTGAGCCCTGTACACCCATTTCACCAATATTATTATCAAATTGTCATCTTTATATTTTTCTCTGAAATAACACTGCATAAGCGGAACGTTGGCATGTGTAAAACATTTAAATAGAATATTTACCTCACCCTTCTTTTTCACCCTTTTGATGCTCATGTTCCCCTAATTTTATGTCTTAAGGACAAATTGACGTCATTTACTTGTAAAACATAAATAAAAGGGGTACGCACAAGGAAAATCATTGCGAAGAAAATCTCTTTGCCCTGAGTAATATCATGTTTCTTGTGATCTATAGTCTGTGATTTTCGAGAAGAATGTTAAGGAATAAGATTTAGACAAATATTTTGTAATTTCTGGGAATTTTTCTTCATCGCCTTGAATTGCATGTTAAGAAAGGCATTTTATTAAAATGAAATTACAAATGAAACCTAACATATTTCTAATATTATAACTTTGAAAGTTTGTGAAGATGTTTGGATGTTTGTAACTCAATCTCGCTCAAATAACTGAATGAATCTGGCTGAAGTTTGATATAACGCATAAGTAATTATGCTTAGTAATAGATTCCCATAATTTTAAGGGAACGCGACCAGTGTACGACGTGGGTGGAACTGCGACCAACAGCAAGTGTGATAAATAAATATATTTGCTGAATATATTGGCAGATGGGACTCTAATGTATAGCTGCAAGCGTATTTCAGTAAAGTGTCATCTAGTCAAGTCAATTAGTGTCATCCTTTCAAATAATTGAGTGATAAAAATCGAACTGTCATATTGTAGGAACGATTTTTTTACCTGTCTTCGTACCGGTCGATTTGTACCAAAAGCAATCAAAATGAGACCGCTAGGAAATGTATTACTTACTAGAATTCAGAAGACTTAATTCGGTTAGTAGGGTTTTTTTAAGAGCTAAGTACTCTTAAAAAAAACCCTACTAACCCTACTAATAAATGCAAATAAAATTACATTAATATAATTGTATGCAATAATTGTAATATAATTATTATTATTTATTTGTAATATATACTTATTTAATAAGAATAACTGACTAAGTTTGTATTTAAGCATGAATTTAATAAGAAAGTGCCATATATAAGTAATGCAAGTCTTCAGAATATGAAGAAAATCCTTCTAAAGTATCCTTTCTCAATGTTAAGGAAACACTGCAGAAATTCTATCTCTAACCTATATATTAAGACAGAAATATATTTTCAGGCTAAATATGATATTTTCAACTAGAACTGCACTCATTCAGCAGATGGCGCTTTGTTATCTCTGTCCGCTTGGGGTTTGTAAATAAAATTGATATTTTTAAATAAAACTACTGTATGCAGTTAGTTAGTTTTTCAGTTAGTTTCTAGAACGGTGGTATATTGAACATCAAAATTTACGTTTGCATTGCGTAAGTTGGTTCTATTCAAAGTGGCATACAGCATCGTTTACCGGAAATAAAAATATTTTATGGAAATGTAACACATTTCAATGTTTAAAACGCTCTGTTTCTCTGTTTTTGTATGCGATTTTTTACAATTTAGAGGATTCTTGTCTTCTTTGTAGTTCATACTTATCCAATTTATAACAAAAATGCACATAAATACTGCACTTAAATGTGTAAATCTATATCAATATTATAAAGCTGAATAGTTTGTTTATTTGTTTGAACGCACTAATCTCAGGAACGACTGGTTTGAATTGAAAAATTCTTTTTGTATTTCATAGTCCGTTTATTGATGAAGTTTTAAGCTATATATCATTACGCTGACACTTAAGGAAGCGGAGCAGTGATCATAAGTGTCAACAAATCGTAGTCTATAAAAAATATGGGATCAAAAGGGTGATATGAAGTTTCAAAATATGCCACGAGCGAAGCTGGATGGATTAGCTAGTCTTAACATAAATATGGGAAGGTTTTCAAACACTGGACGATGGCATTTTTAAAAGAATTAATAAAATTACTCTTAATAGCCTACAGTTTTGGTAATAACAGTGACAAAAACAAATATTGATCAGTAATTTTCCCTCTAAAATCAGAAATATAAAAGATATCCGATGCTATTACTCGTAAATACTATCTAAGTCTATGTACCATCGCAGAGTGCACTCCACCACCGCGGCACCGAAGTGAGCGGACGTGCTACCGGTCTTCGCTATGTTTTTATTTCAAAACTGTGCAAAAAGTAGTATTACGGTGAAAATAACCAAACACAAATAAACTTAAGTGTACGAGTGACAAAACTGTGCAAAATCGTGCTGGGAAAGTTTCTAAAATACGAGTTATAACGTAAAATAAACATCAAAACGGTCTATTAAATTCAAAACATCTGCAAAAATCGGTCTTTGACCCCAATTGTTCGAACTAAAGAAATAAATCGAGTAACAAATTATTTAATTTCTACCCCAGCACCTGTTAACAAGTAAATAGTGTTCACCTATTTCGACCACGTATGTAACTGTTACGGTGGCCCCACGGCGAAACAGCCTCCTCTACACTGCACGTTTGAGGTGTTCCGAGTTCGAGCCTAACACGTGATTCGCTTTTTGGGTTTCCACAAATCTATCATTAACGAGAATAACAAATATACTGTGAAATAGAATATAGACAGAAGCTAAAGGGTAAAAAAAAACAAAGCTAAAACTGTTAAAAATGTCTGTTCGCCGATCACCTACAACTGTCACAGAACATACTCAGTCGGAGTCAGATACGAATACAAAACGGAGCAAACGCCCTCCCCGCAGCGATACAAAACCGCACGGAACAGAGGACAAAGACTTCAAGCAAGCGATAATGAATATGCTGCGAGATTGGAAGGACGAATTAAATACTAAAATAGATGAGATTTCCGTCCAACAAACAAACCTTATAAAAAAATTAACATCAGACATTTCCGAACTGAAGGGCCAATACAAGACCATTCAGAAATCTAACGACGAATTGGCCCAATCTATGGTATTTATAAATGGGCAATACGAGGAAATTAAGTCTGGGTTACATAATTTGCAAAAAGAACGTTTGGAGCAGCGTAGATGGACAGAAACCATAGAAAGAAAGATACACGATCTCCAATTAAAATCTAGATCTTCGACCATCGAGATTAGAAATCTACCACAGGCTGAAAAGAAACCACCGCATATCTGTCTAATATTGTCTGTAAGATCGGGCAATCTGTTGGTTCAGCGATCGCCGCATCTGACCTCCGGGACGTTTATCGTATACCCGGTAAACCAGGTACAACACGCCCCGTTGTCGCTGAATTTCAGACAGTCCAGTTGAAACAAAATACAATATCTGCTGTACGAGAGTTCAACAATAGACAGGCAAACAGGGACGATAAACTAAATACCGATTTAATCGCTATTCCCGGCAAGAGACAACCTATATATGTCGCCGACCATCTACCGGCAAGCTCCAAGAAACTGTTCCACTTGTCACGAGAATTCGCAAAAAAATACGCATTTAAGTTCTGTTGGTCGATAAATGGAAACATATTTCTTCGCAAGGCACAAGGAGACCAACAAATATTAGTTACGTCAGAACAAAGCTTGATAGATTTAGGAAAAAAGCTGTGACTATTGGTACATGTTTATTGCTCATTCATGTTTGATTGCATGGATTTAAGCTGTATTTCTCTGTTTAACACTTATTATTCTCTACCATGCTTCACTTCACCTGGAACTAAAGTAAAATATATGTTGGGTACAAACCTGAAACAAACAAACAAAAATGTTATTAAACACACTACATACATAATATACATACACTACAAAAAACACATACTCACTCTACTTCACATCATCTTAACAACACACATTCAACCGTCTATCCCACCATCAATTCTGAGATGTAAGTCGATTACCAGTATGTCTCTTAACCGAAAAACGGCTCGCGGAAGGAGTCTGTGTTTACATACTCAAAAATGACCAACATAAACAATATAAATACTGACTTGGATTCAGGCAGTTTAACAGAATCGTATACATGTTCTCCGGAAGACTGCCACAGAGCAATAAATACCGGAGTATTTCCAACCTCCTTCAAAAAAGCTATCGTACACCCTATCTATAAGAGTGGGGATAGGAACTGTGTCACCAACTATCGGCCTATTGCGGTACTAACTGCACTTTCTAAAATTCTGGAGAAAGTACTTAATAATGCACTGACGAAATACCTGAACAAATATAATATTTTGGCAAAAAACCAATATGGTTTCCAGGCAGGTGTTTCGACAGGAGATGCCGTCCACGACCTAACCAGCGCTATAGTCGAAAACCTGGACACAAGAGTAAAGTCTCTATGTGTTTTTCTAGATCTCTCCAAAGCATTCGATACAGTCTCTGTCCCCATCCTCTTAAACAAGTTAGACAGGAGGGGGATACGAGGTTTACCCTTAGAGCTTTTTAGGGATTACCTCTCCTCCAGAAAACAGGTTGTTAAAATAGGAAGCTATTTAAGTGACGAGGAAACTGTATCCTATGGCGTCGCGCAAGGAAGTATAATAAGCCCGACCCTCTTCCAAATATACATTAATGATCTTTGCGCGATGTCCCTACCCCACACGAAAATTTTCACCTACGCAGACGATACAGCAATCCTAGTATCAGGCGCCAACTGGCAGTTAGTAAAAGAAAGAGCTGAATACTCAATGACTAGAATCATGGACTGGTTAAATGACAACTTGCTAACCTTAAATCTATCCAAAACAACGTATGTCCTATTTGCCATCTCAAAACTAAGCGATCCTCCGCAAGACTTCTGTATCAAAGCCCACACCCGTACTTGCACTACGCAAAACAGCAGACAGAGTGTCAGACGTCAGAGTTTCGCAAACACACGTAAAAACTGCAACTGCTATGAACTTACACAAAGCAAAAGTACAAAGTACCTAGGCGTGCAGATAGACAGTGCATTGAGATGGGATAAGCACATAAATCTCATGATCACTAGAACACGGCGTCTGGTGTATGTTTTCAAAACACTGAGAGACACCGCACCCCCCGACAAACTAAAACATGTATACATGGCCTTATGCCAGTCTATAATCCAGTATTGCATCACTGTGTGGGGAGGAGCCGGGAAAACACTCCTCGTTGGCTTGTAGAAGCTGTATTTCTTGACGTGGAAACACACCCTTTCTATACCCATCTCCCCGCCCGCACTAACCATAGTGTAGTTCGTCCGTCCGCCATTTGTGAAATATAGACACTCAGTCTCGCTTTGAACTAGCCAGCGTAAAGGCGATCGCGCGCGCGCGTCTCTCAGAAATGAATAATATTTGTTGTATTTTAACCGCTTCATAGACCTTTACCGATCGGATTGTGCCTCTCGTGTGTCCCTCAAGTGATCTAGTGATGTGGACGGCAGCTCCTGAGCAAGGAAGAGAAGATCCGTGTACCGGCTGCGATGAAAAACACGTGGGTCGTGAAGGTTAGTGCATCCTCTCCTAATTTCTCGGGCTGCATTCACTGCCTGGATCGAATCCGCGGCAGCCCGGCCACCTGTCTTGTTTTGTGTGTAAAGTGTCAATAGAACAGTTATCTGCTTCCCCGCAATACAGTCCACTCGCGCACGCTGGCCCATGCGCCTTTTTTTGGTCCGGATCGAGCCGGATTCTTAGCCGTAGTTCGTATTTTGTTATTATTCTAATGGGAATGAGCGCACCGCACCTAAGTGCCTGGTTATTTTAGTAGAAAACCCCGCATCCAGACACTTAGGCTTAGAATTTGTTGTCCGTTCGCCGCTGGCTCGCATTGTACCTACCTAATACATAAATAGGTTAGGTATCATATCAACACTTAATCGTAGTTCACAATTTTCGCATCGCACCTAAGTGCCTGGTTATTTTAGTAGAAAACCCCGCATCCAGACATTTAGGCTTAGATCTTAGGTATACTCAGACACCCTAGTGCATAGGCACAGTGTAATACCTAACGCATTTGGCTTTGTTTTGTTTTTTTCAATTACGTTGTTCTCGGCTCACGTCGTATTTGCCTAGTACCTGCGTGGGTAGACACGTGGCTGTGCCTACCTCGCTCGCATCTCATCCCAATTCATACGAAAGTATTTTAATTTGAATAGATATTACGCAATACTTAATCTCGGAAATAATAGTTGAATCTAGACAGCGACCATCGCGCAGGTGCGACCTTGTTGCTATGCGCGTTTGTTCAAGCGTGCATTCACAGTTGTAAGCACCTACCTACCTACATAGTTAACGCTCGCGCCGCCTCGCTGCTCTGTACCGCTAGGATTAAGTCATTTCATATTTAATTGTAAACATGTCCCCAAAGGTTGATAAGACCGGTAAGGTTCAATTGAAACTTTTATACGCTAAAAAAGAAATGATTTACTCTCGCGTACAATCGATTTATGATAGTGCACTCAAAACCTCTGATTTGGTCATCAGAGATTCGTTCTTGTGTTCTATAGAGAACTTAGATAGTCTACGCGCGGATTTCGAAACCTTAGTGCATGACATCAACGTTTTAGAGTTGAATTTGGATCCCGATTACTCAGTGAGTTATCAAGCCTTGTCGTCGTTTGACGATTTGTATTGTCGTATCAAGCGCGTCGCGAGGAGTTTGGAGAAGCCGTCTGACCGACCCAACCCCACTCGCGACCGACCTAAGTTGCCACCAATTCAAATACCCGAGTTTGATGGTAACATTCGCAATTGGTGTCGATTTATAGATAGTTTTGAGAATACAATAGATAAGAACGATTCGTTGACAGATCACGAAAAATTGCATTATCTCGTTGAAAAATTGACTGGTAAAGCTATAACCGCTTGCGCTGGAATTACGTTTAGTGCCGGGAATTATAATTTAATTTTAAATACTTTGAAAGCTAAGTATGAGGATAAAAGATCGGTAGCTAACGCCTATTTAGATCAGATGTCTGATTTGAAATCTATTACGGCATGTAACGATCAAAACTTAGAGAAATTTCTAGATACTTTCGCGTCAGCTGTTCGCGCCGTAAAGAACTTGAAGATCGATGACCTCTGCGACTTCGTATTTTTGTATATGGGTTTAAAGAAATTAGATTCCGAAACCATTCGTTTGTTTGAGTCGGATCATCGCGGCAGTAAAATTCCTAAGTTCGAAGACTTAGAAAGTTTTGTTCGCGAGCATATAAAGGTATTGCAACGCTCTTCATCGAAACATGAAGGCGCGAAGAAGGTTGTTACTTCTGAACGCAAAATAGATGCGTCATCGAAGTCACTGAGGTCAACCCATACTTATGTTAATACCGCACCAGCACGTGTACAATCACCTGTTTGCTCTTTGTGTAGTACTCATCACTCGCAACTGTACAAGTGTCCTGGTTTCCTAAAATTGTCGCCTAGTGATCGTTATAAATTTGTTCGCGCTAATAATCTTTGTTTTAATTGTCTCGGTACTAAACACCGCGTGGGTTTATGTAATAGTGGAAATGGTTGTCGCAAATGTCAAGCGAGACACCACACTTTGCTTCATTTTGAAAATAGTAATGCCGCATCCAAGGTGAGCACAGTTGGTTCGTCGAGCGGTGACGCGCGGCAGCCTGCGCCGCAGCCGCAGCCCGAGCTCGCACGCGCTCCGGCCTGCCCGGGGACCGCTACGAATGACGTCACCTTGTGTTCGTTCTCCGCTAGTGCTGCCCTCACTACGGTTTGTCTTGCGACCGCTCGCGTGGTTATTGTTGATGCATTAGGTAAACCGCACATTGTTCGAGCGCTATTAGATGGCGCTTCGCAAAGTAATTTTATTACTCAAGATTGTTGTCAACGTCTTGGTTTCAATGTTGATAGGCGTTCAACCTACTCAGTGGTGACGGGTTTTGGAGGTTTACGGTCAGCTGTTCATGGCACAGTTAAAACGAGGTTTGGATCTCGTTTTAATAATAAAATTTGGTTTGACATGGATTCGCTCGTTACAGATAAAATAACTGAACAGTTGCCTACCGTCCCAGTTGACACGTCTTTATTAACGAAATTTAAAGACTTGCCTTTAGCTGATGAGACTTACGCTGTTCCTGGAGTCGTCGATATATTGATCGGCGCTTCGATTCTCCCGCACCTCCAGTTATCACGTAAGGTCAAAGGGGGACCGACGTACCCCGCTCCGCACGCCCTGGAAACAGTTCTGGGTTTTGTTATAATTGGTTCCGCACCCGCTTCTATAGATAGTTTTAGTCACTCGACTGCCTCGTTCTGTTGCACCGTCGAGCCGCCACTGGAGTCTACCATCCGCAAGTTTTGGGAGATTGAAGAGGTCAATGTCCCACCAATCCTAAGCCCCGATGACAAGATGGCTGAGGAGATTTATTGTCGCACGACTACTCGTGATGAGCAGGGTCGTTATGTGGTCGCGCTCCCTTTCAAGGGAGATATTTTTTCGCTCGGGGACTCCCGTGCATCCGCTGAAAGACGCTTTCTTTGTTTAGAACGAAAGATGCAGGCGTCTCCAAAGTTAAAGCAAGCCTATGATGAGGTTGTTAACGAATATTTAGATAAAGGTTACATCTCACCTGCGCCTGCGGACACTGACGAGACCCAGCCTTCGTACGTTATCCCGCACCACGGAGTTATTAGAGAAGATAAGCTTACTACTAAACTCCGCGTAGTTTTAGATGGCAGTGCTAAGACTAGCACTTCCGTGTCGCTTAATGACATTTTGTATTGTGGTCAAAATCTTCAAGGTAATTTATTTGACATAATTGTAAATTTTCGCTTATTCGCTGTTGCACTCTCTGCAGATATTCGACAAATGTTTTTGTGCCTTGAAGTGCGCAAACCCGATCGTAGGTTTCAACGATTTTTGTATAGATTTTCACCGCAAGAACCTTTAATGGTTTACGAGTTTAATCGTGTTTGCTTCGGGCTTAAATCTAGCCCTTTTCACGCACTTCGCACCGTCAAGCAGTTGGCCGCTGACGAGGGCGATGCATTTCCTAAAGCGAGAGCCACCATTGAGACTGGCTTATACATGGACGACTTCGTGTATAGTGTAGATAGCGAGGCCGAGGCTGTCGAGACGGCCGCTCAGGTTATAAGTCTCATGAAGGCGGGTCAATTTGATCTCGTGAAATGGACGAGCAACTCGCAAACAGCGTTAGAGTCGATTCCACCGTCGCACCGATTGTCTTCGGTTAAGGAGTTCGATGAAAGTGATACGCACAAGGTGCTTGGTTTAAGCTGGTCGCCCGCATCTGATACGTTTAGTTTGAAAAGTAGTTCGACCCCGCAAACTTGTACTAAACGCATTATCCTGTCGTGTGTGGCACGGATATGGGACGTAATGGGATTCGTAGCTCCTGTCGTTCTGTACGCCAAACTACTTATAAAAGAGCTTTGGCTTTCGAATTGTGATTGGGACGACACCGCGCCCGACAACATTGCTAAGTTGTGGGCTCGCTTTAGAAAAGAACTCTCTGTGCTTGACCAAGTACAAATTCCGCGTCATGTAGGTATATCGCAACCTCGTGTTGTACGGGTTAAAACTGCAACCGGATCGTATCTGCGCCCGGTTGTTCGCCTCTGCCCTCTGCCTAGCCAGCAGTAGGCACGAGTTCCAATCTAGGTTTATATTTTAGTTGTTATTCCCCAAACCTAGATTTAGATTAGACTTTAGATTTGTTTCGCATTTGTCGTTTCGAAGGTAACCCTTCAAGCCGGGGGGAATGGTTGCGCCGATGTAGAAGCTGTATTTCTTGACGTGGAAACACACCCTTTCTATACCCATCTCCCCGCCCGCACTAACCATAGTGTAGTTCGTCCGTCCGCCATTTGTGAAATATAGACACTCAGTCTCGCTTTGAACTAGCCAGCGTAAAGGCGATCGCGCGCGCGCGTCTCTCAGAAATGAATAATATTTGTTGTATTTTAACCGCTTCATAGACCTTTACCGATCGGATTGTGCCTCTCGTGTGTCCCTCAAGTGATCTAGTGATGTGGACGGCAGCTCCTGAGCAAGGAAGAGAAGATCCGTGTACCGGCTGCGATGAAAAACACGTGGGTCGTGAAGGTTAGTGCATCCTCTCCTAATTTCTCGGGCTGCATTCACTGCCTGGATCGAATCCGCGGCAGCCCGGCCACCTGTCTTGTTTTGTGTGTAAAGTGTCAATAGAACAGTTATCTGCTTCCCCGCAATACAGTCCACTCGCACACGTCGGCCCACGCGCCACCAGAGATCAATACTTAAGGTCATGACAAGAAAACCCTACCGATACCCATCACAACAACTATACCGCGATACCGAGCTGTTAACTGTGCGTCAGCTCTTTGTGCTCAGAGCCCTGTTAAAAAAGCATCCAAAAGTTCCCCCACCTGACCCAAAAAAACGCAGCCTTAAACCAGCGTGTCCCACGGTAGCCTGCAAAACGTCTTTCGCCCAAACACAATATAGCTGCTTAAGCGCCAAAATTTACAACATAGCTCATAAAAACATAGGAATTGCAGGTACAAACCATATTGAAGCTAAAAGCAAAATCACAAAATAGTTACAACAACTCGACTATGTCAACACAGAGAACCTAGTCACATACCTCGCATAAAACTCTCACAACAATAATAACACTCACGCACACACGCACACACATGCACACACATACACACACACACACACACACACACCATACACCACACATATACTCACACATCAGTAACATATTAATAAACAATAGAATTATAATTGATTAATACTTACGAAGCTACTGTATGACCGCCGCTCAGTAACAATCAATTGTTAATTACGCAACGTCTGTAGAACACTGCCTCCCAAAATACAGGCATTAGCCTAGTTTGGGTATCAGTACTCACCATTTAAGAAATTATAACCACCTCATTGATGTCAAAGTGATTGTAACTGTAAACTTTTTGTATGAATAATTTTTTTAATATATTTTTTTTTTTTTTTTTCACTTCATGACAGTTGAGATGGATAATTTTACATACTCTCTAAGGAGCGTATCTTTTTATATTGATCGCCATCGTCCATAAATGAGGAGATATAACTATTTATTTATCCCGATAGGTGGCGCATTATCGCTGGTTTTGTTTTGCAGTCAAATTTTAAACAAATTGTTAGTAAATAAAGGAAAAAGTATTCTACAAAATAAACAATACGCTGTGTAGTTTTTTTAATAATACCACGTATTTGGCAGACAAGCACACGGCCCGCCTGATGGAAAGTAGTTACCGTGGCCTAAGGACGTGTGCAACGCCAAGGGAGTCACACTCGCGCTGCCAACCCTGTAAACACAAGAGTTTCTGTGCCGTCAGTGTAAAAGACAAAGCAGAACAAGCTTTTGGTCTTCCCACAAACGGTACAAAATCTCTCCAGTTAGCTCTGGCTACCTTACTCACAGCCGGAAACATAACACGAGATTATTATGGCCGCGGTATTCTGTAGGGCGGAGGTACTTCCCCAGTCAGACTGCTCAATTGGACAGAAATACCGCCGTGTCCTACCTGCATTTAAATGTAAAAAGAAAGGTTCTCATCGTTTCTCTACTGATAAGAAAATACGGACGCTATAGATTAAAGCCTTGCACATTAAAAACTGGATACCAAATTCGTCAGCTTGAATATGTAGCGCCCATTTCAAACCTGGTGATTTTAATGTAGGTAAGCATTTCTCTTCTTCAACTCTTGTTTTATATTCACCACTGTTATGTAGGAGCACATTTTTAAAAATAAATTTTGTTATAGAACCTCAATGCAAATGTCAATGACAAGATTGACAAGCACCTCTGACAGGCTGTTGTAAGAAACATAAGACTCGAAGACAAGCACCAGCAACGGTGACGTCATCTGAGATTCGTTTTGCCTGTACCGTTAGGACCCCATTTAAAAATTTCTTGTCACATGACTTTATAGTTACCCTTTCTTACAGACATTCTCACCAAACATAACAGATTTGTAATTGAAAAGCGTTCGAAATATTGTAATAGTGAGTGTTCAAGCACGCATTTTAATTTGTCAGTGGAGAATCGATGTAGCTCTCAACGCACGATATTCACTAGTTCACTAAAGCGAAAGTAAATTAGCCGTAACGTGGAAATTGGATCGTAGGCAATCCCAGCATTAAGAGCTTGGTCCCACTTCACAAACTGTTTGCGCTGCAGTATCGCGTTCAATGATGTAGATTTTCTGATCACTGACGTGAGTGTTAGTCTGTGTACTCGTATTAACACTTGCGTTAGTGATCTTTGTTGTACATACATTTTATAATATTTTAATTTGTCCCTAATGTAAAAAAGAACTTGCGTATTAATTTGTAAGTTTATTAAAGTTAAATTAAATTATCCAGCAATTAATATGCCAACTATTAAAATCTACTTATAGATAGGAAAAAGTGAATGTTCAAGATGGGACCTGAACCCGCAACCAGTCTCTACCGTGGGAACGTTATCCAGCCGTTAGGCCGGTAGAAAGGAACAAAGAAAATATATATGTATGTTTCGGGTAATAAGAGTTTCATTTACGACCAAAGTACTGCCCAATGATTTTTTAATCATTTGAATTCTGTTCAATATGTTTGTATCCCATCGAGTCCTTGATAAGTTCAGGCAGATATATCGTCGGAAGCAAATATACAGCCACACAATGTACGAAGTAAGACCATACCCTTATGCTGTCTGAACGAAAGTACTTTCACATGTTAATTAACAAAGGGACACCATGACTTTAAAGTGCTGCAGGGGACATTTGGGGACCGGCGTTACAGCTATAGATTTCCCTTTAAAGCTGTTCATGTACATGACACCAAACATAGGAAGTATTTTATAATAGCCATAATTTTTGTTACAAATGAAAATGCATTTTTTTTAAATGAAGCAACGTAATATTAATAAAATTTATACTTACATACTTAATAAATTCTAAGCAAAAATGAATTATTATTTTATTCGAAATGGCTTTTATACAGTATTTTAATCTGTTTGGCCACAAATCTATGGATTTACGCACTGTTTCCAAAGAAAATATTGCCACTGCTTGCTTCAAAATTTTTTAAAGAGACTCGATGTAGCGTCGCCGTTTCATTGAAAGCAGGCCATGTCCTCTAAAACTGACTATAATTTGTAGTCTAAAGGGTTGAGGTCTGGGTTAGATGAGGGCCAGTCTTCAGCGCTTATAAAGGCCGTTATTATCAGGGCCGATGATTTCAAGCCAGGCTTGGGTAGTTCGTGCCTTGTGAGCAGGAGCAGAGTCCTTTCCGACCACCTGAGTAGCTTCCTTAGAACTGTGAGCGTACACTTTATCATTTTGCTTATTGTAGTGTTCTTCAATCGTGAAATTTTTTTCATCGGTAAAGAGGATATTTCCGTGCCTGTCACCTGCGTATTGCGACAGAAGGCGCTTTGATCGATCCACTCTCTTTATTCGAAAGATTGATTTAGAGCATGTCCTATATTTTGACGATAAGCCCCGAGCTTTAGGTCTTGTTTTATAATACGTGACAGTCCTAGTGGGAATTTCAATGTCTCGCGATAAGAGTTTTTGCTTCCTTATGGGGTTTTGACGAATTCTGGCTTTAATAGCCTTTGTAGTTCTAACGGCACGTGGCTTCTCCGAACTTTTCTGGTCTTCGACAGACGAAGTGTTATTGTATCTATTGATAGTACGAAATACGAACATACGGCTGATTACCGACGGCTCCATACCCACTTTGTGCAGGGTGATCACTGTGATCCAGTGATCCTATTTCTTTAACACCCATTCCATATTGTAATTCGATAATGAACACGAAAAAATATGTACAAAGGCGCGAAATCGAAAGAAGTTTTTAAAATAACATACGTGTTCCAAATTCAACATAATTAAAAAGTTGAAAAGTAGAAAAGTTTTAAAGTAACAGTATTTATGGCCAGACTAGTTAATTCTGGCTGTTGTGATTCACAGCTTAATATTATTTACAATTTCACTATGAACTTATCGTTTATTTAATTGTAAATAAATAAATTATATTATCATATCTACATATTATTTACAAATTACTAAATAAAACTAAAAATATAAGAACTGTTATACAAATTAATGACTAAAAATTAAAACGCATCGTATTTACAATTAAGTCCTGAGGATTTTCACAAACGCGATCTTGCGCTACCGTTCATCGCCCATCTCTGTAGCGGAGGTCGGTCCCACGCTGCGGTTTTCAATCTGTGGTTACCCAATGAGGGGTTTTTCCATCGGTTTTTTGATTCCTCTGGTGTATATAGCTTTGTTGGGGTATATTTCTGTTCGATTTTCAGTTTAATACTGCCCACGTGTCCAACCGTTGGGAGCAGAGGACTTTTGAACATTATGTCAAAGTTCTCCAGGGAATTCATCACATCATTACAACGTCTTCTAGAGACTTCGTCTCCCAATAATTACGTTTTCCTCTCTTACATCAGTTATAACTGTACCTGCTACACTTTACATACAGACACACATATAATCACGCCTTTATCCCCGGGGGGTTAGGCAGAGGTGAATAAACACCCACATTTCGCCAATCACGTAATTCGGTCCCAAGTCTGCTGGAAGAGATTTCTATTAGAAGTAAGTAGAGACTCTGTACTACTATTTCCAACTATGTACCTATCTCAATATTTGTTTAATAAAAATAAATAAATAATGAGGGTAGGCCTATTGCCGTCTTCCGATCACTCTAGTTGACTCAAGCGACGCATCTGAGGCGGAGTCTGGGCTATATACATTTATCTGTCTGAGGTTAAACAGCGCTATCCCTTAGTTGCCTTGTACGACACCGCATGGGAAAAGATTGGGTGAACCAATGTGATATGTTCATAGAGGTCCCCGAGACATAGATTTTCTTAAAGAAGTAAAAAGTACTATAAACTTTAAAAATCCAATATTTATAAAACTCCATAAAAATTCTTAATACACATATCCAGCCAGACAAAACTATAACAACATTAAGTCTCAATCATACGAAGTTCCTTGTAGTTCGCAAAATAAAGTTAGGGGAACGTGTAAAACCAATATTGTCACCAGAAGAGGAAGTGTGATCGTTGAACCAGCAACACATACAAAGGAATCACGTAGAAATCTGACCCACAACGCTTCCACGCATGACCTGCCTTCATATCTTGTTTACGCTTTTAACTGATTTCAAATAAAGATGTAAGAATTCGACGGGTAAGCCTTTGTTCAGCGGTAGTATACGAAGTCACTGGACCGTTTTTAATGTTGTTACTTTGGCAGAAAACACGTATTTTAACTCAGTTTCCTTGTGGTCTACGTTTGGAGAAATTATATTTCGTTCGCTAGCTCATTACAAAAGTATGACGGTATTAGATTCACGAGACAATTATAAAGTTTGCAGGTATATCTCGTGTATTTTCTTTGTTTATTTACTTTTTCTTTGTATACGAACGAGTAAACAAAGATAAATTATTTGCATTCTTATATCACTTATCCGAATACGTTGATACTTTACAGGTTTTCTATTAGCATTAACGCTTTTAAATGTACAAATGCGTAGGTGACTTCAGACACCAACTGCAGGTAACATTACTGGTTTCTATCTACTTCTATGAAATAACTCCCGTAACTACTGACACGACGGCAGCCCGTAGGTATTTCTTAGAAATACATCGACTGCTACTGTCTGCAGTAAGAAGTGCAAAGAAGATTGTTTATCAGAGGGCACATTGTTTTATTTCTATATTTCAATCATATTCACACATTGAGGAGTGATGGCCGAAATTACTTAAATAACTTTCTGGCGATCCATTATTTGAATTATAAATGACTATACCCCTTTTTTTTACTTGCGCAAAATCCCCACCGATACCTCCCAACGGAGCCGGTGAAAAAGGTTATGTCGGACTCTAACCGACTAAAACACACGCCGCCTGTGGGTCGCTTTGGTTGCCGAAGGTGAGGTTGACAGGCATATCCCTCGCACCCCGGTCGACTCAGAGCCATCTCTCACGATCTGGCCCTCTCATCGGGTGTGGGGACTACTGTCCCCAACTCATCCCCGGAAACGGGGAGGCGCGCGAGGCGCGCTGCCGCGGCGGCAATGACTATACCCCTGGTTCTGAAATCCTCAGGAGAGCTATATATCCTCAAACCACAGCCTAATATTGATATGAACCGATCCATGGTTTATTCTACTTAATTCGTAATAAAATTGGCATACCTGCTAAGCGCTGTGAGGTATACCTACTACTTCAAAACACTTTGCCAATACTTCGAAGTTAATACTCGGAAGTAACATTGTATACTACTTGCGCTCGTTATAAATCACAAAGAAAGATCTACTACCTGTTCATGAAGCACCTAATCATCCGTTGCCTGGATAAAATGACCTTCAATCAAAAATAATTGCCTAAATCAACGCTTTGATAGCCCCAATAGTAAACATTTTCCCCGTCTACGTAATATATATCCATTATGCCCCCGCTCACTGAATCTCTTCGCCAATTTGGTAGCTAATACCTGTTCCACGAGCGTTTTATCCGGGGGCACGATCAAGAAAGAGTAAATTATGATTTATGCGTGCTATATAGGCGGATGGGGTCACAAATGTTGTCAGATTTATTAACCGTTATATGCACTGCGTACTCAAAGTTTTAATTTTAAGCTTTTAAATATTCTGCGTATTGACAACCGCGTACAATAGCTGGTTCGGCTGTTTAATCAGAGGTCACAGGTTCGAAATTTACATCGGTATGGGAGTTTGTATGTATAATTAAATTATTTACATAACATAACATAAACTCACGCCTATATTCCCCGAAAGGATAGGCAGAGGTGCTATTACCCACATTTCGCCAGTTTATGTTTAGGTCCCAATATAATGGTGGCGAGCCTATTGCCATTAACCGAGCACTTATAAACCTTTTATGTGCTAGAACATGCTGCGTTTCATTCCAAAGAAACTTTTTAAATTGTCTGGTCTTGTGTTTCTTTTTCATATAATGGTTGTTGTAGCACTATGAGAGAATCAGTCAGTTATGATATCTTCACGGCTAGTTTTGGTAAAAGTTGTAGCTTAAGGATTTTACTTCAACATAATTAGATGTTTTGATGAGCTCTTCCAATTAGTCCCACCCTCTTCTATCCTATACAGAACAACACGTGTATTGCTTAGTATCATCCGCATCCGGTGCAGAGTATCCGATCAAGAATTCGGAGACTTTCCTTTGCCGCACCACTAAGACCTGGAATTCTTTTTCAGCTCACGTGTTACCTTCTTCCTACAGTTCCGGGTCCTCTAAGCGGGGCGTGAAAAAGCATCTGATGAGGCCGCCAAACTGTGTTCCACCATTGTAGTATGCTACGTGTCTATAATGGTGACCCTCCTTCCATTATGCTTACCATCAGGCGAGGTGAAGTCAAATTGGCGCGTCTTACACAAAAAAAAGAATGATAGTTAGCAATTAGCAAAGTTAAATAGTAAACGTAAATAGAAATACTATATATACTGTTGATTGATGGCACTTGGTGGAATTTGTTGTTACTTTATTATTTATTACACCTGCCTGGTTTCGCCTTACGGCATCCTCAAAGGTTTACAATGACAATAAAGTTATGATATGATGATAATAAAGTAATGTGGAAAAGTACAAGTGAGTTATCAATATGACAATCTCACCTCCGGCTAACTATGATCCACAGACGGCCTGCGTTTTGATCGATTTGAGTCTGACATAACGAGCGGGGCATATCTGTGGGGTATTTCCACACGATAAAAAACATCTGTTAATATCAATTTCTGTCTTTACTTGTCTTGTGGTTTCACTATCCTATTAGACTATTTAACTAACATTTTATTATTCTCGAAAAATTACCACTATATAATAACATAATGAACCGCTAAAATGAAATATTCGTACTACAAATAGTTTTAAAGATATGTGATTTTGAAAATTCTATTAGGTACTCGCGCCGCTCGAAAACGCTCAATAATAAATCGTACTTGCAAGTGACGTCACACGCCAATCACGCGTAGTGCAAATGTATGAAGTGCTAGCTAATATAGCATTTATCTCAGTCTACGTTACACGTATATTTTTCATAATAAAAGTAACTTGAAATTTGGTCAGGAATCTAAAAGTTAAAAATTGGGTCTGAATTTGATTGTTTATATTTTGACTTACTTTGACAATTAAGTCATAGTATCAGTTTAGTAAATATCTCATTTGCAAGGCATATTTTTCAGAATAAATTAACATATTAAGCAGTATTGGGAATAATCGGACGATCTTGTCAAATAGTCTATTCTCCATTTATAGCAGATCTATTATTAAATAATAGATCTGCTATAAATCTTCTCAATCTCATTTAACTCTTCACCAAGTTCCTAATCTAATGTAACCAATTTTGAGGCACTGCCAAATAGCCTCTTTCCAATATCCTTTGAAGAGAGACTAATGTCCTATTATTCTCGTACGTTAGTAATTTCTCTATCGGTTACTTGTTTGGCATCGATTCAAAATTGATTAGATTAGATAGTTAATAGACTTTATATTTTATCTCAGTTTACTTTAATTTATAATTTTATTTATAAATTTTTTGATTGTGTGGTTCCCGGTAGTGTAGAATTTGAACCACACCATCTTTTCCCATGCAGTGTCCTACAAGGAGACTTAAGGATAAGGCTGTTTAACATCAGACGGATATAAAACAGCCCCGACTCAATCTCATACGCATGGCTCGAGTCAACAATAGTGCCTGGAATACGGCAATAGACTCACCCCCAATTACGTGGGACCGAATTCAATGATTTGTGAAATGTGTGTGTTAATTCACCTCTGCCTAACCCTCCGGGGACATAGGCGTGATTATATGTATGTATGTAAATAAATTGCACATATTGATAAAACACGTGTACTTTTCCATAATATTTATGTTGAACCGGATCGTTTTCGCCTTTTACGGCATTCTCAAAAATTTTACATTGACAATAATTGTTGTCAATATTGTGGAAATAGTACACGTGTTTTATCAATACGTGTAACAATAAATTCCACCAAGTGCCATCACTCACCAGAATATAAAAAAAAATGCAATATAACATAACTCCGGCTTATGTGTCCATAGCAACTTACTCAAGTCTTTTGCTAAATTGCTCACAGGAATACCGACGCTATTTTATATTCAAATGTAATATAAACATTTTCGTTCTGCTTTTATCTTTTAATTAAGTATTGTTTTTGGATACGGGTCTTGTGAAATACACGCTCACGTTACATGATTTTTTGTACTCGTGTCAGTATTCATAATTGCGTTTATCTGATTCTGTGAATTAGATATATTATTATTCAGTTATTCAACATCATATTATCCCTATACCTTATCATAACTTTATTTCATGTTTTATTTATAAATATGTTTAATAGTGATAATAGTTATTCTGGTGCCACTAATATTTTTTGGTATTCTAATAATTTACTGGATATATGGGGACCAACAAGGTTTTAGGAGGATTTTCAACCTCACCTGCCTGTAGCCCGTATAGTTGCTGATTAACGAACGAGATCCTAGTTCTCTTGGGGTTGTGGAGTAAGATGGTATGCGCGCAAAAGTTAATATAAGCCAAACTCAAGTAGGTAAATAAAGTAGAGAGGGTTTTAGATGATACAACGGAGAGCAACGCTAAAATGACGATTCTAGCACTAAATGCAGGTGATATAGGTAGATGGTAACGTTAGATGTCACACGAACATAGTCCAGAGTATCCAATCAAGAACCAAGCAGTTCAGAGACTCGTTCCTTTGCAGCACCACTAAAACCTGGAGTTCTTTACCAGCTTACGTGTTTTCTTCTTCCTAGAGTCCCGGATCCTTTAAGCGGGGCATGAAAAAGCATCTGATGAGGCCACCAAACTGAGGGCCACCATTTTAACATGCTACGTGTCTATAATGGTGACCCTCTTACCTGAGACTTTGCCTTTAGCTTACCATCAGGCAAGGTGAAGTCTAATTCGCCAATGCTATATAAACTCTATATAAAAATGCCCTACAATTTTACCACCTGTTTATTTTTTGGGTACAAAAATAAACTCCGGACACAGGCAGGTATTCCTAATTTTATTCAAATCCAGTACGGACACCCATTGATCATTAAGAAGACAAATCACAGGAAAACACAGTTCAATTAGTCTATTTAAACAAATAGAACGACAAACATTGCTCCCGCCAGCCCTTTGAACCGTCTTTATGTAAGTAAACTCTAAGGTAAATAATTAAACGCCAGCTCAAGAATGTTTTTTATAAAACGAAGTGTTTCTTGTTCACATTTTCCTGTAACGCCGAAAATTCCCCGAACGGTGTAATGAAACATTCGATAAATTATTCGATAAAAGATTTTCCTTCCAGTACATGAATATTCATGGGCCTTTTTAATACAGAACAGTGTCGCTGCCAATATTGCGGCTGGTTTCGACCGCAACGGGCCATCAATTATGTCGTTCGCGATCTAACCCTGTGTCCATCTGCGTGCCATTTGTAAACGTCAGAGTTAACAACATATTACAAACAATGATAGGCGAAAACCACTCTTATGTCTTACCGCATAAGTCTATGCTCATTGCATGATAAGGATGGGTAGATTAACACGCGGGATCGTAATTCGACCATGGTGACAAAACAATCATTAATTAGATTAGACGTTCGATATTCGGCAAATCATTGGCCGAATGTAACCAAAGTGACAGTGCATTTATTTTGTTCCGTTGTGTAGAAAAATGTTATCGTAGTGTTTGTCATTCTTCTTTGATAGTGAAATATTAGGGTCAATTCCGTTGTGTAAAATACAATGACTTTTCTATAAGCACATTATTTGCCAGACCAGCTGCTCTGATACTTTATTAAACAAAAGTATATAGATAGATAATTCTTTATTGTACACCAACAGATTTACAGTAGGACAAGTAGGCAGCGTGTATACAGTTCAATGTACAATGGGTGGCCTTATCGCTGAAGCGATTTCTTCCAGGCAACCTGTTAAAGTAGCCTAAGTTATTGCTCATAGCATCTGCTATCTACAGTAAAAATCCCATCAAAATTGACCTCGCCATTTCAAAAACACTTGGAACAAACAGAAAGACAAAAGAAATCGCTTTTCGTTACTTTATTCAGTAATTACTACATACCATACATATATAACAGCTTGGTGCTGTTCATTTCATATTACGAACACACAATTCAATTTTAATAATTTTATATAAATTATTTAACGTGCAACATTATATTTTGTGCGTATCATTTTACCCGGTAAACAGATTTTACGAAAGTATATTAAGCTCGAATTGGCGCAAACATTTTTATAGAAAATGCCAGATGTAATTTCATAAAACATGTTTGTCACTGTTCAATAGGTTTTATAGGTAACACATTTATACAGACAGAATTCCGCTTTTCATGAAAGCATGGGGTAGTGACTCCATGGCAATTATTGACAAAAGTGCATTGATCTCGTGAGTAAATCATTATTTTTTATTTATGTATATAAAACATAAGTTTAAAACTAAAACCCGACTACGAATAAAACGCGCTTTAAAAAGTATTAAACATCTTTACTTAACAACGGGTTTTAGTTTTAAACGCCGGAGCAGCGATATCTTCTCTATAAGACACAATTTCGCACCTGTGTGGAATACGGCTTGCATCTCTGGGATAGCTCCGCGAAATACCTACTAGATGCTCTCGACAGGTTGCAGCCACGCGCAGTCCGAATTATTGGGAATCCTGAGGTCACGATCACCCTCAAGTCTTTGCAGATGCGTAGAGATATTGCATACTTGGCTGTATTTTACCGTCTCTACCATGCTGAGTGTTCTGATAGTAAGTAAGTAAGTAAGTAAATTCATTTATTGCACGAAACATGGTCAGGTATATAGGTGTTAACATATAATAATGTACAGCATGTCTCACAGAAATTTCCGCATGCAACATTGTTTATCTAATCAAACTGTAAAATGAAAAATTAATGCAAACATGTCAAGGTCAAAATGAGTCTAAAATCAAAAAATGACAAAATTACATATTATGCCAAGGATATTAAATAAACATGAGAATTACAAGCAAGCATGTCAAAGTTAAAATGAGTCTAAATCAAAATGTCAAATTTACATATTGAGACCAAGATTTCAAAGGAACTTGAAAATTAAAGTAAACATGTCTAAAGTTAAAATAGTAAGCTCGAAATGTCAAAATTACAAAATATGTCATAAATGTTAGGAACAGTCAACAAGATTAGATTATCATAGCAAGCAATAGTACAATCCTTATAAACCTAATTTTTAAGTCAAGCAAATTATCAATTACATGTGAAACAATGCTCCCCAATCAATGCGCACCGAAACGGCAAGTACTGCTCTTCAGGAAATCTGAAGTGTCGTAGAAGCTTTGCTTAATTAACCACTCTCGTAATACGCGGAGAAATTTTGAGCTCGGTAGTGATGAGCTCTTCCAACTAAGCCCACCCTCTCCTTTCCTACATATGATAACACGTGCAGGACTTAGATGTCACCCTCACACTATGCAAAATATGCGAGCAAGAACCAAGTGGTTCGGAGACTCTTTTCTTTGCCGCACCACCAATATAATTCCTAAAGCATTATAAATGTTTTATAAGTTTGGCATACGATTTTTTTGTACAGAAATATGAACGTCCTTTTATATAATACGGTCCTTGTAATTTTAGCTTTATTTTTCCTCTTCCAATAGACCTACTGTGAAAATTTAATATATTCTCTTTCAAGTCGGAATAGAATTGTTATATTAAAATAATTTTGTGAATTTGGGGATTTAATTTATTATTATTAACCAGAATATTGGGGCTACTTACTAGTCATCATGGCTAAGATTTTATAACAAATAATATTATTCATTCTATAATGAAGACGATAATTTTCTTTTGTGAATACGTGCATGAAAACACCCAGACTAACGAAAATATACATATTCATACCAACAAAATAACTATTTCGAAAATCAAAAATCGAACTCGCGGCCTTGAATGCTACGCCACACGTGTAAGCGGCGGTAGCTTAGTAATTAAGTCGGCCTTGCGATATGCGGTAGCCTAGTGGAAGACCGCGGTAGCCTAATGGTATGGGTTATGGGCTGCTGAGACGAGGTCTCGGGTTCGATCCCAGGTTTTACCATGGCACACATCAATGACTTTTCGATGCTTTTCGAAGTTATGTGTGTATTTATCGTAGGTTTATAAGTGCCCGGTTAATGGCAAAAGACTCACCACCTATTACATTGGGACCTAAACATAAACTGGCGAAATGTGCGTGCTAGCACAGAGGCGCTAGCTCACGCCTATATCCCCGAAAGGGTAGGCAGAGGGGAATAGGCGTGAGTTTATGTTTATTTTATGCCTTACGATCGAGAGGTCATGGGTTCGAATCCTAGCCAGTACACTACTGACGTGAACCCACTACTAACACAAGCCATTTAGCCTAGCTGGAGCGGTTAGAGGGAATATTAGTAATTTCGGTTCTAATATCCTTTTTTTTAAATAAAAAAATATTTTAAAAAAATCTATTTAATCACAATCTAGAACACAGAACGAACGTTTGCCTACTTTGGGCCTAGATTGTGCAGTGTAGAATATCCAAAATGCGAATACTAATAAATGGTTTTCATATAAATTATATAAGGCACCAATGAGAAAGTGAAAAAAACTATTTGAATTCGTAATAAAAAGAATATATTTATTGGAAATTGGTTCGAAATTTATTCGTGTAAATAAACACCCCGTCAGACATAGTTATGTTCGCATTCATAACATTCAGAGTGGATATACAAGCAGTAATTAATTACTGAAGAGACTCCTGATGATGTTAGCCGGCCCGGGCCTTTATTTATACGCTTTAATAACCCTTTAAATAAGTCTCGGCTTGATTAAACGAAGGACATAAATAGAATTATATGAATTCATTTTATTTCACTTTAATATCACAGAAATTCGGAATAAGGCACTTATTAATTCCTCTAAATACCTAGTCTAGCCATAAATATTGTTACGAAGAAAAAACATTTTTTTTTTTGCAAATAATATTTATTACTTTTACTGTGTGTTAGTTTAATACATAAATATAAAACAATTTAGAATATAAAAAGCTTATTCGAAGTGGTCTCCATTGGCTGCAACACAGTCCTTTAAACGTTGAGGCCAGTTATCAATAGAAGCACGCACTCTGTCCATGGGAAAATTCTTCACTGCCAATTGTATGGATTGTTTTAGGGACTCCAAATTATCATGGCGTTTAGAGCAAGCCATACTCTCTAAAACTGACCATAAATCATAATCCAGCGGATTAAGATCAAGACTAGACGACGGCCAGTCTTCAGCTCTGATGAAGTCCGAAACGTTCACTTCCAACCAAGACTGCGTGGACCGAGCTTTATGACCCGGCGCTGAGTCTTGTTGGAAGGACCATACTTGGTTATTGAACATGGTGTTGTTAAGGGGTTTAACTACCTTCTCAAGAATGGTATCTTGATACACTTGTGCCGATGTTTTGATACCTTTTTCACAAAAATATGGTCAGTCACTCCTTCATAGCTAACACCCCACCAAACCATCACTGAAGTCGGATAATTTTTCCCACGTTGCACTCTGTCGACTAATTGGGAAGCTTCCTTAGAGCTTTGAGCATAAATACGGTCATTTTGTTTGTTAAAATGTTGCTCAATTGTAAAGATTTTCTCATTCGTAAACAAAATTTTTCTGTGACCTCCCTTTGCGTACCGCTTCAGTAGTTGCTTCGATTTTACCACCCTATTCTATTTTAAATTATCAGTTAAAAAATGACCAGTGCGTCTCTTATAGGCTGCAAGTCCTAAGTCATCTTTTAAAATGCGCGACATGGTTCTGGGTGCTATCTTCATCTCCCGAAATAAAATCTTTTGCTTTCGGACAGGATTTCTTCGAATTCTTTCCCTTACTGCTTTGACCATCTGTGTTTCGCTTTAAGTACTCGTATGCATTGTGTTGGAAACCAGTTATAGATAGTATTTTTCGACCTGTCATTGTCACCCTCTATTGCAATGTCAGGCACTCAAGCCTTCTGTTTGAGAGCAAATGTGTACTATTATTAACTCTTAACTGTAAGATAACACCCAAATATAACCAACACACACACACACACACCCATACCACTACTCAACAAACTGAAAATCACACAGCTTTCAAACAACATAACGCAATCACAATATTAAACACACCGTTTATACCTTTTAAATCACACATGCACATACACTTCACTCATAGATTATTCTGCGACCCCCACTCTCTTCATGTTGATGTCATGGGAAACATCCCTCGCCCAATTTACATACCTTGTATAAGTACTCAAAGTCCTAATAAAAATAAAAATCTAATAGATATAGTCCCACTCACAAATCTCACCATATGGTAATTTAAATAACATAATCCCTAATGGCTAACATAAACAACATTAACCGCGAACTTGATTCGCCAACGGTAGGAAATCTCTTTACTTGTGAACCAGAAGACTGCTTAAAGTTTATAAAACCCCTGGACGGGCACATTACAGTATTTCACATAAATATACGTAGCATAAATAAAAACTTTGATGCACCTCAAATACTGTTACACGAAACAAAACTGAAATACGATATAATAGTATTAACCGAATGCTGGATTAGTAAGGTTATTAACCTACCTATTTTGGATGGATATGTATCGTATCAGACTAGCAAAAATTGTAACCAGAACGATGGTGTAGTTATCTATGCAAGATCAGGACTACAGGTATCGGTTTGGCAACCCAGTTTTCTGGGTGGAAACTGCCTTATATGTACAATCGATAGCAAAAATATGGCCATCATTTCAATATACCGATCTCCATCGTACGACACCAACCACAGCATAGAAATGTTCTTGGATAGTTTGAATAGGACTTATAATAAACTAACTGGCTTCCAGAATATTGTCTTGATCGGTGACATAAACATTGACATAAAATCAGATAGTGAACATGAGATGAGGGTCGATTACTTATCCACAAACGCTAGCCATGGCCTCCTTCCCACACATCTTCTACCCACAAGAATGGGAAATTGTCTGGATCACCTTCTCATTAAAACCAAATTACCTGCAACAACACTGCTGTTGGAAACACATATTACAGATCACAGTCCGCTAGTCTTGACCTTATCCAATACGCAAACTGAACATGAAAAGGGCCGCCTCTCTAAGACAATAAATTTCGAAAACGTAAAGGCTGAACTAGCCACTACGAATTTTTCACACTTATTTGAAATAGATGACCCAAATACAAAAATGAACTCATTTATAGCTACGATTCAAACAGTACTTTCAAAACACACTACATCGAAAAGAATCACAAAGAGACATAAAATGGGAAAGCCCTGGATGACCCCCGGTCTCCTAAAATGCATAAAGAATCGGGACAAAATGCACGCACAATCTACAAAAGCACCGGAAAACCTCATTTTAAAAATTACTTATAAAAGATACCGAAACTTTTGTAACTCTTTACTACGCAAATTAAAAATTGCATACGAAAGCCAAGAACTTGAAAAATCTAAAAATAGCCCTAAAGCTCTCTGGAAAACAATAAAACAGATAACACATACAAGTAAGATAAAGTCCACCCCCAATGAGTTACTTAAAATACGTGACAGTCCTTCAGCGTCCATAAACGAAGTCTGTAGAATTCTAAGTAACGAGGGGAAAAATTTAGCGGCAAGTATCCCATCCCAATACCACTCGACCCCAGGTTCTGCCTCACATAACTCAAAACACCCCCACCTCCCTCCTTGTAATTCTCTTGCACTTCTGGAAGTAGATGAAGCTGAAATCGAGATGCTTATCCTACAACTACGCAACGACTGTGCAGTGGGTTGGGATGAAATATCACCTATAATCCTGAAACAAAACCGGGACATATTGATACCACCATTGACTCACATAATAAATATTTGTCTACAGCAAGGTGTATTCCCTAACGCGCTGAAAAGGGCTATCGTTCACCCAATACATAAGGCAGGGGACAGAAGCTGTGTAAACAATTACAGGCCGATCTCTGTGCTTACAGCGATCTCTAAGATCTTTGAGAGGGCTCTCGCCAGTCGCCTGAGGAATTTCTTGGATAACCACAAAATCATATCCAAGAACCAGTATGGTTTTCGCACTGGTATTTCGACTGAAGATGCAGTCATAAACTTAACGCAGGAGGTTGCTGTGAGCTTGGATAAAAAAATCAAATGCCTAGGTATCTTTTTGGACCTAACTAAAGCCTTCGACACAGTTTCTGTCTCCTCCCTCATCACAAAATTAGAACACGTGGGAGTGAGACGAATCGCGCTCGATATATTTAAAAGCTACCTTCGAAATCGAACACAACGTGTTAAAATTGGCGAGCACCTTAGCGACGAAGAGTCGGTAACCTATGGCGTCCCTCAGGGAAGCATATTAGGACCAATTTTATTCCAAATATATGTGAACGACCTCTGTAATATGGAAATACCATCTGCTAAACTGTTCACATACGCCGATGACACTGCTATTATAGTTTCTGGCCCCACATGGGATAGTGTAAAAAGGAGGGCAGAAGTGGGATTAGCAAAGGTCATAAAGTGGCTTAACACATACCTTCTGACCCTTAACCTTCAAAAAACTTCCTATATTCCTTTTTCCATCCGTACAAATACTTCTCCAGATTCAACCTTCTCTCTCACAGCGCATACATGTTCTCAATTAAGGGCTCCATGTCTATGCTCGAACCTCACAAGAAAAGAACACGTGATGTACCTGGGAGTGCAAATTGACTCAGGCCTGCGCTGGGATAAGCACTTGGAAACCCTCACCACCAGAATAATGAGACTTGTTCATGTGTTTAAAACTCTTAGAAGCTCAGCAAACCCAGATACTCTAAAGATGGTCTATACTACATTGTGCCAATCAATAATAACTTACTGTATTTCGGTTTGGGGAGGGACACCAAAAAAAAAATACATATACTTAAAACTTAATCAAAACTAGATCTACTAAAACATAATTTACTTAGTGAGTAATAAAAAAACACACACACACACACACACACACACAAACACCCACACACACACCCACACACACACACCCACACACACACACACACACACACACACACACACACACACAAACACCCACACACACCCACACACACACACCCACACACACACACACACACACACACACACACACACACACACACACACACACACAATCATATAAATTACATACCTCATCATCATTCATTTTATCACCATTTTTATCATATATTTACATATACTCGTGTGCACACTCACTTGCGCGCATCCTCTCACTTTTACTTTGCACACACAGGCAACATAAGTACATCCAAGCAACCTTACCAGTAACATAAACGGTCGAGCGACCCAAACATTCACTCACAAAAGATAGTGTTCATAAAAAAAATCTCGTGCCGAACACTGTCCCTTATAGTACAGGTTTTATACCTAGTTTAAGGAACAGAGTTACCTATTTCCAATGTTGCAAACAATTAGTCTTATTGTATACCAATAGCTTTAGCTCACCACCTTTTTCGTACGAACACTACGTCTCTCTGTCACAAACAGAAGAGGTCTTATTGTACCTATCAATAGCCCGGTACACAAACATTTGACTAATACCAAGCGTATGGAGAGTTTTAAAAATTACATTCGGCTCCATACCAACTTTGTGTAATGCAATCACAGCGATTCGGTTTTCTTTATCACCCCACTCCATTTTAATATAGCAAAATATTGTACAATGTATTGGCGCCAAAATTAGAAAACATAATGAACAATCGTATAAAAATGACAGATTCCAAATTCAAATGTAATATCTTTCTTATTTTAATTGTAACAGTATTTATGGCCAGACTAAGTAAATGCCAGACTCTGAACCTGACATAGTTCTGAATTCAAAGGTGTTGCCATGTTGGATCCCGGTAGAGGATAATAGGGTCACTCAATCTCTTCCTATGGGTGTCGTAGAAGGCGTCTCAGGGACAGAGCTGTTCTCCATCTATTACGTGGAACCGTGAGTCCCAAGTTCTTTGGAACTTTCTCTTTTTAAATTTGTCACCTTCTAATATATAGTCAATAAATTCCATTAAAACATTCTTGTAACAATAAGATACCAATGCGTTCAAATACTTGCAATACCTATACGGTTCTGCCACAATTGTTTACAGAATCTGCTCTACTGCCGAAGTGTCTCCACCCCAGACGGTACTAAGAGGCACTTCTCCATCCTACAAATTGGATTGGAAAATACATTATTATAGTACTTTTCTTTCTTTTTATATTTAATAATAGCTCCGAAGACAAACAAATGAAATGAAACGTAAACGAAATTAAACAGTGGTGTCAATTATGTTGAACATTTTTATTACAGTTAGCTAAAATCTGTCGATTTTATTTCGTTGTTTTTCTTGTACTTTTTTACCTATTAAAAATAATTATGACTTTAATTGGCTGTAAAGTTAAGTTAACATAGAAATTAAACATTTAGTTTAGTTCTATCGTTGTCGTTTCTTTGGCGGACGATAAAACCTGGAATACTATACCCGCATATGTATTTCCTTCTTCTTACTATCTCGGGCTTTTCAGGCGGGGCGTGAAATAGCATCTACCGAGGCCGTCAAGTTAAGTTTACTTCGAATATTGTGGGTAGATGTAGAAATCTAAATGTGAACCAACACAGCCCTCCTGATGGAAAGTGGTTACCGTGGCCTATGAACGTGTGTAACACCTACGTTACATGGGGCAGTCGGTAGTCGGTGCTTTTCATATTTTCAGTTTATTTTCTTTCAAGTTTTACAATTCGTTGTATAATTGAAGGGACATTAGTGCATTTGTTAAAAAAGGGGCTGTGAGTAGATATGGAAATCTAAATGTGAACCAGTGCTTGTGGGTTAATAAACCAGTATATAACCATGTCACCAGTGCCTTATTTCTCCTTTCTATTTACCATAGTTTACAAAATATCTTCTAGACTTCGCGCTAGCTTCATCTAGTAGAGTGTCGGCCATTAAAAACTTAATAATAACTTTTAAACTATCGTTCTCCATGATATACAATAATGTTAACGGGAATTAACGCGATCATGGTATAGGTACTGTGCTGTCTCCCACGTACACAAGTGGTTTAGGTAGGATAACAAAATAACACAAATATTATATTCAATGCGCCTGCGACACGTCCGCTCGCCACGACTGCTCAGAGGGTAGTGCGGAACGCACGGACGGCTCGCACCCGCTATATTTATTATTATGTAATCGTGTACATCACAGGTACATACCTTTGGTATGCCTGAAGTTTCGACCAGGTTACACCGGCCATGGTCTCAGTCTGACTGGCTCAGCGGTGCACGCCCGCCTTCTTCGAACTTGTGATGTAGAAGGTTCTTCTTCTACCCGCACAATCTCGATATTTTTTAGATTATTTTTCGCCATGTACCGTCACATACCACACTTACTGAATTTGAAAAAAAGTTTATTAAAAACGTACAACAGAATCTAGACCAGCAAGAAATTATATTATGCTTGAAAACACATCAAATTAAGCTTATGATATATTATCTTTTTCATGATGTAGTTTGAAGTACTAGGCAGGTACGTCGGTGAGGCTGGTGGTCACATTAATCTTGCTCGCGCGGTCTAGCTAGAACACGTACCAAACACAAATAATAATTCATTTTCGCATTACATATTACACGCTGTGTAGTTACCAATGTCGTCCTGTTACTGCTAGATGTAATTTACTGTCATAGTTAAAATGATTTATTATTATTTGATGACATTATAGAAAGTTAACTAAATTTTACCCACGGTTAATATCCGTGTTAATGATATGTAGAATTATTATATTTGTGGGTTCGGGGTTCGTAGACACTTTATATCATAGGATCATCACTGGATCATGAAACACGAATATTATAAAACAATCGCCTAATGTCATTATTGAAGTTACTTTTATGTCCAATAAAATGTTCCATAAATAGGGTAGTTGACTTATATCAAATTTTATTTAAGATAGAAATTGGTTCAAGAAATGTTTTGATCGAATTTAATATTACTAATAGTACGATTGAACGTTAGCCCACTTACGCTTACGCTACGCATGTGCTACGCTTGCAACATATCTGTGCTACGCTTGCGCAATGCTTGGGCTATGTGTGTTACGCTTAAATCTCGCTATAGCTACGTTCTTGCTAAAATAATATTTTCATATTCATACTATAATTTCCTAAATAATTAATTCTAGAAGTCAACCTTTAATCAGTTCTAATAGTAAATCATCATTATCTTCAAAAATATTACTACGTACCTTGAATATATGAGTCTCCAAAGTGTTCAATAGATTTCAAATAAATATCATAATAGTAATTTGCAAAATTCTTACAGTCCCAAAGCTAGGCGTAAGTTTATTCTTATAACGAGATCGACTGCGACTGTAACTAAGTTCAAATAGTAAGTTAAGTTAGTTTGAAAGACTTCATCAAGGTTGCATCACGATAAATTCTACTAGAGTCATGTTTTTCTAATGCTTTAAGTGATTAGGGCCTTACCATACTAGCGGTTTCGGGGCGGAGCGGAGACACCACAGAAACGTGGCGCAGATGCCGCGGTACCACGGCGTTTCTGCTGCGGCTGCGCAGCGGAGACGTCGCGGATTTGTAGTGAGTTTACAATGTACTGACAATACACTCACTAACATAATGGATTCCTACGGAGAAATACTGTTGTTGGCTTTGTTAATGCGAAGACGAAAACGAAAACATCGATGAATTTGGAAAGATCTATTATCAATTAATCGAAAGGAAAAGAGCGATTACATAGTATTATTTTGCAGGAGGTCGATGAACGACCTCCGCCCCCCATGAGCGCCGGCCTGGGGGTGACAGGTGAAGCCGCCTGTCACCCTGGCAGAAGCAGGCCGCGGTGGCGGCGCGCGTGGCGCGCCTCCCCGTTTCCGGGGACGAGTTGGGGACTCTGTGGTCCCCACACCCGAGAAGAGGGCCAGATCGTGAGAGATGGCCCTGGGTCGGCCGGGGTGCGAGGGATATGCCTGTCAACCTCACCTTCGGCAACCGAAACGACCCACAGGCGGCGTGCGTTTTAGTCGGTTCGAGTCCGACATAACCTCCTCCACCGGCTCCGGTGGGGAGGTATCCGTGGGGATTTTGCGCACGTAAAAAAAAAAAAAAAAAAAAAAAAAAAAGTATTATTTTGCAAACGAATAAATAACACTTTAAAAAAATCTCGTTCCCACCCGCGAATGTTAAGACCTACCTACTACCTGTATTGTCAGTACATAGTAAGAGCCGCGTGGTTCCCGGCAGAGTAGAATTTGGACCTCCTCATCTCTTCCCATGCGGTGTCGTACATGGCGACTAAGCGATAGGGCTGTTTAACATCAGACATATATACAACCCAGACTCAGCCTCAGATACATGGCCCGAGTCAACAATAGTGCCCGGAAAACGGCAATAGGCTCACCCCCTATTACGTAGGCACAAATACAATGATTGGTGAAATGTGATAGTTAATTCACCTCTGCCTCACCCTCCGGGGATAAAGGCGTGATTATATATATTTGTATAATATACTTATTGCAAAGCCGCCCCTCGATCGCTCTGCCTCGAAACCGCTAGTATGAAAAGGCCCTTAGACTTTAACTTTCAAAAATATTTACATTTTACTTATTCATATACTTTTTTTTTTAGTTGACCCAATACTAATTGAAACAATAGAATAATGAAAATGCCTTTTTATGCGACAAATTCCACCCGAATTTTCTCAATAGTAACTGCTAGTCAATTATTGTGACCAATAATTTAGACTTTTACTTAATCGGTAAACAAATATTTTTACTAAAGTTACATAAAAAATATATCGCATTACTATAATATGCCTACGCAAACGAAGATAATACTCAACTATCCAAGAAAACGTCAAAGTTGTCAAAATCAAATACGATTGAGGTAAAAGACCCGTTCAATAAAAACATGGTAAAATATTGATGTTACGCGATACTTTGCCAACTAACGGTCCCAAAAGACGGGAAAATATACGCTATATATGATGAAGTGACGTAAGCATTATATGATGTAGGTGGTCGCAGCCACAGAAAAACACGATGGTTTTATTTGACAAAACTTCGCTGGTAACTCAATATCTGTCAGCGAAACTAGAATTTCCCACGGCGAAGGTGGGGAAATAAAATAAAATGCGGTGTAGTGCCGGCGTTGTTTAGGGTTGGTACACAAGTGAGTATGGCGTGCTTTACTATAAACTGTTCTTTTTACCTTTTAGAATATTTTTTATGTTTCATAACAATGCTCTATTAAGTTTCTCGTTCAACTTTAGATATTTTTCGTTCTTCAAAGTGTTTTTTTCTGTTAATTCACTACCGCACTAGCTTCTCACCATCCAGTGGCGTGCAGTCAATTAATAAGACATCGAACAAGGTATGACAATTCGATAATAAATACTGAATAAATATTTACTATGTGAATGAGCAGATGCTGCTGTTAAGCCATGTACCTACTCAACTGAGTTATATACTATATGTACTATATTATACCTTTTATTTTATATACGTTCCGTAGACGCGACAATATCTCTGTACATCCAGTATTCATTGATATTAAAGTCATTGTTACACAGTCCACCAGTATTTCACTATTAAGCCATCGGAGAACAAACACTGTCTATACAGACGGGTCAGGAGCAAATATTGCTAATATTGAAGTACAGACGGTACAATCAAATTAGTTCTGTTTCGTAACACATAGGAATATAGTTACCGGCATATATTTACCGGCAACCTATGACACAGACGGAGTGTGTTTTAGTTAATTCAAGTTCGACATACCGACCCCCACAGGCTCGGGCGTAGAGAGGATCCGATATTGTGCACATTAAAAAAACGCCAATCACGACACAAAATATACTCTATTTTTTTTTGGAAAATAAACAGTCACACAAATGATTACAAAACATGACTTATAATAGAGAAAAATCTCTGTGAGACCAACAAAATTTTCCACATAATATTTAACGTAAAATTTTAAGACTAACGTGCATTGTTCCTACTCAGTGTGAAGTTATACAATACAATTAGTAAACTTATAGATCTAAACTATTTAACTTTTCTATCATAAACTTTATACTGATACTGCAAACATATCTATATCTTGAAAATAGAGATTATAATTTCTTGGTAGCCGATGCAGCGGCGTTCGCAAGCCTGCGTTAATACGGGAAATAGAGACAGCAAAAGCGAATTGCGTGCGCGCCTCTCGCTGTGTTGATGTTCTAAGCCCCACATAACTTACGTTGTTACGAATATCAGTCATACCCATTACTGCACAAATCGAACAGAAACACCGTCTCCAACAAGACACGTCTACTTTGCAGGTATTGTAAAATTTACAATACCAATATTAATCCCTGCAAAACTACGAAAAAAAAGGTAATCTTTATGAACAGTTTGCGTGTCTTTGGTGTTTTTGAGGATAGCGCCACTACGATGACGGGGATAGCTCAAATTCACCAATCATAGGTATATCAAATGATTCTGTACGCGACAAGAGCTCGTTTCGTTCTCGACTTGGGGTCAAGATATGTGCCGGGAACCATACTACTATCAAAGCCTGGGTTCAACGAACGTCACAAACCTGTGGCTACCCGTAGTATATGGTATGTGACGTCGTCTGTCCGTAATACGCCATAAAGTTTTCTCTTTGAACAAAATTTCATCTTATCCCATTCATTTTGAACTCATTTTGACAAAATGATACTGACTGCTTCTGTGGTGTAGCGGTAGAATATTCGACTGCTACGCAGGGGGCGCGTGTTCGATGAATATTTGCATTGATCTGGGTGGTTATATACACAGTGAGTGAGCAACCCTATAAGCACAGTGAGTTTCTGTGCCGTCAGTGTAAAAGACAAAGCAAGACAAGCTTTTGGCCTTCCCACTGACAGCACAAAAACTCTCTAGTGAGCTCTGGCTACCCTACTCACCGCCGGGAACACAACACAAGGTAATTATGACTGCAGTATTCCATAGGGCGGAGGTACTTCCCCAGTTTCCCATACATTATTTGAAAACTAATGAAATACTGGCTTAAATAGGTGATATGTTTCTAAATATGCAACGGGCGAAGCTAGGGTGGGTCAGCTAGTAAAACTATATAAATTGGTATATAGCCCGACAGTGTATTCCAACCTTTACTATCGTATTCGTCCGCGGTTCGGTTAACATGTCGATATTATTGATTAGTTTGACTAACACAGTAGACATTGTTAGAAAAGTGTAACGAACCGACATTTTAATTTGAACCATAACTGGAGATGGAATTGGTTTTTGAAAATAGACAATAAAACCAATAAAACTAACTATAACGAACTCTATCGTGATTTTTGATTGTGTAAATGTTAGATATTTTTTATTGTTTCAATCTTACTACTATTAGTAAGGGAGCCCACGACGCTAAATGTGTAGTAACTGGAACATCGCGGAATACTATTAAAATTGATAGATTAGATGAAATATATATATTATATAATATAAAGAATAATGGTATATAATGTTTCCATGACAACATAATAAATAACTACTTACCAATTTTTTTTATATACTAAGTTAATTAAAATAGATCTTAACGTATTGTATACTTTGGTCTTATGTAACTATTTTCAGTTATTCTGGTATAATGAAACCAAAAACATCACCGCTCTTGCGTGAATTCTGATTTCGTTTGATACCTTCTTACGCCCGCATCGGTAGACGAGCAAAATGAACTCTTGTTGATTAGTAACTAACTTCCCTTATCTTAATCTGACACGTACGTGTAAATCCAAGAGACTAATTATTTTTTTAGGACCAGTACTAAAGTCAGGCGGCTGGAGGAAAATAAGAAAGAAAGAAAGCATTTATTCAAGAACACACAATGTACAGAAGATCAAATAAATATATATAAACATAATAAGATGGATACATTCACTGCAGGAACTTGTCAATATGAAACTAACCTCTCCTATCTTATTCAGACGCGCTGTAGTAACTACTGAATTTCCTTCTACGCCTCCCCTACTATATTAGACAGCCTCTGTGGCGTGGCGGTAGTGAACGCTACATAGGAGGCGCGGGTTCGATTCCCGCTCAGTGCAAATATTTGAATGGGTGTATTTGCCAATACAATGACCAATGTCTGATCGTGCCTCGGACAGTCTTATAAGTCGTTGGTCCCGTTTGCCATACGAATATCTATAGCAGTCGTTACGGACAGTTGGAGCCCTAAAAAGTCCAACAACTGGTTTAGCTGCAATGCTTCGAAATCGCCTTTGGATTGTGGAGATCACGTTTCACGGAAAATGTCAAAGTTCAGCCAAATCCGCAGTTAGACAGGTGAAGCAGACCCCAGAATCCGAAGTGAAAGCTTCAAATGCAACTGGGATTAACGCTAGGATGAAGAATAAGAATCTTACTACTATTTATAATCTATCTGCCCTTATCCCAATTATTTAGGCTATATTTAGGGTCGACGCAATATGTCTTTCTCTTCTATACATCCTGTATTTCATGCAATCCAAGTACCTTTTCTTGGGGTAACCGTTACTCCTAAAGCCCTCTACGTTTATACTCTTTTACAATATTACTTTCGTCACTTCTCATAGTATGCCCATATCACGACAGTCGTTCTATAAGTTAAATTAACTGCTATTATGAGTACAAAAGTTTGGATGGATGAACTTATGTTACCCAATCGTGTCAGAGTCCATTTGAGAGAACCCTATTTTGGTCATGTTTTAATAACAGAATTTACATTCTGGGTCAACCCAAATCTCAGTATTCGTTTAAAAAATCTGCACGATTTCTGTTAATGACACTTAATATTGCCAAAATAATAACATGGTCCCATACTGCCTTTGTTTAACATAAATATGCTTCGTATCCACACATTCGGATTTTCATAACATCTTTCCTTATATTTCGTAATCACTTCGAAGGCATAAAAGCTTACAAAGGTTCACATACAAACAGATAACACCCAAAATCTTATTAATTTACCGAGTTCTTACTAGCAAAAATTAAACGTGATGACTGGCAATTTTGCCTCCACAATATATATTATACAAGTCGTATTACCCTGTAATATGCTATGTACACAATATTTTACACCCCGACCACGTGTTGTCAGCGAATACTATACCTACCAATTTTAGCAAGCTTAACGTTCGAAACGAATGGGCTCTAAAAACCCGTGGCTCATTAACCGCCGGTAGCACACTGTAAATTAATTGTGTTATAACGTAACATAATATAGGCATGTCATTGGCTCCCCTCGCAAAATGGGCACTCTCACACTGTGCAAGTTGTCCCATTTCAATTAACACGATACGACTAATTTGGTCCCCAGCACCGCTCCTGGGTGATATATGCCCCTTATCCGTGCCTAATTAGTTTGACGGTAGCTCATGCGAGCCTTACATTAATTCCCGAATTTAAAGTTAGCCCGATATGATATAGGGTCCTCTTCCCCGGGCAAATAAGAACGCGTATATCTTACGATTCGCGTAGTAGAAATGGATATGTATTAATATCTTCTTCTTTTTCCTTAAAGGAGGTTTGAACAATTGAAGATCAACTTATAATTATAGATAAACGAGCATTTCGTTTAAAACAATCCTACACTTGAAAAAGATTATATTGTTGGAACTTTACAGGCCTATAAAGTAAACTCAAAATATATACCGCCCTGTACACCCTTTTTTTAAATCACCGCGGGCGGTGGCGGGGGGAGGAGTGGGGGAGGGGCCCACACTCCTCCCCCCGCCAAAATCGGTGGGTTTGGACTCGAACCGACTAAAACGCACGGCCCCTGTGGATCGTTTTTGGTTGCCGAAGGTGAGGTTGATAAGCATATTCCTCGCACCGCGCCCGGCCCAGGGCCATCTCTCTAGATCTGGCCCTCCTCGGGTGTACACCCTATGTATGTTTGCCAATGTTACTTTTTATATTTCATATTCAGCATTCAAAAATATTTCTATCCCACCGCTTGTCATTAATCGGTTGATACGAGTATATCAGCAATAAATAAATAATCACAAAAACTTACAAAACCGATTTATTCTCACTGCAACTTATTAACTACAAGTTTAACAAACTTTGATTTGTCTACGAATAATATGAGATGTCATGAATTAATGAAGAAACTTTCACGACGCGGTCAAGCTCCCTGACATCCGCACTTGACAGAAGTGACGGATCCAACGCTGAACTACATTCAAAGTAAGTTGGCTAATTTGATCTCAAGTTGTGCCCCACTAGCCATCTCCGAAATAATATATAAACTATATAGGTATTTAAACTATCATGGTCACTCACATCAGTATCAGAATAAACGGGATATTTACCATGTTTCATTATTTTGAGTTTCCGATATTTCGGCGCTGTTGCAAGAAACTCAAAATAATGAAACATGGTAAATATCCCGTTTATTCTGATACGAATATATAAACTATTCTAGTACAGCGCTTCGCTACAAATAAGTTATTTCTTGTACTAACATTGTTTTCCTAAATAAATATTTAGCTTGGTGGTGTGGAATTTCTATAAAAGTTCCTTAATTTAAAGTTCCTACATTTTGCTAGAGAATATCATGAGTACCCACTCATAATATTCTCGAGCAAAATTTCGAGACTATAGTACAATCCCAGTGTTTTGGGCTCTGGGTTGATGAACCAATCAGACAAATACATCCCTGCTCATCACGACGCGGTAGACGGCCTCTGTGGCGTAGCGGTAAAAGGTTCGACTGCTACGCATGTAACTTTAATTGTTATTAATAGATTAACAAATTTTATTTATCTCTGTCTCACCCGCTAACCAGGTAGTCATTTTGATTTGAAGTCATTTAACTTCCCTATAAATCCACTACAAAACTTCTCTCCGTTTCACGCAGAAGGCGCAAAAATATTTATATGCATGAATATGTATATTTGCATTGGCATTAATATGTATGAAAAGTAAGTATTTACAAAAAAGATGTATCTAAGTATGTTTGTCCACATTCTAGATTCCATAACACAAGCTAATTAAGCTACGCTTACCATGGGTCTAAATAGTGTAGTGTAGAATGTTGTGGAATATTTATTAATTTATATCAATATAATTAATGCGAAAGTAACTCTGTCTGTCTGTCTGTCTGTCTGTCTGTCTGTGTGTCTGTATATTACGCTATCATGCCAAAACACTCAACCAATTTTGATGAAATTCGGTACAGACGTAGATTAGACCTTCGGAAAGGACATAGGCTACTGTGGACGCAGTCGCGATCAAAAGCTTGTAAATAAATAATGTAGGTATAGATAATCACAAAGTTATTTAATATCCTTGCTGTTACTAATCATTAGGGTATTACGAAGGCCTGTACGGTGACCTGAAAAGCTCTGTCAGTGGTTGGCCACTAACCATAACCCAGGCTGTCAGGTCAGACGGTAGTCAACCAAGCCACATTCCACCAGGACTAACTTAAAGAAAGAATAATATGGGGAGCGGGAACGTGATATCTAAAAGGAAATTATAGAGTTTAAGTCCCAATGTAATGTGGGTGCTAGCACCTCTGCCTACCCCTTCGGGGATATAGTCGTGAGTTTATGTTATGTTATGATATAAGTATAAAGTATAAATATTAATTTTGTAAGTTACGTAATCACGTCCTCTGCCATAGCAAGAAGAATGCTTGCTAGCGAGAACATGAAACGTAACTACAAGAGCCGCGCGAACTCCACAAGCAGTAGAAAACCCTAGCTTATAATAATAAAATGTAAGATATTACTATATTGAGTCTAAATAAATACAATATAACCAGACTGTGGTAGCTTCCTTCACCACCACGATAGATGATGATATTAAAAGGATTGTTGTTAAAATGTATTATTCACTTCAGTCCATGTTTAAATCTGTATAGCCGTAAGATAAGTCAAAGCTCAAGTTCGTTAGCGTAGTCACGCCGCAGCACAGCCCGAATGCGTAAGCTAGTTAGGCTCCACATCATCTGCATACGCTGATTTAACACCCAGCTTATGGACTGCGCTAACTCTCTTGGTTAAGTTGTGTCACTACATTTACACACCGTTGTAGTATAAAGATGAAAAATGAATTTGGTAGATAAATATTCAAAACCTACAGATAGAAATGATTGATTAATATTTCGTCTATTCTATTGTATAAGGCCGTTTTCACATTACCCAGTCCGATATCGGTGTCAGACGATGATAGAAATTAAAAAAAAATTGAAATCTGACTACAGACTCCTTAGAAATCTTTAACGTTGAATATGACATGACATTTGTTTATTTTATTATTTTGCTGCTGTGGTGCAGCAAAAATAAAGGAATTAAAATGTTTGAAATATGTATCTGTCTTATACATTGTCCGGCCCGATATCGGATATCGGAACTGACACCGCTGTGTTCACCCGATATAGGATATCAATGTCAATCAGTATTGTCAATCAGTATTAATCGGATATCAATGTCAATCAGTATTGTCAATCAGTATTGACATTGATATCCGATATCGGGTGAACACAGCGGTGTCAGTTCCGATATCCGATATCGGGCCGGACAATGTATAAGACAGATACATATTTCAAACATTTTACTTCCTTTCGGCTATCAGATGCCGTATTTTGGAGCTAACACCAATATCGGATCGGATAATGGGAAAACGCTCTTACAGTAAACAACATTGGTATTTGCTGTAGAAAAAACTAAAATGAGAAATTTGTGTCACTGTTTTCCCTGTTACTGCAACCCATCGTAATATATTCCAGACATACAAATTAGCCTAAATATTCAAAAAGATTGAGATAGGTAAAAGTGAAACGACAGGTGCCTAAATATTATTCCAGACTATTAATCTATCCCTGTACCATACCTTACTTTTTAATTTCTGCAAAATCCCCACCGAATCCCCCACCATCGAAGCCGGTGGGGGGGGGGGGCTATGTCGGGCCGCTGGTTGCCGGAGGTGAAATTATCTGAGACGTGTCCCTCGGACCCCGGCCGACCCAGGGACTCCCTGTACCATACCTACAAATGGTATCTAAAGTTGAAAAAAAGGTATATTAACTACGGATAATTGACCAGATTCAAGATTCTTTTATTTGTACCGAACTCGGACTACCAAAGCAAATTACAAGTAATCCATTAATCTTTAATTAACGAATAGACCATTTTCCGTAACAGATTAACTTTTAAAATTGTTAACGGATTAATTAGCTTCCGTTTCTACCTACTATCTACTCGTAGACTTCGGTAGGATCATTGCTATAACGAAAGACGCATGTAATTCGTGTTTTGGGCAACTTCGTTTCTCCGTGTATTTATGTAGTACGACCCCGAATATCCCTACTGTAATCCCACTGCAATGCAATCCAGTAGGATAACAGTGGGAATTTCAAAGTATAATTTGACAAACTTTCATTTCGCAAACATATTACTTTAAGTAAAATTGTTTTTTCCAACTAACATGTTTAAAAAATAATCAATTGCCAATTTGTGAAATAATGTCAAGTTAAGTATATTTTTCCAAGTAAACAATTTTGTCTAATGAGTAGTTTAGTATAGAAGTGTTTGTTAAATGATAAATATATGAAGTATAATTTTGTCCAACGTTGTTTTTCAAATGAAAAGGACATCGTCATGGCAGACAAGCACACGGCCCACCTGATGGAAAGTGGTTACCATGACCTATGAACGTGTGTAACACCAGTGGAGTCACATACGTGCTGCCGACCCTGTAAGAACAGAGATTTTGTGCCGTCAGAGTATTATTTGGTCTTCTTTGGTTATTATTATTTGGTCGGTGATATTGTTCGAAAAAAAAATGTGAGATTTCGTTAGAACTTATTCTCACTAGCATGTTTTATTACTTCGTCAAAGTCGAGGGAACGGTATAAGGGTGATGGCGCCCTTAGTTTTATTAGAGGTTAAAAATCTTATAAACATGCATATTCAATTAAGCTAATTTTTGAAAAAGGATCAAAAATATGGTAATATATTGGAAAAATTGTTAATAAAAGCAATTAAAAATAAGACCGAGACAGTTTATCGTTGTGATTCATACATTTATTTAGGCTAAAAATTCAAAGTGCCGGCAAAAGAAACAAAATGTGATCTTCCGTTAGCACTTGTCCTCACTAGTAATTTTTATTAAGGTGTCAAAACTGAGGGACCACTCTGCGTACGGTTTTGTTAGAGTTCAAAAATTTTGGAAACATAAAAAGAATTTAAAAATATCGTACTATACGAGTAATAGTTAATAAAAGTGTGGAAGACTGCAGTCACATCATGTCCGAGTTCGTCAATATTGCTAATATGCTATTGTCATAGATAAAACGCTAGTGTGGCGAGGTACAATCATAAACTATTATTGCACGTGTAAAATAGACATAAGAACAATTGGCTGATTTTCACATATAATATAATGTGCATAATAAGGTTATTTATAAGTGGTCCCCGGCTTTTGGATTAGAACATATTGCTATTAGACCAGACGTTTATGTGGGTGTTCAATGAAATGTGGGTGTTAATTTCACCTCTGTATAACCCTCCAGGGATAAAGGCGTGGTTATATATATGTATGTATGTATGTACGATTATGACACACTTATTTAACATATTCTTTTTTCTATGACTTATTAATGTTGTAGGCTTTTGGTACTGTATTAGAGTTGAGCGAAAGACACACTAGGACGCAGTGGTCCCTCAATTTTGACACCGTAATAAAAAGACTAGTAAAAACAAGCGCTAATGGAATATCGCATTTTTTTTTTTGACCGATACTTTCAATTTTCCAACCTAAATAAATGAATGAAACATAAAGATAAGCGGTCTCGGTTTAATTTTTATTGACATTTTTGATTCATTAGCTTCATTGGAAATGTACGTTTCCAAGATTTTTAAACTCTAGTAAAACCGAGGGCAGTGTTCCCTCAACTTTGATGCTGTAATGAAAAATACTAGTGAGGACAACGTGCAATGTAATATTGCTTTTTTTTCTTTGAAACTTTCATATTTGGACCAAAAATGTATGGAGCGTGAATGATGTCCTTTGTTATTTGTTTTTTGTTTTTATATTTTCAAATGAATGGATACCCCCTTATCCACCTTGTACGAAACCGCTTGGGGAGAGATGGGGCGGCTCAAAACCTACTCTGCTGGGAACCATACGGCTGAAATCAATATGAAGGATAGGAAATATATTTGCTGACCTTGACACTGCTGTAAGAACCGTATAAATTTAAAAGCTCCTCATTCATCAAATTGTTTAGAGCATAGGTTTCATTGCACCTTACGTATATGAATTTAATTTAACATACATACTTGATAAAACCTTTTAGGACCTTTAAAGCGTGCCCTTGTCTGCATTTCAATACCTTAATCTGATATACGGACAACATAATTTTTTTACGATAAATAAAAAAATATTTAAGCTAGATCTAACATAAAATATTGCCAAACAAATATGGTTCGCAGTATGTTATAAATAATACCCGAAGGAATAAAATATGATCATGACAAACGTTTGGGGAGACCCGAAACCCGATGGAAAATTTACGGGACGGCAACAGATGAGACTAAGAATATTGAAGAAAGGTAGGATGTGAAGGATTCCCTACCAAGTCGATATGAAGAAAGTAACAGAATCCAATGGAATATACAACACCGCTATTTTTTACATTTTTTTATCTAGGTCGAAAAAGAAAACATGTAATCGGATCCGAAGACGGTACGTGACTCTTCTTCCCAGGTAAGGAAACCAAAATGACTTCCCATGAAGTCAATTCGCTTTCCTTTATTACGAAATTACAAAATGTGGTATTATCTTCCACCCATGTTTCGTGTGGGCCCAAAGTTTCGGATATTGTGTAATGGTAGCTTACTTTCATCTTTACTTGAGTACCAATCCCTGTTGCAGTCAAAACCTGTACCTTAGTATCTAGGGACCCTGAAGTCCCCTCTCCTACTCCTTCTTTCCACGGCTTACGAATGCCAGTTGACTCCACATCCCACAATCAAAAAAAGCTTGCGCTAGAGGTTTTCCTTGGTAATACGTCAGCCATCAGGAGTAACAGTTTGCAGGTGATGTTGATTTGAGCCCTGTTGCCCCGAATGTCTTGGTGGGGCCTATTCGTACCCTAGCAGCGTGTCCCAAGACTTATAACTGCAGACGCGGAGCGTAATACCGTAAAATACACTTGATATGATAATTTTGTTTATAGTTTTAATTCATTGCTGCTTCTCAATGGTGCCGTATATCCGTCTCGAAGCTTAACAAGTAATGTATGTGAAAATATGCAAATGTATAGTTATAGACAATATATTGCGGGACTGATTTTCTTTTATTTCTATGGAATATTTTTGTGTGATCGGATGACGTGTCATCTCGTCACATACATTACTTGTTAAACTTTGATACAGATAAACGGCAGCATTGAGACGCCGTAATGATTAAAACATAAACAAAATAAACATATCAAGTATATTTCATGGCACGCTTCACGTCTGCACTTATATTATTTTCATTTTGTTATTTTATCGTATATTTATTCGTCTGCAGTTGTCGTATGCAGTCTCCTTCGGAATCATATCTTTATTGTAAACATTATACTGTCTTGTTATTTAGATGAAATAAAAATCGAAGCAAATCAGTACTACGACTTACGTATAACAAATATTCATTGATTGGTTTTTTTGTGACTAATCAAACGTTGTTTCATCCTATAGGTCTGTCATTGTATGTCTTCGCTTAGTTTATTTAGGCAGGAATAACAAAAAATTGAACATTTTTGTTATTTCTGCCTGGCTGGCTTAAATATTGACTATTGACTGAAAAAAACTCTTTGTAAACAAAAAGGGATGTCTTTGTTAATTGTGATGGATTGACATTTTTACGATATGTTCTGATCTAATGAAAAAAGTTTGCTTTGATTTCACTACCATTGTTAAAACCAAATGCAATCGTATAAAAAACTTGCGCGTATGACACAATTTTTTGTTACATAAAGAGAATACGGAAATTTTTAAATGTATTTTTACTGTTTCACAGCAGGTAGTTTCAATGGTAATAATAAATTACTATTGTTGCCTCTGTATTGTTATTTTGCAGCCAGTTGCTTGTTTTTAATTTTTCTTTTTTATACCACTTAGGTGGCAGACAAGCACACGGCCCACCTGATGGAAAGTGGTTACCGTGGCCTATGGACGTGTGTAATTACAGAGAAGCCACACTCGCGCTGCCGACCCTGTGAGCACAGAGTCTCTGTGCCGTCAGTGCAGAGGACAAAGCAGGACAAGCCTTTAGTCATCCCACTGACAGTACAAATTCTCCAGTGAGCTCTGGCTACCCTTCACACCGCTGGGAACACAACACGAAGTTATTATTACCGCGTTATTCTGAAGGGCGGAGGTACTTCCCCAGTCGGACTGCTCTATTGGGCGGAAATACCGCCCTGTCTCAGTGCATGTAAAAGTTATTTATCTGAAGACCTTAGTTGCGTAGCGGTAGAGCTTCGATTGGATTCTTCCTGCTCAGAACAAATATTTCCATACAATATATATTCTACAACATTCTACACAACGCTATCTAGACCCATGGTAAGCATAGCTTAACTAGCTGTTGTTATGGAATCTAGAAGGCGAATAAACATATTTAGATACCTTTTTTTGTACATACATACATATTATACATAGAAACACTTAGACCAATGCAAATATACACTGAAAATATACGAATATTTGCACTGAGCGGGAATCGAACCCGAACTATAACCTATTACACCATCCAAGAGATAATGCTGTATAAAATGTCTTAAAGTATTCATTTTATTATCTATTTATCAAACAATACTATTTAATTGCATTTTGTAAAAAATATGAAAATGTGGTAAGCGTCTCAATTTTTTAACTTATTTAGAGACATTTCTAAACGTTTAATTGGCGCTACCTGTGACCAGAGGGCTGATTTATTCCTTGCGCAAAGGATTGGTATTGCCATTCAACGTGGCAATGCCACCAGCCTTGTGGCCACCCTCCCTGTTGACACGATGAGGAAGAATTCTTGATACCTGAACCTGCAGGATTGTATAGGTATATTCTGTGTAGTTTTTACGTTTTAATTTAGACAGATAAGTACATGGGACATGTACTTATCTGTCAGAAAACTTAAATTGCAATTCGGCTTTGTAAAATTCAGTTACACGGTATAATACAAGGATGTTGGAAGTTTTACAGTAATTAGCTGAACTTGTATCGTTACCTACACTAGAGTTAAGAACACAAAGAGCTTGCATAAGTAAATAGGGTTGCTTTTATAACAAGCCTCGTAAAGCTGTTTGCAAACGTACATTAGCAACAAAAGCAAATAGCCGTTATTTTACATTTTTTATACCTCTTAGATAGTCGACAAGCACACTGATGAAAAGTGGTTACCTTGGACTACGGATGTATGTAATATGCGTGTTACACTTGCGCTGCCGACCCTAAAGGTATGACCCTAATGCCATTACAATAATTTTAGTCATAATAGGTGATTATGACTAAAATTATTGTAATGGCATTTTTTTATTTTAATCTAATTCTTCTAGTCTTAGTTCTGATTGTATTTTAGTTTTTGTTTGAATACCTAAGCTTGTAAATGTAAAGATTTTTATCGAACCTAAGGTAATATTTGCATGCCATTGAATGGTGGATGTGCTGAACTGTAATAATCTATTCATGTATGACCACATTTCTGCAAATAAATCAGTCTTCCCGGTAGTATCCAAAGCATGCACTTTGTAGCCTGGTATCCAGAGTCCTACTCTTCCTTTCTTTGTAGATTGATTATCTTATCTTTTACGCGAGTTAACCCCGTAAGAGAGAAAGTATACGCTATAGCTTCATCTGGCAATCAGCGTGTATTAAAGTTCACTACTAAAATAAATCTGTAAATTCCAATTTCGATTCACTATCATTACAACGTAACAGTAACTGAATTGGCTTTATACTCATTATCTACATAAATAAATATTTTTATTCATACATTTATTCACGCCTGTAAATACACAAAGGGATAGGCAGAGGTGTATTAGTACCAACATTTCGCCAGCGATGATTTTCGGTTCCACGTAAGGGCTGTAAGCTTAGTGTCAAATGGAGAACAGCCTTATTCCTTAATCACCCTATACGACACCCACACACAGTCAAGTCAACATTAAATTTTTATATTTTTGTGTATTAAAAAGGTATAATAAATATAGCATATAGCACATCAAATTGACAGCAATATAGCACATCAAATTGACAGCAATATAGCACATCAAATTGACAACAATATAGTCGTATTGTCGACAGTGCATGAAGAACCTAAAACTTACTTACGTTTGATGCATTAGCTAGATAGTTTCCCGCTGTATTATACTGCCATCACTCCTCTCATCTCGTAGCGAAGTTCCCATAATAACTTTTTTATTCACGCTGTCAATACCTACTTCTGATATTAGCTTATTCATTACTTTTTTTTTTTTTTTTACGTGCGCAAAATCCCCACGGATACCACCCCACCGGAGCCGGTGGAGGAGGTTATGTCGGACTCGAACCGACTAAAACGCACGCCGCCTGTGGGTCGCTTTGGTTGCCGAAGGTGAGGTTGACAGGCATATCCCTCGCACCCCGGCCGACCCAGGGCAATCTCTCACGATGTGGCCCTCTTCTCGGGTGTGGGGACTACGGAGTCCCCAACTCGTCCCCGGAAACGGGGAGGCGCGCCACGCGCGCCACCGCCGCGGCCTGCTTCTGCCAGGGTGACGGGCGGCTCCACCTGTCACCCCCAGGCCGGCGCTCATGGGGGGCGGAGGTCGTTCATCGACCTCCGACGCCCGAGTTGCCTTCGTACGCGGGCAGCTTGTCTTGCAATCCTTCGTCGCTCCTGCTGCCACCCCCCCCCCCCCTCCTCCTTCACGAGCATTACTTGCTCGCACAAGGAGGCGCCGGCCGCCCACGCATCAGCGCAGCGAACCATCGCCGCGAGCAAGGTGGAGAGCGTGAGAACCCTCACTCCCAGGGCCGCCACAAGCTCCCGCCTCGGCGTCTCCCACGCCGGACACTCGGTGAGCGTGTGCGGACCTGAGTTCTCGCTCGCGTCGCAGTGATGGCACTCGGACGTTGGTTCTTTCTGCATCCGACGCAGATACTTTCCGAAGCATCCGTGCTCGGTGATCATCTGCGTCAGACGGTACGAGAGGCTGCCGTGTGACCTCTCTAGCCACTCCCCCATGATGGGTCTTACCGCCGCTACTACGGCGTGCCCTGCGCCTGGTCGCCCAAGTCGTATCTCCCATTCCGCCACCATTTCCCTGTGGAGCCGGGATCTCACGGCCCGAATTTCTTCGGGCTCGGGATCGTGACCCCGCTCCCGCGCCGCCCTTCGGAACCGGTATAGCGCCGAAAGGCATCTCGCTTCCAGGATCCATGGTGGCGATCCGGCGAGGAGACTCGCCGCGTTGAATGATATCGCAGCGGAAGTTGGCGTGCCGCATCATAAGGGTGTACCCCCCTTATGATGCGGCACGCCAACTTCCGCTGCGGACGCTGCAGCAGGAGCATGTGCCGATCACTCAGGGTGTCCGCCCACACGGGACACCCGTACAGGGCCATGGACCGCACGACACCCGCGTAGAGTCTCCTGCAGGAGTCCTCCGGGCCCCTCAGGTTGGGCAGTAGCCGCGCCAGAGCGTTGGCTGTGCCCGCCAATTTGGGGTCCAGACTTCGGAAGTGCTTCCCGAAGTCCCACCGGCCGTCGAGCACGAGCCCCAGATATTTCATCTGGGGCTTGATGCCGATGAGAGTGCCTCCCACTGTGAGACTGGAACCAGGTGGTGGCGTGCGCCGAGGTCCATGAAAGAACATGGCCTCGGATTTATGCAAAGCCACCTCAAGGCCCAGCCGCCGGATCCGTTCCACGACTTGAGCAACCGCGGTCGTGGCCCTCAGGATCGCTTCGCGGTATGTAGCCCCGCTCGCCGTCACTAGCGTGTCGTCTGCATAGCACGTGACGGCGGCGCCGTCCGCAAGCTCACCGCGAAGCACCCAGTCGTATCCAATGTTCCACAGTAGCGGCCCGAGAACCGATCCCTGTGGAACACCGCACGACATCTCACGCCGACTGACGCCGGTCGCACTTGGGTAGATGACGGCTCTCTCCGTCAGGTACGCCCCGACTATGTGGCGGAGGTAGAGAGGCACACCGTGGTACACGAGTGCCTCCCTGATGCAACTCCAGGGCAAGGTGTTGAACGCGTTGGAGATGTCCAAGGACACCGCCAACGTCACCTCGCCCCGAGCGACTGCCTCCTCCGCCAAAGTCCTCACGCGCATGATGGCATCCACGGTGGACCGCCACCGGCGGAAGCCATATTGGGCATCCGCCAGGTCCGGCCCCCTACCAGAGAGGTGCTCGACGAGGCGCTTCGCAATAACTCTTTCAGCTTATTCATTACGAATACCATATAATCATTGTTTGATAACATTACGTAACAGTTACTACACAGCCGCAAGGTGTCGTAACAGCTACGAAACAGTTACGACTGGTACCATCTACGACCAAAATGGCTATATGGGGTAGACGGAACAACCCCCTAGACAAGTTACAATTCCTTGACTGGCGTATTGTAGAATAAAATGATTATTGATTATGCCCTTAATGACAGTCAAAATTCGTATCAATCCCATGTATTCATCATTCTATTGTACAATACTTTGACCAACGAATGGCTAATTGTCTAGGGGGCAGACCGGTTTAGGCTCTGCGTTGACGAAATAGTCAAGCAATGAACATCAGGCTAAAAGTATTTTTTAAACCACTTAGGAGGCAGACAAGCTCACGGTCCACCTAATGGGAAGTGGTTACTGTGGCCTATGAAAGTATGCAACACCAGGGGCATTACAATCGCGCTGCCGACCTTCAAGATCGGCAGGGTTGGTTAGGTTAATTTAAATAATGTAAGTGAAATAGTACCAAATAAATCACGATAGAACGCGTTAAAAAGTAATTTTATTTCAATATTCTAGCAATTTCTTTTTATTTATAGAGATTTCTTATTTTGATAATAGTTTTAACTATACTTTATAACATTCTCTAAAACTTTTGTACATCATTGTAGTCAGACTTATAAATATAAACACCTCAACAAAGTCTAGGGAACAAGATGACCCCAATTATTTTCTTTCGTGTAAATCTTGTTTTGCAAATAACTGGCAGCAAATAAATAAAAATAGAATAAAGTAGATTACAGAGTTGTTCGAAATTTAAAAATAAATTTAAATAAGTAATGATTTTCGAATATGGAGGGAAAACTTTTAAAAGTGTTTGATTGTGCAGTTTCTCTGAGGCAAAATAAAAATTATTTTTTTTGATTGTAAATAACGTTTATTATCAATAATACGTCTTTTACGTATAGTTTGTGCATTTTTGTGACTGTAGTCATCATGTCACGTCGTCATTTAAGTCGCGAAGAGATGTTAAGGGCTGTTGGTATGCTGCAAGCCGGACGAACTCAACGCGACGTAGCGGATGCTGTCAACACCCAACCAAGCGTAATTTGCAGATTATGGGCACGCTACAGGTCTACAGGGGATGTTGCCGAACGTCACAGGGGACGAAATAGGGTTACTACCCCGCGACAAGATCGTTTCTTGCAAAATTCCGCAAGGCAGCAACCCACGATTACTGCTCGTCAGTTGGTCGCAGGCCTCCAGTCTCAGCATCAAGTGGTTATTAGCGATCAAACTGTCAGAAGAAGACTACACGAAGCCAATCTTTATGCTCGCAGACCGCTTAGGGTTCCAGCTCTTCGACGTGGAAATCGAGGTCGTCGCTTATTGTGGGCTAACGCACATTTACAGTGGACCGACCATCAATGGGCACGGGTTCTGTTTTCCGACGAATCTTGCTTCGGTTTTCATCCTGATTCGAGAAGAGTGCGTATATGGCGAGTTCCTGGACGTCGGAGTCGTCTCCAGAATCCGCAAGAAGTTCATCCTTACCAAGGTGGAACAATCATGGTATGGGCTGGAATTCGCCTTGGTGGAAGGACCGACCTCGTTTGGATACGAGGCAATTTGAATGCAAACCAATACATTCAGGAGGTTATACACCCCATGGTAATCCCTCATCGACAGCAGTTCGGTCAAGATTTTATGTTCATGCAAGATAATGCACGGTCACACACCGCGAGGGTAGTGGTCAATGCGTTAAGCGAGCACAATATGACGACGTTGGAATGGCCTGCTCAGTCTGCCGACCTCAATCCCATAGAGCATGCCTGGGATTTGCTTGGGAGAAGAGCTTTTAGTGATTCTTTGGAAAATCTGAACACTGAAGAACAACTTTATTTACACCTTCGCAGTGTATGGAGCCATATTCCACAGACGATGATTGACAATCTCATACTAAGTATGCCACGCCGTTGTCGAGCTGTTGCTAATGCTTTAGGAGGTCCTACAGATTATTAAAAACGTTTAAAGTACGGTTAATTACTGTATTTCTTACTACCTCGTTATTTTTGTGCCTAATCATAGAAGGTTGTAATACTCAATATTGGCACTATTCAATTCTTTCTTAAAAAAAAATAATTTGGTATGAAAATGTTTTTATTAAAATTAAAATTAAAAACGGTATAAAAATACCCTTCTATTGATATAAAACACTCACTATTACAAGAAAGGGTTTTTAAATAAAAACTAGAAATGTCCTTGTTCCCTAGACTTTGTTGATGTGTGTACTTAAAGAACCCATGATACTCAAAGAGACTGCTCATTTTTTGTGAAAGTATAAAACATTTCTGTGTTAATTCCAAGAATGACGTATTTACCACGGTAAATTATTGATATACTAAATAACGGCCTTATAATGTAACTTTCTTTTATATCCATTCTATAAAAACCGAACCCCTAAAGGCATATTCTATTGAAAACATTTCGATAGCGCATTTATTAGAATGTTTTTCATGCGAGGAAACGGTAAAAAGTAAAAGATAAAAAACTAAAATGTAAAATAATGTTACGGAGAAATTGACTTCATAATTAATTTTCTTTCTTTTCTAGTCAAACAATTTTAACAGGCCGTCAATCAATGTTAATGTTAATGTAAAGTGATAACCATGTTATAGCATAAATAAACTGTAGTTATAGTTATTAATCCAAAGATACCAGTCCATCTAAATGTTGTCTGGAAGAGATCGCAGTCCGCGATAAGACCGCCTATTTGTACCTACTATTGTGAACTTCATTGATATTTATTTTGTGTTGATTATCGGTGTACAATAAAGTTATATTCATTCATTCATTAATGGGTGTGTGATGTCCTACCACGATACTCGGGAGCCAAGCCAATCTCACCTATAAGCCAGTACAATGCTAATGATCCAGCGCAGTTATGGCACAGCTTCTCCTCTCTGAAAAAAAAACTGTTTAGTTAAGGCGAATCATACGCATTGAAGGTAGAATGAACTAATCGGATTTTTTACAAGACTACTAATTTTCGTACCTAAAGAAGTGTGTTGGAGTGGTCTTCAATCAAGTAAGTGGCATTCTATCCTCAGTTGTAGCCATGTCATAACATAAATAATCTGTGCTTGTGAGGTTGTGAGGTTCCATCACGATTTTCAAGAGTCAAGCCAATTTCACCTGTAACCCAGTACAATGGTCTGGTGAAGTTCTGACGCAGGCTTTCCTCTTTGGAAAAAATCCGATTAGTTCATTCTAACTTTAATGCGAATAATACAAGACACCAATTCTCGCACTGGAAGCAAAATGTGGGAGTCATGTCTGTATATTACCTGTATATTTTTGAGGAGGTAGGACACGGCGGTATTTCCGCCCAATTGAGCAGTCCGACTGGGAAAGTACCTCCGCCCTACAGAATACCGCGGTTATAATAACTTCGTGTTGTGTTCCCGGCGGTGAGTAGGGTAGCCAGAGCTCACTGGAGTGTTTTTGTGCTGTCAGTTGGATGACCAAAGGCTTGTCCTGCTTTGTCCTCTACACTGACGGCACAAAATCTCTGTTCTTACAGGGTCGGCAGCACGGATGTGACTCCACTGGTGTTACACACGTTCATAGGTCATGGTAACCACTTTCCATCAGGTGGGCCGTGTGCTTGCCTGCCACCTAAGTTGTATAAAAAAAACACGATATCATTGGTTGAAAAGATTCGACTGACACGAGTCCAGCATGCCGTAATAAGGACTGCCCGTGCATTTTGTTCGAATGTGATAAATATAAGAGAATAATATCGGTAGATGAACACAGTGAAGAGATATCAGAGTCCAAACATTCTGCTCGGCGATCCGATGTGTATGATATTGATAAATAAGAAAGGAAATCGATATGTTGTACGAACTGATCGTTTGATTCAAAGAAGTTAAGGTGTGGAGAATCCCATCTTTATACTTCATACATTAAAAAAGCGTAAAAATTATTACCGTGGGAGGTACCATTTCAAGGTAACATTTCAAGTTCTAAAGATATTCTAAAGTACCCACTTAAATTCATAAAATCCTTTTTATTTTGTATGAAATAGCTCAATTAGTTTTCTAAGTTGAAGCTTCAAAAAATCTAACAAATAAATTATTTCAGGACTTTTCAAGGCTTTCAAAATAATAATGAATTACCTAACTGAACCCGAAATTTTCTCCAAATTTCAAAGGAAAAGCCGTGTGTGCATTCTGTGCATGTGTCTGTCTGTGTGTTTCATGTACAACAATAATAGTGTATGTGTACTCTAGTGCCCTGAAATGTATCGGCACAATTTGCACAGATTGGTTTCAGAACGACCGATATCGAGGGATGAATGCGTAGGTACAGTTAATCTCTACCAAATTGTAATTGTGTTTTCTTGTTGAAATACAAATTGGAGGCGATTGTTCAATTTGTATTGTATTACTTGTTCCGGTTTACTTAGCATCATCAACCCATCAAAATTAGTTAAGGTATTTCCGCCCAATTGAGCAGTCCGACTGGGGAAGTACCTGCGCCCTACAGAATACCGCGGCTATAATAACTTCGTGTTGTGTTCCCAGCAGTGAGTAGGGTAGCCAGAGCTCACTGGAGAATTTGTGCTGTCAGTGGGAAGACTAAAGGCTTGTCCTACTTTATCTTCTACACTGACGGCACAGAAACTGTATTTACAGAATTGGCAGCGTGACTGTGACGTGACTCCTCTGGTGTTACAAGCGTCCATAGGCCACGGTAACCACTTTCCACCAGGTGGGCCGTGTGCTTGTCTGCCACCTAAGTGGTATAAAAAAGGTAAAAATAAATGTAGGGTTACTTATTGCTTGTGCACTCAATCAAATCAAATTAAATACTGTTACGGAGTCGCTTTTTTTCAAATTGAAAGTTGAGTTGGGCTTAAAGTTTCTAAAGAACTTAATATATTTCTCAAGAATATAAAATTTCTTATTATATTCAACAAACAACGAGAGGTTGAATAGGTGACACAAGGTCAAGTAAGAGATTTATTGACAAGGTTACAAGAACAAAACTCTTTTTTAAATCACCTCTAATGTGAAAATCTGATTTCTAAAGTATTAGGTATGTAGCTAATACTTTAGAAATCACTTAAAAATGCTTTTTACTTTTTTATCATATCAGGCTAGCATAAAAAATAAAAAGCATTGGCTATACAATGAAAAGTATATTTAAATGAATTGAAACATCTTTTCGTATATTATATCAATCATACTAGCGAGTGCAGAACAATAAACTATGTATTTAAGAGGTTCCAAGTTGAAATGCTTTTATTCAAATATAGTCATTAGTGTAAAAGTGAGCTCTTATTTTACAGAATATAATATCTTACCAAACCTTTTTGCTAGTACAACATTATTGCTTTAATATTAAAAGCTAGTCTTTTCAATTCTTGTTAAAGTAGTTTCTTGTCAAGGGTTATTAATATACATGATTGAATCACCACTATATGGGATTAACGACCTCATGCTGAATTACATGAATTAACAACTAGCTATTGCCTGCTAATCTTCCCGCGTGGAATATCAAATACTGAATTAGGGAGGCTACACATCAAAACAGCCCTTGCCACGGCGGTAATGAACGCGCTACGCAGAGGACGCAATTTTGATTCCCGCTCAATGCAAATATTTGTAACATAACATAAACTCACGCCTATATCCCCAAAGAGGTAGGCAGAAGTGCTAGCACCCACATTTCGCCAGTGTCTGTAATGGTGACCCTCTTTCCGGAGACTTTGCCTTTAGCTTACCATCAGGCGAGGTGAAGTACAGTTGGCGTGTCCTATATAAAAAAAGGTCCCAATATAATAGGTGGCGACTACGCATCAGATTATGGTGTAGCAGCCGTACTATCGCAGAGATGTGAACGGGGAATAATAAAGCCAGTAGCATACGCGAGTAAAAAGCTATCTGACACTCAACAGCGTTATTGTACGTTGGATAAGGAGGCCTATGCAATTGTGTTTGGTGTGTCTAAGTTTTATGAGTACCTATATGGGAGAAAATTTATTTTAGAAACAGATAATTCTGCGTTGACTCATATTTTCAATCCAAATAAAGGGATTCCGCGAATGGCCGCCAGACGTGTACAACACTGGGCTATATTTATGTCAGCTTTTGACTATGTGATAAAACATATAAGTACTCATAATAACCCTGCAGACTGTTTATCTAGATCGCCATTAGAGCCAGATAAGTGTAAAAATTATGATGTGTTACAGGCTGGAGAGGTTAGCATTTTAAATGTTTATTCTGTTAACATGCAAAATGATGGTGTACTTCTTGACTGGAAATTAATAGAGAAAGAAACAAAAAGAGATGTAATATTGTCAACCGTATTGAGATTGTGTATTGATGGCTGGCCATCAGAAAACTCATATGGCGAGTACCTAAACCCCTACTTTAATCGTCGATTTGAATTAAGTGTGGACAAAGGCTGTATATTATGGGGTTATAGGGTTATTGTACCATATGCATTACAAAGCAGGGTACTTGAACAACTTCACGCGAGTCATTTTGGATCCACCAGAATGAAGGAATTGGCGCGATCATATATATGGTGGCCAGGACTAGACGATAACATAATGAGCTTAACTCAAAATTGTCTTGTTTGCTTGCAAAACAGGAAAGATAACAATAATATACCATTGCATGTGTGGCCTACTATACCAATCCCATGGTATCGCATCCACGCAGATTTCTTGGGCCCCTTTATGGGGAAATACTACTTGGTTATTATAGATAGCTACACTAAATGGCCAGAGGTTTTTCAAGTACCAAACATGACAGCTAATACAACTATAAGAATGTTTAAAGGTGTATACATGAGATTTGGATATCCATTACAACTGGTGACAGATAATGGACCAACTTGGACTAGTAAAGAATTTGTAGAATTCTGTAAAACAGTAGGTGTGAAATTGACCTACACAGCTCCATATCACCCAGCAACCAATGGGTTGGCTGAACGCTTTGTGTACACATTCAAACACCACATCACTAAAATTGTAGAAAGTGGGCATAATTTAGAGTATGCCTTAAATTTATTTTTATTGGACTACAGGTCAACAGTCCACAAGACCACTGGGGAAACCCCTGCAAAATTGATGTTGGGTAGGGAACTAAGGGGAAGATTAAATTTATTAAGACCTGCTCCAACAGTTGATAAAATCCACAATGAACAAGCAAAACAAGCTATGAACTTTAAAGGAAACAGAGATGTAATTTTTTTAAAAGGGGAAAAGGTAATGGTTAGGATGTATAATAAGGGAAAGAAATGGGTACCAGGGGAGATAGTGGATATTGTAATGCCGGGGGTAAGTTATACTGCAAAGATAGGAACAAAAATTATAAAAAAACATGCTGATCAGCTATTGAAAATAAAAACTAATTAGTTATAATTGTCCTGTAATAGATTTAGAGATAATTAAGGTTGTAAGTTAAGAAGTTTAAATTTTGGGTGGTGGGGAAGAGTGTGATGGAACGGAACGCATCTAGCTAGCTGTCAGCTTGACAGAGTGTGGCTCGCGTCCTTGACTTTTGCATCGTGCTCATTGTGTGTTCTTTTGTAAGAGAAATAAATAATATTCCTATGTTAACTGTCGTCTATTCCTGAATTTAGATTTTTCTATGTGAATATTTTTTAGTGGGTGGTAATACTCAGTCAGTTTATCCACTAAATATGTCAGTTTATATTCTGATGGTTTTCTAGGTGCCACTAGTCCTTTCAATATTTCATAAACATCGCTGTTTAGTTTAGTTATTAGCAATGTAACATGTTTTTCTGCGGGGATTTCATTCAAGGTAGTGAAGCACGTAAATTGTTCTATAAATGCCTTGAAGTTGCCACCTCTGAAGACTTCAATGTTTGAGATGATTGATGCCATTTTTACAGTGTTATTCTTTACAAACGTTCGCACAATTTTCCTGATTTCATCTAAGCTTGCATCTTCGGAAATTTCCAGAGATAATTCCGCGGCAATGGAAAATAACCTCTCCTTTGTGCAATTTTGAATCCACGCTGTTTTTCCTGTTTCAATGAATTTTTTTATCTCTTCATCCATGGGCCTCGTCGCCAGTATAATATCCAATGATCGGTGATGTTATTTATTAAAACGCGAACCAGTTAACATAGGAATATTATTTATTTCTCTTACAAAAGAACACACAATGAGCACGATGCAAAAGTCAAGGACGCGAGCCACACTCTGTCAAGCTGACAGCTAGCTAGATGCGTTCCGTTCCATCACACCTATTGCCATTAACCGGGCACTTATAAACCTGCGATAAATACACACATAACTTCAAAAAGCATCGAGAAGTCATTGATATGTGCCATGGTAAAACCTGGGATCGTACCCGAGACCTCGTCTCAGCAGTCCATTACCCATACCACTAGGCTACCGCGGTCTATAAAATGCAAATATTTGTATCTATGAATATGTCTATTTACACTGGACTGGGTGTTTCCGTACCCCAGCGAGCATGTTAAGCTGAAGTCCCGGTTTCTTTACGAGTTGAGTGGAAAATTGCATGTTTCTTGTTTCGTCATGCAAATTAACGGCCCTTACTGTGATGCACCATGCAACATGTATTTTCAGTCCCTGCAATGTGAAATAACCAATCGCCATATCTGCGGGTAGTACCGATAGGATCTCATGTACAAATAAAAGCATCGACAGGTTATGATTATTAAAATTTATGGTTATTACAACGTTGGCCAATGTTACTGTCGCTACAATGCAGCACACAGCATTCATTTATATTAATCTATTTAAAAATTTCAGTTTGATTATCAATAAAAATAATCGTAAAAATTACATAACATAACATGAACTCACGCCTATATCCCCGAAGAGGTAGGCAGAGGTGCTAGCGCACCCACATTATGCCAGTTTATGTTTAGGTCTCAATGTAATAGGTGGCGAGCCTATTGCCATTAACCGGGCACGAAAAGCATCGAAAAGTCATTGGTGTGTGCCATGGTAAAACCTGGGATCGAACCCGAGAACTCATCTCAGCAGTCTGTTATCCATACCACTAGGCTACCGCGGTCGTAAAAATAACATAATATATCATAAATATAGTATTACACATAAATTATAAATATAGCATTGAGTTTTAAATGCAGTAGAATTGCATAATCGGGTAGTTTGACCGGCCGGATTTAGAGCCAGAATTTTTGTATTTTGATTTATACAGTGGCCTACATATCTTTTTTATTCAAGTGAGGATGCAAAATTTAGAGTCACGTATTTATTACTAGCTATATGCCAGCGGCTCCACGATAAACAACCTTGGTGCTGTTCCAGGCCATGATCTATCTGTATGCAAAATTTTATCCATAGAATACACACAATATTTGATATAGAATATATACAGTGATATATTATTTACCATAAGAATTTTCATTTCAATAATTTAGATTTTATAACATCGCGCTTAACCAATCTCAACTACAAGCCAGTTTTTATTTATTTATTATTACACAAATAAGCTTAAGTATAAATTACACATAGATAAGTATAGCCTAAAATTGACAATTAAAAAGTACAGGTAGCATTTGCAGTCGAACTATGACAGGCCTGTATCTCAATTTATAGCAGCGATCCCCTTTAAAGACATTATTACGAGTACAACTCGCACGAACTATACCATTACACCTGACTCGAAAACAACAATCCTATCGCATCCCCATACCGCTCTAGTCCTTCGAGACTAGCAGCATTCGTAACACTGTGAGCGTTGCAAGTTTTCCTTAGTTTGAGTTTCTTAGTTATTTGTTATCGGATTTTATTTGAGAATTTTTATTGTTACGTTTGGGAAGCCAGGTGCCATGTTAATATGCACGAGTTGTAGTTTTATAGTCCTACTTCGGATAGTTAATACCTGCTGATTAACGGTCGAAATTCTGGCGCTGGCTCCATGTCGTGGTTGGGAGGTTAGAGTCACCTATGAACGCCACATAAGTTAAATTAAAGAAGGGGAAGGAGTAAGCGGAGTCTGGGCTGGTATGATTCCGAAATATGGAGCGCGAAGCAGTCGTGCGTAGCAGTGATGCGCTGTTAGTGGCGATGTGCTGATGTTTATTCATTCATTTGCATGCAGCAGTGCAACGCAACACTGCTGCGCAGTACTGTTGGAGCAGTGCTGCTTAGCACTCGAAATGTAATATCATATAAACCCATAGAGATTTTATGAGGACCAGTAGTGCTGTACAGTTCGGAATCATACCTTAGGGATATAATGATGATCAGCTGTTGTCACCCCATATATGTATATGACATAATAACAAATTAAAATAAATTCATTGATAGTCAAATGTTATCTGACAAAAATAAATATTAACCTCACAAAAAGATCTTCACAATACAGCACACAGGCTATTTATATAACGCATAGAGCGAGAGCTATAAAGCTCACAACTGTTAGATAGCAGTTCACACAAAAACGACTTACCTGATTGATGTGAAATCTCCCGGATATCGAGGAACCCATTGTGTATGTGATTTGTGTAACGACACTCACGGTACAACCAATCCTTTTGTCGGGGAGTGAATGCCGAGCTTAAAATAAAAGCAAATAGATACCTGAATTTTTATCCAACTGAAATGCTGTAATGGAGTAGTTTATAGAACAAATATTTCGTGAATTTCAAAACTAGTATTATTTCTCCTGTAAGGGAAAGATCGCCGGTTCGAACTCCGCCTGAACAGATTTTTTTTTCTATATCTTTATCGATTTGAATAGTTAGCATACTAAATGTATGTTTTATTTAGTATTAAGCATGTTTATCTGCATTCTAGAATCCATAACACAAGCTAGTTAAGCTATGCTTGCCATGGGTCTAGAGATAGTGTAGTGTAGAATGTTGTGGAAAATGCTTTAAAATTTCATTCAAAGGTATTAGAATAATTACACCTTTCCAAGCTTATACTATTAAATGAATAATTCATATTGCCAGGCAGTAGAAGTTGTACGGTGTTTCGTCATGGGTATCTCCCTATTACGGGAGGGAGTCCGAGTATACCTTGAGGAAGGAAATCCCCATACAGTTCTAGAATTCTACTCGCACGTAGTGTGGAACCTCTCAGCCTTAGGAGGGACTTTGCCTCGCTGTGTGTGTTCTACTGCCTATACAATAATTTGTGTTCAGATGAATTGTTTGACATGATGCCCATAGCTACATTCTATCATCGCACCTCTCGCCATAGGCAGGAAACTCATCCTCACACATTGCGACCTGAGACGGTGCGCACTGTGCGGTGTGAAAGAAACTTCATCCCACGCACACTCAAGCTGTGGAATGACCTCCCTGCTGCGGTTTTCCCAAGCGCCTACAATATGGGGTTCTTCAAGAGGGGCATCAGAAGGTTTCTTCATGGTCGGCAGCATGAGTGTAACGCCCCTGGTGTTGCATACGTCCATAGGCCACGGTAACCACTTCTGATCAGGTGAGCAGTGTACTTGTCTGCCACTTAAGTGGTATAAAAAAAGACTAGTACCTAGTGTACCTGCTACAAATGTTTCAAAATTAATTTCCACACTGTTCAAAGCACTACTCAAACTCGGTACTATAAAACTACGAGTTTTAATTACATTTTAACTATTCATCTAAGTTATAATCAATAATAAACTACACAGCTTCATGAACTAATCGAATTATTAGTCAATATTCATGAATTATACATGAGGCTAATATAACTACATCATCACTCACTTCAATGAATATTTACTTGCCAAATATGGATGACAGGGATTACGCGTGGCTATATATCCAATTAGCTATCTGTACTAACCTATACTAATATACTTACTAATATCTATCTTCTATCTATACTCTATGCTAATATTATAAAGCTGGATAGTTTGTTTGTTTGGTTGATTGAAATCTCAGGAATTACAGGTTTGAAGTACATAATTATTTTTGTGGTGAACAGTCTTTTTTTAATTTATCGAGGTAGGTAATAGGCTAGATATCATCATGCTATGACTCAAGGGAGCGTAGCTGTAATCACAAATGTCAGCAAATCTGTAGATTCTCATACATTACTTGAAAATTATTAAATTGCGGGCATTATGTGGCTTAAAGGAGTGATACGGAGTTACGAAATATGCCACGGGTGAAACCGGCTAGTACGTAATATATGTGAATATATTTATATGTTGTTGTCGCTGCATTTAATAGGGTTTTTTTTATCTAGGACACGCCAACTTGTCTTCACTTCGCCTAAGCTAAAGACAGTCTCAGGAAAGAGGGTCACCATTACAAACACTAAATAATTTTACAATGGTGGCACTCAGTTTGGCGGCTTCATTAGATGCTTTTTCAAGTCCTGCTTGAAGGACCCGGGACTGTAGGAAGAAGGAAACACGTGACCTGGTAATGAATTCCAGGTCTTGGTGGTACGGCAAAGAAAAAAGCATCCGCACCGCTTGGCATAAGTGACAACACTTTAATATATAATTCTGATAAATGGGATCCCACCAAACACCGAGTCAACCTCACCTGCTAACTAGAGGTTTAAGGTGATTATAATGCCAATTCATTAATTTTGTCATTAACTATCGAAGTAGATAAAAATATCATAATTATAAATCTTTACAAAGTTATATATATATATATACTTCAAAACAAATGAACTACTCGTAGTAGGCACCTAGTGAATACTATTGCCAGGAAAACCCTAATTTAAATTTGGAATTGCCTGAAGCTAAGCCAATGTCATAGCGATAGGTGCCCCAATAAAATATTTGAGTAGAATCCAAAGAATTCTCATGCATATTGCAGAATACAGCAGTGTCCATAAAATTTAAATTGCATGAAGTAACTTCGTATTCTGATATTGAACTAAAGTATGTAGTAGGTGGATCTGGCAGCCAGGTGGCCGAATGTCTTTATGTTGTTCGTAAGTTTCTGCTGAACAGTATCGAAGTCCCTATTGACTTTACCTGATACTTTCAGCTTGTATGAACTCAATGGATTTGGCTTTTTAACTCCCCCGTCGTCACAATGTTTTACGTTAGCTTCTATCTTTATTTTTTCTTGAACATCGTAAATCGAGTACAGGAAAATAGATGTTTCAACATTATTTGAAAAGCACGTGGGATTTGTTTCATCGTACCTACCTTTTTTTCGTGCGGGGAACACAATTTTATGTCTTTTGCGTCGTATATTTATTAGATATTGATATAAATTACTATCTCAATGATTTGGATGAAATTTCATGATATTAGTACACACAATAAGGTAGGACACGGCGGTATTTCCGCCCGATTGAGCAGTCCGACTGGGGAAGTACCTCCGCCCTACAGAATACCGCGGTTATAATAACTTCGTGTTGTGTTCCCAGCGGTGAGTAGGGTAGCCAGAGCTTACTGGAGAATTTGTGCTGTCAGTGCGAAGACTAAAGGCTTGTTCTGATTTGTCTTCTACTGACGGCACAGAAACTCTGTACTTACAGGGTTGGCAGCGCGACTGTGATTCCTCTGGTGTTACAGACGTCCATAGGCCATGGTAACTACTTTCCATCAGGTGGGCCGTGTGCTTGTCTGCCAACTAAGTGGTATTAAAAAAAAAGCCCCAGCGGCTTATGTGGTGGTAGTGGTAAATGGTGACATCTGTGGAAACAAACGAAAATATTGTATTTCTGCGCTAATGATCATTATTCTCAGATTCTTGCCCCAATTCAGTTGGGGTCGGTTTTCCAGTATAATTGTGATGCAGCTGAACTTCGATATTTTCGATCGGTAACTTCGATACTTCGAAAAACGCTTATAAGATCATTACATATATTTAAAGACCGTGATAATTATTTAAGTGTGAACGTATTCGCCGATAGTGAAACCAACTGGTGTTATTTTTTCTTAACGACTTGAGTTTTTCCTGGCAGCCATCTTTACTGTCCATTACTAATCAGATCTGTGCCAGATAATGTCCATTACTCTAAAAGAGTATAGTAATGATACAACTACCCGACACGGCCTAACGAGGGTAATGTAATTGGCAAAGCTTATAGATCTTAATACAATAGGAATGTTGAGGAAGTGGATGTATGAGTAAACTTAATACATGCATATAATCACACCTTTATCCCTGGAGGATTAGGCAGAGGTGAATTAACACCCACATTGCAACAATCATTGAATTCAGTCCCACTTAATAGGGGGTGAGCCTATTGCCGTCTTCCGGGCACGATTGTTGACTCGAGACGAGAAGTCTGAGCCTGAGCTGTATATATGTCTGATGTTAAACAGCCCTATCCCTTGATCCCCTTGTTCGACACAGAACGGGAAGAGATGGGGTGGCCCAAATTCTTCTCTGCCGGGATCCGCACTGCTCTAAGAAAACTAAAACTTCCCAAAGACCTTGAATATAATACGTTATATACAAATATTATAAGTGCGAAAGCAACTATGTCTTTCTGCTACGCTTTCGCGTTTAAGAGGGGGCACAAAGGTAAAATGCCGATCGTAGATTTGATTTTTATACCCGAAAGTAAGCCACAAATGAGCTGGTTTTTTTTTAAGTAGAAAATACGTTATATGTGAAAGGGACTGTTCTTGGTGAAAACATAAAATAATACTATTTTATCGATACAATAAAATCACAATGTTGTGCCTAATTTACGACTAAAATCAATTTATTTTCAAGATTATGCATATAACTGAGTCAATATTTAAATACAAAGTATAAAATTATATTACCAAGTGACTCAATTATTCACTTTGGAAAAATTATGTGGACTTTACAAGTAATTAAAAAAAAAACTAAATCCGCCCTTACGACGTTCTTATTCCGCGCATAACGCTCTCTTTCTATCGCACCTGACCCGAGGTGTCGGCCATCTGTTGTTTCATCAATTAGTCGCGGTCGCTCCTTTGAGACGAGAGGACTGTTTCTGTTTTCCGTGTCGCTAATGTTCGTCGAAATTAGTATATGAAAAATCAAATAGATGATTTTGACCACTCGCGTGTTTATTGTATGTAATGTTATTTTTTATAGCACTAATATAATTATATTTTGCGGAAGTATTTATACAATTATTTTATCAATTTTAATGCATTTCAGAGTTGCTTCAGCTCGTAATATCACACAAGCTGATGAATCCGATCCGGTGGAATCGCTTACTAAAAATCTTTCATCAACTTCGTAAGTCTGTTGCAATTTTCTTTTCTCACACTCAGTAAACATTTAAAATTCTATTCGCAAAATAGAATAGAAAAATATGCAACTTTGCATAATATGAACAAGTAGAATGATATGATTTGAGATTAACATGGTCATTCACATTAGTGATGTAACACTCAAACAACATTGTAAATATTCCGGTGAGTGTATTACTAAAGTAGAATGATGTGAATCAAATTATTACAATCATGATTCTATTTATTTTGGGTATTTATTTTTCAGATCAACTTCTAATTTCGAGAAAATTTTGGGACATACAAGATATGTATGTCCCAAATGATTCTTGGTATTATCAAATACAAGGTCAACTACAAATATCCAAGAGAAAAATATGCCTTTTTGCAGTATGGTCCGGTGAAAATCAAAAGATGACTGTTGAAAAAATCTCGCGTGATAACAACTTCTGGATAAATAAAATGGTTTTTAAACTAACTGAATTTTATATGAATCATTTATTGCCTGAGCTGATAGACCCACGTCAGAACCGAGCAATGCCTTTGAGACAAGCAACAATTAGCAAACAACGTCAACATGAACTACCTACTGAAGCTGGATCTTCAAAAAAACCTACATTGTCTCATGAATTATCAGATATCCATTCTCAGCCTACGCTGTCTTCCGAATAGATAACCCATTCGCCAGATTTATCTACTGCTGGTCCTTCTAACACAGCTCAAAAAGTGTTATCATTTGCACAATATTGATGCACGAAATTAATGATTGCTTGTTTTTAAATGTTTTTAATAGTACTCGTATTTAGTATTGCACGAATGCACTATCTTTTGTCACTCATCACGATCTGAGGAGGTAGGACACGGCGGTATTTCCGCCCAATTGAGCTGTCCGACTAGGGAAGTACCTCCGCCCTACAGAATACGGCGGTTATAATAACTTCATATTGTATTCGCAGCGGTGAGTAGGGTAGCCAGAGCTCACTGGAGAATTTGTGCTGTCAGTGGGATGACTAAAGGCTTGTCCTGCTTTGTCCTCTACACTTACAGCACAGAAACTCTGTGCTTACAGGGTCAGCAGCGCGAGTGTGGTTTCTCTGGTGTTACACACGTCCATAGGCCAGAGTAACCACTTTCCATCAGGTGGGCCGTGCGCTTGTCTGCCACCTAAGTGGTATAAAAAAAACTATAGTATAACTAGTAAACTATAGTATTTAAAAAGTTGTTCTGTTATTAAATTTCCACATATTTTCTATTTTAAAATAAGTTAAAAAGAGCTGTGCTTACTGCAAAGTTACTGATTGTGTTTTTTTGTATGCTGTAGTCAGCAAAACAGATGTATCCAGTGTCACCCCATAAGGATTGATAATTTCCAGAAAACAACGTGTATATTTTTATGAGGTTTTGTAAACTCCTTTAATAACTATAGCAAATTTTATAAAAGAATACTGGGTGATTTTATACTCGTTTTGGAGCATAAGACTTTGGATATAGTTTCGATAGCAAAATCGCATGGCAACATTAATTTGGCGAAAAAAAAATTTCCCATAATATATGGGAATAATATGCAGGTGAACGGAAAAATCTATGGGACTTACGAAAAAAATTCTTTCGCTAAAATCATACTGTCAGGCTATTTTGCTACCAAAACTGTATCCACAATCTTTCGCTCCAAAACGACTATAAAATCACGGTGTATACGGTATTTCAGAAAAAAAATCCTAATAGAGTGACCTGCATACTTGTCTGTTTTGCCGACTATACAAAATTTCGCAACTTTATTACGAATCTTCTCGTTTATATATTTTATGGAAATATACTATCTTGTAAAACTATTTTATCTTATATTTATTATCATTTTTGCTCGTCAGCTTTCATCTCGTTCTATTCCGTTTTCTACATATTATATTGTATGTTTTTTAAGAAAAATCTATAAGTCAGGGATATTATCTGAGAAACAAAATAAGTACATCAAACAAAGCAATTCTTGTCTACTTATAACAAAATTGAAAGTGTAGAAAGTATTTTGTGATTATTATTGAAATAAATATTTCTATAACTTACTTTTTTATATTATTTTTGCACTACCTGTAAAATAATTTAGTGAATCATCAGAGCACTTAGGGAGATTTTATCTATGCGAGGGAGGACTCGGGGCCGCACACACTCACCGAGTGTACGGCGTGGGAGAAGCCAAGACGGGAGCTTGTGGCTGCCCTGGGAGTGAGAGTTCTCACGCTCTCCACCTTGCTCGCGGCGATGGTCCTCTGCGGCGGCGCGCCTGGCGCGCTTCCCCGTTTTCCGGAGATTAGTTGGGGACTCTGTAGTCCCCACACACCCGAGGGCCACACAACCAAAACGATCCACAGGCGAACCAAAACGACCCACAGGCGGACCAAAACAACCCACAGGCGGCGTGCGTTATGGTTGGTTCGAATCCGACATAACCTCTTCCACCGGCTCCGGTGGGGAGGTATCCGTGGGGATTTTGCGCAAGTAAAAAAAAAGGAGATTTTATCCAATCAAAAAACCAACAAATTAGAACTATATAAAAAATAAAACTATATAAAAAAAAAAAAAAAAAAAAAACTAACAATACAGGGAAAATTCATAAAAAAAAATTATATTACTTACCTTTTTCATTTTATCTATCACCAAATAAAAAATTATGTATGTTCAAAGTATAGATAGAAAATGATTCAACTCGCATTTTGACAATTTTACTTGATTATTTTGCGTATACTATACACCTTTGTACTAAACATGTCAGTTAGCGGCCACACAAAATAGGTAGCGAACTTGCCGGAGCGACAACAGGCGAGAGCGGGACGTGAGAGGTGTGCGGGTGAAATCAGATTTTTTTCTAAAGTCTAACTTTTTATTAGCTGCAGTAAAATGACGTTTCTAAATGTCATTCCGTAAAATAATGTTGACAGCTTAATCTCAATAGTGATGTGATTCAGTTCACAAAAGTTTACGGAATATCTAATCGTTCCATAATTTGCCTCATAATGATCATGCTAAATTCTATTTAATATTTATGTAAATAAAAGGCTGTATAAACGTTGATCCTTTTCCGCATTAAGCAAGATAACACTCAAGCAACCGCTCTCTCAAGTTGGTAGTACTGATTTTTGGTTATGGTGCTACGATGACGCTTGGCCGCCATTTTGTTTCGGTTGTCATTCGCTCATTCGGCTTCTAACTTCTGTTTTGAGTACACGAATAATTTTGATTTGCCCACTGCGCGTTGTTTTTGTTATCATTATTGTTAAGTTTATGTTACGTTGTGTTTGTTTTTCATTGCCTGTTTTCGTTAATAGTTTTAGTTTTTTTTGTTTGATACATCAAAGACATGGATGCTCTGCCGGGCACATCGCAAGATGGAGACACGTTTTTATCTCCTAAGAAAAAGAGGCCACGTGTAGCTCTAAGTGCAACAGAAAAACTTTGGGTCAGAAACGTTTACAAATATGTGTTTGAAGTGAAATGTTCAGAACCAAACATTGAATTACCAAAAACAAGTGAATGCGTTGACAAGGTGGCTGAAGTCTTGGGAATATCCGTCCGCACTGTTTATTCTGTTTTAAAGGAGCACAAGGAGAACGACAGCGAATCACCAAAACCTCCCGAAAAAACTGGCCCAAAACTTACCTTTAAAGATAAACTTGATAATTTCACATTCACTGCAATTAGACGAATTGTACATCAGTTCTTTCATAGAAATGAAATACCCACCATCGCAAAGGTTAGTTTACATGTCGTCACTCATCTTTTTATTAATACTAATTACTAATTAGGTAATAACTATTATTTTTTAGGTGCTGCAAGTTGTAAATGATGAACCAGGATTGCCCAACTTCTCGAAAGAGACACTGAGAAAAATTATGAAACATCTCAATTTCGAATTCGTTACTCGATCACGCAAGAGTGTGCTTATTGATAGACAAGATATCATATCATGGCGCCAGCGCTACCTGCGTTTAATTAAACAATATCGCAGGGAGGGAAAATATATATATTATCAAGACGAGACCTGGGTCAATGCTGGTACGTGATTTTTTATTTTTTTTATTTATTTATTTACAAATAATGGTTACATAATAATATTACAAATAATATCTCGCCAAACTAAAAAGTTTAAGTGTCAACTCTTAGTTTCTTATATTTGTACCATTTTTGTTTTGCTATCGAAACTTATGATTTTTCTTGTTCTTTTCAGGTCATACTACAAAAAAAGCCTGGATTGATGGAAGCATGACAGGCATTTTTAGACGGCCTGACTACGGGATTAAAAAATCCCACAGGAAAGGGAAAACGACTAATAATTAGTCACATAGGCGGAGAAGAAGGCTTCCTGGACGACGGACTTCTTATGTTTGAAGCAAAGAAAGGTACAGAAGACTACCATGACGAGATGAATGCAGAGTGTTTCGAGGATTGGTTCCGCGGAATTCTACCCAAACTCAAACCAAATGCAGTAGTCGTAATGGACAATGCGCCCTATCACTCTAGGAAGATCCAAACAATCCCGAAGATGTCGTGGACAAAACCACGAATTCAAGAGTGGCTGACTAATAAAAATATTGTATTTGAACCAAATATGGTAAAGGCCACTCTAATAGATTTTGTGATACAGCAAAATCTTACTGAGAAATATGCCGTAGACGAGATGGCTGCACATAAAGGCATCACAGTTTTAAGATTGCCCCCTTATCACTGTGAGCTGAACCCCATTGAGTTGATATGGGCGCAGGTAAAGGGTCACGTTGCAAATAATAATAAGACGTATAAAATGCAAGAAGTTAAAAATTTATTTCAAGAAGGTATAAACAAAGTGACACCGGCTAAGTGGAGTGACTGTGTGTCTCACACTATAACAAATTGTATTATTTGCTGATGATACATCATTAATGTTTAAGACTGATAGACATAAAATAGTACTTGACGAAGTAAATAATGCCCTTTCCGAAATATTGCATTGGTTTACAAGTAACAACTTGCTGCTCAATGCGAAGAAAACTAAATGTGTAAAGTTTACTATGCCTAATGTAAGACAGACAGATATTAATATTAAAATAAATAATGAATCTGTCCAAATAATCAATACCACAGTTTTTCTTGGAATAACTTTAGATAGTAAACTGCAATGGGGCTCTGATATCAAAGCCTTGGCAGGAAGACTTAGCTCAGCTGCCTATGCGGTTAGAAAGATAAGGTCACTGACTGATGAGGAAACTGCACGAATAGTTTATTTTAGTTACTTCCATAGCGTTATGTCATACGGTCTGCTGCTGTGGGGCTCGGCTGCCGATATTGAGACTATATTTGTACTACAGAAATGAGCGATACGAGCGATCTATAGCCTCAGACCCCGTGACTCGCTAAAAGAAGTTTTCAAAGAAATTAATATTTTAACAGTTGCTTCTCAATACATTTATGATAATATCATATATGTACGAAAAAACCTAAATAATTTCGAAAAACTATCTGATGTACACAATTTTAATACGAGAAGCAAGAATAAACTAGTTGTAGTGTTAGGCTTCACAAGGTTGGTGATTCATTTGTAGGAAGCAGCATAAAAATATTTAATAAAATTCCTCAGGATTTGATTAATATGCCGATAAATAAATTTAAATTAGAAGTGAAAAAAACTTTAATGAGTAAAGGTTATTATAAAGTGGATGAGTATCTTAATGATATCAATGCGTGGTCAACATAAGTCTCTTGCTTGCTCGCACAAAATAAATTGTAAACTAAAGCAAATTTAAAAAAAAAATAATAATAATCTAGTTCTAATATAGTTCGCTGAGTTTCTTGCTGGTGTCTTCTCAGTAGAACTAACCTACCGAACCAGCGAAAGAATCATTTTCCAATGGTTTATTTGTACATTATTTAATATTTTAATATTATTTCTTGACATACTCAATTGTATAATTTTGACGTTCATATGTGCTCTTTGTGTGCCTAAACTGAATAAATGAAATTGATTCTTTGATTCTTTGATTCTTTGATAAAAGTGGAAGACAAAATGTGCCACCTCGATCATATTATAGATGAAGTGACAGATAGATTTATTATTAGTGTTACCGAAAGCGACAGTGAGAGTAATTCCGAAAAAGATTGATTAAAGTACATTATTATGGCATTTTTGTTTCATTTTAAATGTACCTCCCTATACTTCCAATAAAAAAGATCAATCCTCTAGTATAGTAACAATAATAGAATTAAAAAATACATTACAACTTAATATTAAATCTCAAACACAAAACCAAACTGTTCATTCATTTATGATTCACTCATTTAGCTACATCCCTATTTATTTTTCTTCAAAAACCGGCAACCCACAAAACGTCATTTTACTGCAGCTAATAAAAAGTTAGACTTTAGCTTTATGCGCGCTCTTAAATTACTAAACCGATCTTGATGAAATTTCTATAAGGGGTGAACTGAAACTTGAGAAAGGACATAAGATACCATTTATCGTGAAATAAGAGGTCCAAGGGGCTCAAATAGGGAATTAAATAATGTTGTAAAATTCGTCATAAGAGTCATCAGATAAGCTGAATCAGAATGATAGATTACTGCTTGGGAAAGGCCTATATTATGGCTATGTTATGGCGGAGCCGCGGACAATAGCTAGTATATTAAATATATTTAGAACTAAATTGTAGTTCGTACATAACTAGATAATTTCTATGTTATACAATTCAAATCAAATTCCACCCTTGGAATTGCGCGAGTATTCGATAAAGGGTTTAATGTAATCTGAACCTATTAACATTTGATGAAATTATCTTGTCTCGCGAACATTTCAGGGGATTGAAATGTTTGACGGCGTTGTCCTTTTGTTGTATATAATCCAACAACTCAACACAATTGGGACATAAGAAATATCTAGCGACTTTGATATGAAGTACAAAAGTGAAGTGTTATAGGAGTGATTTCCAAACAGTAAGCACTTAATCATATTCTTCCCGCAAATATCTTGATCGTAAGTATTGTGAGAAACAGATGCCTTGGCACGCGTGGATTGGATTGACATTATGTTGACACGTACTGCGTATAAACGTACTCTTTTTAACGTAATAAAACGTAACATAACATAAACTCACGCCTATATCCCCGAAGGGGTAGGCAGAGGTGCTAGCTCTCATATTTCACCAGTTTATGTTTAGGTCCCAATGTAATAGCTGGCGAGCCTATTGCCATTAATCGGGCACTTATAAACCTGCGATAAATAAACACATAACTTCGAAAAGCATCGAAAAGTAATTGGTGTGTGCCATGGTAAAACCTGGGATCGAACCCGAGACCTCGTCTCAGCAGTCCATTCCCCATAACACTAGGCTACCGCGGTACCGTTTACGTAATAGGGGCCAAGATATATGCCAGTAACTTTAAAACTGCCGTCTACCATCACTGGCAAGTAAAGCTGTCATGATACAAAAGATAATAAAGAAGTAAATAGGTGTAATTGTATAATTCGCTTTCGTAAAATACTCTTTTTTACGATTTAGCTCAAGGACTTCAACTGATTTACTTTTTCCTCTAAACTTATTAGTCTTTTTTATTCTTGAGTGAAAATGAGGACAATTGTTTATCTGTTGTGTACGTGTCATTTCACTTGACGGAAGTTGGGTTATCAGAGGTTTAAAATAAAAAAAGTTATAGTAAGTATGATTCCATCTAATAAAATCTTCTTCAAAGTAGGTATAGTAGAAAATTTTATTTAAATCTTTTTCTTTTCGACAATGTGAGAATATTCAGTATTTTTTTCAAATTTTTTTACCTACAGATGTTGCAGTAATCGATCACCCCTATATATATATGCTATTATTATTATTGTTATAGAAATTATATTATATACAGGGTGTATTTTTGAAACGGGGCAGTAAGGGCAAGTACCTTAACCGTTGCAGTTACAGCAAAACGTTCTTAGAAGACCTTCCCTAACTTTTTGACATATTTTGAACTGCATTCACAGATTTTGTAAAAACTTACAGTTGGCAAAAAAAATGCAAAAAGTCCAAATTTTTTTTTTGTGCCAATCAATTCTATTTCATGTGGGGATCAAAAAACTCTATGAGACCATTTTAGCTTTCAGTACTAGGAAAGACAGAAATCGCCAAAAACGTTTCCCATACATTTCGGCAACAGAAACAAATTTCTACGATGGTCTAACTTTTTGTTATGGCCAGAAAGTGGGTAGAATTGACTGTAAAGTAAATAAAAATAATTTTTACCCTCAAATTTCGAATTTGATTCGAAAATCTGTGTGTTAAACTTAGTTTCAGCTGAGAAACTTCGTATGAGTTATTAATTAAGGATTTTCGCTAAAATGTCTTCTAATCGTGAAAAAATTGACTTATTAGAAGCGTATTTTGTCAATAATCGAAATGCGGGAGCTGCATTAGTGTGGTACCGCAATAAGTATCCGTTGCGGCATGTGCCAACAAGAAAGGTTATTATAAATCTTTTGAAAAACCTGGAATTGCAGGGTTCTTTCAAAAGAAAGCGGCAGCCTCGTGTGGACATGGACACGGAGATTGCGGTTCTGACTTATGTCGAAGCATATCCAGAAGTATCGTCCAGGCAAGTCGCCCTTGAAGTAGGTGTATCCCACTCCCTTGTGATAAAGATATGGAAGAAATACGGCTACAAGTGCTATCGATAAGGGCGCATAGTTCAAGTGTTACATCCGGGTGATGATGTTCGAAGGCTTACTTTTTGCAGATGGCTAAGAGGAAAAATAAGCAGAGATCATGAATTTTTAAATTACATACTGTGGTCAGACGAAACGACTTTTCCAATAACGGTATGTACAACAGAAAAAATCACCACTATTGGTCCAAAGAAAATCCACTAAGAGTTACGGCAAGTCATTTAACTGGTGGTAGAGATTTGACGGCACAAATTTGTCACAAATTTCGACCGGGTTGGTACCACCGTGCAATATTGCGAAAAACCCTTCATAGTAATTCAATTTCGGTTGGATTGCGTTCAGGGATCAGCAAATGCATAGCCGGGTAGGGGTGATGGTGGTTGCAGCACTAGTGGGACCAGTGGGTCTTGGCGTAGTCTAGTGAGGATGGTGCGGGGCGACGCGCCGGTCAGGGAGACCCGTAGAAACGGTGGTGCCGCTGGCCGCCCGCGGTATAGTACAGAGGCCCAACTGGGACTAACCACCCTGGAAGGCTGCCTCACCAGACCGCGCATAATCCCGGTATGGCTCGTCGTGCCGGTTGGTGACCGGAAGTGGGGGCCAGGCGACCATATTCGGGGGGGTACGGGGGCCCTTCCGTACGGCGTGTCGGCTCACGCCATGCCTCATAATCATAGACAAAACCAATATCCCGCACTTTGTCACGCGGTGCTGCGACGACAATCACCTCTTTTTTTCACGCCCTTTTCTCCTTTTCATCATGGCAGCGCATTTAAGAGTATTGGGCAACACAGCGGCTCTACAGACTCCCACAAGCTCGCTATTTGAGGTGGAGTCCACTAACATCTGTGGACTCCATGCGAACCTCAACGCCGTCCACCAACACCTTGAGACGGCGAAACCAGATATGCTCTTTCTCACGGAGACACAAATAGGCCGCCCTGATGACACGACCTACTTGCTTTACCCCGGCTATGTTATCGAGGAAAATTTCCGTGCAAAAGCCGGGGTGTGCGTGTTTGTTAGGGCGGATGTTTGTTGTCGCCGTTTGCGCTGCCTTGAGGACCCATCCTTTTCAACCCTATGGGTACACGTAGACCATGGCTCTACGAGTCAGATCTATGTGTGCCTCTACCGTTCCCATACAGGAGATGCTGAGACAACTCGACTCTTTGAATATCTGAGTCAGGCGGCAGATGATGCGCAGGAACGGTTTCCGAACGCCGAAGTGGTATTTTTGGGGGACTTTAACGCCCACCACGAAACCTGGTTGGGCTCCTCCAAAACAGACCATGCGGGAAGAGCCGCCCATGCATTTGCTCTGGCGCATGGCCTGACCCAATTGGTACACGAGGTCACTAGAATACCAAGAAGGTCGGGCCTAGCACCCTCTCTGCTAGACCTTCTGCTGACGAGTCACCCAGACCTGTACAGTGTTTCGGTACAAGCCGCTTTAGGCAATTCCGACCACTGTCTGGTCTGCTCCAAGGTGCCAATTATAGCGCCTTCACGACCCGTGCAGGGGAAGCGGCGTCTCTGGCACTACTCGTCAGCAGATTGGGATGGGCTGCGCAACTATTTTGCGTCCATCCCGTGGGTTGAACGCTGCTTTGAAGGTAAGAAACCCTCGGATTGTGCTACTGCTGTTGCCGGTGAGATCGGTCTGGGTATGGAATACTATATTCCGTACACTGATGTCACCGGTGCCCGAGGAGTGCGCCCTTGGTTCGGGCGCGAGTGTGCGGGGGCTGTTGATCAAAAGCAGTCCGCGTATCGCGCTTGGGTAAGGGCGCGTGCCACGCACGATCCCAATGTGAGCCACTTCAAGGCGGCGTACAACAGAGCCACAAAGGTCTGCAAGAGGGCTTACGTCAAAGCGGATGCCCTGCGCATTGCGCGGCTTGGTCAAGAGCTAGTGGCACATCCCACGGGCAGCCGTGGATACTGGCGACTGGCCAAAGCCGTGCAGGCCAACTTCTGTCAGCCTTCGCTGCCACCGCTGCGCTACCCTGATGGATCCCTGGCCCATGGACCGCAAGAGAAAGCCAATATGCTAGTAAATCTCTTTGCGGCCAATTCCCGAGTCGATGATTGCGGTATACAGCCGCCGACACTACCCAATGGTGACCACGTAATGCCTGAAATACGTATCAGGCAATGCGATGTTCGTGCGGTGCTTCAATCACTCGATGTCCGGAAAGCCAGTGGCCCGGATGGTATTCCAGCGGTGGTCTTACAAAAATGTGCAGCGGAGTTGTCTCCGATGCTTACGCGGCTGTACCGACTGTCCTACAGCTCGGGTACAGTGCCTTCGGCTTGGAAAGAGGCGAATGTACAGCCGATCCCCAAGAAGGGAGATCGCTCAGAGCCAGCCAACTATCGACCCATAGCCGTCACCTCAGTGCTGTGCAAGGTCTTCGAGCACATCATTAACAAACAGCTCATGCGTCACCTAGAGGATCACTCCTTAATTAATGACCGGCAATATGGCTTCAGGCCGAAACGGTCAACGGGTGATCTTCTAGCATACGTTACCCATCTTTGGGGTGAGGCTATGGACAAGCACGGCGAGTCACTGGCAATTAGTCTTGATATCGCCAAAGCTTTCGATAGAGTCTGGCACAAATCGCTTCTCTCCAAGCTACCAGCCTTTGGTCTGCCTCCTAGACTGTGCAACTGGATTGCTAGTTTCCTGCAGGAGCGCCGTATCCGCGTCCTCTGTGATGGACGGGCTTCGGAGTTCTTGCAAATAAATGCTGGCGTACCGCAGGGGTCTGTATTATCTCCCACTCTCTTTCTTCTGCATATCAACGACATGCTGTCCACCGGCAGCATACATTGCTATGCAGACGATAGCACCGTACACGGGAGTTATCACGGACAACCTGCGGCCAAACAGTCTGATATCGTGGAAAAAAGACAGCTTCTTGTCACTGAACTGGACCGGATCTTGAATCACATTTCTCAATGGGGCTCCGAGAACATGGTCGAGTTCAATGCCAAGAAGACGCAGGCTTGTGCGTTCACAGCAAAGGTATCTTCTTTCCTTCCCCTTCCCACTCTTCAGAGCACGCCACTTCCACTGCAGGACAATCTCTATATCCTAGGCATGGATATTCGCTGCAAACTGAATAACAGAAATTACATCGAGAGCATCATCAAAACAGCCTCGCGGAAACTCGGACTCCTAAACAAAGTGAGACGTTTTTTCACGCCGGAGCAGCGGTGTCTTCTCTATAAGACACAAATTCGCTCCTGCGTGGAATACTGCTCGCATCTCTGGGATGGCTCCGCGAAATACCTACTAGATGCTCTCGACAGGTTGCAGCGACGCGCGGTCCGAATTATTGGGAACCCTGAGGTCACGAACACCCTCGAGCCTTTGCAGATGCGTAGAGATATTGCTTCCTTGGCTGTATTTTACCGTCTCTACCACGGTGAGTGTTCTGACGAGCTCTTCCAACTAATCCCACCATCTCCTTTCCTACATAGGACAACACGTGCAGGCCTTAGATGTCACCCTCACACTGTGCAGAATATACGAGCAAGAACCAAGCGGTTCGGAGACTCTTTTCTTTGCCGCACCACCAAGACCTGGAATTCATTACCAGCACACGTGTTCCCTTCTTCCTACAGTCCCGGGGCCTTTAAGCGGGGCGTGAAAAAGCATCTGATGAGGCCGCCAAGCTGAGTGCCACCATTGTAGCACTTAGTGTCTGTAATGGTGACCCTCTTTCCTGAGACTTTGCCTTTAGCTTACCATCAGGCGAGGTGAGGTCAAGTTGGCGTGTCCTATATAAAAAAAAAAAAAAAAAAAAAAATAATCAGGTTCGCTTCTCATTCAACTGTTGGCGTGGTATAATGTCCAATCGAGTCATAATGGTGGAATTTTATGAAGGGAAACTGAATTCTGCCATGTATAATGAAGTCATTTTACACCATCTTGAAAACGAGATGGACGAATGGCCCCTGTCGGAATTGCGATAAGTTCATTTTCAACAAAATGGTGCTCCGCCACATAACAGTCACCTATCACGTTTTTTTTTTTTTTTTTTTTTTTTTTTTTTTTTTTTATATGGGACACGTCAATTGGACTTCGCCTTGCCTGATGGTAAGCTGAAGGCAAAATCCCAGAAAAGAGGGTCACCATTACTTACACATACCGTGTGACAATGGTGACACTCAGCTTGACGGCCTTATCATATGCTTTTTCACGCCCCGCTTAAAGGACCCGGGACTGTAGGAAGAAGGAAACACGTGAGCTGGTAATGAATTCCAGGCCTTAATGGTGCGACAGAGGAAAGAGTCTCCGAACCGCTTGGTTCTTGATCGGATGTTTTGCACCGTGTGCGGATGACATCTAAGACCTGCACGCGTTGTCCTGTGTAGGAAAGGGGAGGGTGGGACTAATTGGAAGAGCTCATCAGAACACTCCCCATGGTACAGACGGTAAAATACAGCCATGGACGCAACATCTCTACGCAGCTGTAAAGGTTCTAGGGTGTTCGTGATCTCGGGATTCCCAATGATGCGGATCGCACGTCGCTGCAACCTGCCGAGAGCATCTAGTAAGTACTTTGCTGAACCATCCCAGAGATGCGAGCAGTACTCCACACAGGAGCGAATTTGTGTCTTGTATAGAAGACACCGCTGCTCCGGCGTGAAAAATCGTCTCACTCTGTTCAGGACTCCGAGTTTTCGTGAGGCTGTTTTGATGATGCTTTCGATGTAGTTTTTGTTATTCAGGTTGCAGCGAACATCCATACCTAGGATATTGAGATTGTCCTGCAGCGGCAGTGGCGTGCTCTGAAGAGTGGGGAGGGGAAGGAAAGAAGATACTTTTGCTGTAAACGCACATGCCTGCGTTTTCTTGGCATTGAACTCAACCAGGTTCTCAGAGCCCCATTGAGAAATGTGATTCAGGACCCCGTCAAGCTCAGTGACAAGAAGCTGCCTTTTCTCTGCGATATCTGACTGCTTGGCCGTTCCACGTTCCAACGTTCCAATTTGAGCCGCCTATTCGGTACACAGTGGATGGGTACACATGGTCCAACACAGTGGCCACCTCGTAGCCCCGATCTAACACCACTTGATTTTTTTTATGAGGCTTCGTGAAAAACGAGGTGTATAAGACGACGTACGCCAGTGTTCAAGAGCTCAATGATGCATTAATGACCATTTTACGTAATATTCATCCCAGAACATTATTAGCCGCCATTCGTTCAGTGCAAAAAAGGATAGACTTATGTATTCGTGAAAATGGAAATCATTTTGAGCAATTTATTTCATAAACCAATTTCTTAAATGTTTAAATGATTTTTTTTATTTAAAAAAGTTCAAAATTTTACCTGACCTATAAGTTTCGAGTTGATTTATCATATTTCCGTACGAAATGTATGGGAAACGTTTTTGGCGATTTCTGTCTTTTCTAGTACTGAAAGCTAAAATGGTCCTATAGAGTTTTTTGATCCCCACATGAAATAGAATCGATTGGCATAAAAAAAAATTTGAACTTTTTGCATTTTTTTTGCTAACTGTAAGTTTTTTACAAAATCTGTGAATGTAGTTCAAAATGTCCCAAAAAGTTAGGGAAGGTCTTTTAAGAACGTTTTGCTGTAACTGCAACGGTTAAGGTACTTGCCCTTACTGCCCCGTTTCAAAAATACACCCTGTATATTATTATTAATAAGTTTATTTCAGAATATTGAAATTATTAGTACACATTTTTTTCACATAACTATTATCTTATTCATATTTAGAATAAAAATGTAAACAAATAATTTAACATAGAATAAATCACTAAAAATACACATACATATTAACTAGAGAATACCATTACCATTTAAAGGAGGTAGGACACGGCGGTATATCCGCCCGATTGAGCAGTCCGACTGGGGAAGTACCTCCGCCCTACAGAATACCGCGGTTATAATAACTTCGTGTTGTGTTCCCAGCGGTGAGTAGGGTAGCAAGAGCTCACTGGAGAATTTGTGCCGTCAGTGGGAAGACTAAAGGCTTGTCCTGATTTGTCTTCTACTGACGGCACAGAAACTCTGTACTTACAGGGTTGGCAGCGCGACTGTGACTCCTCTGGTGTTACAGACGTCCATAGGCCACGGTAACTACTTTCCATCAGGTGGGCCGTGTGCTTGTCTGCCAACTAAGTGGTATAAAAAAAAAAAAAACATAATTACGAAATATAATAGAAAATATTATCAAGACATTTCATTGATATTACGTAGTAAGTAAATACCAAATATGTCATTATTTATCAGATCACTAACATAACAATCAAACTCACAAGGCATTAGTCGGGAATCGAACTCATAACTTCTCGACTGTAAGTCAATTAGGCTTCTACAGCTTCTACTCTAATACACACAATGATCCAGCCGTTTAGGAGGATTTCAGTAACATATGCCTAAGTGATACAAAAGATTTCACCAAAGTTTACCTTGGCTAGTGCCAACCAACATAGGTAAAACTTGTCGTTAACAACAAAAATGCTATTTTGTTTCATGTTTTCAATTCAGTGAATGCACAAATAAATAACAAAATACAATATCCAACAAGTCAACGCATACAATAAAATGAATAAAAGTTCCACAAAGACAGTTATGGGCCGATAGCTCGAAAAATTACAACGTCCGAACTGACAAACAAATACGATATGCTTACAGTACTTACTGGATAGTAGCTGCAGTACAAATCGTATAATTTGTACTGCAGCTACTATGATACTAGAAAATGAAAAATGGAAAAAATGAAAAATATTTTATTATCAATAAGAGTACATTTTTTAAGCAAAGTGTCCGTTGGCCCCACACTAGGCAAGCCTGTCCTGTGGGTACCTCTTACGATTACACAAGTTACATTTGCTTGGTCGACATTATTACTCTTATAAAATTATTTGGAACATTTTACATACACATTTTTAACATTTTTACTGGTGGTAGAAACTTGGTGGCACAAATTTGTCTCAAGTTTCGACCGGGTAGCACTATTGCGAAAAACCCTCCATAGCAATTCAATCTCGGTTGGATTGTGTTCAGGGGTCAGCAAGTGCATAGCCGGGCAGAGGTGGTGGTTGTCGCAGCACTAGTGGGACCAGTGGGTCTTGGCGTAGTCTAGTGGGGATGGCGCGGGGCGATGCGCCGAACAGGGAGACCTGTAGAAACGGTGGTGCCGCTGGCCGCCCGCGGTATAGTACAGGGGCCCAACTGGGGTTAACCACCTTGGGAGGCTGCCTCACCAGGCCGCGCATAATCCCGATATGGTTCGTCGTGCCGGTTGGTGACCGGATTTGGGAGCCCGGCGACCATACTCGGGGGGGTACGGGGGCCCTTCCGTTCGGCGCGTCGGCTCTCGCCATGCCTCACATTCATAGATAAAACCAATATCCCGCGCTTTGTCACACGGTGCTGCGGCGGCAATCACCTCTTTTTTCACGCCTTCTCCCACCCAAACTCATGGCAGCGCAATTCAGAGAAATAGGCAACACAGCGGCTCGTCACACTCCCAAAAGCTTGCTATTTGAGGTGGAGTCCACTAACATCTGTGGGCTCCATGCAAACCTCAACGCCGTCCACCAACACCTAGAGACGGCGAAACCTGCCATGTTTTTTCTAACGGAGACGCAAATACACCGCCCTGACGACACGACCTGCCGAAATGGTATTTTTGGGGGATTTTAACGCCCACCACGAGATCTGGTTGGGCTCCTCCAAAACAGACCATGCGGGAAGAGCCGCCCACGCATTTGCTCTGGCGCACGGCCTGACCCAATTGGTGCACGAGGTCACTAGGATACCAAGAAGGTCGGGCCTAGCACCTTCTCTGCTAGACCTTCTGCTGACGAGTGATCCGGACCGGTACAGTGTATCGGTGCGAGCCGCTTTAGGCAACTCTGACCACTGCCTGGTCTGTTCCACGGTGCCTATTATAGCGCCCCCACGACCCATGCAGGGGAAGCGGCGTCTCTGGCACTACTCGTCAGCAGACTGGGATGGACTTCGTGACTATTTTGCGTCCATCCCGTGGGTTGAGCGCTGCTTTGAAGGTAAGAACCCATCGGATTGTGCTACTGCTGTCGCCGGTGAGATCGGTCTGGGTATGGAATACTATATCTCATACACCGATGTCACCGGTGACCGCGGGGTGCACCCTTGGTTCGGGCGCGAGTGCGCGGAAGCTGTTGAACAAAAACAGTCTGCGTACCGCGCTTGGGTAAGGGCGCGCGCCACGCGCCATCCCAATCTGGGCCACTTCAAGGCGGCGTACAACAGAGCCACAAATGTCTGTAGAAGGGCCTACGTCAGAGCGGATGCCCTGCGCATAGCGCGGTTTGGTCAAGACCTAGTGATGCATCCCACGGGAAGCCGTGGCTACTGGCGACTGGCTAAAGCCGTGCAAGCCAACTTCTGTCAGCCTTCGCTGCCTCCGCTGCGTAACCCTGATGGATCCCTGGCCCATGAGCCGCAAGAGAAGGCAAATCTGCTGGCTAATCTCTTTGCGGCCAACTCCCGAATCGATGATTGTGGTACGCAGCCACCAACACTACCCGACAGAGACCACGCGATGCCTGATATCCATATCAGGCAACGCGATGTCCGTGCAGTGCTGCAATCACTCGATGTCCGGAAAGCCAGTGGTCCGGATGGTATTCCAGCGGTAGTTTTGAAAAAATGTGCAGCGGAGTTGTCTCCAATGCTTACGCGCCTGTACCGGCTATCCTACAGTTCGGGTACAGTGCCTTTGCGTTGGAAAGAGGCGAATGTTCAGCCGATTCCCAAGAAGGGGGATCGCTCGGAGCCAGCCAACTATCGACCCATAGCCGTCACCTCAGTGCTGTGCAAAGTGTTCGAGCACATAATTAACAAACAGCTCATGCGGCACCTAGAGGATCACTCCTTAATTAATGACCGGCAATATGGCTTCAGACCGAAACGGTCAACGGGTGATCTTCTAGCATACGTTACCCATCTTTGGGGTGAGGCTATGGATAAGCACGGCGAGTCACTGGCAATTAGTCTTGACATCGCCAAAGCTTTCGATAGAGTCTGGCACAAATCGCTTCTTTCCAAGCTACCTGCCTTTGGTCTGCCTTCTAGGCTGTGCAACTGGGTTGCTAGCTTCCTGCAGGGGCGCCGTATTCGCGTCCTTTGTGACGGACGAGCTTCGGAGTTTCTGCAGGTTAATGCTGGCGTGCCCCAGGGGTCCGTCTTATCACCCACTCTCTTTCTTCTGCATATCAACGACATGCTGTCTACCGGCAATGTTCATTGTTATGCAGACGATAGCACTTTACATGGGAGTTATCATGGACATCCTGCGGCCAAGCAGTCAGATATCGCAGAGAAAAGGCAGCTTCTTGTCACTGAGCTTGACGAGATCCTGGATCACATTTCTCAATGGGGCTCTGAGAACCTGGTTGAGTTCAATGCCAAGAAGACGCAGGCATGTGCGTTTACAGCAAAAGTATCTTCTTTCCTTCCCCTCCCCACTCTTCAGAGCACGCCACTGCCACTGCAGGACAATCTCAATATCCTAGGTATGGATGTTCGCTGCAACCTGAATAACAAAAACTACATCGAAAGCATCATCAAAACAGCCTCACGAAAACTCGGAGTCCTGAACAGAGTGAGACGATTTTTCACGCCGGAGCAGCGGTGTCTTCTATACAAGACACAAATTCGCTCCTATGTGGAGTACTGCTCGCATCTCTGGGATGGTTCAGCAAAGTACTTACTAGATGCTCTCGACAGGTTGCAGCGACGTGCGGTCCGCATCATTGGGAATCCCGAGATCACGAACACCCTAGAACCTTTACAGCTGCGTAGAGATGTTGCGTCCATGGCTGTATTTTACCGTCTGTACCATGGGGAGTGTTCTGATGAGCTCTTCCAATTAGTCCCACCCTCCCCTTTCCTACACAGGGCAACGCGTGCAGGTCTTAGATGTCATCCGCACACGGTGCAAAACATCCGATCAAGAACCAAGCGGTTCGGAGACTCTTTCCTCTGTCGCACCATTAAGGCCTGGAATTCATTACCAGCTCACGTGTTTCCTTCTTCCTACAGTCCCGGGTCCTTTAAGCGGGGCGTGAAAAAGCATATGATAAGGCCGTCAAGCTGAGTGTCACCATTGTCACACGGTATGTGTAAGTAATGGTGACCCTCTTTTCTGGGACTTTGCCTTCAGCTTACCATCAGGCAAGGCGAAGTCCAATTGACGTGTCCTATATAAAAAAAAAAAAAAAATACATGCGTGTGTGTATGTGAGCGTATGTATCTGTGTGCACTTGTGTGTGTGCGTGCGTGTGTATGTGCGTGGGTGTGTGTATATGCGTGCGCGTGTTTGTGTTCGTATAAATATATACGTACGTATATGTATAACGATTGAATTTAATAATAATGTTACATAACTTTGCTGTGCCCCAACAGGGCTTCATGTTGATATAATAATATAATATATAGTGTAAGATCTGTACAACACATGAACGCAATAAAGACTTTGACTTAGACTTTGACTTTGGTAATATTAAAGAATACGTTTTAATGCAAGTCATAACAAGTTAATTTAGCAAAAGTATTTCAATGGCTTCATATGTCATTTTGGTAAGCCATTTTGTTACCTCTTTTTTTGCTTGTCTCATCGAGCACTTTTCAGTGTTGCAGTGTCTTGCAACTTGATTGTAGATGTGATGGTCGATATACGGGGCAAAGCGTCTAGCGAATATTTTTCGGCAAGATAAGTCTGAATACTCTACGTCTGAGTAGATTGTCATAGGTAGATTGTCATTGTCATAAGTAACGGTCAATAATTATTTGCATACTTTTATAACAACCTAAGTATTAGAGAATATATTTATATATTTATATATACACACATCAACAAAGTCTAGGGAACAAGGACATTTCTAGTTTTTATTTAAAAACCCTTTCTTGTAATAGTGAGTGTTTTATATCAATAGAAGGGTATTTTTATACCGTTTTTAATTTTAATTTTAATAAAAACATTTTCGTACCAAATTTTTTTTTTTTTTAAGAAAGAATTGAATAGTGCCAATATTGAGTATTACAACCTTCTATGATTAGGCACAAAAATAACGAGGTAGTAAGAAATACAGTAATTAACCGTACTTTAAACGTTTTTAATAATCTGTAGGACCTCCTAAAGCATTAGCAACAGCTCGACAACGGCGTGGCATACTTAGTATGAGATTGTCAATCATCGTCTGTGGAATATGGCTCCATACACTGCGAAGGTGTAAAAAAAGTTGTTCTTCAGTGTTCAGATTTTCCAAAGAATCACTGAAAGCTCTTCTCCCAAGCAAATCCCAGGCATGCTCTATGGGATTGAGGTCGGCAGACTGAGCAGGCCATTCCAACGTCGTCATATTGTGCTCACTTAACGCATTGACCACTACCCTCGCGGTGTGTGACCGTGCATTATCTTGCATGAACATAAAATCTTGACCGAACTGCTGTCGATGAGGGATTACCATGGGGTGTATAACCTCCTGAATGTATTGGTTTGCATTCAAATTGCCCCGTATCCAAACGAGGTCGGTCCTTCCACCAAGGCGAATTCCAGCCCATACCATGATTGTTCCACCTTGGTAAGGATGAACTTCTTGCGGATACGCACTCTTCTCGAATCAGGATGAAAACCGAAGCAAGATTCGTCGGAAAACAGAACCCGTGCCCATTGATGGTCGGTCCACTGTAAATGTGCGTTAGCCCACAATAAGCGACGACCTCGATTTCCACGTCGAAGAGCTGGAACCCTAAGCGGTCTGCGAGCATAAAGATTGGCTTCGTGTAGTCTTCTTCTGACAGTTTGATCGCTAATAACCACTTGATGCTGAGACTGGAGGCCTGCGACCAACTGACGAGCAGTAATCGTGGGTTGCCGCCTTGCGGAATTTTGCAAGAAACGATCTTGTCGCGGGGTAGTAACCCTATTTCGTCCCCTGTGACGTTCGGCAACATCCCCTGTAGACCTGTAGCGTGCCCATAATCTGCAAATTACGCTTGGTTGGGTGTTGACAGCATCCGCTACGTCGCGTTGAGTTCGTCCAGCTTGCAGCATACCAACAGCCCTTAACATCTCTTCGCGACTTAAATGACGACGTGACATGATGACTACAGTCACAAAAATGCACAAACCATACGTAAAAGACGTATTATTGATAATAAACGTTATTTACAATCAAAAAAAATAATTTTTATTTTGCCTCAGAGAAACTGCACAATCAAACACTTTTAAAAGTTTTCCTTCCATATTCGAAAATCATTACTTATTTAAATTTATTTTTAAATTTCGAACAACTCTGTAATCTACTTTATTCTATTTTTATTTATTTGCTGCCAGTTATTTGCAAAACAAGATTTACACGAAAAAAAATAATTGGGGTCATCTTGTTCCCTAGACTTTGTTGAGGTGTTTATAAATACATATATAACATAAACTCACGCCTATATCCCCGAAGGGGCAGGCAGAGGTGCTAGCACCCACGTTTCGCCAGTTTATGTTTTGGTCCTAATGTAGGTGGCGAGCCTATTGCCATTAACCGGGCACTAATAAACCTGCGATAAATACACACACACATAACTTCGAAAAGCATCAAAACGTATGCCATGGTTTACCATGGCATACACCAATGACCAGGTTTTAACCTGGGATCGAACCCGAGACCTCGTCTCAGCAGTCCATTACCCATACCACTAGGCTACCGCGGTTATATATATAAAACAATGTTTTTATATTTATATATTTATAGCCGCGTGGTTCCCGGCAGAGTAAAATTTGGGCCCCGATCTCTCTGTCGTACAAGGCGATTAACTTTAATATCTTTAACATCACATAGATTGATACAGCCCAGACTCAGCCTCAGATGCATGGCTTGAGTAAACAATAGTGCCCAGAAGACAGCAGTAGGCACACCCCCTATTACGTAGGGCGGAATTCAATGATCGGTGAAATATGGGTGTTAATTCACCTCTGCCTTACCCTCCGGGGATAAAAGCCTTGTATATATGTACATATGTATATTCAACAATGTCTGGGGTACGGCGAAGGGATTCTCAAGTTTATCAAATTATGATTAGGTACATGATATTAACACACCACACATACGTGCATTGCGCATGCATATTTTCAAAATGTCTTAAAGGAAGATCATCTAATATTATTTACTTTATATATATATATCATCTGGGAGCATGCGCAAGTATCTGATTGCATGATATCGTTGGAATAAGTAAACGTTCTCATCAATAAACAGTTTCAATTCAAAATTACGAAATCCTATTTGATACGATTTTCCGTACATAACAGCCATTTTCTATTAACAGACGCTAGTAAATTTCATTAACCAATGGTACATATCACTTAAATATTATCACAAAGCACAGTGCGTTATTTTTTTGTTACATTACTACATAATATTAAGCCACACTTACATGTAACTATTTAGCAATACACAGCATGTTCCCTTGGTGAACAAAGTGTGTGGTACGCTTAATATTTTTCACGATGAAAAGGGGTAATGAAAGTAAAACAAACTGCCTAAACATACATTGGTTAGTTTGGATTAATGTGCGTATTCTTGGTTACAGTTCACAACAAACAGGCAAAAATAAACCTTGAATATATGAACATAACAGGGCTATTATAGCTTATTGTGGCGATATCCAAAAGTGGAAGGTTTAAAGTCAACAAGTATATTGAATCGGCGATTAATTTTTAATGTATGGGGTACGAATCGTTTGTATCGAATAACACTGTTTTTCTCGTTTATCTAGATTTTAACTTTCCTGTGACAACAGAATTTAAAAATTTATTTACGATTATTGTAAACTATTTTCAATTTTGGATGAGCTGAACTAATGATTCTGTTTTCAAGCAAACAGAATGAGTACTACCAATTTACAGGATTTTTGTATACCACTTAGGTGGCAGATAAGCACACGGGCCACCTGATGGGAAGTGGTTACCGTGGCCTATGGACGTATGCAACACCAGGGGTTATACACTCTTAGTGCCGACTATGAAGAAACCTTCTGATGCCCCTCTTGAAGAACCCCATACTGTAGGTGCTTGGGGAAACCGCAGCAGAGAGGTCATTCCATAGCCTGAGTGTGCGTGGGATGAAGTTTCTTTCATACCGCACAGTGCGCACCGTCTCAGATCGCAATATGTGAGGATGAAAGGGTAATGGATAAATGAATCTTGTAGTCGTCGTCGACATTGTCATTTGACATTAACGATATTAATATATTTCCAATTATATTATCAAAGTATATTATAATGTGTCTCAACTGAGATGATATTGGAAATAGACTAAAACCATACCAATGCAGGATTTATTTTCGGTCAGTTAAATTTTTTATTACTTTTGATTCTGTATAGATTTAAAATTACGAGAATTAGCATTTATCCCACAAATATATATTTTTTTATTTATTATTCCTCATACTATATATACTGTATAATATTGTCATACTGTATATGATATCTTATTACGAGAGCCTCCGTAGCGCACTTATTTGATTCCATTCTCTCTCCAGTCGGCTTCTTATTTACATTGTCCATAAGGTCGCCTATTGAGAATATATCAAGTACGGACAGATATCATCTCAAATATGAAACTTCTAGTGCTTCTAGAGAGATTAAATTCTTGTGTTTGCTAAGAATCTATTCTAGAAGTATCACTTCTACAACTATAACGTTATTATGTGATAACCTACATTAAACAGTTGAACTACTGAAAATATAATTGTATGAGATTTTGTAAAATTATTATTTCAATATGAAATAATAATTGTCTTCACCAACTATATTTAAAAATTGATACAGTGGTAACATATTTTTCCCCATTGTATCTAGATTGATACAATAGAAAAATATATGTTACCATTGTATCAATTTATAAATATAGTTGGTGAAACTGTGAATAAAAATAGCATAGTGGTTATTTTGTTTAATTGAAATCGTTTATTTAAATTTAAAATTACAGCTTATTCCTTTTGACATCTGCCAAATAGCAAAGCAGTTTGTTGGCAACTGCAACTCCTCCTACTCCTACAGAATACCGCGGCTATAATAACTTCGTGTTGTGTTCCCAGTGGTGAGTAGGGTAGCCAGAGCTCACTGGAGAATTTGTGCTGTCAGTGGGCTTGTCCTGCTTTGTCTTCTACTGACGGCACAGAAACTCTGTACTTACAGGGTTGGCAGCGCGACTATGACTCCTCTGGTGTTACAGACGTCCATAGGTCACGGTAACCACTTTCCATCAGGTGGGCCGTGTGCTTGTCTGCCAACTAAGTGGTATAAAAATAAAAAAAATCATAAATAAAAATGTTCCAACAATAAGGTATAAGTACATAATATATCTCATACATACAATCTTAATAGCTTATCCTTGGTACCTGCTCACTTTATCTATTATGTGTAACTTAGTTAAGTAAGGAGGCGGCCTTACCTCCGAGAGGTCCCGGGTTTGAATCCTGGCCATTACACTACCGACATGACCCCACTCCTAACACAAGCAATTTAGCTTAGCTGATATTAGTAATTTCGGTTACAAGTACTCTTAATTACTAAAAATAAAGACCAAACTGCACCAAAACATTGCAGGTGTTGCTGGCCTGGACCCCTTCAGATGTCGATGGGATCACATATACTACAAATTATCACAAATAACAGTTTATGAAAAGATTAATTTCGGTCGTAAAGTACACACATAACTTTAGCTAAGCGAAATATAAAATGAAGCAGTACCTGTTCATATGATCCTTTAAATACTTTCAAATTTAACCTTCTCTGTGTTACAGAACTTACTAAAGGAACACCCTTTGATGTTTTATTTGTGATTAAATTAACCTATTTCATACGACTAAAGAAAATAACTCGTACCACACTCTTTTGTCTGCGAGTGACATTACGAGAGCGCTATAATGAAAATTTTGTGTTCTTGTTGTTTACTAGTTTATACTTACAGCTTCAGGCAGTTATTCTACCGGTTCTTGCTGCTCACAATTTCATTTCTAGTTGCTAGTTTTACTCGTTGCGATTGGACAAGTACTCTTTCTTTTTCAAATCAGGATACATTCATTATGCGTACTGCTGGAGTTAGGCAGGGTAAATCCAAGTAGTGCTGGATTGACGCCATAGAAGATGACATCAGTCGTGCCAATGGACTCGCTACCATGGAGTGGAGGAGTAAAAACCAGAAGGCAGATTCCAGACTCGAAGGTCTGAATATGACAGCGACATAACTGTGCGTACTATTAAGAAGTGAAATACCTGATTCTGTATCCCCAGTAATCTGTAACCTGGGACCCTTCAAGTGTTCTTCTTCGCAAACGTGAGATAGTAGTATAATACTAGTATTCTTAATCGGTCTGATTTAACGTACGTATATAAATTAAATTTTACCTAAATTATTATCACTAAAACAAGTCAACAAAAAAGACAGCGTATACTATGAAATACTAAGACAAGTTTAATCATGACTATTATTTTATACCACTTAGATGACGACAAGCACACGGTCCACCTGATGGAAAGTGATTACCGTGGCCTATAAACACACGCGCTGCCATCCCTGTAAGTACAGAGAGTTTCTGTGCCTTCAGAGTAAAAGACAAAGCAGGACAAGTTTTTGGTCTTCACAAATTACGCAAAACTCAAAAAACTCTTAGTGTTAACTACGAGTTTTATGAGTTTCTTTGACTATGAGTTTCATTATGAGTTTAATTCTATCTCATTTAACTAAATAACATTCGAAATTCAAAATGCACATTCATAAAAAAATAGTGTTCAATTATATACGAGTACGACAGATACGATACGAGCACGAGTCCCACAGATCGGCTTGCATTGTGCCAGGGGCATTATTCTGAGTGTCCTCGAGTTTTAAACATAGTCGTAACGTGAAAAGACGGTGAATTACAAGTGGTTTACATAAAATGGAGAAATAGAGTAAAATTAGACCAACTTAAATGTGTCAACTTTTACAAACGCACGGAGTTACAAAACACACGTGCATTTCCCGACCCGGCAGAAGCCAGTCGGTTTGAATCGTATCTTATTCATTCGGCATAGGATGAAGGATAAAGGTATTAGACTGACTTAAAGATTTAGTTTTTAATCAGTTCAGGGGTTAGGGCAGTTCATTTACCACAACAAGGAGTCAAAATTATTGCGACTTGCTATGTAGAGGCAGTTAGAGTTCGGAAGTCGAAATTAAACGAGTTTATGAACCCTCCCGAAAAGTTTTAGTTCAATTAATAACTCAATAGTTTACAATAAATTAAAAATGAACTTACAATCAATAAAAAAGTAACTTAAAAATTCTCCACCCCTAAGGGGGTAAAATGGGTCCACGAGTACTAAATTGCAGGCGGCCGCTAGTATTATTAAATTACAGAAATATTATTAGTTATTTTATTATATTAATGGTGAGCTGCAGCTCTCTCAGCTGTACAAACTTGTTTCATATATTATGTTCTAGCTCTGAAAACTGATTAAGTTTAATTTTCCTCGCAATATATTATATTTGTTATTGAAACTGAATTTTCACCAAAGTAACTGATCTAGTGAAAATTCAGTTATTTTTGACATATAATATCTGGTTGCGCCAATAGTAGTAAATTCAAATCGTCTCTCAATTGATGACACTGAACACACGCTCCCTATACCCATCTCCCTCCCGCACTACCTTTAAAGTGAGATAGCAATGGTTTTCGCCCCGACCAATGGTTGAAATGGCCGCATCTTGACTTCCGCTTTGAACTAGAATCAGCAATGGCGGCGGCGCGCGCGACTCTCAGAAATTAATAATGTTTGTTGGATTTTAACCGCTTTCATAGACCTTTACCGATCGGATTGTGCCTCTCGTGTGTCCCTCAATTGATTTAGTGATGTGGGCAGCAGCTCCTGAGCCAGGAAGAGAAGACCGGTGCACCGGCTCCGACAGCACGTGGCGTCATAAAGGTTAGTGCATCCTCTCCTAATTTCTTGGGTTGCATTCAATGCCTAAACCACCTCCGCGGCAACCCGATCACCTATCTTGTTTGTTGTGTAAAGTGTCATATGAAACATTTAGCTTCACCCCCCGCAAAATACAGTCCACTAGCTCAGGTGGCATGAGAATCGCGCCACCATTCTTTTTGGTCCTTATCGTACCGGATCCTTAGTCGTAGCTCGCATTTTGTTATTTATTCCATTGGGAATAAACGCACCGCACCTAAATACCTAGTTATTTTAGTAGAAAACCCCGCATCTAGGAATTTAGGTTTAGATCTTAGGTATCCTAGACACCCTAGTGCATAGGCACAGTGTAATACCTAACGCATTTGGCTTTTGTTTTATTTGTTTCAATTTCTAAGTTGTCCGTTCGCCGCTAGCTCGCATTTTGTTATTTATTCCATTGGGAATAAACGCACCGCACCTAAATACCTAGTTATTTTAGTAGAAAACCCCGCATCTAGGCATTTAGGTTTAGATCTTAGGTATCCTAGACACCCTAGTGCATAGGCACAGTGTAATACCTAACGCATTTGGCTTTTGTTTTTATTTGTTTCAATTTCTCGTATCGTATTTACCTAATACCTACGTAGGTAGGTACGCGGTTATACCTCGCTCGCATTTCATTCAAATTCATACGAAAGTATTTTAATTTGAATAGATATTACGCAATACTTAATCCCTGAAATAATAGTTGAACCTAGACAGCGATCTAGCTCGCGTAGGTACGATCTGGTTGCTGTTATGCGCGTTTTGTTCAAGCTTGCACTCGCAGTTATAGGTACCTACCTACCTACGGAATATCGTTCGCGCCGCGTCGCTGTTCTATACCGCTAAGATTAAGTCATTTCATTTGTTGTTTACCGCACTTTAGTTTGATATTTAGTTGTAAAAATGCCCCCAAAGGTTGGTAGGACCGGTAGTGGGGTTCAATTGAAACTTTTATACGCTAAAAGAGAAATGATTTACTCTCGCGTACAATCGATTTGTGATAATGCACTTAAAACCTCTGATTTGGCTATTAGAGATTCGTTCTTATATTCTATAGAAAACTTAGATAGTTTACGCGCGGATTTCGAATCCTTAGTACATGACATCAACGTTTTAGAGTTAGATTTAAATCCTGATTACTTAGTGAGTTATCAGGCCTTGTCGTCGTTTGACGATTTGTATTGTCGTATCAAACGCGTCGCTAGGAGTTTGGAGAAACCGTCTGACCGACCCAATCCCACTCGCGACCAACCTAAGTTGCCACCAATTCAAATACCCGAATTTGATGGTAACATCCACAATTGGTGTTTATTTATAGATAGTTTTGAGAATACAATAAATAAGAACGTTTCGTTGACAGATCACGAAAAATTGCATTATCTCGTTGAAAAATTAACTGGTAAAGCTATAACCGTTTGCGCTGGAATTACGTTTAGTGCCGAAAATTATAATTTAATTTTAAATACTTTGAAAGCTAAGTATGAGGATAAAAGATCGGTAGCTAACGCATATTTGGATCAGATGTTTGACTTGAAATCCATTACGGCATGTGACGATCAAAACTTAGAGAAGTTTCTAGATACTTTTGCATCATCTGTTCGCGCCGTAAAGAACCTAAAGATCGAAGACCTCTGCGACTTCTTATTTTTGTATATGGGTTTAAAGAAATTGGATTCCGAAACCATTCGTTTATTTGAGTCGGATCATCGCGGCAATAAAATTCCTAAATTCGAAGACTTAGAAAGTTTTGTTCGCGAGCATATAAAAATATTGCAACGCTCTTCATCGAAACATGAAGGCGCGAAGAAAGTTGTTAGTTCCGAACGTAAAATAGATGCGTCATCGAGGTCACTGAGGTCAACTCATACTTATGTTAATACCGCACCAGCACGTGTACAATCACCTGTTTGCTCTTTGTGTAATGCTCATCATTCGCAATTGTACAAGTGTCCGGGTTTCCTAAAATTATCGCCTAATGATCGTTATAAATTTGTTCGCGCTAATCATTTTTGTTTTAATTGTCTCGGTACTAAACACCGCGTTGTTTTATGTAATAGTAGAAATAGTTGTCGCAAATGTCAAGCGAGACACCACACTTTACTTCATTTTGAAAATAGTAACGCCGCATCCAATGTGAGCACAGTTGGTTCGTCGGGCGGTGGCGCACCGTCGCATAGCGCGCCACAGCCGCAGCCCGCGCTCGCGCGCGGTCCTGCCCGCCCGGAGACCGCTGCGAATGACGTCACCTTGTGTTCGTTGTCCGCTAGTGCTGCGCTCACTACTGTGGTTCTCGCGACTGCTCGCGTTATTGTTGTTGATGCATTGGGTAAACCGCACATTGTTCGAGCGCTATTGGATGGCGCTTCGCAAAGTAATTTTATCACTCAAGATTGTTGTCAACGTCTTGGTTTCAATGTTAATAAGCGTTCAACCCGCTCAGTGGTGAAGGGTTTTGGAGGTTTACAGTCAGCTGTTCATGGCACCGTTAAAACAAGGTTTGGATCTCGTTTTAATAATAATATTTGGTTTGACATGGATTCGCTCGTTATAGATAAAATAACTGAACAGTTGCCTACCGTCCCGGTTGACACGTCTTTATTAACGAAATTTAAAGACTTGCCTTTAGCAGATGAGACTTACGCTGTTCCTGGAGTCGTCGATATATTGATCGGCGCTTCGATTCTCCCGCACCTCCAGTTATCACGTAAGGTTCAAGGGGGACCGACGTACCCCGCTCCGCACGCACTGGAAACAGTTCTAGGTTTTGTTATAATTGGTTCCGCACCCGCTTCTATAGATAGTTTTAGTCACTCGACTGCTTCGTTCTGTTGCACCGTCGAGCCGCCACTGGAGTCTACCATCCGCAAGTTTTGGGAAATTGAAGAGGTCAATGTCCCACCTATCCTAAGCCCTGATGACAAGATGGCTGAGGAGATTTGTTGTCGCACGACTACTCGTGATGAGCAGGGTCGTTATGTTATCGCGCTCCCTTTCAAGGGAGATATTTTTTCGCTCGGTGACTCCCGTGTATCCGCTGAAAAACGCTTTCTTTGTTTAGAACGAAAGATGCAGGCGTCTCCAAAGTTAAAGCAAGCCTATGATGAGGTTGTTAACGAATATTTAGATAAAGGTTACATCTCACCTGCGCCTGCGGACACTGACGAGACCCAGCCTTCGTACATTATCCCGCACCACGGAGTTATTAGAGAAGATAAGCTTACTACTAAACTCCGCGTAGTTTTGGATGGCAGTGCTAAGACTAGCACTTCCGTGTCGCATTAATATTAGTAGAATTTTAGCTTTTCGGACTCAACAGTCGCTTTGTGTTGGGCCCACTCTTCGCCCCATCGTTGGGACACATTCGTCGCTAATAGAGTGGCAAAAATTCAATCTGAATTAGCGCCACAAAATCTCTTTCACGTTGCTGGCACCGACAACCCAGCCGATTGTCTCTCTCGTGGATTGCTTCCTTCGCAAATTTTAGATCACCCGTTATGGTTTAGTGGACCGTCCTGGATTCATGCCGCGTTAGATAAGTGGCCAGTTAGTCAATTCAATCCCACCACGGTTTCCGAACCACCCGAGGAGAAGAAGCACTCGCTTGTTGTATCGGTCCCGCGTGAAGAGTCCCTTATTTTGTTGTTGGCTAATCGCGTCTCGTCTTGGTCGAGACTGTTGCGTTGTGTTGTTTATGTAGGCCGATTTTTGAGAATTTTATCTACGCGCGGTCATATAACCGCCGCTGATTTAGATAAAGCTGAATTGGTCATACTTCGCGAGTTGCAGAAGTGTTATTTTGCTTCTGAATTTAAAAATTTAGAATTTAACAAACCTTGTAGTCGTTCTTTCCGACACTTGAAACCATTTTTGGAAGATGGACTCATTCGAGTAGGTGGTCGTTTGAGAAATTCAAGTTTAGGATTTGAACAAAGGCATCCAGTAGTTCTCCCGCGTAAGGACCACGTATTAGATTTGTTAGTAGATTATCATCATAAGGTGAATTGTCACGCTGGTCCCGATTTGTTAATGTCTATTTTGAGACAGAAATACTGGATAATTTCCGCTCGTAATTTGATTCGCGCTAGAGTACACAGATGTGTACCTTGTTTTAAACTCCGCCCGCGTTTTATCGCGCCTGAAATGGCCGATCATCGCTCTTGTCGTGTTGTTCAATCCGTAAAACCTTTCGTACACACCGGCACAGACTTTGCTGGGCCTTTCAAAGTCACTATTGCTCGTGGTCGTGGCATTCGCTCCACGAAAGCTTATGTTTGTTTGTTCATTTGTATGACAACTCGCGCGGTTCATATAGAGTTGACCGGTGATTTAAGTACGCTAAAATATTTGCCCGCAAATAGATGTTGATGACGATAGAATGCACCTCTAACTCGTCACGCTCTTTTAGATAGATTAGTCCAATCGTTTTGGAATCGTTGGAGAACCGATTGTTTGCACACGCTGCAGTCGCGTCAAAAATGGAATACTCCATCTAACCCAATTACTGTAGGTACAGTGGTAGTCCTTATGACTGGGAATGCGCCTCCTTTGCATTGGCCTCTAGGAGTAGTAGAGGAAGTTTTTCCCGATTCCCGCGGGATAACTCGTGTTGTACGGGTTAAAACCGCAACCGGATCGTATCTGCGCCCGGTTGTTCGCCTCTGCCCTCTGCCTAGCCAGCAGTAGGCACGAGTTCAAATCTAGATTTATATTTTAGTTGTTATATCCCAAACCTAGATTTAGATTAGACTTTAGATTTGTTCCGCATTTTTCGTTTTGAAGGTAACCCTTCAAGCCGGGGGGAATGGTTGCGCCAATAGTAGTAAATTCAAATCGTCTCTCAATTGATGACACTGAACACACGCTCCCTATACCCATCTCCCTCCCGCACTACCTTTAAAGTGAGATAGCAATGGTTTTCGCCCCGACCAATGGTTGAAATTGCCGCATCTTGACTTCCGCTTTGAACTAGAATCAGCAATGGCGGCGGCGCGCGCGACTCTCAGAAATTAATAATGTTTGTTGGATTTTAACCGCTTTCATAGACCTTTACCGATCGGATTGTGCCTCTCGTGTGTCCCTCAAGTGATTTAGTGATGTGGGCAGCAGCTCCTGAGCCAGGAAGAGAAGACCGGTGCACCGGCTCCGACAGCACGTGGCGTCATAAAGGTTAGTGCATCCTCTCCTAATTTCTTGGGTTGCATTCAATGCCTAAACCACCTCCGCGGCAACCCGATCACCTATCTTGTTTGTTGTGTAAAGTGTCATATGAAACATTTAGCTTCACCCCCCGCAAAATACAGTCCACTAGCTCAGGTGGCATGAGAATCGCGCCACCAATATCTAAAATTGACTTTGACTCAATTTCACTTTTGTTTCTCATAAAAATGATTTTCAGTTCAACGTAATAGACATGCTTTTGATTTTTAAATTTTTCGATGCTTTTCGAAGTTATGTGTGTATTTATCGTAGGTTTATAAGAGCCCAGTTAATGGCAATAGGCTCGCCACCTATAGTTTTGGCGGTAGGTGTAAAACAGTTAACATATAAGAACAAAGTTGAAATAAATTTTTTATTGTATATACTTCATATACTTAATGAATTTTCAATAAAACAAGTGGTAAATTGCCTAAATAACATCTACTCACGTTAGCAAAGGTTAATGTAAAAGTTCTTCAAATACACCACCTGCCAGCACGCACTACACTATGTCTCAACTGAGCAATATTGAGGCAGCACAGAAATCCTTGGAGGAGTGCTTCACCAAGAGAATGGAGGCACAGCTGCAATGTGGAAATACGGCAAAAGATACGGTGGCTAAGGTGGCTGAGGAGTTCAGGACCTTCAGGGAGCTGATGTTTGGTATGCTGGGATTACTTCGCAAGCAAATCTCCGAATGCTCTAGGGCCATTGATACCATAGAGACAAGGCACAGGCGTAAAGCCATCCTATTTATGGGAATTGAGGAGTCTGCAAGCGAAGACTGCCGGGAAGTCATCCTTGACATCATCCAGGGAAGGCTGGGCCTCAAAGACTGCACACCAACATCAATTACGACGTGTCACAGGCTTGGAGCAGTTAGTGGGGAACATCATCGGCCAGTCCTGGTGCGCTTTTCCAGTTCAATGATAAGGTCAGCCGTATGGAGAGCCAAAACCGCTTTAAAAGCCTCGCCCATCTCCATTAGAGAATTCCTAACTCGGGCCAGGCAGGCAGTGTTCACTAGGGCAAAGCTGCACTTTGGTACTCGGGCTTGCTGGACGCAGGACGGCGTTATTGTGATCAAAACAACAGATAGCAAGAGGCATAAGATCACGGCCGTTGAAGAGTTGCAGTCTCTGGTCAAGGTGTATCCTAGGCCTCCCGGTGTTGCTTCATCCAACGGAAACAAGAACGTCTCACGCAAAGTGTAACATCCATCAATTCTTATTATCTCGTAGCGTAATCCGTGAATTAGCACTCAGGTATGCCACTTAGTTATTATTAACTCTTTTGTTAATATGTACCTCACTTTGTATTACTATACTCATCATACTACCTTCCGTGTTTTTATTAGTTACATATACCTTTCTTATTTATAAATTAACAAAACAAATTCTGCACGTTGACAACCCGCTGTCAAAATGTGAGTGTTGTGACAGATAGGTAGTGACAAGTGACAATAAAGTGGTATTTCGACGGGTTGCATTCCAGAGCACGTCTTTACACATTTAGTATTTTTGTTACACGAGTGACATTGATTGATACTTGTTTTTTGTTATTGTTTGTTTGTATATGTGTTGTTAGCTGGCGGGTGGTGCAGAGATACAACGCTGCATAGTTTTTCGTAGATATATATAGCATACATAATTATTATATTTATTTATCAATATTTATTATTCTTCATACTTATTTTATATTGTAGTTATTCATGTTATCCACAGATGATGAGTCTTATAATTCTGCCAACGATTTGTCTGATTTAGACAGTGATACCAGCTACAGCTCCATACCTGAAGCTCTGAGTGATCGCCTGCGTAGGACTTTTGAAAATAAATCTAAGAACCTTTTGAATGTGTGTCATATAAATGCACAGAGCGTACCTAGTCACTATAGCGAGCTGGTGGCAGCTTTTACCAACCCTAACGTACATGCAATCCTGATCTCTGAGAGTATGCTCAAACCTGAATTACCATCCACTTCGTACTCTCTTCCTGGTTTCATTCTTATACGTAATGACCGTATTAATAAGGGAGGTGGCGGTGTTGCCATCTACCTCCGTAGTTATCTAGCCTATAAAATTCTAGCCTCCTCGTGTCCAGACTACAGTGCTGATGCTGAATTTCTATTTCTCGAAGTTAATGTCAGTGGAACCAAACTGGTTCTTGGAGTTGTTTACTGTCCTCCTTCTATCAACTACTTCTCCAGTCTGGAAACAGTTCTGAACTCTTTAGGGTCACCTTATATGCATCACATCATCATGGGTGATATTAACACGAATCTATTAAACTCTCAGTCATTAGAGGCGCGTAAACTTCGTCACATTGTCGATTCAGCTAGCCTCCATATTTTGCCTTTACAAGCTACTCATCACAACACCCTGGTCGAGGACACCTGGCTTGACCTTATATTAACCTCATCCACATGTTTATAGGCACGGCCAATTGCCTGCACCAGGCTTTTCTCGCCATGACCTTATTTACATCACCTATAACATAAAACCTCCCAAACCTCGGCCTAAGGTAGTGCTTATGCGTAGTTTTGGACGCATGGACATGGATAAGTTACACCGGGATGCTTCATTGTTAAACTGGGATGCATTAGAGGCTGCAACCACTGTCGATGAGAAAGTTACAGTGTTCAACGATGTTGTGCTTAATCTCTATGATGTTCATGCTCCTGTCCGTGGAGTAAAACTTAAACGTCCACCAGCACCTTGGATGACGCCGGAGGTTCGAGTGGCAATGGGGCGTAGGGATCGGGCCTTTCAGAAATTGCGGAAAAACCGCATTGATGAGAACTGGAACCGCTTTAAGGCAGCAAGGAATCGCTGCAACCAGATGATACGCAACGCTAAACGCCGACATATTCACGATAATATTAGGTCGTCATCACCTGCCAACATATGGAGGTTTCTTGGTGCTTTGGGTGTTGGCAAACAACATGCGGAATATCAGTTGACAGATGGTTTGGATGATCTGAATCAACATTTCTCCTCTACTACTCCTATTGATCACCAAACCAAATGTCAAACCTTAAATTACGTCGCTGGCTTTATTAGTCCTGATATAGAAACTTTCAAGTTTTCTCCAGTTGCAGCCGATGATATCAAAAAGATAACGCTATCGATTACATCTAATGCAGTTGGCTATGATAAAATTAGTCGTCGTATGATAGTAACAATAATCGACCACCTGCTTCCTGCCATCTCTCATATTATTAACTTTTGTCTCTACTTTACAATGTTCCCCTCCCTTTGGCGTAAAGCCTACGTTATCCCTTTACCTAAAGTATCCAATGCTACTCTTCCCAATCACTTCCGCCCCATTTCTATTCTCCCTTTTATGTCTAAAGTGCTCGAGGCCTGTGTACAAAAACAACTATCTTCGTTTATTTATCAGAACAGCCTGTTAAGCCCGCTACAGTCAGGTTTCAGACCTGGTCATAGCACTACTACTGCTCTTCTAAAAGTAACGGGTGATATTAGGTCTGGCATGGAAGCTACTAAGGTAACAGTGCTTGTCTTGGTGGACTTTTCTAATGCCTTTAATACAGTCAATCACGATATCTTGTTAGCTATACTTTCCCATCTTAAGATCTCATCGGATGCACTGGAATTTTTCTCAAATTATCTTCAGGGGCGCCAGCAGTGTGTACGCATTGATGAATCCACATCGAGCTGGTGCAATCTCGACACTGGTGTCCCTCAAGGCGGTATTCTCTCTCCCTTATTATTCTCTATTTTTATTAATCTTGCTACATATAACCTTCGATGTGCGTATCATCTGTATGCAGACGACTTGCAGTTATATGCTCAAGCACCTGCTGATGACGTTTCACGAGCCATTCGCGACGTGAATGGGGATCTGGAAGCTTTGGGAAACTGGTCCACTAAATTTGGTATAACCGTAAACCCATCTAAGTGCCAGGCCATTATAGTCGGCAGCGGCAGGTTGATGAATAGAGTCAATGTTACAAAATTGCCACCTATTACCTACAACGGAACAACAATTCCTTTCAGTTCTTCAGTTAAGGACCTAGGACTCTATCTCGATTCCAACATGGACTGGCGTGTGCAGGTAACGAACATGAGCCAGAAAATTACAGGTAGGCTCAGATTTTTATACCGCCTGAAGAACTTTCTACCAACAAGGACCAAAGTTATGTTGGCCCAAAGTTTAATTTTTCCTCTGATAGACTATGGTGATGTGTGCTATTTTGACCTGAATGCAGACCTTCTCGATAAATTAGACCGTCTTCTCAATAACTGCATTCGATTGATCTTCAACATTCGTAAATACGACCACGTGTCTACATTCCGTTCGCAGCTTAATTGGTTAACCATCCGTCCTCGCCGTAAGTTGCGTGCACTTACTACTCTTTATAATATCCTCAACTCTCCCACTGTCCCCACTTACCTAACTTCATACTTTCAGCTTTTATGTTCCAACAATGATAGAAATCTTCGTTCTACTGACAACCGGATCCTCGCATTTCCTTCTCATACAACTAACTTTTTAGGCTCCTCTTTCTTTGTTGAGACTGTTCGCCTATGGAACGCACTTCCTCTAGAGATCAGGAAGAGCAGGAGCCGCAATGTGTTTAAGTCTAGGGTACGGCAATTGATCACCACAGAATTGGCAGAATCATCCTCTCAACGATAATGATATTTCTACTCATTTTGATATGAGTATTTATATTTATGTATTATATTTATGTTATGTATGTGTAAATATTTTATGTATATGTATAACTATTCTGATTTATTTTAAATATGATAAGTAGGTATAAGTACTGTTTATGTTTAAGAACCTATATATAATTAATCTATAGTCCTTATAGAACCAAACGCATCTCTTGTTAATATGCGCCTACCTCGTACTAGCTCTGCACCACCCTATGGTAGACTGGCAGAGAATGCCTACGGCATTAAGTCCGCCAATGTACATCGTGCTTAAAGTATAAATAAATAAATAAATAAATATATTGAGACCTAAACATAAACTGGCGAAATGTGGGTGCTAGCACCTCTGCCTACCCCTTTGGGTATGTAATAGAAAGCAAACTTATTATCATGATAATAAGGGATTAATGCCAATTTAAAAAGTGAACGTTGCTTAACTTCCTTTTCTTAAGTGTTTGAAAACCTTATTAAAAAAGGTGCAACGTAAATAAATTAAACTAAATTTTCAAACAAGTTCATGAAATAAAAATAAGCAAATATTTTACCGCATCTTAATAAAATCTAATCTTCTTTAATAAAGTGAGTCAAAAGGATTTTGGTACTTAAGAAGTTATACCATAGCCTAGACTAGACTATAAATACGTTCGGATGTTTGACGCTACGAGACTCTACGAAAGCTACGGACGCTACAACTGCTACGACAAATAAAATCTTGTTATCTCTAATAACGTAGCAGGCAGTCCTTTCAATTTCTTTGTACCAAGATTCTTAGCCCGTAATTGGATAGTGCATAAAGCATTTCATTGAATTATCTTACGGAGGTCAGTTATGTACGAGGTTGTATTCAATGTGGTTTAACAAAAAAGATCTGGGACAATTTTAGTTTTAATTTTGAGAAATTGGAGAAAGGGAATCTTCTTTAGGATAGTTTTCATAGATTTTTTTTTGGGTGAAGTGAAATCATAGAACTCGCATCATCATCTCGTCCCCCACGTCATGTGTGATAGGCTCTGCCCATACAAAGATATAGTTTGCAAATCTATACCGCTATTAGTACCTACTATATGATAAATTGTAACATTTCACATGCGAGAGACTTTATAAGCACGTTTTTTTTTTTTTTTTTTTTTTCATTTTTATACAGACTATTTTTACCTCTGTCGACATTGTGGTACTGACTCGGCAGTAACACAATTTTTTTATCGAAAGAACTATACCACATCTGAAAAATATACTCGATGTTTTCTAATCTAACGAAGAAGTAAGTTCATAAACGAATACTCTTCATAATTAGCGCTCCATTCAAAACTCTCGTTCATTAATCCAATAAATGAATAGGCTCAGATATGATTTTAATTAATTTCAATCAGGATCGGTACGGACAACGAGTGGATGGCCATCGGCACCACCGTTCATTGTGCTAAAAGCCTTGTAAATGGTTCAGCTAATTAATTTATATTCGTGTACTTGTTCACGGCGGTAATAAATGTAAAACGTCATTATTCGACTTACGATCTACCGTTTGTGTCCAAAATGTGTACTTTGAGGCCACTGATTATTTTTTATTGGTGTATTGAGTTTCACGAAAGCTACTGCTGTCTGGCCTAACTCGAGAAGAAAGCCTGCTTCAGAGCGACATCCGTTGTTTAGCAGGTGCTCACTTGCTGGCTGGTAGGGCCCTACCAGCCAGCACACACATAGACATATTACCTTGTCTTGATGGCGTATGATAGTGCTAGTCATAACATAATATGTTATAATATATATATAGAATATATATAATAAAATATATATATACAGACGCACAACTGTGGTCCATTTTGGTAGCGCGACAGCAGCGTTTTCTCAGTTGTTATAAATTTATAAGGCGCCCTTAAGATACTATGAAGCCATGTATTTCGAGTAAACATGTGTCGCAATATTAGTGTACTGTGTTGGCAGAGGACAGGAGGCACGGTTCGTTAGCATTTCCGCAACTTAACTCCGCACCGCCATCTTGCGGACCACTCGGGAACGCCGGATTTGGGGCGAAATTAACAAGCACTGTATTGTCAATTAATATACGGTCAGACTACCGTTCTGTTGCCGCTAGTATTTCTATGAAGCATACATTTATTTATGGGCCAAATGTTGTGAAGATCAGTTACAATCATAAAAAACTTCGCGTATACCTTTGTGTAATTATTGGTATCAATAGAGAGAAAATCGTATGTTTATAAGTGTCCGGTTAATGGCAATAGGCTCGCCTGGGACTGGGACCTAAACATAAACTGGCTAAATGTGAGTGCCAGCACCTCTGTCTACCCCTTTGGGGTTATAGGCGTGAGTTTATGTATGTATGTACGTAGAAAGAAAATATCGAAGATTAACCAAACCCGCAGTTAAACTGGCAAAAGCGGACCTCAGACTCCGAGGTGAAAACTTCGAATGAGACTGGGATTAACACCAGGATAAAGACAAATACGAGTGCGTCATTCGATCGATTTGATACATGCCTTGTTGTGTATAAGACGGCTGTGCTAGAAACATTTAAAATAGGTGCGCACCTCAAGGTCAATTGATAGTAATTTACATGGAGGTAGGACACGGCGGTATTTCCGCCCAATTGATCAGTCAGACTGGGGAACTACCTCCGCCCTACAGAATACCGCGGTTATAATAACTTCGTGTTGTGTTCCTAGCGGTGAGTAGGGTAGCCAGAGCTCACTGGAGAATTTGTGCTGTCAGTGGGATGACTAAAGGCTTGTCCTGCTTTGTCCTGTACACTGACGGCACAGAAACTCTGTGCTTGCGGGGTCGGCAGCGTGAGTGTGGCTTCTCTAGTGTTACACGCGTCCATGGGCCACGGTGGCCACTTTTCATCATGGGCCGTGCGCTAGTCTGCCACCTAAGTGGTATTAAAAAAAAACTTAGTACACGGTAAGTCTAGATCTACCTTCTGTCATGGTAACCTTTGGACTGCACGCTGGGTGCAGTAAATTTTAGAACCTAAACATAAAAGCATATAACAGTAAATAATAACACAAGTACCAAATAATAAAAAATCGGAAACAAACCATACAATAGCTTACAAAGTAGGTAGGTAGATTTGTTAATTCAATTCCGTCTATCTCTTCAGGCGTGAGAATACTAAAACAAACTTCTCTTAGACCAAAACTTTCACTATTAGTCAATTAAGTAAGTCAACTTACAATATTATTATTTACATAGCTTTGAAGGTCATTAGCATCGCTTAAAACCACAAGTCAATTAATTAAGTCAACTTACAATATTATTATTGACATAGCTTTGAAGGTTATTAGCATCGCTTAAAACCACAAGTCAATTAAGTAAGTCAACTTACAATATTATTATTGACATAGCTTTGAAGGTCATTAGCATCGCTTAAAACCACAAGTCAATTAATTAAGTCAACTTACAATATTATTATTGACATAGCTTTGAAGGTTATTAGCTTCGCATAAAACCACAAGCTCCGTCTATAGGTGCTAAATCACCATATTTTATGTCCGAACTTTACGCATAAAAGACACTTTATCAAGCTGAAGTTTACTTAATATCGCGACACCAATATGCTCTCTGTTATATCGAATCCTAATAAAATGTTTTATCAAATTCATATCTATTTATTGCTGCTGGAATGTCTTCATTATCGAAATGATTTTAGATGATAAATGCGAGAAACATGCCCGCATATTTGTATGTGTAAATACTTCTTTATTCATTACTAGCTTCTGCCCGCGACTTCGTCAGCGTTACGTTCGGAATATATTAAGATAAGGTTCAATTCTGTAACTCATGTGTTATACCTATTTTCATAAAGATTTTTTCTGGTGACTGACTAATACTGATTATTACTAATTAATGATTTCTTACAACATTTATAATTATTAAATTTTCAACCATACTAAACCATAGACAAAATTCTATTAGCTGTCATTTTGCGTTTTTATTATTTCAAAGTTTTTGTTATAGAACGTTTTATAGCGACTTTTTCGGGATCACTGTCCAAAAGGATAAAGTTCGAACGAGACAAAAAGTATCCTATGTCCGTCCCCTGGATCTAAACTACATCCCCACCAATTTCTACCAAAGCGCAGCAGCCGTTCTTGAGTTATAAATAGTGTAACTAACACGACTTTCTTTTATATACATAATATTAATAGTTACTTTAATACAGCGTACAGCGTACAGCGTACAGCGTACAGCGTACAGCGTACAGCGTACAGCGTACAGCATACAGCGTACAGCATACCACCTGGAAATGACACTACATAAATGGTTCCATAGAACGCCCCTAGGGTGTATCAACCCTGTATACAACTCTCACTTAGAAGGATGATTCATCATCCTTCACACGCATATCATTGGAGAGTACTTGGAGTGCAACAGTAGGTCCTAATTTTAATAATCTTCTAATCGAGTAGGCAGAAATGTAAAACTACGCATAATAATTAAAACATATAAAGAGAAGAAGTGCGAAAAGTTAAAATTTTACATAATATCTTAGAAAAATACCTCAAATTAGAAATATACATATAATACATATGTAATTAGAAGTATATTATACATAATTAGAAGTATATTATACATAATTAGAAGTATATTATACATAATTAGAGGTAGACTGTAGACAATCATATAAAAAGATTCACATTTTTCGACATTAATCTTTGTGTTCAAACAACTATTGCTAATTAATACTGAGTACACACACTCCGTGCCAACAGTCTTGTAAGTTAATTTCTATTTATCAGCCTTCGTAGAATTATCACGCAGAATTGTTATTTCAACAAACACTACTCGAGACGATGATGTTGTATGTTAAGGTTATACATCTTTACCTTGATCTACACTTGTAAGGTGTACACTTATTGCCTTGGCCGTATGTACAGTAAAGATTAATTTCGCTTTGCGTATTAATTCGCAAAATAAAGTTTGTTTAACTATTTTCATACATTTTTGGTACGTCACTTCATCATGTGTGGGTAATGTGGAAATATACTGCACTCTCGGGAGTATGTGCGTATTGAACATGTCAGAGCGCGTAGCCGCACAAGCTCACTGTCATACATCCGTTAACACAGGCCACCACAGGAGCGATAATTCTAAATGAAAGATTTATAGTAAATGGATTACCAAATTTCACCCTACTCATGTTGTTAGTTTAAGAAATAATTTCACTGGTGATAGGAACAACGGTGATTTCAAATAAAACTGAATCTTGATTAGATAAATTTGAACGTAGTAAGTTGTTATCTTTACGGATGATTCCCGATCTAAAGGACAAATTTTACTACTAGTTTAAATGTAAAAGTTATGATGGCTGTTGAATATATGAATTAGGTACTCAATCACGCTGGAAGAGCAGTTGTACGTACCTTCACAAATTTTAATCTACTTTTATCTACCGGAGGGTTAGGCAGTGGTGAATTAAGAACCACATTTCACCAATAATTGCATTCGGTCCCACGTAATAGGGTGTGAGCCTATTGTCGTACTCTGGGCACTATTATTGAAACTGTGAGTCTGAACTGTATATATCTGTCTGATGTTAAACAGCCCTATCCCTTAGTCGCCTTTTAATCTAGAATAGCAAATACTGCTTTTTATCCCGGGAACAAGTTCCTAATATATATAATATAGAACCATTTACTTTCCTTTCAACTAATCCTCGGCAATAAACAAAAATGAACCCACTATTACTATACATATAGTGCTACTTATAAAACCTAAGGGCATAAAAACTCCTAACGTTGCTTCCACACTTAGAGTGCCAATAAAGTGAGATTCTATGTCCCTCAGTACTCGTATGGAACACTATTTGGGCTAACGGCTAATGTCCTCTGTTGAACAAAGGCCCTACTGTCCTTTGATGTGATGTAATTTCCTTTCCGAACTGTGATGACCGATCCTGTAACTAGAACGTAAATTGATTGAAAAAGACATTTGAATTTTTAGAACAGAGGTGTCACTATTCACACAAACGTTTGTGCCTTTTTTATTCTGTTACTAGCTTTTGATTGCGACTTTGTGCGTGTCGGGTTATCGGTTTTAGAGAACGCAAATGAAGCTGTGAGTTAAACGTTACATAATATATCGTACAGGTATCAGGTTACCTCCTTGTCAAGTTCCTTTTCGATTTATACAGAGGTTGACAAGTAAAAAGTAGGCACATGTAGAGATACTTTTGCATTTTTTTAAATAGTGTAAGTAGTGTAAATATTATGCTGTGTATATAATGATTCAACATGGCGTGTCATAGATTTTTTGACATCACGAAATACTAAAGTATACTTACTTGTACAAATTAACCGTTTTATTCAAAAAGTATAATCAAACCAGTGAAGCTTATTTGCCAATTCAAATATTTAGAAATTTTATCGTACAAAATAAATGTAAAACTTTAATACTTACTCAAGTTTTGTTTTTCTAAGACACGCCAATTTGACTTCACTTCATCTGATGGTAAGCTAAAGGCAAAGTCTCAGGAAAGAGGGTCACCAAGTCTCGAGATACGAATTAGGAAAAATGTAGATCTAATAATTTGCTTATTAGATATACACTTGTAAACTATTGAATTGTTAGTTTTACTGCAAAGACGACTTGCTACTTGAACGTTTTGTAAGTAGAAGTTTCGGATAGCTGGACATTTTACTAATTAGGTGTGTCCATCGTTAAGCATGTCAGATGTATAGCAACTAACTCGATCCTAGAACAGACATTCACATTCTGAATAAATAACTTGACATATGCATGTGTAACAGCAGACGTGATATCAAAAACTCCGTGACGATTTGCCCAAACCCGATATTTGAGTATATCGACCACATGCAGGAATATTCACATCGTTTATTACTGACTAGAACGGTGAATAACGTGTGGAAACAAATCAAAAATTGAACTCTCTCCAATACTGAAACTGCGTCTATTGCGTAAAATAGGGTGCCATCTATAAACTACCAATGGCCGAGATTTATTGAGGGACTAAACCGCAGTGGTATTTATTGATTGATCTCTTTATTCATTTTACCTATGTAAAAATGAAGTGAAGTCTCTATGCAGCAGATTTTTCAGTAATATTTATGTGGAGAAAAGGGGTGTGAAGTTCCTCTATCGCTTGTTCAATCACACCTATCCTCTGTGCAAGATATCAGTCAAAATAAGTCAAGTCATCCTCTTGCTAAGTCTTTGTATAAAAACGGGCACTTGGACCCCACCTTGATCAAGCCCACATTTAAAATTGTGCTGACAGTGTTTTGCAAAATGTTGTCAATTTTTACCAAAAGTGTCGAATGTTGCCAAAACTGGGATGCCCGAAGTGCATGAGTAAATTTAGAGAAAAAAAAGGCAAAACCGAAGTAGGTATAGGAAAGACAAACAAACAATTAATACTGAAACAGAACTCAACTCAAGCATAAATTGATACGTCCATAACTATACTTATTCAACTGATATTTTATCTACCAACGCTTCGTCTCTCTCGAATATGAATTAATTAATTAAATTACTCGTAATGAGAACGGAATTACTAATTAGTCACTTGTTCAGAACCCCAAGCAAATAATGTTAAGTCTACATTGCGATATACATTATTATATACACATGGTTCTTTACGTGTATAAGCGGTTGATGTTCAGTTAATTACATTCTTCTAAGGACGTGAAAATAATTATTTAATTAAACGAACGGTGTATATATATGTGAGCATGTTTGTTTTATAAATATTTTACTTCTATTCAAAGGTTGATTTTTCAATACTTAGTGCTACGCTAATGTTAACGGGAATTAACACGATCATGGAGTGGGATAGACACCGGACAGTTTGCTTCCAGAATAGGGACTCTGTGAGTGTGGTATGTGATGGTACATGGCGAAAACAAAATCTAAAAAATATCGAGAATATGCGGGTAGAGGAAGAACTTTCTATATCACGAGTTCGAAGATGACGGGCGTGTGCCGCTGAGCCAGTCAGCCTGTGACCACGGCTGGTGTAACCTGGTCGAAACATCAGGCCAACCAAAGGTATGTATGTACCTATACTATGTTCGAGTTAATTCCCGTTAACATTATTGTATATCATGGAACGCGATCGTTTAAAAGTTATTACTTAGTGCTAGGTGCTGGAATAGGTTCCTGTTTCAATATTTTGTGGCTAGTAAAAATATTGTCAGTCCTAAACATTGTTTGTGTTGATGAAATACTAGCAGTTGTCGGCGGCTCCACACGACTGGAATTCTGATCCCGTTTCTGCTGCTGACCATCCCATATAGCGTAATTATATTTACGCTATAACACTCACAAATAATGTGCTTTTCTGTTGGTAAAAGAATTTTCAATATCTGTTCGATAGATAGAAAGATTTCACCCTACAACGTCACAAGCTCACAAACTTTTTCTCTTCATAATAATAGTATTGATTAAAACTATGACTGGATATTAACTACTCTTAAATAATATCAAGCTGTACATACATACATAAACTCACGCCTATATCCCCGAAGGGGTAGGCAGAGGTGCTAGCACCCACATTTCGCCAGTTTATGTTTAGGTCCCAATGGCGAGCCTATTGCCATTAACCGGGCACTTATAAACCTGCGATAAATACACACATAACTTCGAAAAGCATCGAAAAGTCATTGATGTGTGTCATGGTAAAACCTGAGATGGAACCCGAGACCTCGTCTCAGCAGTCCATTACCCATACCACTAGGCTACCGCGGTTTGTAGGTGCAAAACGTTGGAGTAAATGCTCTATAAAACCAATTTGAAATTATATTAAGACTAACGCTGTGCAAGAGACTACTCAACAAACCTAACCAACTGCCGGGCTGAGTTAAATCATAATGTTTTTCTCATATAATATACTAGCTGTTTCACGCGGCTCTGCTCGCGTGGATGACGGCTATCGCGACCAAACATAGCCTATGTTCTTTCTCAAGGTCTAATCTACCCCTATACCAAATTTTATTAAAATTGGTGCAGTAGTGTGAACACGTAACAGACAGACAGAATTACTTTGGATACTGAAATATTGAAAATATCAAGTTTACTTTTAAAACTCGTATAACACCTGCAATAAAAAAAGACAAATACAAAATAAAAATGTACTCATAGCTTTGGTATACCGATAGCGGCATACGGCTTCCCAATTCAACCATATCGGCTAATTGAATGCCGGTAACAATGTTTGCAACCCTGAGTTCTACTTACACCCGTCCTTATGGCGTGATTAAATTTATTTTTCACTGGCAGTTGCCCGCGGTTCCACTCAATAGATTTATGATCACATCTAAACAACCCATGGGCACCTATCCCAGGTATAAAAAGTAGCATAAATGCTATTTCAGAGTATAATCTATTACTACACAACAACCGCGGTAGCCTAGTGGTATGGGTAATGGACTGCTTAGACGAGGTCTCGGGTTCGTTCCCAGGTTTTACCATGGCACACACCAATGATTATAAGTGCCCGGTTAATGGCAATAGGCTCGCCACCTATTACTTTGGGACCTAAACATAAACTGGCGAAATGTGGGTGCTAACACCTCTGTCTACCCCTTCAGGGATATAGGCGTGAGTTTATAATATATGTTATGTTAATCTATTACTATTATTCTGAAAGATCTGTTCAGCTAGTGAGCCTGATTGAGTAACAAACATCCAAACATCTTCACAAACTTTCACATTTATTATATCAGTAGGATATTCGTATAGACTGTAGGTTTTTCGAGGAGGTGGGACACAACGGTATTTCCGTCCAATTGAGCAGTCCGACTGGGGAAGTACCTCCGCTCTACAGAGTACCGCGGCTATAATAACATCGTGTTATGTTTCCGGTGATAAGTAGGGTAGCCAGAGCTCAGTGGAAAGTTTTTGTGCTGTCAGTGGGAAGACCAAAAGCTTGTTCTGCTTTATCTTTTCCACTGACGGCATAGAAACTCTCTGTGCTTACAGGGTTGGCAGCGCGAGTGTAACTCCTTTGGTTTTGCACAAGTCCATAGGCCACGGAAACAACTTTCCATCAGGTGAGTCGTATGCTTGTCTGGTGGCAGACAAGCATACGACTCACCTGATGGTAAGTGGTATAAAAAAAAAGAAAGCTCATATGGCAGTCGATGCTCGGAAAATATCAAAATTCGTTAGTATTAAAGTTATCGGGATATTTAAATATCGTATTTCTGAGTTCCTCTGTCATCATAATGCCTGCAACAGCACCGAAATATCGAAAACTCAGAACAATACAACATGGTAAATATCTCGATAACTAATGTGAGTGACCATTATAGTTTAAATATTGAAATTCAGTCGCATTGCGGTTGAACTGGAAAAGGTGGACGCCGAAATCCGAGTTAATACTTCGGATGCGACCGGGATTAATGCCAGAATGATGATGTATGCTTTGAGATTGACATGGGCATTTACATTAATATTAAAACACTCGCGCGGGATATTTATCATGTTTCTTAAGTTTATCGAGTATCCGAAATTTCAGTGCAGTAACAAACGCCATGATCATGGATGTTCTGACCGCCGAGTTAGATTTTTTTTAAATCTTATTGGATAAACAAACAATGTTAGAATAGTAAATCCTTAAAATAGTTGAATTATTACATAATAATAATTAATAATAATAATAATAAAATATTTATTTGACTCCAATGGTTATTTACAATGTGTTTACAAACAATGCTGTGCTAATATATTTTTACAATTTATGTCGATACTGATTCTCAAACTAGGCAAAAACCTGTATCTTGAGAAACAGTGCTCTTTTAACTATTTGTGACATTTTAGGACACAGTGATTCTAATTACAGGAGTTCTTCTATAAGGTAAGTTTTCAATCATACAATATACTATAAGTCATTACATTTCCTCCTAAGTAACTTCGTGTTGCGTATGTGGGAGTGTAATGTACGTGTGTAGTGTATATATACGTTATGTGAGTGTTGTGTGATGTATATCTTTATGTATCTGTTCTCATGTGCGTACGGTTATGTAAGTTAGTACTTTTATTTTATTTATTTTTTAAGTTTTCTATCCAGAAATTTTAGCATTGCCTCAGTACCATCATAGTCATATTGAAGTAACCAGCTGGTTGCTATGCTCTTTACCTCATGACTATTTAGACCCACAATGTTCTTATTCTTGTGGAGCAAGTTGTATACCTTACAGCACAAACTTTTAAATTGGCGCCTAGCGAAAGCTGTCCTACTGCGAACCACTGGACACACGGATCTTTTGCTGCGTTTATTGCCGGGTTTTGGAGGAGTAACGCTGCGGTGAACCTTAATGATGGATTTGAGCACAAAAAGTTGCCTCACCGTGAGAACTTGATTGTCCGTGTATAGTTGAGCAGTAGGGAATCTTATTGGCTTCTTATTTAAGACTTTGAGCACGGCTCTCTGAGCTCTCTCAAGTTCCAGAAGTTCCTTCTTACTGGCAACCCCCCAAACTGGGATACAGTATTGAATGACAGATTGACAGAGGGCGATGTAGACCATTTTTAATTTTTGTTGAGTGGCTGTGTCACGCAGAGCTTTAAAAGGATAAATAAGCTTTCTGGTTCTGGCTTTTATCGTAGCAATCTGAATATCCCATGAGAGCCTACTATCTATTTGTACTCCAAGGTATTTTGCATTAGAGGCTCGAGTTATTTCCAGGCAATCACAATCTATATCAAGGGTGCATGTATGTTGGTGGCGCGTGGCCACGTGCGGTAGTGGACTGTATTGCGGGGAAGTAGCTAACTGTTCCATTGACGCTTTACACACAAAAGACAGGTGATCGGGTTGCCGCGGGCGTGATCCAAGCGATGAATGCAACCCGAGAAATTAGGAGAGGATGCACTAACCTTCACGACACACGTGTTTTCATCGCAGCCGGTACACGGATCTTCTCTTCTTTGCTCAGGAGCTGCCGTCAGCATCACTAGATCACTTGAGGAACACACGAGAGGCACAATCCGATCGGTACAAGTCTATGAAGTGGTAAAAATGTAACAAATATTATCCATTTTTGAGAGACGCGAGCGCGGTCCGTCTTTACGCTGGCTAGTTCAAAGCGGGAGTGAGTGTCTATCTATCACAAATGGCGGACGGAAGCTATATCTAGTACTATTCTATGGTTAGTGCGGGAGGGGAGACGGGTATAGAAAGAGTGTGTTTCCGCGTCAAGAAATACAGCTTCTACATCGGCGCAACCATTCCCCCCGGCTTGAAGGGTTACCTTCGAAACGACAAATGCGAAACAAATCTAAAGTCTAATCTAAATCTAGGTTTGGGAAATAACAACTAAAATATAAACCTAGATTGGAGCTCGTGCCTACCGCTGGCTAGGCAGAGGGCAGAGGCGAACAAACAACACAACGCAACAGTCTCGACCAAGACGAGACGCGATTAGCCAACAACAAATAAGGGTCTCTTCACGTGGGACCGATACAACAAGCGAGTGCTTCTTCTCCTCGGGTGGTTCGGAAACCGTAGTGGGATTGAATTGACTAACTGGCCACCCATCTAACGCGGCATGAATCCAGGACGGTCCACCAAACCACAACGGGTGATCCAAAATTTGCGAAGGAAGCAATCCACGAGAGAGACAATCGGCTGGGTTGTCGGTGCCAGCAACGTGAAAGAGATTATGTGGCGCCAATTCAGATTGAATTTTTGCCACTCTATTAGCGACGAATGTGTCCCAACGATGGGGCGAAGAGTGGGCCCAACACAAAGCGACTGTTGAGTCCTAAAGCTAAAATTCTACTAATATTAATGCGAAAATTTACAATTATGTCAAATAAATTACCTTAAAGATTCCGACCACAATACAAAATGTCATTAAGCGACACGGAAGTGCTAGTCTTAGCACTGCCATCCAAAACTACGCGGAGTTTTAGTAGTAAGCTTATCTTCTCTAATAACTCCGCGGTGCGGGATAATGTACGAAGGCTGGGTCCCGCCAGTGTCCGCAGGCGCAGGTGAGATGTAACCTTTATCTAAATATTCGTTAACAACCTCATCATAGGCCCGCTTCGACTTTGGGGACGCCTGCATCTTTCGTTCCAAACAAAGAAAGCGTTTTTCAGCGGATACACGGGAGCCACCGAGTGAAAACTTGCGGATGGTAGACTCCAGTGGCGGCTCGACGGTGCAACAGAACGAAGCAGTCGAGTGACTAAAACTATCTATAGAAGCGGGTGCGGAACCAATTATAACAAAACCAAGAACTGTTTCCAGTGCGTGCGGAGCGGGGTACGTCGGTCCCCCTTGAACCTTACGTGATAACTGGAGGTGTGGGAGAATCGAAGCGCCGATCAATATATCGACGACTCCAGGAACAGCGTAAGTCTCATCTGCTAAAGGCAAGTCTTTAAATTTCGTTAATAAAGACGTGTCAACCGGGACGGTAGGCAACTGTTCAGCTATTCTATCTATAACGAGCGAATCCATGTCATACCAAATATTATTATTAAAACGAGATCTAAACCTTGTTTTAACGGTGCCACGAACAGCTGACTGTAAGCTTCCAAAACCCTTCACCACTGAGCGGGTTGAACGCTTATCAACATTGAAACCAAGACGCCGACAACAATCTTGAGTAATAAAATTACTTTGCGAAGCGCCATCTAACAGCGCTCGAACAATGCGCGGCTTACCTAATGCATCAACAATAACAACGCGAGCGGTCGCAAGACACACAGTAGTGAGTGCAGCACTAGCGGAGAACGAACACAAGGTGACGTCATCCGCGGCGGTCACCGGGCGGGCCGGAGCGCGCGCGAGCGCGGGCTGCGGCTGCGGCGCAGGCTGCCGTGTGTCACCGCTCGACGAGCCAACCGTGCTCACATTGGATGCGGCATTACTATTCTCAAAATGAAGCAAAGTGTGGTGTCTCGCTTGACACTTGCGACAACTATTTCTACTATTACATAAAACAACGCGGTGTTTAGTACCGAGACAATTAAAACAAAAATTATTAGCGCGAACAAATTTATAACGATCACTAGGCGACAATTTCAGAAAACCAGGACACCTGTACAGTTGCGAATGATGAGTGCTACACAAAGAGCAAACAGGTGATTGTACATGTGCTGGTGCGGTACTAACATAAGTATGAGTTGACCTCAGCGACTTCGATGACGCATCTACTTTGCGTGCAGAATCAACAACTATCTTCGCGCCTTCATGTTTCGATGAAGAGCGTTGCAATACCTTTATATGCTCGCGAACAAAACTTTCTAAGTCTTCGAACTTAGGAATTTTATTGCCGCGATGATCCGACTCAAACAAACGAATGGTTTCGGAATCTAATTTCCTTAAACCGATATACAAAAATACGAAGTCGCAGAGGTCATCGATCTTTAGGTTCTTTACGGCGCGAACAGCTGACGCGAAAGTATCTAGAAATTTCTCTAAGTTTTGATCGTTACATGCCGTAATAGATTTCAAATCAAACATCTGATCTAAATAGGCGTTAGCTACCGATCTTTTATCCTCATACCTAGCTTTCAAAGTATTTAAAATTAAATTATAATTCTCGGCACTAAACGTAATTCCAGCGCAAACGGTTATAGCTTTACCAGTCAATTTTTCAACGAGATAATGCAATTTTTCGTGATCTGTCAACGAATCGTTCTTATCTATTGTATTCTCAAAACTATCTATAAATAGACACCAATTGCGAATGTTACCATCAAATTCGGGTATTTGAATTGGTGGCAACTTAGGTCGGTCGCGAGTGGGGTTGGGTAGGTCAGCCGGCTTCTCCAAACTCCTAGCGACGCGTTTGATACGACAATACAAATCGTCAAACGACGACAAGGCTTGATAACTCACTGAGTAATCGGGATTCAAATTCAACTCTAAAACGTTGATGTCATGTACTAAGGTTTCGAAATCCGCGCGTAGACTATCTAAGTTTTCTATAGAACACAAGAACGAATCTCTGATGACCAAATCAGAGGTTTTAAGTGCATTATCATAAATCGATTGTACGCGAGAGTAAATCATTTCTTTTTTAGCGTATAAAAGTTTCAATTGAACCTTACCGGTCTTATCAACCTTTGGGGACATGTTTACAATTAAATCTCAAACTAAAGTGCGGTAAACAACAAATATGAAATGACTTAATCTTAGCGGTACAGAGCAGCGAGGCGGCGCGAGCGATACTCGGCAGGTAGGTAGGTAATTACAACTGTGAATGCACGCTTGAACAAACGCGCATAGCAACAAGGTCGTACCTACGCGATGGTCGCTGTCTAGGTTCAACTATTATTTCAGAGATTAAGTATTGCGTAATATCTATTCAAATTAAAATACTTTCGTATGAATTGGAATGAGGTACAACCACGTGTCTACCCACGCAGGTACCAGGCAAATACGACGTAATTGAAAAAAAACAAAACAAAGCCAAATGCGTTAGGTATTACACTGTGCCTATGCACTAGGGTGTCTAGTATACCTAAGATCTAAGCCTAAACGCCTAGATGCGGGGTTTTCTACTAAAATAACTAGGTATTTAGGCGCGGTGCGAAAATTGCGAACTACGATTAAGTGTTGATATGATACCTAACCTATGTATGTACCAGGTAGGTACTATGCGAGCCAGCGGCGAACGGACAACAAATCTAATCCTAAGTGTCTGGATGCGGGGTTTTCTACTAAAATAACCAGGCACTTAGGTGCGGTGCGCTTATTCCCATTAGAATAATAACAAAATACGAACTACGGCTAAGAATCCGGCTCGAAGGACCATAAAATGGTGGCGCGTGGCCACGTGCGGTAGTGGACTGTATTGCGGGGAAGTAGCTAACTGTTCCATTGACGCTTTACACACAAAAGACAGGTGATCGGGTTGCCGCGGGCGTGATCCAAGCGATGAATGCAACCCGAGAAATTAGGAGAGGATGCACTAACCTTAACGACACACGTGTTTTCATCGCAGCCGGTACACGGATCTTCTCTTCTTTGCTCAGGAGCTGCCGTCAGCATCACTAGATCACTTGAGGAACACACGAGAGGCACAATCCGATCGGTACAAGTCTATGAAGTGGTAAAAATGTAACAAATATTATCCATTTTTGAGAGACGCGAGCGCGGTCCGTCTTTACGCTGGCTAGTTCAAAGCGGGAGTGAGTGTCTATCTATCACAAATGGCGGACGGAAGCTATATCTAGTACTATTCTATGGTTAGTGCGGGAGGGGAGACGGGTATAGAAAGAGTGTGTTTCCGCGTCAAGAAATACAGCTTCTACATCGGCGCAACCATATGTGCTTTTATAGCGTAGTTATTAGGTGGAGTATTGAGTTTAGAAATGGAGAAAGGGACAAAGAGAGTTTTACTCAAGTTGATCGTGAGTAAGTTTTTAGAAAGCCAGATCATTACCAATCCAAGGGAGCTTTCCGCTCTTTCCTTCACTACCTGCCAGTTTGAGCCCCATACAACTAGTGCAGTATCATCCGCGTAAGTGAAGGTTCTTGTATAAGGGAGAGCCATGGTACAGAGATCATTTACATAGATCTGGAACAACGTAGGGCCCAAAATACTCCCCTGTGGGACGCCAGTAGTAACAGCAACCTCATCGCTCAAGTCATTTCCAATTTTCACTCTCTGTTTTCTATTATTTAGGTAATTCCCAAAAATCTTGAGAGGAAGACCACGTATCCCTAGCTTTTCCATTTTGTCCAGCAAAATTGGCGCAGAGACTGTGTCGAACGCTTTGGAAAGGTCTAAAAAGATGCACAGACACCTGTTGTTGGTGTCCAAGTTCTTGACAACTTCGCTAGTCAAATCAATCACGGCATCTTCAGTGGAAATACCTGAACGAAACCCGTACTGATTTTTAGCCAGAATATCAAATGTTTCTAGGTAATTTTTAAGTGCTTCGTTGAGAATTTTTTCCAGAATTTTCGACATTGCAGAGAGAATAGAAATAGGTCTATAGTTGTCGACGCAGTCCCTGTCTCCACTCTTGTGGACCGGATCTATGATGGCCTTCTTAAATACCTCTGGGAATACACCCGAACTTATAGCAAGGTTGCAGATGTGAGTTATAGGGGGGATAAGTTTTTCTTTGCAGAGCTTTAGAACACGAGCTGGTATACCAGCCCACCTAGTAGCACAATTTTGCCTTAATTGAGAGATTATGGTTTCAACGTCAGAGTCAGTCTCCTCCAATAAGACCATTGATGTAAGTGTATTTACAGGTGAAAAGAAACGCAAAGGGCCGCTTTCATTCTGTCATTCAACAGCGATGGTGGTCATTTCTATCTTAAAGGCTGTTTCACTTATTAACTGTTATTAGGCAAACCGTATCGGTCTACCGTATGGTAAATTATGCTTTACTATTAAATAATGATGATGATTCGTATAAATTATATGATAGTAAATAAACGTAGGTTTGATTATAGAAATTAGCAATAAATTCTTTCATAGTCATCAAATCGATAGAAGCGACACTATTTACTCCCAACTCTATTATAGTGAACTCGCTTGAAGCTCCCGGTACGGTAAGCAACATTTCGGTAGAAAACGTTATTATTCTTTGGCATAACTATGTTCCGGAAAACATGTTCTAATTATCACGTTATATCCGGAACTTGGAAAAACGTGAACAACGAACTAATTGGGTTTTATTATTAACGAAGACATAACAGAATATTGCGCACATACTTATTATGTAGTTATGTTCTTAATAGGATGTTCTGATCTTGTTGTAGATAATAAAATGTATCATATAAATAGGGCAAGGATTATTCGACCGCTTCCTGTGCCGCCTATTGTAACAGTATGGAAAATCAAAAACCCAGTTAAGTGCGAGTCGGACTCGCGCACCGATGGTTCCGTAACTTAGCTACATATACTTTGAATACGTTGACTTAGAAATTAATATTTTGCATAGTTTCAAGACGTTATCGACTTAAATATATGGTTTAAATTTCAACTTGATACCTCTTCCACATATTTCTGAGAGAAAGTTCTTGACAGACTAACAGACAGACTGATAGACGGATAGACGGATAGACGGATAGACGGATAGACGGATAGACGGATAGACGAATAGACGGATAGACGGATAGACGGATAGACGGATAGACGACAAAGAAGTGATTCTATAAGGGATCCGTTTTTTTGCCTTTTGAGGTACGGAACCTAGAAAATGAATCGTTGAAACTGATACAGTCAGTGTCAGAACGATTTTGACTACAAAGTCTGCATTTATTTTTGGATTAATAGCAAGTCCAAATATTTTAGTGATTTACATTGTATTATTGTCCGAACTAAAGGAGTGTCGTGTGTACACTAACTATATGTCGTGTGTATAATAACAATCAGTCAACAGGAAGGGAGGTATCAAGGCATTAAGATAATTTCAAGTACTTTGTTCGGATATGATGCTGACTGTACCTACGTGCATAACTTCCAAACGACTGCAGCAAACTTGATAATTCTATTTTTGTGTTAGTATTGTCAAGGCAATGTTTTTTATAAATGAAAATTTCACATAATCATGGGATTAATTAGAATTTCACGAGAGTGGAGCCGTTTTAGCCCCGGAGGGTTAGGCAGAGGTGAATTAATACCCATATTTCACCAATCCCTATTGCCGTATTCCGGGCACTATTGTTGACTCGAGCCATGCATCTGAGGCTGAGTCTGGGCTGTATATATTTGTCTGATGTTAAACAGCCCTATCCCTTAGTCGCCTTGTACGACACCTCATGGGAAGAGATGGGGTGGTCCAAATTCTACTCTACCGGGAACCACGCGGTTTACATTTGATAAGTCTGCATTTTATTATACAAATTAATGTATTGTTTCATGTAAAAGACTGTAATTTTTTTTGTAATCAATTTTATTTCTGTTCTTTAATTTTTCCGAATGGCCGAACGTTTCCAACTGGTGTCGACAGAACGAATAATCTCATCAGATGATAGAGATTCACTAATCAGTATGACAGTTCATGAGCTCACTGCACAGTACATTTGTATACATGGCACTGTATATTTGCATTGGTTTGGGTCATAATATGTAAATGTTAACAAAAAATCTATCAGTTTATCCGTATTCCAGATCCCATAACAAAAAATAGTCAGATTATTCTTGCTTTGGCTCTAGAATTTCGTAAAATATTTTTTTAGAGACGCTGTAACCTTAGAAGGCCACAGGGTCTAGGAGAATAAATAAAAATACTAGACTATTGTATATTATATGTCCTGGCTCACAATTTGTCTCAGGGGTGAGTCCTAAGTCCTGAAATTGAGACGGCAACGGGCGAAGCCACGGTCCGGTCCTCGGGCTTGCGCTTCGTCTTCGGCTCAGAGCTGGTCTGGTCCATCTTTTATTAATTATTCTGGTCCCTCTAAGGTTACAACGTGTTCCATTGTATCCATTATCAATTTATCTATCTATTCTCATAATTCTATATGACGCGGTGGCAACGCTTCAGAAATTCAGTGGACATAATATAACTATATAAAAATCACTGTTAACATTCAATATATTTTTACTGTATGGATTAATTAACTAAAGTATTAAGAATAGTGGTTGCGCCGATGGTAGAATTTATATTTTTCGCTATAGTAATAGTTCAAGTCATTGACGCGGAAACACAGCTTCCTGCACCCATCTCCCTCCCGCGCTACCTTTTAGAGTGAGATAGCAATAGTTTCCGCACGGCTCAATTGTCAAAATAGACGATATTTTGCTTCGCAATTGAACTAGCCAGCGCAATGGCGGCGGCGCGCGCGTCTCTTAGAAATTAATAATGTTTGTTGGATTTTAACCGCTTTCATAGACCTTTACCGATCGGATTGTGCCTCTCGTGTGTCCCTCAAGTGATTTAGTGATGTGGGCGGCAGCTCCTGAGCCAGGAAGAGAAGATCGGTGCACCGGCTGCGATGAAAGCACGTGGCGTCGTGAAGGTTAGTGCATCCTCTCCTAATTTCTCGGGTTGCATTCATTGCCTAAACCACATCCGCGGCAACCCGATCACCTGTCTTGTTTGTTGTGTAAAGCGTCAATGGAACAGTTAACTTCACACCCCCGCGAAATACAGTCCACTAGCTCACGTGGCGAGAATTGCGCCACCATTCTTTTTGGTCCTTCGAGCCGGATCCTTAGCCGTAGTTCGTAATTTTGTTATTATTCTATTGGGAATAAACGCACCGCACCTAAATACCTAGTTATTTTAGTAGAAAACCCCGCATCTAGGCATTTAGGTTAGATTTTGTTGTCCGTTCGCCGCTGGCTCGCATCGTATCTACCTAATACATACATAGGTTAGGTACGTGTAATCGCATTTGTTATTATTCTATTGGGAATAAACGCACCGCACCTAAATACCTAGTTATTTTAGTAGAAAACCCCGCATCTAGGCATTTAGGTTAGATTTTGTTGTCCGTTCGCCGCTGGCTCGCATCGTATCTACCTAATACATACATAGGTTAGGTACGTGTAATCGCATTTGTTATTATTCTATTGGGAATAAACGCACCGCACCTAAATACCTAGTTATTTTAGTAGAAAACCCCGCATCTAGGCATTTAGGTTTCAATTAAGTTGTCCGTTCGCCGCTAGTTCGCATTTGTTATTATTCTATTGAGAATAAACGCACCGCACCTAAATACCTAGTTATTTTAGTAGAAAACCCCGCATCTAGGCTTTTAGGTTTAGATCTTAGGTATCCTAGACACCCTAGTGCATAGGCACAGTGTAATACCTAACGCATTTGGCTTTTGTTTTTATTTGTTTCAATCTCTAAGTTGTCCGTTCACCGCTAGCTCGCATCGTATTTACCTAATACGGTAGGTACACAGCTATACCTCGCTCGCATTCCTCTTATCGTATCAATCCTTGGTCGTAGTTTGGCATTTGTTATTATTCTATTGAGAATAAACGCACCGCACCTAAATACCTAGTTATTTTAGTAGAAAACCCCGCATCTAGGCAGGCTAGGTTTAGATCTTAGGTATCCTAGACACCCTAGTGCATAGGCACAGTGTAATACCTAACGCATTTGGCTTTTGTTTTTATTTGTTTCAATTAAGTTGTCCGTTGCCGCTAGCTCGCATCGTATTTACCTAATACCTACGTGGGCAGATACGTGACCAATACCTCGCTCGCATTTCATTCAAATTCATACGAAAGTATTTTAATTTGAATAGATATTACGCAATACTTAATCCCTGAAATAATAGTTGAACCTAGACAGCGACCATCGCGTAGGTACGATCTTGTTGCTATGCGCGTTAGTTCAAGCTTGCACTGGCAGTTATAAGTACCTACCTACCTACGGTTATCGCTCGCGCCGCGTCGCTGTTCTATAGGCACCGCTAAGATTAAGTCATCTCATTTGTTGTTTACCGCACTTTAGTTTGATATTTAATTGTAAACATGCCCCCAAAGGTTGGTAGTACCGATAGTAAAGTTCAACTGAAACTTTTATACGCTAAAAGAGAAATGATTTACTCTCGTGTACAATCGATTTGTGATAATGCACTTAAAACCTCTGATTTGGCTATTAGAGATTCGTTCTTATGTTCTATAGAAAACTTGGATAGTTTGCGCGCGGATTTCGAGTCTTTAGTACATGACATCAACGTTTTAGAGTTAAATTTAAATCCCGATTACTCCGTGAGTTATCAGGCCTTGTCGTCGTTTGACGATTTGTACTGTCGTATCAAACGCGTCGCTAGGAGTTTGGAGAAACCGTCTGACCGACCCAATCCCACTCGCGACCGACCTAAGTTGCCACCAATTCAAATACCCGAATTTGATGGTAACATTCGCAATTGGGGTTTATTTATAGATAGTTTTGAGAATACAATAGATAAGAACGTTTCGTTGACAGATCACGAAAAATTGCATTATCTCGTTGAAAAATTTACTGGTAAAGCTATAACCGTTTGCGCTGGAATTACGTTTAGTGCCGAAAATTATAATTTAATTTTAAATACTTTGAAAGCTAAGTATGAGGATAAAAGATCGGTAGCTAACGCATATTTGGATCAGATGTTTGACTTGATACCCATTACGGCATGTAACGATCAAAACTTAGAGAAGTTTCTAGATACTTTCGCATTATCTGTTCGTGCCGTAAAGAACCTAAAGATCGATGACCTCTGCGACTTCTTATTTTTGTATATGGGTTTAAAGAAATTAGATTCCGAAACCATTCGTTTATTTGAGTCGGATCATCGCGGCAATAAAATTCCTAAGTTCGAAGACTTAGAAAGTTTTGTTCGCGAGCATATAAAAATATTGCAACGCTCTTCATCGAAACATGAAGGCGCGAAGAAAGTTGTTAGTTCTGAACGCAAGATAGATGCCTCATCGAGGTCACTGAGGTTAACTCATACTTATGTTAATACCGCACCAGCACATGTACAATCACCTGTTTGCTCTTTGTGTAATACTCATCATTCGCAATTGTACAAGTGTCCGGGTTTCGTAAAATTATCGCCTAGTGATCGTTATAAATTTGTTCGCGCTAATAATTTTTGTTTTAATTGTCTCGGTACTAAACACCGCGTTGTTTTATGTAATAGTAGAAATAGTTGTCGCAAATGTTCAGCGAGACACCACACTTTGCTCCATTTTGAAAATAGTAACGCCGCATCCAATGTGAGCACAGTTGGTTCGTCGAGCGGTGGCACACCGTCGCATAGGTCGCCCGTGTCGGTGGCGCCTGCGCCACAGCCGCAGCCCGCGCTCGCGCGCGCTCCTGCCCGCGCGGGGACCGCTGCGAATGGCGTCGCCTTGTGTTCGTTGTCCGCTAGTGCTGCGCTCACTACTGTGTGTCTCGCGACCGCTCGCGTTATTATTGTTGATGCATTAGGTAAACCGCACATTGTTCGAGCGCTATTAGATGGCGCTTCGCAAAGTAATTTTATTACTCAAGATTGTTGTCAACGTCTTGGTTTCAATGTTAATAAGCGTTCAACCCACTCAGTGGTGAAGGGTTTTGGAGGTTTACAGTCGGCTGTTCATGGCACCGTTAGAACAAGGTTTGGATCTCGTTTTAATAATAATATTTGGTTTGACATGGATTCGCTCGTTATAGATAAAATAACTGAACAGTTGCCTACCGTCCCGGTTGACACGTCTTTATTAACAAAATTTAAAGACTTGCCTTTAGCAGATGAGACTTACGCTGTTCCTGGAGTCGTCGATATATTGATCGGCGCTTCGATTCTCCCGCACCTCCAGTTATCACGTAAGGTTCAAGGGGGACCGACGTACCCCGCTCCGCACGCCCTGGAAACAGTTCTAGGTTTGGTTATAATTGGTTCCGCACCCGCTTCTATAGATAGTTTTAGTCACTCGACTGCTTCGTTCTGTTGCACCGTCGAGCCGCCACTGGAGTCTACCATCCGCAAGTTTTGGGAAATTGAAGAGGTCAATGTCCCACCTATCCTAAGCCCTGATGACAAGATGGCTGAGGAGATTTGTTGTCGCACGACTACTCGTGATGAGCAGGGTCGTTATGTTGTCGCGCTCCCTTTCAAGGGAGATATTTTTTCGCTCGGTGGCTCATGTGTATCCGCTGAAAAACGCTTTCTTTGTTTAGAACGAAAGATGCAGGCGTCTCCAAAGTTGAAGCGGGCCTGTGATGAGGTTGTTAACGAATATTTAGATAAAGGTTGCATCTCATCTGCGCCTGCGGATACTGGCGGGACCCAGCCTTCGTACATTATCCCGCACCACGGAGTTATTAGAGAAGATAAGCTTACTACTAAACTCCGCGTAGTTTTGGATGGCAGTGCTAAGACTAGCACTTCCGTGTCGCTTAATGACATTTTGTATTGTGGTCAAAATCTTTAAGGTAATTTATTTGACATAATTGTAGATTTTCGCATGAATATTAGTAGAATTTTAGCTTTTTCGGACTCAACAGTCGCTTTGTGTTGGGCCCACTCTTCGCCCCATCGTTGGGACACATTCTTCGCTAATAGAGTGGCAAAATTCAATCTGAATTAGCGCCACAAAATCTCTTTCACGTTGCTGGCACCGACAGCACAGCCGATTGTCTCTCTCGTGGATTGCTTCCTTCGCAAATTTTAGATCACCCGTTATGATAGAGATAGATGGCGCTCGCTGTCACGTTCACATCGAGTCCGTGTTATTTATTTCAAATAAATATAAAAACAGCAAATAAAAGTGTACCGGCTATATAAAAATGTTTAGAACTATGTAATAGTTTAGTGACAATGTTATCTAGTGAATTGTGAGACAAACACCGAAGAAATTTGCGATTGAAATAACCCGACACACTATATCATTATAAAGTGTTAAACAATAAAAAGTCGGTCAATATACCAATTTATATCAAAACTGTATAACTATAAAGTGACCCAGTGCACCAAATAAGTGAATAAATAACAATAAAAGTGAAAAATAAAATCATCGTCTGTTCAAACTAACAGACTTCTCGTGTACTTAAGTGCAAAAAATATTTGCAGCATGAGTCATACTACGGAACTACTCAATACTAAGTACAATAGTAGTGCACTGATTTGGTAACTAAACTACATTACTTCGTGGCGTGTTGGATAGCGTCGCCGGTAAAGTTGATTATGCATGGTCGGGGTTTCAAATCTCCTCAAAGAATATTGTTTTTGAAAAAATAACAAAATTTATAAAAATTAACCAAAGAAAATGGAGAATGTAACTATACGAAATAAGATGACAAAAACTCAATCGGACACAAACCTATCACATATGGCAACACAAGATATATTATTAAATTCTACTATGTTGGACTCTAGTATTATAAGCATGAAGAGTGCAACACAATATTATACTGAACAATCAGTTGTTGACGAACTTAGAGAAGAAATTAATATAATTAAGGAACAATTGAAAAGTGCTGATATTGAAATTGAGAATTTAAACCGGGAAAACACACTACTAAAACAGGACATACAGGCTCAGCAACGACAAATTGACTTACTTAAAAAAAGTAAGCTGCGCTACTCCACAGCGAAAGAATTTTTCTACACCCATGTCTACTAGAATACTAAACATGAGGGTAAACACTCCTCGACATTCTCCTCTACGTCTTACAAAAAGCGTCTGTATGAACACATTAAGCACTATACAAACAGGACGTTGTAACACACAAATACTACAACAAACACAAAGCAGTTACGCAGCACACACCAAGTTCCAACCACCAATTAATTCCAGTGTAAATAAAATGGAAACACAATGCCCATATATTGAGGGAGCAAGAGCACAGCACAAGGTAGTCATTCTCGGTGACGGACAGGGACGAGGGCTACGTAATATATTACAGAATCTACTGGGAACAAAATACTCAGTGGTATCATACATAAAACCAGGCGCTGTACTGAGTGAGATCCTTCAACAATCCAGTAATGAGATTAGTGTACTGACGAAAAGTGATTATGTAATTGTAATAGGAGGCTGCTGGGAAAAAAACCCTCATGATATTGACATCAACCTGCATCGATGGCTAACCTCAACCACCAATACGAACGTCATCATAAGTGAAGTACCGAAAAATAGGTTTTTAAATGAAGCTAAATTAAATTATCAACTAAAATTTACATGTAACAAGTTTAAAAATGCACTGTATATGAATATGAATTATTCTAGATTCATACCAACTAAACGACACTATGTAATTAATCTTGCAAGGTCATTACTAAAAGAAATATTATGTTTAGACTACCACTTTCAAGTAGCAAACTATGAGCAAACGCTACAAACTAAAAATAAAGTTTTTGTAGATAAATGTACACAGGTGAATTTAGATGTTGAACTAAACCTGACAGAAAATAATGCAAATAATAATGATAGCATAAATGAACCCAGTAATGATCATGACGATGTTCCTAACCTTAGAACTAATTTATTTCGTGTATAACGTTGTTACGATCCTTCATCAAAATATTGATAATATTGATAAATCTGACGCGCTCTATGTTAGTATTAATAAACTCAATACGCAAAACATATATATTGACATCCTATGTATAACTGAACACAACATGATTAAGGGCGATGAGGTCTATCTTACAATACCGGACTACCAACTAGTTTCTTATTATATGAGGAATAGTAGACACGGAGGATCATGTATATTAATAAAAAACCACCTGAAATACAAACTGCGTAATGACATATCAGAACTCTCGATCCAGCATGTTATAGAATGCTCTGCTATCGAAATACTAGAACATAAAATTATTGTTATATGTATATATAGACCACCTGACTATAAGGTGAATACTATAAGTAGTTTCTTTGCAGTGATGTGTAGAATGTTGAGCAGAGTATCCCTAACTAGCAAAAAAATTGTTGTCTGTGGAGATTTTAATATTGATATTTTGGAGCAAAATAAATTATCTAGAGAATTTGTAGAATTTTTGATGACATTTAACTTAAAATTACAATTTAAACAAATAACTAGGTTCGCAACTAAGACCTGCCTAGACAATATAGCCCATAATGTCAGAGCGTGCAAGGGTACTATTGAGGAACTAGCGCTATCAGATCATAACGCACAAATTATCGAAGTTCCGGTCAAAAAATCCTGTGCTCTGAAATATTGGTATAGAACAAAACGAAACTACCCCAAGGGTAACAGAATGATATTTGTTAGATATTTAAAACAACTCACCAATAATGATGTCTATAGCTATATGGGTGCAAATGATGCTTATAACAAATTCCATGAAAACTTTGTTATGTTGTACCAACTATGCTTTCCAATAATAAAAATTCGTATTCATAATACAGCAAGACCAAAATGGATGTCGCGCGGTATAAAAATGTGCAGCAAACGTAAAACTCAACTCCTGTGGCAGTACAGGAACAATAAAAATCAAACGAATAAAAATGCATTTAAAATGTACGCAAAGAGATACAAATCCGTAATAAGATTGACGAAAAAATCACAAAATGATTATCACATTAGGTCTGCATCTAACAAAAACAAGGCGACTTGGAAAGTAATAAATGAGACGAAATATAGATATCCGACCGAAACTATAAATCAAATAATAACTAATGACACTATAATTGATAATCCTATAGACATCTCCAAATCATTCAATAATTTTTTTCTTGACATAAATAATTCTGACATTGATAACTGTAATCTTAATTTTAATCCACCTAATAGTATATCAAACAAAATAACATTTACTTGTAATTCAATCTTTTTGACACCGACTATCGCAGAAGACATATACAAAATAATTATAAATTTAAAAAACTCGAACAGTACTGGTTTTGATGACATTTTGACTTGCATCGTCAAGGATACTGCCCATATTATATCTGAACCCTTAAGCTATATTGTAAATCTATGTATAGAACAAGGCATTTTCCCAGACAAACTAAAAATATCAGTTATTAAGCCGATATATAAAAAAGGTGATAGGAAAAACATGAGTAACTATAGGCCGATATCTTTAATACCTATATTCGCAAAAATATTTGAAAAGGTGATACATAAAGGACTTTATACTTTCTTTGAAAACCAAAATATTTTTACACAATGTCAGTATGGGTACAGAAAGTGTAAATCTATAAATGTAGCTATATACAACTTCTTAAGCAAAGTAATGAATAACATAGACAATGGACTACCAGCTGTGGCATTATTTATGGACATGTCAAAGGCTTTTGATCGTGTCGATCATAGTATACTGCTAAATAAAATGTATGCATATGGTGTTAGAGGTAATGTGTACAATTTAGTAAAATCGTACCTTACGGGCAGACAACAGTATACGGAAATAAAATGGGTCAATCCTCTAACAAAAACCGAAGAAATCAGTACGTCTGAGACTAGTACTACAAAATTCGGTGTTCCACAAGGGAGTATCTTGGGCCCTCTGCTCTTCCTCATATACATAAATGACATGCCATTAATAACACAACATGACATTACGCTATTCGCTGATGACAGTACAGTACTTTTTAATAATGACAATACAATAAATTTAGAAACTGACATTAATCAATCATTGGTACAAATTATGGACTGGCTTAAGACAAATAATCTAACAATCAACATTGACAAAACCAAAATAATGAACTTCAAAATAAGAATTAATAGAACAGAATCTTTAAAAATCCATTACCTGAACAATGACGTTGAAGAAGTTAGAAACCACAAAATTTCTAGGGTTGCATATAGACAATAAAATAAATTGGAAACTTCATTTAGAATATGTGTGTAAAAAACTGGCCCAATTCTCATATGCTCTTCAGAAATTAAGGAAGGTAGCAAATACTCCTACCTTAATAACAGCCTACCACGGCTATGTTAGCTCAACTCTCAGGTATGGGGTAATATTCTGGGGTAACAGCACTGACCACGAACGTGTGTTCATAGCCCAAAAACGCTGCATAAGAGCAATGTTTAATTTTTATGCACCTGAATCCTGTCTACCATATTTCAAATCGATGAAATTATTAACATTTCCATGTATATACATACTCGAGGTTGCAATATTCGTGAAAAATAATCCAGAATTATTTGAATATCGTACGCGTGCACGGCATCAAACTAAACTACATATAGTTGCTAGTAAAACGCAATTGATGCATGAGAGCGTCTTTTGCCTGGCCCCGCGGATTTTCAATTGTATACCAGAGCATATTAGAACTGTATCTAAGCTACAACTATTTAAAAAACAACTCCGTGACCTGTTAACAGAAAAATGCTATTACTCTGTGAAAGATTTCCTAACAGATGGGACATTACAGCAGTACAAGGTGCCCTAGTTGTGATGTGGTCGGTTCATACAGTGTTCGATATAGGTAAATTTTTATTTTGACATAGTAAATTAATTATATCTTGACATCATAATATTGAATAGACATTGAAATCTAAAATGACATTATAAACTGACATCATCTACATTATTTCTATTCTATCTTAATATTGTTCTTATTAATATTATTGACATTGTTAATTGAAATTGAAGGAATTTTGAAATGACTATTTGTAACGAACGAATGAGTTTTGAACGATAACACATTTACTGATTTAGCTATTAGAATTGCATGCCTACTATGGTAGAATATGGCGAAACTATGTACCTACTGGATATAACACCTTTATGTAACCCATATTTGTAATGAATGAATGAATAAATAAATAAATAAATAAATAAATAAATAAATAAATAAATAAATATGGTTTAGTGGACCGTCCTGGATTCATGCCGCGTTAGATAAGTGGCCAGTTAGTCAATACAATCCCACTACGGTTTCCGAACCACCCGAGGAGAAGAAGCACTCGCTTGTTGTGTCGGTCCCGCGTGAAGAGTCCCTTATTTGTTGTTGGCTAATCGCGTCTCGTCTTGGTCGAGACTGTTGCGTTGTGTTGTTTATGTAGGCCGATTTTTGAGAATTTTATCTACGCGCGGTCATATAGAGTTGACCGGTGATTTAAGTACGCAAAATATTTGCCCGCAATAGATGTTAATGACGATAGAATGCACCTTCTAACTCGTCACGCTCTTTTAGATAAATTAGTCCAATCGTTTTGGAATCGTTGGAGAACCGATTATTTGCACACGCTGCAATCGCGTCAAAAATGGAATACTCCATCTAACCCAATTACTGTAGGTACGGTGGTAGCCCTTATGACTGGGAATGCGCCTCCTTTGCATTGGCCTCTAGGAGTAGTAGAAGAAGTTCTTCCCGATTCCCGCGGGATAACTCGTGTTGTACGGGTTAAAACCGCAACCGGATCGTATCTGCGCTCGGTTGTTCGCCTCTGCCCTCTGCCTAGCCAGCAGTAGGCACGAGTTCAAATCTAGGTTTATATTTTAGTTGTTATTTCCCAAACCTAGATTTAGATTAGACTTTAGATTTGTTCCGCATTTTTCGTTTTGAAGGTAACCCTTCAAGCCGGGGGGAATGGTTGCGCCGATGGTAGAATTTATATTTTTCGCTATAGTAATAGTTCAAGTCATTGACGCGGAAACACAGCTTCCTGTACCCATCTCGCTCCCGCGCTACCTTTTAGAGTGAGATAGCAATAGTTTCCGCACGGCTCAATTGTCAAAATAGACGATATTTTGCTTCGCAATTGAACTAGCCAGCGCAATGGCGGCGGCGCGCGCGTCTCTTAGAAATTAATAATGTTTGTTGGATTTTAACCGCTTTCATAGACCTTTACCGATCGGATTGTGCCTCTCGTGTGTCCCTCAAGTGATTTAGTGATGTGGGCGGCAGCTCCTGAGCCAGGAAGAGAAGATCGGTGCACCGGCTGCGATGAAAGCACGTGGCGTCGTGAAGGTTAGTGCATCCTCTCCTAATTTCTCGGGTTGCATTCATTGCCTAAACCACATCCGCGGCAACCCAATCACCTGTCTTGTTTGTTGTGTAAAGCGTCAATGGAACAGTTAACTTCACACCCCCACGAAATACAGTCCACTAGCTCACGTGGCGAGAATTGCGCCACCAAATAGATTATAAGAAGTGTGTAGGGGTAATTATCGCCCCTATGAGGGTGAAAATATCTGCTTAAATGTAAAGATAACAAAATCCTTCTTGCATTCTTACCAATTATAATTGTTCAATTAGGTATGTGTTTATGTCTAAGTATTGTTTTATGTTCGAAATATATCTATATAACAACTAGACAAGATGGCGGTCCAAAAGTTAGAAATAACATCGTTATGGAAATATAATTTCTCGTAGAAACCAAATATACTTCGTCCAAGTTCCGGACACTATTCCCGCTTAAAGACAATTTGCATACATCACTAACTTTTTACTCTATTTCGTGGAAGATACTCCTTTGTTTCACACTTTTCGTGCGCTATTTTATGTATATTGGGGATGGAATTGACTTTTGGCTTTTAACATACAAAGAGAATATAGCTTGCCAGTTTAACTTGTAGGTAACTTTGGTTGGGTACAATAGCTTCGATAGTTACATTCACATTGGTACCTTTGAACATTTAGAGTAAGAGCTGTTTAAAGTACATTGAACTCATATTGAGAACTCACTTGTACCTTTCAACATTATTTTTAATTGTTATATATATATATAACAAGGCAGGTCTACTGACCGGTTTCATCTTACGGTATCCTCAAAGGTTTACAATGTTTGTAAACCTTTGAGGTTTATATTGCAGGAGCCAAATCTACTTCGTCCAAGTTCGGGACACTATTCCCGCTTAAAGTCAATTTGCATACATAACTAACTTACAATCTATTCTTAATACCTACTTTAATTAATCCATATGGTAAAAATATATTGAATGTGATCATTATTTTTTAAATAGTCATATTATGTCCATTTAATTTCTGAAACGGTGCCAACATGTTATTCAGAATTATGAGAATAGATGAATAAATTGATAACGGATACAATGGAACACGATGTAACCTGAGAGGGTCACAGGGTCCCGGTAAATAAATAAAAGATGGTATCTAGACTGAGGAGGAATAGGACCAGACCGTGGCTTTTTTTCTCAGATAAACACTGTCGTCTTTGCATCTTAGGACTCACCCCTGAGACTAATTGTGGGCCAGGGCATATTCAATAGTTTAAATACCATCTTTTATTTATTCTTCCGGACCCTGTGACTCTCTAAGGCTACAGCGGAAGCGAAAAAAATATCCTCAAGGAAAAGTACAAGTGAGTTCTCAAAATGTGTACTCTTATCAAATTGATGATGCCTTGAGTAATTAGTATACTTGCAAAACACACAAAACTCGTGAAACATATATGGCTATTGTCTCTACCTACCCCGGAGGAAGAAAGGCATGAGTTTTTGTAGTATATGAGTGTACAGATATATTTTTATATGTATGATCGATCAAACCTAGATAGGTTAGAAACTACCCTAATCCGACAGAGTCATCCACAAAGCCAAAAATAAGTAAGTTGTAGAAGAAAAAAACTTTCTTCATACATTTCTCTGAAGTCTTTGAGCAAGGACAAAACAGAGGTACTGTATTTTCTCCTTAAAAGCATGTCATCGAACCCGCTGCATTTCCTTTAGCTGACATCTCCACCATTAGGGTGAGCCGGCAAAGTATCGGCAACAGTAATATTTTACGTCGAAAACCTTTTAAATCGTAAACATCAACGCCTTGTTGTGAGAAAAACCAACTTGCGGTCGGCACGAGTAATGAAGTTTTAAGATTTATGTTTTTGAGAAAATGGCGGCGGCGGGGAATTCTGGCCATGTTATACTTTTTCAAGTACACCTGCCGAGTTTTTGTGTTTGTAAAAACATGATAACAATTACAATTAAATAAGCATTTCGAAAAGGGTTCGAAAGGGGACGTCAGACATATGTATACGTAGGGTCTGATTATGGGTTCAAATCCGGTCCTGAATGTTGACATTGTTCAATTTAAATTTATAGTAATCCATATTGCCATACCGAAATGATTGCATCTAGGCTCTGAATCAAAAGTAACAATACTATTTGTGTTTTATCGAATTGAACAATTATCGTGATTTTCATTTATCTGACAGGAAGGCTTTGACTCATTCAATAACTAGACCACTGATGCCATATCTTCCCAGTTTCAATATTAAAGTGGTGGAGTGATGAACGAAATCAAATGCCTTGCTTAAATCTAGGAACAATGCTGTAGTTGGTATATTAGCCTTAATGTTACCTACTATATCAATACGATAGGCAATAGGTTCATCCCCTAATACGTGGGACCGAATTCAATGATTGGTGAAAGGTGGGTGTTAATTCACCTCTGCCTAACCGTCCGGGGATAAAGGCGTGATTATATGTATGTAAGAAAGAAAGAGCCATTTATTATACACACACACACACCCACATAAAAAAATCCACTATCGGAACATAAAAAAAGTAAGTAAAACACAAACAGTAACAGTGTTTGTATGAATATATGTATGTATATATGTATGTATGTATATCAATATCAATATTTTTCGTATCCATGTTTTCTATATAGTAGATTCAAAAAAATAGGTATAGATGTAAGCTTGCGCATCAAGTTTTGCACTAAATAGTATTCTAATTAGGTATGTATAATAACTGTTACTTAAAATTGATAATAAGGAAAATATATATAACCTAGAAAATAAAAAAGATATGAAAATGACTCTGTCTGTCTCTCTATCAGTCTGTTATGCTTTCTCGCCTAAGCTACTTTGATAAAATAGACCTTGGCCAAGGATATAGGTTGTTTGCTTGAAATAACTGACGCACACGCGGGCAGAACAGCGGGTAATAACTAGTTAGTAGTTATGACCGCTAACGGCATCCAAATATGTATTGACGAAGTACTCACCACTATAGTAGTGACACAGGACTTCGTCATGGCATCTACCATTAATCAGCTAGGTGGGGACCCCATTCAGTCATTAAAGTACATACATGATAAATTATAGTAGTTTTATTAATCTAGTTTTACAAGACTAGACGTCTAAAAAACTCATTAAAACATTTAATAGCATCCACAACAAGTTAAGTATGGGAGTTAACATTAAACAGACAAGACAATTTGGATAATTATCAGTTTTAAACACTCGTTGTACGAAGCAATTAGCCACAGGCGCGGCCGCCGGGCGGGCGGGGCAGTCCCACGTGCGTCCCTGTAACCTCCAAGTTTAAAATGAATGCAAATCAAAGTCCCGTAATTAGTCATTCCGGATATTTAAATTTGGAATATAAATATTCCGAAAGATACTTAACGGTTTCGAATACTTGCGATTAATTTGAAGAAGTGTTGGTAGATGTTAAAAAAAAATTATTTTTGCTACTCAATCACAGCAGAACAGCTGAAAGGATCTGGATGATATATTTTGATATAGTCTGGAATCCCAGGAGTAGGTTTAGGTTGCGGGAACGGACTTAGAACTCGACTCCAGCGAATTCAAAAGCAGCGAATAACGGAACATATATATTCACCATAATGAATCTTGTACTGCTTTTCACTTCAGATTGGTTGCCAAAAACTCGTAACTATCACCTATTTTACAAGAACATTGAATGTTGCCATAAACATAACAAAACGACTCTGGAAAAAGAAACACGCGACCTACTAACGATCGAACGCTCCAGTCAACCCGCAGCATTATTCGAATTCGGAAAATCAAAACCAAGAAAGGATAAGGTTGTTCGATAATTGAATATTTGTATGGAATATTTGAAGATATGAGCTGAATAGATTTCCGTTACGATGTGCCCTCGAACGCATCGTAAAGTATTTGCGTAACGGTTACGCACAGTGGATTCGTAACCACATTCTAGGGGTACAATGTGCTGATTCAAATTTATGTTTTTATTTACGAAACTGGAAATCAAAATCTTACACACATACGATATAAAAACAAACATAGTTACAAATTTCTTATATGAGCTAACTTTTAAACTTTCTTCTTTTTTTTTAACTTTTAAACTTAGGTATCGCAAGACATCATTGCTTCTGAGCAACAATTTACCTACAGCTTTTTGTAACTATCATACCAACAGTTAATTTCAAAAAGCTTACTATTACAAGATATATAGGTAAGTGTCAAAATTCAATTTATCTACTTCCTCCATTTCGTACTCAACCTCCATTTTTGTTCTAAATAACTTGTTTAGGAGGACGCAGAAGTTATTGACATTTTATTTTCGCAAATAAATATTACATATGGCGGCGGCGAGCTCCTACATAGATCTTCTAAAATAATGTACTCACGATTTCAAATTCAAAATATTCCGGATTCTACTACGTACCTAACTGTGTAAACATTGTGCCATGGCCTGCAACTTTAAACACAACCTTTTATAGCCTTCATACGTTTTAGTAAATTCACTTTTGTTTCACTGAATAGCTCTCCAGTCAAACACAGCGTTATATGAGTGGTACGGTACATTGTGTGTAGTTTGTAAACCGCTTACGGTAGTTAAAACTGTTGGCTAATGCCAAACATTTGGGGGTTTTACCTGAAAAGTTTTACGGGACTTTTGTAAATCGGTATTTGTGGAGAGTTCGATAGGACTTTTTACAATTTTCAATTTATTATCTCGTTTTTTTGTCACTAATGCAAAAGTGATGATGAATCGGATTGAATTCATTTCGCTTTTCTTCTACCAGTATCAGTACAGTCTACCTGTGGATTTGGATGAACTTCGATATTTTCTGTATTTTTTTTTTATACAACTTAGGTGGCAGACAAGCACACGGCCCACCTAATGGAAAATGGTTACCGTGACCTATGAACGTGTGTAACACCAGTGGAGTCACATCCGTGCTGCCAACCCTATAAGAACAGAGATTTTGTGCCGTCAGTGTAGAGGACAAAGCAGGACAAGCCTTTGGTCATCCCACTGACAGCACAAAAACTCTCCAGTAAGCTCTGGCTACCCTACTCGTCACCAGGAACCTGTGAAGCAACTGCCATCTGACCTCCACAACCCAATGGCGATAACGAAGCAGTACAGTTAGACCAGCACCCCGAGACTAGTGACAATTCGATGACCGGCATATTGTAGAATAGAATCGTCGTCAACGCATGTCATAAACGTCAAATAAATAAATAATAAATAAATATTCCACGACATTCTACACAACGCTAACTAGACCCATGGTAAGCATAGCTTAACTAGCCTGTGTTATGGGATCTAGAATGCGGATAAACATACTTAGATACTTTTTTTTTGTAAATACATACATATCATATATAGGAACACCCAGACCAATGCAAATATACATATTCATGCATCCAAATATTTGCACTGAGCGGGAATCGAACCCGCACCCCCTGCATAGCAGTCGAATGCTCTACCGCTAGGCTACGGAGGTCGTCATCATATATTCGTCATTCTATTCTACAATACCCCGACCAACGAATTGCCACTTGTATAGAGGGGCTGTTGTTGGACTTTTATTTTCTCTAACTACCCGTAGCGACTACCATAGAGTCCATAGATATTGGTATAACAAACGGGGCCGACGGTTTAATATGCTCTCCGAGTAACAACCAGACTAATGCAAATACCGATATGCATGTATACAAATTTTTGCACTGAGCGGGGATCGAACCCACGCCTTCTGCGTGGCGACCGCGTTCACTACTGCCACAGAGCATTCCATTTCGCGCTATGCAGCCCAAAGCAGGCATACTTGTAAAAGTGCGAATACATACATACTTAATAAGTTGTGTGGTAAATACATCCATGCGCCAGGCCAATGCAAATATATATCTAGATATTCACAAATAATTGCAAGCAGGAATCAAACCCACTACAACTAATTTAGCAGTCGAACGTTCTAACACTATGCCACATAGATCGTCTCCTACAAAAAAACTTAGAAACCTGAGTGCTTCCTTATGTTTACAATGGTAAGTGGCAACTGCCAATTCCCGCTATTTCAACGATGTACACTATAGCCTTGCAATTTTCAGACTGAGAGTTGGTCCGATTCCAGCAGTACAAAATTTTATACAGTACCCTAATGGCTTGTATAAAGTCTGACACATAATGGTTTAGCTAGTGGTTTTATAACCATCATCTGCTCATCCGTTAATTTAAAATTTAATGTAAAGTTAATTTCCACCATAATTATTTTTAGAATTTTTGGGTTTTTTTTTATATAGAACACGTCAATTAGACTTCGCCTTGCCTGATGGCAAAGTCTCAGAGAAGAGGGTCACCATTACTTACACATATCGTGTGACAATGGTGACACTCAGCTTGATGATGAGCTTGCTTTTTCACGCCCCATTTAAAGGACCCGGGACTGTAGGAAGGAGGAAACACGTGAGCTGGTAATGAATTCCAGACCTTAATTTTATTAATAAATTATAATACAACACTCAATAGGTATCGGTAATCAAACAAAGAAAAGGTTGATAAATCAGAGAAGAAAAAGATACTAATGTTTTATCTTTGCCTACGTATAGTTAACTTTTCTATAGACAATAATATAAAATCTATCCCTTTTCTAAATTTCACTCAGATCCACTCAAATATTCAAGCGTGAGTGAGTAACAAAACATCCAAACATCTGCACACACATGTTCACATTCATATTTGTAATATTAGCAGGATTACACATCCCAATATCAGCTTACCTTCACAAAATCAAGATCATTAACTACTGAGTACCTGCCTCCATCCACGATTCTGTCCCCAAGCATACTGCAAACATACTAGGTCTTAAAAACTATAACGGTATTATATGATAAGAGGATAGTGTAAACAGGATCTCTCTCACAAAGGTGTAAACTGTCACGTAGGCGGTATACGTCAGCGTTATCGTGTACAACGTGAATGCTATCTGCGGTGATTTACTGTCTTGCAAAATTTAATTAGGGCTGCCCTAGGGGCATCGCTTTACTACAGGTTGTATATATTATATACAGGATACAAGAATATTTAGATTTTAATAACATTGTTATGAATACATATTTAAAAATCATTACACATAGAACATACATATATTCGTGCTTGCAAATCCCTGAAGGTGTTGACAGGAGTGTCTTAACATCTACACATTTCGTCATTTATGATTTTTGGTCCCAGGTTATAGGGGGCGAGTCATGGGCTGTATGTTTTCTGATTTTTAAGCTATTGCATAGCTTTTATCGCGGGCCTTGAGCATGGGGACCGAATCCAGAAATTCCGTAACGAAAAAAACCTAACACCCCCAACTCCGAGCTCGCACGAATCGAGCCGAGCTGCTCCGAAGTAGCTCCGCTTAACGAAAGTAATTTATAATTGCATAAGTTGTTAGTTTTCAAATTCAAATTCAAATTCAGATTCAGACTCAGACTCAGACTCAGACTCAGACTCGGACTCGGACTCGGACTCGGACTCGGACTCGGACTCGGACTCGGACTCGGACTCGGACTCGGACTCGGACTCGGACTCAGACTCATTATTATTTATTATAATTGCATAAGTTCATAAAAAATGCTATGCAATAGCTTTACCGCGGCAGTCCCACACGTCTTTTTTTTAATCATCCCTCTAACTTATAAAAGTAAATGATTTGACTATTGAATATAATGACGTCACAATAAATTCTTTCATACAAGATTACTTATAACTAACCGTTTGACGTTTAGTAAAAAAATAACAAAAAAAAAAATATAATTTTACTAGTCAGTCAAATATCCAATGGAAATAAACCTAGCTCAATTAATTCTAACTATTCCGGATCATTCAACCAAATATTCACGCTTCATATCAATAATAGGATTCAGTTTCCAAAATGGCAAAGCTAAACTAATCCAGTCTAATCAGTATTAAATGTAGGAGTATTGGGTACGTGTGGAAATATAGCCACTGTCCCGTAAACGAAATGTCTCTATTCATTACGACACCGGTTCAATTTGTATCAATACTGTTTCACTATTCATATGTGAAAGCGGAATTCGATTTCTTCACTAATCTTACGCGTAAATTGTCTTTTGTGAGCCAGCGCTACTCAACAGTAATGGAGATTTATTTAAATTTCATTATAAGACAAGATGAGTTAAGATAACGCTATTGCGAGATAAAACAATCGTACGCGTATTTGCTAAATAATCATTTTAACATTTCAATTATGCTTCATTTGGTTAGATACTTTCCAACACACAATCTTGATGTGTCTCTTTAATACTCAGGTTTTATTTAAAAACTCAGTTTCATCATATTTTTCTGTTTAGAAATTTATTTTAACGAATAAAAACCGGAATCGAACAACTACTGGGTCAGTTAATAAGCCGGATTTATTTGTTAAAAAATTTGATGTACATAATTTTAATATATAAAACAAAAATTAACTTGTTTTACCAAAACTCAGGCTTCACAAATTTGGTAATTCGTTTGTAGGCAGCTGTATAAAAATAACATAACATAACATAAACTCACGCCTATATCCCCGAAGGGGTAAGCGAGGTACTAGCTAGCACCCACATTTCGCCAGTTTGTGTTTAGGTCCCAATGTAATAGGTGGCGAGCCTATTACCATTAACCGGGCACTTATAAACCTGCGATAAATACACACATAACTTCGAAAAGCATCGAAAAGTCATTGGTGTGTGCCATGATAAAACCTGGAATCGAACCCGAGACCTCGTCTCAGCAGTCCATTACCCATACCACTAGGCAACCGCGGTCTCTGTATAAAAATATGTAATAAAATTCCTCAGGATTTGATTGTGTCAATCAAATCCTGAGCAACTAAATTAATTTAAAATAGAAATGAAAAAAACTTTAATGAATAAAGGTTATAATAAAGTAGATAAGTATTTTGATGATGAAAATTCGTGGTCAACCTAAATCACTTGCTTGCTCGCACAGCATATAAATTATCATAAACCATATTTTAAAAAAAGATAATCTAGTTCTATAAGAGCTCTCTGATGTCCTTGCTGGTATCTTCTCAGTAGAACTAACCTACCGAATTAGCGAAAGTATCATTTTTCAATGGTTTATTTATGTTAGTTACAATTTCTATAATATTTCTTGACATAATTGTAAAATTTTGACTACATATGTGCTCTTTATGTGCCTAAACTGAATAAATGAAAATAATTCTTTGATTTTAATGTGTTTCTAAAAAAGTCGCTACAAGATTTACCTTTAGTTAAGTACTTAATCAAGCGGAGTACCTATAGATACGTTTATCCACAACAGCCATCAAGGCTATCCCTTCGCGCTCCAGTGCTAGTAATTTTCTCACTACATGCTACCTTTTTCCATGCCTTTTAACTTCTGGATGGTATCGAATAAGCTACCGGAGTAGGTAAACTCCAAACAATCAACAAAAGTATCGTCGTTAAGTACCAGTATCCTGTATTTTATACGTTTCGTGAGTGTCGGAAGCGTTGCTTCCTTTTCCTTTCCGTTCAATCTACATTTTTCCTCCCAGACTCTCTGCAGGTGGCAACATGTGAGTGACAACTCAAGTATTGCAATCGTTTACAGACTTCGGCAAGAACCAGCTTTAAGTTGGAGAGTTCTTAAACTTTTAAATTTAAAAAACGAACCTTCATTGTTATGCCGCTTTTTAACGGCTTTCATTATTTGGCTTTTTGATGATTGTATCCTAATAAAAATTAAAATAAAATGTATCAAAATAAAAATGCAATCTCCAATAAGTTAGTTACAATTTAATGTATAATTAAATGTGTATCGGATATTTAGTTTTCACCAACTGTCGAGATGCCGGTGAAGAACCCACATCGATCACTATGAAAATCTAATGTGATATATTTACGCCAATTTATTATTATATAGGTATAGTTTAGGTGCCTGATAATTTTATTGGGTAAAAAATACAATAAATTGTAGCAAAAATGAGAGTGGGTTCACGTCAATAGCGGGTGCGATTCGAAAAATAAATTTCTGAAACATATTCCTATTTTATTACAGTTAACAGAGATTTTTTAGAAACACACATAATGGTCTAACCACAAACTGAGAACAGAATGGTGAAATAAAACTCCGACAAAAACATTTAATATCGCTTGTGAAATTCCTAATAGTCAGCTCCGTTACCAAGACGAATGGGCATCGTTTGTTCCGGTTTGCTCCCATTAACCCTGCCTTTAAGATAGACTCAGGTCACCGTCCTCCTCTACAACTAATCCACGGCAGTGTTAATACCAATAAGTCGTGTTCTGAGAATTTATTGAGGTCAAAACATACCAGCAGCGGCGTAGGGTTGTAGATAAGACTGAGAGCTCGTAAATAAAAAGATTGAATCTTACCAATATAATATATGATACTGACAAGAAACCACTCGCCGATTCATATCATACTGAGATCGAGTATGGCTTTGCTGGCAAGGTTCTTGTTACTGGATTTTAAAATTGTTATCTTCCGTTTGAGTCAAGTATAAACATTCTAGCACATTTTATATAACAAATTTTAAACATAAACTAAGTATAACTCCTACTATTGGATAACAATGGCAGCATGGTTTGATATGTAAAGTTACACCCGTCTTTTTTACATCTCTCGCCATCTTAGTAAAAAATACCAGATGAAATCCAGCCGCGGATAACAGATTTTATAAATATAATTTTATTTATAAAATCTGTTATCCGCGGCTCCGCACGCGTGGATGTTGGTTATCGCGACAAAACATACCCTATGTCCTTTTTAAGGTCTAATCTACCTCTGTACTACATTTCATCAAAATCGGTTCTGCACTTTAGACGTCACGAAAGCGTTATGTACAAACAGACAGACTTACAAAATAGTTTTTCCTTCCCGGAACATCTACACTAACACTTAACTTCATGGTATGGTACTAAAGTTCAAATTTACTTCTAAGTATTATTATGAATCTTATGTATGGGAGTATATAAAAGAGTTGTTATTGAACTTTTTAGGTAATTTTTAGCGAAATCGGTTCAGCTGCTCTAGAGATTTGCGCTTAGCAACACATTTAGCGATTCATTTTATATTGTAGACATGAGATCAGGTAAATGACCTGTATACGTATACTTGAGGGAGTTTTAAGGTAGGTACTTACAGTACGAATCGCCGATATTATCTTGGCACTAGAACTGACATTCCCAGCATAACCGTTCAGCATCACGTACGGTCGTATACCCACGACGCTGCGAGCTCCGCTTTGAATCCCGCTAAGAAACGTTTATGACAGAATCACAAATGCATTTTTCGTGTCCTGAAAAAGTAGTGGAGCTCTCGCCTCGCGGGCGTTTCGTGCCAAGTTGTACGACATACTGTTCTGTTAAACTACCAACAACAATATTACCTACCTAAACTTTGACCTTTTGCAATCCTCCTTACTACCTATAGTACCAAAGTCGTACTAACACTTACCATTTGCGCATTTCTACTAGTCAGTAGCATCTATGCCGTTCACTGAAACCTTGTGGTCATAGACAATAGTGACGTAGTACTATATGATTGCCCGCGAAAAATTACGTTCCCATAGGTACCTTACCGGGATAAAAAGAATACCCATGTGCTAATACAGTCTGTTGTTCCCTCTACTAAATTACAGCTGGATCCATTCAGCCGTTACAGCGTGATTGAAAAACAAACATATAAACATATTCATTAGCTATTACCTTTGATAGAATAAGATAGAAATTTAAGTGAATCTGTAGTTCGATCGGGCTGTGTGTTCCTCGTTACCGCAGCAATAGTTAGCCTGAAATACCTTTCATTTCTCCGCCATACCTTTCTTTTACATGCCAGTTGGAATTGTGGTACTTGTTGGTTGAAGCTCAAAGGTAACCGAAAAAAGAACCAACGAATTCATTAAAAATCGCAGGCGCAACGCTCTAAACCTGGCTTATTCTGCTTTGATAACTCATGTACAAAATCTTTTCCGTCAGGATAATTGTCACAGAGTGAACAAAGTTCGTAAGTGTTTACTACTCGACACGTTCTAGAAAATGTGAAAATAAAATTCTATACTTGGTTTGTTTAGGTATTTAACTAAAGGTAAACGAAAGGTAAGACGTCCCCTAGTCAGATGGATGGACGACCTGAAAAGGTGGCTGGAACAGACTGGAACTGGATGCGGAAGGCAGAGGATCGGCACACATTGGGAGCAGCCTATGACCAGCAGCGGACTACGGTTCTGATTGATTAAAACAAACTTATCCTTGTGGTGATGGAGATAGAAAACTATTATCACCACTCCATCTCATCTGAAGGGTGTCGTGAATAGGTGACTAACGGAAAAATACGCCGACGATATCATTAGACGAAAACTCGAAATAAAACCATCGTACTAACCCGCCTGGCCAACGTGGAATCAGTAGGCTAAAGAGTCCCAACATTGGGTTGGCAGCCATGAACTGCGATAGTTTAAATTGATTGAAACAATCGTGATGTGACTTTTTACATGAACATATCATCATCATCGCATCCGAAGCCTATCTCGGAGTACGGGGTCCGCTGGTTCAACCGCGATGCGACTTCAATAAGCATAAACCTTAAGCTAATAGCTCGATGGTTTTTCATTTTTAAATTAAGTTAATATTCTAAAGACTAAATTCTAAATATTCTAAAGACATAATATCAAGATATTTTACTTTTAATTAAACACCTAAACAAACGGGTTATAGAAAATATAAATACGCAAGTAAATCTAAACAAATAAAACAAATTGAATCTTAAAATAACAACTCTTTTTAAATCTTCATATAAAAGCACACTTGGTAGGTACATAAAAAAATTTTGTCTTGACTAAGGACATCGTTCATTTTGGTCCAAAATTGAACGTGCCGGCCAAAGAAAAAAAATGCAATATTCCGTTAGAGCTTATGCTCACTAGCATTTTTTATTATGGCGTCCACGGCGGGGGACACCCTCCGTTTTTTTCTTGTTTGGACCAAAAATGTTTGGAGCGTGAATGATATCTTTTGGTATGTCTTTCTGCCTGTTTATTCCAACTAATCTTCGAAATGAATCTATAAATCTCCCCTATAAACATCCTCACGTCTATTCCAATTCTTTTATATATTTTCTATTAGTCTAGTAACTTTAATTACTTATTACAACACAATTCATAAACATAACTCAGACATCACAGGCACGTAGCCTCCCGAAAACTAACATTTATACACAAACAAAGTTAGGACCACACTAAGCTCACCTAGCTCCTGGAAGGTGAGCTTTAAGTAGGTTATACCTACTAATGTAGCCTTTGGCACTACTGCACTGTGTATTCACCTGACAATTTATGCGAGGAAACTGAATTTAAGGTTGAGATGAAAACAACATATCACTTAATGTGTTATAAAAAGGTGTATTTATATAACTTCATTTGTAAATTACATTCTGGAGGCAAAGAGAGGATTTGTAACTTTGTAACGAATAAAGTTTAAAACTACTGGACTTAACTACACGATTCTTTTCCCATTAATGTGTAACTTTACCTATGAGTAGTATACGTCCCGATATTCCCACGGCATAAGGACTTACACTGGAGGAACCGTGGCAGGGGGCGATACCAATGGTTAAAAAATCATGTGTCGTGAAGGCCCGAAATTTCGTGTCTACCCCCAGATCTTGGTTGCATGGAAGCTACTTCAGACAACAGCATAATAGTGTTTGAAATTAAACAAACCTACACAAATTTACAGGTAGACTTTTTATAGCGCAGTGCATTTTTACAGCGCGGTGCATTTGTTATCAAACAGCTTTGGATTTTGAGCGGTTGACAGTTATATCGTTAACTCGAATACGCCTATGTACGTTTACGCCTACGTTTTATAACACCTATTAAATTCAGACCTTTGTATCGTTATAAAACTGTATACCCATGGTGAGAGAAATAAATAAATATTATATTATATGGCGTTGAACCATTTCTCTCGCTTGATCTCTCACTTATAAGTTGAAAACTTTTCAAGTTATTAGCAAGAGATCAGCCAAGTCAATGCACAAATGCACCGTGTTCGGGTGACATCAAGCTCTGCACGTGTTGACCTGTGTAGGAAAGGGGAGGGTGGGACTAATTGGAAGAGCTTATCAGAATATTCACCATGGTACAGAATGGAGTTTGTAATACCCATACCAATACAGGTCCTAACTAGAATAATTAAATCTATTGATAAATTAATTTGATTCATTGTGTACCACATTGAATCAATAGATTGTATACAATGGACACATTCAACATGTAAGTGAACGTTCAGTATTATCATTCATTAATCAAATTAGTCAGCAATAATGTTTATACCAACGCGCGAATTTTTCTTGAACTATCATCATGATCACTAAGAACAAAAGAAATTCAGAGTTATGGGCCAGCGTAATGAAACTCTCCATTTCCTCTGCGTGCTTACGTAAATAAAAAGGAAACATTCGAAGGAAATGCCTACTCTGAAGGCAAAAATACTCAACAAAGTTGGCTCTCAGAGCACATTCCAGTCCTTTTAAATAAAAGTTGCCTTTTATCACTGGCTAAAACGTCCATTTCTCAGGAAGGACTACTAAATGGACAAAGAAACGCGAAGCCGTGAAGGCTTTCAAGTGTTCCTTGGCTTTACACAGTTTAATTCAACCGTACGATCAACTATAGCACATTAGATGGCATTTTTTATAGAATTCGTTATTAATATTGAATGACTTGTTTTTTGTTTTCAAGAAAATGTACCTACATAATGCATTATCCAACAATTTTGATTCAGGTAGGACAGTACAAAGGTTACTTTAGTAAATCTATATACGGCAGGATACAGTCTGACATCTACTTCCGTACTTGCATATCTACTTCATCTCTGCTGTTATTGAAACTCTCACGTTTGCATTATAGTAAGCATAATGCAAGCAATAAGTAATATTCTACAAGGACAATAAAGAAAAATAAAGTACCTACCTATCAAGAGTCCCAGGACTTCAGGACTATGTTATATAAACTTCTTATGTTTTATACAAATGGAATGATTTGACATTTATCTACAGAGATATTTGACTAGCGTTAAACATCAAGACTGGGATGGTATTGTTATTGCTGAGTACACACCCGGCTAATCAAACATCTCAGTGCCAATCAAAATATTTGTTTCATAACCGATCAGTGATACCAACGCGAGAACAAGAAATAACATTGGGACAAAATTATGAAATGATTCAGCAAATATGAAGACAGTTAATACCATAAAATAAATTAAGTTAGGTATTTTTTTATGTGGGACACAACAATTTGAGTTCACCTCGCCTGAAGGTAAGCTGAAGGTAAAGTCTCATGAAAGATGGTTCACATTACAGACACGTACATACATACATACATATAATCACGCCTTTATACCTGGAGAGTTAGGCAGAGGTGAATTAACACCCACATTTCACCAATAATTGTGTTCGGTCCTACGTAATAGGGGGGGAGCCTATTGCCGTATTAGGGTATTAGGGTACTATTGTTGGCTCGATGCATCCATCTGAGGCTGAGTCTGGGCTGAATATATACAGTACTGTCTGATGTTAAACAGTCCTATCCCTTAGTCGCCTTGTACGACACCGCATGGGAAGAGATGGGGTGGCCCTAATTCTACTCTGCCGGAAATCACGCGGCAAATTACGAGAATCCAATCATCTTCATCATAACCTTTTTAGTTTAGCTTATATGGCTTTTATAGAAGCGTCTGCCGTCTGACATCCCATTCCCGAGAGGATACCCGCACCAGCGCCTTGGTCATCAATCAGCAGATGTACTGGGTTGCAGATGAGATTGGCTTGGTCCCATAACTATTGATGAGACCCCATAGAGCGTATGGGACTCCATACATACGCAAATCGAAGGTAAAAGAGAAAAAAATAAGTAGGTACGCAATATCATCTCAAAAATAATTCATTAATGGTACGATGGCAAACCTAAAATAATTTAAATCACTTATCACGGTTCTCTCAAGTTCAGATCAAAAAGTCAAGTCAAGTTAGTTAAAGTACGAAGTCAAAAGTAAGATCATTCGAAGTTCGAAGTTCTTTAGCTCAAATGGGGTAGTATGTTAATAGAATTCGAGAAATTTGTTCTATTAAAGTACGGTTGGTTGGAGTTATGATAACTCTGCTTGGTTAGCTCTACATACGACAAAACAGGTTTGCATCCACAACTTAACTTTTTTATACATAATTCCCATGCAATAAATATAACACCCTAAATCTTGGGTGTTTTCCACTAATTTTTTTGTTACCCAGAAATGTTTTTTCCTGTTTTAACTATTTCCAACCAATAGTAAATAAATTCCAGTCAATGAAAACTTGCCCGGTTGGCGACATTTAATCGACCCCTGATTACAAAAGACCTGAAAACATAGTTGTCTAAATGTGGGTGTTGGGTGTTAACTGTTAATACACCTTTATCAGTATAGTGATCACCATCAACATCATTATCGTTCCACAACGAAGCCTTAGGTCCGTTTACTTTTCTCCTTTCGTAATAAGACTTTCGACTTTTATAAGAGTGACTGTCGTCTAACCTTCCAACCCTTAGAAGGACGCTAACGCCAGTCTCGCCCTTTAATCAGCAAGTGTATTGACTAATCAGTTAACAGTATGAGTATAATGTGTGTATTAAAGAACATTTTATTTTATTTGTAGGTAAGTACAGAGATAGACCCCATATTATGGCACAAAGCATTATATTATAACATTATGTTATCCAATAATGTTAACAGGAAATAACCTTTGATTTGCCTGATGCTTCGAGCAAGTTACACCGGCCATGGACACAGGTGGTATACACTTATAGAATCAAATAGTACTTGTACATAGCATTTCAATTATAAACCGTTTCGCAAAGACTGCTATACTGTGGAACCTCTTAGCCTTAGGAGGGATTTTGCCTCACTGTGTGTGTTCTACCGCCTATACAATGGTTTGTGCTCAGATGAATTGCTTGACATGATGCCCGTAGCTACATTCTATCATCGCACCTCTCGCCATAGGCAGGGAATTCATCCTCACACATTGCGACCTAAGACGGTGCGCACTGTGCGGTATGAAAGAAACTTCATCCCACGCACACTCAAGCTGTGGAATGACCTCCCTGCTGCGGTTTTCCCAAGCGCCTACAATATGGGGTTCTTCAAGAGGGGCGTTAGAAGGTTTCTTCATGGTCGGCAGCGCGAGTGTGACACCCCTGGTGTTGCATACGTCCATTGGCCACGGTAACCGTTTCCCATCAGGTGGGCCGTGTGCTTGTCTGCCAACTAAGTGGTATAAAAAAAAATACAAATTTTATGTAAAGAATGAATGAACGATAATTTTATTTGCAGAAAATTTGTTACAAATTAGACTAAAACACACGCCGTCTGTGGGTCGTAAGGTTGCCGGAGGTGAGATTGCCAGACATATCTCTCGTAAACCTAGGGGCTGCCTAGATCCTTATTCTTTAACCCGGTTTAAAATGAACCACTAACACAATGACATTACAACACCCAGCCAAGTTGTATCCTTACTCTATTTAATTTAAATAAAATGTGGGCTTGACAGACCCGCTACGGTGTAACAGCGCTGAGAACCTATCCACCTCACACCACACACTCAACTAGTGTTTGCATGTGATATAAACTTGAATATTTGTCTTCATCGGATTGTAGCTAATTACTAAGAGTGAGTATTATTGAAATCAATTAATATTATTATTATTACGAATTTATTATACAAGACGTTTTTGCGTAGCGCGGTCTGTCGCATCTCTGATTTTTTTTGTCGCCATTTTAGGGTACGGACATCATATCTATAGCTTATAATACATCATTGTATGTATATTTATTTTTAAATGAATACAGTTAACCCTTTCTAAGGTTACCTGGAAGAAATCGCTTTCAGCAGTAAGGTCGCTTATTGTACATTAAACTGTATATGCATGCGACCGACTTGTCTCTGCTGTAAATGTATTGGTGTATAATAAAGTATTATCTATCTATCTATCTATCAATCTGTGAACTCAGCCTCACCTGGATTACTAGAATCCGCGTCTACTTACTAGGTACGTTTTACGAAATTGCCTTTTCCCAAATATTTGTATCCCTAAGGAACATATCATCACTATATGACTGTTTCTGTATTCCGTGTATATTTAATCACAGTTATTTACCAAGGATATCTCCACCAGCTCTAAGAAGTAAACATCAAAACAACTTCCTGATAAATTATGTATTATGAATCTACCCTGCATAAAGTCATCGACGTTAAACGATATGACAGACAGTAATTGACACCACTGACATTAAATTGTTCGATGACGTCACAAATAAAAGGAGTCACGCTCATGAAATATTTTATAGCTGACTCCATGACTGACTCATTGTGCTAACAACAAAAACATATTTCGTTCGAAAATATAGGAAGTAACATTCACTCACGAGTTCGTTTACATTTCGGGTGTTAGACGAAATGTGCATAAAATATATAGCTTTTCTAGGTTGGTGTTGTGAAGTGAATTAAAGTTTCATTACCATTGATTTGGAGGTGAACAGGTACCAAACAAACAGAATTGGGTTAAACTTCTTAATCACGAAATTTTTTTTTTTTTTTTTTTTTTTTTATACCACTAAGTTGGCAGACAAGCACACGGCCCACCTGATGGGAAGCGGTTACCGTGGCCTATGGACGTATGCAACACCAGGGGTGTCACACTCGTGCTGCCGACCATGAAGAAACCTTCTGATGCCCCTCTTGAAGAACCCCATATTGTAGGCGCTTGGGAAAACCGCAGCAGGGAGGTCATTCCACAGCTTGAGTGTGCGTGGGATGAAGTTTCTTTCATACCGCACAGTGCGCACCGTCTCAGGTCGCAATGTGTGGGGATGAATTCCCTGCCTATGGCGAGAGGTGCGATGATAGAATGAAGCTACGGGCATCATGTCAAACAATTCATCTGAGCACAAACCATTGTATAGGCGGTAGAACACACACAGTGAGGCAAAATCCCTCCTAAGGCTAAGAGGTTCCACTCTACCTGTGAGTATGGGATTGTCAACCAGCCTCAATGCCCGTCTTTGCAACGAGTCGAAGGGGTCAAGCTGGTATGCAGGTGCTCCAGCAAAAAGGTGACAGCAGTACTCCATGTGAGGCCGGACCTGTGCCTTATAAAGAAGGAGTTGCTGCCCCGCAGTGAAGTACTGCTTCGCCCTGTTGAGCACTCCGAGTTTTTTTGATGCCAACTTAACCTTGTCCTGCAAATGACTTCGGTATTGGACGTCGCTGGAGATATCGACACCAAGGATCCCGATACTCGAGGAGATGGTAAGCGGTGTGCCCAGGAATTGCGGCGCTACAATGAATGGGGTTTTCTTAGCGGTGAATACACATACTTGTGTCTTAGTGGGGTTGAATTGGACTAGGTTTAGTCGTCCCCAATCGGATACTCCAGAGAGAGTAGTCTCGATTTTAGACACAAGTTGTTCGCGACTCTTCTCCACCTCGGACTGAGGGATATTTGCACGGCCCGTGTAACACGTGTCCCCGGTACTGTCGTCCGCATAACAATGAATGGAGCCATCAGACAGCATGTCATTGATATGCAGCAGAAACAGCGTCGGAGACAACACGGAGCCTTGTGGGACACCAGCGTTTATGTTCATGCGGTCCGAGCAGCTGCCGTCGACGACAGCTTGGATGCTTCTGTTGGACAAAAAGCTGGCGATCCATTCGCAAAGTCCCTCGGGGAGTCCATAGTACGGCAACTTCGCAAGAAGACCTTTGTGCCAGACCCGATCGAAGGCCTTTGCTATATCGAGGCTGACCGCTAGTGCCTCACCCCGACTCTCGATGGCTTGCGACCACCGGTTTGTGAGATACACAAGAAGGTCACCGGTTGAGCGACGGTGGCGAAAGCCGTACTGTCGGTCGCTCAGTAGATCGTTTCCTTCAAGGTATCTCAGGAGCTGTGTGTTAATGACACGCTCCATAACCTTCGAGAGTAGGGAGGTTATAGCGATAGGCCTGTAATTGGTCGGATCTGTCCTGTCGCCTTTCTTAGGTACAGGGTGCACGAATGCGGTCTTCCACGAGGCTGGGACCTGCCGTGCGGAGTAGGAGAGTGCAAAAAGGCGTGTAAGTACAGGGCACAGCTCGGGGGCGCAGTGTTTAAGCACCATCGCCGGTATCCCATCCGGTCCACTCGACTTCCGAACATCTAGGGACTTAAGCTCACGCCGGACCGCCCGTTGCGTGATTTTAACTTCAGACATGGAAGCACCACAGCTGGGGATTATGGGTGGTTCGGCGTCCCCGTCGTTCATAGTCGAGTTTGACGCAAAGAGATTACCCAACAGATCGGCTTTCTCCTTAGCGCCATGGGCCAGACTACCATCGGATTTTTGCAGCGGTGGAAGGCAAGACTGGCAGAAGTTTCCCTCGGCAGCTTTGGCGAGCGACCAAAATGCACGACTGCCAGATGGGTAGCGCGCAAGCCGCTCGCCAATTCTGCCGATGAACTCAAACTTAGCCCTGGCCGTAGCTTTTTTACTAGACCTCGAGGCGGCATTCAACTTTCGCTTCACTTCAGTGATATTAGGATCTTTATTGGCTAAAGCCGTGGTCCAAGCCCTGTATGCAGATTGCTTGTGGTCTCTTGCTTCTCTGCAGGGCCTATTAAACCAAGGGCGTTTGCTCTCTCCTGTTGCGATCCAGCGGTTCGGAATATAGCATTCCATACCCGCTAGGATCGCATCAGCTACTGCTGTTGCACAGGAGCTGGGATCATTTGAAGTGAAGCAAAGGCGCCTCCACGGGTACGACGCGAAGAATTCTCGCAGTCCATCCCAGTCTGCCGACTTGTAGTGCCAGACATGCCGCCATTGAGGTGGCCGCGGTGGTTCAGGCCGCGTGAGAGTCACTTGCGCCCGAACGAGGCTGTGGTCCGAAGTACCAAGTGGTGCTTCCACAGTTACTGAGTATTCGTCCGGGCGTGAAGTCAGCAGAAGGTCCAGTATAGAGCTTCTATGGGTCTCTATTTCTGGTGTTCTAGTAATAGAATGCACCAGTTGAGAGAATCCGTAGCTCAGTGCAAAGTCATGAGCAGCCCTTCCCGCAAAATCAGTTCTAGGAGACCCCAGCCACTCTACGTGGTGAGCGTTGAAGTCCCCCAAGAATACTAAATCCGCGGTAGGGTATTGCTTAATTACCTTGTCCGCAGACCGCTGCAGATGCTCAAACAATTGAGCTGTACCCAAGTCACCGCTATGAGACCTGTAGAGGCACGCAAAGATACGGGTGTGGCCACCGTGATCCGTACGTACCCAAAGAGTTGACAGGTCCCTGTCTTCAAGGCCTTGAAGACGGCGGCAGCAAATATCATCCCGGACGTACAAGCATACTAAATATTTACGAGAGTGATTGCGTAAGTAGGTACTGAGCACTTTTTACTTTCTTCGATGTTCTTTTTAATTGTAACCAATAATGTACTGTATTACTTAGGTACAAAATCTTTCTGCTAACCCGTTTAAAAATATTTTTTTTTCAAAAGATTTCGTTTTCCACCATTAGCTTTTGTAATAGTATTATATAGGATCCGAAGTTATATTGACCTTCAGCCATCTGTTTACCGGATGAAAAATATATTTTAGCGGATGAAATGTGTTGCTGAACACCAAAAAGGTTACCAAAATAATACGAACATAAAATTTATTTTTTAAAATTTTAAAACAGGGTTTTTTTTATTTTTTTTGGTAGACAAGTCCACTGACTTAAAAAAATTAACTTCAATAAAAAGTATACAACTAGGGACACGTCAATTTGAGTTCACATCTTCTGATGGTAAGCTGAAGGCAAAGTCTCAGGAAAGAGAGTCGCCATTACAGACACGTAGCATGTTACAATGGTGGCACTCAAATTAATGGCTTCATCAGCTATTTTTTGCACCGTGCTTAAAGGACCCGGGACTGTAGAAAGAAGGAAACATGGGGGCTGGTAAAGAATTCCAGTTCTTAATGGTGTGGTTTGGTAAGAAGAAGAAGAAGAAGAAAGAGTCACCGAACCGCTTATATAATATATGAATAATATAGAAATATACACACATACTTAACTCACGCCTATATAGGCAGAGGTGCTAGCACTCACATTTCGCCAGTTTATGTTTAGGTCCCAATGTAATAGGTGGCGAAACCTATTGCCACTAACCGAGCACTTATAAACCTGCGATAAATACACATATAACTTCGAAAAGCATCGAAAAGTCATTGGTGTGTGCCATGGTAAAATACCCATACCACTAGGTGGTTTATTACCCATACCACTAGGCTACCGCGGTTTAATATATAGAAATATGTTATAATGTAACCCTATTGCACCCATCTTACCAAAATATCTCATACATTTGATGTAGGTACTCGTATATTTTATTCCATATTGTATTCTTCGTTTTGATATATTATATAGTTTTATTATATTTCTAGCGTAGCTATTTAGTATTTCTATTTTTATATCTCCGGCCTCGTAGCATCGTAGCACTTTCGTAGCCAGATAAAGCACGTGCTAAATATCAAAATTACAAAACAGTAACTGGTTGCGCCGATAGTAAAATTTGTATTTTCCCGCTCAATAGTAGTAGTATATCGAATAATTCAAATCATCTCTCAATTGATTGACACTGAACACACGCTTCCTATACCCATCTCCCTCCCGCACTACCTTTAAAGTGAGATAGCAATAGTTTTCGCCCCGCCCAATTGTTGAAATAGCCGCATCTTCACTTCCGCATCGAACTAGCATCATCAATGGCGGCGGCGCGCGCGACTCTCATAAATTAATAATATTTGTTGGATTTTAACCGCTTTCATAGACTTTTACCGATCGGATTGTGCCTCTCGTGTCCCTCAAGTAATTTAGTGAAGTGGGCAGCAGCTCCTGAGCCAGGAAGAGAAGACCGGTGCACGGGCTCCGACAGCAAGTGGCGTCATAAAGGTTAGTGCATCCTCTCCTACTTTCTTGGGTTGCATTCACTGCCTAAACCACCTCCGCGGCAACCCGATCACCTATCTTGTTTGTTGTGTAAAGTGTCATCTGAAATATTTAGCTTCATCCCCCGCAAAAATACAGTCCACTAGCTCACGTGGCGTGAGAATCGCGCCACCATTCTTTTTGGTCCCTCTCACCGGATCCTTAGTCGTAGTTCGCATTTTGTTATTTATTCCATAGGGAATAAACGCACCGCACCTAAATACTTAGTTATTTTTGTAGAAAACCCCGCATCTAGGCATTTAGGTTTAGATCTTAGGTATCCTAGACACCCTAGTGCATAGGCACAGTGTAATACCTAACGCATTTGGCTATTTCAATTTCTAAGTTGTCCGTTCGCCGCTAGTTCGCATCGTATTTACCTAATACCTACATAGGTAGGTACGCGGTTATACCTCGCTCGCATTTCATTCAAATTCATACGAAAGTATTTTAATTTGAATAGATATTACGCAATACTTAATCCCTGAAATAATAGTTGAACCTAGACAGCGATCTAGCTCGCGTAGGTACGATCTGGTTGTTGTTATTCGCGTTTTGTTCAAACTTGCACTCGCAGTTATAAGTACCTACCTACCTACGGAATATATCGTTCGCGCCGCGTCGCTGTTCTATACCGCTGAGATTAAGTTATTTCATTTGTTGTTTACCGCACTTTAGTTTGATATTTAGTTGTAAAAATGTCCCCAAAGGTTGGTAGTACCGATAGTAAAGTTCAATTGAAACTTTTATACGCTAAAAGAGAAATGCTTTACTCTCGCGTACAATCGATTTGTGATAATGCACTTAAAACCTCTGATTTGGCTATTAGAGATTCGTTCTTATGTTCTATAGAAAACTTAGATAGTTTACGCGCGGATTTCGAATCCTTAGTACATGACATCAACGTTTTTGAGTTAGATTTAAATCCCGATTACTCAGTGAATTATCAGGCCTTGTCGTCGTTTGACGATTTGTATTGTCGTATCAAACGCGTCGCTAGGAGTTTGGAGAAACCGTCTGACCGACCCAATCCCACTCGCGACCGACCTAAGTTGCCACCAATTCAAATACCCGAATTTGATGGTAACATCCGCAATTGGTGTTTATTTATAGATAGTTTTGAGAATACAATAAATAAGAACGTTTCGTTGACAGATCACGAAAAATTGCATTATCTCGTTGAAAAATTAACTGGTAAAGCTATAACCGTTTGTGCTGGAATTACGTTTAGTGCCGAAAATTATAATTTAATTTTAAATACTTTGAAAGCTAAGTATGAGGATAAAAGATCGGTAGCTAACGCATATTTGGATCAGATGTTTGATTTGAAATCCATTACGGCATGTAACGATCAAAACTTAGAGAAGTTTCTAGATACTTTCGCATCATCTGTTCGCGCCGTAAAGAACCTAAAGATCGAAGACCTCTGCGACTTCTTATTTTTGTATATGGGTTTAAAGAAATTAGATTCCGAAACCATTCGTTTATTTGAGTCGGATCATCGCGGCAATAAAATTCCTAAGTTCGAAGACTTAGAAAGTTTTGTTCGCGAGCATATAAAAATATTGCAACGCTCTTCATCGAAACATGAAGGCGCGAAGAAAGTTGTTAGTTCCGAACGTAAAATAGATGCGTCATCGAAGTCACTGAAGTCAACTCATACTTATGTTAATACCGCACCAGCACATGTACAATCACCTGTTTGCTCTTTGTGTAATGCTCATCATTCGCAATTGTACAAGTGTCCGGGTTTCCTAAAATTATCGCCTAATGATCGTTATAAATTTGTTCGCGCTAATAATTTTTGTTTTAATTGTCTCGGTACTAAACACCGCGTTGTTTTATGTAATAGTAGCAATAGTTGTCGCAAATGTCCAGCGAGACACCACACTTTACTTCATTTTGAAAATAGTAACGCCGCATCCAATGTGAGCACAGTTGGTTCGTCGAGCGGTGGCACACCGTCGCATAGCTCACCCGCGTCGGTGACGCCTGCGCCACAGCCGCAGCCCGCGCTCGCGCGCGGTCCTGTCCGCACGGAGACCGCTGCGAATGACGTCACCTTGTGTTCGTTGTCCGCTAGTGCTGCGCTCACTACTGTTGTTCTCGCGACTGCTCGCGTTATTATTGTTGATGCATTAGGTAAACCGCACATTGTTCGAACGCTATTAGATGGCGCTTCGCAAAGTAATTTTATTACTCAAGATTGTTGTCAACGTCTTGGTTTCAATGCTAATAAGCGTTCAACCCGCTCAGTGGTGAAGGGTTTTGGAGGTTTACAGGCAGCTATTCATGGCACCGTTAAAACAAGGTTTGGATCTCGTTTTAATAATAATATTTGGTTTGACATGGATTCGCTCGTTACAGATAAAATAACTGAACAGTTGCCTACCGTCCCGGTTGACACGTCTTTATTAACGAAATTTAAAGACTTGCCTTTAGCAGATGAGACTTACGCTGTTCCTGGAGTCGTCGATATATTGATCGGCGCTTCGATTCTCCCGCACCTCCAGTTATCACGTAAGGTTCAAGGGGGACCAACGTACCCCGCTCCGCACGCACTGGAAACAGTTCTTGGTTTTGTTATAATTGGTTCTGCACCTGCTTCTATAGATAGTTTTAGTCACTCGACTGCTTCGTTCTGTTGCACCGTCGAGCCGCCACTGGAGTCTACCATCCGCAAGTTTTGGGAAATTGAAGAGGTCAATGTCCTACCTATCCTAAGCCCTGATGACAAGATGGCTGAGGAGATTTATTGTCGCACGACTACTCGTGATGAGCAGGGTCGTTATGTTGTCGCGCTCCCTTTCAAGGGAGATATTTTTTCGCTCGGTGACTCCCGTGTATCCGCTGAAAAACGCTTTCTTTAGTATCAGAATAAACGGGATATTTACCATGTTTCATTATTTTGAGTTTGAATGTTTGAATGAAACATGGTAAATATCCCGTTTATTTTGATACTGATGTCAGTGACCATGATAGTTTAAACGCTTTCTTTGTTTAGAACGAAAGATGTAGGCGTCTCCAAAGTTAAAGCAAGCCTATGATGAGGTTGTTAACGAATATTTAGATAAAGGTTACATCTCACCTGCGCCTGCGGACACTGACGAGACCCAGCCTTCGTACATTATCCCGCACCACGGAGTTATTAGAGAAGATAAGCTTACTACTAAACTCCGCGTAGTTTTGGATGGCAGTGCTAAGACTAGCACTTCCGTGTCGCTTAATGACATTTTGTATTGTGGTCAAAATCTTCAAGGTAATTTATTTGACATAATTGTAAATTTTCGCTTATTCGCTGTTGCACTCTCTGCAGATATTCGACAAATGTTTTTGTGTCTTGAAGTGCGCAAATCCGATCGTAGGTTTCAACGATTTTTGTATAGATTTTCACCGCAAGAACCTTTAATGGTTTACGAATTTAATCGTGTTTGCTTCGGGCTTAAATCTAGTCCTTTTCACGCACTTCGCACCGTCAAGCAGTTGGCCGCTGACGAGGGCGATGCATTTCCGAAAGCGAGAGCCACCATTGAGACTGGCTAATACATGGATGACTTCGTGTATAGTGTAGATAGCGAGGCAGAGGCTGTCGAGACGGCCGTTCAAGTTATAAGTCTCATGAAGGCTGGTCAATTTGATCTCGTGAAATGGACGAGCAACTCGCAAACTGCGTTCGAGTCGATTCCACCGTCGCACCGATTGTCTTCGGTTAAGGAATTCGATGAAAGTGATACGTACAAGGTGCTTGGCTTAAGCTGGTCGCCCGCATCTGATATGTTTAGTTTGAAAATTAGTTCGACCCCGCAAACTTGTAGTAAACGCATTATCCTGTCGTGTGTGGCACGGATATGGGACGTAATGGGATTCGTAGCTTCTGTCGTTTTGTACGCCAAGCTACTTATAAAAGAGCTTTGGCTTTCCAATTGTGATTGGGACGACACCGCGCCCGACAACATTGTTAAGTTGTGGGCTCGCTTTAGAAAAGAACTTTCTGTGCTTGACCAAATACAAATTCCGCGTCATGTAGGTATATCGCAACATAGTGTTGTTACTGTAGTAGGCTTCGCGGACGCTAGTGAGAAGGCGTATGGAGGAGTAGTTTATTTTCATGTCTCAAATGCAGGTAAGGTTTCAATTAGCCTTATAAGCGCGAAATCAAAAGTCTCTCCTCGTAAGGTCGTCTCTCTGGCGCGCCTCGAGCTATGCGCTTTACTATTGTTAGTTAGATTGATCACCTCTATCGTCAATGCTTGTAGTGGTCGCATTAATATTAGTAGAATTTTAGCTTTTTCGGACTCAACAGTCGCTTTGTGTTGGGCCCACTCTTCGCCCCATCGTTGGGACACATTCGTCGCTAATAGAGTGGCAAAAATTCAATCTGAATAAGCGCCACAAAATCTCTTTCACGTTGCTGGCACCGACAACCCAGCCGATTGTCTCTCTTGTGGATTGCTTCCTTCGCAAATTTTAGATCACCCGTTATGGTTTAGTGGACCGTCCTGGATTCATGCCGCGTTAGATAAGTGGCCAGTTAGTCAATTCAATCCCACTACGGTTTCCGAACCACCCGAGGAGAAGAAGCACTCGCTTGTTGTATCGGTCCCGCGTGAAGAGTCCCTTATTTTGTTGTTGGCTAATCGCGTCTCGTCTTGGTCGAGACTGTTGCGTTGTGTTATTTATGTAGGCCGATTTTTGAGAATTTTATCTAGGCACGGTCATATAACCGCCGCTGATTTAGATAAAGCTGAATTGGTCATACTTCGCGAGTTGCAGAAATTTTATTTTGCATCTGAATTTAAAAATTTAGAATTTAACAAACCTTGTAGTCGTTCTTTCCGACACTTGAAACCATTTTTGGAAGATGGACTCATTCGAGTAGGTGGTCGTTTGAGAAATTCAAGTTTGGGATTTGAACAAAGGCATCCAGTAGTTCTCCCGCGTAAGGACCACGTATTAGATTTGTTAGTAGATTATCATCATAAGGTGAATTGTCACGCTGGTCCCGATTTGTTAATGTCTATTTTGAGACAGAAATACTGGATAATTTCCGCTCGTAATTTGATTCGCGCTAGAGTACACAGATGTGTACCTTGTTTTAAACTCCGCCCGCATTTTATCGCGCCTGAAATGGCCGATCATCGCTCTTGTCGTGTTGTTCAATCCGCAAAACCTTTGCTGGGCCTTTCAAAGTCACTATTGCTCGTGGTCGTGGCATTCGCTCCACGAAAGCTTATGTTTGTTTGTTCATTTGTATGACAACTCGCGCGGTTCATATAGAGTTGACCGGTGATTTAAGTACGCAAAAATTTATGTCCGCTTTTAAACGTTTTTTGTCGCGTCGTGGTCCGGTTAAGCGCATGTATTCGGACAACGGTACAAACTATGTAGGGGCCCGACGTAGTATTTTGGAATTGCACGCATTCTTACGGTCTAAGTACTACCAAAGTGAATTCGCTCACATCTTAGCCGAAAATCGCATTGAATGGTACTTTAACACGCCTGCAGCTAGTCATTTTGGTGGTAATTGGGAAGCGAATATTAAAAGCCTTAAGTCGCATCTGTTTCGCGTCATAGGCGAACAGATTCTCTCGTTCGAGGAGTTGAGTACCGTACTCGCTCAAGTAGAGGCGGTGATGAACACGCGTCCGCTGTGTCGGACTCTATCTAGCGATCCGTCAGAGCCATTAGCGTTAACGCCAGCTCACTTCTTAAATACGACTCCTCTAAAATATTTGCCCGCAATGGATGTTGATGACGATAGAATGCACCTTCTAACTCGTCACGCTCTTTTAGATAAATTAGTCCAATCGTTTTGGAATCGTTGGAGAACCGATTATTTGCACACGCTGCAGTCGCGTCAAAAGTGGAATACTCCATCCAACCCAATTACTGTAGGTACGGTGGTAGTCCTTATGACTGAGAATGCGCCTCCTTTACATTGGCCTCTAGGGGTAGTAGAGGAAGTTTTTCCCGATTCCCGCGGGATAACTCGTGTTGTACGGGTTAAAACCGCAACCGGATCGTATCTGCGCCCGGTTGTTCGCCTCTGCCCTCTGCCTAACCAGCAGTAGGCACGAGTTCAAACCTAGTTTTATATTTTAGTTGTTATTTCCCAAACCTAGATTTAGATTAGACTTTAGATTTGTTCCGCATTTTTCGTTTTGAAGGTAACCCTTCAAGCCGGGGGGAATGGTTGCGCCGATAGTAAAATTTGTATTTTCCCGCTCAATAGTAGTAGTATATCGAATAATTCAAATCATCTCTCAATTGATTGACACTGAACACACGCTTCCTATACCCATCTTCCTCCCGCACTACCTTTAAAGTGAGATAGCAATAGTTTTCGCCCCGCCCAATTGTTGAAATAGCCGCATCTTCACTTCCGCATCGAACTAGCATCATCAATGGCGGCGGCGCGCGCGACTCTCAGAAATTAATAATATTTGTTGGATTTTAACCGCTTTCATAGACTTTTACCGATCGGATTGTGCCTCTCGTGTCCCTCAAGTGATTTAGTGAAGTGGGCAGCAGCTCCTGAGCCAGGAAGAGAAGACCGGTGCACCGGCTCCGACAGCAAGTGGCGTCATAAAGGTTAGTGCATCCTCTCCTACTTTCTTGGGTTGCATTCACTGCCTAAACCACCTCCGCGGCAACCCGATCACCTATCTTGTTTGTTGTGTAAAGTGTCATCTGAAATATTTAGCTTCATCCCCCGCAAAATACAGTCCACTAGCTCACGTGGCGTGAGAATCGCGCCACCAGTAACTTCCCACGTCTTAATAAGAATTGCTTTAAATGATCCGTAGGACGTTCACTGTTTAATCCACTGCATGATTTTGGGAGAAAAAGTAATAATAATAATAATAAATCACTTTATTGTATGTACACAGAGAATGGATACAGAAAAACAAAATTTGGTTTTGTGGCCTAACAAAAGGCGGCCTTATTGCACAAAGCAATCTCTATCAGGTAACCATGGGATGGAGTGATTTTTTTTTTTTTTACGTGCGCAAGTTCCCACGGCTTCCTCCCCACCGGAGCCGGTGGAGGAGGTTATGTCGGACTCGAACCGACTAAAACGCACGCCGCCTGTGGGTCGTTTTGGTTGCCGAAGGTGAGGTTGACAGGCATATCCCTCGCACCCGGCCGACCCAGGGCCATCTCTCACGATCTGGATGGGATGGAGTGAGTTAGATAAATAGATAGATATAGTGGGCAGCTTTCGGTGTACATATATATTATTTATTTTATATTATTACTAACTGTTGCCCGCGGCTCTGCCCGCAAAGATTTCTGATCCCGTTACGGACGGGATGAAAAGTATCCTATCTCCATCTCCTGGTACTAAACTACATCCCCACCAATTTTCAGCTAAATCGGTACAGCCGTTCTTGAGTTATAAATAGTGTAACTAACACGACTTTCTTTTATATATATAGATTTATATTCTGATATATTGTATAGTTATAGATATAATACGTACTACTATACTTACGTATATACTTACTACAAACATAATTTATAATGAAACGGTACCTACAACTAGGCACCTACATACTATACTTATACTTAACACACCCACACATATAATATACCAAAAACAGCGTAGACATGAGTAAAGGACACATGAGTACCTACTTTTAAATGTTTATAATACATGGTTAACTTGCAAGGATCATCAACTGCCTCAACTGGTTATATAATTCGTCAATATCATACATTCCGTACATAACATATACCACCAACATGAATATTAAAAAATTATGTACAAGTATAAAAACAAAATATCAATCAATTTTTACCTATGAGATTTGTTTACAGGGTAAAGAACGGACGGGAATAGCACTTGTTTTCCATCAGTATTTAACAATTTGTTTTTTTTATACCATTTAGGTGGTAGACAAGCACACGGCCCACCTGATGGAAAGTGGTTACCGTGGCCTATGGATGTGTATAACACCAGAAGAGCCACACTCCCGCTACCGGCAGCACAGCACAGAGTTCCTGTGCCGTCAGTGTAGAAGACAAAGCAAGACAAGCCTTTAGTCTTCCCACTGACAGCACAAATTCTCCAGTGAGCTCTGGCTACCCTACTCACCGCTGGAAACACAATACGAAGTTATTATGGCCTTGGTATTCTATAGGGCGGAGGTACTTCCCCAGTCGGACTGCTCAATTGGGCGGAAATACCGCTGTGTACCTTGTATACTTCTCTTTTTCATGGTACCTTGCCTTAAAAATGATTTCAAATTGCTCTCTTGTTCTAAAATTCCATAACAAGCGTCTACTTCTGAATTGTTTTTAGTTTACTCAATATCATAACTTGAAACGAATGAACTGATTAAAAGTGCTGAAAAGGTTGATACACAGATAATTCTGCTCTGGGACCCGCGTGATTTCAATTCGATTAAAAAGCCGTAAAAAAACTTTGTTAAACAGATTGATCTGTCAAAATATCTACGTATTCGTGAGATTGATAAACTTCAGAATCAATCATAATTTGATTGCGTTTTCAATGAGATTACATACATACGTACATATAATCACGCCTTTATCCCTGGAGGGTTAGGCACAGGTGAATTAACACCTACATTTCACCAATCATTGATTTCGGTCCCACGAACCAGGGGGTGAGCCTATTACCGTCTTTCGGACTCTATTGATGACTTAAGCCGTTCATCTGAGGCCGAGTCTGAGCTGTATATATTTTTTTTAGATGTTAAACAGTCCTATCCCTTGGTCGCCTTGTACGACACCGCATAGGAAGAGATGGAAGGATTTTGAAATCACATGTTTTTAGAAAAGTAATTTTACTTTATCAGGCTCCTAACCATCAGAAATGTTAGAGCGTGATCAACAAGATTAAATTATTTCAATAGAATTTAAATTACTTACGTGTTCAAAGCATTAGTAATGTACTAAGTTATCAGTTAAGAGAACTTAAGTCACATGGTCACCAGCAACTTATTAATTTAACTTGTGATTACGTTGGACCAACATTTCCGTCGCAGTGGGAACCTGTTGGCTGTTGCTGTTCGTGACTCTCAACTTTGTTGGAAGGTTTGGAAATAGGATTTAATGGAGGTAGAATATGCTATGTAGTTGCTTTACAGCGCTTGTTGTAAATAGTTTTTAGCCAAACTTTGTAATGTGTAGATTTTTTTGTACTTTTTTTAAGGAGGTAGGACACGGCGGTATTTCCGCCCGATTGAGCAGCCCGACTGGGGAAGTACCTCCGCGCTACAGAATACCGCGGCTATAATAACTTCGTGTTGTGTTCCCAGCGGTGAGTAGGGTAGCCAGAGCTCACTAGAGAATTTGTGCTGTCAGTAGGAAGACTAAAGGATTGTCCTGCTTTGTCTTCTACTGACGGCACAGAAACTCTGTACTTACAAGGTTGGCAGCGCGACTGTGACTCCCCTGGTGTTATAGACGTCCATAGGTCACGGTAACCACTTTCCATCAGGTGGGCCGTGTGCTTGTCTGCCAACTAAGTGGTATAAAAAAAAACTTTCACTATTTTCTCATTTTCTTCTTTTGTCTTAAAGTTCGGCAGCAAGAGTGTAAGCATACTTTTTAACATAACTACCAGAAAGTACCTAATATCAAAAATGAAATCTTCGTCATATTGAACTCGCACAAGAACCAAAACATTGTTAAGCTAATTCAATTCTAAGGGTGTTTCCAGGTAGATTTATTTTACTGATATATTGTACCTATAGGTAAGTGACTGATTTCATAATTGAGTTATAAATATTAAATAAATGAATCCTTTCACTTCTATCAGGCGCCCGATAAATATAGCCTATATATATATAACCAATAGATATGGTTGCCTGGAAGAAATCGCTTCCAGCGATAAGGCCGCCCATTGTACATTAAACTGTATGTATATTACCTACAAGTTTTACTGTAATCTATTGGTGTACAATAAAGAATTATCTATCTATCTATCTATCTATAGCTATTTTTTTTTAATATTGTTCCTTCTCAGTTATGTTGGCCGTAGCAAAGCGTCGGTAGCTTAGTGGTTAAGGAGTCGGCCTTACGATCAAGACGTCCCGGGTTCGAAACCTGGCCATTACACTACCGATTATAACCCACTCCTAACACAAGCAAGTTAAAGGGGTTAAAGGGAATATTATTAATTTCGGTTCGATAATTCTTTAAAAAAAACAATATAGATATATTATCCTAATACGGCCAATGTAGGTACATAAAAGTCAATCTTAGCTTTTATTACAAGCTGCGGATAGAGCAAAAGTTGGACACTTTGGGCGAACTCTTTTGCGAAGTTCGACCTACCCAGTGGGACTTCGTGTAAAACGTGTTCGAAGACTACTTTGAGTATAATTAATAAGTTACCGGTGTTAGTGTAATATAACCTTTACAATTTACATTACCTATATTTTACATATTTTTTTAAATTGTTATCTTGTCAATTGTTTTTAGACCTAACCGCTGGGGGAAGCTATAAAGGTCACACTAAAACGCTAGTTCCGGCCCTGTCTCATGCATAAATTGCTCTAGTTCAAAAACCATAAATTCATCATCAAAGCTTCCTACAGATGCTGTCTAAATCGTTCCCGGTGCTCCACATTGGGCCTGCGAGCCCTGAGTGCATGCAATACCGTGCGCGGTCACCGCACTGAATTGCTTAACCACGTAAATCAGTCGGAATGCCGTATACTAGCCATTTCTCTGAGTGCTCATCGAGTAGGCAATTAAAATTGAAGCAAGTGCAAATTTGTCTGATTAATTTAGGAAATAATAGCCGTAAAGGAAAATACCTACATACATATAATCACGCCTTTATCCTTAGAGGGTTAGGTTAGAGGTGAATTAACTTAACACCCAAATTTCATCAATCATTGTATTCGGTCCCACGTAATAGCGGGTGAGTCTATTGCCGTTTTCCGGGCACTATTATTGATTCGAGCCATACATCTGCGGCTGAGTCTAGGTATAACCTATTTGTCTGATGTTAAACAGCTCTTAGTTAGTAGCCTTCAACGACACCGCATTATTACAGATAATTTTCCGCGTGGTTTCCGGCAGAGTAGAATTTGGACCACCCCATCTCTTCTCATGCGGTGTCGTACACGGCGACTAAGGGATACGGCTGTTTTTAAATAATTTCCTAGGGTAAGTCAAAATGACTCGAAACCGGCGGGCTTGCATGAAAGGTGTGAGGAAACCTAGTAGAGGAAGCTCGTGAAGTATTGGATGTAAGGACGGGAGCAGATGGTGGATAAATATTTATAGTAGTGAAATCGAGCGACAAAAATGTCTCACGTCCATTATTTAAACAAGGTCGACCAGATAAGAGATATAAATCTAAATGATGAATAGGTACGCTCATTCTGTGGGTTTAAATTGTAAAATACTTGATTACGTCTACAGTAAGGTTTAAATTCAACAGACAGACACTAGAATTTTGACCTCCGTGTAGCAGATCGCGGGTTTGATTTCCGCTCATGCGAATGTATTTGCATTTGTATGAGTGTTTCTATGTGAAATATACGTATTTATTTATAAAAAAAATAAATGAAATTAGTTGATAATTCGTATTTTTCAATTTTCTAATTATCTGAATAGCAACATGATGAATATGGTCAGAAAAAAGTGATTTTGGGTCAATATTTCTCAAAAAAACTTTATAGACAATTGTGTCCTACCAAGATTTTCGAGGCTCAAACTGGGGTCATAGGCAGTCGCTCACGTAAAGTTCAATATAAACCAAATAAAGAAAGGATTAAAAGACATTTTTCATCGGGATTAGTGCTTGAATGTTGACGATAAGTTTAGAAAAAAAATCTTACTAAAATTAACCAAACAATAATTATGCTTCCCTCAAATTCTCTTCCTCTCACCTTAGGCTACGCTGAATAAATATCTACAGACTGATCTTCTATACATAAACTAAACTCAGAGGCTTATACGACACGTTCTAAACCTAGCAGAATACTGTAGAATGGGAAAGCAGTGAACAGATAACGGGCACTACTATAGCGTATTTCCTTCGTCGGCGCTAACCGTTGGGCGGGCGTACCTACAACTGGTCGGGCGAGATAGTGCAGCCTTCACTAATACTTCAGTAAGTCGAGCCTGGGCTGCTAGCTTTACTACAGATCTACGAACCGCAATTTCATGTGGATAATGAAACGCCTACTAAATGCTAAACGCTGACCACTTTTAGTTATAACTGTAGGATGACCAAGGCAGTAAAAAACAATGAAAATTGATTTAATAAAATGATGTCATAAATGCTGATTTTCATACGTATGGTAAAACTGAGCTTTCACATTTAATTCAATGGAAATAATATCTAATTTATAAAATTCTCGTGTCGCGGTGTATGTTGTTAAACTGCTTCGAAACGGCTTGACCGATTCTCATGAGATTTTGTGTGCATATTGGGTAGGTCTGAGAATCGGACATCTTTTTTTTAAATATATAACACGTCAATTAGACTTCGCCTTGCCTGATGGTAAGCTGAAGGCAAAGTCTCAGATAAGAGGGTCACCATTACTTACACATACCATGTGACAATGGTGACACTCAGCTTGACGGCCTCATCATATGCTTTTCACGCCCCGCTTAAAGGACCCGGGACTGTAGGAAACACGTGAGCATAGGAAAGAGTCACCGAACCGCTTGGTTCTTGATCGGATGTTCTGCACCGTGTGCGGGTGACATTTAAGACCTGCACGTGTTGTCCTATGTAGGAAAGGGGAGGGTGGGACTAATTGGAAGAGCTCATAAGAACACTCACCATGGTACAGACGGTAATATACTGCCATGGACGCAACATCTCTACGCATCTGTAAAGGTTCTAGGGTGTTCGTGATCTCGGGATTCCCATTGATGCGGATCGCATGTCGCTGCAACATCTATTTATCATCCGCCAAAAAAGGGTAGTCTCACCCCTAACTCTTTTATTTAATTTTTTTATTTATTTTTTATGATACAGCATTAGAAAAACATACAACCCTGAATTTACAACCGTCTATGATCAACCCCTATTCTTCCATCGCGATTTTTTTTAATAATTTGCTTTAATGGCAAAACGTTTGCCGAGTCAGAAGGTATAATATGCTCATACCTTTGCCCTCAGAGGTAGGTCATCATAATATAAAACACTTTCAATTAAGTATCTACCATTAATCTTATAGTATTTCTCTTCACTCTGATTCCTAGTACGAAAAAGTGATCTATTCGGAACAAAATGTCCCGCTGTTCAATACTGTTAACCGGTGGGACAAAGCATTCCCGGTAATTCTAGTTGTTAACAGTGTTGACCACGGCGTCTGAGTATTAACCAAAGGGAACAATAGAAAAAAAATGTAGTCTTCATCAAAACTGTTTATTAGTAGAACAAACATTCCCAGTGTTTAACAGTGTTAACAACGGGGAATTAACCAACGGGAATGACCCATTAATGAATATTGAATTTCTTTATTTGACGGAAGTAATAACTTTAATTTACTTTTTATTGGCATTTCTTTAGCCTGGACGGTAATAATAGGCTTAGATGATATACTCTAGACAGGTGTGATTTTTCTTAAAGCCGCGTGGTTCCCGGTAGCCGCGTGGTTCCCGGCAGAGTAGAATTTGGGTCATCCCATCACTTCCCGTGCGGTGTCGTACAAGGCGACTGAGATAGGGTTGTTTAACATCAGACAGATATATACAGCCCAGACTCAGCCACAGATGCATGGCTCGAGTCAACAATAGTGCCCGAAATATGGCAATAGGTTCACCCCCTATTACGTGGGACCGATTTCAATGATTGGTGATTTGTGGGTGTTAATTCACCTCTGCCTAACCCTCCGGGGATGAAGGCGTAATTATATGTATGTATGTGTATGTATGGATGATATCTACGGATACCCCCACCACCGGAGCCGGTGGGAGAGGTTATGTCGGACTAATCTATGGATTCTATGGTCGGACTCGAACCGACCAAAACGCATGACGCTTGTGAGTCGTTTTTGGCTGCCGAAGGTGAGGTGAGGAGGAGGAACAGACAAATCCCTCGCACCCCGGCCGAATCAGGGACTAAATAACAGGTGTGGAAATATGTCATTATGTAGGTGGGTACCCACCTACTTGTATCTAAGTTGGCGTGAACGCCTAAAGTTTTGTTTTCTTATTTTGCCGAGTCAATAGTCTAGCTATTTTAGTTTGAATATAAATACAAGAGCGTCCAGGAACCTATTTGGGTTGGTATTAGTTTCAGTCCCGAACCCTGGGGCAGTATTTACATATGTAAATAGTTTCCGATATATTCCTTACAATAGGGAAAATGTAAAAGCACGTATTTATTTTGTCGTGTATTGTAGGTTCCTACAAATGGAAGCAATGAGATAATGGTGTGCTTAACGTAAGTAACATGCCTACATTAACATAATTCAACATTTGAATCTATAAACTTTTTATAAGTACTGGTTATGACAAGAGAGTCTCTCACATTAAAACAACATGCCGTGTGTCATAACTATGCCAGGACTTATTATGTGGACTGTGCATCGTAAACAGCCGATGACACTATAGTCTAGATCCAGTTTGATTCAAGTGAGACTTTTTTTTCTCCTTAGAACCAAATATGGAGTTGTCGGTTCTACTGGGAACTATAATAAGTAGCTAGATCCATTAATGGTTCTACCAAGAATGATTTCTTCTCATCATAACCAATTTTTTATATTATTTAAAAAGCTTTTGAGAGGAAAGGAATGAAAGTGAATGTTAGTAAGACAAAAGTTATGGTTTTTGAAAGAGATGAATGCGTGACAGAGTGTAGGATTTGTATAGATGGAGAAAAAGTGGAACAAGTGAATGAGTTCATATATTTGGGAACATTGTTTACGAGAGATGGAAAGCATGAAGAAGATGTTGAAAGGAGAGTGATGGCTGGAAATAGAGTGAATGGGGCACTACACAACTTTATGCGCAGCCGGAAAGTGTCCGAAAAGGCACGACTGGCTGTACATGGAGGAGTATTGGTGCCGACTCTTATGTATGGTAGTGAAAGTTGGGTGTGGCAGAAAAAGCATCAGAGTAGAGTGAATGCAGTAGAAATGCGTGCGTTGCGAAGTATGTGTGGCTTGACCTTGAAAGATAGAGTGAGAAATAGCGTGATAAGAGAACGATGTGGAGTGATAGAAGATGTAGTGATGAGAATTGAGAGAGGAATGTTGAGATGGTTTGGTCATGTTGAGAGAATGAATGAAAAAAGACTAACAAAACAGGTGTATGAGGCGAGTGTGGATGGTAACGTCGGAAGGGGAAGACCTAGGCGCACATACCTGGACCAAATCGGGGATGTTTTAGAAAAGGGGCAGGTCAGGAGTACTCTAAACCGACGAGCATGCATGAAGAATGTAATGAGAGTGAATGAAGCGAGAGTAGTATGTCAGGATCGTAGCAAATGGAGATCCGTGATCTCTGCCTACCCCTAAGGGAGACAGGCGTGATTTTATGTATGTATGTATGTTAAAAAGTCACACTGGAACCGAAATAGATGTAGACTATGGTTCCAAGTGGAATGATCCCTGGTGTAGTAGGCAATCAGTAGGTCAGTGGTGACGCCATTGACAGGACGCGTGGTCAGGCCTGCTATTTGGACCAATTCACCTAATTTCCGGTTAAAACGATGGCAATAGATGATCGTATGACAACCGAGACTGACGGCTTAACGGTCGGGACGGACGGTATTGGTGTTATCGTGCTCTCCGAGGCACGATAACACCTAGGACAATACAAATCGAACCACGGTAACGCCACCGAGATGGTATACAGTATTGTGGTGGATGCTTAATAACTATGCACTGGCTGCCCACCCAAGTACACACTCAACGGCACTGAGGCCCGTAATGTGTCGTGCATACCTTTTTTCTGGTTTAGCTGTGTCCAGCAGACACATTAAGACATCACGCAATCGTGGAAGGTATAGGTACCTACTGCAAATGTTGGGCGAACGCGGACCCGGTCATCATTTTGAATTGATTGATCTCTTCCTATGAGAGATTAAACACGATGGATAAGGGATAACGTAAGATACTCATCTAGAGAATTATTAATAATTAGGTACCATCTAAATATCAAAGTATCTTGGAAAAATTAAAACAAACATGGTTTTGAACTTTCATTATATTTCATTTTTTTATACAAATAAAATAAATGCACAATTTAAAAAGACAAAATGTTTAAATTATAACAAAGTAAACAAACTTTTTTGCATAATATATTATTTTTGAACGAAAAATAATGGTGAATTTTGTTTTATTTTTATACTGGTAAACCTCAAGACTTTATAGTTAAGTACTTAATAATGCCAGACAGTGGAAAAGATAACTGAATAAAAGATTCTGAAGACAACTAAAGACATTCCTTATATCTTTTGGTAACTCCTTTTATCATTCGGCAACTATAAAACTTCAACTAGTAGGTAATGGTTTATTTAAACAATAACGTTAATAAACGTTATTAGGTATACTTCTTGGCAATTTGATGAGCGTTCTGAACACAAGGCGAGTCGAAACTTGCGCATGGTACAGGCGAGTACAATGTTGTTTTATAATGGGTTTTTACTTTTTATTATTTAAGCGTTTAGAAACCACATAATATAATATTCAATTTTTAAACAATTCAGTGAAGCTCAGAGCGGTCATCAAGATTGGTGGACCTCTATATAAAAATTATTTGGTCGATTTATTGACTATTTACATAATTGCTAGTTAGTTCGACACTTAAGGCGAATAGAGTTGAGTTAATTTTGAGTCACAGATCACCGCCAGTAGACAGATTGGACTGTAAACACACCGAACCAGCCAGTTGGATACCTGAAAAAGGGAGCTGGGATGGGCTGGATGAAGGCGGATGCCTATGTTCAGCCACTGCTATCGTAGTTCATTGACTACGATCGACTAATTGGTTGATTGAACCGCGGCCCAATTCAGTAAAATTATTAACAAAAACTTTCAAATCCAATTTTTTAATAGAGCCAAACTAAATGTGAAAACTAAAACAAAAAACAATACAATACTTACCTAGGTTTTGCATTTTTTTCTTTCTAATTTAATTGAAATCACGCGTTTTCAAAACGTGATGTTACTGAAAAGGCCTTCAGGTGGCTTTGAAAACGTAAAATGCGTAACAATATGTCAAAACTCTTTGGCATCTATCGGAAATGATCAGTGACGTAGTTATAATAGACAATAACTTATTAGGTATTAACATTAATGGCAAAGCAGCGGCAAGGATGATTGAAATATGTCGGCTGTGTAATTACATTTCTAGTAAGGGACACGAAACAACAGAACCCTATTACTAAGACTTCACTGTCAATCTGTCTGTCTGTCTATCTGTCTGTCTGTCTATCTGTCTGTCTGTCTGTCTATCTGTCTGTGTCAGATGTGTTGCCGCTGTCGCTATAACAACAAATACTAAGAACATAATGATTCGGAACACTTCGTGAGTGAGACCGACTCGCACTTAGTTCGTTTTTTAGTTAAATATTTCGTGCTCTTTACGTTTTACAGTATTAAAGTTGCTTCTAGGACTTTTTTTTATACCACTTAGGTGGCAGACCACCTGATGTGAAGTGGTTACCGTGGCCTATGGACGTGTGCTGAAGAAACCTCCAATGCCCCTTTTGAAGAACCCCATATAGGCGCAAGCGAAAACCCCAGCAGGGAGTTTATTCCACAGCTAAATATTCGAACAATGACAGTGGTCTAGTAACCTAACAGGTGTATCTTACTAGGTTTGTAAATGCCACAGCCGATCTGTTTTATAAAAAACTAGTTTACAGAAGATTTCGAGAAACTAAATATAATAAAATAATAATAATTAAGAGTGACACAGACCTGTCAAACACATCACTATAGTCCATTCGGTAAGGTACTAACTTAAGGTAAACAATATTGTAGCGACTTTTTTATAAAAACACACATTAAACAAAGTAAACTAGGTTACCTAACAGACTAGTGGTTCAATGTTAGTTTTTAGACTTAAAAATGAGTTTCGTATCAGAAAAATATTAATAAACCGAGTTTTTACGTAGTTAAGTACCTAACCAAATGGAGTATCAATCAGATACACCAGTATAATGAACCACATCATTCGATTTTAACTCATTACAGACATTTTTACGTATGCAAACGAATGATAATTTCAATGACAAAAGTTTCTTTACAGTTATACGTTTACACATGGGAATTCATAACATAACATAAACTAACGCCTATATCCCCGAAGGGGTGGGCAGATGTGCTAGGACCCACATTTCGCCAGTTTATGTTAAGGTCCCAATGTAATAGGCGGCACATAACTTCGAAAAGCATCGAATAGTCATTGGTGTGTGCCATGGTAAAACTTGGGATCGAACCCGAGACCTCGTCTCTGCAGTCCATTACCCATACCACTAGGCTACCGCGGTTTTATTGTGTATGGGAATTCATGTATATCAATAAATTGATGTGTAATAGTTGCCTTATTTAATTTTCAAAAGATAAAATTAATTACTCAATATTTCATGTTCTGTTTGTTTTTTATACAACTTAGGTGGCAGATAAGCACACGTCTCACTTGGTGGAAAGTGGTTACTGTGGCCGTGGCCTATGGATGTGTGCATTTGTATGAAAGGTAATGCGATCAATAAATCATAATTTGTAAAGCTACTTTTGTCGTTGATACAAAATTAACAAATCGCAAAATAATTTAAATGACTAACGAAATAATTTTAGTTTCTTAAAAACAACTAAATCAACACTGGACGTGACTCCAATAAACTAGTGTTAGCTCATTGGTTTGCCTTAATTACAAAAATATTTATTCTAATTGAGTGTAACAGTCGAAACGAAACATACTCAAATACATAATATTGAAAGCGACATCTAGTATAATATAAACATAATTGCCATATTTTGAAATACTCAAGCATACAGATACTCAAACGCTATAGATAAATGACATAATGTGTATAATCGCCCTCAAAAGTATCTGAACACTGACAAGTTAAAAAAATCAATAAATTGTTGCATAAGTATTTTAGTAATCTTCAAAACACGAGTTTGAAAGGTTTTACAGCTAAGGTGGTGTTAAGCTACTTAAGGGCGTTTGTACCCATAAAACATTTGCAGACCCATAACATAATACTATATAATATTATTGTTTTCACAGTTTACATTAAGGTGGAACAATACTTCCTTATTTGTTAGGTGGTTAGGCTGTATTCGCCCAAATATTTGTTATATCCGCAAGCAACATACATGCCATCCACAATTCGAACATGCCAAATGTACGAGGCAACAATAAATGCAAGTACCGTACAGTGGCATGGCGCGTATACAGCAATTTACGCCAATCCGCGCTATTTCATTATTACATTCATTTAGTAACATTACGACAATCGATCGGTTCCGGTGTACTCCTTCTAATATTATCAATCATAGCATATCATTTTGGATTAAGTTGAATCAATATACAGTTGATCTATCATCTCGGTACGAGTAGCAGCTTGTACATTTGGTCCTTCGAGCCGGATGATTGTCGTAATGCTAAATGAATGTAATGATGAAATAGCGCGGATCAGCGTAAACTTTTTATTTATCATCTCGGTACGAGTAGGAGCTCGTACACCAAATATATACCTTACTAGCTGCTGCTCTGATACTAGCTTAGCTTAATCTTATCGTTTGATGTGTCATATGTCCGACACCGCGTGCTTGACATACGCGACTATGCGTAAAGCAAATATAGACATAGACGAATAAGTATACTTCGTCGTATGCGGCCAAATAGCACATAACGTAGTGTGGTTCTGCCTTTACAAAACGTATCTTGGCAACGCTCCGGTTGACTGCCTATAAACATACTTTGCTCTACGATAAGAAATTGACTTAGGAATTGAAAATGTATTGCTAATATTTTAAATAATTGCATTTGTTGTGGCAAAATTCAGAAAACGCAATTTGAACTTTAGGTGTCGCCACAATCTTGTACAGTCAGTGTCAAAACGATCTTGACTACAAAGTCTCAAAATGATCTTTGACTATAGATGTGTACTAAATATCAGGACAATCAGTCAAAAGGAAGGGGTGAAAACCAAGGCATTCACTTTGATTACTGCGAGTCAAGATGGACCTGATGCTGACTGTAACTTACTACCTGCACTGTAAGGTACGCTCACTGAGTGCCCTGCGTGGGAGACTAGAGCTAGTCGCGGCCCTAGGAGTGAGAATTCTCTCGCTCGTTGCTTTGCTCATGGCGATGGTGCGCTGTACGGATGCGTGGGCTGCCGCCGCTTCCTTCTGCTACTAAGTAATACTCGTGAAAAAAACGGCGGAGCGGGAACGGAGGAGACTCAACCGCACAGCACACGATGTGCGGTGGCTACTGGGGAGTCAAAGATCGCAGAATGACCTTCGTCCCCTGTGAGCGCGGGCCTAGAGATGACTAGTGGAGCCGCCTGTCACCCTAGCAGAAATGGGCCACAGCGGTGGCACGAGTTGCGCGCCTCCCCATACCCGGTGATTAGATGGGGACTCTGTGGTCCCGACACCCGAAGAGGGAGAGCTAAAAAGAGATGGCTCTGGGTCGGCCGGGGTGCGAGGAATATGCCGGCGGCAACTTCACCTCCGGCAACCTGCGACCCTTAGATGACGTGTGTTTTAGTCTGTTCAAGACCGACGTAACATCCTCCATCGGCTCTGGCCGGGGATATCCGTGGGGACTTTTTTTTTTTTTTTTTATACCACTTAGTTGGCAGACAAGCACACGGCCCACCTGATGGAAAGTGGTTACCGTGACCTATGGACGTCTGTAACACCAGAGGAGTCACAGTCGCGCTGCCAACCCTGTAAGTACAGAGTTTCTGTGCCGTCAGTAGAAGACAAAGCAGGACAAGCCTTTAGTTTTCGCACGAGCAAAGAAAAAAAAGGCATTAAGATCACTTAGAGTACACAGATCGTCAAGATCGATCTGATTTCAATTTCAATTTCAATCTTTACTTGCGAAAGATTGAAATTGATGCTGACTGTATCTTACTACCTTACCCCTTTTTGACATCTAAAAACAAATTTCCCTTCTCTGGCTTTGGACGTTAAGCCTAAAAAAAATAACATTTCAATAGAATATATCGCGAAGTAAATCTAAACCGAGACATGTATCAAACGTCTGTTATAATTCGAATTCCACGTCAAACTTTATCTTTAACAAGAAAATAATTTAGTACGACAAAATTATATAACAAGCTAATGACAAGGGATATGATTCTGAACACAATCGTTTGCCTCGACTGTCTGTCGGTCTGTATGGTCATTTCCTTTGTTTGTGACGTAGAACGCCTATTCATATTGTTCATCTTAAGCTGTCAACGTATAAAATTGAGAAGTACAACCTAAGAATTATCATAAAACACAGTAGAGTAATTTTACAAATAAGACTCGCTGTAGTTACAATGTGAGAGATACTAATATAATTCAATATGCTGGATCGCTTATACAAACAAAATCTACTATAGAAGTAGTTTTATTTCATTATGAATATAAAATGGACCACACCAGCTTTAAGAAACAGTTAAAATATAACTTAAATGATGGATTACGAATGCATAATATATTCTAACATAGAATTGCTAAGCATATATTTTAATAATCACATTGTAACAAAACAAGAAATATAATATTTAAACAATATAATTTATAAAAATTATTAATATATTGAGTTTAACATGAGACGGAGCCATAACATATCGGTTATACAGCTTACAATTAATTTGTGCAATAATTTTTTAAACACCTAACTACTCAATTCACCCGCACATGGCACGTCTCGAGATATTCTCATATTGTACTATAAAGCTAAATAGTTAAGCTATGTACACACAGTGGCGGGAAAGAAATGTCTGATCAAGCCTTTTCAATATATACATACATACAGTGGGGTAGGTTTGTTCCCTTTAGTCGCATTATGTCCAATTCGCAAAATGTCCAACTGTCCAATTCTCAATAGGTCCAGTTCGCAATTGGTCCAGTTCGCAGTTGGTCCAGTTCGCAATTGGTCCAATTCGCAATTGGTCCAGTTCCTAATTAGGGATCCTCCTTGATTACGAGAAGCGCTTTATTTTGTAAACGTGGATTTATATATTGTTGTGTGTGAGTATATGGATATGTGAGCTATGTGAACCTATTTCTTCTTGCATTACACAAGATACCTAACACGAAGGGTAAATGGTGGACGTCTCTGCGAGACCTCCGCCATTACCCTTCTAACCTATATCGTGTCGGGGCGCGCGATTTATGGTTTAAGAACGTTATGAGACTGAAGCGTCAAAAACGCCTCCCGTAATCAAGCACGACTCCTATTTTACAAACTGGGCCAATTGCGAATTGGACATTCTGAGAATTGGACGTTGTGAGAATTGGACAATTTGCGAATTGGACATTGTGATAATTGGACAATTTGAGCCCGCTGGACTTTTTTCGAATTGGACATTTTGCGAATTGGACATAATGTGACTAAAGCGTTTGTTCAAAGGTATACCACCGTATAATCGCTTTTAGGAAAATTTATTTTTATGTCACTTATACCCATATCCCAGAAGATCGCGGGTTCGAATCCGACTGAACTGATATAATTTTTCCTATCTTAATCGATCGGATTGTCATTGACAAGCTGTTAAATTCTTCAATGAAAATCGAGATTCAAGACTGAGTATCGTTCTGGATTACGTGCCTTAGATTGATGAACAGACCTAGTATGACATTCAATAAAAACTATTTACTCTGGCACTAAAAGTTGCTCATAACAATGTCAGCGAATCGAACTGCGATTATCGATGCAACAAAAACCCATTACTTTGCCTGTTTTTAGGAAATATTTTATAATAGATATTTTTAAATATCGTGTTCACATATAGTTCCCAAAAGTGCAATGCATTACATCGAATGTGGTTCATAGAAACATAGTAAAACTTATCGATTAAGTTTGGAAAAATTAAGTTGCTCAGTTGGGATTTGAAACCGCGACCAGTACCTTACAGAGTGAATGCTCTGACCACTGAGTTACCGTGTCGCGCTTGTAGCATTCTAATTTCCCAATACCACCGTCTTGGGGCTCAAGTCCTGCCTGAGCAGTCCACTTTTTCCAATCTTAATCGATTTGAATACTAAGAATACTAATTACTTTAAAAAAATCATAATAAAACTTCATCTGCGTATACCTACTTGGTATTTGTGACTAGGTTGTAATTAAAAAAAAACCGAAGTGCGAATTGGACCCGCATACCAAGAGTTCCCTGACTTAAACTGTATAAACTGCAATATATTTTGATTGTATTGACTTAGAATTTTGCTTTTTACACAGTTTCAACACGATATAGACCTGCGTATATGGTATTATTTTCAACTAGATACCTTCACATATGCCTGACAGAATCTTGACAACGGACAACGTAGTAATCATATCAGGGTTCCGTTTTTTTCCTTTTGAGGTACGGAGCCCTAAAAAAAAATCTAGTCATTAGTCTTTTAAACGTCCACTGTGTGTACGCAGCTGTAATCGTTGTCCTTCAATGATATTGCAAGGTACTCGATACCTACGCATATATTAGCACCTATGTATTCATAAACGTTACTTTAAGTACTCACTAACAAGTTGAAGGTAAATACACATTAGCAATAATACTTTAGCATAATAACTGGTGTATATATATTACGATAATTTCGGTAGATAATTCAAAATTCTTGAAGTGAATACGGAAAAAAGTTTCCTTATTGGGAGTATTTGCCTGTAATATAACATTTCAGATTCAATTTTGAGCATTACATTAAAATACTGTCTCATTAAAAAGTATTAGTTTATAATGTAACATTACAGATAAGATATTGTTACAAGTTTGTAACATCGCGCCTTGTAAGTAATGCGCGGTAATGCTCGAACTGTATCATTACATTTTGAGCATTGTGATGTTTGATTTTCGAATGCTCGACTTTGTAATGTTACATAACAGGAGATTGCTTCTAAGATTACAGGGAGCAACAAAGGTTTGAAACTATTCTAATTATGAATGTGTGCGTATGAAAAATTCGTATATTACTGAGTAATTGTTCGTACTAATTCATATATTATGAAAATTTGTCCTATCTTATTTTAAATCGGTGTAAAGTTAAGTGATACTGATTACTATTTTTTTAATTTATGCGATTTTGACAAATATAAATGGTAATTTATTTTATATCGCGTTAAAAACATTTTTTTTCAATTCCGATAATCTCTGTTATCATCAATGTACCTATTTTGTAATAACCTACTAACTATAAGAGTAGATTTGCTTACATGTTTAATATTTGCATTTGCTACAACGTCAACATAACAAGGTTCACTCAAGGATAGATTAGCTATATTACAATCCTGAGTCTAATTTCAGACTTTTTTGTTTACTGTACTTATTGAAGATAAGATACCGTGCCATTGTGTATACAAATTTTATTGTGGGTTCTAATCTCACATTGTAACCCTTACTTAACAAAACAATGAATTTCAAACGCCATATCAAGTAATCAAAATCTTTTAACGTTATGTATTATTTTTATAGTATTATGGGAAAAGTAATATTGACGCTTGACAATACTGAGAACAAAACTCGATGAATCCCAAGAAAAGATACTGTAGGTAACTGTTTTGTGGTCCTCTAACCTGTCTAGGAAATGAACAGCGTGTAATCAAAGTGATAAACTAGCAATGACGTCATTCACAATTAGAATAAGTTTCGCACTTGACATTCCAAGATTATCACTGATATAAAAAGCTATGACTGACTTGCCCACTTTTCATGTAAACACTTTAGATGTTCGTAAGCCCTCTTAGATATATTTAGCGTTGGTTCTATTTCTAAAAGGCCAGATTCTCCTATCAAACTAAGTCCTGCTAAGCCTAGGTATGTATGCATTGGATCCGTACACGTGTCCGGCCACTTTGAAAAACCACCAACAACTGTATCTTGAGTTTCGTAAACATACTTTCTATTGCTTGCGTAATTTGTATATTGTAGAGTATCTAGTATTTTTAATGAAGCTCCTACCCAGAAACTGTAGCAGGTGTCAACTGGTTTGTTGGGCCTGCCCTGGAAACCGTCGACTTGTCTGAAGAGGAGCCATCTCTTTAGCCCTTCTATCTGCTGGTCAGACAGTTTGTCCAGTTGGTTGGTGAGGCTCAATGTAGCTAGAGCGCAGAACGTCGTGCCTCCGTGGGATTCCAGTTCGGGACACTGGGCGATCCCGTAGTCATAACCCTGTGAAGAGAAACATATTTCTTCACACACTAGTATTCTGTCACATGTCTCTTCTTAGGTCAGATCAATTAAATTATCATACATACATGCATATAATCACTCCTTTATCCCCGGAGGGTTAGGCAGAGGTGAATTTATCACCCATATTTCACCAATAATTGTATTCGGTCCCAAGTAATAGGGGGTGAGCCTATTGCCGTATTTCGGGCACTATTGTTGACTTGAGCCATGCATCTGAGGCTGAGTCTGGGCTGTATATATCTGTCCGATGTTAAACAACCCTATCCCTTAGTCGCCTTGTACGACACCACATGGGAAGAGATGGGGTGGTCCAAATTCTACTCTGCCGGGAATCACGCGCATTATACGGACCAACCAGAAAATCAATCAAATGAATGAAGTATCGGCCGTTAGTGTCGACTGTCGACATAATTCTGTCATCCTTTAAGTAACACTATTTTTATTCTCATAAAGTCTTGTAAAACAATCTTCATGTCATGTCCCTCCAAGGCCACGTGCTTTTTACAGATTTTCACACATTTTCACAGATTCACAATTAGAATAAGTTAAATTATCAACCTTTTGCAAATTTGCCTACATAGTCTCATTTATTAAATCATTAATTCAATACATCATAAATGAAATTTCTTTTTTTAAGTCACAATGGCAATTGTATTATAACCTAAAAAATGTGTTTATAGATGAAAATTAATGGCAGTAGTAATAGTTAATAAATGCAGTTAATAATGGTGACTTACGTTAAAGTCTGTAAAAAGCACGTGGCCTTGGAGAAACATGACATGAAGATTGTTTTACAAGACTTTATGATAATAAAAATAGTGTTACTTAAAGGATGGCAGAATTATGTCGACAGTCGACACTAATGGCCGATACTTCAATCATTTTATTGATTTTCTGGTTGGTCCGTATAATGCGCGTGATTCCCGGCAGAGTAAAATTTGGACCACCCCATCTCTTCCCATGCGATGTCGTACAAGGCAACTAAGGAATAGGGCTGTTTAACATCAGACAGATATATACAGCCCAGACTCAGCCAGAGATGCATGGCTTGAATCAACAATTGTGCCCGGAAGACGGCAATAGGCTCACCCCCTATTACGTGGGAACGATTTCAATGATTGGTGAAATGTGGGTGTTTATTCACCTCTGACTAACCCTCCGGGGATAAAGGTGTGATTATATGTACGTATATACCTATAATGCTCGGACGTAAACTTCCTGAGTTTAGTCAATATTTTTTTCGGTTATACAATATTATATCGATGGATATTGTATCAAAAGATAAAACAATGACTCACTATTGATTTAATAATATAATCGGTAGCCTTCTCAATGTTGAAACCGGACCAGTCATCGAGGATGTAACTGATACACGCGGCGCAATACACAAACCGCATATCTGATTCGCAGCCTGAGAGCGTTGCAGCAAAATTTCCTTCTTCCGTTTGTAACGCCTTTACACCTAAAATTGTAAAAAAGAAAAATTATAAAGCTATAACATAGTGGTGACATTTTTTAAAGATATAACGATGCAAAGTACCTAATAACTTTTTGGTATGGCAGGGTAATCATCAAAATAGCATCAGAAGTTGTTGGTCCAATTCAATCCAATTCATTTATTAATTTGCATGTAATGTGGTACAACAAATTTCGCCATAAGTTGGCTTGCAAACACATATTATTAGGTATACAAAGCAATATCTACTTAGCAACTAAAAATATTGCAGTCACAATAATAGCGCAGCAGCTACAAGTGCTACAACGCATTTCTGCAGTGATACGAATGACATACATATTTCTTTAAAATCTCTTTCACTGGTTGGTCGATAGAAAAAGGAATGCAGATATACATGGTCTGAATCTGTCGAAAAAGTGGCTTAGTATTTGCTTTATATTAGCGTGGTAAAATGTCAGGAATCGCTTCTAACACGAAAAAACTCGGGTAGACCGGCTAGCAACTGCTAGTAATAGTAAAATAGTACATAATTATATTTAATCCGCTATAAAGTCACAATATACAACTTGATTATTTTATAACCGGTAGCCCTGAGGCGCTCACGTACTCAACAATCATATAATGCTAGCTGAAAATAAACACCATTATCAAAATAAGCCATCATTACGTTTGAACAACAATGTTTTGTACATTGTCATTTGTTTGCATGTTACTCGGAAGTTAATCAAGAGGCAATTCGAACTTAATCTATTAACTATATTTGTTAGTAGGCTTGTTTGAATAAATAGTCGTTTTGTTAATTACAAAGAAGTACAGCACATAGTTATAAACTACACACTATGTTCAAAGTAAACTTGTAAAGCAATCTAATAACTGTACCAATCGTGGTTCCATTCAAAACTTGCACTTTGAAGGCCCGAGTCCTGCTTCCTATGTCCTTCTAAAGCCGTCTGACCCTAAGAAGAACACCTGCGCCAGAATCCAAGTCCTAAAGATCTAGGTGAGGCCCCATCAGCCTCTATTTTTTTTTATCAATAAACTTATGTTAAATCAAAGAAGCGGGTCTCTTGTCTTTAGCCAGTTATATTTTTTAAGGGCTCTCACTAATTACACCAAATTTCTTTATCTACCTGTATTAGCTTTTTATTCTTTTATTTCTTGTCTAGCGATTCATAATTAATAATTAACCCAATAACAATAGGTACCTATTTTATTCTCATCCTAGTTTTCATGATGTCGTACCATGAACACGAAGTTATATATTCATTTAATATAATGACATCACACATTCACTACATAATAAATTTTTTTATTATGTGTTCTATTTTTTCTAATTAATTATTTTTTATTCTACACAGTTTGTGTGCCACATAATCTTTTGACATGTTTTGAGTTTTAATTGTACCTTTTTATTTCATTTATTTTCTCTTAACGAGGTGTACAATATTTTATTCTTTCTTTCTTTAATTGAAAAATAATAGTGGCTAGTAAAAACATACGGAACTGAATTAATTGTTCACGAATGACGAAAGCGTGGCCGGTATTGACTTTAATTTCTTTTACTATATCTATTGTCAGAAACTCAGAACAACAACAGCGATAGCGTAGTGGTATGGGTAATGGACTGCTGAGACGAGGTCTCGAGTTCGATCCCAAGTTTTACCATGGCGTACACCAATGGCTTTTCTATGCTTTTCGAAGTTATGTGTGTATTTATCGCAGGTTTATAAGTGCCCGGTTAATGGCAATAGGCTCGCCACCTAATACATTGGGACCTAAACATAAACTAGCTAAATGTGAGTGCTAGCACCTCTGCCTACCCCTTCGATGATATAGGCGTGAGTTTATGTTATGAAACTCAGAACTTAGGTCACGATCACGAAGACCCATTCCAATTAGTAAAGAGTTTAGATAAAAGTGTAATTAGGTGGTATAAGTTTAAGCTTCCTTTTGACTTCGTATCATTTTGTACGCCAAAGTGTTTATATAATAAGGAAAATTTGCATGCCCAATTTAGGCAGAACATGATGTACCTAGTCATAAGACATAATTTGTAACATCCTTATCACAATGTTCTAGCAAATTAAGATCTATTATATTCTATTTATTAGCAGTAAGCCACGTGGTTAGAGATAATACTTTGGTTACATTTTGAGACTTTGGAAGTCAAGATCGTTCTGACGCTGACAGTACATGCATTACGAAAATTAAGTGTATAATTATGAAGGACAAAGGACAATTTATGGTGATAAAAAATATAGTCTTAGTGCGACTTGGAATCGCGCACAGAGGGTTTCGTACAAAAATCCACGTTTCCAATCAAACTGAAGTGACAATTAACGGCGATATCTGCCGAAGAATTTATTGACGTCCGTATATGGTGCAGCAAAATACCGAAAACCGACGAGTCCGCAAAGACAGTAGCAATGGGTCGTGACATGCGGAAAGACAAAGGCAAATGGTAAACTCTTATAATATCTAATGATCCCAGATGGAAGATAGTTTTACTGGAGACATCACACAATAGAAAATTTATCTCAGGTTCATTAAAAAAACGTTGAACAAAGTAGCGTTATAGTTACTTGGTAGTATTAAATACGATATTAAAGTGAGCACGTAAGTCGACAGAATTAAATGCAAGCTTAGATAGATAGCTATCTAGTAACAGCATTCATTATGGCTAGCTTGCTCAACTTACCTTGTACTAAAGCTTTCCTATTCAGTCTGGAGAGGTCGTCTCCTAAAGCCAATAAAATACTGAGACCCGTATAAGTCATGGCAAGATGACCGCACCGAAAATGATTGTTCACCTTTAAATCGATGTTCACTGTAGAAGAGCCTTGAAAACCGCACATAGACATGTCGCCATCTGAAATAGAACAAAGAAGTTGTTTATCTTACTGGGTCCCGGCAGAGTATAGAATTTGGCCCACCCAATCTCTGCCCATGAGGTGTCGTTCAAGACGATTAAAGATTAGGGCTGTTTAACATCAGACAGATATATATACAGCCCAGCCTCAGATGCGTATCTCGAGTCAACAATAGTGCCCGGAATGCGGCAATAGGCTCACGCCCTATTACGTGGGACCGAATACAATGTTGGTGAAATGTAGGTGTTAAATTGTATGCGTGATTATAGGTATCTATATAAGCTTAGTCTTTTGTCCGTATTCTAGAATGGCAGTCTGTCCTGATACCCTTGAATCTCGATTTATCTGAGGACAGATTGTATAGACCATCTATCAAATCATTGACAGATTAATATCTGTATAAACAAGTTAAAAAACTTCCTATCAAGTAAAAACTACTACACTACAGCTTACAGGATTACTTAGATGATAAAAACTAGTTACAACCCTAAAATATACCTAATAAATAAATAGTCAATTCAGAATGACATTGATTACATTAAATATTAAATACGTCCTTACATAAACATATTATTATTAACATTATTACTAGAACGAAAAATTATTTATTAATATAATATTGACATCGAAGATAATTAAAAATTTGTTTGTATACTGAACTTTGAATATGAAATTGACCTTGGTATTTTATGTTGACATTGCTTATTGACTTTTGTATTTTAATGGTATTTTATTTGACATCTAATTTTACCCATTTTTTAAACATTTTGTATTTTTGTATTCAGTATTCATCTAATGTTGACAATTTTGTATTGACATCTAAAATTGTTATTTAATACTGACATTTTTTATAATCATGTTCACTTTGCATGTGTTCAAAATTGCTAAAAAAATTATGTATTGAGAGAGTAATAATGTATATTTTTAATGAAACTCTAAATGCAAAAAAGCTCAATGCATCAGCAATCTGTACCTTTTTGAATAGTACGACATAGAACTAAAATTTATTATTATCAGTTAATATTGCCTATATTTTAATTCCATTATTAAATATCTAGATACCTAGGTACTCTTGAACAGTGATTAAAACTTCTGCTCACGTCATTATCATTATCATATCATCGCTCTTCAAATGACATGGTATAAAAAACTTAATATTATAGCTAAAATTAAAAAAATTTAATGAAACTGTATAATAGCAAATTATCCATCTCTCCAAACATTGTGCTGTGCCCACAGGGTCCATAATTGTAACTTACTTAATCTTAATCTGACATCTGTATCACATTATGGAACGCAATAAATGTATTGAGTATTAAAGTCTGTCCTCAGGTCCTCACTTACATCGAGGTTCAGGACTGAGTGTCGTTCTAGAATATGGGTCTTAGAATCTTAGTTTGACGGCTTGAAACTTGTTTGGTGAATAAAGAACAGACCTGTGACGGAATAACAAATGGTTTTAGTCGGTTCTATTACAACATACCCACTTCGCTAGCTTCGGGGAGGTAACGGTAAAAGTTTCCATGATCATGGAAAACCGTGAGGGTTTCCATGGTAACAGCGCTTAACCAATAAGCATGGTAAATATTCCGTTGACTTTTATAAGTTATAACAGAAAGATTCGGCACCGGAACGGCGTAAGGCTCCTTTAAGCGGGACGTGCAAAAGCATATGATGAGGCCGTCAAACTGGGTGTCACCATTGTAACATGGTATATATAAGTAATGGTGACCCTCTTTTCTGAGACTTTGCCTTCATCAGGCGAGGCGAAGTCTAATTGACGTGTCCTATATAAAAAAAACCACTGTCCAAAACTGAATCACAAGTGAATCGATTATGCCAGTGTGGTATGTATGACGATTCTCTTCAGTGTGATGTCAGAAAAGTACCATTTACAGTCCGTCAAATCTAAGAAGTACCGTTTGACAGTTCTGACAATTGAATGATAGGGATGGGATGAAAAAATCGATTACTATAATATCCGAACTTTAAGAGATCGATTACTATAATATCCGAATTTTAAGAAATCAATTGTTATAATTAAATAAAAGAAATGTTTAGGATATTTTTTTATTCACTACTAGTACTAGTATCGTCGTCTTGGACACCTGCGATTTTGCCTATTGACCTAAAAATAATTAAATTAATTTATTTTAGGGTATCTGTGTATTCAGTGCATTATGCGGTCGCGCAGTAACGTCGTTAATTTATAACATCAGGCAACAACATTTTTGTGAATGGGTTCTACATACCTTATTTTTATTAGTTTTAGACGTAGAAATAAGACTTAGAAGAAAAAATTGTAATTGTAAAATCAATGGATGTGCTTGTTAAAAATTTGTTTATTTCTCTGTAATATGCAAACCCATACTATCATACACAAAAATAAATGTAAAAAACACTATCCCTGACTCCATTTACTATTTCGACAGCGTTAGCGCGAGAAACCCCGACTTATTTGGGCGCGAAAATCAAAAATCGACAAATCGCTTTCGACAACTTTTTAAAGAAGCAAATATATTTGATTTATAAATACGTATTTTTGGTGAATGGGTTTTATCTCATATTTTACGATTACATAACTATTTAGTTATGTAATCGTAATATGTGAGATAAATCCCATTCACATGAAAAAATATTTGTTTGGTTGTCAAGTGTAATTTGTAAATAATACATTCGATTTTTCGTATATGTAAACGATTTTTTTGCATACAAGTGTATCCGAAGAGTCGCAACACTACGTGCAGTGACCTAACTACGTAACTTTGTAATGCGGTCAAGAATATAACTATTAGAAATTATTTACTGTGTAAATATGTGTTATTTTGCTTTGTTTGAAAGTTTTCAATTACATTTAGATATTAAGAATTGTACATTTTTAGATACAATAATGAAATCTTTCTAAATTCATGGTTTTATGAAAAAGGTTATCGAAACTGAATAATGTACGTATGAACAAAGTTGTTTCGGTTTGAAAAATATGAAACGTCAAACGGTACCTCTTAGATTTGATGGACTATAATACTATTTTAAACAAAACTATTTTCAAACTAACCGTGTTAATTTTATGTTAAGCATTAATTACACGCTTCTGACCAATTATTTATCTGAATTTAACCTTTATGATTGCGTCAGCATATTTAGTTTTAAGCAGTTAGATGCAATTATTACAATTAAATACAATTACATGCAACCAATTGCAACGTAGTACATTCTAGTAGGTACTCTACACAGGTGTATACTGCACAGTCTTATTGTTTCTTTATTTCTTAGAACTGTGACAAGGTTACATTGACTTAACACCTCAATTATCAAGAAACAGATTTTGCCGGCACTAAAGAACGCACTTGTTAATAGTGCATTGGAAAGTATACATTGGTTTAGCTTAACACATTCCTAGATATACGACCATCTTGGCTCTAAAATTTTACATAAAATAATTAACAAAGCTTTGAAAAAAGTCCTCTGAAGAGATTACAAAATCAATTCATTTATTGATTTATTTCCATGTAAGATCGGTAGTTAGGGTTTAGCAATTTTTTTTTCAACCTAGATGGCAGACAAGCACGCTTCCCACCCAATTTCCAAGAACACCTGTAAGTGCCAAACGATCTACGACGAACACAAGTAACTAATTTATTTTGGGCAAGGAGCACATATTGTGTGAGCAAGCCTCACTGATATATTACGATGAATCTACTTCATCCTAGCGTTAATCCGAGTCGCATCCGAAGTTTTTCACCTTGTCCGCTTTTTTCAGTCTAACGGGTTTGGCTGAACCTCGATATTTTCCGTAAAGTGATTATTTTTTTAATTTATTCCAACATTCCTTCTTCCAAAACGCCTGGGAAGAGAAAGACCTCCCGCTACATGGTGTTCCAATTTAGTAAGGAAAAAGAACCCAGAACCCAGGACTGAACGCCAGGACGTTCAGTCGTACAAGAAGACCCGACCCCAGATAGATATGAGACTAAGGGATGGAAGACGAAAAAGAAGTTTTATTTTATAATCACCCATGAGCAGATCAAACTTTGATTTAACATCACTTGTGCGTGAATACTATACAAAATACAAGTCAATAGGTAAATACAGTATATTTTCTTACAACTTCAAAAATATAATAATCAGCACTAAAACCGGTGCGATATAGGAGATAGGCTAATTTCAAATTAATTCAATGTTATCAGACATCATTTCAAACTGGTTCTGCTAATTTCACGACCGCAACTAGGCGATTCTTACATACACTGCGTCGCCTTTACGGAGCTCTTTTGTATAGAAAATACGCGGGGTCCAACATACTGAAAACGCGAGAACGCACGGTGTGGCAGATCACGCGCGTACACGCATCCCCGCGCGTGATAGCAGACAAATCTGCGCTAAAAATGCCACATTGAGCGATTCCGCTAAAAACTAGCAACTTTATAAATTTTCCAGTAAATATCAATAGATTCCTATTTCGTTATTTGGTCACTCATATGAATAGAATTTCAACAATCGTTTACTAAGCAGATTCTAATGTCGTGTAAATAGCGCCGTCGCTTGACAACAGTATCCTAATACGATTTCAATAAAGTGGTATTTTTAGACCTACTGTTTTCCCGATATCAAGGCCAGCCCAAAAGGTTGTCTTAAGTAGTGCTCGTTCGTTCGAGTTACATGAGAAGACTCTGAAGTCTTCAAATATTCCACAATAACGGAAGGATAACTCCTCTAGCTATGCCAATATCTTGCTAGATGGAGATGTTTAAGTCTATCGATAACTATGTGGGAAAACTTCTAATAGTTTTGTACAATTTCCATATTTGTGCCATTCACTACTCTAAGCTAAAGTATACAGAAAACTTGTTAAAAAAGTGGTCCTCACAATAGATAAAATTAAAATATTAATCATCTAATTATAATAAGTACACCTACCTAATTATTTAAATACTAAGTACTACTTTGAGAACGAGATATTTAATTTATTTTTATTTATTACAATTATACAAATAAATGAAATATTATGTACAAAGGTGAGCTTAACTCAAAGTTTAGTTCTCTACCAGCAAACCTGGGACTGGACAGAGGAATTGCAATCCAATGAGAGAATTTAAGCTCAACAATTTTTTTTCATAAAACCCCATACTTTATTACGTTCAGGAGCACCTAAAAATTCCGAAATATTGAATTCCAAATTTCAGTATCCGGTTTTCAAAATTTCGTATTTAATATGAATTTCTATTCTTCTGAATTATTTCATGAGTACGAATAAATAAAAATCCATAGTGTTATAGGTCCGAAAATCTCTGTTCCGGATTTCAAATTTTATGAAGATTTATTGCTATAATTGAAAAATTGTTTCAAAAAAAGATAAAAGTAGAAGTTTTATAAGTAGGTAGATATAATCAATGAGCGATCGAGGGTAGCTCGTGGACAGCGCGCGAACTGACACGGATAGATAATATTATGTTAACTCCGCTAACACGTTATCCCGCGTTATTTTTTTATGACCACCCACAAACAGGACATTTTTTTTTATACCGCTTAGTTGGCAGACAAGCACACGGCCCACCTGATGGAAAGTGGTTACCGTGACCTATGGACGTCTGTAACACCAGAGGAGTCACAGTCGCGCTGCCAACCCTGTAAGTACAGAGTTTCTGTGCCGTCAGTAGAAGACAAAGCAGGACAAGCCTTTAGTCTTCCCACTGACAGCACAAATTCTCCTGTGAGCTCTGGCTACCTTACTCACCGCTGGGAACACAACACGAAGTTATTATAGCCGCGGTATTCTGTAGGGCGGAGGTACTACCCCAGTCGGACTGCTCAATCGGGCGGAAATACCGCCGTGTCCTACCTCCTTGAGCATATTCATCCACGTAGTCTTATGTGCCCTACCCCTAGACTGTATCCGACTTGTATAGGTCAAGTTAGAAGGCTTCGTATTTTATCTGGGAAACAAAGGAATGAAATTTTGTTCCCAAAAATTCATTAACAATAATAATTTGGTACTTAAATAGTATATTAATTGTAACATTTTGTACTTGATTTTTTATGTAACTTGATGATTAGAATGAGTTTTTATGAGGCTTGGTTATGTCCTTCATAGGGCTGTGTGGCTTCGTTTCCTTAGATAACAAGTACCTACCTGCCTATTGTAAGTCTGTACTTGGTTACAGATGGATTCCTTCAGAGTCCATAAATTTGTCGTTGACCTTGACATGATATAAACCGATTTTTTATTCGACGTAACACGTTTTTATAAAAGTTTTGTACCTACTTAAATTTTGACGCGACTGTGTGAATAATATTAACTGATAGGTATAAAAAACTAATTAAAGCGTAAAAAACTTGTTGCCGATTTTTACGAAGAACAGTTGTAAGAGCATGATCCGGCCTGCCGTCCTGTATGGATCGGAGAGTTGGCCCGTAAAGGTAACGGATGAAAGACGGTTGCATGTAGTCGAGATGCGAATGTTGAGATGGATGTGTGGTGTGACAAGATTAGGAATTAATATATTAGATGAAGTTTGAGAGTAGCACCAATCACGGAAAAGCTACGAGGAAATCGTTTGTCCTGCTTCGGGCATGTAATGCGTAGGGATGAAAGTAATGTCATAAGGAAAACACTATGGAAGTGGATGGCTACAAGGGGAGAGGAAGACCTAAAATAAAGTGCATGGACTGTGTGAATGATGATATAATTAAGAAGGGAGTGAATGTTAAAATGACTGCAACTAGAGATGAATTATAAAAAAGAACACATGTTACGCCGACCCCAAATAATCCTGGGATAAGGGCAGGAGGATGATGATTTGTATTTTTTTATCTGTAATAATTTCGTCCGTGTCACCACCCTATTTCATCAGAAGGGTGTGGTAAATACGATATCACTGCGAGAGAAGAAAAACTTGAAATAAAACCCTGTACCAACCCGTCTGGCCAACGTGGAAACAGTAGGCCAAAGTCTCCCAAAATTGGGAGAAGCCTATTCCAACAGTGGACCGCGATGGGCTAGTTGTTTGTTTGTTTGTTTGATATTGAATCTGTTTAATCACAATTTTAACAATAAAATAGTAAGAAATATTCGCAACGCACTCTCGACACATGATTTTATAGGTACATATCAACACGAATGCAATGCGCATATTTTTCAAGGCGATATGCGATATTATCAATATTTGCTATTTTCCTTATGTCTCCTAAGGCAGGGATGGCGAACCAATGGTACGCCGCACAATTTTTTGGGCACGTCACCACCAGGTAGGTATTACGCAGACATATATATTGTTAGAACTTGTCATACTTTAGGTGTTAGAACATGAACAGATAGTTTTTAAAAAAGCATTTTATAGAATTAAATAAATAAATAAAGCAGGACTATACCATGTTAATCTTTGTACCAAATTTCTTGAAAAGCTGTTCTAGTTCAAAATAGTTTAGATGTGAAAGCTTAGCATACAGAGTTACTTTTGTATTTATAGTACTAATATTATAAATTATATTTATAATCACGAACTTGATACAGTCTGAACTTTACGCAAATTTCACTCATTGAAATGAAACCTCTTTGTAAAGGATACTATCGCGTTTTCTTTGCTGTTATTTGCATTTAGCCCGACGTTTGACTTTGCTCTTGTGTCTCCTCTGATCGCCCCCCTGGAGGAGACATCAGGATTTTTCAGTCTTGTGGTCAGGCCCAGGCCGGGGAGATCAGAATCAGAACTTACTTATATTTTAAGTCATGGTTGTACCTTTTCTGTTGCGTGGGTAAAATCCACACTCGCAAATTCGCCTGTAGATCCCCAAGAAGCAGCGCGGTGGAGCCTTCTATTGCCGGCCACATGACCGGGTCAGCTGTAGCAACTGTCACCAATCATTATCTTTGCCGTGCACGGGGTGCCCCCTATGTTTGTACCATACTGGCCACTTGCAAATAAAAGAGATATACGAGTACTCAAAATATAATTTTACAAGTAAGTTCTGATAATGTCTCCCCAGCCTTCCGGAGACCACAAGCCTAAAAAGTTCTGATATCTGTCCCAAACTGTGTCTCAGGACCTGAGACCGAAGCCCGATGCGACATTTCGGTTACTTTTCAGCAGTTATGGTCACAGAGTGAGTAAAGAAAGATGGTAGTTGCCAAAGTAAAAAGTAATAAAAAAATATCTGTTATAGTTAATTTAAAAAAATCTTCCAGTGGTGTTGCAGTAAAAAATGTTAAGAAATTAATGATCACAAAGTCAAACTTAATTTATGGTGTAACGACGCGCTCTGCAAACGTCGTCACACCGGTTTTAATTCTATTTTTGAACGAAAAGTTTCGGAACGCGGAGTGAATGACATTTTGACGTATAGCTGTCAAAGCACCTTTCTTCCTAGCGTTGAGGCTGGATGGTCGATATTCATGGCTTCGTAACTTAATTTCAATAAATCTCATAAAAATGAGAGTATTTTTGCCTAAAGGATAATAGTTTGTGTCTTCACAACTATCCTCTTGTGGAATTATAGTTTATTTCTGGTGAGTTGTCATTTTTTAATAAGATTCACTTTGTTGGAATTCGCCACGTTCCTAATTTGAAAAATAATTGTTAAAATTCTATTGTTTCAGCTCTTAATCTGAGAATATTATGATTTCTTTTGCTATTGGCATTGTTCCAGCAAATTAAGGCGGTAAGTCGCACAAATTTATAAAAAATTAGGACCTCGTGTTCATATTGGAGTTTGTTCTAATGACATGCAATTTTGTTACAGGTTTCCAAATTGGAACCGCCTTTTTTTCCTTTTTCTCATTTTCCTTTGGACTTTTTCTCTTTTCTTTTTGCCTTTGGATCTTTTCTTTGGACCTTTGTCTTCGGTCATCTGCATTTCCTTATGGAGGGTTTGGACTTTTCGCCTCAAACCTGGATGTACCGCATGGGCTTAAACTGAAAACTTCGTCTGCTACGAGCTTTCTCGCTGCTGTGTTTACATATACTCGCCGAGGGATGCCGTGAGCTTACTTTAATTATATTTTAAATCTAAACTTCAAAATAACCTAAAAATGCATTGGTGACATAAGATCATATTGACATAGGATCAGATTGACCTAGCTTATAAAACTCTAATTTTAAATTTAATGTTAGTTATACATTAGGAATGTATCCTTGCAACTATTTCTAAATGCACACTGGAGTGGACAATAAAACCTTAAACCTCACCGTTTGGTTTCATTTAGCTCACCTCCGGCAGATTAAAAGTTTCCAATCTCCGCTGATTATCCTAGGCATGTGTATCTCCAAGGCGCCCGAACTTTTATGGTAATGTACTTACAAACCAATTTTATTTCTATTTCTTTTAAATAGGAGATACAGAAAAATCAAATTTTTTTATTATTACATCTGGCACTCGCGAACAGGGACATGACAGTGTGCATATATCTTTATTCCTTGTCACCTTTGCATTATTTTTTACCTTATCATGTTAAGAACAGTGTTTTCTTCATGTATTTTACTGTTACATAACTGTGTATTACAGTAAATCTTTGTTATTGTTTACTTTGCAAAACTAATCATACTACAAGTTAGTACTATTGTTTGTATCTCTCAATTACAGGTGAATGTTTCAATTTGTATAACATGGTTATTGTTATAATTGTTTTATCTTATATAGCTTTTGTTTATTACAGGTAAGATTTTCCACTTAGTAATATTATATAATTACTAGTTCTTAATCTTTATTCACATGTGTGAAAACATAGTAATATTTGAATATTTGCTGTTTACCTTAAGTAGACATAAATAATTTATTTTGTGAATCACTAATGCATTTTTATCTTTATAGGCATTTGACCTAAATAATTTTTGCAACAATAACATTCCATTCTATGAGTTTGTTTGACTTTTGAGTTTAGCGTTTTGCTATCAATGCAATTAACTTCATTCATAATTTAATTAACTTTAATTAGAAACTTTAATTGATACTTTAATTAGAAACTTATAGTGTATTTAATACAACTTTTTATTAGATTTTCACATCCTTTTATAAATCAAACATGGATAAGGAAATACAGGTCCCGCCTTTGTTTGAGAATATTGTTAATGATGTTCCAGTTGGTACTTCTACTCATGAGATGCCTCATGTCATGGCTGATTTATCTGAAGTTGTTGATCCATTTTCGAATAGTCGAGGAGCTGGTGATCATAGTCTGAGAGCCGCATCTTCATTTAATATGATGAATGTTTTATTGAATGATAATTTGAGGAAAAACTTGCCTTCTGTTACTAAGTTGCCTGATTTAAAACGAAGTAAGCTTTTGTATGATGGTAAATCGTGCGTTAGGGAATTTATTACTCAAGTGGAAGAATATTTCTTGTTTAAAAATTTTAATGAATATTTTTTGGTTAGTTCATTCTCTGATCTTTTGTCAGGCACTGCGCTTAAATGGTTTCGTAGTGTTCGTATTCGTATTCCTTCTTGGCAGGATTTGAAGGCTGCGTTGTTGAAACGTTTTGATAGAATTGAATTTGATTATCATTTGGAACATGAACTCCGTACTCGTAAACAAAAGATAACTGAGTCATTACCAGATTTTATTACAGACATAATGGATATGGCTAGCCGTTTGTCTATGCCTGTTTTTGATGCTACCCTCATAACTATTATTAAACATAACATGTTGAATATTTACACACCTTTTGTGTTTGGTAGAACTATTTCTTCTATCGACGAATTTATTAACCTCAGCAGAGAATTAGAGAATTTTGTGTCAAGAAAGAACTTGAGTGAGAATAAAAGTATTAAAAAGGAAAAATATTCTGCTCAAATTAGTGCTGTTAAATCAGATGATTTAACTTGTTTAAAATGTAAGTCCTCTGGACATTCTTATAAAAATTGCCCTACATTTCCAGGTGTAATTTGTTTTAAATGTCACAAGCTTGGCGTCACTACGAAGAATTGCGAAGTTTGTAATTCAAATACTGTTCAGTCAAAAAACGTATCAGGTCCCATCGAGCCCTAGTTTTTGATAAAACCTCTGGTGACTCGATGTTGAAAAAATTTAGCAATGCTCCGAATGAAGCCACTTGTAAGAAAGAATTTAATGAATGGTTGGATTATTTGAAAGTTTTCTTTAATAATATCAGGGCTGCTCCTGTTTTGTTTGTTAAACATAAAGACACTAGACCTTATATTGAAGGAATGAAATTTACAGTTATCACTGACCATGCTAGTTTAACTTGGCTTCTTAAACTTGATAATCCTAGTGGTCGTCTTGCACGTTGGGCTGCTAGAATTTCTCAATTTACTTTTGATGTTAAATATAAAAAAGGTTCTTTACATTTAGTTCCAGATTGTTTATCCAGAATAGAAATTTCTGCTATTAATATTCCTGTAAATAATATTATTGTTATGCCAAATGAGGATATCGTTGATCCTTGGTATAGAAAAATATTTGTAAATTGTCAAAAGTTTCCTAGAAAATATAAAAATTTCAAAGTTGAAAGTGATACTTTGTATAGATTTTGTAAAGATAAATATAATCCTAATAATCGTTTAAATTGGAAAATTGTCATACCTAAAGAACACATCTTAGACACTATTAAATCTAATCATGATGATGTTAATTCAGGACATTTAGGAATTCATAAAACTTTAAATAAATTAAAAATACATTATTTTTGGAAAGGTATGTTTATTGATGTTCAAAAATACATTTCTTCTTGTGATACTTGTAAAGCTTATAAATCTTCTACTAATCCACCTCATGGAATTATGGTTAATCCTAAGAAAGTTGATAAACCAATGTTAATGCTTTCTATTGATATTGTTGGAACTCTTCCAAAAGCTTATTCTGGCCATAAGTATATACTTTCAATCATAGATGTTTTTACAAAATATTGTTGGATATTTCCTATGACTAGTGCTACCACTAAAGTAATTTGTAGGATACTTGAAAAAGAAATATTTCTTAAGTTTGGAACACCTAAAATTTTTGTTTGTGATAATGGAAACCAATTTACAGCTAAGCAATTTGTAGATTTTCTAAAAAGTTATAATATTAGTAAAATATTTTATAATACTTTATATACACCTCAAAATAATCCTGTAGAGAGATATAACAAAACAGTCGAAACATGTATTTCTTGTTTTGTTAAAGATGATCATAGAACTTGGTCAAAATATTTGCCTCATGTTCAATTAGCTTTAAATAGTAGTGTGAATCTAGCTACAGATTTCACTCCTAATTTTCTCATGTTCGGTAGAGAACTTATTTTTGATGCTTCATTGCACCGTTTTAGTAATTCTTTTGATAACCTCAATCAACTTGATGTTGTTGATAGGTCTTCATTTGCTTTTTCACTTAAATCACTTAGTGATATTTTTATAAAAGTTCAAGCTTCATTGCTTAAAGCTTATAAGCGTAATGCGCGTTATTATAATATAGGAAGGAAGGTCATTTCTTTTGAGGTGGGAGATATAGTGTGGAGAAGTTTTGTGCAGTCTAATGCTCCTGCATTCTTTTCGGCTAAGTTAGCACCTAAGTTTGTTAAGTGTGAAATAATAGATAAAATTTCCTCTAACGTTTATGTTTTAAAAGACCTTAATAAAAACTATACTGGTCGTTATCATATTAAAGACATAATTAAATATTAAAATTATTCTTGTTTTGACAATGTCTATCTTTGTCTTTGGTACTTTGTTTGAAGTATGACCCCACTATGAGGTGATGTTTGAAAGGTTGAGGGGTGTTGAAAGGAGATGTATGTTAGGAACTTCACAACAATTTATTAATTTCAATTTTAGTTTCCTTCAAAAATAACTTAGGTCATTTTAGGACTTGTTATTGTGTAACTCTACTCCATATTAACAAATTGTTCCACATCAAAAGATCTTATATTTTTATTTATCTTTGTTGTATAGGATTATTTTCCTGTATATATTTTTATACACTTGTATATTTAATATTGTATATTTTGTACAAATTTAGGAATTTAGTTTCTACTCTAATATAGGAGTGAAATTTAATATTCATTTTCTACATTAAATTCACTTGACTTATTTCCACTCACTTAGGGAATGGAAAATTAAGTTTCTTGAACTTTATTTTTGTACAGTTCTGGGTTATTTTCTTAGTATTAAGATTCTCGGATTGGACACATTTTATGCATTTTTTACACACCTTGTTATACCATTTTTTGGGAAACTTGTGTCTTACTGGACTTTACAATTTTTTGTACTATTGTGTTTCATACACATAGTCACACCTTACGCTTTGCGCACGGGAAGCTGGTGGTGTTGAGCCGGTCGTAATTGTCGTTTTTCTCTTTTTGTACGATTGTGTTTTTATACACATTGTTACATTTTTTATGCTTTGCGCACGGGATGTCGGTGGTGTTGTGCCGGTCGCAAATGTCATACTTTTCTTATGCGGTTGTGCTCAGAAAGTCAGTGGTGTTGTACTGGTCACAATTGTCATATTTTCTTTATATTTTGCTTGTGCTCGGAAAGTTGGTGGTGTTATGCCGATCACAATGCTTATAAATATATTATTACGACACTTTTGTTGTGATTTTGTTTTGACGTTTTAGATGTTGGAATAGGAATTTGAAGTCGGCGGCTTTTCAACCTAACCGACAGTGGGAAAACTTCATTGTTTTTACCGATTTTCTTTCAGATTCGACAGCGTTGGTGCTTAACCGATATCTTGTTAGTTTCATATTTTTGTTTCAGGAATAGCTGGTATAGAGTCGGTGGCGTAGGAGCTCAACCGCACTTTTGTATTGGTGCTAGAAGGCTGGTTAAGATCAAGGATTAGATTCGACGGCGTTGGTTGCCTAATCGATATCTGGAATGGAATTGAGTAGGGATTGTTTAATTTGTTTTATTGAAGGATTTATTTTCACTTTTGTGTTGAAATAAGTTTTTACTCTTTTCTGAGTTTGGTTTCGGTTATTCCATTAAGTTGGATAGTGTCCTTTGTTTCCATTTGAAACTGGAAATTCTTTTTCAACTTAATTCTTTACTTTTCGAGTGTTTTCACATTCTTTGATTTTTAGGAATGCTTTCCCATTCTTTAATTTATAATTATTTCTGCAATACCCAATGCAAGATGCTTTCGCATTGCCTTTTTTGTTTATTGAAAAATGTTGCAAGACATTTCGTCTTTTGAGGTTTTTTGGAATTTTGTTCTGGACTCTCATAATTTTCATTAGAAAAGGAAGTTTCTTTCTTTCTTTTTTCTTTTTGGGGAGGGATGTAATGTAACGACGCGCTCTGCAAACGTCGTCACACCGGTTTTAATTCTATTTTTGAACGAAAAGTTTCGGAACGCGGAGTGAATGACATTTTGACGTATAGCTGTCAAAGCACCTTTCTTCCTAGCGTTGAGGCTGGATGGTCGATATTCATGGCTTCGTAACTTAATTTCAATAAATCTCATAAAAATGAGAGTATTTTTGCCTAAAGGATAATAGTTTGTGTCTTCACAACTATCCTCTTGTGGAATTATAGTTTATTTCTGGTGAGTTGTCATTTTTTAATAAGATTCACTTTGTTGGAATTCGCCACGTTCCTAATTTGAAAAATAATTGTTAAAATTCTATTGTTTCAGCTCTTAATCTGAGAATATTATGATTTCTTTTGCTATTGGCATTGTTCCAGCAAATTAAGGCGGTAAGTCGCACAAATTTATAAAAAATTAGGACCTCGTGTTCATATTGGAGTTTGTTCTAATGACATGCAATTTTGTTACAGGTTTCCAAATTGGAACCGCCTTTTTTTCCTTTTTCTCATTTTCCTTTGGACTTTTTCTCTTTTCTTTTTGCCTTTGGATCTTTTCTTTGGACCTTTGTCTTCGGTCATCTGCATTTCCTTATGGAGGGTTTGGACTTTTCGCCTCAAACCTGGATGTACCGCATGGGCTTAAACTGAAAACTTCGTCTGCTACGAGCTTTCTCGCTGCTGTGTTTACATATACTCGCCGAGGGATGCCGTGAGCTTACTTTAATTATATTTTAAATCTAAACTTCAAAATAACCTAAAAATGCATTGGTGACATAAGATCATATTGACATAGGATCAGATTGACCTAGCTTATAAAACTCTAATTTTAAATTTAATGTTAGTTATACATTAGGAATGTATCCTTGCAACTATTTCTAAATGCACACTGGAGTGGACAATAAAACCTTAAACCTCACCGTTTGGTTTCATTTAGCTCACCTCCGGCAGATTAAAAGTTTCCAATCTCCGCTGATTATCCTAGGCATGTGTATCTCCAAGGCGCCCGAACTTTTATGGTAATGTACTTACAAACCAATTTTATTTCTATTTCTTTTAAATAGGAGATACAGAAAAATCAAATTTTTTTACTATTACAATGGCATGTCTAGGGCTACAATTTTTTTTTTAGAATGATGCCATGTTGATGCATAGAGGTTCACCACCCCTGTCCTAAGGCATAAATAAGCAATATATAGAAATCATGTTGAATCCCTATTCCCAATGATGTACCTATAGCCAAGCATAATCTAAAATATACATAAGAACGGACCAACAACCATACAACTATTGTATGGTCATTGGAACAGATGAACATAGATCCACCTCCGTTTTAAAGTCAAATAAATGTCTGACTTGTTATCATGAATGTGTCATGATAATAATGAATTACATACAAAGTCAGTATTAAAGTTAAAATTAACCATGGCCTAATGAATCACAGAATATATTGTAAAAACAATTATGTTCATAAGCATCAAATGACAAATATATAGAATCAGAATAAGGCCCTTTATGTAATTTGTTGTAAAACATATAATTTAGATATACTCACTCTCTTTATTAGGGTGTACTTGTAGTCTGTATATCCATTCTATTATTCTTGACCTCAAGTCCAAAGTCATTGTTGAAATTGCTCCCAGAATATCCAAACCAGACACAGCAAAGTATGCAATAGTTACTCTGAAATAAAGATAATATTGTCATCATCTGCCTATTTTAGGGTGCTGATAAGCCTCAGGCCTCAAGCCACACTGGAGCGGGTCTTGAGGAGGGTATTTAGGACTTGGAACTGACTAAAACCTCAAGATGTTTCATCATATCTGGGGATTCTAAGTGTCTATCTACCTTGTGAACAAAATTATAAACAGAGATAAATTAATAAAAAAAAAAGAATAAAACCTTGTCACGACTAAATAAGCTCCAAAAAGTTTATACATCTATAACTAACAGGAAAGTCCGGAAAGTGTAATAAAAGCTCCTAATGTGAATATTTTTAAAAATAGACTTGATAAACATTGGACAATCAAAACACAAGTGCAGTGATATACACGCATCAGCTTATGCTGCCAGTGTATTAAATAATAATAATAATAACAGGTTTTCAAAGGTGAAATTAAGGAAAACACCTGCTAAAATAAGTTTACCTTATCAATAGAATCAGATTCAATCTGTCTTCTGTGGTGTTGTTGTTGTTTTTTAAGTTGATTCAATGATGTTACAAAAAGTCATAGGACCAACCGATGCTGTTTCAAAGTTTCAGAAGTACTGAGCTTCTTTTTACAACAAATAATAATTATACAAATGCCTTTAAAAAAAATCAATAAATAGTCAAATTATGTAAATTCAAATATACTTGAATAAATAAAATTGTAAATAAATGATGATTAACAGGAACCAATAATTAATTATGTCAAAAAAAAAATAAGATGTAAAGAATGATAATAATTAAGCAAATTACATGTACACAGAATATAATGCAAATTACAAAATTTACTTTTGAAAGTTCACTGGTTATGAAAGTTCAAGTAGATATCCTTGTACCTGACCTACAAAATTAAGTAAGTTAAAGAAATAAAATAATATAAATAAATACCTGGTAGTGTCATGAGACGACAGAGATGACGGTAAAACATTTAGAAACCGCATAAAATATTTTACATGTTGCCTATGCGCCATAATTTTATTTTCTTCGAAATTATTCATACTGAATGTGTTATTAACCTTTCTTAAGATAACAAATTGTGAATGTTATACAAGTTATAATTACGGTGGGAAAATACACTATATTTTTAAACAATTAACAAAACTTCAAGTCACTGTAGGTACGCAAAACTTATTTTATTTAAATCTTATGAAAATCACTCATAATTTAACAACTCGAAAACCGTACCGATCTTTGAACCAAACCTTTCTAAACTATGATTACGAATTTGATAGGAAATGAAAATGAATGTGTAAGATTGACAGACAGAAGACAGACGAGATGACAGCAAAAAGGTACCGGATATTTTCATTATTTTATGAAGTGGTTACTAAGACCTTTAAGTCAAATCAAACTGAAAAAATTATTGAGAAGTATAATTTGGATACTTTACTTGGAAGCTAATAGACAGACAGGCCAAGTTAATTTCGCATTTATTATATTAGTATAAATATGAATAGATTCCTTACAATAAGTACTACTAACTGTAATTCTGCAAACTGATGGAATTTAAATACATAGATTGATTGAAGAAGGATTTGAATTATTTTACAAGTAAGTTTAAGTATTTACCCCAGCAAAACTACCTTTCATGAATAACTTTTTAAGTTATGGAACTTATGGATACAAAGATCTTATTTCTTACCTATGTTTAAATTAATTTAAGAGCCCGTTACTAATCGTTCATGGTGCAAAAGTGCTCATAACACTTAACGCCATTACACGCGGGCTTGCGATGGCTAGCCGATGCACCAGGAATGATCCAAATTGATAGTCTCCTGTTGTCTCATTGAGTCTTTGTCTGTTACGAGTTACTGACAAAGACTTTACCCGCCCAGCCCCAGCTTCCCAGGGTCTCCATTGCTACCGGCAGGTAGTTTGCTTTAAGCAACCCCTCCTTAAGCTGGTGTAGTCCACGGTGGCAGACGAAGAGTGCATGGTGGTACTACGGCGGCTGACGGCTACTGTGGTGATGTAGGCTATGTCTCAAATTAAATAATTGCCGTTTCGTGCAATATAGTAATTTTAGAATGATCGTAATATCTCTTCTTGATTATTACAGCAACATGTAGACATGAACTTTTGCAGATAAAACCTTAAAAGACTATAGTTCATCTGTTTTTTTTTAATGAAATTAATATACACTTTGTACTAATCACCAACAGCGGACAGCATCTCTCCAATAGCGGACAGTATCTCTCCAATAGCGGACAGCATTTCCCCAATAGCAGACACACATTGGCCACAATAGTGGACACTTCAAGGTCAGTCAAACTTCTCTCTACAAAATTGAATATTTTGTATAATTGAACACGTTAACGTTACACTCGAGCTGCCAACCATGAGGAAAACTTCTAATGCCCGTATTGAAAAACACATATTGTAGTCGCTTGGGAAATTCATAGCAAGGAGTTCATTTCACAGCTTGAGTGTGCGTGGGATGAAGTTCTTTTCCTTTAATCTGAGAAGGTAAATTCCCTGCCTATGGCGAGCGGTGCGACGATAGAATGTAGTTGTAGGGATCAAATCAAACAATTCATCTGAGCACAAATCATTATATAGGTGGTAGAACACACACAGTGAGGTAAAGTCCCTCCAAATGCTACATCGCTCGCGAGTGTGGAACTGTCGGTGGATGCAAATATACCGATGGAGTACCTACCGAAAAATATAATTGACATTGAATGAACTGTCGACGGAACCGAGATTCGCAGGTTCTATTTCATCACATTGAAACCAACAAATGGTATGGCGGACTGGAGGTCTCTTTGAAACCTTCTCTTCAAGCCTAATATATCCGTATCGGGGCGCACGGTGTCCACGAGATCACTTCGCTCGCTCCCACGGTGTGCATAATTATTATCATCATGATCATCATCATCATCGTCGTCATCATCGTCATCATCGTCATCATCGTCATCATCGTCATCATCGTCATCATCGTTATCATCGTCATCATCGTTATCATCGTCATCATCGTGCTCATCATCATCATAATCATCATTATCATATTTATCATTATTATGATCGATATCGTCATCATCGATACCATTTCCATCGTCATCGTCATCAACATCCTCATTCCCCTCCTCGTTCTTCTTTTTCGTGTTAGGTTCATTGTGATAATGCTATTACAAGGTCACACTTATTACTTTTACCGAGGGCAGTCGGTAATTCACATCAATATCCATCCACACCCATACTAATCAATATTGTTACTACCATATTAATATTATAAATGAAAAGAATTCTGTCAGTTCGTTACGCTTCCACGCTTTAATCACTAAACCGATATTGATGAAATTTGATAGATTAGTGTTTTGCAACGTGCTACCTTATATAGGAATAGGCTACCTTTAATCGTAAAAAGTAGATAAGAGGAAGAAATGGGGGATGAAAAGTTTGAATCAAAGTATGTCCTAATGAAATACATGATCGATTAGGGCTTGAGGAAGGACGACCAAGGAGTGCGGTATAGAAGAGAGTCAACGGGGTCGAGGAAGAGGTAGGAAGGGAAAAGGTAGAGGAAGGAGAACGAGTGGGGAGTGCGAAAGGGTAAGGTGAAGGGGGTGGGAAAAGTGTAGGGGAAAGTTGTGAGTAGGAGTGTTTGATTAAGTGGGGGAATGGGAGGCAGTGGGGGTAGGTGACGGTGTTGGGAATTAAGGTCTTAGGAAGGGGTAAGGACAGATGGTGTATGGAAAGGGAAGCTTGTAGAATGGGGATATCGGGGTAACGGGTGGATGAAGAAAGGGGAGGAGTGGAGTTGTGTGGTTAGGGCTAGGTAGGACAATGGGCAAGACATGAGGGACAGGAAAGGGATGGGGGAAGGGGGAATGAGGTGAGTAGACAGTCAAATAAAGAGTCAAGCAATTCAAAAGTGTCGACTCAGTGCTAAAAATTAAAACACAAAAAATTAATTACCGGTACATGTGATGAATTTCAATATATTTATCTCATTTACCAAAACTCTATTATCACTTTTACCATAGGGTATATAACATACTTTTCCTAAAACATTGTATATTTTCAAAAGTCCCTCATTCAAAATTTGCTTAGGATTTTTGATTTTTGATAGGCGAATTTTGAACATATCTTATAGATGCCAATAGGCGTCTATATAGTCAATATTCCTGTAAACCAAATGGTTACTTTAAAAGAACAACTGGGTTAATGGGTTTGTTTTGTAATGTCCACTAGTGGTGCTTTTAGTCGCTAATCACTCTATGGTTATATTTGACATCCGCTATATTCCCTACTCTAGTCATAGCGCAGTCTGTATTTGAAAATCTTTAATACTCTTTGGTCTTTTTCATGGCTGACGTTCACGGATAACAGCCGCAGTCATGAAGGTTCTCATAATGTTTTTTAATAAACTATTTTAAATTTCTACAAAATATTACTTACTTGTGACACGTACATTGTCAAGTTATTCAGCCACCGTAATAGTTTTTTCTAGCATGCTGAGATTTTTGTGAAAATTTGCGATAGGTTAAACCGTGTTGTGGAAAGTGAACTTATCATGCCCTAAATACTTGGGTGGTGTTATTTTAACAAGTTTGAAGTTATTTCCTTCGGAAACCTATCTCAGTGATGGTAGAAAGTAGGCGTAGGTTTAGGTAATATTTACGATATGATTGTGTTTATAACCTCACTTTGTTTTGTAGCTGAACGTCTCTTTCCCGGCAACGGGATGTCAGAAGTTATTTGAAGTAGTTGATGAGCATAAGCTCCGAATCTTCTACGAGAAGCGTATGGGTGCTGAAGTTGAGGCGGATCAACTAGGCGATGAATGGAAGGGCTATGTCCTCCGCGTTGCTGGTGGTAACGACAAACAGGGCTTCCCCATGAAGCAGGGAGTCCTTACCAACAGTAAGTTACTATATTAATTATTCTCACAATCTGTTGGTTATCATCCAACATTCATTTTGTTATGTTGTGATGACTACCTTTTAAATGATTACCACATGCTCAATGCTTACAATATTTTTTTTTTATCATGCCAAATTCATGGAAGTTGAAATCATGTAGTTTTGCACAATAACAATAATAAAAAATTCTATTTTAGGTCGTGTTCGTTTATTGATGTCCAAGGGCCACTCTTGCTACAGACCGCGCCGTGATGGTGAAAGGAAACGCAAGTCAGTCCGCGGCTGCATCGTAGATGCTAATTTATCAGTGCTGGCACTTGTTATTGTCCGTAAGGGTGAACAGGTAAGATTTAGAGTTTATATGATACACCTAGTCTTAGTCTTCCTAACACATCTACTATGTTAGAGAGCTCTCGAGATAACCTCGAACCTCGAGAATAAGTTAAGAATTAATATAATACTGTAGAGATGATACTGCAATAAACTCTACGGCTTGTTCCTATTTGCACAGAGGTACTGATACATCAAGTTCAGTTTATTGACCTGAAGTTATAGGTTGTTGATTCATGACTAGGGTTCATCTTCATTTAAGAATCCTTACTACCAAACAATTAATAATAATAATAAGCCTTTATTCTCAGATGTGTCTACATGTACTGTTTCAAACTAAGTCTAAATATATAATTTAGTTGTTGATATCTGTTTGCCTGTTGGCAAAGACCTCCTCCAACGCCTTCCACCCCTCTCTATCTCTTGCCAGCCTGGTCCAGGTGGGGCCTGCCGTGGCTTTCACCTCATCCTCCCACCTCTTGAACTGGTGGCCTCTATTCCTTTTTCCATCCCTTGGGTACCAGTACATAATCTCTTTGCTTCATTTATCTATTCCTCGAATTGTGTGACCTGTCCATCTCCACTTCAATTTTTTAGTTTTAAATGATACACATTCTAGTTTAGTTTTTGCTCTTATTTGTGTGTGTTTTACTCTGTTTGATAGTCTCAAACTTAACATGCTTCCTTCTGACATGATTTCAACTTAGAGCATTGTGCTTTTGTGGTGGCCCAGGTTTGGCAACCATAGGTTAGTATGGGCATTACACAGGTGTTGAACAGTTTGGACTTCATCTGTATGCTAATTTCTCTGTTCTTCATAATCTCCTTCAATGACCAGAATCTCTTCCAAGCGTTTCCAATTCTTGTGTCGAGTTCTTTGGTTGTGAGATCATTGAATGAAATAGTCTGACCTAAGTAGCAACCAAACGAAACAATTAAGCTATGCCTAAATTGGGTCTGTAGCACTGTAGTATATCCTACAATATTAGTAACTCTTTAAGTTGTCTCAAGTAATAACATCTCTATGTTGTCACTGTAATGGAACAGTTAACTCTTAAGTGTAATTCAAATAGTATTACACATGTGCATTAACATGGCACCTGGCTTCCCAAAAGTAACTGTAAAAAATCGCAAATAAAATCTAATAACCAATAACTATGAAACTCAAACTAAGCCAAACATTTAGGTCTCAGTGTAGCAGATGCTGCTGGTCTTGAATGGCAGTGGGCCTTATACTAGGATATGAGAGAAGGGTTGTAATGGTAATATGGAATAATAAAGCATTAAGAAAATTGCAACAGTTTCTATTATTTCAGTGAAATGGAACATGTCCTAGTCTTGAGTAGCAGCAAGATAAAGGATGAAAGACATACTGGATGATATCTTCATCTACATATACATTAGTCTCGGTTGCATCTGAGTCCATCACCTCAGAGTCTGAGGTCTGCCAAAAAAGATATTACCATATATTTACCTCGCTGTCCTAGTGTTATTTGGCCGACTTTACAAACAATTCTGTACAACCCAGAAATACTGGTTTCCTCATATTAAATTCCAGCGGTTAAGTGATTTGCTAGCTAGCTACCCTGGTCTTACTGTTTCCAAGATCTTCAAATCTTGGCAATTATATGCGACAGGGGATATAAACTGGTATTTGACACAGGCTTTAAAATTATTTGCTTGAAGTCTTACAAATACCAAACACTTTAAATTCAAAAGGTTATAAAAATTCTCAATCCTAATTCTGATCAGTACTTTGACATTATTTACTATCTTTACAGGAAATCCCTGGACTGACTGATGGAAATGTACCACGCCGTCTTGGTCCTAAACGTGCATCCAAAATCCGCAAGCTCTTCAACTTGTCTAAGGAAGATGATGTCCGCCGTTACGTGGTGAAGCGCCTTCTCCCAGCTAAGGAGGGCAAGGAGAATGCCAAACCCAGATATAAGGTAAATAAAATACACATTTGAGAAATGTATACGTAACAACCATCTGTTCAGAGAAATGGTATTCGCAGATAAATTAAATGTAACATGATTATCTTGTACAAGTAAATCAGAAGAAGTGAAAATCTATCATGGCATTACTTAGACTTTGAATCAGGTGAGTTCTGTTGTGAACCACTCAGATTTCTTTCAATACTTTGATCAATTTAGCACCCTAGACATGCCCTAGAAAACTTATTTACATGGTTAAATACCAAACAAATTTAATTGCTACAAAATTTCAAGAGTGGAACAAATAACACATTTATGATTGTCACACTTTTATTTTGAAGCTCAATAATATGTTTCAAGTTACTATTAGTGCAATAAATAAGTTTAACTAAATGGTTTGATCTTAACAAGTAGGTATGTCATATTACATTATAAGTTATTATGTAGCCTAGAAATTTGGTGGAATTTGATTGCTAAATGTGTCCCTGATTACATATTGGTTACAAGTTTTCATAACATGTAAACAGCAGCATCAGGGTAAATAATATCGGCGCCGAGCAGAAGATTCAGATAACCATGTCTGTCTACTTTTACAGTGTGCTGAACATTACCACTACTGCTTATAATTATTATGTTATAACAGAAGAAATGCCCAACTATGTCAGGGGCTTTATTCTGCTTGACTATAGAGGCTTAAAACCAGTCAAAATTCAATTGGATAAAATGAACCTCTACATTACAGTTAGTCAATCTGAATAAGGGCCCAATTCCATTTTCAAATGTAACCTGATTAACATAACGATTATAATCTTGTGTTTCAGGCGCCTAGGATCCAGAGGTTAGTGACCCCTGTGGTGCTACAGCGCAGACGTCATCGTCTGGCGCTCAAGAAGAAACGCCTGGCTAAGCGTAAGACGTCTGAAGCGGAATATGCTAAACTACTTGCACAGAGAAAGAAGGAATCTAAGGTAATTAATTGTTCAATTAAAACCTATAATCTTTATGAATATGAAAAAAAAAATTGTTGAAGATTAAAAATTAAAAATGTGTATTGTGTTAACTCATAAAAGTACTTACAATAAAAGTAAGTTGCCATGCTTTCGAGGTTCAATTCATCCGAAAACATGGGTTTCGAATCATTGAAAGCAATTTCATCTGAAACCCATGTGTCCGGATGAATTAAATCTTGTCTTTATACCCAGTTAGTGCACATTTTGCAATATAAGAACACTTAATATTTGCATTGTAACATTTTACATAAGTGGCTATGTTAATCTTCAAGTAATATTGATACAGTGGATATCACATGACTATAAAATTTATTTATAGAAATCATATCCAGCTGTTAGAGTAAGGTGCTGTGTCTTACCCCTCAATCTATTTTTGATATGGATTGAGGTATTAAATCAGCAACATTTATATTTCGTACACATACCTTATCTTACATGTGTTTTAAAAATATATATTTACTACATTTATTTGTCGATGTCACAGGTACGTCGTCAAGAAGAGTTGAAACGTAGGCGGTCGGCTTCTATACGCGACTCCAAGAGCTCCAGCCAGAGCGCGCAGAAGTGATTTACTTTACACAAAATAAAATAATGTAAAATCTATAAATATGTATTTTTTCGTATCCTTTCTATTATCGTCTTGTGTTTAGCAATATAAGTACAAGAGTAGGTAAAAATTAAAACCGAAAAGTACAGTGAAGGTAAATAAGCATGTCAATTCCAGCAAATTCACTGTTTGCCGTTTCATGCAATCCATTTTGCATATCTTTTTTCTTAAAACTCCACTATGTATCCAGCTGCAGCTACCTTTGAGCTCTCTTAATACTCCATGGTTATTTCTATTTGTGTATTCAATTTAAATACTTGACACACAAGAACTTCTTTAATTTTATATTAATTAACCAATTCAAAAATAGACTGGACAAACACAAATCAACAAAATCATTGAGTAGTGAAAACAGTGTAGTGAACAATGAGATACAGGCTGATATCAGTTGTTTCAACTGCTGGCCTGTTCCCCCAACAATAATAATTACCATGGACAGTATATTCTACAAAATATGGACCTATATGGCCAGCAGTGAGTAACCAGAGCTCACTGTTAAATTTGTGTTGTCAGTGGGATGACTAAAGGCTTTTCCTGCTTTGTCCTCTACACTGACGTCACAGAGACACTGTGCTTGTGGGATACAGGGAGGCCAGAGATGCCCTCCGAGCGGAGATTAAGCGGGCGAAAGCCGCGGCTTATAAGGAGCTCATGGAGACGCTGGAGCGGGACCCATGGGGGCGGCCTTACCTTATGGTAAGAGGAAAGCTGCGCCCCCGGGCCCCGCCGTTGACCCGGGTTCTCCAGCCAGCTCTGCTCGGTGGAGTGGTCGAGTCCCTGTTCCCGGCGCGAGCGGAACACGTTCCGCCGCAGATGACTCCGCCACCTCGGTCGCCTGTGGCGCCCAGTGTGGTAGTTGACGACGAAGTCCCCGAGGTCACTTGGGTAGAACTGGAGCTGGCGGTGCGAAGGCTTAGAGCCAAGAAGAGCACCGCCCCGGGACCTGACGGCATTCCAGGCCGCGCGTGGGTCCTAGCTCTGGGAGAAGACGGTCTCGAACCCCGACTGAGAGGGTTCCTCGGCGCATGCTTGGAGCGGGGCCAGTTTCCGAAGATGTGGAAGACGGGGAAACTGGTCCTCATCCGAAAGGAGGGTCGCCCGGCGGACGAACCGTCCGGCTACCGGCCCATCGTGTTGCTCGACGAGGTGGGCAAGCTCTTTGAAAGAGTTATTGCGAAGCGCCTCGTCGAGCACCTCTCTGGTAGGGGGCCGGACCTGGCGGATGCCCAATATGGCTTCCGCCGGTGGCGGTCCACCGTGGATGCCATCATGCGCGTGAGGACTTTGGCGGAGGAGGCAGTTGCCCGGGGTGAGGTGACGTTGGCGGTGTCCTTGGACATCTCCAACGCGTTCAACACCTTGCCCTGGAGTTGCATCAGGGAGGCACTCGTGTACCACGGTGTGCCTCTCTACCTCCGCCGCATAGTCGGGGCGTACCTGACGGAGAGAGCCGTCATCTACCCAAGTGCGACCGGCGTCGGTCGGCGTGAGATGTCGTGCGGTGTTCCACAGGGATCGGTTCTCGGGCCGCTACTGTGGAACATTGGATACGACTGGGTGCTTCGCGGTGAGCTTGCGGACGGCGCCGCCGTCACGTGCTATGCGGACGACACGCTAGTGACGGCGAGCGGGGCTACACACCGCGAAGCGATCCTGAGGGCCACGACCGCGGTTGCTCAAGTCGTGGAACGGATCAGGCGGCTGGGCCTTGAGGTGGCTTTGCATAAATCCGAGGCCATGTTCTTTCATGGACCTCGGCGCACGCCACCACCTGGTTCCAGTCTCACAGTGGGAGGCACTCTCATCGGCATCAAGCCCCAGATGAAATATCTGGGGCTCGTGCTCGACGGCCGGTGGGACTTCGGGAAGCACTTCCGAAGTCTGGGCCCCAAATTGGCGGGCACAGCCAACGCTCTGGCGCGGCTACTGCCCAACCTTAGGGGCCCGGAGGACTCCTGCAGGAGACTCTACGCGGGTGTCGTGCGATCCATGGCCCTGTACGGGTGTCCCGTGTGGGCGGACACCCTGAGTGATCGGCACATGCTTCTGCTGCAGCGTCCGCAGCGGAAGTTGGCGTGCCGCATCATAAGGGGGTACCGCACGATATCATTCAACGCGGCGAGTCTCCTCGCCGGATCGCCACCATGGATCCTGGAAGCGAGATGCCTTTCGGCGCTATATCGGTTCCGAAGGGCGGCGCGGGAGCGGGGTCACGATCCCGAGCCCGAAGAAATTCGGGCCGTGAGATCCCGGCTCCACAGGGAAATGGTGGCGGAATGGGAGATACGACTTGGGCAACCAGGCGCAGGGCACGCCGTAGTAACGGCGGTAAGACCCATCATGGGGGAGTGGCTAGAGAGGCCACACGGCAGCCTCTCGTACCGTCTGACGCAGATGATCACCGAGCACGGATGCTTCGGAAAGTATCTGCGTCGGATGCAGAAAGAGCCAACCTCCGAGTGCCATCACTGCGACGCGAGCGAGGACTCAGGTCCGCACACGCTCACCGAGTGTCCGGCGTGGGAGACGCCGAGGCGGGAGCTTGTGGCGGCCCTGGGAGTGAGGGTTCTCACGCTCTCCACCTTGCTCGCGGCGATGGTTCGCTGCGCGGATGCGTGGGCGGCCGGCGCCTCCTTCTGCGAGCAAGTAATGCTCGTGAAGGAGGAGGTGGGGCGGGAGCGGCAGCGGGAGCGACGAAGGATCGCAAGACAAGCTGCCCGCGTACGAAGGCAACTCGGGCGTCAGAGGTCGATGAACGACCTCCGCCCCCCATGAGCGCTGGCCTGGGGGTGACAGGTGAAGCCGCCTGTCACCCTGGCAGAAGCAGGCCGCGGCGGCGGCGCGCGTGGCGCGCCTCCCCGTTTCCGGGGACGAGTTGGGGACTCTGCAGTCCCCACACCCGAGAAGAGGGCCAGATCGTGAGAGATGGCCCTGGGTCGGCCGGGGTGCGAGGGATATGCCTGTCAACCTCACCTTCGGCAACCAAAACGACCCACAGGCGGCGTGCGTTTTAGTCGGTTCGTGTCCGATATAACCTCCTCCACCGGCTCCGGTGGGGAGGTATACGAGGGGATTTTGCGCACGTAAAAAAAAAAAAAAAGAGACACTGTGCTTACAGGGTCGGGGGTCGGCAGCGCGAGTGTGGCTTCTCTGGTGTCACACGCGTCCATAGGCCACGGTAACCACTTTCCATCAGGTGGACCGTGTGCTTGTCTGCTACCTAAGTGGTATGAAAAAATCAGAAAAGAATGCTTCTGTTCATGGTCGTAGGCAGCTTCTAGTCTATGGGGTAGTAGTAGTCAAGTCAGATTTTGATAACTTAATCTTGTTTACTTATGGAGTTCCTATAGCCACCTACTTATTCCTTTTTAAAAACTGACTCGTGTAACATTAGACTGAATTCGAAGTTCATTTATCTCTAGTTTAGGGAGTTCCTTAAGATCCCGAGCCAGTGGAGGCTGAGTATCATCCCGCTAATCATCAAAGGCAATATGATGCAGGAGTGGCAGCTGCCAAGGAATAAGAGTAATGTTCCCCACCGAAACGCTCTACTAGAGAATAATCGACTCCCAAATCTGACAGGAGAGTTTGTTTGTTTTTAGGATTGTTGCGGGGAAATACAGGGTGAACAATACACCTCTGAATTGCCTGTTCCTTGACACGCAAAAGGGCTATAACTGGGTTCCTTGCGCTATGATTTGGTGGGCACTGCGGTCCAAAGAGTTCCAGAGGCTTACATTGACACCATCCGAAATATGTACCACTTCCGATTCTGCTGTTTGGACTGCTATTGGTGACATGAAAACCTTTCCCTTCAACGCCGGGGTACACTATGGATCCGTCCTTAGTACTTATTTGTCCAATGTAGTATTAGATGTTCTGTCGGACAGCATCAGAAACTCATGAGCAGCCTCCAAGGTTGCTTATGTATGCTGATGATATCGCGCTGATGAACGCGGCAGGAGCAGAATGGTGGGACTTGTGAAAGTGTGGAAAGAGGCAGGTAAGAACAGCGGTCTGAAGCTAAACATACCATATAAAGAATGCAAGTTAAGTCATTTTACCAGTGGTTTATGGAAAAGTTTAACTTTTGTGTTAGCTAACGTTTGGGATTGTACTTTGATTATTGGTTATTGCGAGTCATACATTGTCTGCGGCGTCCGCGGCTTCAGTCAGGAAGTCACTGGCAATAGCTTCCGCTAAACTCACGAGTAATAAATTTAAAACCGTAGCTGTTCCTGACTGATAGTTTCTCCGCCAATGGCCCCAAAGCACTCAAAGTGGGCGAGTGATGTTTGCATCATTGAACAGTAATATCGTGACGGTTAGAATTCTGTGGTTTTGACCATTACAAGGTACGTGAGGGTAGGATTGTAACTGGCTGTAAAAAAAATTGCCATCCAGATTTTTTAATAGGTAGTGAAACAGTCGTATTCGAAATTGCATGTCATTGGGTTATTATGTTGTCAATAGATTTATTTTATTTATTCAATCGTATGTTATTGTAAATTTATTAATTATAAGCAAAGTTTTCTGTAAAAGCGCGTTATCATTTGGCCATTTTAATCGAAATTATTGTGAAAATATCAACAGATATTCTATTTTACAAATTGATATAAAATGTCATTGGTTGAAATTGGTACACAGGTAAGGGATATTTAACATCGCAATTCCTATTCCTTCGTACTAGAAGTACCATAGAATAAATACGTAGGTAGGTCGTAGGTAACAGTTTCGTATAATGTTAGGTAGCATCTACGCCGGGCACTCCACCGGCGTGTGCAGCCCCGAGTTCTCACTCGTGTCTCAGTAATCGTAGGTTTTTTGTTAAACTTAGATTTTGGCTCCTTCCTGATCCGAAAGTGATGGTTCCCGAAACAACCGTTTCCGGAGATAACCTGCGTCAGCCAGTACGAGAAACTAGTCTCCTCTCGAGCCAAAACTCAATGATGGACAGATGGGTCTTGCCATCTCGCCACTACCGCAAGCCCCATGCTTGGTAGCCTAAGTTGTTCCTCCCACTCCAGCATGATTGTCTGCCCACGCGCCTCCTTTCACTGCGGATATACCTAGGGCTAAAAGGACTCTCGTGAAGCCCATGATGGAGTTCCGAAATGGACACTCGTAATCTCGAAGGAGATCGTGCCATAACCCCCTAATTACCATGTAGGTATGCTAGCAAGGTATGTTACGGACCCCATAGTAGCCGTGTATTGTTGACCTTTAGGGCCGGCGTCGTCCAGATCGGGCACCCATATAGGGCGATCTGTGTACAATGTATTCCTTTACCAAAGAACACCTTATTATTTACTTCGTATCAATAAGTAGGCAAATTAATTATATATTGCTAGTAGTAACTGCAGTAAGTATCTAGGTATCCACTTTCATTCTAGGAGACTATAATACTCTTAGTTTTTATTATTTTATTTGTTTCAGCTGATATTTCTTGTTACTTGAATCGTATTATTGAACATAATACTTAATAACAAGAATGACGATAAAATCCTTTGATATTACTTGTGAAAAAAAAGTATTAAAGAAATATGAACCGAAGTCCCCGTATCTTACAAGCGATAAAGTCCAACTACTCTCGCGAGTTACGGAGAAGAGATTCGTTAAAAAGAAAACTTTGGACTATGTATCGTCATTCCCACTAGCCGCTAATATTTATAAAGCTAATTCAGATGAATTTAAGTCTGTGAAACGGTCCGATAAAAAAATAAGAAAGTCTGTTCTAACTATTCCAAATCAACCAGCTCCCACTCCTCAAATATGCACGGTGAGCGATATGAACGATTCGGAATATTACAGCCAAAGCAATGGTTGTAATAACAAACCTAGACTTAAAAAACGATCAGGAACTAAAAATCTTCGTAAGCTTAGGCTTAAAAACAAAGAATTTGAATTCTATGACAGAGACGCACGTTACTGTTCCCGGTTCGATGTCCATTTAGACAGTTCTACGGAGATAATGAAGCCTTTTAAAGGCGAGTGCAGAAGGGGTGCGAATCTCGTATTGCAAAAAGGTTCCAAATCTTCTTGTCTATCGAAAAAGAAAGATGAAGCCAAACCACATGACGTGTGGGCGGTGCTTAGAAATTTGAATAGATTTCCGTTTCAACAGTCACCGCCTATGTCTGAAGGGAGTATCATAGGCACCAAGAAGAAGAAAGCTCAAAAAAAACATGTCACTTGTAAAGATAGACGGTAAATTGACTTATTTTGACTAATATTAGGTACCTACTAATTCAAAGGTCCAAGTTTTCATTAAATTGTTTTGGCGGAGTATTCAACATACATACATTTTACATTCATAGAAATAATCACGCCTTTATCCCCAGGGTTAGGCATAGGTGAATTAACACCCAAATTTTACCAATTATTGTATTCGGTCCCACGTAATAGGGGATGAGCCTATTGCTGTTTTTTAGGCACTATTGGTGACTCGAGCTATGCATCTGAGGCGGAGTCTAGGCTGTATATATCTATGTCTGATGTTAAACAGCCCTATCCCTTAGTCGCCTCGTACGACAACATAAGAGAAGAGATATGGTGGTCCAAATTGAGAGGGCCAGATCGTGAGAGATGGCCCTGAGTCGGACGGGGTGCGCGGGATATGCCTGTAAACCTCACCTTCGGCAACCAAAGCGACCCATAGGCGGCGTGCGTTTTAGTCGGTTCGAGTCCGACATAACCATAATTTTGCGCACGTAAAAAAAAAAGGGTGGTCCAAATTCTACTCTGCTGGGAACCACGTAGCTCAGTAGCCGAGTGGTCAGAACATTCCCTCCGTAAGGGATTGGTTGCGTGTTCAAGTCCTCGATTCTACTAGAACAAAACCACTGTCATGTCACATAATTATACTGCGAAGAATGAAATTAATTTATTTACTTTATTTCTATATCGATTAAGATACCCCTTAGGTGGCAAGACAAGCACACGGCCCACCTGATGGAAAGTGGTTACCGTGGCCTATGGACGTTTGTAACACCAGAAGAGTCACAGTCGCGCTGCCAACCCTGTAAATGTATAGTTTCTGTGCCATCAGTGTTGAAGACAAAGCAGGACAAGCCTTTAGTCATCCCACTGACAGCACAAATTCTCCAGTGAGCTCTGGCTACCCTACTCAGCACTGGGAACGCAACACGAAGCTAGTATAACCGCGGTATTCTGTAGAGCGGAGGTACTTCCCCAGTCGGACTGCTCAATTGGGCTGAAATACCGCCGTGTCCTACCTCCTTAAATTTCGTTTCGTTTCAGGCAGGATTCGAACCCGCGATTTTTCCCTTACAGGGAATTTATTTCTATACTCAGCAAAGTCCAAAATTAAATGAAAAGTTTCATTATTACACTTTTTCATTCGCTGTGCAAAAAGCTTTTTAATTTTGGACTTTAAAAACATTGCTAAAATTAGATTTTTAGCAGTCTGCACGGTGACAGTGGTTCTGCTTTAGCGAAATCGAGGCCCGTGGTAGTACCTAATATGTTCTTGTACTAAATGCGTTTCAGTGTTTTCGAGACTCAAGAATTCGCCTACATATCAAGTTACGAGGTTGATAATAATTCACATAGTATATCGCAGTCATCCAGTTTTGATCGAGTTACGGTTATTGACAAGCAAGATGAATTTATCAAACTCTACGATCAGTTTAAAGATAGATTTCTTAAACAGCATATTTTAAAAGATTCTGATGTTAATAAAAATCGTCCGAATGTTAAGAATAAACCAAAAAAGAGAACCAAAAATACAAAGGCTATAGGCCCTTATGTACAAAAACAAAATAATACAGAATTAGTGCCCCTGAATCGTAATGGATTGAATATGAGGACTCAAAACGAGCTACAATATGACAAGAATAATGGTAGCAGTATCGACGGTGATATACACTCATCTACGACTAATATAGATAACACCTCTTTTGTAAAACCAACTACAGTAGACTATAGTTTAGTTCCAGCCGAAGAAAGTTTCAATCACTCAAATAATTCCGGATCGAGTAAAGCGGAACTTACAACAGAGAACTTACGGACGAAGAAATTAATAGGTGAATAATTCTCTGATATTGTGATCGAGATTTCTCTAATTTCACAAATAACTGACGTCTGTTAGCTTGAAGATCAGTCAGAAAAAAATAGTTATAGTATTTCGAAGTTAAATTCTTGTATAGTGAAAGCCGGCATTGCATATACCTAGAGCATAATGTGTACTCTTATAAACTTCTGTGTCATATCATCCTCTGTCACCTACACTGTACACTACCTTGCTTTACACTATACGGAGGCATATTGTATAATTCAGTTGGGGGGGATTCTGTGATGCGGCTGAACTTTGATATTGCGAAACCACTGGGGAAGTACGTCCGTCCTACAGAATGCTGCGGCTATAATAACTTCGTGTTGTGTTCCTATCGGTGAGTAGGGTAGCCAGAGCTCACTGGAGAATTTGTGCTGTCAGTAGGAAGACTAAAGGCTTGTCCTGCTTTGTCTTCTACACTGACTGCACAGAAACTCTGTACTTACAGGGTTCGCAGCGCGACTGTGACTCCTCTGGTGTTACAATCGTCCATAGGCCACGATAACCACTTTCCATCAAGTGGGCCGTGTGCTTGTCTGCCACCTAAGTGGTCTAAAAAAAACCATTGCCATCTGACCTCCACATTTAGACTAGTCGGACTTTGTTGGGCTCCAACTTCCCGTAGCGACTGCCCTAGATGTTCGTATGGCTACCGAGACAGACGAATTAAGGTGCTGAGCGTTTGGACTGCGGGTGTACCGATTCTTCTGATGTCTTACAGAGGCTCGATTCTGCTATCGCCAAACCATTGTCATACCATGGACACTGCTAAAAAATGCATTTAATTTTAGACTTTAAAGCAATGCTATTAAAGTCCAAAATTAAGGTTTTTTGCAGAGTGAATGAAACAGTTTAATAACTCTTTTCCTTTCTTTATATATACTTTATTGTACACATACACAAAATGACATTTATACAGAAAAATAGAAGTAATGTACAAAGGTGAGCTTAACTTAAAATTGAGTTTTCTTCCATCAAACCCGGGAGTGCACAGAGGAATTGCAATACGAGAGGCAAAGTCTAGTGTACATGAAAGTGGAGATTTTAATGTAAGAGGCATACAAGATGTATACCTCAGGCAATAGGAATACATACTCAAATACATATATAAGTACTTACACTAAAATATGAAAACTTCTCTTGGAGTCTTCTTGGACTTTAAGCTTATAGAAATAGTCTAAAATTTAAAACCATTTTTTGCAGTGTCTGGTATGACAGTGGTTTTGCTTTAATAGAGTCGAGGGCCAGGATCTGTAGTGTAACTCGGTATACCTTTAATAGAATTCAGTGTACCTCTTTTAATAAATATTTAACTGTTCTAACGGCCTACACACTCACCTTAACGTGCTCTCAGAAACACGACTACATATTGATGTACAAATAGCCATATTCATACACACAAATATTACACTGAGTGGCAATCGAACCCGCGCCTCACGCGTAGCAGTCGCGCCACAGTGTTAGTGTGAGATTTTATAAAAATAATGATTCTAATATTACAGGGAAAAATACTTATGGACGTGCTCCTCAGCCAAAGGGCATATCGAGAATGAACTACAGTAAAACAAGCGAACCTACTAGCCATGAAACAATCGGACAGCCCGACACACCAAAGAGAAAGCCACGTTTAGTCACTACAATGCCAAGTGCATGTATAATGCCAAAATTAACGCAAGCTGATATTAAAAGGAGACTTGCTGGGCTACGATTTCCAATAATAATAACAGGAAAAGATCAGGTTAATTCGTCTATGGAGATATACAATTATGATGCTCCTCAATTCCATGGTCTGGATAAACATATTTGGCCGTATATGGTGAAATGGCATGAAAATGGTCACCTGGAAAGTAAAGGAATGATAAATAAACAAGACATTCTCGTCACAAACTATTATAGCAAAATAAAAAGGAAAAACGATAATCAGACAAAGTTTGGTAATGAAGTTTATACAAATAAAGTATCAAACTATAGATCCAAACCTGCTAATACTGATTTATTTACGAGAAAATATAAGAATGTGCTTAAAACGACACCTAACGCGGATATGAAGAATAAACGAGAGCAATCCAATAACCAGAAATCTATCACGCAGTTGAAAGATAAAATGTTAAGTTTCCTATTTAAAAAAATACCAAAGGCAAATGCTGGTGGTGAGGACTATATAAACAACTGTATAAATACTTGCAGTGATAATGAACCTGTGGCACATATCGAGCAACCAGTTGTGAACACTTGCGACGCTAGTACTGAAACCCGTACAGAACCTCAAATAAAATCAATTTCAAAATCTAAACTTTCTGAAAGTCCACGAAGCAGAGTTCGTAAAAGCCCAGTTCAGACTCCTCCAATCAAAGTCAATGTTGAGAGCCCTCCACCAAAACCACAACAAAAGAGATTCGAGTACCCGTGGGCAAAGGCTAAGAGGGCAAATGATTTTATAGAAAGTGTAATTAAAAAAATTAAGATGGGCGTTTATTACTCTCAAGAACAAGACATTCACACACCCAAAAGCGGAAACAGATATTCAAAATACAACCGTAAGTATCTACCCATTATGACTTTCAAGTTCTTATATTTCTTATTATTATGTTATTATTTTTTTATTATCCACAGCTGTAACTGATATTTCAATGCAAACGGAACTATCTACGGACTTTGATGTCGTTGATGATATGGGTATCTTACCCAAAGTAACAATAGTGAAGAAAAACACATACATACCGGGATTCGAATCTTCCCTCCCTGGTTTGGAAATCAAAACGCTAAATATTAACCAAATAGCTGTAAAACATTGCGTCACAAATGTAATGATGCAATTTGATGTAACTACACCAATCGGCAACACACAAATTATTCCTAAACACTCAAAAACATTGCCTTTAATGCCAGTTGAAGTAACTGAAAGTCATACAAAAATATTTAAATGTAAAACGAGCATTGTAAATGCTATGCTACCTGCGGAATTGTGCAGCATTATACCTAAATTGATGAGAGCTTTTGATACGGATGTTAAATCTCTGCGCACAGGTTTCTGTTCCGGAGTAATTAACAAAAGCCAATCAAATTTATTTCCTATCAGCGAATTATCGATCTGTACGGCTAACCCTACTAGCACCGCAGTCGTTGCCACAAAATCCCTTAAAACTGTTACACCATTTGAGAATTTATCAGCACCTGTTAATAAATATATTGCTGGCACGTTTTCCTATACATGTGTTATCCCAGAAAGAATAATAAAAATCAGCCCTATTGTCAACTATAACAGATCTTGGGTGCTAGAAACTGTACCAAAGTTATCTGCCATAGGTTTACTTACGTACAGAATTAGGCTACTTCAAGTGAAAGATTACAAACCAAGTGTTGCAACACAATCGGAAATAGCTTACTGCGCAGCTTTAGAAGTTTACAATATGAAAAACAAAAGATTAGTTCCAGTTTTTAAGCCCTATGTCTTTGAAACTATCATTAGAGAAATAATGATTAAAATCCAAATTGCAAAACTAACTTGTGTTATGAATATACCGAAGATCAAATGCAATAATGCAGTACTGTATGTGAGTTTGAATTTACCTTACGATACAGAATTAGAGACAACTGTGGCGGTAAGAACTAATAACTTAAATGTGAATAAATGCCCCACAACTCATAGAAATTCTTTTATCAAAAATGTAGAGTACATTAAGAGCTCAATAAAACATAGTTCTGAAGTTAATGGTCAACATTCTGTGACGGATATTAAATTTCTTAACAATAAAAATAAACGCATTGGATTTTATAGATTATACCGCAAATGTAAATCGGCGACCACAATAACAACTGTGGATAAATGTGTTAGTACACCGCTAAACAAAATAAAGAATCTGGACGACTTTTTCCAAGTACTAGGTATAAAGAAAAAAGTGGCTTGTGTTTTTGACGCTAATGCTGAAAAGAAAATATTATCATCTATTACAGAGGTAATTCACGATCATTTGTTACACAAAATGCATGTATTTTTTGTATTTAAGTAAGATTTAACGGAGCGGAACGGAATCAAAGTTACAAATATTAATTACACTTGCAGATGAGGAATTGGGTAACAGATATAAATCCAAAACAGGCACTTCTATTACTGTTGTTGATAAATAAAAAAGACACCCAAAACTTGGTGCGTTTCCGGCCGATTCTGCTTCAGGGTATCGCAGTTAACAGAATAACTCGGTCCACAGAATTGGATATGGAAATAGAAGTCATAGAAAGAGAAAATTTTAATAAAATTAGAGAGGTAATAATTTCTTTATTTATACGCTACAGAGCTTGCTCTATATATAAGATCGACAGTTTCGGGTGCTTCCGACCCGAGCCTCGATTCTGTTAAAGCAAAACCAAAATACAACGGACACTGCTAATAAATCCATTTAATTTTTGACTTTAAAACAATACGGTTAAAGTTAAAAAGCTTTTTACAGAGTGAATGTAAAAGTGTAATGAAACTATTTTCATTTAATTTTGGACTTTAATAGAAATAAAATCTAAAATTTAATGCCATTTTTTGTAGTGTCTGTGGTATTGCCTTAGTAAAATCGAGAGCTTGCTTTTTCAAGACATCGGCCAATTTGATAGGTCTATGTATGATCTGCGAACGCGACCCCGACCACTAGTTCATGCTACGTGTCCTAACTACCTCGGCGTACCTTTTTCAATTCCCATCACACAGTTATAGGTTCTCTTCTTCCTATTAACCAGCCTTAGGTACTTCAAACATACTGCTCAACGGTCTTATCTCAACTGCATTCACTCGACTTCAGTGATTTTTGTGACTCATCTATTATCATTTGAGCGTAAATGCTGGTTTGAAACCTGACTCCCAGCCCCGCCTGAGTTTGCCAACGCGCTGAGACAGAACCCTTACTTGAAGGATTCTAATTTTGGTACTAAAATTCTGTTTCGATATACTCGTAATCAGATTAGATTTTTATATTATATAATATAAATTACTTTGACACAGTACGAAGGAATATCATATTTACCAGCATCGGTAGAGAATCATGACCAACTTTTGGAGGAGCTGTACTGGATTGCTAAAACTACCGTAAGATTTTTTATTTTTTATTATTTTCTTGAACCTTGAACTGCTACTACAGAATACTTATTCCATATTAATTTAAAAAAAAACCGTAGGATTTTTATGTGCGTTGCCGCTATTCACCAAATTTTCTTTTCACCAGGCATCTGATTATCAAAAGCCGTTTGATGAATCATCGGAAAATCTTTTAAAGTCACTATTGGAGAAGCGGAAGAAACTGAATCCGTCCTATTTACGCGTAATGGCACGTTATGTTGGATTGGGTCTCCTGAGACAGCCCATAAAGAAATAATTTATTTTTTAATCAGAAGATAACATTTGGAGAGGAAATTCTTAAATTATTGTTTTTTCATGAACGTGTACCTACCGAGTGCATTTATATAATTATATATTATTTATGATTACGTTGCATATTAATTTAAATTGTAGATTGCAAGTATTTAGAGGTCAAATGTTAAGGATAAATAATTCAGATATCGCTAGGGTGATAAGGTAAGCGTAGTCCTGCGGCTAACCCCTACTGAAACGAGACCGGTGAAAGGTGGCTATAGGAAGTTCGAAACTCATCATTAATCATCATAATCATGAAGATGCATTTTCCTGTTTGCATCCGAGGTGAATTCAGCTCGGATTTTTGCTCAGCCTTGTAAAAGAATAGGCCTAATGTATTATAGACGTGTCCCTTCCACCTGTTGTGTGTGTGTTTGTGTTTGTTTGTGTGTGTTTGTTTGTTTGTTTATTTGTGTGTGTGTGTGTGTGTGTGTGTGTGTTTGTGTGTGTATGTGTGTGTGCGTGTGTGCCCGTATGCTCTGGTGCGCGTGTGCGCGAGTGCGCGAGTGCGTGTGTGCGTGTGCGTGTGTGTGTGTGTCTGTGTGTGTCTGTCTGTCTGTCTGTGTGTGTGTCAGTCTGTGTGTGTGTCAGTCTGTGTGTGTGTGTGTGTGTGTGTGTGTGTGTGTGTGTGTGTGTCTGGGCTGTATGTGTCTGGGGTGTGTGTGTGTCTGGTGTGTGTTTGTGTCTGGTGTGTGTTTGTGTCTGGTGTGTGTGTGTGTGTGTGTGTTGTGTGTCTGGTGTGTGTGTGCGCGTGCGTGTGTTTGTGTCTGGTGTGTGCGTGTGTCTGGTGTGTGTGTGTGCGTGTCTGGTGTGTGTGTGCCTGTCTGGTGTGTGTGTGTGCCTGTCTGGTGTGTGTGTGCGTGTCTGGTGTGTGTGTGCGTGTCTGGTGTGTGTGTGCGTGTCTGGTGTGTGCGTGCGTGTCTGGTGTGTGTGTGTGCGGGTCTGGTGTGTGTGTGTGTGTGTCTGGTGTGTGTGTGTGTGTGTGTGTGTTTATGGTGTGTGTGTGTGTGTGTGTGTGTGTGTGTGTGTGTGTGTGTGTGTGTCTGGTGTGTGTCTGTTGTGTGTCTGTGTAGCTCCTGAACGGATAAACCGATTTGGATTTAGTTTTTTTTTGTTTGAGAGGTATATTAGTCGGGAGTGTTCTTAGCTATGTTTGAAAAAAACAACCCCTAAAAAGTAAAAAATAAGTTGTTTGTAAGCCCTATAACTTTGAAATACCTAGTGATACAAATTTTGATTCAAGCGTTGTTATTGTCAGGGGGACCTTGGATCGTTCCAATAATATGGCGTAGTACTCTACCAGTTAGGTTTACATACATATAAAACCCCTCCTTTTGCTTCACCGTGGTCGGGTAAAAATGCGAGAATACAATCATTTTAACCTTTGAAATTGAATTTAAAAAATGCTCAATTCTAATCGATAGGGACATTTGATATTTCTTATATTATGGTGTAAGGGCATAAACTGCGTTAAGCGTGCCTCTCGCGTGTCCACACAAAGACGACCCGCGCGTGCCCATGCGCGTGCACACGCTCGTGAGCCCGTCGGGCGCCCGTCGCGTGATACTTCCGTGCAACGGGGCACGCATGCACGCGACGTGATCACGCATCACGTTGGACGGGTCCACGCGCGAAGCCCGCTAGCGGGTGCACGCGCGTGCTTGTTCAGTTGACAGCGCTATCTCGAACCGACCGCACGCGCGTGCCCGGCCCATAACAAAAAATGACAAATTTTGATACAGAAAGGGTAATTGTTGAAGTTCAGTGTCGTCCTGCCATATGGGACCAATCAAGCGAAATATTTAAAGACCGGGACGCTAAATCAAAAGCATGGCTAGACATTTGTAAAGTACTGTTTGAAAATTTTGATGACTGGAGTGAAGCAGAAAAAAACATACAAGGTAAGTACCTACACTCTTTATTTATTTTATAATAACGTAGGTTAGGTAAACTATTCTTTGCGCCAAATTTTTATTTTTAATAATCTATGCAATTAGTTATATATAATTAGTTATTTCAATTGTATTTGTGTCAATTAAATGTTTTCCACAATTAATCCAACTATAAAATTAAAACTCGGAATATTTACAATAATTTACCTATGTAAATATAAAATCATGCTTATATTCAAAACTAGTGCAGAGATACTGCGTATTTCTGAACATTGTGAAATTCGTGTGAACAATGTCCCATAATATTGGTATGGTTTTATATTGCTCGATAAATTCCAAAGTTCTTTCTTTCGGCCACGCGGTCGCCGCCATTTTGCGCGTCACGAGACAACCAGTATGTTCACGACTGCGAGCTTCACACTACTTCACACTATCGGTGTATAGTCAAAATCAAAATCATTTTAGGGCAGAAACAGTGGATCGGTAGGTAAATAAATAAAACAATTATCAACTAAAATATTTATTATATTGGTTTTAGAATTGGGCTAGTAACTTTGTAAAATAAGCGTGCGTTTTGTAGTTTTGTAGGTTTTTCTTTGACATCTCTCAACTTTAGTTTACAACAATCTAAGTTATTTGGTTACATCCTATGAATTTAACAAATAAAATCATTAGGTATATTATTAAAATATGCCTGCTATGTTAATAAAAAATGTGTGGTAACAAACCGTGAAAAATCAATTATTGAATGTACATAAATTATAAAAAAGCCAACTATCTTCAATAAATACTGCGATCTTGCCATGACAGCTGTCCGTCTGCAACGAAATAATCTGCGAAGTTATCGCGTAATGTATACGAATCTCTGTGGGTATTTCCAATTAACCCCTGAACTGAACGTATATGGTCTGGTATAATGACAATATCATGAAAGTCATTAATTTGACTTCTTGATCTTATAAAATTATGCAAAATACAAATTGTTTTAAGAAAACAAATTGCTTTGTCTTTTCCAACGTTCAATGGACGATGGAGTATGCGAAATTTATTAGCCAGGATACCAAATGTACACTCAATATAACGTCGCGCCCTCGTTAACCTATAATTGAATTTTTTTTTTTTGTAGTTTAAATCGAGAGCTCGAGCATATGGCCGCATGACATGGCTAGATAACCCGAATGCTTCATCTCCTACAATAATATAGGGCAAAGCTGCGGTTGCAGCAGTGTTGGTTGGTTTATCATTGTGTATTACGGGCAATGCTTTGGCAGGAGGAATATCTATTAAGTCATTGTTGATTTGTTCGTACAATCGGCTTTGTGTGAAAATTGCGGAGTCAGATTCTTTACCCTGCACTCCCACGTTTATATAGGTAAACTCATAGTTGGCGTTACACATTGCAAGCAGTACAATAGAATAGTAATGCTTATAGTTGTAATAGAGGGAACCACTATGTGGAGGTCTTATAATGCGTATATGTTTTCCGTCTATTGCACCTATGCAGTTAGGAAACTGGGCTTGCGTTAAAAAACCTTTTTCAGTCTCTACCCATAGCGCACGGGAAAATTTTGGTATACATTCTTCCTTTAACCTTTCAATTATAATTTGACAAACTTCTGTTACTATTTTTCTGACCGTGGTTAGTCCTGTCTGATACGCCAGATGAATATCGACGAAGGTATGTCCACTAACTAAATATCTGTAATAAAATAAAATACCTGTGTTATTGTTTCAGTGAAAAAGCTGCAGCAAAGATGGAAAACTGCAAGAGACACTTATATAAGAGTGAGGTCTACTAAAAAAAAACTTAAATCAGGCTCCGGTTCCAGGGCAAATAAAACATACATTTACTATGACATGCTGTCATTTTTAGATTCCAACTCGAATACTCAAGGAGAAGAATCGGCAGACGATTTTAATCAGTCAGTAGAGCAAAACGCGTCACCGAGAACTTCACAAAATAATACGATTATTGAAGAAGATTTGATTAATGTACCTAGCACCAGCTCCAGCGTTACCAAAGAAACACGATCTTCCAAGAAACGTAAGTGCGAATCGCCAACTGATTTCGAATTTGAGTTGTTAAATTGCGTGAAGAATAACACTACAGATAATATGGACGAAGACTTGAATTTTTTTAAGTCATTATTACCAACTGTAAAAAAATTGAGTTGCTTTAAAAAATTATTATTTCGTACAAAAGTATTAGAAGCTTTGATTGATATAGAAAAAGAAATGATTATTACCATTGATGACCTTTCATTAACGCAAAATACGGTAACGAATGATTTAGAATCCTTAAATATAAGATCAGACACGAACAATGAATAAATAGGTAACAAGAAAGACTTTGAAGATTTGATTAAGACTGTTTAATTATTAAGAACAAAAGAAAGAGAAGAACATGAAGAACTATTTAAGTTAGTAAAAAGCGCAATTTTATATTTATATTTTTCTGGTCTCATGTGCAATTATTATGATATACAAGGGCATTCGCCAAAAGTTTACAAGCCTTGAGGTGTAATGTTCATAAGGAAAGAAACGGGGTCGATTCGGACACTTTTATCTTAAACCCTATTTTGGGGTCAAATAAAAAAGTGTATCAATAGACCCCTTTTTTTACTTAATGGACCTTTTTTTTGAACCTACTCATAACATTGCTCCTTCATATATCTTCTTCTTAAATTTAATCTTTTATGTAGTAAACTGTGATTATGATTGTGATGATAAATAAGAATTTAAAATAATATTAGTACCCGATCTAGTAATAGAAGGGAATAATTAATAAGGGAAATATTCATATGTAAAAACTTGCAATCAATATGCGTCATTATAATTAATACTTTGTAAGGTAGGTATATTATTATAATTAAGACATTTAGACTTATTGTACTGTTTTAACTGTTATTGTGTTTTTTTATTTTAAACTTGAACCTGTGATTTTATTAGTGTATTTCAAATGAATAATCAAAAACTAATTGTAACGTAACGTTTATGCAAGACACTGTGATGACTGTTGTGATTATATAAAAAAATAAGTTAGTAAAAGTTAGTAAAATAAGTTAATAAAACTTTTGTTAAATAATGACTGGTTTTTTTTACATGAATAAAGATGATTATTAATATCGAAATGTCTTTACTTACCGCAATGTCATTGCAAATCGTTCCATTGGTGATACGATTGACGTAGATTTCAATCGTAGATTGTTAGTCTTCAAATAGGGCTCCAGTTTTGAATATAATTCATCATAGACTTGTAATGAAACTTTAAAATATTTGAAAAAAAACCTTTCATTTTCTCTTAATATACCAAACTTCACCACGAATTCCCCGCACAGTAACCTAGATTCAACGTACGGGCTTACTGGCTGGCGTCTTTTTTTGGCAATTCGTCGTCGCCGTCGTCTTGATAAATAATACAACATTAATTTATCCATAATTACTCGACTGTACACCTCCAACGTCAAAATTGTACTGAGAAAACTGCGTTACGCGGATGCACGCGCCGATGCCCGCGCATAAGCACGCGAACGTGCTCACGTGCGTGCACCAGAAGCGTGGCCCGCGACGTGCTCACGTGCGTGCACACGCGTAACGCAGTTTATGCCCTAAGTATTGCTTTTCGAAGTTGTGTGTATTTATCGCAGGTTTATGGCAATAGGCTCGCCACCTATTACATTGCTGCATTGGGACCTAAACATAAACTGGCGAAATGTGGGTGCTAGCACCTATGCCTACCCCTTCGGGGATATAGGCGTGAGTTTATGTTATGTTATTTAGGACCAGCTCTATACGAATTTATTCTAGCTCAACTACAATAGTAGGAACAGTAAAGGTGCGGCAAAAGCTCATATTTTTCGCAACATTTTCTCTAAAAACCCACAACAAAACATTGTAGTGATTTAAGTGACGTTTGGCAATTTAAATAGGGAATACTTTTCTAAGGTGCTTGTTTTTGAATATTTGACATCTGAAATGTGAAATACCTACCGTAAAGATGTAAATCTCTGTTTTGTTGCGAAAAATATGAGCTGTAGCCGCACTGTAATGCTCCGACGCCGCCAATCCGTGCTGTCCTCACTTCAAAATTCCCAAAATAGGCGCATATAGAGAAGGTAATATTTGTTTGGTAGGTAACGTAACTAGTATACCTCAGAACGCATATATATCTATCTTGGACTGTTGCGATTGTTGCGATACAAGTGCCACAAAAGCTTGCCCTTCCCCTCCTCCCCTGGATACGCCTATGGGTCTGGCGCACGCAGAATGTTTTGTAATAGTCTATGCTTGGTGAATATGAGCTCGCCCACTGCCATAGCATCCCGAGCCATCCTCAAAAGACACCCAAGAAATGTGTACCTACTACGCGTATTAAGCACATTTTAGGTCCAAATTATATCCCGAGGTATAAACTACAGTATTAACGTCTCAAAATGACATATAAATATAAATTATTATTTATTTATTTATCTATTTACACTTAATGTATTTTAAATCTATGGTAATATTTACATTATTAATAAATAATAATTAAATAAAACAAAAGTTAAAATGCGTCGTGGAATTCCTCCGCATCGCATGCCTCTTTTAAATATTGTATTGTCATGTCAGTTTCAGGTTTGTTTTGTCAGTTTAGTAGGTAGTTGTCAGTCAGTTGTCACACCTGTTTAGTGACAACTTCATGTACTTATTTTCTTGCAAATAAATCATTAATAATCAATTAAATTTTAACCGTGACTTACAGCAATATTGTAGAATACATTTTAAACCATGTCAGCTGCAGAAAATCAAGATGAAGTTATTCAATATGTACCCTTCATGTCCTTTGTGCATCCTTCTTTCTGGCATACTCTTACTGAAATGAAACTTACTGTCGATAAACTGGACGAAACATCGAAACCAGTTTACGGTTGCTTCACACACCGTGAAGATATAGGAGCACTATTTGAAGTCGAAGGAACATCCTTCAACACGTAAGTATACTACATATATATTTATATCAGTACTATTGCAAGTGGGGACGCCTTTTGTACGGACGGGCGATCAGCCTTTTGTGTGGACCAGTTCCCCTATATAACGATTGCCATATAGTTGTTCGTATGGCAACCGTGATCGACAGCTTAACATGCCATCGAAGGTATGGTAACACTTTGGGTGTTACATTAATGCAAATAGATATATTCATAAATATAAATATTTACACCGAGTGGGAATCGATCTCGCGCCTCCTGCATTGCTATGCAGTCTAATGCCATGCCGCAGAGTCAAGAGATTGTCAAGAATTCTATATTGCCTACCCATGCCTTTATTGATTAGTAATTTTGATATTTTTTGCAGTACAGTATAGTAAACAATATAATCATAAAGGTTTGTATTGCAATAAAAGAAAATTACATTTATTGATGTACTGTAGGACCTTGATAATCCAAGCACTCGAAATTTTCTCCTTGTTTGTATTATTGTGTTTGTGTAGCATATGTATACTTTAAAATGTATGTATGGTGAAATGAAACAATGTTTAACAATTAAAAGTGAATTCTGGACTGCATGAACACTGATTTACATTATAAATAGCTTAATCAGATAATAGAGGTACAGTACTTATAGGTATAGATGAGATATATCAGAAACTCATAGTGGGATTTAAAAAGAAAAAGAGGTTTTTTTAGATAGAAACATTAATGTCATTGTCTAATTGGACCATCACAAAGAGGTAGAACTATTGCTTATTAGGAGACATTACCATACACATGTGCACAAGTCAGACCGGGATGCTAAGTCCAGACAAATTTGGCATTCATATATAGTTGTCAAATATTTTTTATTGATTTAGAGTATTTTGTTCTCTGTTGGTTATATTATAACTTCTTTGTGACAATGATGAAATAGCTGTAGCGATTACATATTACGATACAACCATTTTATTTTTTATTCTATAGATATTGTTGTAGGTATATTTATTACCATTTTTGATAGGGATGTCTTCCCTGACCAATACAACAATAACTAGACAGCTGCAATTTTTACAGATTATGTATTTCTGTTACCACTAAAACAAGTTCTTTAAGGGGGCTGAAAAAGCATAATATTCAAGGGGGCTCCCATACAACAATCTTGATTTTTAGAGATATACTCTTGAAATATTCACAGAATATTTAAAAGTGCATTAGCGTTAAAAAAATTATTAAGTAAATTAATATATTAAGTATATAAAATATATATATCAAATTCCATACAACAAATGTGATTTATGGACGATATCATTAACTGTATGTTTGAAATATATTTGTTGCAGCTAACTTAGCTTAACCAGCTTAATAACTAAATAATAAAAAACTATATTTAGTACTTAACAATATTTCACTTTACGAGTATATTATTATGGTGGTAATTTTTTAACTAATAAAGAAAAAAAAAGTTAATATCCCTAATTAGTACTATATTACTGTATGAAAAACAAATTTAAATTAAAAAGTATCAAGATGGTTTAATCCAATTTCCCCAGTATTGCATTTTACAAATTTTATTTTCCAATTTGCCATGATATTCTGGTACACCTATACCTAAACTTACCATTTATTACATAATATTTTTATTTGTTAACATAGTGTTCCTGAAGCAGAACATTTGTTCACAACTGTGAAAGGTACAATAATTAACAAAAACACAGTGGAAGAGTTTAAATCAATTGACAAAGCAGCTCTTTTAAACTCCATCGGTAAAACAATATGGGATAACTTAAAGGAAAAGACTTGGATAGACTTGCCAAGAACTTTGTTAAACTTCTTCGTATTTTCATTTGCTGTAAGTATTATGTTTGATGTAAGATGGCATACTGATATTGTATTGTATTTTTAAGTAAATTAACTGTAACTTAGTGTAAAATAATGAACTTTTATCTTAAAACTGAAAAGAGTTTAATCTTTATTATTGGTTTAGGCACTAAAATTACATAATTAATTTCAAGAACTGCATTAAATTTATAGCGATGCAAACAGACAATTCAAATTGTGCATTAGTAAGAAATACTCATTTTCTAGGATCTCAAGAAGTTCCATTATTACTACTGGTTTGCGTTCCCTGCACCCAGTCAACCGACAGTGTATGTCACTAAACAGAGTGCAAGTATAACAGACATCTTCAGCATCATGGAGGTAGATGACATATCAGAACAATATACTGAGCTAGATGATGATCAGAAATGTTTCTTCACTATTATCAAACAACATGATACATCTAAAATTGAAACACTGGCACATACATTAAAACGAACAGATTGGCTTCAAGCTATAGACGAGATTTACTTTGTGTTTCAAGATCCAAGCGATGGTATCAATCCTGGATGGCCCCTTCGCTTGTTTTTGGCAACTCTGCTGGACTACTGTCCAGATTTATGTGGCTCTAATATCAATGTAATAGGTTTACGGTGCAACAGTTTTGGTGGAGTAGAGATGAGCCGAATCTTCTTTGTAAAAATACCTCAGGTAATGCAATGTTGTTCTAATTGTGTAATCCCTTACTTTAATAATAACTGTGTGTACAGGGCCCTAACAATATCTTTGAGGCCTAAGCTAAACTCACTTTCTAAATAATGAAGTCAAACAGAATACTTAACCTGGAAGTCCCTAAATAAGTTGAGATATCGAGTCGGCTGCTGTAGGGTCCTGGTACCTGGTACCTGGTAAAATGGGTTACTTGAAAGCAGTGAGTGGGGGCTGTGACTGTGGTGCACTTTTGCAGTCAATGGACCACCTGTCATGCCCATTGTACACCTACACCTGCACAATAGCTGACCTGAATAAAGCAACGGAAGGCGGAGTTTTGGACTGGGCGCATCTAACTATTTTGAAAAAGAAGAAAACTTCATCAGTAAATAAATAGACCTCCGGCTCCGGCTTTTGGATGTAACTGATAAATCGCTATGAGGATGCTGACGACTACAACTCATTCAATGCAATCATTGTTTTCATTAATTTCAGGATGTTCAGAAAACTGATGATGCAGGATGGGTTGGTTGGGAACGAAATGATAAGGGTAACTTTGGACCGAAGCTTGCCAACATGTCTGCATCTCTTGATCCAAAGGTGTAAGTAATATGACGTACATACAGTCGCGCCTCTTACGTATTGGGGTAGGCAGACCAAACAAAAACAAGGAGAGAATCAGTAAAGATTTTTTTCTTTGATAAGTACCTAGGTCTTAAGTTTAAAAGCTTAAATCACATAGATATATCTGTTATAATATATAGAAAAGAGCCAGAGAGTGCATCCCACTGTTTTCCGTCGTCTAATTACAATATGAAGTTTTAGGGGCGTTTTAGTTACTATGGAATCGACATACTGTGCGGTGTCTCCGCTCCGCCCCGAAACTGCTAGTATGATAAAGCCCTAAATTATATTATATTTTCAAACTATCTAACCCCACTAATCTAACCCAAGGTGTAAAAATGACCTTTAAATGTCCTTGTATCGCATGCGCTGCGACAACTATTAATGATAGAACAAAATAATGTATTATAAAAATGTGTAGCTCAAAAAGATCTACAATAAAGACCGCGATAGCATATATCGATCTCTTAAGGATAACCCACAGTAACCATTTATATCTATTACTTTATATTAGAAAAATAGAATGTCATTTTCGAAGCTATCTTTAACCACACACTTGTTATTTCTTATCCAATTAAATACGTTAGATGCGTTGTGCGTTTAATATAGATCATAATTGCCATTCAAACTATATAATTACAATAAACAGTTAAAAGATATCACGATATATAAATAACGCGTGAACGAAATAAATTCAAGCGTGGCTGGCGTCTGAATTTTATCGGTATTTCTATCATTACCGATAAAATTCCGACCATGTTATCTAAACCTTTTTTGTAATTCTTATCCAAATATAATCAAAAATATATATATACATATCAGCTATATAATTAAAATTATTTTGTATTCGAGACTGCTTCAGTACCTGTTTATTATTTTCTAAATTATAAAAATCGGACGTACCATACTGGCGACAGCTATCTGACATATTTTTATTCATCATTCATTAACAAGTTCGACCTCCGTCTTTGTTTGAATAAAATAAAAAAAATTGTTGTCTAATAGGTTGGCCGATACCTCCTCGGACCTTAATATAAAGCTAATGAAATGGCGACTTGTACCTGATTTGAACGTTGATGTGATGAAGGACACAAAATGTTTGCTGTTGGGAGCGGGTACACTTGGCTGTCATGTGGCGCGAGATTTGTTGGTAAGATAATACAGTAATTTCAGTATCAAAATAATCGGGATATTTACCATGTTTCATTGTCATTTACTTAAAAAAAAATATTGTATTCAGTTCTGCCGTACTACTGCTCCTATACCTTAAACATCCCGCACTCGAATGGGGCCTTCCATGGCCCTGGGTCAGTCGGGGTGTGCTAGGGATATGCCAGAGCCTCAACGCACGTCGCGAACCGATGATCGAGACAGTCGTGCGGTTTTGGTCGGTCCGAGTCCGAAATAACCACTCCCGCTGACTCCAGCAGGGGTGGGGGGTATCCGAGAGGACTTCCGCACGTAAAAAAAGTATAATCGCATGTATCCTAGTACTTAATAGTAGAGGAGTAAAAGCCGGCAAACGTACTCCGAAATTCGTGTTGAAAGCCGTGTATTAAGACTCACACTGAGATGATGATGTTGACCTAAATACCCATTTAGTAATATAATAAACTATTTCAGGCATGGGGTTTCCGCCATATAACGTTTTTGGATAATGGGAGAGTGTCCTTTTCAAATCCAACTCGGCAAGTTCTCTACACGCACGAGGATTGCCTGAATGGAGGAAGAAAGAAGGCCGAGGCGGCGGCTGACGCCTTGAAGCGTATCCTGCCGACTGTTGTAAGTTTTTTTATACAAAATTCTGCATTAAAGCAGCCTCCCCTATGCATAAGTGTCTTTACAGTTATAACAGACTCAATGTGTAGAAATTATCTGATATCAAAATAAAAGGCCCGTTATGTCATTTGCGTTCGATGATGTAACTAGTGATGTAACCATACGACTCGGTACTCGATACTCACGATAAAATGATTCAAGTTTGCATGCGTATTTTATCGATTTGAATATGTATTGTAAATTGCATCGAATTAAAGTGCCGATTAGAGAATTGAACTTAAAATTTGATGTTATAGGCATTTTGGAAAGATACAATGTTATAAAAGGTTAATTTACGTGTCCAATTATGTTGTTAATATTGACGTCTCTATTTCCATTATTTACGGCTTTGAGCTCCAAGCTAATGATTTTTAGTAAAGATAACTAAACACCTGGTGAAGTATTTAATTGATCTAAAAATATCAAAATAAATAAAGCCGACTTTCTTTAAAAATATAGCACTTAGCCGAGTGGGTGGTATCCGTCAATGAAAAATTTAATTAACTTAGAAATAAAATAGGGAACTTCATGGGTGTGAACTGTCAACGGACCTTTTATTTTGTGATGGTGATAACTATAAATTGCATCAGTTGACGATTTCTGAAGGCCATTTTAATTATATTGATACCCTATACGTCGTTGAATTTTCGGTTAGCTTGTGCAATACGACGTATGAACTAAAAGTCTATAATATATTTTGGTACAAATAATTTGGTATTTATAAAGTCATTTATGCATGATGATGATAAAAGGTGAAGTCTTAAATATATCCAAAAAAAACCATACGTAGGTATCGAGGTATCGACGCGATGTTGTTCTGATTTACGCATTATGCCTTTTCTTCATAAAACATAAAACAGAAGTTTTATTCAAAATATATTTTCCAGATATCCAAAGGCATAGTGGCCCATATACCTATGCCTGGCCATCCCATAGGGGACTCATTGAAAGAGGAAACAGTAGCAAATATTGAGACTATCACAGAAGCGATCAAGACACATGATGTCATATTTTTATTGCTGGACTCGAGGGAAGCCCGCTGGCTGCCCACAGCTCTCGCCGCTTCTTATAAGAAGGTATCAAAATCGAAGATATGTTAAAAGTTTTCGTATTATTACCGGTTATCCGAACGCGGACTGGACCCTGACAGGTACGGCCATACAGATACTGCCATGACGACTGCCGCCCCCCTTTCCGGAGCTAGATGGCGACATCGTGATTCCCATCCCACACCTGAGGGAGACATCTGAAAACCGTAGATTGCCCAAGATCAGCCAGTGCTCGAGGACCTTTTTGGGTAACCTTACTCCCCAGTAATTGTGACCTAAGACGGTGTGCGGTTTTAGTCGGTATAAATCTGATACTAACCCTGCTAGTCGCCGGGGGAGATATCCCCAATCAGCGTATTAATGCTAAGAAAAATAAAATAAAAAACTAAACTGAATAATTCTTACACTTTTGCAGATAGTGATTAACGCCGCCCTAGGTTTTGACAGCTACGTAGTGATGCGACACGGGGCAGCTGATGGGTCCACGACCGCCGGCTGTGCGTATACGAATGCCAAGTGGATCCGTGGCGGTGACCTGGGCTGTTATTTCTGCAACGACGTGACAGTACCTGGCAATGTAAGTATAATATACCAGCTAATTCACTAGGAATAGGTTCATGCCGATGGTGTACTATCTGTGATATCACATCACATCACATAAACTCACGCCTATATCCCCGAAGGGGTAGGCAGATGTGCTAGCACCCACATTTTGCTGTTATGTTTAGGTCCCAATGTAATAGGTGGCGAGCCTATTGCCATTAACCGGGCACTTACAAACCTGCGATAAATACACACATAACTTCGAAAAGCATCGAAAAGTCATTGGTGTGTGCCATGGTGAAACCTGGGATCGAACCCGAGACCTCGTCTCAGCAGTCCATTATCCATACCACTATAATATTTTTCACGTAGCATGGGTACGGTGACATTTGACTAATTCCATTTCATGCATGATTCATTTCGAAACAATTTACCTAACGCGGAATACAGGAAACAACACTTAATACGAAGATAAAAAGAAAACTGTTTTATTTTGCATTTTTAACTTAAAACTATTTTTATTTCTCCGTAATTATTTAAACTTTAAATATAAACATTCCAAATACATAATTCTTGATGCGTGAATCGGAACAGGTTGCGTTAGAGATTGACATAGTAAAATCGTTATAATCGATAAATTGTCGAATAAAGTATCATAAATCGTTAGTTGTATTTTTAACTAAAATACGATTATAAAATATAATTATGTAATAATAAACTTTAAACAAAGCATTTTTGTCTTTGTGGAGCTTTATTATAATATAGCAACACTGCTTAAGCATGAGCTGGCAGCCATCTTGTTATATCAACTCAGTGCGAGTGCGTCTGCCTTGTATGCGGTCTGTTTTCTTTGTTTTGAGCTTGCGTGGTGTTTTTGTTACTTGTTTTTGTTATTGACTATCGTTGTGCTTTGTTGTTTTCGTTACCGTTTTTTGTTATTGACTTTTGTTTTGTTGTTTTTTTTGGCAAAATGCCAAAAAGAACGAAAAAGACTGTGCTTGGTAGTCAAGCCCGTGAATTTGTAGTTCGATTGCGGGATTACTTTGAGCGGGAACGTGAGAATGGCGGAACGCTATTGCCTGTGTCCAACGTTTTGGATCGAGTGGCAGATGCGTTAGACATTGGGCGGAACACGGTTTCTCGAATCACTCGAGAAAAATATGGTGCTCACGATACAGAAGAAAATAAGTTGTCCACCCCTAATAAAAAGCGAACCAAAAAGGCATCTGTAACAGATGTAGACAGTTTTGCGGCCGATGCTATACGGAGCCACATTTATAACTATTACCAGAATAAAGAATTACCGACGCTTCTAAAGCTGGTCAAGTCTTTAAAAGATGCTGATTTGTTTACTGAAAGTCCTACATCCTTGTGGCGCGTATTGAAGGACATTGGTTTCCAATTCAAAAAAGTAAACAAAAGAAAAATTGTCATGGAGAGGGGCGATATAGCACTTGCGCGGGTTACCTTTTTGAAAAAGGCTAAAGCGATTACCGATTGGAGCAATGTCGTCTTCCTGGATGAAACTTGGCTGAATGCCAATCATACGGTCGGTAAAATGTGGACTGACGATACACCTCATGACTCGACCAAAGTGCCAGAAGGAAAAGGGGAGAGATTGATTATTTGTCACGCAGGCACATCGAAAGGATTTGTAGAAAATGGGCTACTTGCTTTTAAATCGAAAAAGACGGGAGAATATCACGAAGATATGAATGCGGAAGTATTCACGGAGTGGTTTCAAAATATGCTTAGCAATTTAGAAGAACCCAGCACAATTATTATGGACAATGCCCCATATCACTCCGTGCAATTGAACAAACCGCCGACTTCTTCCAATAAGAAGAGCGAGTTGATCGAGTGGCTCCAAGCCAATAATGTGGAAGCCGATGAGACGAAATTAAAGGTGGCGCTAGTGAAGCTCGTAAAAATGCAAGCCCCAAACGACATACAAATTAGATATGATGGCAAACGAATATGGTCACGAAGTCCTGAGGCTTCCACCGTACCACTGTCAGTACAATGCCATTGAATTAATTTGGGCCCAAATCAAAGGTAACTTGTTTAACCATAGTCTATTTACATACTGACAAAAATATGATTATGTTTATTACTTGAATTCTATGACTCAATTTGTTTTTTATCTTGTTTCAGGATACGCTGCACGAAAAAATACAGCTCCGCCTTTTACAGCCACAAAAATGATGGGGTTATTGAAAGAGGGATGCAAAAATGTCACTGGCGATGACTGGAAGAAAGTAGTGGAGAAAACCAAAAATCTAATCTTACATGACTGGGAGCGAGACATTAGAATAGACTGCATAATTGATTCCCAAATAATTATTCACGTCGACGAGTCAGATGACGATGATGATGATGATGATGAAGATGATGAACATGTTTGATTTTTAATAAATAATTAAACAGGTTATCAATTTTGTTTTACTTTTTTTCTTCAAAATTATTAGTTAATAGAATCGATTTCTTCTTCATTAATAAATGATCTCGATAAGATATATAATCGATTTTATTTCATGCGATTTTATCTTGACTACATCTCTAGTAACTTCAAATCCCAAACGTCACCGTACCCATGTTACGTGAAAAATATTGTAGGCTACCGCGGCTGATATAGTAAAAAAAAAGTTTAATACTTGCAAGCGTCGGTAACTTTCGAACGGTCCCAGGTTCGAATTCTGTCCATTACACTACCGACTTGAACCCTTCCCTAACACAAGTAATTTAGCTTAGCTGGAGGGGTTAACGTCATTTCGCAGACTAGTTTTCTTTCAAAAAAAAAAATCTTGAGTTGACAAGACAGCCTGCACCTATCGTGATTGACTTTATCTTATACCATTAACTTCATATAAACTTCAAAATGTTTAGAACAAAACTTGCTCAAGGCTGAATTGAATGAATGGACATTAATTATGAATATATTTTTTGTTTTGCACAGTCAATCTAGTAGTACATACATTCATCATAAAATCACGCCTGTTTCCCATAGAGGTAGGCATAGATCACGGATCTCCATTTGCTACGATCCTGACATACTACTCTCGCTTTATTCACTTTCATTACATTCTTCATGCATGCTCGTCGGTTTAGGTTACTCCTGACCTGCCCCTTTTCTAAAACTTCCCCGATTTGATCCAGGTATGTGCGCCTAGGTCTTCCCCTTCCCACGGTACCATCCACACTCGCCTCATACACCAATTTCGTTAGTCTTCTTTCATTCATTCTCACAACATGACCTCAACATTCCTCTCTCAATTCTCATCTATTATTTTACTACCTGCTGACGTAACAACCGATAATTCTCGATAAAGATAGGAATTTTTTTGAATCAGTCATTCCCTTACAGGGGGAATGTTCTGACCACTGAACCATCAAACATCGCCTGAAACCATCCAAATCTTCCTATATGTATATTGCGGCGATCTATCTTAATTCGATTTGAATAGCATATTAAATGCTTTAAAATTTCATTCAACCGATAATTTCTATCCTATATATTGTTTCAGTCATCACAAGACCGTACTCTGGATCAACAGTGTACGGTCACTCGACCAGGTCTGGCTGCGATAGCCGGCGCATTAGCCGTTGAGATCCTCGTAGCCCTCCTGCAACATCCACAAAGGTAGAATTCTACTAAATATTGTTGAATATGCCCGAAAAGTAGACACCACTAATTAGACAATTTTGTTCTCATATGAACTCATATATTTCATTAAAGAGGGTTTTTAATTTAGTTTATAAATTGGGGAGCAAATTAATCTATTTGGCCTATTTTTAGATTTTTTTGTGGTTCCGTACCTGAGGGATAAATACGGAATCCTATTACTGAGAACTGTCCGTCTAATTGTATGTCGACCACCAGGCTGCATCAGATGAACCGTAATTAATCTATTAACTCTAAAACAACAAATTCTAAAAATAGAATTAAATATTTAAGCAGGGGTTATTTTATGGTATGGAAGCGCGAGACCGTCTCGCACTTGACCGCCTTCTTTTTTCTTAATTTTTAAATTTGGAATATTTTTCAGTTTCTTAACGTCATAACTCATGGCGTGATACTAAACTTTCTTTTTTAGCATAGAAAAATGTTAAGTCGAATCATATAACTCAATAAATATTTCAGGGAACTAGCACCGGCGCCATACAACTTAAACGATGAGACGGAAAATATACCAGGTTTGGAAGGTGTACTCGGCCCAGTACCTCACGCAATAAGGGGCTTTCTACACTCGCACCAGACTATACTACCCACTTGTCCCAAGTTCAACCAGTGCGTTGCTTGTTCAGTCATTGTACTGAATAATTATATGGAGGAAGGCACCGAGTTTCTGTTGAAGGTGTTCAACAGTGGAACGTATTTGGACGATATAACTGGACTGTCGCAATGGCGACTGAATGCGGAAATGACAGACGTAAGTATTTTTAAATTTACTTATAAAGAAATCGAGACAATCACTGCCTTGAGTTCAGAGATATTGTTGGACATGATGCCCACAGCTATATTCTATCATCGCACCACCAGGCGGGGAGTCCATCCTCACACGTTGCGATCGGAAACTGTGCGCACTTTGCGGTTTGAAAGGAACTCCCTGCTGCGATATTTCCAAGCGACCTCAATATGGGGTTCTTTAAGAAAGGTATTAGAAGGTTTTTATACGATCGACAGCACCAGTGTGACTCCCTTGGTGTGCTGCACACGTCCATAGGCCACGGCCACTTTCCATCATGTGGGCGGTATACCAGTCTGCCACCTAAGTGGTATAAAAAATTAGGCATCTTTTCGATTACGATACAACCAATATTACTAGTTGCTTTCATTTTGTCCGAGAATCGGTAATGCTCCTTGGCGGTATGTAAAAAGTATATATACAATAAACTATGTTATGTACCTAGTGCTTCAAATGTCCCTTTACCATCCAAAATATAAATAAATCTTAACCCATCCCCTTCGCCACATTTATGCTTGCCTAACACATAAGCTCAATCTCTGACATAATATTATTCTATTTACAGGTACTCACACTCACCGATGATGATGATGACATATTAGACGACTAAACATTGCCAAAGAATTACCTATTCAATATAGGTGCCATAATCATTGCATACCTACCTATATGTGCACGTAGTATATGTACGTAGTGTCATATAAGTAGTAAAAGAATTATTATAATAAGTATTAATCTTCTTGTTCTGTCGAGACGACGGCGCTTCTTCTCTAAGATTCTATATTCCCAGTGTGCTTCTACCTGGATTGCATTCTTGGAGGCGCTTATATGTTCCTCCTGAGTACAAGTAGATGGGCTTGCAGCACACGTTACAAATGGATCATGGTCTGTGGAGCACCTCAACTGAGAAAGCCCACCTGGACCATTCTCCTTCCTTCGACCTGTGTTCGAAGTCTGTTTAGGGACTTCCACTTCAAACAGGACAGGTCATGCCCGGGAGCAAACTCTCTGACAACGGGAAGAAAGGGGTTAGTGGCGGACTCCGCGCTCTCCAAAGATTTAGTCGGGCCGGGGACGGATCCCCATTGGCGGGAGCAACACATGCCCAGAAACTCGGCTTTTCAGCCTTTTTGGGACGTGAAGGCGGACGTGTATGGGGTGTCGCTGATCTAGTTCCAGCTTGCCCCCTCGCCATAGATTAATATGGTGTTAATGGTATTAATAATATCAATGTATGAACAATATCAACATTTAATAATGTAGGACAGAGAGCTTAGAATTAATCTATTGTTGATTGAATCTGTAAGCGTTCTTATAACAGCTTAAGCGGTCCCAAGACTATCATGAAAAACTATTTATTGCTATATCGAGCTTTTTTGTGTAGAAATATTTATTTGTTTTTATAGAGAATTATAATGTTATTTTTGCAACTATTTATGTCTACGCATTCCAATTAGTAAATAAATGTTAGCAAATTACAAAAAATCTTTTCAATTATTCATTAACTTATCTATTGACACAATCCTAGGAGAAAAACGTGACCTTTCTTTGTCAACATGGGATTATATTAGTTAGAATAAAACATTTGCGGTAAACGTATCATAACAAACTATAGTTATCGGTACATATCTCAACCTCATTCACAAAATGTATCCTATACGCGCAGTATGCTTTCATGGGTGACTTTTCTGAATAGCACGGGGTGTCATGGCGGTAGAGGACGTCAAATCCACCAATCAAATTGCAAGAAAAATCTAAGAGGCATTTGCTGCGTAAATGTTGATAATTTTTTTCCTTAGACTATATAAGTGGAATAAAACACTTCCAACATCTAACTTCAAGTTTTATTACTACGACTTATTTATTTATGGGCACATTGTCATTTGGATTGCTGCCAGCGACTTTGGTTTGGCAGCATGAATTTCTTTAACTGGTTTTGGCGGTTTTATCTTTCTTCCGTGCCGGCCGGACTTCCTCTGCCACAGACCAGAACGAGGTCTGTTGCCAAGCCATCTGTTGCGCTGTGGCGAGCCTATTGGTGTACTCGAATGAATCGCGTTGGATAGGCGACCTAGAATATAGATAAGATAAAACTGTAATGTAGTGAAAATAATTATGTTTGTTAAGTAATAAAACTAATAAATTTTACTAATACATACCTACAACAGCCATACACTTCTGATCAAAACTAAATACCCTTTTGGAAGGCATTTGGACAATAATTCTATCATCTTGTTTCCGTAAAATTATGCCACATGTGCCAGCCGCGTGAATGTAAAGGCCGCCCATTCCTGTAAATAATATTTTAAAGCTTGAATCTGAGGTATGAAATGCCTTATTGGATCAGCTTACACCCTAGCATTTAAGACGTGCTGGTATATGTTGTAAGAACATTACGAACTATCAATCAACTCGACAGACTCAAATTTGGTGTGGTCACATTGTTGAGCACATAAACATAATATCACTGTCGGCTAGTCCTCGACAACGCGACGTCACCTTATTTACAGCATGCGAAATTGAAATCTCATTGTGGAGTTCGCTATCGAGTTCGTTCGTTCGAAACATTCTTAAAGAATGTGTGCTGCTGCGACAAGCAGCGGTTTTAGTCTTTTCGAGGCACGCACAATGGTCCAAATAAGGAGGTTAAGTACGGACAAAAGAGTCCCCTTTGCAATGAGCCTTTTTGAGTTCGATATCTGCCGAGCTTGCCGCCCACCGGAGGAGTACTGTAGGATTGTTTTTTTTTTATTATTTTGGACCTAACGTGCGATCGATTTCAGTTAAAACCAACCAAATATTTGGCGTGTTAGGCATGTTTTCCCACTGTTAGGCCGCCTTCCTTTAATTCTCTCTCAGAGGTTATCCCATGTGTGTAATCTTCTTAATCGTCTTGTTATAAGTTGATTTCAGAGATTCTGTGCTAGTCTATTCTGGTGGTGAGTGATCCGGTCCTTGTAAGACTGGGTAGTTTAACTATTTCCTCTTTTACTGTGGGAATATCTAGGTATTTGTGCAATGCATCCATTCTAGTGAACCATGGAGCATTTGCAACAGATTTGAGCTCTGAATTTTGAAATCTTTGCAGAATGTCAATGTTTGAGGTTTTTGCCGTACCCTAGAGTTTGTAATAATTAAAAATATGTGTTATTACAAAGTAAAAAAAATTGGTTCGCAAGCGTCAGATGTAATAATAAAAAAATATGTGTCATATGACAATGAAAGAAGTAAGTGTGTAATCTCCTATTTAAAAGAAATATAAATAAAATTGGTTTGTAAGTACATTACCATAAAAGTTCGGGCGCCTTGGAGATACACATGCCTAAGATAATCAGCGGATATTGGAAACTTTTAATCTTCCGGAGGTGAGCTAAATGAAACCAAACTGTGAGGTTTAAGGTTTTATTGTCCACTCCAGTGTGCATTTAGAAATAGTTGCAAGGATACATTCCTAATGTATATCTAACCTTAAATTTAAAATTAGAGTTTTATAAGCTAGGTCAAAATGATCTTATGTCAATATGATTCTATGTCACCAATGCACTTTTAGGTTATTTTGAAGTTTAGATTTAAAATATAATTAAAGTAAGCTCACGGCATCCCTCGGCGAGTATATGTAAACACAGCAGCGGGAAAGCTCGTAGCAGGCGAAGTTTTCAGTTTAAGCCCATGCGGTACATCCATGTTTGAGGTGAAAAGTCCAAACCCTCCATAAGGAAATGCAGATGACCGAAGACAAAGGAACGCCGAAAAAGGTCCAAAGAAAAGAGAAAAGGCAAAGACAAAGGCGGTTCCAATTTGGAAACCTGTAATAAAATTGCATGTCATTAGAACAAACTCCTATATATGAACACGAGGTCCTAATTTTCTATAAATTTGCGCGACTTACCGCCTTAATTTGCTGGAACAATGCCAATAGCAAAAGAAATCATAATATTTTCAGATTAAGAGCTGAAACAATAGAATTTTAACAATTATTTTTCAAATTAGGAGCGTGGCGAATTTCCATCAAAGGGAATCTTATTAAAAAATGACAACTCACCAGAAATAAACTATAATTCCACAAGAGGATAGTTGTGAGGACACAAACTATTATCCTTTAGGCCAAAATACTCTCATTTTTATGAGATTTATTGAAATTAAGTTACGAAGCCATGAACATCGACCATCCAGTCTCAATGCTAGGAAGAAAGGTGCTTTTGACAGCGATACGTCAAAATGTCATTCACTCCGCGCTCCGAAACCCTTCGTTCAAAAATAGAATTAAAACCGGTGTGACGACGTTCGCAGAGCGCGTCGTTACAAGTTGGATGCCATATGTCCAGATAGGTTTTAATATGGTTTTGTAGCTGAGTAGCTTATTTTCTACTGATAGCCGTGATCCTCTGCCTAGAAGCCATTCCAATGACCTAAACCTGTAATTTAGTTATCCCGTTTTTTTTGTATATGTGTCTTCCAGGTTTACTTTCTGTCAAGGTGAAATCCGAGGTGCTTTACAGTTGTATTGTGAGGTAGCTCTTCTTGACCTATTTTTACAGGCGGACAGTCTTCTTGCCTGTAGGATTGTAGCATAGTATATTATTATGCACCGTGCAACGCCATCTCTGAGTCCCGGTTATCATACTTACATCTATGGCAGTTATATAAGAGACTTGGTTATGCACAAACCCGCAATGACGTGGAGGCAAAAAGGATTAATTTAAATAGCACTGGTAGTTCCAGAAGTAAGTATTTAGATATCTTACCTGGAACTTTTTCAATACAATGTACAACAGTTCCCAATGGTAGAGCTCCTAATAAATATGCATCACCTTCATTAGCTCTCACTGGAAATAAATAAATAAATGTTTATATGTATCTGCGTAAGGAATTTCCCCAATAAAGTAAATAATATCATTATATACTAAAAACATTACATTTCATTTCTAAAATGACAAGTGTAGGTAGCCAATGCCTACAGTTTCTGTAATGTCATAAGTCCATTGGTCACTTCAACCTACCCATTAATTAAAGATAAGATATTCTTTAAAGTATTATATAAGAATCAAAAGATGTTTTAGCAGAAACACACATTTTTACAACATCACTATTTTTACATGTCAACACTATAAAGTTCAACAAAAATTGCTGTAACATTTTTCTCATTCTTCAAGAGAAATTATCTATTTACATGTACAAATGAAAATTGTATAACAGTGTTTCTATGAATAATATGTATGACGGATCTATTTATAGAAGAATTTGGATGGTTTTAGACGAAGGTTTGGTGGCTTAGTGGTTAGTGTTCCCCCTGTAAGGAAAAGATTGTGGGTTCAAATCCCGCCTGGACTGTTAAAATTTTTTCTATCTTAATTGATTTTGAATAGCATACTAAATGCTTAAAATTTCATTCAATATGTATGTATTTGCAAAAAAACAAAATTACCCAAGTATGTTTATTCACATTCCAAATTGCATAACACAAGCTAATTAAGTTATGCTTGTATTTGATCTAGATAGGGATGTATAGAATATCCTAGAATATTCATTTATTGAAAGCAATATTAAGCTAGGGTAATAATTAGTGCCAAGAATACAAAAAGCAACCATGTTACATAATTACATGGTTAATTGGTGTGTTAATTTAAGATTTGAGTAGACATAGATAAGTAAAAAAATATATCATACCTGGTATCCTTGGTAATTCACGTGATGATTTAAGTATATTGCCAGCCTTCATATTCTCAGTGGCTAAAATGTATTTTAATTTTTCACCTACAGCAACTAAAGCTATATGAGCAGTTCTGCAACCATCTTCCAATACCTATAATTAAATACTAAGTCACATTACCTTGCTCTTCAAAATAAAATAATGAAAATGCATAATAAAGTTACAAATTATATTGTGAGATGCAGACCACTGAAGGTTTTATTAAAACATTAAAGTAACATTGAATCTATTTATTTTTATATAAATAACTACATAAGACTTCTGCCTACCCCCTATCCCTGAGTATCCATATGTAAAAATCTCAAATTAGTTAGTTTCTTAGTAGCAATGTATACTTATCCCTTAAGGTACTTCTTTAGGTCTAGCTGTGTTGGATATTCAACATAATAGTGCTATAGAGACTATTGCCGTACCTCTCTAGAGAGAGCATGCCGATATAAGTATATTTTTAATTTTCAATACCTGAATAACTTTTTCCTCTTGTGGTTTTCCTTCTTCAGGTCCTGTTCTAACCCAGTCTATCCAATGATATTTTTGCTTGATACCACCACCAATACCTTTTGCTATAACTCGGCCTGTAGTTTTGATTTAAAAATACTTAGCACTTGCAAATTTTAAACAATGACACAATTAGTAGTATACAATGTATGTAACTTACCAGATTCAGGATCTCTGCCTGCAAGGTTGGTAACGTTTAAAGGTTTTACAGTGTACTCTTCTGGAAAATGCACAATTCGTCTGTAACTCTTGCCCAATCCAGGTTTTGGTTTAACCATTGCTGGTTTACTTGCAAAGTTTACAACAGCCACATGAATAGATCGCCGGGTTATTGAAGTAGATGTTATAGTTAAACTCGCAAATAACCGATTCAATGCCATGATCAGGCATATACTCCTAACTTAACTTTACAAAATTAGGTTTTTATTGCGAGTTTGAGTTTGACTATAACCTAAATTCCATAAATAACCAACCAAACTTGTCATTTGTCAAATGTCAATTCAAAAAGATACATTTTATTTTCTGAAGATTTTTGGCTGGGTTACAAGACCTTTAAGCTACGTCCATTTTGTTTCATACTAATATTATATTGTAGTTAAAACGATTTTTAATGATGATGGTGGTGACTAACAATGATGATTGCTGCCTAAGCAAAGTGAAACCTTTACTAGAGGTTTCTAGGGACAGGGAGCTTCCTATTCTTGTGTTCATTGTCTAATGTCTCATCGCTCATGTTTTCGAAACAAAACACCTGTTCCACTGATCTCAAACCTTTTCACAACATTTTTTATGATGTTTGGCACTCTAGAGAAGGAAAACTTTTTTCATGGTGCAATGGTGCAAACATTCAATAATAAGCACCATTGCCAATATGAAAAAAGCTCAAACTCTATGATGCTCATCGGCAATAGGCAAGTTCGGTAATTGTCAAGTCAAGTCAATGTCAAAAGTTTCAAAACAACGTGGGAATGTTGTAGTGTTATTTTACTTATTATAGCCTCGAATAATTGTAATTATAGGCTTTCGGGCAAGCACAAATCATGGCTCACATATCTTATCCTTTTAAGAAAACAAATAAATCAGTATTCCAGAAACCGGCATCTGTTCTTACAGAAGATACAATTTATTGGAAGAAATTGGGAGTAAGTCCTTATAAAAGTTTAATTAATTTAGACGATTGCACATTCACCTGTTGTATTAACAACATATTGTATATGATTTCAGCTACCAGTGTTAGTTAAGGAGTTTGGAGCTATAGACTATTTAGACTTTAGTCCTGTAGAGCCTTATTACTTTGCAGCAACATGCTCTGTTAGAGTGCAGGTAAGCAAGCGTTTGAATTATTACTGATAAATATTGTACGAGTGCATGGTATACAGTTAAGTTAAAATATATGATTATGTTAAAATATTTTAATATCAAATAGTATTTTCCCAATAAATTTTATCTATACTTATTGCACTAAAAACTGCCAAATATTTATTCCAGTTATTCAATATTATACAATTTATGTAAGTATTTTGTATGTAGTAGTTATTAATTTTTAATTTGCCATAGGTGAGACCTGAACTCCTTAAACTAATAATCATCATTAACCCCCATTACTCCTGCAATACATGCATTTTGCTCTTTCCTCTTTCCTCCTTCTGGTGTGCAATATCTTATTTTTATGGTCCCTGTCAGTATCAATCTTAATCTTATCTTACCTGATTGGTGCAATTTGCCCCAAAGATAAAGATAAACCTATCAAATATTGCCTTCTTACCTTTACAATAAATCATATTTCTTACCCCTCCAATTTATTTCTAATTTATTTCAATGCAAAATTGAAATCTAAAAATATAACATGCAAAATTGTAACTGGCTAATGTCTCCTTTGGTTGATATACAATGTAAGTCTGTAAAATTGTGTCTTTTCTAGGTTTACGACCCAATTACAAAAGTGGTTGCTAAGAACATATCTAAATTTGTGGAAGCGGCATATGGAGGATCTTTCAGAGGAGACGGAAGACTTCTAGTTGCTGGCAGTGAAGAAGCAGTAGTGAAACTTTTTGATGTCCAATCTAAAAATGTACTCCGAGTATTTACTGGACACACAGGACCGGTAAGTGGCAACACTTTACATTTTTAGACCTTTTACTTTTTTTATTTCACCTATTCTATAGTATTTTTATTTATCCAAATATAGAAAATATAATGAAGTAATTTATAAATGTTATAATAATTACAGGTCCACAGAACATATTTCACAAAGGATCAAGTGAAAATTCTAAGTTATTCTGATGACAAATCTGTAAATTTATGGGACATAGCCACAGAAGAAAAACTTGCCACTTTCTCTGAACATACAGATTATGTAAGAGCAGGAGCAGCCAGTCCCATCTCACCAGATATAATCTTATCTGGCAGTTATGATCATACCCTCAAATTGTACGACTGTAGGTCTAATGAGACAGTTCTCACTGTTAACCATGGCTCTCCGGTAGAATCAACACTATTTCTACCTTCCGGAGGTATATTCATTAGTGCTGGTGGAACAGAAATCAAAGTTTGGGATATTTTCAATGGAGGAAAGCTACTAGCAAATATTTCTCAACATCATAAAACCGTCACTACTCTAAGACTAGCCAGTAATAATAGTAGACTTATGTCTGCCTCCTTAGATAGACATGTAAAGATATATGACATATCTACTTTCAAAGTTGTACATAATATTGATTTTCCAAATGCAGTACTCAGTATGGCTATTTCCAAAGATGATGATACTCTTGCAGTAGGTATGATTGATGGTATAATTTCTGTAAGAAAGAGAGAAAAGCCAGCTCGGCTTGCTGATGAAAAAAGAGGACTATTCAAATTTGCACCAGATCACATTCAAACATCAATTGTAGAAGAATCTAAAAAGAAAGAGAAGTTTGATAAAGGGCCTGAAGCTGATAAGTTTTTACGAAAAATGGAGTTCACGAAAGCCCTTTCAGCTGTATTGAAAACCTATGTTGCTACCAAATTCCCTGAGAAAACTGCTGCTCTCATACAAGAAATGTTGAGAAGAAAAGTACTTCATGTTGCTATGGATGGACTCAATGAAAAGGATATAGGTACACTTCTTAAATATTTTAAAAAGAATCTTGGAGAGACCAGATTTTCTAGAATAATTATAGATGCAGCCAATGTATTTGTAGATGTTTTTGGAAGTCATGTAAAAACATTTACTGAATTAAACTTGTGGTTGTACACATCGCTTATGAAGGATATTGAAGAAGAAATAGAAGTTTGTAAGCGAGTGAGTGAGTTGGAAGGGGCTATGAATCTACTAATGGCTGGAGCCCAAATTAGCAGTAGTACTGATACCATAGAGCTCAATGATACCATTACACCATCCTTCAAAGCACAAAAAGATATTGTAATTGATGTATAAATAAACTTATTATTAAGAATTATTCTGTTGTTCATTTATAAAACCCTTCAAATGTTATAATAACATATAAACCTAGTTTCTGACTAAGGTTAAGGATAGAATTTGAGAAAGAAAGAAAAAAGGTTTTATTCGGACACAGCATACAGTCCAAAAAAAAAACAGAATGCAAAAAGAGAAAATAAAATAAAAATACAATATAATTTTTATATACTGTGGCGGGTGAGTTACAAACTCAAACTCAAACTCAAACTTTATTTCCATAGAACATGGTTACATTACAGGTGTTGAAATATTGTTTTTGAGCAGCACATTCTGCCGTGAGGCGCGGAAATATTTATACATGGGGTAAAATAAAATAAAGTTGAATTATGCATTCGGACTTTGTCCAGTCCTTATCAAACAAAAATATTGACGTGTCAGAAATTAATAAATTTGATAGGCATTATGAATAAAATAAATACTACAATTAAATGTCCGTGTGTAATGAATGAGATAAATTATTATAAATGAATTAAATTTTAAATTAAACAACAACATCAGTATGACTAGGTACATTAATTAGGTAGGTAGGTATTAGTCTTTTTTACAAATTATCTTTTTATCGTCGAAGTACTCTGCCACTGTATAGTAGCCTTTATCGCTTAATATTCTAAATAACGTCCTACGGAATCGCGGTCCTTCTAGTTCCTTTAAGTACTCTGGCAGATGGTTATACAATGTTATGCACAAACAGAATGATTTTTTCTTGGACACCTTTAAGGTCACTCTTGGTATCTGCAGTCTAGTCTTATGCCTTGTACGACTGTTTGGCATGTCCCCCAATTTCTGGAATAAATGTGAATGTTTCCTCACAAAGATGCACATTTCGAATATGTACAAGCACGGTAGTGGCAGGATATTGTGTTTTTTGAACAGTGGCTTACAGCTACACATTGTCCTTTGATTATAATAAGTAGTTAGTTTGCTTAATTTACCAGCAGTGCTGTAAATAGCCTTTTCTGGGCCCTGTGCAAGCTTCTATAACTGCGCCCTTTTTTTAGGGTTCCGTATCTCAAAACGAGAAAAAGGATCACTTCATTGTCCGTGTGTGTCTGTCTGTCAAGACCTTTTTCTCAGGAATGCATGGAGATATCAAGTTGCAATATATAACTTGTAACAAAATGAACTCTCGGAACTAGAGAACTCAAAATGAACACGTCAATTAGACTTCGCCTTGCCTGATGGTAAGCTGAAGGCAAAGTCTCAGAAAAGAGGGTCACCATTACTTACACATACCGTGTGACAATGGTGACACTCAGCTTGACGGCCTCATCATTTTTCACGCCTGCTTAAAGGACTCGGGACTGTAGGAAGAAGGAAACACGTGAGCTGGTAATGAATTCCAGGCCTTAATGGTGCGACAGAGGAAAGAGTCTCTAAACCGCTTGGTTCTTGATCGGATGTTCTACACCGTGTGCGGATGACATCTAAGACCTGCACGTGTTGTCCTGTATGGGAAAGGGGAGGGTGGGACTAATTGGAAGAGCTCATCAGAACACTCACCATGGTACAGACGGTAAAATACAGCCATGGACGCAACATCTCTACGCATCTGTAAAGGTTCTAGGGTGTTCGTGACCTCGGGTTTCCCAATGATGCGGACCGCACGCCGCTGCAACCTGTCGAGAGCATCTAGTAAGTACTTTGCTGAACCATCCTAGAGATGCGAGCAGTATTCCGCACAGGAGAGAATTTATGTCTTGTATAGAAGACACCGCTGCTCCGGCGTGAAAAATCGTCTCACTCTGTTCAGGATTCCGAGTTTTCGTGAGGCTGTTTTGATGATACTTTCGATGTAATTTTTGTTATTCAGGTTGCAGCGAACATCCATACCTAGGATATTGAGATTGTCCTGCAGTGGTAGTGGCGTGCTCTGAAGAGTGGGGAGGGGAAGGAAAGAAGATACTTTTGCTGTAAACGCACATGCCTGCGTCTTCTTGGCATTGAACTCAACCAGGTTCACAGAGCCCCATTGAGAAATGTGATTCAGGATCCCGTCAAGCTCAGTGACAAGAAGCTGCCTTTTCTCTGCGATATCTGATTGCTTGGTCGCAGGATGTCCATGATAACTCCCATGTAAGGTGCTATCGTCTGCATAACAATGAACATTGCCGGTAGACAGCATGTCGTTGATATGCAGAAGAAAGAGAGTGGGTGATAAGACGGACCCCTGGGGCACGCCAGCATTTACCTGCAGAAACTCCGAAGCTCGTCCGTCACAAAGGACGCGAATACGGCGCCCCTGCAGGAAGCTAGCAACCCAGTTGCACAGCCTAGAAGGCAGACCAATGGCAGGTAGCTTGGAAAGAAGCGATTTGTGCCAGACTATCGAAAGCTTTGGCGATGTCAAGACTAATTGCCAGTGACTCGCCGTGCTTGTCCATAGCCTCACCCCAAAGATGGGTAACGTATGCTAGAAGATCACCCGTTGACCGTTTCGGCTGGTAGTGTCGGTAGTGTCGGTGGCTGCGTACCACAATCATCGATTCGGGAGTTGGCCGCAAAGAGATTAACCAGCAGATTTGCCATCTCTTGCGGCTCATGGGCCAGGGATCCATCAGGGTTACGCAGCGGAGGCAGCGAAGGCTGACAGAAGTTGGCTTGCACGGCTTTAGCCAGTCGCCAGTAGCCACGGCTTCCCGTGGGATGCATCACTAGCTCTTGACCAAGCCGCGCTATGCGCAGGGCATCCGCGCTGACGTAGGCCCTTTTACAGACCTTTGTGGCTCTGTTGTACGCTGCCTTGAAGTGGCCCAGATTGGGATGGCGCGTGGCGCGCGCCCCTACCCAAGCGCGGTACGCAGACTGTTTTTGTTCAACAGCTTCCGCGCACTCGCGCCCGAACCAAGGGCGCACCCCGCGGTCACCGGTGATATCGGTATATGAGATATAGTATTCCATACCCAGACCGATCTGACCGGCGACAGCAGTAGCACAATCCGATGGGTTCTTACCTTCAAAGCAGCGCTCAACCCACGGAATGGACGCAAAATAGTCACGAAGTCCATCCCAGTCCGCTGACAAGTAGTGCCAGAGACGCTGCTTCCCGCACGGGTCGTGGGGGCGCTATAATAGGCACCGTGGAACAGACCAGGCAGTGGTCGGAGTTGCCTAAAGCGGCTCGCACCGACACACTGTACCGGTTCGGGTTACTCGTCAGCAGAAGGTCTAGCAGAGAGGGTGCTAGGCCCGACCTTCTTGGTATCCTAGTGACCTCGTGCACCAATTGGGCCAGGCCGTGCGCCAGAGCAAATGCGTGGGCGGCTCTTCCCGCATGGTCTGTTTTGGAGGAGCCCAACCAGATCTCGTGGTGGGCGTTAAAATCCCCCAAAAACACCATTTCCACATTCGGAAATCGCTCCTGCGCATCATCTGCCGCCTGACTCAGATATTCAAAGAGTCGAGTTGTCTCAGCATCTCCTGTATGGGAACGGTAGAGGCACACATAGATCTGACTCGTAGGGCCATGGTCTACGTGTACCCAAAGGATAGAGAAGGATGGGTCCTCTAGGCAGCGCAAACGGCGACAGCAAACATCCGCCCTAACAAACACGCACACCCCAGCTTTTGCACGAAAACTTTCCTCAAGAACATAGCCAGGGTAGAGTAAGTAGGTCGTGTCGTCAGGGCGGTGTATTTGCGTCTCCGTTAGAAAAAACATGGCAGGTTTCGCCGTCTCTAGGTGTTGGTGGATGGCGTTGAGGTTTGCATGGAGCCCACAGATGTTAGTGGACTCCACCTCAAATAGCAAGCTTTTGGGAGTGTGACGAGCCGCTGTGTTGCATTTTTCTGTAAATTGCGCTGCCATGAGTTTGGGTGGGAGAAGGCGTGAAAAAAGAGATGATTGTCGCCGCAGCACCGTATGACAAAGCGCGGGATATTGGTTTTATCTATGAATGTGAGGTATGGCGAGAGCCGACGCGCCGAACGGAAGGGCCCCCGTAGCCCCCCGAGTATGGTCGCCGGGCTCCCAAATCCGGTCACCAACCGGCATGTATAAGAAAAAAGAATAAGTAATAATATTGGAAAACCCAATTCTTTAAAATTCAGTTACAAAGATTGCAAAAATTGACATCAATGCCCCTGCTAACCGTACCACATCGATACCTAAATGCAGCACATGGGTTGCAGTGAGCAGCTGAGTTTTTGGAGTTCAACGACTGATAGGGTACACCCTATCAGTCGTTGAACCGTAGGTAAGTTTCATGCCGGTGCGCGCGCGTCACGAATCGAGCGACCCCGAATTCTGAAACGCGGCCCTTTGGTAGTGTTAGCATACAAACATAAAACAATAAGTGAAAAATTTACATATCCCTTTTTATTTTTATTGGGCATAGTTCCCGGCACTGATCAACTCCCCGACGTTCCGAGAGGTATTGTTACACCTTATATTTCACACTCAGAACTGTAACGTCTTGAAACTGGGCAATAATCAAAATCCTAAGCCAAAGCAATCAATATAAGTTGCGGGCTATGTAGCATAACTTTATTCAATTTTAAACCCTCGGAGTCAGAGTTCGGCTTGCACTTGACCTACTTTATTTTAGATAGGTAATAATAATATATTATAGGTACCCCGCGGGTCATATAAACTAGAAGACAAAGAGAAAAAAACGTGGGCTAGTATATAAAAGGTATTATGCCCATGTTATTCTCAACTTTTCGGAAATATTACACAGGCGGGCCGTTATATCCACATCGATTTATTTAGATAGTAAAAAGTTTATGCTTAGGTGGGTTGAGTATAATATACTAACTATAACTCAGCTATAAATGCAGTATACATGTACGTTATGTTACTCCTAGCTAAAGGGCTAGTATTAATAGTAGAACAAAAATGTTAGTATTAAAGCAAGTATATAAGATGATTTATTTTATTACTTATAAGTAGGTACTAATACATTAGTCACCATTATTTTTTAGGAACGCTGTACCTACTAAAAGTACACTTTGTTCTATTCAATCAATCACAAATCAGCCTGTTATGAAAAACTATAATATTGTCTATGACCGGTTGTTGTCTCACAAAATGACGTTTTGCAAAAGTCTCACTCATAAAAACGATTAATTTTTCAAGTGCACCCTATGTTAGGATAACATGAAATCACAAATGGAAACGCAATAAATTTATTTATAAAATTATTTACGTAAAACGATGTATGACGCGTTCATGATTAATTTGTTAACTGTAGCAATAAACTGTAAGTTCACTTCAAGGGTTTCGTATTATTTGCTATTTTTTATTTTGAGTTTACATCAGTGTGTTATATAAATTACTCTTATTGGGATATTATGTATATTGAAATAGTGTTGTTTGTTGTCTTTAAATCCAAGTTATATTTATGTACTTGTAAAGGTAACATTGAACTGACCACGAGTTAAATCGTAGGTACGTAAAATTGTAAAACATGGATGAGCGGAGAGTAGCTGACTACTTTGTGATCGCTGGCCTACCGGAGAAACCGGAATTACTGGATGATTCTGATTCTGGACACCTAAAGGGCTATAGCACCAAAGCACCCATCACTGACATAGGTAAGTTGATTGTTTATCAATAGTAATAATAACTTACAGATAACCTGTCAACTCACTGTAATCCTTTAAGAAAGTTCTTTTTTTAAATTCATTGATTATGTATGTGGAAGATCAGTCACACATTGTTCCAATGTCAATTTAGATATACCTTTTTTTAATTTAATTATTATTTTGTATTAATGTAAATATTAGCATAGATTTAAAATACATTAAGTGTAAATAGATAAATAAATTTATTATTAATGAGAATCTACAAGCTAGACTGTGTTATATGAATCTTGTAATATTTATATTTATTACAATAACTCACTAAATAGGCTCTTCAGGATGACATTTATTTATATAGTTACCTACATTTTGATAACACAACATAATGTGCACAGAAAAATCTTATAAGAAAATGTAAACAATCTAGTCATGCCTTTTTATAGAAATATTATTGAGTAGTTTTATACATAGATAATATACTTATTAAGAATTCAACTTTACATCAATCTGTTTGATGATTTATTTCAAAGTATTTAAGTAGGCATAACATGTTATTGACATTTAAATCTAGTATTTTGAATGTTTTGTGTGAATACTATTTTGCTACCTTAGTTGGACTTGATAGTTCTTGTTGAAGAGTATGTAGTGCTGAAAATAGTACATAAATGTTATTTATTTATTTGCATAATACAGTCATAAATACCCGATAATTGAAAACCTAGGTAGTTAAGTCAATGACAACCCGTATTCTTAAGTAGTTTACTTCCTGCATCCAATGGCATTCTCGCACTCGCTACATGTGAACCTATTGCTAGGAGAAAAAATAGCACTATTATTCAATACAAAAATCTATCCCTGTACCTAATTTCAGCCAGATCTATTCTGCTAGTAGAGTGTAAACATCTTCACAAGCTTTCATATTTATAATATTATAGCTGTTTTCCATGGCTCCAACCGCATGAATGTCAGTTACGTGACCAAATGTAGCCAATGTCCTTCACGAGGTCAATTCTAGCCCTATACCAAATTTCATCTAAATTGGTTCTGTACTTTAGGTGTGAAAACGTAACATATAGGCAGACAGAGTTATTTTCTCATTTATAATATTAGTATAGATAAGTAGGATAGGATAGAACAGAGAAAAAATTTATTCCACACAGAACTAGCCTAGAGGAAGTAACTCATTACTGAATTCCAACTATTTTATTTGGTTGATTCTCTAGGTCAATTCACTATTATTATTGTGAGCATGTCCTACTGCATTATTGTGTCTACATATACTTCATTCGGTTAGATATTTAACGAAACATGAGGTAACTTAACAATATTTTTGCATTACAGTTGCAATGTACACAGGTATAATAAATATCTTACAGTGCAAATGTAAAAATTGTTTGTATTGATTTATATACTATAGGAGGACACGGCGGTATTACCGCCCAATTGAGCAGTCCAACTGGGGAAGTACCTCCACTCTACAGAATACTGCGGTTATAATAACTTCGTGTTGTGTTTCCAGCGGTGAGTAGGGTAGCCAGCATTCACTGGAGAATTTGTGCTGTCAGTGGGATGATTAAAGGCTTGTCCTGCTTTGTCCTCTGCACTGACGGCACAGGGACTGTGCTTACAGGGTCGGCAGCGCGAGTGTGGCTTCTCTGGTGTTACACACATCCATAGGCCATGATAACCACTTTCCATCAGGTGGGCCGTGCGCTTCTCTGCCACCTAAGTGGTATAAAAAAAAATCTCAGCCATCCAAGCTAAGATTTAACTTGTGTTATGGATGACATAAACAATCTTAGTGTGCCTTTTAATTTTGTTTTATTTAAAATCTCTGTTTATTAATATTTTTCTGTTTAGAAACTCATTTCACAGACTAAAAACCTATATTGATCCACTACTTAGTCAGTTAAGAGTCTTGTTTGTTTAATACATGTTTTTATAAAAAGTCCTACAAGATTGTTAATCTTTATTTATCTACCTAACCAAGTGGAGTATAGTTCTAGTATTCTGAATTGGTAGTTCACAGTGTGGCAGTACTGTTGGACTATTATTGTATTGGTCAATGATTTTATTGTATAGTATTAATCTTATACCTGTTATACGAGGTAAACCATTTGTGAATATTACATGTCCCAAGCAACTACAATATGGGGTTGTTCAAGGTTTCTTCAGGGTTGGCAGCATGATAGTTACACCCTGATGTTGCATATATCCATAGGCCATGGTAATCAGTTCCCATAAAGTGGGCTGTGTGCTTGTCTGCCACCTAAGTATTATAAAAAAAGTATTCAGTTTCGGACACCTGGTTGTTTCCAGAAATGGTAATGGCATAGTCTGGATTTCACAGATAAATATAAATAATCATATAAGTTTAAATAAAACTGTTATCATATTTTGATTTGTTACTCTATTAAATTAATGGAATCTATCATTATTTATTTGGCCCTATTTCATTAATTATGCTAAATGCAATAGCATCCATTTGAAATAGTTTTATTTCAATGTCTGATATCCTGTACACTTATGACAATATCATGAATACACAACTGTGTAAATGGATTTTACATTTAAAAACCTGTATAAATAAACAGGTAGGAAACGACGGTATTTCTGTCCAATTGAACAGTCCGACTCGGGAAGTACCTCCGCCCTACAGAATACCGCGGCCATAATAACCTCGTGTTGTGTTCCCGGTTGTGTGAGTTGGGCAGCCAGAACTCACTGGAGAGTTTTTGTGTTGTCAGTGGGAAGACCAAAAGCTTGACCTGTTTTATCTTTTACACTGACGAAACAGAAAACCTCTGTGCTTACAGGTTCTCGCGTGTGTGACTCCCTTGGTTTTGCACACATCTATGGGCCACGGTAACCACTTTCCACTAGTTGAGTCGTGTGCTTGTCTGCCACATAAGTGGATTAAAAAAAAGATGTTAAATAATAAAATTCATGTAAAATCCCCTAAATTACTGCTAGTTATAACTAAAGTTTTATTATAGTAAAACTAAATCTATTTGAACATCAATCAGTATCAGTTTCATTTAAGGCAGAACATTCTTGGATATCTTTATTAGGTTTGTGGTCTAGGCATTGAGTTACCTTGTGTATAATATTACTGATACCTAGTCATAACAGTAGTAAGTATTGCTACTTGTGTAAATTCTTGACACAATTCAAGATTTGTTATGAGTATTTTATTATTTTTTGTGACAGTAAATTACCATATACTCACACCTTTTTCCCCTCCTCCTCCAATCTGATTCGTCTGTCCTTACCTTACAATAGTACCTAATTAAATTATCTGAGCAAATATATGTGTAGTGATAGTCTCAACTTTTATAATACATTGTAAATAATGCATTTAATGCCTATAAAGTCTTCATTAACATTTCTATACTCACACACCTGTAATTATGACATTACTTACATAATTTATGAATTATGATACAACATTATGTGATGATTTTAATGATTATATGAATGTGAGCAATGTGGGTATTAAATAACATTAGCATTTTTGTTAGGACTGATGTAGATGTGATTATGATACTACGCCTAGGCCAGTATTATGAGTTTGGAATAATAATTATACATCTTATAAATAAATAGTCAAGGATATATATTTTACTAGCCGCGTGGTTTCCGGCAGAGTAGAATTTGGACCTCACCATCTCTTCCCATGCGGTGTCGTACAAGGCGACTAAGGGATAGGGCAGTTTAACATCAAACAGATTATGAAGCCCCGACTCCGCCTCAAATGCATGGCTTGAGTCAATAATAGTGCCTGGAAAACGGCAATAGGCTCCCTCCCTATTACGTGGGACCGAATACAATGATTGGTGAAATGTGGGTGTTAATTCACCTCTGCCTAACCCTCCAGGGACAAAGGCGTGATTATATGTATGTATGTGTGTATATATTAAATTTTTTTTAAAGAATATTAGAACCAAAATTACTAATATTCCCTCTAACCCCTCCAGTTAAGCTAAATTGCTTGTGTTAGGAGTAGGTTCACGTCGGTAGTGTAATGGACAGGATTCGAACCCGGGACCTTCTACACAGTGCTAACCGGAACCAAAGTAAGCATATATTATTAACTAGCTTTTGTTGTGGGTTCTAGAAAGCAGATAAATATCGGTAATTACAGTCCATCAAATCTAAGAGGTACCGTTTGACGTTTCATATTTTTCAAACCGAAACAACTTTGTTCATACGTACATTATTCAGTTTCGATAACCTTTTTCATAAAACCATGAATTTAGAAAGATTTCATTATTGTATCTAAAAATGTACAATTCTTAATATCTAAATGTAATTGAAAACTTTCAAACAAAGCAAAATAACACATATTTACACAGTAAATAATTTCTAATAGTTATATTCTTGACCGCATTACAAAGTTACGTAGTTAGGTCACTGCACGTAGTGTTGCGACTCTTCGGATACACTTGTATGCAAAAAAATCGTTTACATATACGAAAAATCGAATGTATTATTTACAAATTACACTTGACAACCAAACAAATATTTTTTCATGTGAATGGGATTTATCTCACATATTACGATTACATAACTAAATAGTTATGTAATCGTAAAATATGAGATAAAACCCATTCACCAAAAATACGTATTTATAAATCAAATATATTTGCTTCTTTAAAAAGTTGTCGAAAGCGATTTGTCGATTTTTGATTTTCGCGCCCAAATAAGTCGGGGTTTCTCGCGCTAACGCTGTCGAAATAGTAAATGGAGTCAGGGATAGTGTTTTTTACATTTATTTTTGTGTATGATAGTATGGGTTTGCATATTACAGAGAAATAAACAAATTTTTAACAAGCACGTCCATTGATTTTACAATTACAATTTTTTCTTCTAAGTCTTATTTCTACGTCTAAAACTAACAAAAATAAGGTATGTAGAACCCATTCACAAAAATGTTGTTGCCTGATGTTATAAATTAACGACGTTACTGCGCGACCGCATAATGCACTGAATACACAGATACCCTAAAATAAATTAATTTAATTATTTTTAGGTCAATAGGCAAAATCGCAGGTGTCCAAGTCTCTACAATTTTTTTTTCTGGCAACACTGCCAACTACAAGCGCACGCGGTCCGCTCGGTCGGTTCGGCGTCAGCAGTCTCTCGCCATCTTGGAAGCTGACTGTGCGCGTACTTGCTTTCTCGTTTGTGTTTTACAATTTGTGACTTGGCTATTACTTTTCTGGACTGATCATTCTTTATCCGTTTACCTTGGCAATATTTATACTGGACTCCGAACTAAGCAAGTGTTTATTAATAATGTCGAAAAGAGGACGTACTTTGAACAGCCAGGCTCGTGAATTGGTGGTGAAATTACACGAGTATTTTGAGCGTGAATCTCAAAATGGTGGACTTCTACTGCCAGTTACACAAGTTCGGGATCGCGTCGGTGAAGCTCTCGGTATTGGTAGCCGCACCGTTGGCAAAATATTAAGTGAAAAATATGGGCCTTCGGGGAGTGACAGTAACGTACTTCACACACCGAAAAAACGAAAAAGAAATAAACCTGTGACAGGCATCGATGAATTCGATAGTCATGCTATTAGAAACCATATATACGGGTATTTTACAAGAGGCGAATTTCCAACATTGGCAAAGTTATGTGCAACTTTAAAAGATGCCGGGCTGTATAAGGGAAGCATAGAGTCGTTGAGAACGGTAATAACAGGAATTGGCTTCAGATACAAAAAAGTTGACAAACGAAAAATTGTTATGGAGCGACATGACATAATTATGCAGCGACTAACATTCCTGCGCGAAGTTAAACAAATTATAAACTGGGATAATGTAATATTTTTGGACGAAACTTGGCTAAATTCCAACCATTCTGTGCCGAAAACATGGACTGATGATTCTGAAGCTTCGTGCTCGAAGGTGCCGATAGGAAAAGGTGGACGCCTCATAATATGCCATGCTGGGTCAGCGTCTACAGGCTTCGTGGAAAACTCTTTATTAGCTTTCCAATCCAAAAGCACTAAAGAGTATCATGAAGAAATGGACGCAGTAAGGTTCCGAGAGTGGTTCTTAAATTTATTACAGAATATCCCTCCTAACAGCACAATTATAATGGATAATGCCCCATACCACTCTGTGCAAATTGATAAAGCACCTGCGTCAGCCAATAAGAAAGCAGATTTGGTGGCATGGCTGCAAAGAAAAGGAGTGGATGCCGACATGTCACTATTAAAAGCTGAATTATTACAGTTAGTGAAATTGCATAAACCACCAAAACCGACATATGTAATTGACCAATTGGCCGAAGAGCACGGGCACAAAGTCATACGACTTCCTCCGTACCATTGCCAATATAATGCCATTGAACTGATTTGGGCCCAAGTTAAAGGTAATATTTTATAATATTATAATAATAACACGAGTACTTCTAACATTTATAATTTAAACAATGGTTTTCGTCTGCTATCAAATAGTTACATTATTGTTTTACAGGTTATGCAGCAAGACACAACACAAAACCACCCTTCAGTGTCAAGAAAATGGAAGGTTTATTAAAGGAAGCATGTGCCCAAGTTACACAGGAAGATTGGAGTAAAGTAGTACAAAAAACAAAGAAAATAATAATGGACGACTTCGAAAGAGACGTACACTTTGATAATGTAATGGACAATCAACTGGTCATTAATTTAAATGACGATGATGACGAAGACGACGATACTAGTACTAGTAGTGAATAAAAAAATATCCTAAACATTTCTTTTATTTAATTATAACAATTGATTTCTTAAAATTCGGATATTATAGTAATCGATCTCTTAAAGTTCGGATATTATAGTAATCGATTTTTTCATCCCATCCCTATCATTCAATTGTCAGAACTGTCAAACGGTACTTCTTAGATTTGACGGACTGTAAACACAATTTATTTTGGCAAATACACAAATAAATTTGAAACAATTAACAAGACCAATACAATATCATACATACTATATGTATACTTTTTTTTAATATATATTCATTGACCGGGATCGAACCCGCAATCTCAAACTTTCGAGCCCTCTACCACTACCACTTTTAGGACTGACATAGACGCAACTATGATACTACACCTTGACCAGTATTATTACTGTTATTAGTTTGAAATAATAATTGTATCTACATCTATCGCTACTAAAACTTTCCACAGGGCACAATTTACAATTCAATAATGAACCGCACATTGCATAATGCCAGAAAAATAGCATACATAAACATAAACTCACGCCTATTTCCCCGAAGGGGTAGATAGAGGTGCTAGCACCCACATTACGCTAGTTTATGTTTAGGTCCCAACGTACCAACCGCACATTGCATAATGCCAGAAAAATAGCATACATAAACATAACATAACATAAACCCACGCCTTATTACTGTTATTAGTTTGAAATAATAATTGTATCTACATCTATCGCTACTAAAACTTTCCACAGGGCACAATTTACAATTCAATTATGAACCGCACATTGCATAATGCCAGAAAAATAGCGTACATAAACATAACATAAACTCACGCCTATTTCCCCGAAGGGGTAGACAGAGGTGCTAGCACCCACATTTCGCCAGTTTATGTTTAGGTCGCAACGTAATAGGTGGGCGAGCTTATTGCCATTAACCGGGCACTTATAAATCTGCGATAAATACACACTTAACTTCGAAAAGTATCGAAAAGTCATTGGTGTGTGCCATGGTAAACCTGGTATCGAACCCGAGACCTCGTTTCAGCAGTCCATTACCTATACCACTAGGCTACCGCGGTTGTTAGAGAAATATAGCATTGTTTAAAATTGAATATATCTATTAGTTTTCCTATTTTTAATGAGCACTATGCCTGTTGGTTATGAGGGGGCTTGACTTCAAATGCGCAAGTATTTGTTTTATCAATCTATATTTGCATCCATCTGGATGTTTAAATGTACATTTTATAACCGACTTCCAAAAAGGAGGAGGTTATTAATTCGATTGGTATATTTTATTATCATTTTTATGGATGTACTCCGTATTACTCTGCTATTTTTGATCCGATTAACGAGATTATTTTTTAGTTCTGCATCGCAGAATCGTTGCCATTTGGTCCCATAAAAATTCGATTTCGTTTGGACTAGTAGTTTTCATTTTACAAACATTTATGTGTGTTTTGATATGTATATTTTTAACCGTCTACTCTATGGTCTTCGATATTTACGTCGTATGTGAACCGATTATTGAAAAAAAAAAGTTCATGCTAGAAAGAAGGCTTTCTTGCATATTGTGAACTATAGCTATTTTAAAATAAAACATTTATATATCTGTCCATATACAGTCCTTATACAAGTACTTAAAAGGGAACTGGTTAATTGCAGTATTTTACTAGTGCACGAGTGAATTTTATGATTTTAAACCAAATTACCTTGACCAACTTGGCCCTAAATGTACTTGTTTGTGGTTTTTGAATAATCTGTAGCAACTTAAATCATCGTGGTGGTCATCCAGATAATACGTACTTTATTGAGTATGTGTCATCATCTCCTTGCCCTCATCCGAATGTTCCAAATAAATATTATTTAAGATCAGCGCAACATGTTCTGTGCTTTTTTTTTTCATTCAACTTTACGTGCAGTCATCTCAACCTATCCGGTTATCTTATACTTTAGCATAGATATATTTTCTTTGGTCTTGTAAATATCCTAGGCGCACATATCTGAACCAAATCGGGGAAGTTTTAGATGAAGGGCAGGTCAGGAGTACCCTAAACCGACGAGCATGTATGAAGAATGTAATGAGAGTGAATGAAGCGAGAGTAGTATGTCAGGATCGTAGCAAATGGAGATCCGTGATCTCTGCCTACCCCTATGGGAAACAGGCGTGATTTTATGTATGTATGTATTTATGTAAATATCCGTCTCTGTACTATTTTTATTTAAGCATTAATTTCGAGAACTTGCTGAATTAACATTTTAAGGGATTGAGTGTCACCATTTCACACGGTATGTGTAAGTAATGGTGACCCTCTTTTCTGGGACTTTGCCTTCAGCTTACCATCAGGCAAGGCGAAGTCCAATTGACGTGTACTATATAAAAAAAAAAAAAAAAGCATAGTATTTGTTGGGTCAGAAAAAACAAACAATCTAGAGCTCAGCAATCAAGCAACAGTCTGGATGCCAGGCATTTATAAATGACTACACTGTGGCGGCCCTCTATGTATTCTATGGAAAGGAGAAAACCTGAGAACAATGAGAATATGGCGTCTGGTAATAGTCCAAGTCTAGCAACCAAGAGATTGCTGATTCGAACTTTGTCCAATATGCTACCGATATAAACCCTATCGCTCACTCGTATCAATTCAAATCTTTATTTGTGATTTCCCAATTGCATTCAAAGTCCGCTTATTGTTTTTGATTGGTTGTGACACGACGTTGGGAGAGACGGCGGCGATCTAAAGCCCCAATTCCGAGAGAAAAGCATGTACAAATATCGTTCATAACTTAGCAGGTTTATCGACGGACAGGTGAGTGGTCTCAATGATGTTGGTAGGGCTCTTTACTTTACTTTATACTTTCTTTAATTTTTCCACAAAGCTAGGTACACAAAATCCATCCATACAATATAACTATAATGTACCTGTACACATAACACACCAAATAATTAATCACCTAGTTATTAATACCATCCTCGAACTTGAGCGCGACTAGACTTAACCTTGTTAGACGTCTAACTATTGAGTCCAGCGTAAGCATAGTCTTATATATAAAATTCTCGTGTCACAATGTTCGTTCCCGTACTCCTCCGAAACGGCTTGACCGATTCTCATGAAATTTTGTGAGCATTTTGAGTAGGTCTGAGAATCGACCAACATCTATTTTTCATACCCCTTAGTGATAAGGGTTGTCCACCCTGGGAACCGACATCCACGCGGGCGGAGCCGCGGGCAAAAGCTAGTATTTCTATAAAACATAACTGGTTGTTACCGCTACAATATACATTAAACTAGATGTAAAAATGTTTGTGAAAGTCAGCTGTCAAGTTCATCTTTGATTATAGCAAATAAGCGATACTGGTTCTCTTCAATATGGCTGCATCTAGCACGGCGCCTTGTCTAGCTACCGGACAAAAACTTGATTTATTTAAAGCTGGCGAAGTTATTAAGTACTATGCCACATCTGCTTTTTTTAAATGGCTCATAAATTGGTCTTGTGGTACTTTTGTTAGTAGGTACTACAGTGGCGGAGAATATATAAGTGATACTTTTGGAACAATATATTTGTGTCTATATAGGCCGCAATATGAATTATTATTTCGGTTTTGTTTAAATTCATCAAATTAACGGAAGGAATGACACGAGACTCGTCCAATCGCTAAAATCGATCGTAGTTTCTATCATTGATGAGTTTCCCCCTCAGTATAATAAAAGACTGATACAATATTTGTACAATCATGAATGAAACTCACTGAACACATCCGTATCAATATTTGTATTGTCATCAGGCAGTTACAAGGAAACGTTGAGTTGCATGTGGCAATTTTTTTTGTTGGAATTATGTGTTGAACAATTTTTGCAACTGTAGTTATACTATTACCTATGCTTACTGTTCATAAATTAACAATTACACTAGTATCATAATCAAAACCATGGTCAGAATACCCAAAATCTGGCACCGGCCTTGGACTGAAGCGTTGACAGCTTAGTGGTTAAGAAGTAGGCCAGGTCGAGAGGTTCCGGTTTCGAATCCTGGCCATTACACTACCAACGTGAACATCCTCCTAGGACCTAGGACAAGCAATATCGCTTAGTTAGAGGGGTTAGAGAAAATATAAGTAACTGCAGTTGCTAATAGGTATTCTTAGTAAGAAAAAAAAATATAGAAAAAACGTGCATTTAAAAATAAACATTTTTAAACTAACAGTAGGTATAAAAACCCATTTAAAATCACCGATCATATACGTACTATAAATTGTTCATATTACAATTCATTAAACTGTACCCCGATAAACCTCGTTATTTTTTAATGATCAATTAAGATACATATTACGAATATGTATTCATCATTGACATTGACTTAAAATGAATTACTTCGTTGAATTAATTAAAAATACTTGCTGTATGTTTATGTTTCTTTGTACAATCAGTAGTTAGGACTGTTATATCAATATTTCTTTTAGGCACAATTCAAAAAGGAAAGCATCTATTTGTTTAGTTTTGCCAAAGCGTGCATTAAATAAATCGCAGCAAAATCCCAGATACCAACCAATATTTAATAACGGAATGCATATAGTAGGTAGGTAGTTCTGTATGATACTTAAAATAGTACAACAAATCGTCACAATTTTAATCTCATTACCGTATTAGGTGGGAGTTGTCGCCGTCTTATTCCTAAATAGCTGTGGAGATTTATTATGTCAGGACGTAGGTACTTTACGCCTACAGTATCATTACTTTGTACATTCTTTTACAATGTAGTTGTAGTGTTGGTGTGTGACCCATTTTTTTTTTTTTTTTAAGTGCGCAAAATCCCCACGGATACCTCCCCACCGGAGCCGGTGGAGGAGGTTATGTCGGACTCGAACCGACCAAAACGCACGCCGCCTGTGGGTCGTTTTGGTTGCCGAAGGTGAGGTTGACAGGCATATCCCTCGCACCCCGGCCGACCCAGGGCCATCTCTCACGATATGGCCCTCTTCTCGGGTGTGGGGACTACAGAGTCCCCAACTCGTCCCCGGAAACGGGGAGGCGCGCCACGCGCGCCACCGCCGCGGCCTGCTTCTGCCAGGGTGACAGGCGGCTTCACCTGTCACCCCCAGGCCGGCGCTCATGGGGGGCGGAGGTCGTTCATCGACCTCTGACGCCCGAGTTGCCTTCGTGCGCGGGCAGCTTGTCTTGCGATCCTTCGTCGCTCCCGCTGCCGCTCCCGCCCCGCCTCCTCCTTTACGAGCATTACTTGCTCGCAGAAGGAGGCGCCGGCCGCCCACGCATCCGCGCAGCGAACCATCGCCGCGAGCAAGGTGGAGAGCGTGAGAACCCTCACTCCCAGGGCCGCCACAAGCTCCCGCCTCGGCGTCTCCCACGCCGGACACTCGGTGAGCGTGTGCGGACCTGAGTCCTCGCTCGCGTCGCAGTGATGGCACTCGGACGTTGGCTCTTTCTGCATCCGACGCAGATACTTTCCGAAGCATCCGTGCTCGGTGATCATCTGCGTCAGACGGTACGAGAGGCTGCCGTGTGGCCTCTCTAGCCACTCCCCCATGATGGGTCTTACCGCCGTTACTACGGCGTGCCCTGCGCTTGGTTGCCCAAGTCGTCTCTCCCATTCCGCCACCATTTCCCTGTGGAGCCGGGATCTCGCGGCCCGAATTTCTTCGGGCTCGGGATCGTGACCCCGCTCCCGCGCCGCCCTTCGGAACCGGTATAGCGCCGAAAGGCATCTCGCTTCCAGGATCCATGGTGGCGATCCGGCGAGGAGACTCGCCGCGTTGAATGATATCGTGCGGTACCCCCTTATGATGCGGCACGCCAACTTCCGCTGCGGACGCTGCAGCAGGAGCATGTGCCGATCACTCAGGGTGTCCGCCCACACGGGACACCCGTACAGGGCCATGGACCGCACGACACCCGCGTAGAGTCTCCCGGTGTGTGACCCTATACTTTAGATTACCAGAGTACCTTTACCGTGACCTATGAACGTGTGCAACACCAGTGGAGTCACATATGTGCTGCCGACCCTGTAAGAACAGAGATTTTTGCCTCCAGTGCAGAACACAAAATCAGGACAAGCCTTTGCTCTTCCCACTGATAGCACAAAAACTCTCCATTGAGCTCTAGCCACCCTACTCACCGCCGGTACCTGACCGTACGTCTGAATTTCGGGCAATCAGTATTTGGGAGGTACCATGAAGCTCATCTTTTTGCATTCACATTGTAGTGTTCCAGTACCTATCACATCATTGATCGTGTGGTGACAGAGAATTAATACAATAATCACTACCATGTCTCATCCGAAAAGATGCGACTAACGGCAAAATACGCAGACGATGTCACTGGAAAAGGAAAACTCGAAATTAAACCCAGTACCAACCTATCTGGACAGTGTGGAAACAGTAGTTTAAAGCCTCCCAACATTGGGAGAGGCCTATGTCCAGCTGTGGACTGCAATAGGCTTATTGATTGATTGATTGACCACATAATTAGATCAGCTCAATAGAAAGAATGTTCCTGACTATGTTGTTTCGTCATGCATTCGTGACATTTGTAGCAGTGTTCCTAATTAGCTACCATATCTACCTACTTACCTAATACATTTAAACTACTAAATCTTCGTAAAATAGACCTTAAACACGTCGATTAAGAAATATTTTACATTTATGAGAAAACATGCTATGAAGTCAACATCATAAAAATAGCATATCTGTATTTACTTCCAGTTTATTAAGGCTTAACTTAAAAATGCCAAATATCAAATTTTCGGGCTCAAGGCCAGCTGATAGATCTTGTTCACTTCGCGTTCTTATCGGTTCTCTCGGGTAGACCCTATAATTAAGTTACAATGACCTTGAATATTGGTTGTAGATTTTAAGAATCGGTTGGCAGTGGCACGATATGAAAAGTGGATGAAACTTTGTTTTATACCACTTAGGTGGCAGACAAATACACGGTCCACTTGATGGAAAGTGGTTATCGTGGCCTATGGACGTGTGCTGTTGCACAGGTCATAATAACCACCTGTACACATAACATGGTTTTCCATGGGCATCAACGTAAACGAAATACGAAATGAAAAGTTCCATCCTCTCACTTTAAGTAGTTTTTTTCTTTTTGTAAGCAATTCCTACTCTTTTCCCTTGCTCTTCTCTGCTGTTCAAAGCCATTGAACAGCTTACTACTACAAGCAGAGGGCGTGCTGACGCCCTCTGCTTGTTAGCTACAGAAATAACTTACTTGAATTACGAAAGTTTAAAACATAGAACGAACTTAAAGCAAAAGCAAGTTAGAGTCGTGTCATAGACTTTTTTGCAGTAAACAATAATATAATTATTGTAGTAGGTAGTCAATAGGAAATAGTGTAATAACTCTTCTAAAGTTGATTATAAATTAAAATACCACTTACACTGGCGTAAATCGGAGGAGCAATTCGGAGGTACTTTAACCTTTGCGACATAAGACCGTTCATAGTAAGTTCTTGTGTTAATTTATCTTTTTATTAACTAAATGTACGTTTTATTTTATGAAGTCCTTCTACTTACGTTTGCTTTCACATAGTTTCAACTGATACCTCCCTGTGTTATGTTATCTGTAACGCTCTAACACACCCCCAGATGATAATATCCCTACTATCATCTGCGGATGTTAGAGACGGAATTTGACCCTCTGATTATAGCTAACCGCGAAGGACGTTGTCTGCACGTCTGTTGAAGGTTTATTGAGGGTCTAAGTGAGTAGGGAATCGCCCATGTCGAGGCCTCGCGTACTGTGGTCTTTGTCGAATTAGTCTAATTACTTTAGTACTCGACGATAGTTCGTGGACTCCAACAAAGTGCAGAGTAAGACACACCGCAGGGCATCTAGTATTATAATTTACTTTAAAAGATATCTACTTATCTAATAATGCATTCGAATAGTCCCTGCTACATCGATTATTATTTAACAAAGACCTCCATTCATTGACCCCCTACGACTACTGCTTATTGACACCATTGATAAATGGACTGAATTGCAGCAAGGTTCATTGACACTTAAACTTGAGATGGTCGGGTCAACAAAGCAGCGTTGTGTGCATGACGTAATTAGGCGCGTACGCATTCTTTTGAATATGAATTGTTAATTAGTCTGCTCGTCATAGATAATGAATGTTTACATGGCATGTAGGTAGTAGATTCTGTTTGACATATAAAACTTAAATGACGCTTGTATACAAGTCGCGTTAATTGAACATGAGACTTGAAACTTATTGAAATAGGTATTAAATTAGATAGATACCCTCTATAAAACAGCAGTACGTCCTCTTGGATCTTGTTTAAATTTCCCGGGGGTATTCGTTTATCATGAGAGTAGTCATCATAGCCAGTTGTCTTCTTCATCTTCTTTATCTCAGCGTTAATCCCAGTCGCATCGAAAACTATCACCTCGGAGTCTAGGGTCCGCTTTACCAAGAAGAATTTGGCTAATTTTCGATATTTTCTGTGAAGCGATTACCATCGGATCTCGACAACCCAAAAGCGATATCGAAGCATTGCAGCTAGACCAGTTGTAAGACGTTATAGGACTCCGACTACCTATAACGACTGCCATAGACAACGTGCTCTTCGAAGCACGACCAGACCAATGCAAATATCTATGTCCATGCATACAAATATTTGCACTGAGGGGATTGAATATATTTGCAATAGAGAGCTCATGTTATCAATAGTATATTCATTTTCATAGTAGTAGTCACAAAGTATATCCATTTTCATAGTGATATCCAAGTTAAATTCTTGCTTTAGACATAGCCGAGTGGTTCCCGGCAGAGTAGAATTTGGACCACCCTATCTCTTCCCATGCGGTGTCGTACAAGGTGACTACGGGATAGGGTTGTTTAACATCAGACAGATATATACAGCCTAGACTCAGCCTCAGATGCATGGCTTAAGTCAACAATAGTGTCCGGAAGACGGCAATAGGCTCACCCCCCATTACGTGGGACCGAATTCAGTGATTGGTGAAATGTAGGTAATAATAATAATAATAATAACCCCGCAGGGGCAGCTTGTGGCGAGCTGTTGGTGCGTGGCGACACCACGTACCCCGATTCTCCCGAGGATTAGGATTTATTCCCCCTCACCTTGTGTGCTTGCCTTTATCGGCCGGCCATGAGTGGAGTTGCAAGAGCAGGACCTATGCTCCAGGTTGGAAGTGTAAAATGTCATAACGCCGGGGGCACGCTGAATGGTATACCGGGAACTTGCGCCCCGCAGACTCACCTCTCAACAACCTTAGCCGCTCAACGGATGTTGCTGCATGGCCGCACTATATGTGGCTATTTTAATGGGGCCCATGCAATGAGTTGGCAAGTCACCACCTGCCTTTTTACAATTTTGAGACTTATTGTCACGGCAGGCGTCACACAGCACCGCACAGCAATAGTCTCTGCACATGGCGGGGACCATCTCCCGGTGTATCATATTGTGCGCTCGGGGATGATATCCGCCATGTGTGTGTATTCCTAGCATATTAAATTCTCGTAAAAGGGCCTCTACGTCTTGGCTTCGGCCCGACGCACGCCTTCCAAAAGCCCGGGACTCCATAGTCCCGAGAGTCAAGGTACTGAGAAACAATAATAATATTAATAATATCTTTATTACCATTAACAAATTTTCCATTACAGTTACAGTGTACACATAATAAATATCTTAAAGTGCAAATGTAAAAATTGTATTAAGTGATTTATTAGTTGAATCTCTGGCATCCAAGCTAAGATTTAACTTGTGTTATGGATGACAGGACGCTCCTCTTAATAGCTCAAGTTAATTACAAATTACGCACGTTAATTTTGACTTTTTGAGTAATAAACAAAGAAAAGAAAAGAAAAAAATTCACACCATGATTAATTGGATCAATTTTTTTTATCATTATACGTATAGTGTTGTGTGTGTGTGTGCGTGTGTGTGTGTGTGTGTGTGTGCGTGTGCGTGTGCGTGTGCGTGTGCGTGTGCGTGTGCGTGTGCGTGTGCGTGTGCGTGTGCGTGTGCGTGTGCGTGTGCGTGTGCGTGTGCGTGTGCGTGTGCGTGTGCGTGTGCGTGTGCGTGTGCGTGTGCGTGTGCGTGTGCGTGTGCGTGTGCGTGTGCGTGTCTGTGTCTGTGTCTGTGTCTGTGTCTGTGTCTGTGTCTGTGTCTGTGTGTGTGTGTGTGTATGTGTGTGTGTGTGTGTGTGTGTGTGTGTGTGTGTGTAGTGTGTAGTGTGAAGCAGACCCCAGACTCCGAGGTGAAAGCTTCGGATTGGACTGGGATGGACGCTAAGAAGAAGAAGATCCAAGTTAAAATCGTATTGCGATCGGGCCGCCTGATGTTGACATTTTGTCCTCTCTCTACTATAGAAACCACACGGTATCTAGTGTCAACTACCTTGTCATAGACAGTAAATAAGCATAGTAAATATATCTTGCTCGAGAAACCACCCGGCAAAAGTCAATGGTCATTTGACGCATTATTTCCGCAAACCAATTTGTGCAGTTCTAATTGAAGTGGTGTGTGAGGTCATTGGCCGGATTCAAGGGAATTATCGTATTTATACTGTACATAAAGGTTAAAAATAATAAATCAGCAGCAATTTTTACAGTTTTAAGAGATAGGTACCAAAAATTACAGGAGTTGTAAGTAACTACTATACCACAATATCCTTTTTTATTCTTTGAAAGCTGGTAGACATTTAGTGAGGTTGTGTGTGATCCATGGCCCCACTTATATTTTCCTATAATAGAAAAATGCCCACGGGTAATCTTTCAAGTATCGTAATAACAGGAAGAGAGTCATTGTTACTTTGCCCACACTGCCGACTACTGAATGAAGTATAGAATTATAGTCTTGTAAAATATTTATGCTATAATATTCCTAATTAAGGAAAACCATGAAAAATATTTTCAAATTTAAGTATTGCCCTAACAATTCCTACCTGTGTTATTTAGACTAAGTATATTAATACCAATATATAAAGTTAATATTGCAATAAGGAAGGCAGCTGTACGATTAAACGAAGGCCATTTTAATGGAAGTGCGTTTGAAATACTGAGTAAAAAAATAAACAGAAGTCACGGTCAAGGCTATTACCAAACTTGTCCATATCGTACAAAGACTAGAAATAACAATGGCAATGTTTGTGATACGTTTCTAATTAGGTATGTACAATTTAATGCCAAGAATTAAGATATTATAATGAGCTTTGATTACTAACTAACTGTAAAACATTTTTATGATCGGACAGGATCCACTGTTACTTTGCATGTTATCGGCATAATGTTCCCAGATTGACTGAGGACCAGCAGTGGACTGTGATTGCGATAAGCTAATTGATTGATTGATCTAATAAACTAACTGTTTGTAGGAATGTGATCTAATATACAATCAACCGTACCGCAAAAGTACCATTAGGCGTAATCTGTACAAAAGTTTTGGTCCTCAGTATTGTGAAATTGAACAAAACTACAACAGTTTTAAACTTAATATATAGGTTGTATACAGATTACAGCTACATACGAGATATACCAATATAATGTACTTTTTAGATGGAACACACCTATTCGAAATATTTAAATGTAGCCTTCCTAGATACCCTGTAGTAGAATTGTTGGTACACTAAACTAACTTTTTTCTATGATTTATGGTTGATTGGAGGTCCCAAATTCAGACTCAAAATTTTAAGTTATTTTGTAAGTGATTCAATGATGTGTTTCAATTTGTTACAGGCGTAATATTTCCTGGCCTCGGTGAGACGGTGCCAAATGGTTACGAGCTATTAGAAGTGACGCCATCTGGCTTACCAGCTGACCTAAACCATGGGTCCGTCAGATCACCAGAGTGCTTTCTCTGCGTACGTCGAGGGAGAGACCGAGCGCCACTCGTCGATATCGGTAAGTATCTAATGAACTGACAAATTTTTGGTGAACATGGCGATTTGGAAACAATCTTAAAAAAAAATTACTAATGCTAAAACACTAGATGACACACTCCGTACTTAGTAAATTATTCACGGACGGAAGCTTATTGATTTGATAATACTGAAATTAAGCGGCTCTATATGTTGTATTAAAGACGGCAAGAGATGTTTAGAATATTGACGTACGTCCCAAGAATAGGATATTTGACAAGGTCGTCCGATTATTCTTCATACTGCTTAATATCTTAGCTTTTTTCTGAATAAATATGCCTTGCTAAATTATATATTGCCAAACTAAACTGAAACCATAATTTTTTATTATTTTTTATTCCCAAAATAAGTCAAAATATGAACAATCAAATTCTGTAACAATTTTTGAATTCTTAAATTCCTCATTAAATTTTAAATTACTTTTATTAAGAACCTATATATATAAATATACATGTAAACGCAACGTAGACCGAGCTAAATGCTATATTCTCTTGCACTCCATACATTTGCACTACGCACGACTGGCGTGTGACGTCACTCGCAAGTATGATTTTGTATGGAGCGTTTTCGGAAGGCGCCAGAGATTGAATTTTCAAAATCAAATATATATAAAACTGTATATATAAAACTGTAAAACTATTTATCGTAATAATATTCCACTTTAGCAGTTCTTTATATTACTAAACTTATTTAAAAAGGGAACCGAATAGCCTATTGCATAAAAAGGGTCAAGACAATATATTTCCAATTGAAAAGCGCATATTCAAAACTCCGTCTGTCGTGATTATTAAATAGGAAGCAGCTGACAAGTGACCACACTTAGAAATACTCTTGTATGAACTCCATAAGGAAACAGTGGCCTTTAGTAGGTATCATTACATTTAGGGTGTTCCTCCTATAATGACTACTTATACTACTTACTGGTTTTTGATGGAAGCGAAAAGTTGAAGTAGCGTAGTACACATTTCAAAGTTATGATATAATTTTGAATTTGCGACTCCCTATATGCAAATTCAGATCCATAATATTCTAGTCAGCTCGTGTTAAGTAGTATGTTTGTCCACTCCAGCTATTTTGTATGCGTAAGTGTGATTATAGTGGATCTAATGACATACTCTACTCAGACTATTCATACTTTGTTTATATGCAATCTGGCATTGTTCAAGTTTTGCTAATATCTACATTGTTAGCTATATGTCAAAAATTTACCGGCCCTTAATTTTTATAATACCAGTTGATTATTCCATTTGATTCTGCTAGAACAATCCTAACACGTGTACACCCGCATTATATTTCAGAATGTTTGGTTTTTCGCTTGTAAGTAGCTAAATGGGCCTACCTACTATCTAATTTATTATTAGACACTCCATATCGATCGATCAATTCTTAAAAACCTTTTGTTTACTATACAAACATGTTGGGCGTAAAAGAGAAGACATCTTATTAGCGGCCATTATCACGGTTCTTGCACACAAGTAGCTAAACTGTATATAGTACTGCTAAAATATAAACATCTCTATGCGAATACATTTTGAAAAAATTCAACTGTCTTATATTTCTCGTATAATCTTATATTCTTACGTTTCTTACAGACCTATTAGATACTAAATTAGGAAATAAAGTATTAGGTATGAATGTCGTTATCTAACATAATCAAAATAAACTTTAATGTTAAACAAAAGCTTAGACAAAGGTGCAGATATAAAGCCATTTATTTTTCTAATTTGGATCTAACAAAGTAACTTCAGTTGGTTCATAGTTGTATAGAGCACAAAATATTAGAAACCAACACCCGTAAATTAGAAGCATTAGGAATGTTAAACTATTATCATCACGTGAATTCGATTAAGATTGAGAATTAGGGTTTCTTTATCTTATATGAGAAAATTAATCAAAAGCAAGTACTTGTGCACTAGCACGCGTAATAATTTGTCAAAATAAGATCTATCTATAAGATAGTACTACGAGACATAGTGTAATATGTAACTGATAGCGATAACTCTCGACTTTACAGATAAGAGCCCCCATACAACTAAATTATCCGCACAAGTTCTTACACCGTCCGGTTCAATGAAACTATAAAAATTTAAAACAATGTTGCAATAGTCCATGTTATTACTTGACGTTTAATTTTCTAGAATCTGAATTAATTAGATGGGCCCTACAGCGGTCTAACATCGATTTTTAATAATGCTATCACTTGATAGTGTCAACAAATGCTATTAAGCTAGTTTGTTCTATTGTAAACTTTTTCTAACGGCTACCCTATGTAGCCGTTAGAAAATAGTTCGTTCGCTCGTCTAACAATTTTTGGATAAATGATGACTAGCTTGCATAACCATATTTTGTAAAACGAACAATTGCTGCTCTATGAAATATTTTTCAAGCCTCTCCTTATATTTCAGGTGTAATGTACGATGGCAAGGAGCGTCTCATGGCTGATGCAGAGATGGTCCTTGTCACAGTCGGGGGTCGCCTCGCAAACGTCAACAATTCCACCGCCAAAACCTTCATTACGTACAGGCGAGCGCATCCGGGGGCTCCTTGCAATGCGCTTGTCGTCGTCGATGTTTGTGTGATCATCACTAATAAAGGAGAGTGCCCACCGCATGCTTTCTGTATGATACCTAAGAATTTGAATAAAGGTAAGTTTCAAGTAACTGCGATTTAGAGGATTCAGACTTAGGGTCATAGACATATCAACTTGGAAAGGGACCGTCACCGTATCGCTTTCGACTAGGTGAAACCGCGCCTACGTTTCGCTTACCGCTGGTTGACCTAGCTGTCACCAGAATCCCGATTCTAGACTTTATGAGTATAGATTTAAAGTTCAAAAGTAAATGTAAAAAAGTTGCATTTTTGCGCATTTGTAGCGACGGAGAGACGTAAGTGCGTGTTTATTTGTTTATTATGTCATTTATTTTAGGTGATACGGTTACGATCCGTTTCTGAGTTGATATGTCTTTTATGACCCTTACCCGCCGGCAATAGTTAGTTTGCACCTATTTCGCTGAAGCTATTGGTTACCGTCCCATAAATGCGTAGTATTTCTTCTCACCTTTCAATATATGTATTTCTTAACTTTGTAAAATGCTTAAACTCTCTATATGAAATGTGGGCATGAGTTACGCTACTGCTTATCTATTCAGTAATACAAAGTTGAGTGTATTGTTGAATACATTTTATAATATACACGCGCCTGTATATTAATTACGAAAGAGGTAGGTAGATATATTAAGCACTTTAATAAGTACTTAAACATATAAACTAAATAGTGCTATGACGAATAGAAAATAAATTATAGTCTATTAAGCAATGACGTATAATTAATAGACACGGCATACAGGAACATGGCGGCTTTCAAAAATGGTACAAACATTAAGTACAAAAAGAAATAGTACGTCAATAATATTATTTTTGTGAAATATTGAGTGCGAACATTACATATACACGGTTTTTTAAGTATTGAATACTCTCAGTCCTAAATAAAGTTATTGAATTTATTAATTCTTTTCAGGTCTGGTGGGCAGCAATGTATTCCTCTGTTACAAAAAGTCAATGAACCGTCCTCCACTAATTGCTTACAAACCCGAAGTACTATTCAGGTATGTTATAATTAATTATTAGCCTTCCGACCGCGGACACCAGTTATCGCGACTTTTCGTCATATCTCCAGTTCTACACACAAGCACACGGCCCGCCTGATGAAAAGTGGTTACCGTGACCTATGGACATGTGCAACACCAGAGAAGTCGCACATAGAGAGTTTCTGTGCCGTCAGTGTAGAAGACAAAGCAGTACAAGCTTTTGATCTTCCCACTGACAGCACAAAAACTCTCAGTGAGCTCTGGCTACCCTACTCATCACCGGGAACACAACACGAGGTTATGATGGCCGCGGTATTCTGTAAGGCGGAGATACTTCCCCAGTCGGACTGCTCAATTGGACGGAATACCGTCGTGTCCTACCTCTTCTAAAAATTGCGATCTAACAAACGAAAGATGTTATGTCTTGCGAGGGATATGCCTGTCAACCTCACCTTTGGCAACCAAAACGACCCACAGGCGGCGTGCGTTTTAGTCGGTTCGAGTCCGACATAACCTCCTCCACCGGCTCCGGTGGGGAGGTATCCGTGGGGATTTTGCGCAAGTAAAAAAAAAAAAAAAAAGATGTTATGTCTGACTAATACCGCATCAAAATTTGTTAAGTAATTTTTGCGTCCATCGCGAATCATCAGACAAACACAAGAATTCCTAAATAAATATATTTGTGTTCAGTTCGTCAATATAACATAACCCAAGTTTCTACAGTAAGTACATATTATACGACTACTTTACAATAATTTCTATACACTTCTGTCTATCCAAAGGTTGGCTGGAAGAGATTGTTGTTTGCAATAAGGCCGCCCATTTTACATTATTTTGTATAAAAATCTATGTTCATTTGTGTATTTTGGTGTAAAATAAAGAATATTTATATTATAATATCATAATAGATGACTTTTAAATCCCATATCTAAAGAGAAATAAACGATGATCCACTTTCCTAAAAACACAACGAAACACAACACTACACGAACGAAACACAACGAAACACACAACAATATTATTATAGTATGTTTGTTAGATTAGATTATCCCAATCCAACTTGGCAGGTTTGATTATTGCCTACTTTATTCGCTAACGATTTTATAAAGAGGTTAAACTGTGATTGACTACGGATTATTTGATATGCTTTGATTTTGTAATTTTGATAAAGGAATTATACAATTTTAGAACAAAACACATAACAACGAAATAACAATCCGACGTTTTCTCATACGTGGACTTCTAGGTAGTAACTACCGTCCTACCTCCAATCTTTAGAGGAAAACCTGCGGCAGTCTCATCATCATTATCATCATCATCATCAAAACGTTGGCTGGTGAGGTTGACATGGGCCTCGGAGGTCTTGACAGGACCCTATAAACCCAAAACAAAAATGGCTTAAGTTTTTGCAAGCCCTGTTTCTAAGACGAATATGAGTAGACCAGTATTCACATTTTTGTCTGAATCCGTTAATCACTTGTATGAGAAAATTTACGATTATAACGGTTCCTTGTATCGGTCAGCTTCGGCGCTAATGATTCTAAGTTTGTTAGCAGTATTAGTATGTTAATATCTTCTAATTGACCCGAGGTTACCACTTACCACATGTAACATATTCAGAGATGTGTGTTATACCGTAGATAATACAGAAAAATCAACCCTATATATAAGGCCAGGGCAAAAGTATTTTCGTATTTTTCATATCAATCAATTAGCCCACCGCAGTACACTGCTGGACATAGGCCTCTCCCAATGTGCGCCATTTTATCCGATCCTCTGCCTTTCGCATCCAGTTTGTCCTAGCTACCTTTTTCAGGTCGTCCATTTATTTGGCTAGGGGGTGTCCTATCTTCCGTTTACCTTTTCTCGGTCTCCAATCTAGGACTCGTTTGCTTCAACGGCCATCGGTCCTTCGACAAATGTGGCCAGCCCACTGCCACTTTAGTTAGCTTATTCTGCGACCTATGTCCTCGGATAATTTTTTATTTATTTATGATATGTATGTGCCGTTTTGATCGATGGCTTGTTGCGATCTTGTGGGCAGTGCCATGATCCCATTGCTGCAGAAGTTTTGAGATTTTATATTTAAAAAATCTGTCAGGTAGTTTTCAGTGTTCTTTTGAGGTTAACTTTATGTTTCCTTAAGAGTTCTGAAGTGACCAAAACAGGAGGAAATCTGATGGAGCAATGTCAGGCTATACGAAGCATGCATCAACACATCCCACCCAAGCTCTCAATGTTTGCTGAGTGGCTATAGACGAGTGCGGTCTGGCATTGTCATGATGGAACACCACACCTTTCCCGTTCGCCAGCTCCGGTCGGTTTTTCTCATTGGTTTCTTTTAACCTCATTAGTTGGTGATAGTAGAGGTCAGAATCGATAGTTTTACCCGGCGGCAAAAGCTCACAGTGGACGATTCCTTTTCAATCCCACCATACTCACAGCATCACCTTGTTCCGAGTTAGGCCCGGTTTTGCCACGGTCTGTGAGGCTTGTCCAGACTTCGACCACGATCTTCTTTTATTCTTATCGTAAGTGACCCATCTTTCGTCAACCGTAATTAACCATTTAAGAAATGGTTCGGAATTGTTACGTTTTTTTGCACTTATTTATTATCTTATTATTCTATATGTATGTATAATTAGTTTACAATCAATAAGTGCGCTTAAACCTCGTCGCTGTCGCTAAAAGCTATATTTAGAAATATAGGGAACCTTTGGATGGATATGAATAGGGTTCATTTTTGCTCTTTGAAGCCCAGAAAGAAATGGACTTTTTAGAGAATAAGGAGTGTCCATCTTATAGTAGCCGGTTGAAGTATGAGTATAAATTAGTATGAATACTTTCCACAACTTTGTGTCACGTGAGCATCAAGCAGTATAATGACGCGACAGTTGCTGTAAAAAACATATGCAATTCTCATTAATTACAGTGACCTGCTTTTTAGATCGTGAAGTTGATGACATCAGGCGATAGGTCTAGTACTCATCATAAAGTGCATATACGATTGTATACATGACGATATTATGATTTCCCCAACATAAAGAGCCGGAACGACGTTTTTAATGTTTCGATTTTCAGTAACAATATGCTGCATTTCATACGGACTGCTTATTATGAGGTGTCCTCAGCCCCTCGATTCTAATAAAGCAAAACCACTGTCATGCACAGACACTGCAAATAAGGCATTAAATTTTAGACTATTAAAGTCCAAAGTTAAACGAAAATAATTTCATTAGAATTGAGCAGTCCGACTAGGGAACTCCACCCTACAGAACACCACGGCTATAATAACCTCGTGTTGTGTTCCCGGCGGTGTGTAGCCAGAGCTTACTGGTGAGTTGTTGTGCTGTCAGTGGGAAGACTAAAGACTTGTCATGATTTTGTGTTCTGCACTGAAGCCACAGAAAATCTCTGTTCTTACAGGGTTGGCAGCACGGATGTGACTCCACTGGTGTTACACACGTTCATAGGTCACGGTAACCACTTTCTATCAGGTGGGCCGTGTGCTTGTCTGCCACCTAAGTTGTATAAAAAAAAAATCTACTTTTGCAGAATCAAGACCTTGAGTACTTGTACTAGTAGTGTAGAGTTTAGAGAGCTAAACTTAGAAAGCGGCGCTCCGATAACATAAATTCACGCCTATATCCCCGAAGGGGTAGGCAGAGGTGCTAGCAATGTAAAAGGTGGCGAGCCTATCGCCATTAACTGAGCACTTTTAAACCTGCGATAAATACACACATAACTTCGAAAAGTCATTGGTGTGTGCCATGATAAAACCTGGAATCGAACCCGAGACCTCGTCTCAGCAGTCCATTACCCATACCACTAGGCTACCGCGCTCCGATAACGTGGAGTAATCGCCACTCTTCTCTATCCTCCACTCTTCTCTATCCTCCACAAATTCTTTGACCTCCGAATACGATGCGACTTATATCTTTTCCTGTAAACGCTCTTCTTAAGAAGTGTATACTAGTCGTAATGTTCATTTTATGCTTACAGATACCCAACGACAGAGCGACGAAATCTATTGTTCCCAACGTCAGTGCCTTTGTTCTGTTTGCCGATGGGCGCCACGCTTGAACTTTGGCCTAACAACGCGGCGACGCCTAAACCCGTATTTTCTACATTTGTACTCACTGTTGCCGATGCTACTTACAAGGTACAGTACAATATTCCTACATTGCCAACACTTAGGCGTTTCATACGCGACTGTCGTAACTCCACTTAAGGCCGAATGAAGTTACGACATTTGTTTATCAGGCGGTTGGCATATGGCCCTGCATCACGTTGCATATCGCAGGAGCGCCTGGTCTTATGCTGCTTCGAAGTATCTCACTTTGCATTGAAAACAGGTGTAGTGCAACACACATAAAAAGCATTCACGCCAAAGTCTACTTTGATTCACCATTGTAATACTATTGATATCTGTAACGGTATTCCTGAGACTTATCTTTAACTTACCAAATGAATTAAATAATATAGACGTGACCGTTATAAAATAATGTACAGGAAGAATTGTCTATACAAAAACAATCATATTTGTACATTCCAGGTATACGGCTCAGCAGTAACCTTCTATGAGAACTACCCACACTCCCAACTCACAGAGGACCAAATGGAGTTCCTCGGATGGCGAGAGGGCATATCGCATGTGACGCATTCAGTTCACGCCATCAAAAGCATCTGTCTGCTGTCTAGGTGGCCCTTTAGTGATACGTTCGAGAGATGGCTGTTGTATTTATTGGTAAATATTTAGCAATTGTTGAATGGTGGTCGCACCCGAAGCTTTTACCTCGGATTTCGTGGCTCTATTCAGATCAACTTCATTTCCAGGAAATGTCATGGAGTCAAGAGCCCTTAAATATACCAGTTGAAAGGTATATCACACATTTAATAGAAGAAGTGCCCTTCCCAGAACCAAGAATATTGTTACAAGTAAGTAGGACCATTTCTATGGCTGTTTTCAGATTTAGGTGTACTGGGTAATATCACAGAATATTAATTTGTATAATCATGTTACAGTTGTCACCAACGAATCAACACGACCGTGTGATACTGACGCGACGGGACGACCAACCGCTAGTGCGAAGCGGAGCCAGTTTTAGACAGCTCTTACTGAACTTGGGGTCAGATAACTGCCTCCTAGTTCTAGCGCTTGCCATCACTGAACAAAAAATTTTAATACATTCACTCAGGTGTGTAGGCATTACTATAAAACAATACATTAGTTAAATTCTCTAGAAAATAGATCAGCATCTTTACAGACAGATTAACTTCTGTTTGTGTTCAACTATCTGTAATAAAAATACTTGTTTAACAAAATTAATTTATAAATAAATCGGCTTGAAAGCTTATTAAAATTATAAATTGTTTAGTGCATTGTTAAAAAAAAGACAATTTAGTATTTTAAAAGACTACTTTTTTTCTGTGGATCATAGGTTGGATATAAAGGTCTTAAAAGCTATGTTATATGATCTATATCCAACCGTGATAGCCTAGTGGTATGAGTAATGGACTGCTGAGACGAGGTCTCGGGTTCGATCCCAGGTTTACCATGTCACACACCGCACCGATGACTTTTCGATGCTTTTCGAAGTTATGTGTGTATTTATCGCAGGTTTATAAGTGCCCGGTAAATGGCAATAGGCTCACTACCTATTACATTGGGACCTAAACATAAACTGCCGAAATGTGGGTGCTAGCACCTCTGCCTACCCCTTCGTGGATATAGGCGGGAGTTTATGTTATGTTATGTTTATCCATTGTAACATGGGAACTATTTTCATATGTATAATTAGTTTTAATTACACACTAGCTGTTGCACGCGGCTTCGCCTACGTGAATGTTGGTTATCGCGACCAAACGCCTATATAGCCTATGTCCTTTCCCGAGGTCAAATCTAGCCGATCTAGCGAAATGTGGGTGCTAGCACCGCTGTCTAACCCTTTGGGGATATGGGTGTGAGTTTATGTTATGTTATGTTATATGATCTATATTCTACCACATACGGTGTAAGTGTACACAATCAATATAAACTAATTTTATGTTCTATCCTCATCAGGCCTGATACTCTAACAGCTGTCTCTGAAGCAGTGTCAACGCTTCTGTTTCCGTTCAAATGGCAGTGTCCGTACATCCCACTGTGTCCTTTAGGTTAGTACTACATTTTTATATAAGTCAATAATTCAGTAAGTATAAGAAATACTATCTACATAGGCACAATTATTTATTTAACCATTTTTTTATATAAAAATATTATATAACAGTAGAAAAATAGGTAAACATGTACAGGACATAATATATAATTAGGGTGTCCCAAATTTTTCGACCATCTTTTTTTTTTACGCATACCCTCTAATTAAGTGTGATAGGTGTTGATATGCCACCTGGACAAATTTTAGCTCATTCAATCAATGGAAACCTGTGCCGATAGGCATATGAATTATTCCCATATAAGTTGTATGGAAAAAATGACACATACCTATAATTCGTCATTGGAGTGACTGTTTTTATGCAAATAACACATTAACTTACTTTTCTATGACAAACATTACAACGTAAATTGGTAAAAAAAAATTTACTTTGTAGGTAATATAAAAAAAAAACATATAGAAGGAAAAGCTACCTTCAAAACGATATGTTCCACTGGCCTATTTTCCCAGGAGGGTAGGCAGAGACTGCTGTTTTCCACTTGCCACGATCCTGGCATACCTCATTCGCTTCTTCTACTTTCATAATGGTTTTCATACATGCTCGCTGGTTTCGAAAAGAAAAATTTGGGATACCCTAATATACATACACCTCTTCATATAAAATTGCTGTAAAGGTGTATACTTATCCTCTTTATCGTCTGTACATTATTATCCTGTACCATACCGCATTTTTGTGTTGCAGGGTTAGCTGAAGTATTACATGCACCTTTACCGTACCTCATCGGAGTTGATTCAAGATTCTTTGATCTGTACGAACCTCCACCAGATGTGACTTGTGTAGATTTAGATACCAATAATATAACGGTTAGTAGTACATTATATATTATGTATATAAAATCAACTCATTAAAAGTTAACTACCCTCAAATTTCCAAATTAGATGCAACACTGAACCGTCTCAATGGGAAGGTTTGGCAGCACAACGTCCAGAATGGCGCAGGATGGGGCAAAGACAAGCGATTTCGAGGAACAGCGAAATGCAATCCTCGACGCTAAACGCGATGAGCTGAAAGTTCGCCCACCTGCTGTCATTCAGTACTATTAAATAGGTGGTGTTCTCACGTGCACTCAGTATACACGAGAGTTCACCGCGAAAATCGACTATGTTAGCCATCTTCGAGCGCATCAGCGCCGAGCCGACTAGGAGTCGAAGTGGTCGCCATGGCCGAAATCGGTCGGAAGCATCATCACCCTCTAATCTTGAGACTTTCGTACAATGTACCCAAGAGTGTATATAAAAACGTTTATTTTTCAGATATGTGAATCACAACAGCATATTTCTCTTAAACTATTACCTAAACGGCAAGCCAGGATATTAAGACACACATTAGAAGTTTTATATGGAAACATCAGGCCAGGTAAATGTAAAACTATATATTCCGCAAACACGTTAGTTACTCGACTCTTTATAAATTCTATTTTTATCGATTATTATCTCTAAATACTAACTATAAAGAAAGATATGTGTCTGTATATATCTCTGCCTACCCCTATGGGATTTACAGACGTGAATATATGTATATCTGAATATGAAATGTAATAACATATTTTTAACGAGGATTAATATTTTTTTTCTATTAAAATTAATATATAAAATAAAACTTAATTGAAATAAATACATTTAAATTTCTGATCCGAAAGATCAAGTCACATGAACGTCTCCTCGCCCAAAACATGCCTATCAGGCTAGCTCCGTTTCCCCTCTGTATGGCCAGGGAGGCCCTCCGCAGCCGGCACCCCAAATCGGTCATGAACCTCTTGGCCTTAAGGCCTCATGGACCCGCAGTCTCCACTGCGAACAGAACGAATTCGTACCTTGCGGGGCCTCTAGGGCGGGTACTTGGTTTGTAACAAGGATTTATAATTAAATCATAATCATCTAATTCTCTTTATTTTCAGCGTCACCAGTCCATCAGTCTAGTGAAAATAAATACAATGGTGAACCGACCACAAGCTTAGATAGGGATTTTCAGAAAAGAAAAAATGAGGTAATATTTGAGATTTGCATTTATCAACGACAATATATTTTTTTATTCTATAATACTATGCAGATCTACGCAATGTATATTGGCAACTAGCTGATGAGAGCCGTGGTCCCGCCGCCCGCGTGAATAACGATTTTTTGTGTTCGATTTAACAATAGTGCCCAGAATACGGCAATAGGCACACCCCCTTTTACGTGGGACCGCATAAAAGTGAGTGTCAACTCACCTCTGCCTAACCCTCCAGGGATAATGTGTGATTATGGTGTTGTTGTGATCTCCAGTGATTATATGTATGTATGTATAAATTAATATATAATGATGGTAAATGGGCCGTGACTTCGATCCTCTCTGTTGGCGTCACCTTTTCTGTCTCTATGCAACGGCCTTTATTTATTTTTTCTGTGATGACCGCCGTGGTACCGCCGTCCGCGTGGATAACGATTTTTGGTCATATCTTGGAGCTTACTCAATCAAATTGCGATCAAACAAACATAATATCTGGCCAAAACCATACAAACATAAAAAAAGTATAGAAGCTCATGAACGTGTGCGAGTACAGAAGTATATGACGGACTTCAGTTCGCGCCTACTCTAGAGTAGAGAGAAAAAGGCGTGATTGTATATATGTAATTTATGTTGATGACTAACTTTTGCCCGCGGCTCCGCCAGCGTGGATCTCGGTTCCCGGCAATTATCAGAATTTTTCTCACCTTTTCAAACCTTTCCTAGACGTCCACGAACATTTATTCATTCACATTCATTATAAAACATACCGTCGTTCGGAGTAAACATCATTACCATTTTTTCTACGTTTAAAATTGTAAAAAATTGGTTATAAGTTATTAATATTATCAGTGTTATATATCGTTGTGAAGCTACTGAATAGACCTAACTAGTGATACATATATCTCTATCGGACTCGTGATAGATTGTGAGTATTAACCAAAAACATTTTTAAAATTAGTTTCAACGATCATTAGTCCCTGACCTAGGACAACCCGCAACCCGCTCGCTTCTACGCACACAAACGCATCGCCTACTTGCTTTGATACCAACATTGCGATCAGAACTAAACATACTACGCTTACGCCACGACATTCGATATCACTAGCGTACGCCACGTGACACAAATCAGATATTTCCCCCGCGAATAATTGAGTTCAACAACATACTCACAATGCTTTATCACGGATGTCAATCTGAGCTAAATAATAATAATTTTTTGAAGTGCAATGGTTGCAAATCCTTATACTGCTTCGAATGTCTCAACCTAACTACTGACAGTAGTCAATTACCTACCCCGGAACAGATAAAGTCTTTGACTTGCCCCTGCTGTCGGAATGTGACGCGGCGTACAAACAATGACGATACGCCCTGCAGACAGAGAAGTCAAATGAGTCAGATGATATCTTGTGCCGAAGTGAATGCTGGAGTGAGTGGAAACATGAGTGCTGGAACAAGTGTTGGTACCTCTGCGGGTACCAACATGGCAGGAGAACCAGTTACGATGGAGAGTATCAGTCAACTTTTCGACTCTAAGCTGGCACCTGACGGCACATTCATGAAAAACATGAGATCAGCTCTTATTAAAGACATCGAAAAAATGGTAGTAGTTCACGTGAAGCGAGCAATTGAAGACTTAAAGACCGATTTTTCTGTCACTACTGATTACCTGGCGGCTGAACAGGCGGATCTGAAAGCGAAAATCGAAGTAAAGGATGACTTAGTTCGACATTTGGAATCGCAACTCACAAAGTGTCAAGGTTCACTCATTAAACTTCAGTTACGAGTGCAGAGCATGGAGAAGATCTCACGCGACATGAACCTTGAAATACATGAAGTGCCGGAGAACAGTAGCGAGAACTTGTCTGGCATATTCAAAAAACTGTGCGAGTGTTTGCAGGTCGATATACCACCGAGTGATGTGAGAGCCTGTCGTAGGATCTCGAAAATGAATCCTTCATCTGGGCGGCCTCGCAATATACTCGTCACTCTTTCATCGCAGATGCTACGTGATTTGTTCCTGTCATCGGTAACCCGTTTTAATAAGGCGCACCCGAGTGATAAACTCGCCTCTACACATATTGGTTTGCCGGGAGAAACACACAGGATTTACGTGGCCGAACATCTTTCTCCAGAGACCAAGGAAGTACACAGTGCAGCGCGGAAATTTTGTAAGGACAATAAGTTCAAGTTTGTGTGGGTTCGTTTCGGCCGAGTATACATTCGTAAGGACGAACAGAGTTCTGCTCAGCATATTAAGACCATTGATTGTCTAGATCGCCTATTGTGAATTTGTAGTTTGTCTATCTAACTATTACTTTTTGTAAAATGCTTAAAACTTCATTAATTATGATTAGTATGTATTATCAGAATATTAACAGAATGCGCAGTAAATTGCCGCAATTTTATCAAAATGTATTAAACAGTAACTATGATGTTATATGTCTAACAGAGACGAATTTAAATGCTGGCGTTTTTGATGGAGAAGTTGTTGACTCTCGTTATAATATTTTTAGAAGAGATCGAGATTGTTTTAATTCTTCAAAAACCGAGGGCGGAGGGGTGCTCGTGGCTGTGAAAAATTCTCTCCGAGTACTTCGTCAGTCATGTTGGGAAAGTAGTCTGGAAGATATCTGGATAAGTATTATGCCGGAGACTTTCAGCGCTTCTAAAATCAATATCTGTGTATGCTATCTGCCTCCTGAATTAAATTATTCAAAGAGGGATGAGATTTACTCCAATATTCAAAGAGTGTTGTTAAATCACTGTCACGACGATAAAAACATAATCGTGGGAGACTTCAACACACCCGAGTATTCTCCTCTCTCTCTTGGCCCTGATGAGCCATCACGTCCATCTGAAAGTAAGAGGCTTCTCCTCCTACTTGAACTCTTTTCACTGTGTAATTTAAAACAAAGTAATTGCATTCCCAATGATAAAGGCCGTTATCTTGATTTGGTGCTCTCGTCTGATGAGTCTTTGCGGGTTTCCGAGGCCCATGTTCTTAACTTAAAAGATAAACATCACCCTGCTTTACAATTTGAGATCCCCTCGACGTGCAAAAGGTCACTAAATTTAAAACGCAATAATGACAAAAGATTGAACTTTGCAAGATGTAATTATGAGAGCGTACAATCTGACTTAGATGCGACAGAGTGGCACGAGCTCTTATCAAGCCCTGACATAGATGTATGTATTGACCTTTTTTACTGGAAGCTTTTCGAAATCATCAATAAACATACCCCTTACACAACAATAAAATCGAACAAATACCCCGTTTGGTACAGTAAACCTCTGATAAAGTGTATTGAGGAAAAGAACAAATACCATAAATTATTTAAGAAATTCAATAACCCACGTGATTATGATGTCTTCTCCCTGTTACGTACTAGAGCCAAGAAAATGATTGATCATTGTTATAGGAATTACGTCGCGTCAATCGAAGGGTCTTTAACAGATAATATAAAGGGTTTTTGGAAATTTGTTAGTAACAGGAAGGGACGTGTCTCAATTCCAAATGTAATGCACTTTGAAAAATGTTCCTCTTCAGCTGGATCGGGTGTTTGTGAGCTTTTCTCACAATATTTTGCCTCAGTATTTGACTCCAATCAAACTTCTTCTGTTATATCTAGTGACAACCTTAAGTCGGTTGAGAACAACAATCTGGACCCCATTTTTTATATCAATATAGCCGACAACGACATTCTCATGAAGATCAAACAGCTCGATGCCGGTAAAGGGGCAGGTCCTGACCAAATACCCCCTTCTTTTGTCAAGCATTGCGGTCGAGAGCTGTGCGTGCCTTTGGGAATTTTATTTAATAAATCCCTCTTAAATGGAACCTTCCCCGCTCGATGGAAAATAGCTCACGTTGTTCCCATTTTTAAGGGCGGCGACAGGTCTCGGTGCGAAAATTATAGACCCATAAGTATCTTGTCCTGTGTTGCAAAGATCTTCGAATCTCTAGTATATACGCAGCTGTACAACCATTTTAGGCCCTCTATATCGGAAAATCAACACGGTTTCGTAAAGGGAAGGTCAACAATAACTAACCTTCTAGTTTACAAAAACTACCTGTGTAAGAGCTTTGCTGTGGGGGGACAGGTCGACTCAATCTATACAGATTTCTCCAAGGCCTTCGACAAGGTTAATCATAGATTACTTTGCAGTAAACTCGCTGCGTATGGTGTGCACGGTAGTCTTTTTCGTTGGTTATCCTCTTATCTGATTAACAGAAGTCAGTTGGTGGCCTTGAGAGGATATATTTCTTCTCCCGCTGGTGTACCATCTGGGGTACCTCAAGGGTCGCATTTGGGGCCGTTGTTGTTTATAGTGTTCGTTAACGATCTCGTAAAAAATATATCTTGTGAATATCTTTTATACGCTGACGACTTAAAAATTTATAAAGCTATAACCTCTCCCGATGACTGCAATCTCTTGCAGAGTGATCTTGTAGCTGTCTCTCAGTGGTGTAAAAGTAATTTGATGTCCCTTAACATTGCTAAATGTTCAGTCTTTACTTTCACTAATAAGCATCATGGGATCGTTAACGATTACACGATTGACGGTCAAGTCCTTAGGAGATCCAATGTCATTAAGGATCTTGGAATTGTTTTCGATAATAAACTCAGCTTTCGAGACCATTATCATCACGTAGTGACGAAATCTAATCAACTTATCGGGTTTATTGCGAGGACTACTAGGGATTTTAAAGGTGCTCGTTCTTTTCTCTACCTGTACTACACACTCGTGAGAAGCATCTTGGAATACGGCTGCCCAATATGGTCTCCACATTACAATGTTCACATTGAAAATATAGAAAGGGTGCAGAGAAGGTGTCTACGGATATTATGCTACCGGCAACACCTGGGGCGCAACATTATCGATTACGATGCTCGTCTGATTAGATTTAACGTGCAAAAGTTGGAAGTACGCAGGCGGTACTTTGATTTTACTTGCCTTTATAAAATAATTCATTCTATACTTGATGTACCTAATTTGCTTGCTCAATTAACCTTTAATATCAGATATAGCGTTCGTAGATCCAACCAAACGGGACTCTTTGCCTTACAAGTCTATAAAAATAATACTTCGTTTTACAACCCCATAGTTCGGATGGCTCGTCAGTGCAACGAAATCGCCAGGGATAATTCAGCCTTCGATATTTTTGTACCTAAGCTGACTTTATTTGTTAGAACGGTAAAACAACTTTTAAACCAACCGTAGTTAGGAACTCCATCATGTCTAATGTGTCAAAAATATAAAATTGTAAACTAGCTTTATGTGTGTTCCTGTTAGAAACTCCTTCATCTTAACTCATTTGTACACGCGTTCTTGTGGAATGCAACCTGGACTCTAATCCTATTGCTTTGTATTATTATTGTATTTCTTATTGGTTGTAATCTGTTACGTGTGATAAAATAAATAAATAAAAAAATAAATAAATTTCAAGACCAAGATAAGAAAAATCCAGTCAGCCGTTCTCGAGTTTTAGCAAGACTATTGTCGGGCCTTGGACGTCGAGTGTTATTCCGACACTCGACGTCATGATATTTTTAGTTACATTATTTCGTCAGTAAACGTGTTACTTTCTATTCTATTTATTTTTTTAAATTTCAGCAAGCACTAGAGCTCAAAATCCAGGAAGCCTTCTTAAAATTCATGGCAGTGACGTTACAAGGCTACCGAGACCACCTAATACCTATAACGAGAGCGCCGACAGTCGGAACCACGGATCCACATGCTTTGTTTCAAATGGATGCATTTTTGAAATCTAGAGATAAGGTTAGTTTTTTTTTATACCACTTAGGTGGCAGACAAGCGCACGGCCCACTTGAAAGAAAGTGGTTACCATGGCCTATGGACTTGTGTAACACCAGAGAAGCCACACTCGCGCTGCCGACCCTGTAAGCACAGAGTCTCTGTGCCGTCAGTGAGAGGATAAAGCAGGACAAGCCTTTAGTCATCCCACTGAAAGTACAAATTCTCCAGTGAGCTTTGGCTAGTTAGAAATTTTCTTATCACGGTATTAATGTGAGTAAGCATTTGAGACAGTTATTTAAAAATATCATGAACCAGCTTAATACTAACTGACTAAACTCACGAATAAAAAATGATGTAATATTTAACTAGTGTGCTGAGATTCCGTGTAGGGTGTTGGGAGACCCAATCAAGATTTATGGGACCTAAGCCAGCCTCACGACAGTCAGCCAGTCAATACACTTGACAATACAATTGAAGATCACTTAGGTTCTGTGTTATAGATTTTTAAAATACCTATATCTCTTGATTCACAGACTCAACAACGTTTTTTCGGCCTAATGATGAGAACACAAATGTTCACGCGTTTCATCGAAGAGCGTTCATTCGTGTATGAGCCAGACCAAGGACTAACGTTCTTTGATGAATGTATAGAGAGGGTAGCTGCAGGAGACGACAAACTACTGAGTATGGACACGAGTAATGCCTCAGAGAGGACCGCGTTCGTTCTGCCTCCGGATCCTCCTGACTCTGGTAAGAATATTGGTTTGTTTTTGACAGTTACCCACAGTTACATAACTTCGTTATTTCTGGATCCTGTCTTTGCTTTAGTAGTTTACTTCATTTGTACCGCGTGGTAGTGCACGACCAAACATCCTATGGTACAGTACCCTAGCTTTTGATTTAGAGTGCCCCCCACCTACAAGTTAATTAGCACCTGGTGAACAACAAAAGAGGCTTTGCCGCAGGCTTTCTCCCTTGGAAGGTTGCACTGTATTCGAACAATAAGTGAGCCCCAGGCTCCATAGCGCAATAGTCACGGTATACCCACGGAACATAACACCATGTCTTGTATCCATCAGTACAAGTATTTTGTTTTACAGAAGCGACGTACACGTACGACCTTTTCGAGTTGGACGAGAACTTGATGACGTGTTGCGGGGGGCGAGCGCGCGCTGCAGCGCTGCACGCGCTTCCACCCGCAGCGCTTCACTCCGCTGAATCGCTCAACGACGCCGAACCCATGGCGCGGAGGACCAAGAATGAAATCGCAGCCGCCATGAGGTACTTACACCCGCAATGTCCAACCATCAACTGAATGATTCAAATACAAAATATATTGGAAACTACATCGAAGACACCGAACGATGGTTGTGTATTTTGGTATCGCGATTCGGTTCTATTAAGAAATAAGTTGGCAGTGGCGGGTAGTATCCTCCTCATCCTGGCCATTACGCTATCGACACGAACCCGTAAAAAAGTCTAATATTATAAAGTTTGCGAAGCCTAGTGTTATTGGTAATAGACTGCTGGGTTCGATCCCAGGTTTAACCATGGCACACACCAATGACTTCGATGCTTTTCGAATTTATGTGTGTATTTATCGCAGGTTTATAAGTGTCCGGTTGATGGCAATAGGCTCGCCACCTATTACATTGGGATCTAAACATAAACTGGCGAAATGTGGGCGCTGGCACCTCTGCCTACCCCTTCGGGGAGTATAGGCGTGAGTTTGTTATGTTATGTTAAGTTATATTATGCGAAGGTGTTCCGATGTTTGTAATTCAATCACGCTCTAACATCTGCATGGATCTAGCTAACATTTAATACAGGTGTAAAGAGTATAAGTCCGGCATAATCCATATGCTACTTTTTTTAACGGGAAAAAGGTACTATGAGTTTCGGAAACAGGATCAAAATTGTACGCAGGCCTTGCTCCGGGTAACAACTAACTTTAAATTCGTAAAACTCAGCACTTCCTAATAAGATGTGACTTAAAATTATTTATTACTCTAATATTTTTATTGTAATTTCAGGTTAGCGCGCAAAGCATGTTTATCAGCTGAGGCGTGGGCGAAATGTCTACTGGGCGCTTGCTACTCTCTGTACTTCCTGTCTCTACCGTGTCGGATGATGCTAAACCGAGGGAGAGAACACGCCACCTTGCGGGCCGCGTTCGAACTATTAGAGCGAGCCACTAAACTCAAGGTGCCTTGTGATGAGGTAAGTGCCGTACGAAAACAGTTGATTTGCTATTTTTAGCCAATTAAACACAGATGTATACGAAAATAAATGCTTTTTAGTATCTTGTTTCATCCGTTGATCACATGACTTCGAATAGAACTTGTCTTCCTTGCGGCATTTCCGTATTTGTTACTATTCGATACAAAATCAATCAAATTCTGACTATTTTCTAGGTTCTAGAAGATGGTCAAATTATAAAATAGTTTTTTTTTCTATACTACTTAAGTGGCTGACAAGCACACGGCCCACCTGATGGAAAGTGGTTACCGTGGCCTATGAACGTGTGTAACGCCAGTGGAGTCACATCCGTGCTGCCGACCCTGTAAGAACAGAGATTTTCTGTGCCTTCAGTGCAGAACACAAAATCAGGACAAGCCTTTGGTCTTCCCACTGACAGCACAAAACTCTCCAGTGAGTTCTGGCTACCCTACTCACCCCCGGGAACGGGAACACAACACGAGGTTATTATAGCCGTGGTATTCTGTAGGTGGAGGTACTTCCCCAGTCGGACTGCTGAATTCGGACGGGAATACCGTTCTGTCCTACTACTACTAAATAGTGATGAGATTCGAAGCTTCTAGTTTCTAGATGTAATGTAATGTAACGGCATTTGCGCATTTTATCTTATGAGATTCCTTCTTTCATTTGTTGTAAATGGCGTTTCCGTCAGCATAGCAATAATAAATCAAATGTAAGTAATCGAGCTATTTTTTTATGCATCTACGCCACGTAATGTTTTATTTACAGGTGTGTTACCGAGTAATGATGCAGCTTTGCGGCAACCATTCTTTACCAGTATTGGCGGTCCAACTGCTCTTCCTCATGAAGCGAGCCGGCTTACTGCCTAACGCTCTCACTTACGGATATTATAACCGCTGTGTGTTAGAAGCAACGTGGCCACAAGATATGCCAAGGTATCCCTTATAAGTTCCCCATATTGAGAGGAACGTAATTATAGTTTTGTTGAATTGAAAATTGACAATTTAGTGACTGAATATTGAATACTCTCCAGTAAATACATTTAGCAATAGTTTATATCTCATATGCGTGCAACATTCATCATGTAGCAGACTTTTTCTAGAATTTTGGTTTGAGTTTGTCCATGCAGTATATGTATCGTATCTACATTACAAAAAGCACAATGTTTATAAACGCTTAAATAATAAATAAATATTCCACGACGTACACAACGCTATCTAGACACAAAGTAAGCATAGTTTAACTAGCTTGAGTTATGGGATCTAGAATGATGATGAACATACTTAGATAGGTCCGTTTTCCAAGCTATATAGAACTATGTAGATGTATGTTCCTAGAATATTATAGCACATAATGATTGACCTTACAAGAGCATTACCCTTCGTTTACACCTAAGTATAAAACATGTATTTGACAAGTTGCAATATGTCACAGACTACAGTGTGAACGCAAATTTGTTTTATACTTGTTTACAACTTGTCGCCTATACATACTATGTGAACGAAAAAGTATCTGAGATACATGTAAAAAACAAAGAATTGTGTTTTGATCAGTCTTCTACAAGTTTTTACCCGACTACGGCGAAGCAAAAGGAGGGTTATGATTTTGACAGGTTACATATGTGTATATGTATGTAGGTTCATCTGTTCCCTCATCCCTCAAAACCCGACTACTGAAAAAGTATTAAACAAGGAAATATCTAGGATAGCCGCGGTTGTATGACACTTAGTCTAACAAAGCAATACATTGTAGGGAAAAGTGGCATACGACCACGGCTATTCTTTATATATGATATAACCGCGGTAGTCTAGTGGTATGGGTAATGGACTGCTGAGACGAGATCTCGGGTTCGATCCCAAGTTTTACCATGGCACACACCAATGACTTTTCGAAGTTATGTGTGTATTTATCGCAGGTTTATAAGTGCCCGGTTAATCGCCACCTATTACATTGGGACCTAAACATAAACTGGCGAAATGTGGGTGCTAGCACCTCTGCCTACCTTTTCGGGGATATAGGCGTGAGTTTAGAGTTTAGTTATGTTATGTTTAATACTTTTTCAGTAGTCAGGTTTTAGTCTTTATTTATAAACAAGTGTGCAAGTTGTTTCGTGTTGTAAACGAGGGGTTGTACAGAGGGTATGTTTGTTGTGCAGCGGGGCGCAGCTGCTGTGGAACAAGCTGCGTATCGCGGTGGTGGGCGCGGCGCTGTTCCGCCAGGCGGGCGCGCAGCGCGCCAGCCGGGCCGCCGGCGCCGCGCCGCAGCACGCCTCGGCTGGCAGTGAGTGCTACTTTGAATACCCTGTTCTTCTTTTCGTGTCAATGGTTAACTGTTGGCACTAAATAGTTCCCGACATTGTGCCATCCCTACCGCGCTGTCAGTTTATTTCACCAAAATATCCTGTTATAATTTTTTTGTTTATACAACTTAGGTGGAAGACGTGGGCAATTAAAACATTTCCATCTTTTGATGTCTGTTTGGTTGCCTAGAAGAGATCGCTTGTAGCGATAAGGTCGCAATTTGTAAATTTTTCATAATGCTATCCGTACATGTACTGTAATGTGTTGGTGTACAATAAATATTATCCTATTTTATCTTAAGACCACCTGATGGAAAGTAGTTACCGTGTCCTATGAACGTGTGCAAAACCAGGGGAGTTACGCTCGTACTACCGACCCTGTAAGAAGAGAGAGTTTCTGTGCCGTCAGTACAGAAGAAACAAACAGGACAAGTCTTTTTAGTCTTCCATTGACAGCACAAAAACTCTTCAACAAGCTCTGGCTACTCTACTCACCGCCGGAAACACAACACGAGGTTACTATAGCCGTAGTATTCTTTAGGGGGAGGTACTTCCCCAGTCGGACTGCTCAATTGGGACGGGAATACCGTCGTGTCCTACTGTTGGCACTCAATAGTTCCCGAATAAAATTGTGCCATCTCAACCACGCTGTCAGTTTATTTCACCAAAATATCCTGTTATAATTCCAACTAATTTTATTATTTTAATCAAGTCATATATTTAACCAGACACAGGATGTAGCTACACAACAAGGACACTTCAAGAAACAGTCTGGCTTCGTGGTCCCATCAATGGGCCAAAATCCTGGGACCACAAGAAAATAGCCATATTTACTATGTAGACATGCATATTGGGGCATGAAAACTAATAATTAGCTTGCCCAACTGCCATGTTGTCAGCCCTAATAACATGGTTTAAATTAAACTTTATTTCTTCGAGTACCTACTGTTATATCGTTAAGACAGTAGTAGATGATTTAATTTTGCCTGTAAGAAATTGCCGCAGAGCGATAAGGCCGCCATCTGTACGTGCCACGGAACTTGTATCACTTATTCTAGTGTAATGTGTAATTGGTGTACAATAAAGACGTCATTATTAGTATTATTAATCATTGTCTCAGCGTATCATAAAGAAACCCTGATATTGCTCGGGATATATATCTTGAACCTAAAATGTGCTCACAATGTGCCCTATACACGGAATACACGTGTTTTGGGTTTCTTTTGAGGATAGCACGGGTGCTCCTGTAGTGGACTAGCTCAAATTCACTATAGTTGCGGCACGCTATGATGGCCGTTGTGACTTCACTGGATTTGCTCGTTTCCTCTTTTTTGCTGCGCTTAATATTGGACAACGAACTGTTAGATGAATAACTGAAGAAAAATATGGCGAGACTGGCACAGAAGAAAATAAACTTCACACACCAAAATAGAGAAAACGAGCAAAACTAGTCGTGTCAAAACGGCCATCATAGCGTGCCGCAACGTTAAGCATAGATTATTACAAAACAATCCTCACGCGCCAGGGCCTCTCGCGATTTAGAGCCAAGATAGGTGTCTAGAGGTATACTATTACGTAGACTGAGGCATTATTCTGTATGACTTGAGTTTCAAAAGCACTAGTAACGTGAGAAGACGGTTAATATAAAATATAGAACTAACGGAAAACTATACCAACTTAAAATGTGTTTGCTATTACGAACTTTAGTAGTTACGAAATGGTTTGTCACTCATTATAAGGGGCCTGTATGGTTACACGACACCTCACATTGTAACATATTTATTTATTCTTGTAAACCTTTAACCTATCAACGTCAAAGTCATATAAGTAGTCACGTATACATGACACGAACAAACTTGTTAATTATAAAAGATAGAGTTTTAATATACTGTAACGGTTTTTTGTATGAAAGGTAGCAGTACACTGCCGCGGGTTCGTTCAGCGGCGGCAGTGGCCGAGGGTGGCGAGCTGGCTGGGTTAGCGGGACTTGCGGCCTGCGAGCCCGCGCAAAGTCGGACTAGCCTCGACTCAGGTAAGTCGGGTACTCACACGCAAACTCCCAGCGTATGTAAAACTTAGTACTGCAAGATTTAATGAAATTCTAAAGGAGAAATATGTTTATGGTTATCAAATTGGTTGATCTTGATTGTATTGAAAAGTTCGAGTCTACCATCTTTGATCGCTAAATTGTTGATGTACTCGTAATTGAAATTGAGAAAAAATTATAATTTTAGCAAACAAAATGAGTCAATAAAAAACGTGATTACAAATGAGACAGCCCTGAATCCTAAATACATGTTAGTACCGAGTAAAATGTATGGCTACTCGATACGGGCCTTTGTCCCCCACCATCCCGCTCACCCCGCTCGATTGCTCTGTCTAGACGGCTTCGTCGACAGACTGTATGAGTCTATAGACTATAGTGATATTATATTTATGTGCTGGATAACGTGACGTCATTAAATTTATATCCAACTACTAAATAAAGTAATGTATGCAGGCAGCGGGCGCTCTGCAGAGGCTCGACGTGGGGCGTTCGAGGCGCTCGTGCGACGCGGCCATATCGTGCGCACCAACTCGCACGCGCACGCGCATACGTCGGCGCACGCGCTGTCCGCCACTGCGGGAATACTCATTTCCGGTACGTTCGAACAATGATTTCTATGTATACTAGCCAATTGGCGTACGTGACAAGAAAATGGCAAGCGGCAGTGTCGAGGGGTCACTATAACCCGATTCCTTATGACTTAACCGATTGGAACGGTCGCATGGTACATGACCAATTAGATCGAGATAAGTTTTCTCCGCGGTAGCCTAGTGGTATGGATAATGAACTGATGAGACGAGGTCTCGGGTTCTATCCCAGCTTTTACCATGGCACACACCAATGACCTAATGATAAACTGATAACCTAAACATAAACTGGTGAAATGTGGGTGCTAGCACCTCTGCCTACCCCTTCGGGGATATAGGCGTGAGTTTATGTTATATAAAGATTTCTTTTCTACTGGAATTTTCAACCTTTGCCACTGCGGTGTTACAGTATCATCTAAGGTTAGATTTGCAATTAATATTTGTCATTATTAATAATGTCGTAACCCTACCAATATTTTTAATTACTGTCAGGTCTGCCATCGAATCCAGATTTGAGTCAATCCGCGAGACCTAGAAGTAATTCATTAGGTAACGACGAATCGAGTCCACCCATCACAATACCAGAAAAAATACAGGTACATATTAATTTAAATTATATTATTGTATAGATGTGTAAAATCGATGAAATTATACAGGAACATTTAAGCAATTTTTCCATAAATTGTGATGAGTATTTTGTTCTCAGCCAATACACGTGAGCCCTGACAGTCCATCAGATCTTCGTATATTAACGCGATCGGAGAGTTTCGCCGGAGATGCCCAGATAGTCCAAAATATTCAGAGGCTAGCATTTTCTAATGGTCAGTATATTTATGTGATGTTATTCTTAGCACCAACGTCTTAAAAAGTCATCTAGTACTATAATAATATATATCCAATCGTATTTTGTTCTTTTTCTTGTTATTTTTTTTTATACCACTTTGATGGCAGACGAGCACACCGTCCACTTGATGGGAGTGGTTACCGTGGCCTATGGACGTATGCAACACCAGGGGTGTTACACTCGCGCTGCCGACCATGAAGAAACCTTCTGATGCCCCTCTTGAAGAACCCCATATTGTGAGGTGCTTGGGAAAACCGCAGCAGGGAGGTTATTCCACAGCTAGAGTGTGCGTGGGATGAAGTTTCTTTCATACCGCACAGTGCGCACCGTCTCAGTTCGCGTGTGAGGATGAATTGCCTTTATGATAAATATATGGTTATGATATTATTGTATGCTTATGTCATATTTGGTCAATTTTAGCTGGTACTCCGACATCGAAGTTAAGGTGTTCGAGGGCACTTAGTTTCCCCGAGGAGAACGAAGTAGAAACCACTGCAATGGAACAACCAGATGAAACTAAATCTTCACCGCTCAAGTATGTTTTCACTTGCTTGTTTACCTTTCTTACACTAATAGTACTTCTCTCTTCAAAACCTGTCTACTATTGTGTGATATACTATATATATAAATAGCTAGGAACAAAAACTGCTAAACTCATTGTAATTTTCAGATCTCTTGATATGTAAAACCTTTTATAAAATATTTACGAAAACATCATATACACTAAGCTTGTGCTCTGGCCTAAAACATGTACACAAAAATACTACATAAATTATTTCTTTATTCCAGTATTTGTAAATTTTCATAATCTTTGGTTCTCTGACTCTGCTTGAAATGTGCATCTACTGTCAAATATTAGAGTGCCACAATAGGCTATTTGACAAACACGTAGACCGAGATACATGCGAAATTCTCTTGCACTCCATAAAATTGCACTACTCGGGACTGGCGTGTGACGTCACTCGCAAGTACGATTTTGTATGGAGCGTATTCGTCATATTCAAAATCAAATATCTAAAAGTACTTGTTTTAAGAATATTTCACTTTAGCAGTTCATTATATTATTATATGTAGAGTGGTAATTTTTCAATAATAAATAAAAAATAGTCAAATAGCCTATTGGTGAAATCAGTAGGGAACCATAATAATATTTTCTTTAATCTAACAAGTAATTTCCCCTCAGGGTATCAGCTCGAACCCCAGTCCTTAGCGACGACCCTTTGGGCGCGTTGTCCCAACCGGAGGCGTGCGAGGCGCCCGCGCCGCGCGCCGCGCCCGCCGACGACGAGCCGCCGCTGCCGAAGCACGAGCTCAGCGTCAGCCCCAAGCTGTTCCACCGCCGCAGCAACAGCTTCCAGGACGACCCGCCGGACCAAGCAGGGTATACACCTTCCTGTACTACTTGACTAATGCTTCTCCTGGTTTGGCTTTCAGGTTTAGTTTAAGATATGCATGTGAGTAGTGGAGGTAGGACATTATGTTTTCTGTTTGAATTTTACTAGGAACGTACATTTAAGTAAGAAAAATTATGGTTAAACATCGAATTTGTTAAAGTAATCCCATTTATGAGCGTGAAATATATTCCTAGAATATTCATCTTATTTATGTTTAGAGCTGTTTTTTTTATACCACTTAGGTGGCAGACAAGCACACGGCCCACCTGATGGAAAGTGGTTACCGTGGCCTATGGACGTGTGTAACACCAGAGAAGCCACACTTGCGCTGCCTACCCTGTAAGCACAGAGTCTCTGTACCGTCAGTGTAGAGGACAAAGCAGGACAAGCCTTTAGTCATCCCACTGACAGCACAAATTCTCCAGTGAGCTCTGGCTACCCTACTCACCGCTGGGAACACAACACGAAGTTATTATAATCGCGGTATTCTGTAGGGCGGAAGTACTTCCCCAGTCGGACTGCCCAATTGAGCGGAAATACCGCCGTGTCCTACATCAGGCAGACACGTTTATCAAGGCAGCAGACGTGTTTAACATCAGGCAGATATATACAGCCCAGACTCAGCCTCAGATGCATGGTCAGAGTCAACAATAGTGCCCGTAAGATGGCAATAGGCTCACCCCCTATTACGTGGGACTGAATTCAATGATTGATGAAATGTGAGTGTTAATTCACCTCTGCCTAACCCTCCGGGGATAATGGCGTGACTTTATGTATTTATGTATAACCTGAAAATTAAAAATAATTTGTATGTAAAATTTCAAGTAGATTTTAATATATAGAACTTAAGCCGGTGTTCATCATTTTATAGGTAAGGACCACACCGATACATAGCATTAAACCTTTTATTTATGGGACATCCTCCGCACCTATATCAACTTGCTGGTATGGTATGGTATAACGGACTGTTTTGCGCAACTCCACGTCATTAACTTGCTCCAAATAAACTATTGACCATAAATTACTTAAACGTTTCATTCTACTGATCCAGAGTTCTTTACTTCGCTCTAACAGTAATGATGCATGCTATAAGCTAGGATTTTGGCACGACCTTGTAGAATCCGTTAGTAAACGTGTGTGTCTATGTGTGTACAACCCACCTTCCAAGTACCTACTGTTTGTCTTTACGTTCACACGGCAGATAAGTCAGGATTCCTCGTTGTTGATATCCTAACTATTCACATTACATAAATATGAAGATCAACTAGCATGTTTTCAGAAAACGTTTAATTTAAAAGCATGATGAGACACTGTTCGTGCTATGCTATGTCATAAAACTCCATGTGGACGTAAACTTATAATGCGCCCGCTAACATTCTTGTACCGCTAGGGCTGCGCCCCGTTGAAACAAGATAACCTCGATAGTTTCCTATGCACAGGAAACTACACAGAAGTGAGACGGCACCCGCAGGCACCGTATCCTCCAGTCTCGTCAGCCTCGGAAACACACTCAAGATCAGTTTTGGGTGAGTGAGGCAACAAAAACTTATTGAATGTTATTTTTTTTATAAGCTTGAATTTCATTATGTAAGGATTTTGATTATGCTCATTCTTGTATCACATATTCAAGATATTATTGTTTATGTAAGTTTACTTATTGTGACAACAAAGAGTGTTGATTAAATCAAAGATCCTTATGTTGCCATTATGTATTTGTTTCTATCATATTCTATTCATATTCTTTATAACATATCACTGAAGTTACATTCAGAGATAATGGTGAACCCTCAATAGAATGGGTATTTGTAAAAATAATATTGTTAGTAGCAAGTACATCACGAAATTTTAATGTAAATATCTTACAGGAATCATAATACACACATCAACAAAGTCTAGGGAACAAGGACATTTCTAGTTTTTATTTAAAAACCCTTTCTTGTAATAGTGAGTGTTTTATATCAATAGAAGGGTATTTTTATACCGTTTTTAATTTTAATTTTAATAAAAACATTCTCATATCAAAAATTTTTTTTTTTTAAGAAAGAATTGAATAGTGCCAATATTGAGTATTACAACCTTCTATGATTAGGCACAAAAATAACGAGGTAGTAAGAAATACAGTAATTAACAGTACTTTAAACGTTTTTAGTAATCTGTAGGACCTCCTAAAGCATTAGCAACAGCTCGACAACGGCGTGGCATACTTAGTATGAGATTGTCAGTCATCGTCTGTGGAATATGGCTCCATACACTGCGAAGGTGTAAAAAAAGTTGTTCTTCAGTGTTCAGATTTTTCAAAGAATCACTGAAAGCTCTTCTCCCAAGCAAATCCCAGGCATGCTCTATGGGAATGAGGTCGGCAGACTGAGCAGGCCATTCCAACGTCGTAATATTGTGCTCGCTTAACGCATTGACCACTACCCTCGCGGTGTGTGACCGTGCATTATCTTGCATGAACATAAAATCTTGACCGAACTGCTGTCGATGAGGGATTACCATGGGGTGTATAACCTTCTGAATGTATTGGTTTGCATTCAAATTGCCCCGTATCCAAACGAGATCGGTCCTTCCACCAAGGCGAATTCCAGCCCATACCATGATTGTTCCACCTTGGTAAGGATGAACTTCTTGCGGATTCTGGAGACGACTCCGACGTCCAGGAACTCGCCATATACGCACTCTTCTCGAATCAGGATGAAAACCGAAGCGAAATTCGTCGGAAAACAGAACCCGTGCCCATTGATGGTCGGTCCACTGTAAATGTGCGTTAGCCCACAATAAGCGACGACCTCGATTTCCACGTCGAAGAGCTGGAACCCTAAGCGGTCTGCGAGCATGAAGATTGGCTTCGTGTAGTCTTCTCCTGACAGTTTGATCGCTAATAACCACTTGATGCTGAGACTGGAGGCCTGCGACCAACTGACGAGCAGTAATCGTGGGTTGCCGCCTTGCGGAATTTTGCAAGAAACGATCTTGTCGCGGGGTAGTAACCCTATTTCGTCCCCTGTGACGTTCGGCAACACCCCCTGTAGACCTGTAGCGTGCCCATAATCTGCAAATTACGCTTGGTTGGGTGTTGACAGCATCCGCTACATCACGTTGAGTTCGTCCAGCTTGCAGCATACCAACAGCCCTTAACATCTCTTCGCGACTTAAATGACGACGTGACATGATGACAACAGTCACAAAAATGCACAAACCATACGTAAAAGACGTATTATTGATAATAAACGTTATTTACAATCAAAGAAAATAATTTGTATTTTGCCTCAGAGAAACTGCACAATCAAACACTTTTAAAAGTTTTCCCTCCACATTCGAAAATCATTACTTATTTAAATTTATTTTTTAATTTCGAACAACTCTGTAATCTACTTTATTCTATTTTTATTTATTTGCTGCCAGTTATTTGCAAAACAAGACTTACACGAAAAAAAAAATTGGGGTCATCTTGTTCCCTAGACTTTGTTGAGGTGTTTAGTTATAATATTTTCACTGCCATGTCTATAGTTCACAATTCATCTGGATCAATACAGCATGTTTTGTTTTATAGTTCTTTTTTTTAATAGTGGTTCATTTACATATTGAAGTTTAAATTATAACATTAGTTAAATTATAGTGTCACCCTAGTATAATGGCTATTGAATCACCGTGAAGGCATGACCGGGGATAAAATGCACAATATTTAGAATAAACCATACGTTTTCATTTCATTACTATAGCATTCTCGTCATTCTTACTTGTAAGTATAGACATTCGAGTCGCAAATTAAAAATCCGTTATCGTACACACCACTGACAGATATAAGACTTCAAAATGTAAATGAGTGCAGTTATTGATTACTTTTTTTTAATAAACTTGCTGTTTATATTTTATTAACCGCACACAACACGCCAGTACGCTAGCCTGTTTGTTTTCTTAGACGCTATTCGCCCGCCAGACTGTCGTTGCGCAAGGAAAACATGAAACTCGGCAAGGCTATGATCGAGAATTACTTCAGGTGAGCACGCCGATTCCAAATCTCCACAGTACGAAATGCTCTGAAATTCGAACTTTTCAGAATCCAATTTGAAAAATGCTAATGAAGCCGAGTGTAATCGATCTGTTTATTATCCTCAGCTAATGTACACAGGCTTCTAGCTCCTACCTATTTATGACAAACTGAAAAAAAAAAACAATAATAATAAACGTCTTTATTGTACACCAATTACATATTACATTACAAAATGAGATGAGATACAAGTTGTGTGGTACGTACAGAGGCATAATCATCGTGGTCTAGCCCACTAACACTTTCATATAAAATATCAACGGGCTAAGCATTCTTTAAATCAATTATTACAAGTTAATGTTTCTCATATTTTCCACTTATCGTTTATAGATCCATAATCATTAATTTACAAAGCTGTTTTTTATTATTTTGCATGTTTTAATACCTCGATATTATTTTAACGCACTGTTTTTTATAAAGCATGAGTGTTTTTCGTCTTGTAAGATATACCTACCCATTAAGTAATTAGTGAGGTTTACCAACCTGTTTATGAGCAACTCAAGTACTGCAAAAAATGTAATATATCCGCAATTATCGTGTAACTGATACAGGTTTTCAAGCGATTTTTTAATATGCTATATTATTGCTACTAATATTATATTCGTGAAGGCCACCAATTAGACTTTTTTTTAACGTGCGGACATCCCCGACTACGGCGGGGTGGATATATCGGACCGCACGGCTGCCTCAGGCCATCAGTTGCCAGGGGTGAGGTAGCCCTTGGCATATCCCTCGCGCACCCCGACTGACCCAGGGCAATAGGTCCCCTTGGGTGTGGGACAACGGCGTCCCCATCTTTCCCCAGAAAACATCGCGCTTCCGTCTCGGCCTGTTTCTGCTAGCCACCAATTAAACTAAATCCTTATCTTGAGAGTGACTTCTGTTTATGAAATCTTGCTGGTAAGTTCTCGATTAGGTAAAAGTTTTTCAAGTTGGCTGACCTCACCAACAATAAAAACCACGGTATAGTCTAGGCGAACTAAACTTCGTTTTAAATCCGTTCAGTTAAACTGGCTTCTCTTGTTTACTCAATAAAATTCGTAGAAGAAAATGTAAGTAATAACGATAACTTTTTTAACTTGATCTTGATCTCTATCGCTGGTGAAATCTGACCTTCGGGGCCAAACAAACTTCTCTTGCGAGCCTGTACGCCAACTGAGTACCGATCGAGGCTCTGGCGCAGTCTTTTCTCTTGGGGTTGGGAGATCATATGGCTGACGCGCCAATAAAAGCCAAGATAATTTAGATCAGCAGAAGAAAACGTAGAATGTCCGATATCGGGCAACAAAGTGTTTGAATGAAACTGTGATAGCTGCGGAGTAATGATAATGGCTACTATCAATATAAATATATTTTCAGCCCAACAAGTATAGCAGGGAAAAGATCAAACGAGCTTCTACAAAGTGGGCTTAGCAGTCTGAAATCAGCTGCTACCAGTATGGCGAAGAAATTCGACGAAATGAAAGAGGTTATATCTGCCAATTCTACACCGGTCAAGGGCGCGTTCGGCAATGCAACAAGCGCATTCAATAGTCTTATGGGAGAAGAAGACTCTACAGATGGTTCATCAGAAATGAATCCTGAAGGTTAGTTTGATAGTTCATACAAGCAAGCATGGGCTATACATAAACAATATGGCTTAAATAGGGTTGTAAACTGTACATTTTACAATATATATTATAATGACCTGTAAAAGTGAAACTTTCTTATGACAAGTTTAAAAGATATCTGGTTCTAAAAATTTAATTTCTCGAGCCTCCCGAAAACGCTCCATACAAAATAGTGACACGTGGTTACGTCACAGTGCACTGGCGCTTAGTAAAAATGTATGGAGTGCAAGAGAAAACTGCATTTATCTCAGTCTACGTTGCGTTTACACGTATACAGTGAGTAATAAGATTGATTTGAAATCTAATAAGGAATTTAAAAAGTTGTAAATTTTGCTTTATTTCGATTGTTTATATTTTGACCTATATTGGGAATAAAAATAATAAAAAGTCATAGTTTTAGTTTAGTTAGTCATAGTCTTAGTTTATTATGCATATTTTTAGATAAAATAATAAGACATTAAGTAGTATTGGTAAAAATTCGATGACTCAGGAAATTACCCTATTGTGACTTCTTACCATTTTGTTTCATAAGAACTGCAATATGTAGTTTTTGGCGCTTTTCAGTACAGTCGCACAATGTTAACTTTGTTTATTTTATTATGGAGTTTCTAATGTTGCCACCTTAATATGTTTGATGTTATTTAAGCCAATAAGTAAGGTTAAAACAGTTTTGTTGTAATATTTCAGAGTGGGTGCCAGGTGTCGGTTTTAGACGTGCTTCTAGTGATGCGGAGCTAGCCTGTTCCATGGAGCGGGGATCTCTTGCTACCTTGGTATCACATCTACCTGACAACTTGTATCCTGTTCAAAATGTATGTTTTTTTTACCTATTTAGCAATATCTGTATCTTGTTATACATAACTTGTACTTCTTTAATTAATTAATTAATCATACAATTAATTAGCCCATCGCAGTCCACTGCTGAACAAAGGCTTCTCCTAATGTTGGGCGATATTACTATATCTATACAACTACATTATTTAACATCCAGACAACGGTTAAGCAAAAGAAAAAATATTTCAAAGAATGAAATCTTTAAATTCGTGATTCGGTGCATTTTTTTTATGTGAGATACACAATACATTATATAGAACATCATTAATAGAAATATATATCTTACTTCGGGTGAAATATACAGATGGATAAAACTTCAACTTACAAGACGTGATGTAATCTTTTATCACTAGAGTACCCATTCAAATCATTATCTCTCCGCTAATCCTGCTCGCTTCCGAGCCCTTCAGCTCAGAATTCGGGGTCCGCAGCGTACCTATTACAGGTCCAACACCGAATTCTAACATGTATTCCTACCACCACAGGACAACGCAAGCCCCGAGAACTATTCAGTAACCGTCCGCATGTCGTCGTGCTCGCAATGCCACCAATGTTTCGCGTTACTGTACGACGAGGACATCATGGCTGGCTGGGCGGCCGACGACTCCAATCTCAACACTCGCTGCATCGCGTGCGGCCGCCATACTGTGCCCTTATTGTCTGTGCAGGTATGTACTCAACTTATAGAGACTATTAATTTATAGATTGGAGGTAGCTTCCTTATCAAAGAACTTGTAAGGGGTTACATCACCTATTTCTCTTCTAATTACTTAATTCTACGTCTATGTTATTACGTAGCTTGACACTTAGATGTCACTTCAAACGTCAAATCTATCGCATCACAATACTGAGGCTCTTGTAGACGGACGCCCATATTAACTAATTATAAATACCACACATACACGTCTTTTCCCTGTCACACAAATTCATATACTCGTATATAAATATACACACGAACGTATCTAAATACGCACTACTCGTATAACACACATAATACTCGTATATAAATATGCACGCGCACGCGCACGCGCACGCGCACGCACGCACGCACGCACGCACGCACGCACGCACGCACGCACGCACGCACGCACGCACGCGCACACGCGCACACGCACGCGCATACGCACACGAACACGCACACGCACACGCATACACACACACACACGAACTTGTACACTCGTATATGGTAACAAAAATCAATTGTAAAGCAAAAACGGTGGGCACTGACTTTTAAAATACAAGCGAAAGCCTAGTTTACAAGTCAGAGTTTCACATATTAGCACATATTCTCTCTAAACCAACTTCATAGTGTAACTGTGTACATTTTTTGAACAATAAAAGATTTTATTATATTACTTAATGTATCATTTAGCTACAAAATAGTGTCTAGCTTTGAGTATAATTTTATTATTGTATTTGGAGACACTGAGGTCAATGTAGCTGTGCACTGACTAAGGCCGCACCTACTGCTATGACGTTTGGCCACAGAGCAAATGCACAGGCGTTTGCTATGTAACTGAACTTTATGAATTAGTTCAGCAAAAAACGTTTGTATATTGCTGAGAGATATTCCGTGTGAAGCTACGAAGTTTGCGTGGCTTGACATGCTACATCATTTCTATATACAGTTTTATTTTAGAATACAACTCATATTTGTAAGTGATTATTGCGACCAATAAACTTACCTTTTTTTAATTATACGTACAATGGTTCGTGACTTTTCGCAATTAAGTCATGAAACTTACTATTTCTGCCGATTGGGATGCGTTGCAGCACCCTTGGTCACGACTTGACTAGCTTGCGAGCGTCGAGAAGTATGCAGGAAACATTTTATGTGCGCCTAACCGTCCCGAACCGTTATGTAATCATGAATTTGCACCGCGATAGTTTAAAAATAATATTACCTTTTTTTTTTTCAGATACTACGTTCCGAGAAGCAAGCTGAAACATTGAGTGTGCCTTATTTAAACCCTCTTGTGCTAAGGAAAGAATTTGAATCTATTTTAGGTATGTACCAAGTTAACCATAACACTTTTTGTATCTGAATAAAACCTAGTGTATACTGCCCCAACTGAACAGTGTATCAGTTATAGCTCATATTGGGTGTGAGGATAATTGTAACTCTAACCGGTTAATGTTAAGATTACGCACTATGACCGGCAAATATAATGTGTACCGTAAAAAGGGGTGTATAGAGATCAATGGGTGAATAGAAATAAAATGTAAGGAGGTAGGACACGATGGTATTTCCGTCCAATTATGCAGTCCGAGTGGGGAAGTACCTCCGCCCTACAGAATACCACGGCCATAATAACCTTGTGTTGTGTTCCCGACGGTGAGTAGGGTAGCCAGAGCTGACTGGAGAGCTTTTGTGCTGTCAGTGGGAGGACCAAAAGCTTATTCAGCTTTGTCTTTTACACTGAGGGCACAGAAACTCTTGTTACAGGGTTGGCAGCGCGAGTGTGACTCCCTTGGTATTGCACACGTCCATAGGCCACGGTAACCATTTTCCATCAGGTGGGCCGTGTGCTTGTCTGCCAACCAAGTTGTATAAAAAAAAATGGTCGTTATATTTTTCCAAATAATTTATTTTATGGAAGTTCAAGTATCTACGCAGGTTTTTGATAATTGTGTGCATTATTACATTGGACTAGTCAATAGTTTCACTTGAAAGTAAATAACTTACGGAATTTATTTGACCATCTTATTTCTATTCACCCTGTTTTACCCGGTAATCGAATATTGATCGCGAAATTCACAAGATATATAAACATAACATAAACTCGCCTATATCCCCGAAGGGGTAGGCAGAAGTGCTAGCACCCACATTTCGCCATTTTATGTTTAGGTCCCAATGTAATAGGTGGCGAGCCTATTGCCATTAACCGGGGACTTATAAACCTGAGATAAATACACACATAACTTCAAAAAGCATCGAAAAGTCATTGGTGTGTGCTATGGTAAAACCTGGGATCGAACCCGAGACCTCGTCTCAGAAGTCCATTACCTATACCACTAGACTACCGAGGGACAACATATATATATTTTTTTATTTTATAGGTAGAGAAGGAGACACGTGTTTAGCAGACTCAGGGTTTGTGGAATCCCATCCAATCGTGTACTGGAACTTAGTGTGGTTCCTAGAACGTGCCAACATTGAGAATCACCTCCCAGATTTATTATGTCCGGACTTCCAGGCCAAATACCTCAGCACAGATATGTTACAAGACGCTGAGAGATCGAGTAAGTAAAACTAATATATTCTTAAAATATAAACGAAATTAACTTTGTCTGTCACGCTTCCATGCCTAAATCATTTAATTGATTTTGATAAAATTTGGTACAGGGGTCGTTCAAGTTTTACGTAAGCAAGATTTATTACAATTATATAATCACCCATCCCCTCCCCCTTGTCAGCAAAATTAGGCAAAGCTCTTACCCCATACTTATGTAAACATTGGCACCTATATGCATATTTTTAGGGTAATGTAAGCTATATTATATGTGAAAAAATAACTAACTGCTTACGTAATCATTATCTAGACCCCCACCCCCATGTAATAAAAAATAAGCAATTCAAATTCCCCCCCTCCCCTCCTCCCTTTATTGCTTACGTAGTACTTGAACGGCCCCACAGAGAATAGAGCTTGAAAAAGACATAGACATAGGCGGAGCTGCGGCTAACAGTTAATATCTTTGTAGATTTCAGATTTATAATTAAGAGATATATTGGTTAAATTTTGAAACTTCTTTCAGTTTATTCAAGATATTTAAGTCATTCTCCTGTTCGAATTTACTTCGAAATGGCCGCTGGGAATTAATCAAGACATTAAACACAATAGTAACGTCCTACTTATCACAAATCGTAGAAATTACCTATATAATGTAGTATTTGATACAGTCTTTAGTCCGTATACCGTATTAACTTGTAATAGAAGCCATTCTAGTAAATAATAATAATATTACACATATTGATAACTCACTTGTACTTTTCCACATTACTTTATTGCTTATTACACCTGACCGGTTTCGCCTTACGGCATCCTCAAAGGTTTATAATGACATTTAAGAGCATTCCTATTAGAAACATTGCGACACTCAAACATATTACACATGTGGGTAGTTGTAAAATTATGTATACCAGTATAAATTTTTTCCCCAAAATATAGGGAAATAATATATATGTGGTCCTAAATAAACCGGTCAGGTGTAATAAGCAATAAAGTAATGTGGAAAAGTACAAGTGAGTTATCAATATGTGTAACAACAAATTCCACCAAGTGCCATCAATCTACAGTATAAATAGTCTAATAATAATATGTTATCTATTAATATTACGTCTTTACCTATGAAATTGCCGAAATTTTCTTACACATTCATGAGTTCGTTACTCCTGTAATTTAATAGCTATTTCCATTATTAATATTATGTATGAACGTTGATTTCAAGATTTTACAACTCTGTATTAAATTTTGTTTTTATTGGCCGCTTGATAAATTAAATTCGATATTCAAAAACAGTACCTACTTACCTCCTAAATGCTATCCATTTTGATGATAAATTTCGTATTACTTTTTTACAGCAGTCATTTTTCAAAAATGTAATAAAAGTGTTTGTTAGTTTAATGTTGTCTCATTCATACACAAAAAATCATAAAATTTAGATTTGTCATTCCTAAAAAAATGCAGAAGTGTTAGTATTGAAATTGGGTTTCCTCCAATTTCTTCAAAAAAAACGGCGATTTCGTATGTAACGACCTGTTTATCTATATATTAATTGTTATCTAGTACGTATTTTAGAGCGTTCCCTCTATGTATTGTAACGATACAATATATCAATGTTTTCGTATTACAAGACGAATTGAATCGTATTTTTCATCGCGGTACGTGCAGTGAAACGCAGACTAGAGTTATTAGAGTGAGAGTAAGACTGGGCAATCCTAGTATGTATTTTTTAAGTCGTAGGATGAAGTGCCCTGTTCTGGCCCCGTTCTAGATTTAAATGTTATGTGCTCTGTTCTTATAGGGTTGGCAGCGCGAGTGTGACTACCATGGTTTTGCACACGTTCATTGGTCACGGTTAGGTTTGCTTGTCTGCCTCCTAAGTGGTAGTATCTTGCTATGGTTTACCGCACCGAGACAGGGGGACTCTTGGTCTTTCTGCCCCCCGCCATGAAGGGATGCCCACCTGATGGGAAGTGGTTACTGTGGCCTATGGACGTATGCGACACTAAGGGCGTTACACTCGTGCTGCCGTCCCTGAAGATACCTAATGCCTTTCTTGAATAACCCCATATTGTATTCGCTTGGGAAAACCACAGCAGTGAGCTCATGTCAAACAATTCATTGTATTGTAAACAGACCATTGTATAGGCGGTAGAACACACAAAGCGAGGCAAAGTCCCTCCTAAGGCTTTTTATGCTTACATTATGACACAGGTTATGTTACTAACTTGATGTACTTTGTACAACAGGTGGATGTCTAGTGATATGTGCGTGGGAGTGGTCGAACAACGAACCAGGCGAAGCGGGCGTGACGCTGCAGCAGGCGTGGCGCCAGCGGCGGCGGCAGCAGCGCTCGCGGGCGCTGCAGGCCTTGCTGCTCACCGAGGACGACTCCTATACAGCTCGCACGTACGTACATAACATACATACCCTAACGTGATATATTTATGGCCCAAAGAACCCCTAACTCCCCACCTTTTTTTCTCTTTTAAATAAGAATATTAGCAATCGCAATTACCAATAGCTGCAAACCGTACTACAAAAAATATAGTATTTTAACTTTGCCATGCATGTACATTTTTGAGGTTGCGGTGTTTGTCAAGACTAATCCCGATTTATTTCCACGACTCCAGGATTCCGTTGCGCGAAATAGACGTGATAACACTCGACTTCGGCTCCACAAAGCACAAACTGCACTTATGCGCAGAAGTATCTTTTGCATGGCGCCAATTATATTTAATAAGCTGCCTAAGAACTGTAAGGAACTTACCACTAGTTCATTCAAAAAAGAAATTAAAGGCCTACTCCTGCAAAAGGCATATTATAGCATAACAGACTTCCTGGCAGATAGTATTCACTAACTAGCATTAAATAGTAAATACTGCTATTATATAAATTATAGTAAAATACTTATTAGGTAGGCCTAATATTCTGACATTGTTGACTGTATTTTGACAACTAACTTAATATATACTTGCCATTGTTTGTTGCATTGTAGTACATTTTCTATTGTATTTTAATCTATTTGACATGATTATTGATAAGATATTGACATTTTTACTGTATTTCTGATTTGACATTACATTACATAATGATTTGAACTGTTAGTGAAAATTGAAAGCAATTAATGCGCATCTTATGACTAAGCGTCTCCTCACGCATATATTTGTACGCCGCTATATGGGGTAAAACATGACTGGACTATATATTATATACTATTACTGACCTATTGCATGCTTTTGTATGTACACACATGTTTTGAACAAATAAAACGATTCTATTCTAAAAAAAAAAAAGAAATCGCAATTTTTAACAGGGTCGGCAGCGCGAGTTTGACTTCTCTGGTGTTACACACGTCCATAGGCCACGGTAACCACTTTCCATCAGGTGGGCCGTGCGCTTGTCTGCCACCTAAGTGGTATAAAAAAAAACTAACATTCCCTATTATTGACCCCTCCAACTAAGCTAAATTGCTTATACTAGGAGTGGATTCACGTCGGTAGTGTAATGGCCAGGATTCTAACTCTGGACCTCTCGATCGTAAGGCCGACTCTTTAACCACTAAGCTACCGACGCTTCAGTCAAAGTCGTTACTTCTGTTGATTGATGGACTAGACTCTGGCGCTTGCTTTCTTTTCGAAGTTTGAACGAGTTTGTTTCGAGTCAGACGGCAGTTGCTTTCATAATTAGGGTCGGCGTCGTGAGTATGACGCCCCTGGTGTTGCACACGTCCATAGGTTATGGTAACCACTTTACGTCAGGTGGGCCGTGTATGTATACCACCTAAGTGGTATAAATAATAAAAGGAGGAGCAAGCAGATGTCGGGTTTCTGAGGTGAAAGTTTCGGATGCAACCGAGAACAACCCTAGGATGATCATTAATTAATTGGTTGAGTTTTTTTCCGGTTCTCATAGTTATTTAATTGAACCCACCAACATGAGAAGCCGGTGGGTTATGATACAATCCTTATGAAAACTAAATAATGCTGCTGATATTAAAAAGTTAATATTTCATATATAAACTTTTCTCTGATATATAGCATGGGTATACTTACCCATAATACACACACGCATATAATCACGCCTTCGCCCCCGGAGGGCCATGCAGAGGTGAATTAACACCCACATTTCACCAATAATTGCATTCGGTCCCACGTAATAGAGGGTGAGCCTATTGCCGTATTCCGGGCACTATTGTTGACTCGAGCCATGCATCTGAGGCTGAGTCTGGGCTGTATATATCTGTCTGATGTTAAACAGCCCTATTCCTCAATCACCTTGTACGACACCGCATGGGAAGAAATGGGGTGGCCCTAATTCTACACTGCCGGAAACCACGCGGCTTTACTGCCTGTATACCTATAATATTATTTATATTTAAAAATTATGTGTACACAATGTTTGAATGATGTATTTTTCTTACAGTATCGCAATGGCAGTTCTCAACGGCTTGCTGAGCAACGACCTGACGGATGCCCTGCGCAAACTCGCCACGTGGCGAGAGAATACATCGAATAACAAACGATACCATTCCTTCTATAGGTAATAGAAATTTAGATTTTATGCTATTGTTGAATATAACACGATCAGAAGATAAGTAACAGAAACAGCATAGCCCTTCATTTGACAGACCTAGCTTATTCCAACTCACCCATTTCCAAAATAGTTGTAGACATTTTAGTTTAATAATTTTCGTGATTGGATATTTAATATTTTTATTCTTGTACCACATGTACCATGTACAATTGTTTTCACATATAATAGGTCGTTGACATTGCCATTTTTTTGAAGAAATTATAGCAAATCCAATTTTCAGTACTAACATTTTTGCATTATTTTTAGGAATGACAAATCCAAATTGTATGATTTTTTTTGTGTATGAATGAGACAACATTAAGCTAACAAACACTTTTATTAAATTTTTGAAAAGTGACAACTGTAAAATAGTAATACGAAATTTATCATCAAAATGCAGCATATAGGAAGTACTTTTTTTTGAAGATCGAATTTAATTTATCAAGCGGCCAATAAAAACAAAATTTAATACAGAGTTGTATAATCTTGAAATCAACTTTCAAACAAAATATAAATAATGGAAATAGCTATTAAATTACAGGAATAACGAACTCTTGAATCTGTTAGAAAATTTAGGCAATTTCATAGGTAAAGACCTAATATTTAATACTGACGAGTTATCAAAGTTGTTTACAATAACGACAATTTTTATTGTTATTCCCACAGAGATATATTGTTCCTCGCAATGGCAGCTCTAGGCGAAAACAACATCGACTTGACAGCCCTACAGCGGGAATACACTAAAGCGCTGGAGCAATTGGGAGGCGAGGCGAGGCCTCAGGACCTCCCGCCCTCTCCTACCGCAGTATGCTGCCGACACTACTTCAAACGACTCCGGCTTGTCGTCGACGAATAAAGTATTAACATGTATTATACATAATGCAGGGTTGCACTAGAAACTAGCACCTTTTAATCGATCCTTTTATAGCTTCAAACGCTTTATTTTCGACGGGGCCTACATAAAGTGTGAATAATCTTTACAATACAAGTATTTATACTTAAAACAGAAGGAACGGAATATATCTTAGTGAGTTTTTAAGTATCGTGTAGTATTTTGAATCAATAATTCAAAAGCGTGTACAAATACACAAGCCTGTGTAGTCATTCGGAATTGCTTAATTTGTATTATTAATAATATACCTTCAGATTGATAATTCTGAGTTAACGTGCAGGATTATTTTGAAACGTCCGTTTGTGATGCCACACGATTTTATTTAAAATAATTATGATATACCCATTTGGCTTTATTTTTGAGATTGATAAACTTAAAACATGTTAAAGCTCCATTCCATCTGAAAGAACACTTTTCTGACAACAAAAAAATATACTCGAGACATGCATGTAAAGGCTAAATTTATATCAATAAATTCAATTCTTACACACTAAAGACTTCCTCAAATATATTATTTACACTTTATATTATGTTATAATCTCTAATCTATGGTAAAGAGGCAAATATATTGTCGTATGTCTCGACTCAAAATTCCGACTCGTATTGATTTTGGCAACCTTTTATCTAAACATGAACATATTTATTGCTAGATTTAGCGGTTATAATAACCTTTAAAAGTTTAATTATGAAGAAACCCAAACAGAAAATTATTGTTAGTAGAGTTGCTTTTTTAAATAATTTTGAACTTATTTTATTTTATATACAACAGTAGAGAACCGTCCATTTTGTTTAAAGGAAGGTAGTTTACTTTAGCTTGTGACTACGTCATCTGGAACTAGAACTTATCGCCCGTCCAATCGGGATCAGGGCATACTATTTCACATTAGTATTATATAGAATCGTATCTCGTAACACGAAGAGGTGATCTGTGGCCTAAGTTTCATGAGAATGCCCCAATATATGTATGTAACATTTCGCTAAGCAATCGATGTAATAAGTTCACATTTCAGCATATCCATTAGTTTAGTATTGTGGGTGCTACCGACACGGGGACGGCGACTGTAGAAACTTGTATGTACATAGAGATGTTGTATAGTGTAGCTGTAAGGGACACGAAGGGCAATATATCATTGCGCTAGTTATGTGATGCCAGTGTAATGCAGTTGAATTCGTAAACGAATTGTGTGAAGTGTGTGTGTTATAGTCACATTATTTATGTCGTAGTGCAAATTTGAATCACCACATTTTAATTGCTGAAAACAATCTTAAACAGAAATTATTATGTAAGTATTTAAACTATCATGGTCACTCACATCAGTATCAAAATAAACGGGATATTTACCATGTTTCATTGTTTTGAGTATCCGATATTTCGGCGCTGTTGCAAGCACCATGATCACGGACGAACTGGAGTGCTGGCGGTGAACATGGTAAATATCCCGTTTATTTTGATACTGATTATTATGTAAATTCATATAAAACAATAAAACAACATACAAAACAATGAATAGCAAAAACAAAACATAAAAATAGAATATACCCACGGATGATAAATAATGTGACTGCCAAAACTCAAAAGTATTCATAAACGTGTCAATATAGTTAGTTAATATGATGAAATCATATTCAAACATTTATTGTACTACCTTATTTTTGTTACAACTTCCAAGTCTTGACTGCCGTAGTCCAGAGAAGCAATATTATGCTTTGAATAGCAACAGATGTTAGTAGTCATACTACCAGGTGTAGAAAAGTGTTGTACTGCTTCTTCTAATGTTTAAGACTCTATTATTATGCTATAAAATTAAATAGCATTTTTTAGAGTGACAGTAGCAAAATCGAGATCCTTTCCTCGAATCTGAGCTGCTTATAGTGAAGTCACACTTGCTTGGTACCAGCAGATTGTGTAAGATTCCAATACTGTATGATCTGGAGCACAGCTTTGTTGCTACATCTGAGTCTGACTACCAGCATATTATATTCCATATATCTTCTATAATGGTACCAACATAAAGTCATATATGTAGTCAAATGATAACAAAATTTGGGAACTATGAGTGTACATAAAACACATTTTCGACTTAAGTTTTTATTAACTTCAAATCAATACTCAGGATACTAACAAAAGTTGGCCTTCTATAGCAGTATAAATGGTATACAACTTTATTTATTGAAACTAACTCTTAGATACGAAAGTAAAACTCTTTTCGAACAAATTAAGAGCTGTTATTTATTATTTGATTGTTTATATTTATTATAACGGCTTAGGATGATCAGTATCCAATACTATTGATACGATACATAAGTGAATTACATACTTTATTGAATGTAAATTTAAAAGTATAATAAAGTGATTCTATACAAGCCATATTATTAGTTCCATATATAAATCGTACAATGAAGCCACAAGGTTTGTTTAAAGTTGTTAATTATTTACTTAATTTTATGTGAAATCAAAATTTCACTCTAACAAATAAACTACTGTCGAAAAAGACATGCTATTAATCCACTGGATTTCAGTTACTGAATATAGATTTATTTTATTTTGACAAGTGTAATGAAATGCATATAATTTTTATAAAAAAATATATAAGGCTTCAATACAAACTGTTTTATTTATTTCTTACCTAATTAGACATTCCTAAAACTCTATATAAAAACTTGCCATCATGATCATAAAAACAGTCATTTACTTTGTATGTAGCTCCTTTCTTGTAAGCTTTCTTTGGAATTCTGATCCGTTCAGGATAATCCATTATTTTGTTTGGCTCCTCCTTCTCTTTAAATTCTACTAAGCTATTTTTTGCAAGGTTTTCATTAAATAATTCTATTTCTTTTGTTATATCATCTGATGTCCCGACACCAACATCAGCTTTTATTGTGTCAATTATTATTTTGTCAGTTAAATCTACATTACTACCTTTTTCTAAACGTTTGTTTATTTTAGAAGTTAGTTCATCTAAAGTCATCATCTTACTATCTTTTTTGCCTTTCAACTTTTTTGATTCCAATTCAGTCTCAGTGTTATTCTTTGGTAAAGCGAGTCTCTGATCATCATTTGAAGACTCTTTGGTACTTTCGCTAGCTGCACACCGACGTACAATACTTTCAAACTCCCCGATATTCTCTTCTTGTACGAGTTCCATTTTAATAGAATCTTTATTTAATGGTGGAATGGTTCTATGTGAGAATTTAAGAAAATGTTTTCTCAAGTCTTCTGATATGTTTAGGGAACCATCTTTAAGTTCTCTCCAGTTTCTCATAACTGACGCGTCGTGACGTGCGATGCGCTGCTCTGTTGCTGGTTTCCATGGATATTTGAGAAGTCTCTATAAAAAAAACATTTAGGTAGTATGTTTTGGTTATAAAAGGTAACTTAAAAGAACAGAAAAACAAATGTGTATGTAAACATAAAATTAATTACCTTCACCACAGAGACAGTCACTGGAAAGCTCTCGGCTAACTTTTCAGGTGTCCACTCATCAGGGTCTACGGAAGCCAAGTGTCTTATTTGTTCCTTTTCACTCCAAGTCAACAGGTTAGGCATGTTCTCTTTAAAGTACTTCTCTTTCACAATGCGGTGGCGCATTTCATATTTACCCATTAGTGTTTCGTTCATGTGTTCATTGTATGCTTCGCCAACCTATTAAAATAATATAAAAGTCAAACCTAAATAATTCAAGGATCAAAAACATCTTTAAAAGTAACAGAAATTACTTACATTGTAGAAGTCACTTGCCGATTGGTCTATTACAGTTTCAGGATCTTCATCTCTTATACGCAAACCTTCAGATTCAAAGGACTTGAGTCGATTATCTAAACCAGGATTAGGTCCTCTGCTTTCTAACCTTGAATGTCGCAACGTGCGAATTATAACTTTATCGCTAATGCGGTAAATCTGCCTTAAATGTAAGGCAAACATAATGAAATCCACTCGGTAGCTTGTAAAAGTTTATCTTATTGAAGAAAAATTGATAGAAAAACTATTGTTTTTCATCACACAAGTATCGAATCGTAGAAAGACAGAATCGTTTGACACTTTTGACAGTAGACGTTGACATTTGACATTGTTGACTAATGACATGACACACTTGACACTTGAATAACGGTGTGGCTGATAAATAAAACACTTGAATTAAATGCTCCAAGTCCTCCTTTTTTTATTTTTTTTTACTATTGTAAGTCCTCGGTTACGAAATGTAATGGGGAAAAAACAATACCCTCGCTTCCACCCACAGTAGAGCCTCCCAGCAAAGGAGCGTGTACCCTGCAGGCTACAATCAAACGGTCTTGTTTCTATATTTCACATTGTAGTTATATTAACTACAATGTGAGACTTCAGGAAAGCGGGTCATAATACAGACACCAACAAGGTTAGAATGGTGACCCTCAGCTTTACGGCCTCATCAGATATTTGCCTCCACCCCAGGACCTGCTTAAAGAAGTTAGATAGGTGAAGAAAGTTGCGTGGTATTTCTGGCGGCACTCTCAATACGTCGTGGTAAGGGGCACACAGTGTGAGGTTGTTTTTTTATGATCGCGTGGTTTCCTCGTTTCCACCAGGAACGTCAGAGTGAAGACTAGGAAATCGGAAAGTGGGAAGCGATCCAGTCAGTTGACATCTTGATAAAGTTTAGTAGTCAGGATAGACTAGAGCACATTGTAAGAGGCCTATGTTCTGCATACGATAGGCTAACAAACTAAATGTAATACGTTGTACCATCTGAAGGTGAAATACAACCTTCGTTGCGTATTAAGTATTTCAATTATAAATGCAACATGCACAAGTTATTAACTGTTAAATTGGTGGGGTGAACGTGGATGTATGCAACGTTTCTTCTTGTTAATTCAAGGCCAGCACCAATCCATACTACTTACTATACTTAGGTAGGTATATTGTGATGATTTTTACACTGCAGTACGACCAAAAATTGCAAACATCAACTTTAAAAAAAACATTGGAGAGCTAAGTTCTAAAAACTTGACTACTAAGTAGGTACAGTTGACAAAGTATAGATATGGTTCCACATTTAGGTATATACCTACAGTTTTACATGAAACAGTGCAATCGTATCTCCTTTTCATTTCTAGACTGCAGTTCAAGGAAACTTATGGTTTGTATTTTTATGGCTGTACATAGTAGGTACGAGTATAGGTAGGTACATCAAGACATGTATCTTGGACCTAAATTGCGAGACAAATGTGGTCCATCACGCTTGGGTTGTTTTGTAATAGGTAATCTATGCTTGGTGAATTTTAGCTCGTCCTCCGTAGAAGCATAGTAGTAGCACCACGTGCAATCCTGAAAAGACACCCAAAAAACGTGTACTCGCATAGAGAGCACATTTTAGTTTCAAGTTATATGTCCCAAGCAATACGTAAATTAGGTACCCTTAGAGTTGGAAGTTCAAAGAGCATTTGCTCCCTGCAAAGTCAATATCCTAGCCGGCCTCTAAAGTTCAGAAGTCGTGACTCAATTGGGAAACCATCATTATGATGTTGATAAGATGGCAGTTTACCCCGAACAGGTACATATCAAAATTAATCAAATGGAAAGAAGCAGTAGGAGCGTTGGTTCGCTGACTTCAATGTGTAGGCATTGGATGCAGTCGGGATTGATGCTCGGATGAAGAACACTATCAAAGCATCGCTTAACCTCATTTTTAAATTATAAAATTCAAATCTCCTACGTGAATTTAATACGTATCTATTTATGTAGGTAGGTAAACCTCATCGTCCCATAGGTAAATTTCATAAACATGCAGTTTACTGCAATCTAGAACAGTTTGCATAATATTAATTCACATACAATGCTTTTTGTTCAGAAGCCGGTTACCGTTATATTATCGTGGTTGAGAACAACTTTTTCATTACATTGAATAGTTACCTTTTGCTTTTACACATGCGTGCAAGATTATAATCGAGAACAACAACATTTGATAACTGTAGATATAGGTACTTAGGTACGTACCTATTTTTACAAATATGCATCTACTTATCTAATTTCATTATGCGAAAGATTGGGAAGATGTTTGTATGTTTGTTACTTAAGTAATTACGCTTATAAACGGCTGCAATTGGGTACAGCGATAGATGATTGTCCGGAATAAGGTCTTATATTACCTAAGTAGAATAGGGAACCTATGGTAGCGGAATGGATCTGAATTCCATGCGGACGTTGCAGATGTCTGTACAAACATTTATAATTTGTATTGAAACTTCTTACTGGAGAAAAAGGTAAAAAAGAGATTGCGATGCATTAGCTAGTTATATAGGGCCGTATCTTATTGTTTATGGCAGCACGTGTTGTTGCACACGTCTATGGGCCACAGTAACCACTGTCCATCAGGTGGACAGTGTGCTTGTCTGTCACATAAGTGGTATAAAAAGTAAAAGCTAACCTTATCTACCAATCTGTATATCTGCGGAATTACAGACGAATTGCGCTTCTATCTAGCACAATTTTTCTCCCGTGGTTGGGTAGGTATTAGACGGTAATCCGAGAATTCTTACCGTCTAAACCAAAACATGGAAAAGAGGAATACGAGAGCGGACCCGGACTCGGAGAAGTAGAATATTATGGCGACCTTTAACTTATCTTTTCAGGACGAAAATATATTTTACTAGCGTCCTGTCTCTGACTCCCAATAGATTCCCATGAGATAGTTTTATATTATTACCCTGTTAGGGGTGAAAATTTCAATAATCCTTTCTTGTATACTTACAAAATAATAAGCATGGGTAGGTATTTAACCCAAACATTCAAATTTATGCCTAGCCAGTTTCAGCAGCGGTTTAAGCTCTACTTAATTATCCATATTTTTTAAAATTAAGACAGAAAGCAGAAGATTTATGTAAATAGGTACCATTATTTTGAGTAGGTAATATATTTTGTCTACAATATACCGAATATACGAGACACTGCATTGCAATATTTAATTACTTTTAGACACAGTCTCATTCACAAATAACACAGTCTGGCACTTAGGTACATGTTTCAAAATACTGTTTTCAAAATGTAGACAAATATGAATATGATCTTCCAAACTGAAGCATTTTTTTCAAGGTCTTAGAAGGTCTTGAAATTGTTTGGAAATACATTATTTTAAATAAGCTTTCAAAATCTTAGCGCCGCTGGTACTTTTGATAACATCCACGACACTAAAACTTGAGACTCGTGAACTCGTCAGTTGGGCGCGACAGTCCGACGGATTTACGCGTTGGCAGCAGGTACTGTTACACACTGTGATACTTTCAATTCGACAAATATTTTTCGACTGACGACAAAAAAACTGGAAATATTGAACTAATATTTTGTGTTATTTTTTGCTGTTTGGTGACTTTGTGAATGTAAGTATATTTTATTTTATTTGAATGGTTAATATAATTTATAAAAAAGCGAGCTAGATGACCAAAATATGAAACACTAAATAAAAAAAAATTGGTCGATTTAGAGTTATTTATTGTAGTTAAATAGAGATATATAAATAAAACCAAAATATAAAATATTCGTTTGATAAATAAAAGAAAAATAGTTTTTTTTTCTACAGCGAATAAATACCAACTTTCGATAGGTTACAGCTTTTAATAAATAATGCTTCTAAGAAGAACCCATACAAAACCCCTAATACAAATAAAATAAATGATTTGTATTTAATTGATCAAACTTAATCGATCACTGATGAACAGGCTTGATTAATCTTCAAAATTTATTTTAAAATCGTCGAATTCAATTAATTTGAATTTGCGTAGTTTATATTTAAAAGTTCTAGAATTTAACCCATGACCACCGATTACTTAATAGTTATTAGATGGTTAATTTTTGTGCAGTATGTAATTAAAGATTGACCTTCATAATCTTCGTTGATGGACTTTCTGATCAAATAGGTACCTACTCGTTTATATTATTATATCAAGTGTAGTATAATATTTAGGTAGGTAGATACGTATACTAAGAGTATTTAGGTACATTTCAATTAATTTTTATTATGACATCCCTGGTGTTGCACAAGTCCATATGCCACAGTAACCACTTGCCATCATGTGGGCCGTGTACTGCCACCTAAGTGGTATAAAAAAAGAAGTGAAATTCTTACATAATTACTTTATTAATTTATCTCTGAAGGGGTAACCGAGGTGTAATAGTCTACTTACTTATGCTCAATTACAGTTTTCGCCAGTTTCTGTTCAGTTTAACATAATACGGAACTTAGGGAGGGAATTATTACCGATTCCCGATAACGGGGTAATTTCAGACTAGACTACAAGTAGCGTACCTATTTAAAAAAAAATACACAATTACACCAATTTTTCCGTTTGTCTCTCACGCGATACCAAAACCTCATGTTCTTAACGCTCAGTTTTCCCAAAGGCCTCTAGGCACAGAATAGATAATAGTACTAGTATAATAGATAATAGGACCTAAGTAACCATCAAAAATACAATAAGTATAATGTATGTCTCATCATTTAGATGAGACAATATAATAATGACTTTTTAATTTTTCATACGAACGAATCGAAATATTTAAGTAATATTCGATTGGTAATGTTACTTCTTTGAGAATCATTCTACCTGATTAAGTACCTCTCTTTCTTTGGAAATCCTATTTCATTCTGCCATCATCATCCCAGGGCTAATCCCATTTATTCACTCAGTGACTGCTGTGCGACCCCTCCTCCCGGTTCCCCCCAGGTACGAGGAAAGCCTGCGCCAGAGCCTCCACCGTCAACCGAAAGTGTTACTGCAAGCCGAACAGGTTGATTGGGTTGATCCATAAGATGTTTTAGGACCCCATACCCGATAAGTCCATTTCACTAAAATGTATAATTTTTAAGTACCTAGGTACCTTTTCCTTTCATGAAGGTTGTTGAGAAAGTACACGTTATTAATGTCAAAAAAGTCACTTCGTTACAAGGCCAAGATAAACAGGTTTTTGTATAGATTATTTCATTAATTGTCATTGAGCATTTGTGGGAGTCATTTTGTGAGCAAAAACACTATAGCGTCAAGTCAAAGTCCACAAGTTATCTAACCTATTCTTAGTAGGTATTAAATTAGTAATAATAATAATAGGCGTGATTATATGTACATATATTATTATACATAGAAACACCCAGACCAATGCAAATATACATATTCATACATACAAATATTTGCACTGAGCGGGAATCGAACTTGCGCCTCCTGCGTAACAGTCGAACGTTCTACCCTACGCAGCGTAAATATATAGGACGTCTGTGCAGTATCGGTAGAGAGTTCGACTGCCAAGTCGGAGGTCGTGGGTTCGATTCCCGCTCATTGCATATACCTATTTGTGTGCATATGGTATAATATGTATGTATTTGGCATATATATAGCTATCTATTACTTTGAGTTTAGATAACGTCGTGTAGAATGTTCTACAGTCTATTGTATTTATTTATCTAAATTTTTATACAAAATCTACTAAACTAAACAAAGAGAAACTGTTGATTCACGGACGAGCCTGCCTCTGGCATAGGATATCCTCACTCAGTCACTCAATGGTCATTGAACCTTTTTTTAAATAGTTTAGATATATAGATATTTAAAATTTACATGTCTGGGGTGCTAAGTTTTAGCTTGATAGCATTAAGATAAAATACCTACTTAATTAAATACGTAACTTAATAAGTGAATAAAAATAATAGATGCAAAGTAACAAAACATTATAATAATTTCCTATTTATTCGCCGAATAATTTATAATACAGTTGAATTAATAAAATAAAGATAACTTTGAAGATAACTATTAAACAAAAATGGTATAATGTAATAAAATTATTTAATTATACATAAGTACCTACATAAACTAAGGCGATAAGTATGTAGGTAATTATTGCCAAACAAAAGGAAACCACCAAGGCGACTTTTCACGAACACAATGTTCTAGTTAGACCCAACAGCCTACAAATAAACTTAGGACATTTATTAGTATCAAAATAAACGGGATATTTCAATCAATCAATCAGCCTTTTATCCTGAACTTTTTTTTTTTTTTTTTTTTTTTATTTTTTTTTTTATTTTATTAGTGTCTTCTCACAGAATGTCTCTCAGTTCAGTGTGCCTCTTGGCATAGGCCTCCTCTAACATTTTCCATTGCTTTCTATCTTTTGCAACTCTTCTCCAGTTGGGTCCAGCTGTTAGTTTTATTTCGTCTTCCCATCTTTTTGCTTGTCTTCCTCTCTTTCTTTTTCCATCTCTAGGATACCATTCGGTTAATATCTTACTCCATTTTTCCTGGGGACATCTCATTAAATGGCCTGTCCACCTCCATTTTAGTTGATCTATCTTATCTAGCACGTCTGTTACTTTTGTTTTTGATCTTATGAAGGTGTGTCTTTTTCTATCTTGCTTTTTTACGCCAAGCATGCTCCTCTCCATGGCTCTTTGGCAGTGTACTATACTGTCTCTTTGGAGTTTAGTGAGTGACCAGGTTTCACATCCGTATATGAGGCAAGGTAGGATACAGGTATCGAAGACCTTCCGTTTGATTCCTATGCTGATGTCTATGGATTTCATTACTTCTTTCAAGGACCAGTATTTTTTCCAGCTGTTGGCTATTCTTCTATTTATTTCTTTGGTTGATTGGTCTGCATGTGAGATGATTTGTCCTAAGTAGGTATACTCTTCTACGTATTCGAGAGGGTGGTTATTTATTTTAATCTCTTGATGTATACTATTTGTTAGTAATTTTGTCTTGGTCAGGTTCATGTATAGTCCGATGCTTTCACTTTGTTTCCTTAGTTCTTCAATCATTTTCTCTAGATTATATGGATCTCTTTCGAATAGGACGATGTCGTCCGCAAACCTCAGATGATTGAGTTTTCTTCCATCTATGCTTAGGCCGTATTGATCCCAGTCTAGTTTACGGAATATATTTTCTAATACCGCGGAGAACAGCTTGGGAGACAGTGGATCTCCCTGTCTGACCCCTCTTCCTATTCTGAACTCGTCACCCAAAGTTTCCAATTGAATTCTTCCTTTGCTATGGTAGTATATGCTTCGTATGATTCTGATGTAGGTGGAGGGGATACCCTGTTTCTCTAGGCTCTCCCAGATGGCTTTGTGACTGATACTGTCGAAAGCCTTGGTGTAGTCTATAAAGACCATGTACAGAGATTTATTATACTCTTTGTGTTTTTCTATAATTTGTTTCACTGTATGTAGATGGTCTATTGTGGAGAAACTTTTCCTGAAGCCAGCCTGCTCCATGGGTTGGTTTTCGTCTAATATTGTGGTTATTCTCCCAAGGATGATTTTCGTAAATACTTTGTATATATTGGACATCAAACTAATTGGTCTATAGTTGTCTATGTCTTCTTTTGGGCCCTTCTTGTGTATTAGTATTATATGTGATGTTTCCCATTGTTGTGGAATGTATTTGGATATTATAATGTCGTTAAAGATTTTAGTTAATATCGGGATAAGTTCTTCCAAGGTTCCTTTCAATAGCTCATTTGTGATCTTGTCAGGGCCTGGCGATTTGTCTAGCTTCTGGCTAAGTATTGCATGTCTCACTTCACTAGGTAAGATTTCAGGTTCGGAACTCAGGATTGGGGGAGAGGTTTCACACCTGTTCTTGTTTGCGGAGTCTCTGTTAGAGTACAGGTTTTGGTAGAATTGTGTTGCTGTTTTGTTAATATCTTTTCGACTCGTAACGTGCATCTGGTGGTTTTTCAAGTTTGGTATCCAATTGCTTGATTCCCGTAATTCTTTAAGAGCTTTCCTGGTTCCGCCTGTTGCTACAATGTGTTTTACAAGAGTTTGGAGTCGCTTCGATTTTCTATCCTTTCTGATGCCTTCCCTTATTTTTTTACTTAGTTCAGTTATCTTCTGGATATTTTGCTTTTTCATTTTATTATTGAATAGATGTTTTCTCTCATTTATTAATAGCATTGTTGGTTCACTTAAGTTGTACTTTTGTTGGTCGGTTTTTCTAGTATTGAGACAAGTAAGGTTATTATGAAGTTTGTTGTAACTAGATTCGACCTGTTTAATATCTGAGTTTATTATTTCGCTGAGAAGTGTTACCATAGAAGTTGTTTTTGTATTGTTGATTCCTAGTGTAGTTGCAGTGGCAGTATTGACAGCGAGCTTTCTCGTCTTTTTAGGTGGGTTTATATGGAATGAAGCTCTTACCATACGATGATTTGTGTTAAAGTTTAGTCTCGATATTACTGATGTGTCTGTGCAAAATTTTGCGTGACTGCTTGTGATGTAGTCAATTTCGTTTTTATATTTCCCATCGGGAGAAATCCAGGTCCATTTGTTGTTCACATTTTTCTTGAATAAACTGTTCAAAAGTAAAAGATTATGCTCAAGTAAGAAGTCTATTAGTTTTTGGCCATTTTCGCTTCTTTTGCCATGTCCAAACTTGCCCAGCACATATTCATCATTGTTTTGTTTGGCTCCTACTTGGGCATTGAAATCTCCCATTAGTATGAGAATATTTTTTGAATGTTCTGATATAACTTGGCCTAGTTTGTCGTAGAATAGTTGATGTTCAGTTTTGTCGGCTAGTTCAGTCGGCGCATAGACTTGTATGATGGTCCATGTTTTCTTATGACTGGGTATAGTTAGGTGTAGTATTGAAATTCGGTCTGTTACCCCGATGAAGCCTTTTATATACTTTCTGAGGTGTGTTTTGACCATGAATCCAACTCCTTTTTGTCCTCCGGTTTCACCTTTATAGAACAATATGTAACCTGCATATTCTTCTATTGCTTCTCCTGCTCTTCGAATTTCACACATGCCTAGTATATCCCATTTCAGGTCCATCAGTGCTTTTTCCAGTTCTAGCTGAGCTTCTGGTGTTCTCAGGGTTCTAGTATTAAGGGTTGCAATGTATAGTTTTTTTCTTTTTGTTAGAGGGTGATGGTCTATTACTCCCTCGGTGACCAGCCGTGGTGGGAGGATAATTTGATTTTGTTGTATTAGTTGTTTGTTCTGATTTGTATTTGTTGGTTTCCGTTTCCGATCACATTTCTTTAGTTGCTATATTTTTTCCTCTGTTGTTATATTAGAAAGGGAGTTGGATCTCCCCCTCATTCTTTCAAATGCGTTTATTCGGTTGTTTTTGGGTCCTATCACTGTCTGCTGTTTTCGTGGCTGTGAGTCAGCTCGAGGTGATGTTGAAGCTTCTCTTTTTCTCTTATCATTGGAACTTGTGTTTTCTTTGACGACAAGTTTATCAAATTTTAAGTAAGCAAAGTTACCTTTTTTCCTTTCTTCCATAAGCTTAGGTTGTAGTGCTTTCCTTTTTTCTATAGTTTCTTTTGAGTAATCTTCTGTTAAATATATTTTGTTAAGTTTCTTCTTATTTTTCATTATCTCACTCTTTTTCCAGCCACTAGTTAATCCAAGAAGCGTAGGTCTTGGTTTCTCGTTTTTATTTATTTTTCCGATACGATGTATCTTGTTTACGTCGTAGTCTTTTATTGATATACCTGATTCGTCTAGAAACGTTTTTTTCAAGTTTTCGAGTAGCTCCAATGTAGACTTTTCCTTTTCAGGTAATCCGTGAATTATTATATTGTTACTTTTTTTCTCTCTTTCTAGATATTCTACTCTTCTCTCCAAGTTTTCAACTTTAAGTTTCAAATTTTTATTTTCTTCTACGATAGGTTTTAGTTTCTCATCAATTTTTTCCATTATTGTGTTACTCAACTTCACTGTTTGCTTTTCCATTTCGATTTTCATTTTATCGAATAGTAATTGGAATTGCTCTTCCATATTTATTCTGTTCTTACTTCTTACGTGTAAAGGAACGTTACGTATGTTAGTAGTTTTTAACTGACTACACTGAGGATGTTTCGTAAATTAGTAGCTTTTAACTGGCAACATTGACTATCAGTTTTATTGTGTTGGTACCACTGCTGTATTCTATGATGTCTATTGATATAATATTTCTAACCTCAAAGTTTTGTTGATGTTGTTTTTTCAAAATTCTTCATATAATCGATCAATATGTGATGTGATTATTATTTTAAACTTTGTAACTTCACTTTTTACTGACTTGGATGTGCTTCAGTTGTGCGAACTATGGATATGATGTATTTATTATTGATAAACTTCCCGGGGCGTCAACACTATGATATTCACAATACAAGGGCCGGAAACGGATCCGTTATTAAAAATTAAAAGATAAATGTCCTAATATAGGTATTTAAACTATCATGGTCACTCACATCAGTATCAAAATAAACGGGATATTTACCATGTTTCATTGTTTTGAGTTTCTGCAATAGCGCCGAAATATCGTAAACTCAAAACAATGAAACATGGTAAATATCCCGTTTATTTTGATACTGATGTGAGTGACCATGATAGTTTAAATACCTATATTAGGACATTTATCTTTTCCTCACTAGAAAAAATATTGTAATTTTTTTTAACTCGATTTCATCAATAGCTTGCATCCATTGTATTATATCTGCAGCCACCAGCTTCTTAAAAGCCTAATACTTATTCAAAATCCATGAGGAGATGTGCATTATGTTATGTGGGTAGTTATTATGTTCAGCAAAGTATTTACATGATCTCAATATTATTATTACGCCCTTACTGTTGACTGATTGTTCTGATATTTAGTTCACAAGTTCAGACGTTCATACAATTTCAATCAATAAAACAGTGTAGTATTAACATCATATGTAGTAGGTGTTGGTAGGTATTAAGATCATTTTGAGTGCTTTGCTAGTCAAGGACGATCTGATACTGACTGTACAACAGTATTTAACACCTCATTACTACTTCGCTCTTCTCCATTCCTTATCACGATACTTTCGATCTGTTCCACACCTTTCGACATGTTTCTCTATTGTAAACGCATTACGCGGTGAGTCTCTGGTACCCATTTAGGTACTATTATATGCTACTATAAAATTACTCTTATCTCCTCGCATGTTACTATAAAATGACTTTCCTTGAAGCGGCGCATGAAGACATGAAATCCAAGTAGATATATACACATATATATGCATCACTTTACTTGTCTGTGCCTCAACGGAAACGCAGCCTAATGCGGTTGTTTGCACAAGGTTTACAATACCATCAATATAATTATCATAATAATATTAAACAAATATTTGACTACTTAGCGATCTTTGAATTCGTAATTAAATATTTCCTATTTAAAAAATATGATATAGGTATTTCCTGCTTACAATTATGGAAGTACACCGAAAGGGTCAAACATTACGATAAGGTACTTTTTTATGAACCTTATTGTTTTAACTAAATGGGGAAATCCGTTCCATTCAAATACAGAAAACGTGAAAGGGAGCGATTTTATTACTTTGTGATGACTATACTTGAGCATCATGCATCACAACAGTATCAGCAGTTATGTGCACTAGGTGCACTTTAAATAGAGAAACTTACTTTAGAATGGAATTGTAAATATATTTTGAACTTATACCTACCTGCAGATTAAATTTGACTTCCGATAGTAGTGGATGCAACATCACATCTCGGTTGCATCTGTTCTTCAGCAGATACACTGCTCTTCAGGTAAGGTGGATTGGATTTGATGGATGTTTATATTTTTATTTTACTCTTTTATTGTACCTACTCAAATAAGTTGGAACCTACATATGATAATCTATTCTACATTGGAACTTACAACGTAAAAACTTTATCATCACACACTCGCCTTTTAGAACTCATGGAAGCACTGAAAAATATAAAATTCGATATAATTGGCTTATCAGAAATTAGGAGGAGAGGAAACTCTATTCATGAATATGAAAACGTTATCCTTTACTACGTGGGAGAAACCCCAGGCCTTTATGGTGTGGGCTTTCTCGTAAAAAAATACCTCAAAGCACACATCGTGAGTTTTGTTGGCCTGTCAGAACGAGTGGCGATATTGACAATAAATATTAACAATTTCAAAATCAGTTTGATACAAACATATGCCCCAACAGAGGCTGCAAGTGATGAAGATATAGAACGTTTCTACAATACTATAGAAAAAGCTCTGAAAATATCAGAGAACAACACAATAGTCATGGGGGACTTTAATGCCAAGATTGGCCAACCGAAACCAGAAGAAAATATGATTATGAACAAATATGGCTATGGTACAAGAAACGGCAGAGGCGAACGACTAATAGAATTTGCATACGAAAATAAATTGTCAATTATGAATACTTTCTATAAAAAGAAGAACAATCAAAGATGGACATGGCGCTCTCCAAGTGGCTCTACTAAAAATGAAATAGACTTTATTTTAACAAATTTAAAGAACAATGTTCAGAATATACAAACCATCAACCTAAATTACAATACAGACCACAGATTCCTAAGAGCAACATTTTTGATACAGAAACTAAAAATAACAAGAATAAACCACGTTAGCAACCCAAGAAGTTCACTAAAAAATGAAGAGGAAATATCCAGATTTAAACAGTCACTCAGTGAATGCAACGAAGATCTTATGCAATGCCAACAAACCGACTCTGTACAAGAATGCTATGATAAAATAATGAACATTTTAGACACCAACTTGAAGAAAGCTCACATATACAATAGAGACGGAGCGAAAAACAGTGCTATATCTGCCCATACTTCGGAACTAATACAACGCAGAAGAGCCCTACAAAAAACCAAACCAAAAACGCGAGCCATGAAAAATGAATTGAAAGCATTGTATAAACTAGTAAGTAAATACGTTCGAAGAGACTACGCGAATCATCGTAAGAGCACTATTGAAATGCACATTAACTCCACGGGAAGTTTGAAAAAAGCCTACAAGGATCTTCGTTCCCACAAAGTATGGATAGAAGGACTTAACGACGCCCAAAACACAAGGCACGACCGGAAAGGTATACTTAATATAGCAACCAGCTTTTATGAAAATTTGTACAGTGCTCCAGTATGTCAATATGTTAATCAAGAGGAATCAAAATCTGATGATAATGACAAAGAAATAAAACCAGTGGAAGAAACAGAAATTATAATGGGAATTAAAAGGTTAAAAGCAGATAAGAGCCCAGGGCCTGACAGGATAACGAACGAGGCCATAAAAGCGGCAGGTTTCTTCTTGGTAGAACCTTTGACTCATTTATTCAACTTGATATTAAGCTCCTCTACAACACCTACACAGTGGTCAGAATCTGATATAATACTGTTGTTTAAAAAAGGTGATCCACTAAATATTGGCAATTATCGTCCAATAGCCTCCTTCCTTCTATTTACAAGCTATTTGCTTCGATTATAGAGAAAAGAATCAGTCCTACATTAGAAAAAAGCCAACCAGTCGAACAAGCTGGATTCCGAAGGGGTTTTTCCACCATGGACCACATCCACTCTTTAGAACAGATAATAGAGAAATATCAAGAATTTCAACGCCCTCTCTACATAGGTTTCGTAGATTACCAGAAAGCCTTTGATACAATACTACACTCCGCTATATGGAAAGCTTTAAAATCACAAAATGTGCAGGAAAAGTACGTACAAGTCTTAAAATACTTATATGAACACAACACTAGCAGAGTAAAATTGGAGAGCACAGGACCACCCATCCCCATTGAAAGAGGGGTAAGACAAGGTGACCCCCTATCACCTCGACTATTTACAGCAGTACTGGAATCGATTATCGGCAAATTAAATTGGGAAAAAACCGGTATATGTATAGAAGACAAATATATCAGCCACCTGAGGTTTGCCGATGACATTGTCCTTCTTTCAGAAGATAGCACCGAGCTGGAATCAATGTTAGCGACATTACAACAAGCAAGCATAGAGGTAGGACTAGAAATGAACCTGTGCAAAACCAAACTCATGACAAATGCCGCACAAAACTCTGTTAGTCTAAACAACACAACGGTAGAATATGTCGAGAACTAAGTATATCTATTTAGGAAAACATATTTCCCTCCAAAAACAAAACAATGACATAGAGGTCGATAGAAGAATAAAAACGACATGGAAAAAGTTTTGGAGTTTAAAAGAAATTTTAAAAAGTCAGATGCCTATAAAAATTAAAAGAAAGGTGATGGACTCATGTCTTTTACCAACGTTAACCTACGGCTCTCAGACCTGGAAGTTTACCGCAAGGGTTAAAAATAAAATCAGGTCCTGCCAACGAGGTATGGAAAGAAGTATCACAAAAATTAGAAAACATCAAAAAATACGTCACACTATAATCAGACAAAAGACAGGTGTAACTGATGCTCTCACCTACGCTCTAAAATTAAAATGGAGATGGGCAGGACACATAGCGAGAATGAGCGACGATCGCTGGACAATCCGCACTACGTCATGGCCAGGCCCAAAGGGTACCCGTAAAAGAGGAAGACCAATAACCAGGTGGGCGGACGACATCACACAAATAGCAGGCAAAAACTGGCTAACTGAAGCCAAAGATCGAGACCACTGGTGTTCTCTGGAGGAGGCCTTCACCCTCACAACATGAGGGGTTCATGCATTTTTTATTTTTTATATTTTTTATATTTTTTATTTTTGATTAATGTCATTAATTTTTTCAAACTTTTTTCTTTACTTAGTTTATAACGTTTAATCTAATGTACCTAAGGCATGAAATAAAAGGCTTTTTTATTTTATTTTATTTTATTATTTTATTATTGTACCTACACATAAATGTCATTTTGCAGAATAATGAGATGTAATGTACAAAGGGGAGCTTAACTTAAAGTTGAGTTCTCTTCCAGCAAACCCGGGATTGCACAGAGGAATTGCAATATGAGAAACAAAGTCTAGTGTATATGAAAGTGATAGGAACCTATATACCTTTCCACAACTACCCACTTAGTGCTACAGAGATTGATGATGTATTTGTGCAGCTTCCTTCGTGCGGTGTTTGTTCCTTGTGTTAGGGTCGTCAGAAAACATTTTTGGTTAAGTGATTCTACGACGAGGTCATTGGTATTTAACTATCAAGGATACTACTTAACGAACTGAGAATAATTTGTATAATACATCGTAAGTACTTTTAGGATTGATGCTATTAATTTAAACGAGTTATAAATTCACAATGACACTGTCAAGGTCCGTTAGTATAAAGGTGACTTTGTTAGAAGTTTAATTTAACACCTGATTACATCTTTTTATATAAAGATGTATAAAAAGGTGTATATTTGTAAAACCGCGGTAGCCTAGTGGTATGGGTAATGGACTGCTGAGACGAGGTCTCGGGTTCGATCCCAGGTTTTACCATGGCACACACCTATGACTTTTCTATGCTTTTCGAAGTTATGTGTGTATTTATCGCAAGTTTATAAGTGTCCGGTTAATGGCAATAGCTCGCCACCTATATTTAGGACCTAAACGTCAACTGGCGAAATGTGGGTGCTAGCACCTCTGCCTACCCTTTCGGAGATATAGGCATGAGTTTATGAGATGAGAGATGAGATATTTGTATCCTTTATCGATTATACAGTTGCTTAATTTTAAGGTGAGCGAGTAAATCTGATCGAGATCTTCGGGTTCCAAGTCGTTGCACTTACTGTTTGACGGACGAGATTCTGGCACAAGTTTTCCTCTCTGGGTAAATGATAAAATGGCAGCCGCAGCAGTTAAAGTAGATAAAAATAAAAGATGGTGCAAGGGAAGGAGTGAAAGCATTGAATGCAACCGAGATAGGTGTTCGAATTAAACTAAAACCAAATTATCAAAACCTAAAAATTGATATTAAATTTATTGTTATATACAGGGCGTCCCATGGCAATACCACATGGAGGGAAAGAACCTAAATTATTGTAAATGGGAAATTTAACTGAAATAAGACTTTATTTTAATATTAAAAGCCATTTGAACTGCATTCATACATTTTTAATAATTACTTCGTTGAATCGAGTATCGAACCCGGTACACGAGAAAAAAATTGTTTAGTAGTTTTACGTACACCGATCAGAATTCATCATCGTATGGGTTATTTTTTACTAAATAAATTATAATGAGAAATAAAGGGAAGACCACTAATTTTGACCTTGTTCGACTGACAGACAGACAGAGTTACTTTCGCATTTATAATATTAGTATGGAAGTATGGATACCCACCAACGATGTAATTCTTTTTTTACGTTTTTACCCGACTGCTAACAAAGGTTATGTTTTTGTATTTCTATTAGATATATACCTTCACAGTTAGGTTATTATATAAATAGAGATGAACGATTCGTTTGACCTACGATATAATATAGTAATATTTGATAAATATATTCTACACCAAGCTCAAGAACCAAGTCCCAAAGTAAGCTTATTTCACTAGCTGTGTTGTGGATAAGTATATGTATCCCACACATACTAGAAGGACACATATCAATGGGGAGGTACAGGCAAAACGAATCCAAGATGGGGTCCTCTTCGCTGGTGCTTGTCTTAAAATCTATAATCCTGTTTCTGACGTCAGAGGTGATTATCAGTCTTGTAGCTGACATTTGCATTGAAAATATAATATTTGTTTGTGAATTTATCAATAAAAATGTGCTTTAGGGAAGCATTTCTCTGCTTCAACTATCATGTAGTGGCGAATTTAAAAGAAGAATTGAAAAATAGAAATACTTCCCTATATAAAAATCATCAGGTTTGAAATGGTCGCTACATTTTCTAGTAAACGAGTTTGGTATCCAGTTTTTGATGCGCAGGGCTTTAATCCGTTATTTCCTATCAGTAGGGTAACAATGAAATGCACTACACAGCGTCATTATTTATTTTGCAGAAAACTTTTTCCTTTATTTACTAACAATTTGTATGAAATTTGACAGCCATACACTACCAACGATAATGCGCCACTTATCGTGATAAATAGAGAAATAATCGGGTCAATTTAGTTACTTTTTACTAAACGTCAAAACGATACTGTATAAGGTGTATGCATTAATTTGTTGTGAAGTCGTAATATTTAAAAGTCAAATAATTGACTATTATCAGTTGGTTGGATGATTAAAAATGAATAAAATAAAAACAGACACAATTTTTATCGCTCTTTTAACATTCTTAATTTAGGTTAATACTATAAATTCAGTAAAATAATTTATTTTAACTACAGTAAAATACCCAATTCACCTATCATAGTTTGGATAATATTAGCTTCTACTACAGCTGATATAAAGAAACATCAGAAATTAGTATAGAGTAGTGCAAGTTTAATGTTCACCTTTCGACCTAGGCTGGAACTAATGTACCTTATAAGTTATTACAGATAATATTGTTGAGAGTGAAGACTAATGGAATGGATATAGAAGAATAAATTGAAGTTTATTTGCTGTAATTTACAACTGTAGGTTAATTGCGAGTCGCAGACAAAGGGGTTAAAATCTTGACTTTTCTGCTCGTAATTGAGACTTGTGCTATTGTGATATACATATGAGTAGATATAAAAACAGTTTTTTGCGACAGATGACCAAAGGGTTTGTTATGAAAAACTATATAGCAAATAATTGTATCAATCGAATTCAAGTAGTAAGAAGAAGAACTTTATAGATACAAAGTGTATTTCTTGATCGAACTATAGAAAAAATATTTAGTTTCTAATCAATTTTGAGTTTGACTAGCGAATACGAGCAATGGAGATGCCTTATTATTTTAATTTGAAATTGCCTAAAGGAGGCCAGAACTAGTGGGGCCACCCATTGTACGTCGAGATGCGTATGTAAGTACCACCTCAAAAACTTTCACTTACAACAGATGGTACTAATGTGAGCTTGCAAGTTATTGAATCGAACAAACTTTTCGAAAGCTCGATTCATACAAAAAACCGTGAAAGTGTGTTGTTGGAACATTTTGTACCGAAGTTCTTCTTTTCAATTCATGTCTACAGAGCGAAAATAATAAATGCGATCCGTCCACCATTCCCTACTGCATCCGAAGCTTTCGCTTTGGTACGTGGGGTGCTACTTTCTATGATATTGTTTGTTTTGGCTATTACGGGTGTGACTGCTGCTTGGTCACCCAACCCCGAAAGCGATAGAGGATTCAATATCAAAATATATATATATATATTTATCATGTTGCATTGTTTCGAGTTTCCGATATTCCGATCATGGTGCTTGCAACAACGCCGATATATCGGCAACTCGAAACAATGCAACATGGTAAATATCCTGATACTGATGTGAGTGACCATGATAGTTTAAATAAGATGGAGGATTCCTTACATACTTTACAAACTTCCTCTACTGTCATTAATCCAAGCCCGTCGGTTTTAGGTGCTTCTGACCTGCCCTTTTACATGGTCAGTCTATAATATAAATCAAAACCCAGTATTGATCCGTAAATCAAATAAAGATATCAGGATCGAACCCACTATCTACATTAACGAGACAACCAATACGGTATGTAGTCAATTGAATGGAAACTTTGTAAGTGACCTTAGTAGGAATTATCACATTGCGATACGACCATGGTTTCTGAAGGTTTTGAGTGTCTACTACGAGTTCTTAAAAATATCGAAAAAATGTCAATGTGAAATCGTGTCACAATTTTGTCAGCAGGTAATCTAATGTCATACAAGGATGTATATAGTTTTACAATGACTTACGAAGCCTAAGCCAAACTCACCTCTATAAGCTACATGCTGATTGTCGGACGAAGCTCTAGTGTAGGCCTTCCTCTCGGAGTTCAGCAGTCACACCCATTAAAGCCAATAACAAACCAAATCAATGTTGTCTCTGCTAATCCTGGAGGGAATCAGGTTTAAGATTAGTTTAAGATTGGAGAGTCAAATACTAAAAAATCTAGCTATGTATTAACTCAAAATCTGGCACCTACCTTTTAAATCTGCAACTTCCAGCAATTAAAGCTGCATTAATTAATCTTAAAGGATAATATAAATCCTTGGATGCGTTCACACACGTTTACGCCGTGATTAAATTGTAAAGCAACTAAATACTACATGCGCTAGGACATAACTAATTTGACAGTGATACTAAGCATAAACCTTATGCTACATTACCCTTATATCTAGCTACAATACGGGTTCCCTTATACGTGGCTACAATAGCCTTAATGACGTTAATAATGTGATGGTGGTTTTTAGAGTGCCCTTCATACAGTTTAATCACCAGACGTTGCACCTAAAGTATACTAGCCGCAGTCACGGGCGGACAAGAAAAGTACCAAAGTTAATTATACTTAATTAAAGTTGTGATCTTAATAATAATTTCATTCATGTTCTAATTTTCGGCTCGCCTATGGACCGAGGTCAAGTTTGATGGCTATATCTACATATTCGTCCCCGAATAACGGAACAATATAATTTATTACTGTAACTTGTTCACCTATATGAATTCACGTTACCCGTCAACATCGATGGGGGGGAACTTTTCGATGCTTGAAAGTTTTGTATTCTATTTATTGTAACACTGTAGTTACTATTTAAATCCTTGAATAAAAACTTATATGACTTGTTGAATTTTGAATAAATTATTACTTCTGGGCCATATTGATTACACAACGCTGTCTAGACCCAAACTAATAAGCATAATAGACTTAGCATAGCGTGTTGGTTGGTACTATGAGTTCACAGATACTAAGACAAAATAAATGTTTCTTTTTTTATTACATAGATTAGTTAATTTCGTATTTGGGAAATTAAACGTACCTATTGCAATTTTTGCGGTTGCACCTCGCTCTCAAGGTGAACATACATTCATACATATAATCACGTCTCTATCCTCGGAGGCTTAGGCAGAGGTGAATTAACACCTACATTTCACCAATCATTGAATTCGGTCCCACGTAATAGGGCGTGCGCCTTTTGCCGTATTCCGGGCACTATTGTCGACTCAAGCCATTTATCTGAGGCTGAATCTGGGCTGTATATATCTGTCTGATGTTAAACAGCCCTTTCCCTTAGTCGCCTTGTACGACACCACATGGGTCCAAATTCTATTCTGCCGGATTACATGCGAATGTTACATTTCTGAAAATTAAACGAGAGCGTTTTAACGTGCTTTGTATTGAGTGATTTGGCAAGCATACTTGTTAAAGGGCAGTTAATTTGCATCAACTTGAGCGTTCGCTAAAAAGATCATGAAAATGTTATCTATGTTTAGCTCTATGCTTGGCTCGTCATTCAGTAAAACAAATTTAAAAGCGGTGAATGCTCGATGTTCTGTTACAAGTGTGTGCTCTAGTCTATCAGTATCTTTAATTTATATAATCGTATTAACTACCTAAGCATACATCTTGAAATGAACACGTATGTGAACTTAGCATCTCACTTGCTGGCATCTCACAAAAAAACGATAGTTCTATTGGCATCCCACATAGTTCTATAGTTCTCAATAAGTTTTAACAATAGTTCCATTGATTTAAGTACCAAAATCGAACTTTAAAAAAATGAGATGCTAACTTCACAAAAAATTTCCAGCATCTCATCAAAAAACCTCAAAAATAGTGGTAATTAACATAGTTACACAGTTCTAGATAAGTTTCAACAATAGTTCTATAGATTTTTGTATCGAAATCGCATTTTTAAAAATTGAGATTTTATCTTCACAAAATATATTACGGCATTTCATCGAATTTCGCTTCATTGGTCATGCAGACGTGGATAACTAAGAAGTTTTGCATTATAAACTTATTCTGTTGATTGTTCTACTGCTTGACTTTAATAAGAATCGAATCGAAGAAACACTATATAGGACAGAGATACTGAGGTTTATATATACTGAGTATAGAGAGATCACACACGAAAAGACGAATATGTTCTACACAACACTTAAAAAATGGTGATATGCTGTCACCTAACTTAGAGTTCTGTGCATTATTATACTTTTGTATCATAGATACAGTCTGCTACATAAGAAATAACAGAGTTCTGAACATATTGAGTTGAAGTAAGGTGAGATGATGTGGTTTAACTGAGAGTTATGTGCCAAAAAAACTTACCGTTTTGACCAATACGCTTAAACAAGGGTGAGATGCTGATACACTTCTAAGAGTTCTGTACTCCAAAATACTTTTAAATGGTAGGTAGAGGTCTGCCACATACAAAACGAGAGTGTTCTGGACACATAGATATGGGAAAGGGTGAGATGCTGATGTTCAACCGAAAGTTATGAGCAAAAAAGTGTGTTGAGCAATAGGCTTAGAGAAAGGTGAGATGCTGATACATTACTAAGAGTTCTGTACTTCAGAAAGCTGTCAATTAATAGATAAAGGTCTGCTACACATAAAACAAGAGAGTTCTGGCCATGTAGAGTTGAAAAAGGGTGAGATGCTGAGGTCCAACCGAGAGTCATTTGCAAAAAAAAGAGTTTTGAGTAATAAGCTTAAACAAGGGTGAGATGCTGATATATTACTAAGAGTTCTGTACTCCGAAAAGCTTTCAAATAGTAGGTGAAAGTCTGCCACATATAGAACAAAAGAGTTCTGGACACAAAAAGATGAGAAAGGGTGAGATGCTAAGGTTCAAACGATAGGTATGAGCAAAAAAAAGTGTGTTGAGCAATAAGCTTAGAGAAAGGTTAGATGCTGATACATTACTAAGAGTTCTGTACTCCGCAAAGCTTTCAAATAGTAGGTGAAAGTTTGCCACATATAAAACGACAGAGTTCTGGACACATAGATATGGGAAAGGGTGAGATGCTGATGTTCAACCGAAAGTTATGAGCAAAAAAGTGTGTTGAGCAATAGGCTTAGAGAAAGGTGAGATGCTGATACATTACTAAGAGTTCTGTACTTCAAAAAGCTGTCAATTATTAGATAAAGGTCCGTCACACATAAAACAAGAGAGTTCTGGCCATGTAGAGTTGAAAAAAGGTGAGATTCTGAGGTCCAACCGAGAGTCATATGCAAAAAAAAGAGTTTTGAGTAATAAGCTTAAACAAGGGTGAGATGCTGATACATTACTAAGAGTTCTGTACTCCGAAAAGCTTTCAAATAGTAGGTGAAAGTCTGCCACATATAAAACACAAGAGTTCTGGACACTAAAAGATGAGAAAGGGTGAGATGCTGATGTTCAACCGAAAGTTATGAGCAAAAAAGTGTGTTGAGCAATAGGCTTAGAGAAAGGTGAGATGCTGATACATTACTAAGAGTTCTGTACTTCAGAAAGCTGTCAGTTAATAGATAAAGGTCTACTTCACATAAAACAAGAGAGTTCTGGCCATGTAGAGTTGAAAAAGGGTGAGATGCTGAGGTCCAACCGAGAGTCATATGTTAAAAAATGAATTGAGCAATGGACTTAGAGAAGGGTGAGATGCTGATACATTACTAAGAGTTCTGTACTATGACAAGCTTTCAAATAGTAGATGAAGGTCTGCCACATATAAAACGACAGAGTTCTGTTCAGAAAGAGATGAGAGAGGGTGAGATGCTAATGTTCAAACGAGAGTTATGAGCCAAAAAAAGTGTGTAGAGCAACAGGCTTAGAGAAAGGTGAGATGCTGATACATTACTAAGAGTTCTGTACTTCAAAAAGCTGTCAATTATTAGATAAAGGTCTGTCACACATAAAACAAGAGAGTTCTGGCCATGTAGAGTTGAAAAAAGGTGAGATTCTGAGGTCCAACCGAGAGTCATATGCAAAAAAAAGAGTTTTGAGTAATAAGCTTAAACAAGGGTGAGATGCTGATACATTACTAAGAGTTCTGTACTCCGAAAAGCTTTCAAATAGTAGGTGAAAGTCTGCCACATATAAAACGAAAGAGTTCTGGACACAAAAAGATGAGAAAGGGTGAGATGCTAAGGTTCAAACGATAGTTATGAGCAAAAAAAAGTGTGTTGAGCAATAGGCTTAGAGAAAGGTTAGATGCTGATACATTACTAAGAGTTCTGTACTTCAAAAAGCTGTCAATTATTAGATAAAGGTCTGCCACAGATAAATCAAGAGAGTTCTGGCCATGTAGAGTTGAAAAAGGGTGAGATTCTGAGGTCCAACCGAGAGTCATATGCAAAAAAAAGAGTTTTGAGTAATAAGCTTAAACAAGGGTGAGATGCTGATACATTACTAAGAGTTCTGTACTCCGCAAAGCTTTCAAATAGTAGGTGAAGGTCTGCCACATATAAAACGACAGAGTTCTGGACACATAGATATGGGGAAGGGTGAGATGCTGATGTTCAACCGAAAGTTATGAGCAAAAAAGTGTGTTGAGCAATAGGCTTAGAGAAAGGTGAGATGCTGATACATTACTAAGAGTTCTGTACTTCAAAAAGCTGTCAATTATTAGATGAAGGTCTGCTACACATAAAACAAGAGAGTTCTGGCCATGTAGAGTTGAAAAAGGGTGAGATGCTGAGGTCCAACCGAGAGTCATATGTCAAAAAAATTAATTGAGCAATGGACTTAGAGAAGGGTGAGATGCTGATACATTACTAAGAGTTCTGTACTTCAAAAAGCTGTTAATTATTAGATAAAGGTCTGTCACACATAAAACCAGAGAGTTCTTGCCATGTAGAGTTGAAAAAAGGTGAGATTCTGAGGTCCAACCGAGAGTCATATGCAAAAAAAAGAGTTTTGACTAATAAGCTTAAACAAGGGTGAGACGCTGATACATTACTAAGCGTTCTGTATTCCGAAAAGGTTTCTAATAGTAGGTGAAAGTCTGCCACATATAAAACAAAAGAGTTCTGGACACAAAAAGATGAGAAAGGGTGAGATGCTAAGGTTCAAACGATAGTTATGAGCAAAAAAATGAATTGAGCAATGGACTTAGAAAAGGGTGAGATGCTGATACATTACTAAGAGTTCTGTACTCCGCAAAGCTTTCAAATAGTAGGTGAAAGTCTGCCACATATAAAACGAAAAAGTTCTGGACACAAACTGGACACTTCCTCATCTCTTTGTGTATAGAACTCTGTCGTTTTATATGTAGAAGACCTTCACCAACTATTTGAAAGCTTTTCGGAGTACAGAACTCTTAGTAATGTATCAGCATCTCACCTTTCTCTAAGCCTATTGCTCAACACACTTTTTTGCTCATAACTTTCGGTTGAACATCAGCATCTCACCCTTTCCCATATCTATGTGTCCAGAACTCTGTCGTTTTATATGTGGCAAACCTTCACCTACTATTTGAAAGCTATGCGGAGTACAGAACTCTTAGTAATGTATCAGCATCTCACCCTTGTTTAAGCTTATTACTCAAAACTCTTTTTTTTGCATATGACTCTCGGTTGGACCTCAGAATCTCACCCTTTTTCAACTCTACATGGCCAGAACTCCCTTGTTTTATGTGTGACAGACCTTTATCTAATAATTGACAGCTTTTTGAAGTACAGAACTCTTAGTAATGTATCAGCATCTCACCTTTCTCTAAGCCTGTTGCTCAACACACTTTTTTTGGCTTATAACTCTCGTTTGAACCTTAGCATCTCACCCTTTCTCATCTTTTTGTGTCCAGAACTCTTTCGTTTTATATGTGGCAGACTTTCACCTACTATTTGAAAGCTTTTTGGAGTACAGAACTCTTAGTAATGTATCAGCATCTCACCCTTGTTTAAGCTTATTACTCAAAACACTTTTTTTCGCATATGACTCTCGGTTGGACCTCAGCATCTCACCCTTTTTCAACTTTGCATGACCATATCTCTCTTGTTTTATGGGTGGCAGACTTTTATCTATTAATTGACAGCTTTCTAAAGTACAGAACTCTTAGTAATGTATCAGCATCTAACCTTTCTCTAAGCCTATTGCTTAACACACTTTTTTTGGCTCATAACTATCGTTTGAACCTTAGCATCTCACCCTTTCTCATCTTTTTGTGTCCAGAACTCTTTCGTTTTATATGTGACAGACTTTCACCTACTATTTGAAAGCTTTTCGGAGTACAGAACTCTTAGTAATGTATCAGCATCTCACCCTTGTTTTAGCTTATTAGTCAAAACTCTTTTTTTTTGCATATGACTCTCGGTTGGACTTCAGAATCTCTTTTTCAACTCTACATGGCCAGAACTCTCTTGTTTTATATGTGGCAGACCTTTATCTAATAATTGACTGCTTTTTGAAGTACAGAACTCTTAGTAATGTATCAGCATCTCACCTTTCTCTAAGCCTATTGCTCAACACACTTTTTTGCTCATAACTTTCGGTTGAACATCAGCATCTCACCCTTTCCCATATCTATGTGTCTAGAACTCTGTCGTTTTATATGTGGCAAACCTTCACCTACTATTTGAAAGCCATTCGGAGTACAGAACTCTTAGTAATGTATCAGCATCTCACCCTTGTTTAAGCTTATTACTCAGAACTCTTTTTTTTGCATATGACTCTCGGTTGGACCTCAGAATCTCACCCTTTTTCAACTCAACATGGCCAGAACTCTCTTGTTTTATGTGTGACAGACCTTTATCTAATAATTGACAGCTTTTTGAAGTACAGAACTCTTAGTAATGTATCAGCATCTCACCCTTGTTTAAGCTTATTACTCAAAACACTTTTTTTCGCATATGACTCTCGGTTGGACCTCAGCATCTCACCCTTTTTCAACTTTGCATGACCATATCTCTCTTGTTTTATGGGTGGCAGACTTTTATCTATTAATTGACAGCTTTTTGAAGTACAGAACTCTTAGTAATGTATCAGCATCTAACCTTTCTCTAAGCCTATTGCTTAACACACTTTTTTTGGCTCATAACTATCGTTTGAACCTTAGCATCTCACCCTTTCTCATCTTTTTGTGTCCAGAACTCTTTCGTTTTATATGTGGCAGACTTTTACCTACTATTTGAAAGCTTTTCAGAGTACAGAAATCTTAGTAATCTATCAGCATCTCACCTTTCTCTAAGCCTATTGCTCAAAACACTTTTTTTGGCTCATAACTCTCGTTTGAACCTTAGCATCTCACCCTTTCTCATCTTTTTGTGTCCAGAACTCTTTCGTTTTATATGTGGCAGACTTTCACCTACTATTTGAAAGCTTTTCGGAGTACAGAACTCTTAGTAATGTATCAGCATCTCACCCTTGTTTAAGCTTATTAGTCAAAACTCTTTTTTTTTGCATATGACTCTCGGTTGGACCTCAGAATCTCTTTTTCAACTCTACATGGCCAGAACTCTCTTGTTTTATATGTGGCAGACCTTCATCTACTATTTGAAAGCTTTTCGGAGTACAGAACTCTTATTAATGTATCAGCATCTCACCCTTCTCTAAGTCCATTGCTCAATTCATTTTTTTGACATATGACTCTCGGTTGGACCTCAGCATCTCACCCTTTTTCAACTCTACATGGCCAGAACTCTCTTGTTTTATGTGTAGCAAACCTTTATCTATTAATTGACAGCTTTCAGAAGTACAGAACTCTTAGTAATGTATCAGCATCTCACCTTTCTCTAAGCCTATTGCTCAACACACTTTTTTTGGCTCATAACTCTCGTTTGAACCTTAGCATCTCACCCTTTCTCATCTTTTTGTGTCCAGAACTCAATTGTTTTATTTGTGGCAGACTTTTACCTACTATTTGAAAGCTTTTCGAAGTACAGAACTCTTAGTAATGTATCAGCATCTCACCTTTCTCTAAGCCTATTGCTCAACACACTTTTTTTGGCTTATAACTCTCGTTTGAACCTTAGCATCTCACCCTTTCTCATCTTTTTGTGTCCAGAACTCTTTCGTTTTATATGTGGCAGACTTTTACCTACTATTTGAAAGCTTTTCGGAGTACAGAACTCTTAGTAATGTATCAGCATCTCACCCTTGTTTAAGCTTATTACTCAAAACACTTTTTTTCGCATATGACTCTCGGTTGGACCTCAGCATCTCACCCTTTTTCAACTTTGCATGACCATATCTCTCTTGTTTTATGGGTGGCAGACTTTTATCTATTATATGACAGCTTTTCGGAGTACAGAACTCTTAGTAATGTATCAGCATCTCACCTTTCTCTAAGCCTATTGCTCAACACACTTTTTTTGGCTTATAACTCTCGTTTGAACCTTAGCATCTCACCCTTTCTCATCTTTTTGTGTCCAGAACTCTTTCGTTTTATATGTGGCAGACTTTCACCTACTATTTGAAAGCTTTTTGGAGTACAGAACTCTTAGTAATGTATCAGCATCTCACCCTTGTTTAAGCTTATTACTCAAAACACTTTTTTTCGCATATGACTCTCGGTTGGACCTCAGCATCTCACCCTTTTTCAACTTTGCATGACCATATCTCTCTTGTTTTATGGGTGGCAGACTTTTATCTATTAATTGACAGCTTTCTAAAGTACAGAACTCTTAGTAATGTATCAGCATCTAACCTTTCTCTAAGCCTATTGCTTAACACACTTTTTTTGGCTCATAACTATCGTTTGAACCTTAGCATCTCACCCTTTCTCATCTTTTTGTGTCCAGAACTCTTTCGTTTTATATGTGACAGACTTTCACCTACTATTTGAAAGCTTTTCGGAGTACAGAACTCTTAGTAATGTATCAGCATCTCACCCTTGTTTAAGCTTATTAGTCAAAACTCTTTTTTTTTGCATATGACTCTCGGTTTGACTTCAGAATCTCTTTTTCAACTCTACATGGCCAGAACTCTCTTGTTTTATATGTGGCAGACCTTTATCTAATAATTGACTGCTTTTTGAAGTACAGAACTCTTAGTAATGTATCAGCATCTCACCTTTCTCTAAGCCTATTGCTCAACACACTTTTTTGCTCATAACTTTCGGTTGAACATCAGCATCTCACCCTTTCCCATATCTATGTGTCTAGAACTCTGTCGTTTTATATGTGGCAAACCTTCACCTACTATTTGAAAGCCATTCGGAGTACAGAACTCTTAGTAATGTATCAGCATCTCACCCTTGTTTAAGCTTATTACTCAGAACTCTTTTTTTTGCATATGACTCTCGGTTGGACCTCAGAATCTCACCCTTTTTCAACTCAACATGGCCAGAACTCTCTTGTTTTATGTGTGACAGACCTTTATCTAATAATTGACAGCTTTTTGAAGTACAGAACTCTTAGTAATGTATCAGCATCTCACTTTTCTCTAAGCCTGTTGCTCAACACACTTTTTTTGGCTCATAACTCTCGTTTGAACATTAGCATCTCACCCTTTCTCATCTTTTTGTGTCCAGAACTCTTTCGTTTTATATGTGGCAGACTTTTACCTACTATTTGAAAGCTTTTCAGAGTACAGAAATCTTAGTAATCTATCAGCATCTCACCTTTCTCTAAGCCTATTGCTCAAAACACTTTTTTTGGCTCATAACTCTCGTTTGAACCTTAGCATCTCACCCTTTCTCATCTTTTTGTGTCCAGAACTCTTTCGTTTTATATGTGGCAGACTTTCACCTACTATTTGAAAGCTTTTCGGAGTACAGAACTCTTAGTAATGTATCAGCATCTCACCCTTGTTTAAGCTTATTAGTCAAAACTCTTTTTTTTTGCATATGACTCTCGGTTGGACCTCAGAATCTCTTTTTCAACTCTACATGGCCAGAACTCTCTTGTTTTATATGTGGCAGACCTTCATCTACTATTTGAAAGCTTTTCGGAGTACAGAACTCTTATTAATGTATCAGCATCTCACCCTTCTCTAAGTCCATTGCTCAATTCATTTTTTTGACATATGACTCTGGGTTGGACCTCAGCATCTCACCCTTTTTCAACTCTTTATGGCCAGAACTCTCTTGTTTTATGTGTAGCAAACCTTTATCTATTAATTGACAGCTTTCAGAAGTACAGAACTCTTAGTAATGTATCAGCATCTCACCTTTCTCTAAGCCTATTGCTCAACACACTTTTTTTGGCTCATAACTCTCGTTTGAACCTTAGCATCTCACCCTTTCTCATCTTTTTGTGTCCAGAACTCAATTGTTTTATATGTGGCAGACTTTTACCTACTATTTGAAAGCTTTTTGGAGTACAGAACTCTTAGTAATGTATCAGCATCTCACCTTTCTCTAAGCCTATTGCTCAACACACTTTTTTTGGCTTATAACTCTCGTTTGAACCTTAGCATCTCACCCTTTCTCATCTTTTTGTGTCCAGAACTCTTTCGTTTTATATGTGGCAGACTTTTACCTACTGTTTGAAAGTTTTTTGGAGTACAGAACTCTTAGTAATGTATCAGCATCTCACCCTTGTTTAAGCTTATTACTCAAAACACTTTTTTTCGCATATGACTCTCGGTTGGACCTCAGCATCTTACCCTTTTTCAACTTTGCATGACCATATCTCTCTTGTTTTATGGGTGGCAGACTTTTATCTATTAATTGACAGCTTTTTGAAGTACAGAACTCTTAGTAATGTATCAGCATCTAACCTTTCTCTAAGCCTATTGCTTAACACACTTTTTTTGGCTCATAACTATCGTTTGAACCTTAGCATCTCACCCTTTCTCATCTTTTTGTGTCCAGAACTCTTTCGTTTTATATGTGACAGACTTTCACCTACTATTTGAAAGCTTTTCGGAGTACAGAACTCTTAGTAATGTATCAGCATCTCACCCTTGTTTAAGCTTATTAGTCAAAACTCTTTTTTTTTGCATATGACTCTCGGTTGGACTTCAGAATCTCTTTTTCAACTCTACATGGCCAGAACTCTCTTGTTTTATATGTGGCAGACCTTTATCTAATAATTGACTGCTTTTTGAAGTACAGAACTCTTAGTAATGTATCAGCATCTCACCTTTCTCTAAGCCTGTTGCTCAACACACTTTTTTTGGCTCATAACTCTCGTTTGAACCTTAGCATCTCACCCTTTCTCATCTTTTTGTGTCCAGAACTCTTTCGTTTTATATGTGGCAGACTTTTACCTACTATTTGAAAGCTTTTCAGAGTACAGAAATCTTAGTAATCTATCAGCATCTCACCTTTCTCTAAGCCTATTGCTCAAAACACTTTTTTTGGCTCATAACTCTCGTTTGAACCTTAGCATCTCACCCTTTCTCATCTTTTTGTGTCCAGAACTCTTTCGTTTTATATGTGGCAGACTTTCACCTACTATTTGAAAGCTTTTCGGAGTACAGAACTCTTAGTAATGTATCAGCATCTCACCCTTGTTTAAGCTTATTAGTCAAAACTCTTTTTTTTTGCATATGACTCTCGGTTGGACCTCAGAATCTCTTTTTCAACTCTACATGGCCAGAACTCTCTTGTTTTATATGTGTCAGACCTTCATCTACTATTTGAAAGCTTTTCGGAGTACAGAACTCTTATTAATGTATCAGCATCTCACCCTTCTCTAAGTCCATTGCTCAATTCATTTTTTTGACATATGACTCTCGGTTGGACCTCAGCATCTCACCCTTTTTCAACTCTACATGGCCAGAACTCTCTTGTTTTATGTGTAGCAAACCTTTATCTATTAATTGACAGCTTTCAGAAGTACAGAACTCTTAGTAATGTATCAGCATCTCACCTTTCTCTAAGCCTATTGCTCAACACACTTTTTTTGGCTCATAACTCTCGTTTGAACCTTAGCATCTCACCCTTTCTCATCTTTTTGTGTCCAGAACTCAATTGTTTTATATGTGGCAGACTTTTACCTACTATTTGAAAGCTTTTTGGAGTACAGAACTCTTAGTAATGTATCAGCATCTCACCTTTCTCTAAGCCTATTGCTCAACACACTTTTTTTGGCTTATAACTCTCGTTTGAACCTTAGCATCTCACCCTTTCTCATCTTTTTGTGTCCAGAACTCTTTCGTTTTATATGTGGCAGACTTTTACCTACTATTTGAAAGTTTTTTGGAGTACAGAACTCTTAGTAATGTATCAGCATCTCACCCTTGTTTAAGCTTATTACTCAAAACACTTTTTTTCGCATATGACTCTCGGTTGGACCTCAGCATCTCACCCTTTTTCAACTTTGCATGACCATATCTCTCTTGTTTTATGGGTGGCAGACTTTTATCTATTAATTGACAGCTTTTTGAAGTACAGAACTCTTAGTAATGTATCAGCATCTCACCTTTCTCTAAGCCTATTGCTCAACACACTTTTTTTGGCTTATAACTCTCGTTTGAACCTTAGCATCTCACCCTTTCTCATCTTTTTGTGTCCAGATCTCTTTCGTTTTATATGTGGCAGACCTTCATCTACTATTTGAAAGCTTTTCGGAGTACAGAACTCTTATTAATGTATCAGCATCTCACCCTTCTCTAAGTCCATTGCTCAATTCATTTTTTTGATATATGACTCTCGGTTGGACCTCAGCATCTCACCCTTTTTCAACTCTACATGGCCAGAACTCTCTTGTTTTATGTGTAGCAGACCTTTATCTATTAATTGACAGCTTTCAGAAGTACAGAACTCTTAGTAATGTATCAGCATCTCACCTTTCTCTAAGCCTATTGCTCAACACACTTTTTTTGGCTTATAACTCTCGTTTGAACCTTAGCATCTCACCCTTTCTCATTTTTTGTGTCCAGAACTCTTTCGTTTTATATGTGGCAGACTTTTACCTACTATTTGAAAGCTTTTTGGAGTACAGAACTCTTAGTAATGTATCAACATCTCACCCTTGTTTAAGCTTATTACTCAAAACACTTTTTTTCGCATATGACTCTCGGTTGGACCTCATCATCTCACCCTTTTTCAACTTTGCATGACCATATCTCTCTTGTTTTATGGGTGGCAGACTTCTATCTATTAATTGACAGCTTTCTGAAGTACAGAACTCTTAGTAATGTATCAGCATCTAACCTTTCTCGAAGCCTATTGCTCAACACACTTTTTTTGGCTCATAACTATCGTTTGAACCTTAGCATATCACCCTTTCTCATCTTTTTGTGTCCAGAACTCTTTCGTTTTATATGTGGCAGACTTTCACCTACTATTTGAAAGCTTTTCGGAGTACAGAACTCTTAGTAATGTATCAGCATCTCACCCTTGTTTAAGCTTATTACTCAAAACTTTTTTTTTTGCATATGACTCTCGGTTGGACCTCAGAATCTCACCCTTTTTCAACTCTACATGGCCAGAACTCTCTTGTTTTATGTGTGACAGACCTTTATCTAATAATTGACAGCTTTTTGAAGTACAGAACTCTTAGTAATGTATCAGCATCTCACCTTTCTCTAAGCCTGTTGCTCAACACACTTTTTTTGGCTCATAACTCTCGTTTGAACATTAGCATCTCACCCTTTCTCATCTTTTTGTGTCCAGAACTCTTTCGTTTTATATGTGGCAGACTTTTACCTACTATTTGAAAGCTTTTCGGAGTACAGAACTCTTAGTAATGTATCAGCATCTCACCTTTCTCTAAGCCTATTGCTCAACACACTTTTTTTGGCTTATAACTCTCGTTTGAACCTTAGCATCTCACCCTTTCTCATCTTTTTGTGTCCAGAACTCTTTTGTTTTATATGTGGCAGACTTTTACCTACTATTTGAAAGCTTTTCAGAGTACAGAAATCTTAGTAATCTATCAGCATCTCACCTTTCTCTAAGCCTATTGCACAACACACTTTTTTTGGCTCATAACTCTCGTTTGAACCTTAGCATCTCACCCTTTCTCATCTTTTTGTGTCCAGAACTCTTTCGTTTTATATGTGGCAGACTTTCACCTACTATTTGAAAGCTTTTCGGAGTACAGAACTCTTAGTAATGTATCAGCATCTCACCCTTGTTTAAGCTTATTAGTCAAAACTCTTTTTTTTTGCATATGACTCTCGGTTGGACCTCAGAATCTCTTTTTCAACTCTACATGGCCAGAACTCTCTTGTTTTATATGTGGCAGACCTTTATCTAATAATTGACTGCTTTTTGAAGTACAGAACTCTTAGTAATGTATTAGCATCTAAACTTTCTCTAAGCCTATTGCTCAACACACTTTTTTTGGCTCATAACTATCGTTTGAACCTTAGCATCTCACTCTTTCTCATCTTTTTGTATCCAGAACTCTTTTGTTTTATATGTGGCAGACTTTCACCTACTATTTGAAAGCTTTTCGGAGTACAGAACTCTTAGTAATGTATCAGCATCTCACCCTTCTCTAAGTCCATTGCTCAATTCATTTTTTTGAAATATGACTCTCGGTTGGACCTCAGCATCTCACCCTTTTTCAACTCTACATGGCCAGAACTCTCTTGTTTTATGTGTAGCAGACCTTCATCTATTAATTGACAGCTTTCAGAAGTACAGAACTCTTAGTAATGTATCAGCATCTCACCTTTCTCTAAGCCTATTGCTCAACACACTTTTTTGCTCATAACTTTCGGTTGGACCTCAGCATCTCACCCTTTTTCAACTCTACATGGCCAGAACTCTCTTGTTTTATGTGTAGCAGACCTTTATCTATTAATTGACAGCTTTCAGAAGTACAGAACTCTTAGTAATGTATCAGCATCTCACCTTTCTCTAAGCCTATTGCTCAACACACTTTTTTGCTCATAACTTTCGGTTGAACATCAGCATCTCACCCTTTCCCATATCTATGTGTCCAGAACACTCTCGTTTTATATGTGGCAGACCTCTACCTACCATTTAAAAGTATTTTGGAGTACAGAACTCTTAGAAGTGTATCAGCATCTCACCCTTGTTTAAGCGTATTGGTCAAAACGGTAAGTTTTTTTGGCACATAACTCTCAGTTAAACCATATCATCTCACCTTACTTCAACTCAATATGTTCAGAACTCTGTTATTTCTTATTTAGCAGACTGTATCTATGATACAAAAGTATAATAATGCACAGAACTCTAAGTTAGGTGACAGCATATCACCATTTTTTAAGTGTTGTGTAGAACATATTCGTCTTTTCGTGTGTGATCTCTCTATACTCAGTATATATAAACCTCAGTATCTCTGTCCTATATAGTGTTTCTTCGATTCTTATTAAAGTCAAGCAGTAGAACAATCAACAGAATAAGTTTATAATGCAAAACTTCTTAGTTATCCACGTCTGCATGACCAATGAAGCGAAATTCGATGAAATGCCGTAATATATTTTGTGAAGTTAAAATCTCAATTTTTAAAAATGCGATTTCGATACAAAAATCTATTGAACTATTGTTGAAACTTATCTAGAACTGTGTAACTATGTTAATTACCACTATTTTTGAGGTTTTTTGATGAGATGCTGGAAATTTTTTGTGAAGTTAGCATCTCATTTTTTTAAAGTTCGATTTTGGTACTTAAATCAATGGAACTATTGTTAAAACTTATTGAGAACTATAGAACTATGTGGGATGCCAATAGAACTATCGTTTTTTTGTGAGATGCCAGCAAGTGAGATGCTAAGTTCACATACGTGAAATGAACTAAGAATACATATTCATTATATGCATTCAATTATCGCACTAGATGCTATGTCTACTAAGAATTGTAATCTAAACACAAACATTTCTTATTAAATCAATTATGGAACTATGAGAATTACATTTAAATATTTTTTCCTCCTCCGTCTCCTCCTCCTGTGTACCAGAAGTAGTAGTTTGAGGTGTAGGAATTATTCAGCGTTACCCTATGGAGTCGGTAAAAAAGCTATCAAACCGTTCTGTGCTGTAAATAGTTTTCTGCATTAGATGTATTGGCACCCTTGTCACCAGGGCACAAAATACTAAAATAAATTATTAAAAAATAATAAATCCGACTGCTGTCTAAACGATCGCAACAAGTTTGATAACAGGTGGTACCCATTTACCAATCCTAAAAACTCAGTTCTATCTTATAGACAGTAGTCGGGATTTTTATTTTATAATCATTTATTTTATTTTATGATAATTTTTGAAAAACCACATTCTAGCACCAGAAATCCACAACATAGTTTTTGTTGGCAATTTACGTACCCTATTATACTCCGAAAATTAATACTTTTCATTTGAGATCCCAATCAGACCTGTAAAGGGGTACAAAGAAAACCACATTTATACATACATAAGTGCGAAACAAACTACCCTCGCTGGCACTGTCGGATAAACATCTGTGACTAGAATTAGCACATTTGACATAATTTTTAACTAGAAAAGACCAAGAACTTAATGCTTCTCATTGTTGCATAATTGTTTGGAATTCGAGTTCTGAATTGACGTACGCGGATTCTGAATGCAGAATTCCCGATCGTAAATTGATTAACAATTATTAAAGTCTCGTGAGCTATTTTAAGCTTTAACTATAGCTACGTGTGATTGAAACTTGTCAAACCAGTTTGTCCAAGAATTATAAAGTTTAGATAAGGGCGTACGTGGTTTATTTTGACTAATAGCTGTTTGTACGGGCCTCGCCCGCGTGGATCTTGGTTCTATTCTCGCAACCTATTGGAACCCATTTCTAGGATGAAGCGTATTTGTTATTCCAGTACTAAATTTCAGCTAGATCCGTTCTGATGTTGAAGCATGATTTGATAAAAAACATCCAAACTTCTTCACAAACATTCACAATTATAATATTAAGTAGGAAGTAACATTAGGAGGAATAGAATATTAAAAGAACCTAATCCATAGTTTATTTTTAAGACAAATGACAGACAATGACAATGACAAATGAAAAAAAGACAAAAAAAATGTCAGATAAAAGATAAGATATTCTTTATTGTACACCATAAAAGTATTCAACACATTTTTAAACTGAAATGGAATTAATGTTAAAAATAAAATTACACAATTACATTTTTAAATTTATTATTAAATAAACATTGTACTATAAGAGACAGAAGTTCTTCGGGCAGATACTACAAATTTGAATCTAGTGGAAACAACCCCACTAAAACGATCCATTGTCCCACGATTTTCCTTTACCCCACTTATCAGAGTGAGACTTGGTGGAACAAAGTGTAGTAATTCTTCCCTATTCTTCACATACAAAGGTGCATGCATGTATTTTATCTACCAACATAAAATACATGCATGCATCCAACGCTTCGGATCGGTTCGGTAGTGACAGTACTACCTTCTAGGTATGAACGTTTATGACACGTCTGACATTCTTAGGATATGCTGTTGCATAAATCATTTTGTGATAATTTCCCAAGGACTAGTTTACGAAAAGAAGGTTGACATAAAACTGAGAACAATTTCAATTCAATTAGCCTATCGCAGCACACTGTAGGACATAGGCCTCTTCCAATGTTGGGAGGCTTTAACCTACTGTTTCGACGCTGGCTAGACGGGCTAGTACAGGATTTTATTTCCAGTTTTCCTTATCTCACAGTGATTTTATACATATATACATACATATAATCACGCCTTTATCCCCGAAGGGTTTAAACAGAGGTGAATTAATACCCACATTTCAACAACAATTGTTTTCTGTCTCACGTGGGTGGGGGTGAGCATATTGACGTCTTTCGGGCACTATTGTTGACTCGAGGCTTGTGTCTGTGCCTGAGTTGTAAATATCTGTCTGATGTTAAACAACCCTAAGTCGCCTTGTACGACACCACATGGGAAAAGATTGGTGACCCAAATGATACTCTGCCGGGAACCACGTGGCCGCACGGATACGAAACAGAGGCACTATAACGAGATGAAATAAAATACAGAAGTAAACGTATTGAAATAGAAAGCTTTCTTTAGGGTTCTTTGTGTCAATTGACGCGTTGATGTCTTTACAATGACGCTTTCGTCAAAGCGCTCTCTCAGTCGCACAGCGCCTATCTTTTTTTTTGTACCACTTAGGTGGCAGACATGCACACGTCCCACCTGTTGTAAAGTGGTCACCGTGGCCTGTGGACGTGTGCAAAACCAAGAGAGTCACACTCGCGCTGCCAACCATGCAAGCATTGTGAGTTTCTGTGCCGTCAGTGTAAAAGACAAAGTTTGATATCTGTATAGAGTAGTTAAAACAGCAGTTATAGTTTTATTAAGCTATTTATAACTAAATATTCTACAACATTCTATACAGTGCTATCTAGAGCGTTACAAGATTGAATAAAAAACTTTAATCGAATATGTTTTTTTGTCAATTTCAATATCAGGTTAATCAGTTCTAGACGTCATATTTTTTAGGTTAGATATCTTTGGTTGACCTTAAACGATATCTGTATATGAGATCATCATACTCCTACCCCTATCCCAAGTTTATTTGGGGTTGGTGCAACATGTGTTCTTTTTCCATTCATCTCTAGTTGCAGTCATCTCAACATTCACTCCCTTCTTAACCATATCATCATTCACACAGTCCATCAACCTCATTTTAGGTCTCCCTCTCCCCTTGTAGCCATATCTGTAAATGAGATGCAAACGGTATAATTTGTTTGGTTGTGTTGGTTTCTAATCATCATAAAAACATAATGTTTGGAATTAAACATAAAAAAAGTCTTGCACATGTATGTTGATTCTATAATTTTTCTATTCTACGCCACAGCGCACAGCACTCTCTAGACCCAAAAGTAAACATTGCTTAACTAGCTTGTGTTATGGGTTCTAGAACGCGGATGAATATACTTAAATACGATTTTTAAGTAAATTCATAGAAATACCCGGACCAATGAAAATACACATATTCATGCATACCTACAAGTTGCTGTAATATTTGCACTGAGCGGGCATCGAAACCGTGGCCCTCGGTGTAGTAGTCGAATGCATTTCCGCCACGCCACAGAGGCCAACGAATGTAATGTACTTGATAACATTGTATTACTTAGACCTAAGAAACATTAGTCGGAAATACCGTCACGCATTTATTTATTATATACTTTATTGTACATCATTCATATATATCATTACTGAAGTTTATAACAACGGAATCAGTACAATGGGTGGCCTTATCGTTAATTCATTACCAGCTCACGTGTTTCCTTCTTCCTACAGTCTCGGGTCCTTTGAGCGGGCCGTGAAAAAGCATGTGATGAGGCCGCCAAGCTGAGTGTCACCATTGTAGCATTACTTAGTGTCTGTAATAGTAACCCTTTTTCCTGAGACTTTGACTTTAGCTTACCATTAGGCGAGGTGAAGTCAAAATGGCGTGTCCTAGATAAGAAAGACCCTTTAGATGGTGATTAAGGTTGAAGGAATGAGTGGTAGTTTATTTATTTTTTAAGTTTATGCACAGTGTACAAAGGCGGCTTTAATGCCAAAGACATTATCTGACAATCTACCTTAGGGTAGTTGTGTGGCATACTTTACAATATAAATATAATAAGTAAGTACATAGTATAAAGGTATTTTTCCGGGCACTTCCGATCCGAAGCCAAGCTGCCCGCGTACTGAGGCAACTCGAACGTCGGAGTTCGATGACAGCCTCCACCCCCCATTAGCGCAGGCCTGGGGATGACGGGAGGAGCCGCCTAGCACCCTGGTAGAAGCAGGCCACGGCGGCCGCCCTGTGCGCCTCCCCGTTTGCAGGGACGAGTTGGGGACTCCGTGGTCCCCACACGTGAGGAGAGGGCCAGTTCGAGAGAGATGGCCCTGCGTCAGCCGGGGTGCGCGGGATATACCTGTTAACCTCACCTTCGGCAATCAAAGACGACCCACAAGCGTCGTGCGTTTTAGTCGGTTCGAGTGCGGCATAACCTCTCCCACCGGCTCCGGTGCTAGGGGTATCCGTGGGGATTTTCCGCACGTAAAAAAAGCCCTGTATACCCAGTTTCTATGATATAACAATATAATACCTATTTTAAGAATCTATGGCATAATGTGAATAAATCACGAGTTGAAGACTAGAGACACGTCAATGTTGCTTCAGTAAATACATCTTAGGGAGTTTACACGTCAAAATAACCTATTATGATAAATTTATACAAATACATGAATAATATATACTTATTCATGAGTTTACAATTCACTCATAAATATTCTATGTTCGGTTTCGGTTTAAAGAACTTTATTTCTCATAAGAACAACAATAGTTCGCTTAAAATGAGATACATAGTGATGATATTACTTAAATATTGTATTAACATTTGCATCTGGCGAGCTGGGATGTCAACACAACACACGTTTGTTGCACAGTATGTACACATGTGCATTCGAAAAATTCAAATCAATTAAAATAATAAAAATTTAATCGGTTCATTCGTTATTTGAACCGATTAATTACCCTTACAGGGCTCTTACCACTGACCCACCGTACCTCACCTGAAGCCATAGGAAAATTTGGATGGCTATGGTAAATTAAAGATCGCGGTTTCGAATCCCACCTGAACCGATTTATCTTTTCAATCTGAATTCACAGTCATGTCCGCATACCTACTAGACAGTACTAAATGAGGTGTAATGTAATACTAGTAGTATATAATAGAATAGAATAATCAGTGTATGAGATTCGCTTACGACGGCGACGTTGATGAATGTCGTAAACATTGATTATTCTATTCTATTCTTCAAAGAAATTACCACGTATCTACAATATCTGAACTTCTAGAATACCTTTAACTCAAAACCTGATATACCTATCTACCTATGCTTCAACAGGATGTGAATTGTTAAGGTGCGTATATAATGTAAAACGGTTTTTTATACCACTTGGTTGGCAGACAAGCTCACGGCCCACCTGATGGAAAGTGGTTACCGCGGCCTATGGACGTGTGTAACACCAAGGGAGACACAATCGCGCTTCCAGCCCTGTAAGCACAAAAGTTTTTGTGCCATCAGTGTAAAAGACAAAGCAAGACAAGCCTTTGGTCTTCCCACTGACAGTACAAAAACACTCCAGTGAGCTCTGGCTACCCTACTCACCGCCGGGAACACAACACGAGGTTATTATGGCCGCTGTATTCTGCAGGCAATGTGTATTTGTCCAGTTCTAATAAGTAGTTTAGGAACAGATGAACCTACATACATGCATACATAGAGTGTTAAAATCATATGTATATCTGGGTGTTACATATAATATGTGTATATGAAAAAAATGTATCTATATTTTCGATGTGTATTTATCCTAATTCAAGTACCCATAAACAAACAATTAGCTTATCGGAGTCCATTGCTGGACATAGGCCTCTCTCTATATTGATAGTATTGTTTCCACGCTGACCAGACGGATTGGTACAGGGTTTTATTTCGAGTTGTTTTTCTCTCGCAGTATTATGGGAAACAGGCGTGATTTTATGTATGTATTTATGTATGATATTGTCTGCATTGTTTCCATTAGTCGCCCACCCTTCTTCGAACTTGTATTCTTGACAAACGAGTAGTGAGTAGTATAAAGTTTAGATGTAGAACTATGTAGAATTTTCCTGTTTTTGTTCTAAGATATACTTGTATAAAAATTTTGCTTTAATTGCTTGCAACCAACTAATTTGTATATAAGATTGCAGATTCTACTAAGAAATAAAAATTCAAGGTAAAATTACTTCACCGGTTAATGTAGTTTTATTGTACGTATTGTATTTAGTTATTTTAGTATATACCTAATAATAGTTTCTAGTTTTTGTTTATGTATATATATATATATAAATATATATATATAGTTGTGATCCGTGATATTCAGCCGTGCGTAATAAATCTTTGCAGATTTATTGACGATGTAAAGCTGCCTTTACAGTTGATGTTTTGATATTAACCAAGTATAGGTACTATAGTAAAGGTTGTATAAATAGTTACCTCAAAGTTTTTGTCCCATAAGTAATTCATGTTAATGCGAAAACAAAATACTTGACGTAAGTTTCACCTGCGTCATGTAAGAATACTTAATGAGGCTCCTCCAATCTTTACCACATACAATAAGAATAAAAAAAGTCAATTATCTGATTTAGGTACTAAAGTAATAAATTAACGTGAGTAATATATCAGGCAGTTTTATGGCAGGCACACGTTATCGGCATCGGCATTTTTCAAACAAAAATAGTACTTAAAACAATTGGAATGAAATTAAAATTTTAATGACGATCATCACCATCAAAAGCATCAAGAATGAATTGTTATAGAATATTTTCATATTATTGTTTTAACATTAACGTTATTTGGAAGTCAGAAATTGCCCTGTAACTTTCCTATAAATTGTGTGACTACTAATATACACAAGGGTAAAAAATGCCAAATTGTTTTCGGAACATAAGATAAGATATTCTTTATTGTATGTCATAAAAATAAAGCGTTTTTTTTTTCAAAAACGATGGGTTAATATGTATATACGCATTCTAAAACCCGTATATAACAAGTCCATGTGACTGTAGTACAGGTACTCCGAGACATTAATGCGTTTGTGACAGGCTACAAGTTATAAACCGACGTCTTACGGAGTTACTGCAGCATATAGCCTTTAATGGCGCCCTCCTGTAATTTACGTGATTAGCCAGTGGCTTGTTTTCTTAGAACCATTATACTTTTCCGGTACTCAGTAAATGTTATTCAACAATATAATGCTCGCTTTTGACCTCATTGTAAACTAACCATTTATACAAACTTATCTGTGTGTTGCACTTGGCGGTGACTTTAATTAATATAATTTACCCACATTATACATACTTGTGGTTAAAGATCAAAATGATATCAGTTTCTACAAGGTTATTTGAACGTAGAATGATCTTGTCTGACATTTTTTTGATTTCTTTTTATAACGCTGAGATACAAAGTAAACCATTATCTTCTTATAATTACTGGCTAAAAGGTGGTAGGTATAGCTTGTTTAAACTGAAATGAAGTGGCCCATTCATTATAATCAATACAATACAGATTGTAATGTATTACAACCTATCTATAACCGTCAATTGTTTCATGAACTTACCAGTCAGTAATTTGCTGGTATATGTAAGAGAGGAAGTGAGGAGCGTTATTAGGGCTTTGACAAGATATAAGTACCTACTAACCTACTATATTTTACAATTTCACAAATAATTTTACAAATAAATATTCTACAACATTCTACACAATGCTATCTAGACCCATGGTAAGCTAAGCTATGCTTGCTTTACTACAGCTTGTGTTACGGAATCTAGAATGCGGATAAACAGACATGAATACTTTTTTTTGTAAATACACACATATCATACTTAGAAACACCCAGACCGATACAAATATTCATATTCATGCATACAAATATTTGCACTGAGCGGGAATCGAACACGCACCCTCTGCGTAACAGTCGAACGTTCTACCGCTCCGCCACAGAGGCTGTCATATAGGCTTACAATGGCAAATTTTTGTTAGTGTGTTTGTCCGTCGCTCTCTAAACGCAAGTTAATTTCCCCAAAGTGAATTATTCGCTTTGGTACTTAAATTAATTTGAACAGCAATCCATCGTGTTTCGTTTTACACGTGCGAGATGGGTTTTGCGCTTGTGACCTCGCAGACCGACAGGCGTAAAACTGGTTAGACTTTCGAATAATTAGTGGAGTAAGTTTCGTAGGGGTCATTGGGACAAGGAACTTTTAGTATGTGATTCCATTTTTTTAAAGTATTTTTATATTGGTATTAAAAGGTACCTATTCACTTCTGAGGTTACTAAGAAGAGCCAAAATTGTAAAAATGTCGTGTTAACTGTGATAAATCAGAGTTAGGTATATTGTCCCAAGGTATGAGTGAGCAGAGGTGGACAAATTAAAAGATGGCTGGACAGACGATATGGTTAGGTTAGGTTAGGCGTTACTGAGGTGAGTACATTTGACAGGTACCTATGTACGGAGGATAAGGGCAGCTAAATTATGAATACTGTACAATAAATGTAACAAAACTAGTAACTAACGATTTACGAATAGAATCTGCTATGCGATTTACAATTATTAACGAAAAATCACATTCTACATAATGTCTAAAAATAACAATAATTATTACCTAATTAGGTACGTGTTTCAAATAAAAGCTGCGGTAGATATGAGTCGCACTATTAATTAAATTGTAAATCAGCAAGTAACCAATGTCTGCAATTTAACTTTATGTTGAAATACGAATGTAATATATAACTTCTGTATTTTGATTGTTATCAACGCTATATTTGTAGTAATTTATATAAGTAAGTCAAAATGCATGGTGCTGTAAAATCTAAACATTTATTTCAATGCGGTGCGCGGTGTAAGGAATTATTCCGGCGATGATGTGTAATGCCTTATGTTATAGGTTCGATCAGTTTTAATATATCGGTATTAGCTTAACATTCCAAGCTACCGACCAGTTTGCCTCTAAAACTACATGAATTACAAAACAAAAAATGAATTCTTACAGAAAAGTTACCTAGTTTTAAATTTTAATTTCAATGTTCTTAAACAAAGCATATTTGTTTACCTACATATTGATGATACATGAATAGACCTGTTAGAGGCAACTAACGAGTCGTTATTTATTCCAGTCGGGTGTCTGTCTGTGCACACAGTGCCATACAAATCAATCGTTAGTGAACTTGGTCCGGCTGCATGGTTGTGTGCCCGACGAGGTAAGGTAAAAGACTTGACAAGACGTTCGTACTTATTCATTTATAAGGAGTAGGTAGAGGCCACTCGAAATGATTATCAGATTCACTAAACTCACATAACGATACCTTACCGACTAACTACTATAAATTAAAAACCTACTAAAACAAATAGTAAGTTTTATATTTCACTATCACTATATAACACGTCAATAATAATTAGACTTCTCCTTGGCTGATAGTAATCTGAAGGTAAAATCTCAGAAAAGAGGGTCACCATTACTTACATATATCATGTTACAATGGTGACACTCAGCTTGGCAGCCTCATCATATGCTTTTTCAAGCCCCGCTTAAAGGATCCGGGACTGTAGAAAGAAGAAAACTCGTGAGCTGGTAATGAAGGCCTTAATGGTGCGACGGAGGAAAGACACCAACAACTGATCGCGTTAATTCCCGTAAACGTTATTGTGTATCATGGAACGCGAAAGTATAAAAGTTAGTTAAAGTGATAGTTTTGGATGATGGCATTGAAAATAATATATACTTACTGCTACTACTGCTACTTACTGCTTCAGGGCTCTATACAGGTTAAGCTAATCTAAAATATGAATAAAATTTGCACATAACGTGACTTTAAACATTTGTAATTTGTATGAATGAAATAGACATGGCATTGAGGAACATTTATTAATTAATGTCAGCAATTTATATCCAAAAATAAGTGGAACGAGGTCTTGCGACATTCCAAATATGATGGTGTAGGACATAATATTCAATTGCGGCTTTTTATAAAAATGGTTAGGTTATTATGAAAGTTCTATTGCCCATAATAGAAGTGTGGCCTTTTAAAGTTGTGTCACATGACACTTAATAGTATTAACACTTAATAATATTATTACTGGTGGCGCGTGGGCCAACGTGTACGAGTGGACTGTATTGCGGGAAGTAGCTAACTGTTCTATTGACACTTTACACACAAAACAAGACAGGTGGCCGGGCTGCCGCGGATTCGATCCAGGCAGTGAATGCAGCCCGAGAAATTAGGAGAGGATGCACTAACCTTCACGACCCACGTGTTTTTCATCGCAGCCGGTACACGGATCTTCTCTTCCTTGCTCAGGAGCTGCCGTCAGCGTCACTAGATCCCTTGAGGAACACACGAGAGGCACCATCCGATCGGTAAAGGTCTATTAGGCGGTTAAAATACAACAAATATTATTCATTTCTGAGAGACGCGCGCGCGCGATCGCCTTTACGCTGGCTAGTTCAAAGCGAGACTCAGTGTCTATATTTCACAAATGGCGGACGGAAGCCATATCTATGATTAGTGCGGGAGAGGAGACGGGTATAAAAGGAGTGTGTTTCCGTGTCAAAAATACAGTTTCCACTTCGGCGCAACCATTCCCCCCGGCTTGAAGGGTTACCTTCGAAACGACAAATGCGAAACAAATCTAAAGTCTAATCTAAATCTAGGTTTGGGAAATAACAACTAAAATATAAACCTAGATTGGAGCTCGTGCCTACTGCTGGCTAGGCAGCGGGCAGAGGCGAACAAACAACACAACGCAACAGTCTCGACCAAGACGAGACGCGATTAGCCAACAACAAAATAAGGGTCTCTTCACGTGGGACCGATACAACAAGCGAGTGCTTCTTCTCCTCGGGTGGTTCGGAAACCGTAGTGGGATTGAATTGACTAACTGGCCACCCATCTAACGCGGCATGAATCCAGGACGGTCCACCAAACCACAACGGGTGATCCAAAATTTGCGAAGGAAGCAATCCACGAGAGAGACAATCGGCTGGGTTGTCGGTGCCAGCAACGTGAAAGAGATTATGTGGCGCCAATTCAGATTGAATTTTGCCACTCTATTAGCGACGAATGTGTCCCAACGATGGGGCGAAGAGTGGGCCCAACACAAAGCGACTGTTGAGTCCTAAAAGCTAAAATTCTACTAATATTAATGCGAAAATTTACAATTATGTCAAATAAATTACCTTAAAGATTCCGACCACAATACAAAATGTCATTAAGCGACACGGAAGTGCTAGTCTTAGCACTGCCATCCAAAACTACGCGGAGTTTTAGTAGTAAGCTTATCTTCTCTAATAACTCCGCGGTGCGGGATAATGTACGAAGGCTGGGTCCCGCCAGTGTCCGTAGGCGCAGGTGAGATGTAACCTTTATCTAAATATTCATTAACAACCTCATCATAGGCCCGCTTCGACTTTGGGGACGCCTGCATCTTTCGTTCCAAACAAAGACGTTTTTCAGCGGATACACGGGAGCCACCGAGCGAAAACTTGCGGATGGTAGACTCCAGTGGCGGCTCGACGGTGCAACAGAACGAAGCAGTCGAGTGACTAAAACTATCTATAGAAGCGGGTGCGGAACCAATTATAACAAAACCCAGAACTGTTTCCAGGGCGTGCGGAGCGGGGTACGTCGGTCCCCCTTGAACCTTACGTGATAGCTGGAGGTGCGGGAGAATCGAAGCGCCGATCAATATATCGACGACTCCAGGAACAGCGTAAGTCTCATCTGCTAAAGGCAAATCTTTAAATTTCGTTAATAAAGACGTGTCAACCGGGACGGTAGGCAACTGTTCAGCTATTCTATCTATAACGAGCGAATCCATGTCAAACCAAATATTATTATTAAAACGAGATCTAAACCTTGTTTTAACGGTGCCACGAACAGCTGACTGTAAGCTTCCAAAACCCTTCACCACTGAGCGGGTTGAACGCTTATCAACATTGAAACCAAGACGCCGACAACAATCTTGAGTAATAAAATTACTTTGCGAAGCGCCATCTAACAGCGCTCGAACAATGCGCGGCTTACCTAATGCATCAACAATAACAACGCGAGCGGTCGCAAGACACACAGTAGTGAGTGCAGCACTAGCGGAGAACGAACACAAGGTGACGTCATCCGCGGCGGTCACCGGGCGGGCTGGAGCGCGCGCGAGCGCGGGCTGCGGCTGCGGCGCAGGCTGCCGTGTGTCACCGCTCGACGAGCCAACCGTGCTCACATTGGATGCGGCATTACTATTCTCAAAATGAAGCAAAGTGTGGTGTCTCGCTTGACATTTGCGACAACTATTTCTACTATTACATAAAACAACGCGGTGTTTAGTACCGAGACAATTAAAACAAAAATTATTAGCGCGAACAAATTTATAACGATCACTAGGCGACAATTTTAGAAAACCAGGACACCTGTACAGTTGCGAATGATGAGTGCTACACAAAGAGCAAACAGGTGACTGTACACGTGCTGGTGCGGTACTAACATAAGTATGAGTTGACCTCAGTGACTTCGATGACGCATCTACTTTGCGTGCAGAATCAACAACTGTCTTCGCGCCTTCATGTTTCGATGAAGAGCGTTGCAATACCTTTATATGCTCGCGAACAAAACTTTCTAAGTCTTCGAACTTAGGAATCCTATTGCCGCGATGATCCGACTCAAACAAACGAATGGTTTCGGAATCTAATTTCCTTAAACCCATATACAAAAATACGAAGTCGCAGAGGTCATCGACCTTTAGGTTCTTTACGGCGCGAACAGCTGACGCGAAAGTATCTAGAAATTTCTCTAAGTTTTGATCGTTACATGCCGTAATAGATTTCAAATCAAACATCTGATCTAAATAGGCGTTAGCTACCGATCTTTTATCCTCATACCTAGCTTTCAAAGTATTTAAAATTAAATTATAATTCTCGGCACTAAACGTAATTCCAACGCAAACGGTTATAGCTTTACCAGTCAATTTTTCAACGAGATAATGCAATTTTTCGTGATCTGTCAACGAATCGTTCTTATCTATTGTATTCTCAAAACTATCTATAAATAGACACCAATTGCGAATGTTACCATCAAATTCGGGTATTTGAATTGGTGGCAACTTAGGTCGGTCGCGAGTGGGGTTGGGTAGGTCAGCCGGTTTCTCCAAACTCCTAGCGACGCGTTTGATACGACAATACAAATCGTCAAACGACGACAAGGCCTGATAACTCACTGAGTAATCGGGATTCAAATTCAACTCTAAAACGTTGATGTCATGTACTAAGGTTTCGAAATCCGCGCGTAGACTATCTAAGTTTTCTATAGAACACAAGAACGAATCTCTGATGACCAAATCAGAGGTTTTAAGTGCATTATCATAAATCGATTGTACGCGAGAGTAAATCATTTCTTTTTTAGCGTTTAAAAGTTTCAATTGAACCTTACCGGTCCTATCAACCTTTGGGGACATGTTTACAATTAAATCTCAAACTAAAGTGAGGTAAACAACAAATATGAAATGACTTAATCTTAGCGGCACAGAGCAGCGAGGCGGCGCGAGCGACACTCGGCAGATAGGTAGGTACCTACAACTGTGAATGCACGCTTGAACAAACGCGCATAGCAACAAGGTCGTACCTACGCGATGGTCGCTGTCTAGGTTCAACTATTATTTCCGAGATTAAGTATTGCGTAATATCTATTCAAATTAAAATACTTTCGTATGAATTGGGATGAGATGCGAGCGAGGTAGGCACAGCCACGTGTCTACCCACGCAGGTACTAGGCAAATACGACGCGAGCCGAGAACAACGTAATTGAAAAAAAACAAAACAAAGCCAAATGCGTTAGGTATTACACTGTGCCTATGCACTAGGGTGTCTGAGTATACCTAAGATCTAAGCCTAAATGTCTGGATGCGGGGTTTTCTACTAAAATAACCAGGCACTTAGGTGCGATGCGAAAATTGCGAACTACGATTAAGTGTTGATATGATACCTAACCTATTTATGTATTAGGTAGGTACAATGCGAGCCAGCGGCGAACGGACAACAAATTCTAAGCCTAAGTGTCTGGATGCGGGGTTTTCTACTAAAATAACCAGGCACTTAGGTGCGGTGCGCTCATTCCCATTAGAATAATAACAAAATACGAACTACGGCTAAGAATCCGGCTCGATCCGGACCAAAAATGGTGGCGCGTGGGCCAACGTGTACGAGTGGACTGTATTGCGGGAAGTAGCTAACTGTTCTATTGACACTTTACACACAAAACAAGACAGGTGGCCGGGCTGCCGCGGATTCGATCCAGGCAGTGAATGCAGCCCGAGAAATTAGGAGAGGATGCACTAACCTTCACGACCCACGTGTTTTTCATCGCAGCCGGTACACGGATCTTCTCTTCCTTGCTCAGGAGCTGCCGTCAGCGTCACTAGATCCCTTGAGGAACACACGAGAGGCACCATCCGATCGGTAAAGGTCTATTAGGCGGTTAAAATACAACAAATATTATTCATTTCTGAGAGACGCGCGCGCGCGATCGCCTTTACGCTGGCTAGTTCAAAGCGAGACTCAGTGTCTATATTTCACAAATGGCGGACGGAAGCCATATCTATGATTAGTGCGGGAGAGGAGACGGGTATAAAAGGAGTGTGTTTCCGTGTCAAAAATACAGTTTCCACTTCGGCGCAACCAGGCATCAAACTTGATACTTACATGGTGTAAAGTCATAATTATTGATTTCTCTGTTACATCCAAAGTGCGTACTTAGGAAACCGAGTTCCACTTATTAGCTGACCTCCTCACCCCGAGAGGAAAGTCTGCGCCAGGATTTCGTCCGATGTTAATCAAGTACATTCAGCATCAGATCGATCTTGACGGTCAAAGTACTTAAAATGATCTTAATTCCTTAGTTTACCTCTCTTCTTCTTGACTGATTATGCTAAAATTTTGGCACACACCTTTAGTTTTGAGAAAAATACAATTTAAATTATTAAAACTGTTCGATGTACTCTTAATACCTTTGTAGTAAAATCATTTAGAGACTTGGTACTCAAGATCGTTCTGCGGGTGGTGGCTTGTGACTCAAACACGTTGTTAGGACCCGTACTAAATAAATAGTTTAGATAGAGTGTAGGAAAGAAGTTTAGGATAATTTTCGGTCGTCCTCTATCACTGTGTAAAATTTCAGCAAAATGAATCCAGTCGTTTCTTCGTCATTGAGTAACAAATCGTTAGGATTCGTTCCACGTCTGCATCAACAAATAAAAGTAAATTTTATTATTATGATTTATCCGTATCGAAATCTCTAATCGTATACAACATCCATGTAGCAACCGAACCTAAGTTTAGGTATCTACTATCTATGTGCCGTGTCGAAATAGTCTCGTCACGTAAACGACAAGTTTACACAGAATATTAGTTCCAAGGGCGCTCTGCCCTGAATATTCTAAAGAATGTACTATTTCAAAGAGGTTCAGTGAACCTTTTTTATGAAAACTCACTTGGTAATGGTATCGTACAAGGCGTCTAAGGGATAGGGCTGTTTAATATCAGACAGATATATACAGCCTAGACTCAGCCTCAGACGCATGGCTCGTGCCATCAATAGTCCCCGTAGACGGCAACAGGCTCGCCCCCTATTACGTGGGACCGAATTAAACAATTGGTGAAATGTGGGTGATAATTTACCTCTGCCTAATCCTCCAGAGATAAAGGCGTGATTATATGTATGTTTGTATGTAAGTATGTTTAAGTTTAAGTACATTTAAGAGGGGCGTGAAAATGCCTTTGATGAAGGCGCCAATCTGAGTACCACCATTGTAGACATCTAACATAACCTTACCTAGCATCTAACATTACCTAGTGTCTGTAATGGTGACCCTCTTTCCTGAGACTTTGCCTTTAGCTTACCATCAAGCGAGGTGAAGTCAAGTTGGCGTGTCCTAGATAAAAAAAACGTGCCCATTAAAAAAAACCCTAGTGCAAAATTTTCAGATATAATAGTTAAATTAACCAAATACAATCTTATGAGCTTTTTACATCAGTTGTATTACGGCTCCACTGATTGTTCTGAGGACATCATGATCTGTACTTGTAGTCTCGTGACGTTCATTTATTGTTTCAAACTATTACGGATACAGTGCACGCAAAGTGAACTGGTATTGTGTGCTAAATGCAAACCTTACTTTTATTACGTAGGTAGTACAGATATATATTATACAAATTATAGTTACAAGGACTAGGACATTCTAGATGTTTTGGGTCTTCAACGACGAACTAAGCTTTGACACAGGTTTTCCTCTCAGGGTTGGGAGTTCAGATGACAGTTGTTCCCATAAAAGTCGTATAAATCAAACTAAAAAGAAGGAGCAGGTGAGCAAACCCAGAGCTCCGAAGTGGAAGCTTCTGACGATATTGATTAATATGTGAAATATTAATTAAGTGGGTATTGTGCCTACTTTATGACGTTGAAAGATTAACTTAATGTAGATTTTCACTTAATTTTTTTTAAAGAGGTGTAGCAAATAAGGGCTCTTATTCTTATATAATATTTCAGTCTACATATTCACTTTTATTTACACTTTTACTTTTCTTATTACCTATACGATAAATTCTTTGAGCTGGTTTGTTAATTGCAATTTCTAAAAAATATTCATATTTTCACGAGTAAACATGTACCGAAGTCTGTTAACAATTAATTAATTAAAAAAATTGTGCTCACATACGATAAACGTAAGTGCAGTCAGCATTAGATTGATTTTGATGAAAAAAGTACATATATAGTCAAAATGATCTCAATGCCTTGATTCCCCCCCCTTCCTGCTGAGTGATTGTTCTGATATTATGTATAATGTCGGACAATAATACAATTTCAATCAATAAAACAGTTTGATTTGCTCTTAATATCTTGGTATTAAGATAATTTTTAAGACTTTGTAGTCAAATAGTTGTTTTTTTGCTATTCCTTAAACCTTTGGACCCAACTGGGCAATTGCCATGAAAATGATTTATTGAACCCATGGCTCAGCATTTCTGATTGAGTAAACTTCCATTAAAACTTTCGTCACTAAAATAGCTGTAAGATATACAATATAAATACGATTGCGTATTGACACTGCTCACTTATCTTGAAATAAAAGAAGGGCAAATAGTGGCAATAGTGAATCGGGATCTTTGCTTTTATTGTCGGTGCAATTTGGAGGTCGCTATACTATCTGAACTTGTGCTGTGGCAATCTACGAGGGGCTTGTAAGCTCTTTAGACAAGCAATGGGATGGCTATGAGAAATTTACACTAGCTTTTGACATTCACGACTGTGCTATGGCATGCTATGTGCTGGCAAGGTACTTAATCGGATTATGCGAGCGGTGTACAACATTTCTTAACCTGTATTTTATCTTACTACAAATCAAAGCTTGTTTAAATGTAAAAAAAGAACTAATCGGTTTGGAGATTATTTTCTTTACCACACCACCAAGACCTGGAATTCATTACCAGCTCACGTATTTCCTTCTTCCTACAGTCCCGGGTCCTTTGAGCGGGGTGTGACAAAGCATCTGGTGAGGCCGCTAAGCTGAGTGCCACCATTGTAACATTACTTAGTGTCTGTAATGGTGACCCTCTTTCCTGAGACTTTGTATGTTGAATTTGACAACAATGTGGTACAGAGATCTTCCCTTCCATTATCGAAAGACCAACGTACGGCACCGCGCCATACAAGTTGGATATTCCACTCGTACAAATGAAAAGTTTTAGCCATACGTTCATTTTACCTTCTGCTGCTATAGAGTGCATTGCCCTCCGTGAGTCTGTGTTTCCACAAAGATACCTATATAACCTGGGAGTCTTCAAGTACTTATAACTTATATAAGTACCTACCTAAATTTCTTTTATGCAAGCCTTAAGGAATATATATTTATTTACATGTTATTATTAAAATAAAACTGATCGTCGTCGTGGAATTCCTCCGCATCGCATGCCTCTCGTGGTAGTGCTCCCAGAAGACATGCAGCATTGCCACGTTATATGGCAATGCTTATTCTCTGACCTAAATAGAGGCCAGCCTTCTGATCACGAGAAGCGTCGACCATACGCTTCGCATTCTCACGGTAGAGACTGCGAGCGCTTGGACCCAATGACCCCAAAGTTTCGACTTAATTAAGTGAGATAATGATCAAAAACGATAGAATATGGTTGCCTGGAAGAAATCGCTTCCAGCGATAAGGCCGCCCATTGTACATTAAACTGTATGTATATTAACTACAAGTTTTACTGTAATCTATTGGTGTACAATAAAGAATTATTTATTTATCTATCTATAGTCTGGAATACCATATAGGATATTTTTTATCCTGAGCATAGGTTCCAGTAGCTTGTGAGACTAGGATTAATATCTCACGCTGAATGAGCCGTGAGCAACAGCTAGTAACCTTTTATTGACATTGAACTTTTAATGACGACATACACACGACCAAGTTATATTGATGATGAAACAGATGTAGGTACAGATGTCGCAAAAACAACATTAACTTCCATATACAATAGGTACCTTTTGATTTGACATGAACCCACCAAGATTTTACTGTCAGCATCAAATCGACATGCTAAGTATTAAAAATTGATCTTAATACCTTTGTATTCCTTTCTTCCTGTTGACTTATTGTTCTGATATGTTCAGACCTTTAGTTTAGACGATAATACAATTTAAATTAATAAAACAGTTTGATTTGACTTACTTTACTAGTCAAATCGATCTGAAGCTGACCCGTACTCGTCGACAGGGACGGGCTCTTTGGACCACGATGATTTTGGTGGGGATACACGTTACCGGTTTGGTAGTGAAGTTACCTGTTAACCGGGTCCAGATCTTAAGAGGACCGCGGTAGCTTAGTGGTATGGGTAATGGACTGCTGAGACAAGTTCTCGGGTTTGATCCCAGGTTTTGCCATGGCACACACCAGTGACTTTTCGAAGTTATGTGTGTATTTATCGCAGGTTTATAAGTGCCCGGTTAATGGCAATAGGCTCGCCACCTATTACATTGGGACCTAAACATAAACTGGTGAAATGTGGGTGCTAGCATCTCTGCCTACCCCTTAGGGGATATAGGCGTAAGTTTATGTTATGTTGTGTAGATCTTAAGGGTCTAGAGCAGGCTTCCTTCTAGGTAGTAGAAAACAAATTGCAGGTTTAAATATAACTGGGATTGGAGTTCGAAATCTAGAAGGAGACTAATATAATAATTTAATTTCCGAATTGCAAGATGTTTTTTTTTCTTTTCAGAACAATGCCTGAATTCGATGACAGCCAGGAGCTCGCTACTATCAAAGATTGGTTATACAAGCAGCCGCATTTACCACACGATGTCGGTAAGTTAACTATGAAGATACTTTTTATTTGATTATTTAGTAAACGATAACCACCGACTCGTATCAATTTCATGATTACAAAATTTTTAAGTTCTTTATCGCTCTATGCCCCCTTACGGGTTGTTATTTGGTGGCATCAGTTTCACATCTGGTGAATGTGCCATCACACTATATATTGTGTCGAGATTGAAAAAGTGTGCTCTTGTTTAGGTTTAACTAAATCAGTTAGTACCTACTTATATATTTTAGGATACCATACCTAAAGAGTTAAAATAGAATCCTATTACTAAGACTCAACTGTTCGTCTGTCTGTCTGCCGCTCTCCAGGATGTATATCGTGATAGCTAATCGATTGAAATTTTCACAAATGATGTATATCTGTTTCTGCAACAGATATTAAAATAAAATAAAATATATATTTAAGGACCATATCCCATACAACAAACGTGATTTTCTTGCCAGTTTTTGCTCGATAGTGATATGGAAATGGAAATCTTATCAACTCGTAATTTTGTTGCCTTAGTCTTAAATTCATATTGCGTCCATTTATATAAAGTGCCCCATCATCTTTGATTGTCCTATCTATGCCAAAACTGTGATTGAAACTATTAACATTTAATGTTGCAAAACTAATGTGGACCGTTCAATTCTAAGCCTGTTAGAACGTTGCGACATTTACCGCTTAGTAATACCTGAGAGGTACAGGAACTAGGTTAAAGGTACATAATCGACATCAAGGATATCTACTGCAGCCTATCAATATTTCCCAAGAAACGGAAACGGATTGCCAAATAACATATTAATCAGAATATTACCACAGGCAGGAATTGGATAGTCGATATATATCGCGAATGTGCAAACAGACCAGTGCTAAGATATTCGGGTCCCAATTCAATTTAATCTTCAAGCCATCCAAGTCGGAGGTCACGCGAGTTCGATTCTCGCTTGTACAAATATTTGAATGTATAAATATGTAAATTTTCTTTTTATTAATAAACCCCTAAGCCCTCTAGCTTGTCTAAATCGCTTGTGTTAGGAGAGGGTTCCTGTCTATGGCGGAGGTACTTCCCCAGTCGGACTGCTCAATTGGGCGGAAATACCGCCGTGTCCTACCTTCAATGTTTGTAAATAGACTAAAAAAAAATGCCTTTGAAAATGACTAAAAAGTTTGAAATGACAAAAAAAAGTCTTCTCAGGACGGGGCCGCGTTTCGAACCGGTGGGCCACAAACTAAATTGATTTTCATGTTCCTTTTTTATTGACGTTTTGCAAGTGCCAATATAATGGTCTATACAGAATAAATGATTTTTTGACTTTGACTTTGACTTAGATGACACTATAATACCTATATAGAATATGAATATTTTATGGTAAAATAATTGTGAGAGACCTCTAAATGCGTAAATAAATCTCCAATACCAGTGAGCATGAATCTAATTTCTTTCCCATAATGTTGCGGCACGACTTGCGGTATACTACAGATATTTTCGCAACATTAAAAAGTAAAAGTCTCTTTGAATTCAATAGACGGACGAAGTCGTTGAACTTGTGAAGAATGTCTGTCAAATTATTTTATGAACACAAAACAGTGAAGCAATGTGATTACAACATTGGTTTATGTTGTGTTTCTGTTGTGCTGGCTGTGACGTCACTGTTGTATTTGGTAGGCAAGACGCGTTCGTGCTTAACTTTACGAAGGTTGCTGTTGTGTCCTCGCATGTCTAATGTCGTAATAGAACTCGTACCTACACAATATTGAATTCTCGTTTGATCTTATGCGTTTCCGGTAACTACTTCAGTTAAGATTTTATTAAATCACATTCTATTTAGACATTTTTAATCGTCCTATATTTTAAGGAACTCTCCTTCTTCCAATCTAAACTACGGTTGTATAAGGAGGAGGTAAACTGCTGATTTTTTTTTTGAAACTGATGATTTTATCTCTTCATCACCTTTAGTTGACTAAAATCAACGTCTAGGAGACGTGAATCCTTGACCAATCCAATCAGAAATAGGTATAAATTAATCAACTACAATGTGAATGCGCGAAAATAAATACTTATTACTCGTAACTATGTTAAATTCTGTAAAATTGTAACCAGAAATTACATGGCTTTGATTTTGAAATACCTTGAAATTAATATTATTAGTACTAAAACGGTGGTAATTCATAAAAAAAAAACATGTCTCATATTTACATTCTTGAAAATCCCCCGATTACACTTGTGGCAAATCTTGTTACGAAGCGTCTAAAAAAAGCTATAATCTAGTCAGAGAGACCTAGCTAGATTATAACGTGTAGCAGTGGTGAAGGGTGAACAATTTTAAAAGGAAAACCGGTGGAATCAATTTTACCTCTTAGGTCTATGAGAGATTTTTTTTTATAAGAGATTTATTCCACCGGTTTTCCCGATAGTTCCTGGGCGTTCTAATTTCAAATACTGAATATCTGGAAAGGCCTTTGTCAGAGTCCTTTTTAACCGCTTAAAGGCTCTGTCTGAAAAGATACTGCCAGAAACCCAGTTTGGCTTCCGACCTGAACGAGGCACCTGTGAAGCAATTTTTTCTGTGTGTCAACTGCAAGAAAAAAGCAGAGCTCTCTGGATGGTGCTAGGGAAGCTAGGGTGCATGGAGAAGTTTGTGAGACTTCTTAGACTCCTACATGACGACATGCAATGCTGCATCGGTGTCGATGGCGAACAATCAAATTTCTTCCCCGTTACCTGTGGGGTGAAACAAGGATGTGTTCTAGCGCCCACACTGTTCGCCATGTACTTTGCAGTAGTAGTCAGGGATGTTTTACAAACTCTTTCTGAGGGAGTCCGCATCCGCTTTCGCACAGATGGCAGTCTTTTCAATTTGGCCAGACTTAAGGCGCGCACTAAGGTCTCCCATACAATGATCATAGAAATCATGTATGCTGACGACTTATGCTTTGTGGCTGAATTCCCTGATGGCCTGCAACAGTTAATGTCCAGTTTTCACCAAGTTTACTGCAAGTTTTAAAGGAGGTAGGACACGACGGTATTCCCGTCCGAATTGAGCAGTCCGACTGGGGAAGTACCTCCGCCCTACAGAATACCGCGGCCATAATAGCTTCGTGTTGTGTTCGCAGCGATGAGTAGGGTAGTCAGACCTCACTGGAGAATCTGTGCTGTCAGTGGGAAGACTAAAAGCTTGTCCTGCTTTGTCTTCTACACTGACGGCACAGAAACTCTGTACTTACAGGGTTGGCAGCGCGAGTGTGACTCCTCTGGTGTTACAAGCGTCCATAGGCCACGGTAACCACTTTCCATCAGGTGGGCCGTGTGTTTGTTTGCCACCTGCCACCACACACACTGTAAGTGGTATAAAACAAAGGGTAGCCAGAGCTCACTGGTGGGTTTTTCTGTTGTCAGTGGGAAGACCAAAGGCTTGTCCTGATTTTATGTTCTGCACTGAGGGTACATAAAATCTCTATTCTTACAGGGTCGGTAGCACGGATGTGACTCCACTGGTGTTACACATGTTCATAGGTCACGTTAAACACTTTCCATCAGGTGGGAAGTGTGCTTATATCCCACCTAAGTTGTATAATAAAAGTTTAGCCTAAAAATCAGTGTCAAGAAGATAGAGGCGATGTCCCTGGAGACACATGGTCAAGAGACACTGTCTATACAGCTAGGTCAGGACATGCTGAAGCAGGTTGACAAGATTCGTTATCTGGGGAGCACTATAACATTCAAGTGTGATCTTGATGATGACATCAGCAGCAGGATCTGTGCCACAGCTGCGGCATTTGGGAAGCTGCGTTCCAAGGTTTTCTGTTCGCATGACCTTAAGCTGGCCACCAAAATATCTGTTTACATGGCAATTGTGCTGAAAAACCTCTTATATTCCTCCGAGACATGATGTGTGTATCGGCACCACATACGCACTCTGGATCGTTTCCACCTTAAGTGCCTACGTTCCATCATGAAGATCCGATGGTTCGACCGAGTGCGTAACACCGAAATGTTGCGACGAGCCAATGTCGGTGGCATTGAGGCCTAATTAATGCGTCAGCAGCTTCGGTGGTGCGGTCACGTGTCACGTATGGCGGAGGAGAGGGTGGCGAAACGCATCTTCTACTCTGAACTAGTGGAGGGTAAGCGAAAACATGGCGGCCAACTCCTCAGGTTTAAAGATGTTCAGAAGCGTCATATGAAAAGATACAACATTGAGCCGTCTCAATGGGAAGGTTTGGCAGCACAACGTCCAGAATGGCGCAGGCTGGTGCAAATACGAGTAAGCGATTTCGAGGAACAGCGAAAGGCAGACCTCGACGCTAAACGCGATGAACTGAAAGTCTGCCCACCCGCTGTCATTCAGTACCACTACGTAGGTGGTGTTCTCACGTGCCCTCAGTGTACACGAGAGTTCACCGCGAAGATCGACTATGTTAGCCATCTACGAGCGCATCAGCGCCGAGCCGACTAGGAATTGAAGTGTTCGCCATGGCTGAAATCGGTCGGAGGCATCATCATCATCATCATCATCATCATCATCGTCATCATCATCATCATCTGTAGACATCTTTACCACGGCTTCCCTTTGCAAAGCAAGCCAGTAGGAATCGGGTTATAAGAACCCCTCGTCATTTAATGAATAGCTGTCTTCGTAGGAGGAATGGAGGAAGCACTCGACTATACAATACCCTACAACCAATCTGCTTATAGTGTTGTCGACTAATTGCAAATGAAAATCGAAACATATGTACGAGTATGTATATAAGTATTTTATTTGTAATTTATAAGATGATTCGATGACAGTCAAAATGTAAATTTATCATTTCTAATAACTTGTTTCAAACGGACATTGTTTTATGGTGGCCCCCTGCTTCTTTTTCCTATTTAATCATTGACCAACATTCGGCCTATGCTCAGTTGCTGACATTTCAATCTATTTTTAGTTTATGATTTAATTTATGGAAACTCGTGTAAGGTACACAATAAAACAATAGCTGATACTTATCTAAATAAACAATAGTATAAACATCATATTGAATACAATGCAATATATTATCAAGTATTTACAATATATAAATAAATTAAAACATATGGAATCAGTAAATATTGTATTAACGAAGATTTGGAGCTGCGATTGGTTACAGTCAATATGCACTTAATAGTCAATTTAAACGGTTATTTCTAAATAGAACCCGCCAATTCAAGTTCTTTGAGCATTAAGTAACCAAGAACCTTTATGTCTTACATATACACAGTACATCTGTGCATACGAATAAATATTTTTAGTACTTATTTATTTATTTTATTTATTTATAGTATTAGTACTACGACTGAAGTTACTTAATAAAAGTTGTAGATAATCTTATTTACAATCAGAAATGTTAATAATTTTTGTGGGGCTTGTAGTTCGTGAGATAAACCATAAAACACATTTGAATCCTTTTTTCCAATATGGCGGCCGTGGGAAAAGGGTTACAACCTCACAAACTAGGATTATATGCAATAAAGAAAATTGCATCCTCTGACAAATGCACGCCATGCTCAAAAAAATTAAATTTAAATGTACTAATAGAATTACAATAAATGTAGGTTAATGCATTGTAATTTATTGATCGTTAATCGATCGTTAATCGCTCAGAAATTTTCTTAAGAAAATAATAAAAAATACATTATAAGATAACATAATATTGTTTATTATCTTTGCGTGTATGGGTGGCTACATCAAGATCTTCGTAGTCAAATCTAGCTCACTCGTTAAGTGGTACACCTCCTGAATAACAGACGAAGCTTTGGCAAAGGTTCAGTGACGAGGGGTTTAGTAACAGTCTCTATCACAGGTTTGTGGGCTAGGAACACAGACAGTAAAATAAATAAATATTCCACGACAGTCTACACAACGCTATCTAGACCCATGGTAAGCATAGCTTAATTAGCTTGTGTTATGGGATCTAGAATGCGGATAAACATACTAAGATACTTTTTTTTTGTAAAAACAAATATACATATTCATGCATACAAATATTTGCACTGAGCGGAATCGAAGCCAAGTCGAAATGAGGAGAAGGAGTTAGCTGACCCTGACTGTAAACCTGGAATGCCGGTTGCATTCGAGGTTTACAGTCAAGGACAAAGATTTTTTAGAACATTGTTCGATTGAAGCGTACGCCGCCGCCTGAGTAGCTGCAGGTCCGCTGGTGGTATTTTTTTGGCGTGTTGAAATGAATATTCGGCATACCGGGGAGACATCATCGTCGGTGACGTTGCTGTTGTTATTTATTTTTATTTATTATTATTTCAAATTTCCTTTTATTGTGTATATGTGTGGATCCGCAATTAAAAAACGATTTTCTTTTCTTTTCTATAATATTAAATATACAACATCTAGGTATTCCAATGTTAAATAGGTTAGTGAATTATCGTTGATTCGTTTCATTTTATCGGAGCTTGTTCGTTGCATACGCCGGCTAATATAACAAAATACCTACTCTGCGCCCGGTTTCGACTGTTTCTGGCAATGCGAATATACAGTATTGGGGTTTTGTTGTGATCGGGTTCTGTAGCGACTTTAGCGTCCCATAAAGAAGAATAAGGCCGTGTTTTCGATTATAACGCCCATAATATGGATAAGAAAACGTAGAGTATGTAAAGCTTTCTCAATCAAGCTCACAGTCTCCCGATATATAGGTGCCTACTGAATGAAGTTTAGGTAATTTAAATCACGAAATCTGTACATATATATGAGCCTTAGACTATTAATTTGGGGTTGAGCCTATTGCCGTCAAGCCGTTCGTTATGGGTTGTATGTTTACTTTCAAATGGAGAACAGCCCTTAGTCACCTTCTCGTCCCACGGAAAAAGATGGAATAATCCTGTTCTACTCCTCTGGGAACCAACAGAGCTCAATAACTCTAATAACTACCTTCAATTTATTTATCTTCCTCGAGTATGAAGAGTATGTTTATGTTAGTGTCACAAGAGCATATCTTCAGAAATACTGTAACATACAAACTAATGACAACATATTTCTTGCAACGGCAACGGTACTTACCACCAATTTGTAAATACCGTTGGTAATGTGCCACTTACGTTAGAGAGAGCGTAATTCACTGCACTACATCAAGATAGATAGAGTAGCATTGAGATAATATAATATATGTATCTAATATAATCTTCGTAATGATAGTTAAGAGATAATAAACTATTTTAAATATTATATGTAGGTTCAATGCAAGAGTGAACATCAGATAAAATAATTCAAACAAAATGTAGGTACATGATTAAAATTGTGATAAGGAAGAAAATTGGCGAGAGGTAATTCACATTTTTACATTAAATGGTAAGTAAGATATTCCTCCGATTTGACACAAAGGGAGGATGAAAGAAGGAACACTCCTGGTGTGCCGCGGTACCTCGGTAGATGTTGGGGTGTTGAGTGAACTTCAATAGCGCGATGCAGGTTCGATAACAGATAGTTCTGTAGTAATTCAACTTCATTGAGCTAGGTGGCGCTGGGTACTTATCATATCGCCTCATATTCGTCTTTTTTTCATCAGAGGAGATCCTTCTCCGTCGATTCCTGACGAGCTGCGGGCACAGCATCGAGCGAGCGAAGAAGACCATTGACTTCTTCTTTACAATCCGCGCCAATGGACCCGAGCTGTTCAATAATCGGGACCCCTGTTCGATGGAGATTAGACGCGTCTTTGAAGTCACGTAAGTTCATAACCTTTTCCCCTTTACCCATTTTTTTTATACCACTTAGGTGGCAGACAAGCACACGGCCCACCTATTGCGAAGTGGTTACCGTGGCCTATGGCCGTATGCAACACCAGGAGTGTTACACTCGCGCTGCCAACCCTGTAAGTACAGAGTTTCCGTGCCGTCAGTGTAGAAGACGAAGCAGGACAAGCCTTCAGTCTTCCCACTGACAGCACAAATTCTCCAGTGAGCTCTGGCTACCCTACTCACCGCTGGGAACATAACACGAAGTTATTATAGCCGCGGTATTCTGTAGGGCAGTGGTACTCAGTCCGACTGCTTAATTGGGCGGAAATACCGCCGTGTCCTACTTCCTAAATGGGTTCACAACGGTAGTGTAATGGCCAGGATTCGAACCCGGAATCTTTCGATCGAAGCTGACTTCTTAACTAAGTACTAACCATTTTACTTATGGGGCATGGTGATTCGCTATTTTTTTAGTTTTCTATGATAAAGCTGAAGAGTTTATTTGTTTGTTGGTTGAATGCGCTAATCTCTAGAACTACTGATTCGAATTAAAAAAAAAACATCCTTTTGTGTTAAATAGTCCGTTTATTGAGGCAGGTTATAGGCTATATAACATCACGTTACTAACCTAAGGAGTGAAGCAGTATTCATAAATTGCAACGTTTTCGGCAGATTCCTATAAATGATTGAAAAAACTGCTTAAATAGGCTACGGGCGAAGCCAGCGTGGGTCTCAGCTAGTAAGATGATATTATTAGAAACGAATAGTTAACTCTTTATTGATTTTTCCCATCTTTACCTGAGTGCCAATTCCGGTTGCATAAAGATGAGCCTCTTCCGTCAATCGACAGGTGTCAACTTAGCTAGAGCCCCGAAATATTTTCCTAATAAATCCAAATGTCTCTTGCCATATATCAAATAGTTAAAATGTTTGGTTTAATTTCACAAATAGCCAACTCTGATGTAACGTTTATTTGGGAACTGTTAAGTACCCACAACAATACCCTTTCTAATGACCGGTAGCATGCAACAGCCGAAATATTATCCAACAAGCTGATGACATAGCAATTTGGTTTATTTCTTTGAATGTACACAAATCGTGCGTAACAAACGACCAAAAACATAATAATTCGTCACGTTGAAAATATTCGTAAAAACCTCTACTATAATCCAATTGCAGCACCGTGCTACCAAACGGGAGAGATAAAAATAAATTTATTTGTATTTCCTACTACTACTACTACAGAAATTAAGAGATCAGCCGAAGAAGTCTTAGTCATAATTTATTGTTTCTATTTAACCACTTTGCATGGATTGCAAAAATTACCACCAGATATATTGGTGTACCACAAGGAAGTATTTTGGGTTACTTCTTAAGGGAAACCCCGGAATTCGATTTTTTTATTTATTTATTTATTGTTCAAATCATAACATAGTCATTTACTTAGCTTAAACCACCCGCTTAACCAGAATGGTTTTTATGCGAGCGGTAGTCTGCGTATTGAAAGTTGCAAGACTGAATACACAACATAAGTAGTTAATCAAAACAATTATCTTAATGGTTTAGAAAATGGCTTTGTAAACTTTTAATAAAGGGTTTCTTTGTTACATATTTTTGCACCATCTATTCTGGTAAGTAATTTAAAATTTCGGGTAGTATATTTTGACAAGTTCTGGTTCCATAAACATTTATAGATTTTGGCATATTTTATATATAGCCTTGATACGCTTATGTCAATAAGCGCTGGATAGCAAAATAATAATGTACTTACATGCGATTTTGTTCATTACAGTGATATGCTGCCTCTTCCCCTTAAAACCAAGGAAAACTATCGGGTCTTCATCTACCGGTTGAGCACTTCAGACCTTGAAAATTTCCACTTTGTGGACGCAGTGAAAACATTCTTTATGCTAGGAGATACTAGACTAACAGAAGATCATGATATTCCTGCTGGTGAGATCCCAGTCTTCGATGCTGCGAATGTATCTCTCAAATTTATTTCAAAAGTGAATCTATCCGCTCTCAGGAAATACATGATGTACACACAAGTGAGTAATTAAGATTTCTTTTCGATTAAGATAGAAAAAATTTAATCGGATCTGGTGGGAATCGAACCCGCGATCTTTCCCTTTCATCCCACCTTAATCGATATGAATAGTTAGAATACCAAATGCTTAAAAATTTAATTAAATGGTAATTCAATTCAATTAATTTTATTAAAATTAGAGATGATGACAACATTGACAACGGTTCAAAATGCTAAGCAGATGTAAACTTAATGTTGTCTGAGGGTTTCTATATTTATCCACATTCTAGAACTCATCACATAAGCTAGTTAGGCTATGCTTACTTTAGGTCTAGATATGAGTAGCATTGTGTAGATGTGTAGAATATCCTAGAATGTTAAAATTTATTTATATTAATTTAAAACACAATACAAACGTGCATTTTCCATTCAATCCAAGTTTCGCTATAACACGATGACGCAAATATTTACAAGTAGGTATAATTCACTGCAAGTAAAAAATCAAGGCTGTCTTTACTCTGCTCAAAATATCTAAATTGCTACGCAATTTTTATATCACTAAATTAACCATAATTACTATACAGTCTAACATAACACATTGGAAGTTTCGAGTCGGTATAAATTATAATGTTTGATGTTTTGTTTTTTATACACTAATCATTGTTTATAGGATGGTCATGAGTCTGAGTGATTTGCCATCTCATCGATATCTAATTGTGTATGGTACCTAGTTCATTGACACAGTCTGGAGTTTCCAGTGCACTAACAATATGTAATTGTCGTATTTACTTTTTTTTTTGCTATAGTCAATTTAAATTTCACATAATTATTACTCAGAATATACATTTCTACCTGTCATGAAGATCGTCTATATGTATAAAGTTTACAAAATAATTTGAAGTAGTTAGTCACTAGAGGTGCCATAAAAAACATTCCAAAACCAGACTTGCGCGTATTTAGAGGGTTAATGGTCTATGTCTATAGATAGATGTCATGCTAAGATGGCGGTCATTACTTTTTTTTTAAAATAGGACACGCTAACTTGACCTCACCTCGCCTGATGGTAAGCTAAAGGCAAAGTGTTACAATGGTGGCACTCAGCTTAAAGGCCCCGGGACTGTAGGAAGAAGGAAACACGTGTGCTGGTAATGAATTCCAGGTCTTGGTTGCCAGTTGACAGACTTGAGTTCATACAGTGTGCATGCATGTTTAAATTATGAGAATAGGTTGTAAGTTAGTTACTGTTATTACTTAAGTACTTTACTTACTTTCAATGTGCGCGTCCTCAATCTTTGTTTCTTTCACGTTACGAGAAACATTTATTAACTTCAAATACTGTTAGCAAATAATGCCGATGTCTATTTCAGGAAGCAATGCCAATTCGGCTAAAGCAAGTGCACGTCATCAACGTTCCTTCTTATATCGGCAAGATCTACGGCCTCTGCAAGCCGTTCATCAAACCTGGTGTTGCTAAACTGGTAAGATAGATATATTTTTTATTTCTCCTCCCAAAAAATAAAAAAAAGAATAAACAATACAGGCACAAGAAACAAAAAGATACATGATAATGGAAAAAGTGATATTCCTGATTTATTATTTATTACATTGTCTGGAAAACTAGTCAAAGTCCTTATATTCCTAAAAAGATCATTCACTGTCACATAGGACCGGACAATATAGCGACTGAAATTTTGGTGCATTTATGTAAAAATAATATACATGTTGGACATTATTTTTGTACCTACCTTTACCATGAAGCTAGAAGATCTGAATATGATATTGATTTAAATAGTCAGAAATAAAAGATAATATTTTTTAACTTTGATTTCCTGGTATGAATATGGGAGAACAAATATTTTTCGTATTTCGTAAATATATATATTTAAAAATTACTGGTACTAAAGTGACTGATACCTAAAAAATAAATTCTCTCTTTCAGATCAAATTCCACGAGCCAAATTCTGCAACTTTCCACGAGGATATTTCACTGGACATACTTCCAACGGAATACGGTGGTAAGGGCGGCTCCGTCGAGTCTATTAAACGCGAATGGATTAAGAAGATGGAAGCAAGAAGGTATTTAAAAAACGGCGTTCTCTGATCCCCTGATATATTAAATAACCCTGATATATTAAGCTTATTGAGCTAAGCTGATTATTAAGCTGAGGAGGTGGGACACCTCCGCCCTACAGAATACCGCGGTTATAATAACTTCGTGTTGTGTTCCCGGTGGTGAGTAGGATAGCCAGAGCTCACTGGAGAATTTGTGCTGTCACGTTTTGTGATGACCAAAGGCTTGGCCTGCTTTGTCCTCTATACTGACGGCACAAAATCTCTGTTCTTACAGGGTCGGCAGCACGGATGTGACTCCACTGGTGTTACACACGTTCATAGGTCACGGTAACCACTTTCCATCAGGTGGGCCGGGCCGTGTGCTTGTCTGCCACCTAAGTTGTATAAAAAAAAAAAAACTTATAAGTACCCATAGAGACGGATGCTGTTCTGATTTCTCCTTGCGGTTCAATATTTTATGGATATGATACTGATCCGATCCGCATAAAAATAAGCTAATGATTTGTTTTTAAGATTTAGTTATGTTAACATTGATTAATTTTTAGTAGAACCCAGTCGTTGACTGATTGCATTCTAGAGCTAAACTTAACGTGAGATTTTATGAACGTAAGTCCCCTCAGCGTTGACTATGAATAGGTAATAAAACCTTTGTGCATAGAACAATGATCTGCGACTAACGTGATGTTATTCCAAATACCTATTTCTAGTTGGTACTAAACTTATATAATTCTCTTCGAACCCTGTTAAGACCGGAGTTACACCTGGTTGGTGTACTGGCTTGTTCACCTGCTGTTTAGTAGACTAGGCACAGACGCAAGCAAACAGTTGGTGAGGCCCACGGAGTACAGAATACGATACCTACTCCATAGAGGTGCCTTTGTAGATAGCGTCAGTGGCGTGGTGTTATTCTTTTTTTTTTTTATTCCGCAAAATCCCCACGGATACCTCCCCACCGGAGCCGGTGGAGGAGGTTATGTCGGACTCGAACCGACTAAAACTCACGCCGCCTGTGGGTCGTTTTGGTTGCCGAAGGTGAGGTTGGTAGTGAACGCGGCCACTACGCAAGGCGGGTTCGATCCCCGCTCAGTACAAATGTTTGTATACATAAATATGGGTATTAGCATTGGCCTAAGCGTGCCTCGGAGAGTACGTTAAGATGTCGGTCTCGGTTACCATACGAACATCTGTGGCCCTCGTTATGGGTAGTTGGAGCCCTAAAAAGTCCAACAACTAGATTAAATTGTGGAGGTCAGATGACAGTCGCTTAACGGAGACTGTTAAAGTAGACCCCTGAGAGGTGAAAGATAAAGATGAAGAAGAAGTTGGCGGAGTTAGTCGTCAAATAAATTGTCAGATAACTTGCCTCAAACATACTGAAATTGTTACAATATCTTTTTAATTTCAGAGATTGGTTCTTAGCCAATGACAAAAGATGGGCTGTGGAAGAGTCCTTGAGACCTTCAGGCAACCGCGATGACCGTGTGGACAAGGTCCGGGAGCTGCCTGGGTCGTTCCGATCGCTCGCCTTAGATTAATATTAAAATTTTATTCATTTTACGTTTTGTCCACGAAGTTGTATGTATCCTATATTCTAATGAAGAAAAACATGTGTGTGATTTTGAGACTTAAATCTGCCGGCATATTTAAATAGTTGCTTTGGAATTCCGAATAATAATATGCAATTTCGATGACGAATCTCACTAAGTTGAGATTAGATTTGTAAATTGCAGAATAGAGTTTACAAAATTTTACTTTGTTTTAAATCTTTGCAATTAATTGTCGCGAGAAATTCACAAACACACATGCATCAGAATCAATTAATGTGATAAATTGTGTTAAAACACTCAGCACGTCCTGTTATTGCAGAAGAACATTAGAATAAACTGAGTGCGATCATGTAGGCATTACAAATTATAAATAATTAAGTATTTGTTTTCTCATTTATCATAGTTATGAGTTTAATAGTTTATTAATGTAATGTCTAGACTCTCAATATGAATGACATAGTTTTTTGAGCTCTAACTTCTTCGAATATGGATTGAAGTGGATTGTTTCATACCTTAGCCTAACCTTACGATAGTTTTAAATAAATGGTTTCAAGGGCATTTTCTCAATATCAATTAGCAGTTATTTTTTATATAGGATACGTCAATATGACTTTACCTAGCCTGATGGTAACAAAGGCAAAGTCCCAGGAGAGTGGGTCAACATTACTGAACCAACAATGTCATAATGGTGGCCCTCAGCCTGACGGCCTCATCAGATGCTTTTTCACGCCTCGCTTAAAGAGTCTGGGACTGTAGGAAGAAGGAAGCATGTGTGCTGGTAAAGAATTCCAAGATTTTATGATGCGGCAAATAAAGGAGTCACCGAATCGGTTCTTGCCGGAATTGCACGTGTTGTCCTGTTTAGAAAATGTAAAGAAAGAAAAAAAAGGAAATCTGAAAATATTCTATTAATTTTAGTAGGTATCTTACTTATTGTTAAGTTAATTGGTATAGGTATTCTTTTTAAATACCAGAAGGACGTATTTTTTTGAATTCGCACGATGAAATCCATAAGATGTTACCATAGAAATAAGTAAATTTTGAAAGTACCTCATTTTAAATATATTTTGATGTGATACAATTTTTTATGACGTGTGTTTTTTTTATTTCATCAAGTCTGTTGAGACTAACCCTATTATGAAGTACCGTAAACCATGTAGTCGCGTAACGGAAAATATTGAAGCTCAACCGCGTCGCAGTTTAGACTGGAAAAACCGGACTCCGACCGAGGTGATGGCCTCGGATGCAACCGGGACTGACGCACGGACGATGATGAAAACATCAGCATAAATTCAACTAGAAATCATAAAATTGTGATGGTAGGTATATAGATAATCACGCCTCTATTCCCAAAGGGTTAGGAAGAGGTGAATTAACACGTACATTTCACCAATCATTGAATACGGTTCTACGTAATAGGGGGTGAGCCTATTGCCGTCCTCCAGGCACTATTGTTGACTCAAGCCATGTATATCAGGCTGAGTCTGGGCTGTATATATCAGTCTGATCTGACAGCCCTATCCATTAGTCACCTTGTACGACACCTCATAGGAAGAGATGGGGTGGTCCAAATTCTACTCTGCCGTGAACCACGTATATGTATATATATACCTGTTTATAATTGGTCAATTGACTACACCTCGCTAGATGGTGAATAGCTTAGGCGCAGTCCAAATATACGGACCACCACTTCCGATACTATTGAACTTAAAATGGTGGTCCTTATCTTGATGGCCTTGATAGATACTTTTTTCACGCCACGTTTGAAGAATCCGTGACTGTAAGAAGAGGGAAATACGTGCGCAGGCAGAGCATTTCATCTCATTATCGTGTATTATTAATTTACATAACATCTTAATTTCGTTTCCGCAGGAACACTTGGGTACTGTGTTTACTCTTCAACGTTCTCCACAATCCTTCAGCTCCCTTCTAGACCCCATTTACGTTCTATATTCAAATTTCCTTCTCATAAAACCGACTACTACTGTTTTCCCTTTTCCATTCATGCTGTGAGGCTGTGGAATTCGCTTCCTGCTGATATCAGAGATTGCAACACAGTCAATAGCTTTAAACTCAAAATCTATCCTCCACCTATGACTGACTTATTCCCCTAATCCTTATATATATCACATAAAAGCAATAACACAATTTTCTTTTTTCTTTATATTTCTGTCTCTTGTTTTCCCTATAAGTACACTTTTCACTAAGTTCTCTATTTCTCACTCTCTCCTCTCGCATGTCTGCTGGAACAGATTTCTAATAGGTACAATTAAGTAGAGCCTATGTATAATACTATTTATCTATGTATCTCTGATTGTTTTTATGTGTATGTTAATAATAAATAAATAAATAAGGTAGAATTTTATACAGTGTCGCTTTAAATAGCAGACATCGTTATTGAAGAAGTCAGTGAATGTGATGATAATTAATACGTTAAAAAAAATTGAATAAGTTTTTTCAAATTTTTATTTTCTAAATTAAACTAAAGTAGGCGAAAATTCTTAAACAAATAAATTTTAGATTATTATTTATTTTATAACTTTTGTTTTTAAATTGTATGCTATGTTTTTATTCTCTTTTATATTTCCCAAGTTTCCATTGGGACTAGGGGACGACTGGTAGCCTCAAATATTTGAGGAGACAAGTGAGACAGAAATTTTAGGGGACCAATGGGTTCGTACCCATAAAGTGTTTCCGAGCCAACGGAAGTAACAAAGTTTGAAAAAAAAAAGAGTCCCAAATATTTAGAATAATTAAAGAACTTAATTATAATTATAACTTTTAAACTATCGCGTTCCTTGATTATAATAATGTTAACGGGACTTAACGCGATCATGGTGTATGTACATACCATGATACATATACCATACATACTTTTGGTTTGCCTGAAGTTACGTAAGAGCTGTACTTGAAGCGATTGAAATTAGGAAACGCAGAAATTTCAATCGGGATGGGTTTAAATTATCTGCAACATGAAATCCAGTGATAAATAACATGCAACCTTAGATAACCCTAGATAGACATCGGACAGTTTATTTAAATAATAGGGACTCCGTGAGTGTGGTATTGTGACGGTACATGACGAAAACAAAATATAGAAAATATCGAGAATGTGCGGGTAGATAAAGAACCTTCTACATCACGACCTCGAAGACGGCGGGCGTGCACCGCTGAGCCAGTCAGCCTGCAACCACGGCCGGTGTAACCTGACAGACAAACCAAAGGTATGTATACATGTACTTATACCATGATTGCGTTAATTTCCCGTAAACATTACTGTATTAATTATAATTTAGGGAATAATACCCAACATAAACACGTTTCAATGTATACTTTCTGTTCAATCAATTTCAAGCGTTTTGAAGGATCCGGTCATAGAGTTGACCACGTTAGCACTTTTTGTTTTCTGACTGAGGTCGGCCTTGTAGTAGTTATCGTCCATGAACATTTTTCTGAAAAAGATAATGCAAGTTTCGTACATTATACCGTTCATGTAAAGTATGGAGTTTTCTTATAAGTATCCATTTTTAATTCAGTCATCCATTGCTACATGTTAAAATATACAAATAAACATAATAAAATATACAAATATACATACACATAAACAAAATTTTCAGCTTCCATCTACTTCGCACTATGTTAGATATTATCATAGTGATATTCATAGCAATACTATATCGTCTATATCCATACTGGATCAATTCATTTATTTATTACTTTTGATATATCAACAACTAGCCCATCGCAGTCCACTGCTGGACTAGGCCTCTCCTAATGTTGGGAGACTTTGGCCTACTGTTTCCACACTGGCCAGACGGGTTGGTACAGGGTTTTATTTCAAGTTTTCCTTCTCTCGCAGTGATATGGTTTGCATATCGACGGTTGAAAAGCAAAAAGGTACAAGCGACATCGACATTTCATACAAAAAAAGGTCTTAAAGCACATGAAACACTCTTTACAATTTCAATTTCAATTTCAATTTCAATTTCATCTTTATTTGCGAACACAGGTACAAATTGTTGGTACATTGGTTTAAAAGTTTGATCATTCCGCATTCCACCTAAAAGGCATGCAAATTTACAATATAAGCTTAAAAATAAAATACATTTTATAGGAGTAGCTACTGATTAATAACGCAATTAATTTCGAATTTAATAATGTTAAATGGTTTAGCTATGTCAAAATTTTAAATTAAATAGTATATAAGTTTAATTAGTTGTAATACAATATAGTCACTTTCATTACAATCTGTCATTCAAATATTCGTCAATAGTGTAGTACGCTTTCGTTATAAGTAAGTGCAATACATTTTTTTTAAAAGTAGTTGTATTTTCCACTTCTAAAATATTTCGTGGTAATTTATTGTACAAGCGAGGTGCCATGGAGAAAATACTTTTATCAAACAGCGCTGACCAATGCTGAGGCATACAAATTTTATGGCAGTTACGAGCACTGTTGTATGCAGTGTAACGACTCAAATTACCTTTTACAAAAGTTACAACTTCATATATATACAGACAAGGTAGGGTTAGTATCTTCAACTGTATAAAGTGTGGTTTGCATGTGTCTGTCTGTTGTAATTTGCACACGGCTCTCAAACATCTTTTCTGTGCCTTAAATGCATATTCCTTGTCAGTAGAGTTGCCCCAGAACATGACCCCATATCTTAATATTGATGTCACGTGGGCGTGGTATGCTGTAATTAATGCATCTCGGTTTACTATTTTTGATATCATATAGAGCGCATACGAGAAACTATTTAGTTTTTTACATATCATGTTAATGTGCGTTTTCCAGTTTAAATTCGAGTCAATATGTAGTCCTAAAAATTTTGTATTACCTATGTCAATATTAGTTTTATTTAAATGTCTTATATCCATGTCGCTTAAGTGATGTGAATTATTTCCGAATGTCATAATGTTTGTTTTGTCAAGATTAATTAAAAGATTATTTGATGTCAACCATTTGATAATTTTGTCCATGTTACAGTTAATATTAAATTCTACATTGTTCATGATCTCTTGTCCCGAGTAAACTACGGTACTATCGTCCGCAAAAAGGATCATGGGATATCCTATTGACCGTGGGAAATCATTTATATATAATATAAACAGTAAAGGACCTAGTACGCTTCCTTGAGGTACACCGTTTGTTACTGTTCTCGTTTCCGACGAGTATTTCACCTCCGTTTTGTATTTGGGGCATATTCTATTTATTTGAGTTATCTGTTTTCTACCTTCAAGATATGATTTTATTAAATTTAGTGCATTTCCCCTTATTCCGTAAGTATACAGCTTATCTATCAGTATAGAGTGATCCACGTAATCGAATGCTCGTGTTAAATCCATGTACATGGCGTAAACAGGCAGCTTTTTTTCTAGATTTCCCATAACCTCCAAGAGAAAATTGTAAATAGCTTGGTTAATGCTTTTATTTTTCCTGAACCCTACCTGTTCATCGGTTAGCACTTGATTTTTGTCCAAGTACTCGTATAAACAATGATAGATGAATTTTTCCAAAACCTTCGAGAATATAGGAATCAGTGCTACAGGTCTATAAAATTTCATGCTTTCTTTATCTTCTTTTTTAAAAATAGGGATGGTTATCGTTATCTTTAGCTTATCAGGGAAAGTACCACAACTTATGCATAGATTGACGATATGGCTTAAGGGGCTTGCTATAATAATAGAAACGAATTTTACAACTTTAGTGCATATGCCATCATAACCTGTACTTGAAGTGTTCTTTAGTTCCCTCATAATTCTATGCATGTCATATGGTGTTGATGGACTCATAAACATAGAGTTCTCTTTGTTCCACACTAAGGTAGCTTTATGGTTTTTGGAACCATCTGCTGAAGAAGGTTGAAACTTATTTAAAAAGAAATCGTTAAATGCTTGCGCTATCTGCTGTGGACCACTTATTATTTTATTATCGACTTTTATACAATTAATTTCTTCTTTAGGAGTATTTAATTTACATTGATTGATAATTTTCCATGTAACCTGAGACTTATTATTAGCGTTTTTTATTTTAAAATCATTTTGTGCTTTTTTAGTCAATTTTATAATCGAATTAAGTCTCTTACTATAAATTTTAAAGGTGTCCTTGTTTTGCCTACTTGGGTTTTTCCTGTATTTATGTAGCAGTTCCCGTTTTCGGCGCGAGCATACCTTGATACCTTTACTCAGCCATCGAGGCTTTATGTTTTTTGTTATTTTTAGTTTTATTACAGGGAAGCACAAATCATAAAAGAAAGAAAATATGTCATGAAAATTATTAAATGCAATATTTGGATCATCTGAATTATAAATGTCATTAAAACTAAGTTTTGACAAACATTGCTTAAACTTCGTCATATTACCTACACTATAGTCACGTTTCATTATGTACCAATAAGGAAGAGTGCAGTATTCTTTAACTGGGCAAGTCAATATTTGTGCTTTATGATCCGATATAGCTAGTTCAATTACTTCAGCATGACAACCGCGAATATTATAAAGAATATTATCTATGCATTTACCACTGGCTGGTCGAGTAGTCTCATTTATAGCAAGTTTAAGATTGAAGCATGTACATATTTCCTCAAACTGTAGACTAGTTTTAGTTATTTTTAGTCTGTCAATGTTAAAGTCTCCGCAAACAATCACTTTTTTGTTTTTTAGACAATATCTTTGCAGTAAATTTTCAAAGTTTTTAAAAAATGTATTTAAAGTTTTACTATCTTCCCTTGGTGGTCTGTATATACATAAAACTACAACATCGTGTTCTATCAATTTGATTGCACTGCATTCCATGAGTTTCGGTATACAAAACTCATTGACATCTGATAATGTATGATATTTGTGACCACTGCTCACTAAAATGCATGATCCCCCATATCTGTTATCTCTACAATAGAAAGACGCAAGTTCATAGTTACCTATATTTAATATACCAATATCACCTTGAATCATATTATGCTCTGTAATGCATAGTACGTCAATGCTCTTACCCTTTTGTGACAAATCATTAATATGAACTTCTAGCAAATTTGATTTTCCTATCACACCGTCTATATTTTGATGAAGTATGTTTATAGTTTTCTTTTTAGAGACGAAAATTATGTTTTTCTATAGACTTTATCGGGGACTCCAGAGTCGAGATCTGTATCTCGGATATATTATTTGTTTGTGTGTATTTATCTAATGTAGTCAAACCTTTTTTATTATTGTACTGTGTCATTCTTAATCTATATGTTATTCGTAGTATTTCTTGTAGCAAAGACCTAGAAAGGTTTACAGTGAAATGCCTGAACTGTGGATAATAATGACAGTAATTTACGTCGACATAGGTTGCATGTGGATATTGACTACACATGAAATTTAACTCATAATTGAGCTTTGTTACATTTAGTTTCCTATTATATGGTATTTCACATATTAATATATTAGTATTATTATAACAATGAAAGAAATGTATAATATTGGATTTAAATTCATATGGATTCACATCATTAGTTCCTCCTATTATTATCACATAATCATTTTCTGTAAGATGCCTTATTGTGTTTTTTTCGGTATCACTTAGAATATCTGCGATCTTAGCACCAGGTTTCCAAAAACTGGTGACAACATAACTTGTTCCTACTAGCCTCTGAAGAGTTGACCGCATTCCTCGCCCTTGTTGATCAGCTATAATTACTATCTTATTGACTTGTTTCCGATTCTTTGGACATTTTGTTTGTAATATAGTATCAACTTTAGTTCCTTTTTCCTTGTTAATGTCTTGTAAGTTCTTTGTGGGACTACGTTGTTTTACTTCCGTTTCCTTAGTATTCTTGGTATAAATAAAATCATTTGTCTCCTTCGATGCTGTATAATATGTTGAAGAGTGTGTAGTCAAAGTGCTATTCGCCAAATTTTTTAGGGGTGTTGATGTCAGGCTACGACCTTTGCCTTTAGCTCGTGCTGCTCCTGCACGCTTTATTCCAGGAGTAGAACATTTCGGATCACCCGTTTCTATTTTCTTGTATAACTCTATTACTCTGTTGCTTTTTTCTAAATCAGATTTCAGTTGAGCATTTTCAAAAATTAAATGGTCGATCTCTTGGTTCGCACTTTGTAATTCATCAGTCAACTTAACAATTTTTTCGGTGAGTGTATTAATTCTTTCGTCTTCAAAAGAGTCATTTGGTAAACTCATGATAGTGTTATCAAACATAGTTGACTCCGAGACTGATGTCGACATTCGTGTATTAAGTTTTCGATAAGTTATATTTTCGTTCTCCATTATACTATTATTTCTACCAATTTAAACCGAGTTTATTAAATGGTATCCCCAATTGATATCTGGTATCACCAAAATTATTATTAATTTTTAATGCTGACAACACTATATGTCAATCACTGTCAACTTTAGTTCAGCTATTTGCTCATAGATGGCGTTATTCTCAATTTTCCTATCCTTTTTTTAGTTTTTTAATGTGGCAACACTATCGTTTCTGTCAATTAATGTTAAATATGTCATTTATTGTATTTTCTACTCACCGCTTGATGGCGCTAGTTGTTGTTTTTAATTCAATATTCAGTTCAAACTGTCAAATCAGTTAGTAAAAGTTTTTTCAAATCTCTTAGTAACGGCTGATGATAAAATATTTTTTTGTCTTTATGCAATATTCTAAGCTGATATAACTTCACTAAGGTCAAGAGTTATTTTATAGGTTTTATTATTAGAAATTAAGCACTCATTGATCACTTATTTATAGTAATTTTGTAGATATGTTCTTGTTCACTATATCACATAGATATTGGTTTTCATCGATAGGAATCGACCACAAACGTTGTCACTTGAGTATTGTAATGTCTGCTTTAGATTTCACTTTAACACTTCTTATTTCAAGCAATAATTATTTATATTCGATATTTTAAATACGCCGGGGATGTTTACATTGGCAAAGCGTAATTATAATAACGTATATAGCGTATATAGCGTAATAATAATACAACACAGTGTAATTTGCGTATCAACTGTTCTTGTCGCTTACGTCCTTTAGCCTTTCAACCGTCGATATGTTTCCATTAGTCGCCTCTTACGACACCCTTCGGATGAGATGGGATGGTGATATTTGTATTCTTTTTCCGTCACCACACGGATGACTTTTGATATATCATTATTAATTAATTCTATGCTAATATTAAAATAATTAAAAAATAATATTTAATGAAATGAAATGAAAGTTTATTTGTCAGAATATGGGTGAGTGGGTACATAAATTTTGGATGTTTGCATTTAGGTGCAAGCCATACTCTACCATTGTGTGGCGTACAAAAATATATCTTACAATTAAAATAAAATTATTTGATAGTTAAAATTATCATATACATTATCATGCAAAATGTTTATAATGCATTATAAAAATGTTTATTATTTGTTTATTTGTAGGAATATGGGTGAAATAGATGTTTACATTTCAGGTAGGTACAAGCCACACTCCGCCAATATCCGGCGTACAAAATGTGTCATAGAATAAAAAATTACATTATTCGATAATACACATACTTAGTTAAAATTATTATATAAATTACTATTTTCATGCAAAATGTCACAAATTACCACAATTAAAAAAATCGTCAATACTATAAAAAACAAAAGTTAAATACGCCGTGGAATTCCTCCGCATCGCATGCCTCTTGTGGTAGCGTTCCCAGAAGACTACATATTATACATAATATCTAAACGTCCACCTTACTACTAAGTAATATGTCAAAACTAATCGAATAACCCGCCCCTGATCGCTCCCGGTGCAAAGGTGCCCATCACACTTGCTGCGTTTCCATGCTGGATTACGTGATCCATACTAATATTATAGATGCGAAAGAAACTGTCTGTCTGTTTGTGTGATCGCTTTTACGCCTAAACCACTGCACCGATTACGATGAAATTTGGTACCTGGCTAGATTTGACCTCGGAAAAGGATATAGGCTATATAGGCGTTTGGTCGCGATAACCAACATTCACGTAGGCGAAGCCGCGTGCAACAGCTAGTGTGTAATTAAAACTAATTATACATATGAAAATAGTTCCCATGTTACAATGGATAAACATAACATAACATAAACTCCCGCCTATATCCACGAAGGGGTAGGCAGAGGTGCTAGCACCCACATTTCGGCAGTTTATGTTTAGGTCCCAATGTAATAGGTGACGAGCCTATTGCCATTAACCGGGCACTTATAAACCTGCGATAAAAACACACATAACTTCGAAAAGCATCGAAAAGTCATTGGTGTGTGCCGTAGTAAACCCTGGGATCGAACCCGAGACCTCGTCTCAGTAGTCCATTACCCCTACCACTAGGCGGTAATCAAACGTGGTAAAACAATGGATAAAACCAATATTAAATAGCGATTTAGATTGAAAAAGTAAACGTCCAAGGCAGGACTTGAACCCGCAACCCGTCCCTTACAGGGAGAATACTCTGACCAAGAGAGCTACGTGAACCACGACTTAGACATTCAAAATTCTCCTGTGCAACCTTTTACTTCATTGTATCTCCCCTATTACATTCCAATGCCAATTCTGGTAGCTTCTAAAGCTATACTTTGGAGCCCAGAGACTCCTCTCCTACTTTTCCTTTCAGAATTTGGTTTATTTTGACTTATATAGCAGCGATTGTCGTCTGATCCCCTAAACCCATGATGAAAGCCAGACTCATCTGTCGATCAGTCCGCCGATTGTACTAAAACAAAACCACTGTTATGCAATAGACACTGCAAAAAACTTTATTTCTGTTCAAAATTAAATGAAACTAGTTTAATTGAAGTTTTTCATTCACTTTGCAAAAAGCCTTTAAATTTTGGACTTTAACGCCATTGCTTTAAAGTGTAAAATAAAATGGATTTATTAGCAGTGTCCGCAGGTATTATAGTAGTTTTGCTATAGCTGAATAGAGGTCCAGTTAGGTGTGCATACCAGTTTGTAGGTGAGGTTGGCTCGGACTCCGAAGATATTTACAATACACTACAACTAAAACGGTTTAATTAAATTACCTGTTTTCCTTAATTTTTTTGATCCAATAATCGTTCTGTTCGGCCATGCTGTCGCCGTCACCCCCATATTCCTTGGGCAGATTTTCCTTATTTATGAACTTGTGTAACCCTGTGTAGTCCGGATGAAAATGTAGCTGTGAATTGAAAATTAGAATTAATTATAAGTTTACAACCAAAGGCTTGTCCTGATTTTGTGTTCTGCACTGAAGACACAGAAAATCTCTGTTCTTATAGGGTCGGCAGCAGGGGTGTGACTCCCCTGGCAGATAAGCATACGGCTCACCTGATGGAAAGTGGTTACTGTGAGCTATGAACGTGTGTAATGCCAGGGGGGTTACACTCGCACCGCCGACCCTGTAAGAACCTCCTAATCCCTTTCTAGAAGAACCCCATATTGTAGTCGCTTAGGAAAACCACGGTAGGGGTTTCATTCTACAGCTTAAGCGTGCGGGGGATGAAGTTCCTATCATAACTAATAAAGTTTTTCCAGTAAGCGGGCTTCGAACCCGTGACCGTGACGTTGCAGTCGAACGCTTTGCCGCCACACTACGTAGGCACGTCATTTTAGATGAGATCAGTTGTTGACAAAAGCAGATTAAAACGTTTGGATTTCTCAGATTTCAATGGTCTGGCTAGAAGACAAACATACTAAGTGAAAAAATTTGCTTAGCTCATTTGTCTTCTTTGCCGTCAATATGCGGTTCATAATTGCATGTGAAATTTTTTTCACTTAGTATGTTTGACTTCTAGCTAGACAAATATTCGATTTTATAAAATAATATTTACCATTTTACAAAAGTATTCAGGTAAGGCCGGCTTCATCATGTTGTACAGGATCTCGTAGAACGAGGGACAATTTATCACGTGGACTTGTTTCAAACGGACTGGCATAGCATCCTGAAATAATTACATACGATGCGAAAGCGCACCACCTTAATAGTGCGCGGGGTCAGAGCGAATTCCAACTCTCTCCCAAAGATGATTGCTGACCAAGTAGATTGTCCATACAACTACTGCCACAATCTACACGTACCAAAACTAACATTTAAGAGGACATATTAATATACGCCGTGGTACGTCCTAACAATATATTATATGAGTGTATGTATACCTAAGCTTCAAATAAATGATAAATAAAAAAAAATTGTTGAACAAGGAAATGAGTATGTTTTATATTCCTAATATTGTTCATAGTACACAATGTTAGCCACACCTAGTCCGGTAGCTAACCTATTTGATTATTCATCATTTAAGTTAAGACAACAACAGTTAAGATTGATTTTTATTTATTTATTTCTTAACAAATATCTTAGTAAAAACAAAAAAAAGTATTTATGCAAAGCCGATAGGTATATCATGCACTACCGATTACTCGAAAATGCCAAGGCCCCTCTGTCAGAGATGCTGGCGACCATTATCATTTAAACGCTACACAGTATTATGTACGAATGAATTATCTAATTTTTAGTATCCTCAGCTCGGTCTATGTATTTTGTATTTAGGGTAGCCCTTGAGCAGGAGCGAGAGCGAAGGAGGATCACAAGCCAAGCTGCCCTCGTACTGAGGTAACTTAACAATCGCAGGTCGTTGAATGACCGCTGCCCCTTATGAGCGGAGACCTGGGAGTGACGGGTTGAGCCGCCTGTCACGGTAGCTGAAACAGGCCGTGGCGGCGGCGGGGCGCGTCGCGCGCCTCCCCGTTTCTGGGGAGCTGTTGGAATTCCGTGGTCCACACACCCGAGAAGGGCTAGAGCGAGAAAGAGATGGCCCGGGTTCAGCTGGGGTGCGAGGGATATGCCTATCTACTTCACCTCCGGCAACCAACAACGACCGTTCGAGTCCCTACAACCAGCTCCGGTGGGGAGGGTAACCCGTGTAGATTTTTCGTGGTGGAAAAAATGGTAACCCTTTCTGGGACAAGGTGGGGACACAGTGGTTCCCATACCCGAGGGGGCCATCTCAAAGCCGGAGAAAATCCATTCAGCCGAGTGGCAGGGCTTGGGAACCTTATTGGGCCAGCTTACACCTTGGCATTTGAGACCCGAGGCTTGGGATTTTAATCAGTTCGAATCCGATAAAACCACCACGCTGGTCAGCGGGAATTGCCGCATGAAAACACAACAAAAAGGTACGCTATTGATACGTTATAGAGGTACCATAGCGTACCTATAGGATACTAAGCTGATTCTAATAAATGAAATAAGAATACCCATCATTCATAATTGGAACACCAACGATGAAATTCTTCAAAACTTACCAATAAATAGTTTATAAACTTTTGATAGTAGAAGACGTTAACTTTCGCCATTAGCTTGAGGGTATATAATTTTATGTCGTACACAATGATATGGTTTTCAGGCAGAGTATCTATTTCTAGGTTTATCCAGGTGTCTGCTTGTAACGTGAAAGTTTTAATGCAGTCGTATAAGTCGAAGTCGCTTGGCACCTCCTTCAGTACATGGATCAGTATTTCATTGTTCCCATCCTTGTATGTTGTAACAGACCTGTGAACATTTAAACACAAAATTTTACTTTTCATCATCATAGCCCAAGCTTCTCTTTTCCTTATGACATCGAATCTTGGCTTTAACTCCGAAAGGAAAGCCTGGTCAAGAGCCTTGTACATCAGCACATATAACGACTTCCAGGTTAGATTATACATTTAACTTTTTTGATACCGAAAGAAATTAAGAAACTAATTACGTGGTTTTTATCTAGTTTACCTCCGGCATGAATTAGGCTTCTAAATAAAAAAAAAGTTAGATGTATAATCTAACCTGGAATTCGTTACATGTGCTGACGTAAGCACGAGACTCTGGCGCAGGATTTCCTTGCCGAAAGCGAACTAGTTCAGTCAAGGTGTGCGAGGGATATGCCAGAGCTCACCCCCTCGGCAATTAATGTCCTAAGACGGCCGTGCAGTTTTGATCGCTTTGAACCCGAGATAACCACTACGTTGACCTCGGCGGGGGCTAGTAGGTTTCCGCACGTTCGAAAAGACCAACTAGTTTTATAATTACTATTAACAGAGGAACACCTAAACATTTAGCAAGATTTTTGATTAGATAGCTAAATATATAAGTAGGTATTAAAAACGATTTACATTCTGGTCCAATAAGTTGAGGGTGATTTTGAGATTGCTTGTAAAAAACAATGAATTTAGATATTGGTGTCGATTTTGGGTTCCATTTTATGAATGTCATGTTTTCTAAACTTGTGATTTCAATTTTATAATCCACGATTTTATGGTGCACTAGCGGGTGCTCTTCTCACTTGCTCCACTGCTCCACCGACGAAATTCAAATGTAGATAGATATTAGTTATATTAATCGTTCAATTTAGCCTTTATTACTGTCCACTGCTAGACAGGTTTCTCACAATTTGTGACGTATTGATACTTTTTGAATATCCTCGATAATAGACATTCAAACGTTTTATCTAGGCGGTCTCTAATTAAAATAATGAATTTTTGAACTCATTTTCAAAAGACACAAAAAACCTCGACGGCCTTCAAATTGAGTATTTAAGATTTGAAACTTCTTTATAGAACTTTATTTTGAATTCATTAACATCGGGGTCTTTTTTATTAAATTGAGGCTAAATACCAATATTAAAAGATCAACAAGGTCTATCCACACTAGGTTCACTTTCTGAGATCTTATATCTGATTTTTCTATTTTTTGCGACTGACCCAGCATACAAATATTTGGCTTGATCCACACGATAGTAATAGGTATTAAGTAATAAGGTTTATCATTGTTAATAACTTAAACTATGTTTATTTTATTACTAAAAATAACTATCTTTCAATTTAAAAAAAGAAACAGTATTCTAAAATAAATTTATTTTATCCTCATGAAACAAATTAACTGACTAAAATGAAATGATAGATAATTATTGTTTTCGTATTTATGTTTTAAAATGATGTGTTTTACTTACGTTATAGAGAAAATCTTATCAATTCTTTTTGAGAATGGGTCCCTGTTGGTGTAAACTTCAGGCATGTTGGCTCGTCGCGAACAGAATTCATCGATGCATTGCTTGGTTCTCTCTAAGCTGCTGTTACAACTGAAGAGAAACTTCTTTAACGTTAAATCATCTGTAAATAAGGTGGAAATATTGTTATATGTTTAGACTTGATAGAAGTACAAGGTTTTGTGAATAAAGGAGATAATTGGATTTCGCATTGGTATTTCGAGCTGCTCTACAATCCTAAATTCAATATTATTTGCCATGTTTTACATAAGTGCGATATATTGCCAAGTGCACCTTACAAGGTGCACTTGGCAATATATCGCACTTAGGACATAGGCACATAGGAGGAAGAAGACGGCGGTATTTCCGCCCAATTGAGCAGTCCGACTGGGGAAGTAACTCCGCCCTACAGATACCGCGGTTATAATAACTTCGTGTTGTGTTCCCAGCGGTGAGTAGGGTAGCCAGAGCTCACTGGAGAATTTGTGCTGTCAGTGGGATGACTAAAGGCTTGTCCTGCTTTGTACTCTACACTGACGGCACAGAAACTCTGTGCTTACAGGGTCGGCAGCGCGAATGTGGCTTCTCTGGTGTTACACACGTCCATAGGCTACGGTAACCACTTTCCATCAGATGGGCCGTGCGCTTGTCTGCCACCTAAGTGGTATAAAAAGAATACACAAATGTTCGCAAATTAACGATGTTCACTTGATTTTGTCTGTGCAAGTATTCACCATTAGCGAGTAGACAGAAACTATAAGGGCCTACGCTGCATCGTGGATGTGCATGTTCACTCATGCGGCGACTGTTTCATAGAAATAACACTGAGCTATACAATATCGTGTAAAAAAATCATATCATTTGCACGACTGCATGACATATATGAGGCAACGGAAAAAAACAATCATATTTTCTTGTAATTACATCCTTCATTTTGCTTGTTGTGCGTGTCTATTTTTTTTTTAAACCTGATAATTTTAAGCTGACAACAATGACAATATACCTACCGTATTGTTTTAACACTGATGTCATTCGGTACCAAGAATGGTTCATAAGAACTATTTTAATTGCTATTGGTCCTTGTAGGGATGACCTTCGTTTTAGGGTACCTTCCACATATGCGATGTAATAGCGATGTCTTATGTAAAGATCTAAAGTCACCGCGGTAGCCTAGTGGCATGGGTAATGGACTGCTGAGACGAGGTCTCGGGTTCGATCCCAGGTTTTACCATGGCACACACCAATCACTTTTCGAAGTTATGTATGTATTTATCGCAGATTTAAAAGTGCCCGGTTAATGGCAATAGGCTCGCCACCTATTATAATAATAATAATAATAATAATACTCTTTATTGCACACCAAACATAGGACACATACAATGGATACATACATTCTAGATAGTTGTACAATGGGCGGTCTTATCGCAATCTGCGATCTCTTCCAGACAACCAGTGTATGGACTATGCTGCCAGTAATGAGGGTAGTTTGCGGTGTACACTAAATTTTAAACCTTACCTTGGGACCTAAACATAAACTGGCGAAATGTGGGTGATAGCACCTCTGCCTACCCCTTCGGGGATATAGGCGTGAGTTTGTTATGTTTATGTAAAGATACTGACAGATATCATCTATTTATTTGTTTCAAATAGTGGGATCACCATTGCAACCTGTTTATTCTGACTCGACAAGTACAATAAATGACGCTTAATCTGATTCAAAATAATTAAATTAAAAAAGTAATGAGTGTACTATTTATGTATTCTGACCTAAGTACATTTCACAACAATATAAACATCTGAATTCCGAATCTCCTCTATTTTAGAAGCCGGTTAAACATAGATCACAGTACTGAAATAAGTCATTACAAATCCAATAACGAACCAACTTCATTTGTTTATTGAAAATACAACAACTAAAGGCAACTTCTAAATTGTTGTAAAACATAAAAAATTGAAATCGCATTATGCTTTGCTTTATGTTAACGTATACGGAACCTTTTCTACTGTAATTCAACTTAGACTTTTTCACACCATTAGAACATTGTGTTAGTTCAAATCTATTAAATACAATGGCATATTTTTTTGTTATATATGGTGCAAGGATCGTTGTTCATTAATAAGGTAAGATGAATTTGTATACTGTCTTTGGAACAATGACAGGAGGTTTTAGAGTCAGGCATTTATCTGTAGGTATGAAAGGACCAGTGAAATACAACCATCTTATTTAATTTTGACATTAATAGCATACATATCATCATACATATAATCACGCCTTTACCCCGGAGGATTAGGCAGAGGTGAATTAACACCCACATTTCACCAATAATTGTATTCGGTCCCACGTAATAAAGGGTGAGCTTATTGCCGTATTCCGGACACTATTGTTGACTCGAGCCATGCATCTGAGGCTGAGTCTGGGCTGTATATATCTGTCTGATGTTAAACAGCGCTATCTCTTAGTCGCCTTGTACGACACCGCATGGGAAGAGATGGGGTGGCCTCTTTCTACTCTGCCGGACACCACTCGGCAAGTAATAGGATAGTATAGGATACTCTTATTATAAAACACGTTGATGATTGATGATGATGCCCATTTGCTTATGTTTCGGTGAATAAGTACCTACCTCACTTACTTTAAATAAATTTGTCCTCAGAAATAACAATGGACGATAGCGTACATAAAATACGGATAAAAGGTCACTGATGTATTAAAGATTAAGTATAAAATACTAATAATAATAATAAAACTAATATATATGCTAACTAATATAACTAATATATATAATAAAATAATACTAATAAATAATAATAATAAACATATCATGACTAAAAATAACCAAATTACTTACCAAATGTTTTCGGCAGATGTGGTTCCTTTGCTAGCCACTCTTTGATCGCTTCCACATCTCGGTCGCTTACTTGAGACATCTGGAAATTCAAGTGATTTTATATAGGTACACTGATTTATACTGATATACATTGACTGGAAGCTAAATTATTTCTTGTCGCATAAGTGCGATTGCATGATTACGACATGCCTCATAAGGGAGCATTGTCAATAAATAACACGACTCAATATTTTGAAATCGGAACGATTAAATACGTACCAATTAGGTTTGCATATCAATAATATCAAGATTAATCAGTAATATCAACAGTTTGCAATACAAGTAGGTCTATAATAACTTTATATTTGATAGTAAGAAGACTTTAAGATATATACTTTACGTGTACCTAATAGACTTTAAGGTTAGGTCCTGTTACTAGAACGGTAGTTATTTACAATACAAATAGCAATGTAAGCAAATTTGTAGCGTGTCTTGTTGAAACACGTTGTTTATATTGTTTAGTTGCAATAAACCCACCATTGGCGTAGGATGTTTCGTTCCAACTCCCAACACATGACCATAAGTCATTATAGGTATCTATACCTACCTATAACACTACACCATATATTAGAATTATATCTGTATCTGTGCCCATTCTAACCTAACCTTTACTGACTATCTATGGTTTTGTGCTAAAATATCAAAAGTAGTAGCTTTTGATAATTTAGCGAAACGAAAAAAGCCGCGTGGTTCCCGGCAGAGTAGAATTTGGACCACCCCATCTCTTCCCATGCGGTGTCGTACAAGGCGACTAAGGGATAAGACTGTTTAACATCAGACAGATATATACAGCCCAAACTCAGCCAGAGATGCAGGGACAACAATAAGGCCCGGAAAACGGCAATAGGCTCACCCCCTATTACATGGGACCGAATACAATGATGGTGAAATGTGGGTGTTAATACACCTTTGCCTAACCCTCCGGGGATAAAGGCGTGATTATATGTATGTATGTATGTATGAAAAAATGTATTGTAAAAAATTTAATACTATATGTAACTACATACAGTATTTAATTTTTTACAATAATATGTCTTCATACTGGTTGTTTTTTGGTAGAGAAGTCAATAGTGATAAAATAAAATTCCTAGTGCAAACCATTAGTGGAAATAAATTTATTTTAAACGACGTTTAATTAAATGATAACTTGTACAATTTTAAGGCAATAGAGCCATTTAACATCAGACATAAATATATCTGTCTGATGTTTGTCTAATTCACCTCTGCCTAACCTTCCAAGGATAAAGGTGTGATTATATGTATGTATATACAGATATTTCAATCCACGAAGACGCGCCCCTCCATTTCTCCGATCAGTTTACAGTACATGTGTGCACGCTTAAGTCAATGTCTGAGTGTTATCCGTACACACTAATAATCTATGTGTGCACGCACACACTATAATTAATAGACTAATCAGGAGAGAGCGTCATAGTCAAAAAGAAAGATGCTCTACTTCAATTTTAAATTTTATACCCGACTGCGAGAAAAGGGTTGTTTTATTTTTAGGTGTAGATATTTTATGTGATTCTTTAATATAATGATAATATTACCATTTTTATTATAGGGGTAATTATAGACATATGTGAAATTTTTTATAGAACTTTATTAAGAAATAAAATAGGTAGTCAATCACTCGTTTCAGAATTATCTAATTCAGAGTCTGATGTATCGCCGACATTTATAATAAAACTAAAATCAAGATCACAGTGTCTCAGGTATTCGTCTTCTATTTTTTCCACGTGCTTACAAGTATTGAACCATACATCTTTATTTACGCGATCAAATGCTTCATTTAAAATGGGCATAATCGAAGTGTAATTTTGACTGATATTGCGACTAGCAACGTCGTTTTTTATAATACCCCAAATATTTTCGATTGGGTTCAATTCTGGATGATAAGGAGGCAGCCGAAGCACTGTGAATCCATGCTCTTTCAATAAATCGTCCACTTTGTACTTGCTAAAGTTTTCTTTGTTTTTTAATATAAGATTATAAAGTTCAGGTTTTTTGTAGCTTGGTTCAAAATGGATATTTTTTGCATTCAGCCAAGTCTGCATGTCTGATTTGTTGGAGTTGGATGTTGCAATTTTTTCCGAACTCGTATTGTGATAAGCTGCATTATCCAAGATTACCACGGCATTAATTGGGAGATTTGGTATTAGTTTCTCCTTAAGCCACTTTAAGTAATTTTCTGTGTTCATGTTATCGTGGTAGTCTCCAGATTTGATCTCTGCTCTATATGTCAACAATGCATTTGGAACGAAACCCTCTGCACTTCCACCATGTACTATAATTATGCGCACTCCTTTTGATAAATTTTGTTTTATTGCTGTATTAGAATCTTTTTCGTCCCAAGATTTTTTTTGCACGTGATTGGTATGAATATATGATTCGTCTGTGTAGACTATAGGTCTACCTGCATTACGAAAAGACTTTACTTGTTTTAAATATTTCAATCTTAACATCTGCATATCATGTTTTTCGGTTAGCACCTTCCTGTTATTCTCAGTTTTTTTCCATTTATAACCAAGTTTAAGTAACAATGTCCTTAGGGTTGTTAAGCATCCATCAAATTGTATGCGGTCTTTTAAAACAATATTAAGTCGTGATAATGTTGGAAATTGACGATGTTCTATATGATAATTGTGAATGGTTCTTCGGATTACACCTATATCAAATTCGTCAAAATTAATTTTTCGTGGTCTTACCCTTCTCTTCTTCATAGGTGATGTAAAAATAGTAGCACTTCTGCCCACTAAATTAGAATGCGACGTGCTCGTTTCATTTTCACACTCAGTATCCACTTCCGTAGTCAACTCTGTTGTACGCTCCACACTTGGGACTATGGGAACTATACCATCCGTCTCCACAGTTATATTGGATTCTATAGTAGGAGCTGTAATAGGCTGCATTGTATCAGTATATTCCTTTCTTTCGCGTAGAATTCTAGTCACTGTGCTTTCAGAAACTCCAGCAGCCTGTGCGGTTCTCCATCGTGCATCAGTGAGTTTTTCTGCATATTTGTTACTTGCTTCTTTTTTCATAAAATCATAAACTTTAGAAATAATTTCTCTCGCCTAAAATTAAAAAAAAATATATATATTTTTACTTATTTATAAAAAAATCCTTTATTTATTTCATGTGTTTTAATAACTATAAAATTATAAACAGTCATTTACATACCTGGCTTTTAAGTACAATACGCTGAGATTTTTTCGACATTTCAAAAAAAAATTAAGTGGAGCAACTTTCGTAATGAGTCTGGAATTTCGCAACATAGATTTTACTACCCGTCTGCATCGAATCGCTGACGGTTCGCGACTGAGGCCGGAGCAAACTCCCCGCACCCCGCAATCCCCTCAACCGAAAACAAGTGGGGCGCATCTTCGTGGATTGAAATATCTGTATGTATATCTAGATTATATCAATCGCTTAAAATGTGGATTCTAGAATGCGGATGGATGGACATAGGTAATTATTGAGATACATATCTTTTGTAAATACATTCACAGTGCATTTATAGTAGGTAAGTATTTACATTCGCGAATATTATTATAATATGAATTAAAGAAATCATCGTAATAGTGATTTCATGTCTTATTTTTTGACTAACTAGCTGCTGCCTGCGGTTCCCGCTACCCATGGGAACCTATTCTAGGTATGAAAACAGCAGTCTATATGTTAAATAATCAGACTGTATTTGTACCGCGGTAGCCTAGTGGTATGGGTAATGGACTGCTGAGACGAGGGCTCGGGTTCGATCCCAGGTTTTTCCATGGCACACACCAATGACTTTTCGATGCTTTTTAAAGTTATGTGTGTATTTATCGCAGGTTTATAAGTGCCCGGTAAATGGCAATAGGCTCGCCACCTATTACATTGGGACCTAAACGCAAACTGGCGAAGTGTGGGTGCTAGCACCCCTGCCTACCACTTCGGGGATATAGGCGTGAGTTTATGTTATGTTAATGTATTTGATTTTTACTATTATTACAGAATCGACGGCCTTCTGACCCAATCTGAAAATTTTCCACCAGGGATTTTGTTTCTTTTTTTTTATACCACTTAGGTTGCAGACAAGCGCACGGCCCACCTCATGGAAAGTGGTTACCGGGCCTATGGACGTGTACTTAGGTACTTGTTTTACATACATACATATAATTACGCCCACAATTTCACCAAACATTAAATGGATAAGTATATCCTACCTATTAAGTAAAAATGTCCTATTAAGTAGGAAGTAATATAATATTATTTTACAAAAAATCCTTACTATGGTATATGTTGCGCATATATGTCATATAAGATTTTGTACAACATTGTAAGCCAGTTAGCATATCATTACCAAAGTAATCACAAGGTTAAGTATAGTATCAGTGATATTAAGCAGTAGGTATACCATATTGACATATCGACTAGTTAAACTAACAGATGAGACAATACATGAACACACATTTGCTAATAGTGCTACCACCACCAGAATACAGTCGCCCTCAGAAGTTTCATTAGGTAGGACACGGCGGTTTTTCCGCTCAATTGAGCAGTCCGACTGGGGAAGTACCTCCGCCCTACAGAATACCGCGGCTATAATAACTTCGTGTTGTGTTCCCAGCGGTGAGTAGGGTAGCCAGAGCTCACTGGAGAATTTGTGCTGTCACTGGGAAGAAAGGCTTGTCCTGCTTTGTATTCTACACTGACGGCACAGAAACTATATATTTATAGGGTTGGCAGCGCGACTGTGACTCCACTGGTGTTACAAACGTCCATAGGCCACGGTAACCACTTTCCATCAGGTGGGCCGTGTGCTTGTCTGCCACTTAAGAGGTATAAAAAAATCATTACAAACAATCAAATTAAATCTCATTGCAATACACAAAAAATAATTAATTGATGTGAAATTAATTTAAAAAGATGTAGGAATATATAATTCATTGTATTTTTGTATTATTATTCCTTAAAATTCCAATGTAAAATTCTTTTTATTACATTTTAGAGGACAAATTAAACATTTATAGGTCTACCAGAAACCCATGGCATGATTTAAAAAAAGAATCATGATTTTTATATCGCAACGTTTATGTCATCATGTCAAATTCGACCTTCAACTTAGAGATTAAAATCACTACCTTTTATGAGCATTACATGTTCATGCCCACAAGTCTGACAGGGAAGCATTTTTATTAAATTTTAACTATTACGGTAGTCACTGCCATCTTATCCTCCAACCTCGTGAGGAGAGCTTGCACATCACCTGTCAATCAATATGCGTACTGATTTGCAGCTGTGGTAGGCCATGGCTTGGGTAATCAAAGACATTGAACAAACTGGAAGGGCGACTGTAGGTGCTACGGGCGCTTGCTGTTAGCAGCGGACGGTCTTACTGCGGAATTTATCTATTGACTCAAGATGTTGTGTTTGAGTCAACATTCGAAGAGTAGTACAAAGGATTTTTGGTACTGAGCTGATTTTAACCTCGCTATCCTTGACCGGCCACCATCAAGCACCGGATGTTTGTTAGTGACCGTTGTTAGTAAATTTTTTACTGGTTCCTAACCATAACTATAGACTATTAGCATAACTATTTAGAGGCAGATATAGGTACTTATAGGATGTTCACCTTAAAAAATTCAATATTTCTGACAAAATACAAAACATAGAACTTCCATAAGCATTAATAACCTAATGATCCAGATAATTATTCTTTTCGGATTACTTACGGCAGTCATTCCTGTAAACCGCATAAGTCAAATCATAAGTTGGAGACGGAGTGAGCAGCCCCGGTTTCTAAAGTGAAATACTCGGATGCATCCGGGAATAACACTAAGATGACTGATGAATTTAGAGAAAATCGGCTCTTACTTCGGTTACGTAGTGCGTTCTTTCTCAAGTAAATCGAATTGATAGTTTGAAATCCTTATGGAGTAAATAAAACCGTTTGTTGTTATACAATACTAGCTATTGCTTGTGGCTCCGATCACCCGTTTAAACTTTACTACACTTTTAACCATAAAAACTTCCAATTTTTATGAAATTTTATGGAGGATTTTTTTTATGCCACTAGGTTGGCAGACAAGTACACGGCCCACCTAATGGAAAGTGGTTACTGTAGCCTATGGACGTGTGCAACACCAAGGGAGTCAACACTCGTGCTGCCAACCCTGTAAGCACAAGAGTTTCTGTGCCTTCATTGTAAAAGACAAAGCAGGACAAGCTTTTGGTCTTCCCACTGACAGTACAAAAACTCTCCAGTGAGCTCTGGCTACCTACCCTACTCACCACCGGGAACACAACACGAGGTTATTATGGCTGCGGTATTCTGTAGGACGGAGGTACTTCCCCAGTCGGACTGCTGGGTTAAAATCACAGCTTTGGTGTAAACATCTCTAAAACGATATCAAGCTGTAGACATGCGCTGTGCAAAACAGCAGCATTTAATTGAACAAACTGAGCAAAAACAAATTAAAAATAGGAGCCGAACAGAAAATAAAAAACTAAGTAGAGACGCGGATGTACAGACTTTGGAGGGGATCAGAATCAAGTACGGCGGGTAAAACCGTGGGCCACTATTAGTGTTATATAATTATATTTAAGATTTATTATATGTATGGATATTATATTAGTGTAGGTATTTCATTGTTCTATTTCAAGTTGTGTTCATCATTAAATCTGTCTCTCTAGACAAATGGCAATTCGTTGGTTGGTATTGTATTAGGTCTTTACCTATGAAATTACCGAAATTTTCTTACAGATTCATGCGTTCGTTATTACTGTAATTTAATAGCTATTTCCATTATTTATATTTTGTTTGAAAGTTGATTTCAAGATTTTACAACTCTGTATTAAATTTTGTTTTTTTTGGCTGCTTGATAAATTAAGTTCGATCTTCAAAAATAGTAGGTACTTCCTAAATGCTATTCCTTTTTTATGATAAATTTCGTACCTATTACTTTTTTACAGCTGTCACTTTTCAAAAATGTAATAAAAGTGTTTGTTAGCTTAATTTTGTCTCATTCATACACAAAAAAATCATAAAATTAGGATTTGTAATTCCTAAAAAAGATGCAACAATGTTAGTAGTGAAAATTGGGTTTCCTCCAATTTCTTCAAAAGGAAGGCAATTTCATATGTACCGACCTATTAGAATGAAATGACAAATGTACGTTATTTAATGAGATGTAGAGGAAAGTCGAGTAAATTGTACCTCCACTAAATTTCTCATTAAATAATACTTTTTTACCACATTGGCAACACCAAACGCAAGACTGATCTGCTATAAGCTTTTTGTGTAATATTTTATTGTCTGGTACAATTTAAATACTTATGTATACTATATAAACGACTAGTGGAGGAGGTAGGACACGGCGGTATTTCCGCCCAATTGAGCAATCCGACTGGCGAAGTACCTCCGCCTTACAGAATACTGCGGTTATAATAACTTCGTGTTGTGTTCCCAGCGGTGAGTAGGGTAGCCAGAGCTCACTGGAGAATTTGTGCTGTCAGTGGGATGACTAAAGGCTTGTCTTGCTTTGTCCTGTACACTGATGGCACAGAAAATCTGTGCTTACAGGGTCGGCAGCGCGAGTGTGGCTGACGGTAACCACTTACCATCAGGTGGGCCGTGCGCTTGTCTGCCACCTAAGTGGTATAAAAAAAAGTCTGCTAAATTGTATCATCGAATTACCACTTATCTAGAGGGGTTGGAAATAGAAATAGAAAGGGACTCCTTTGTCCGCACTTAGCCTCCTTTTGGGCCATTGTGCGTGCAGAGTACTGGCTAGAGTAGCCAGCCTAGCTCCGTCCAGAAACGCAGAAACTTACTGGGGGCTTCACAGGCTTCGCGGATTTATGATCGTTGATGGACTACTGCCTTGCATTCCAGTATTACGTGTGCGGCAGTTTTCTCATCTAGAGGGGTTGCCTCTATATACAACTTCTTACTTATAATATAAATGGAAAAGTTTGTGAGTATTCAGTTGTTCAGTTCAGTTTGTCAGTTTGGCACAGTAAATATTATGAAATAGAATTTACTGTTTAGCAAAGGATTAAATGTCCGAGGTGGCCCCTAACTAACGTTACCTGGCACACCTAATTGTAGGGTTGAGGGGTCAGACAGCATTCGCTTGAGCAAAAGTCAAGATAAGCCAAATCCAGAGCAAGCTCGCTTTCATAACTTTATCTCAAATTAGCTTTATAAGCACACAAATGGTTGCCATTTTATCGATAGGTAAATAAGAAATGAATCTAATAAAATATTATATAAAAAGAGATTATTATTTCATTGGTATTCATGAAATAAAACCTCAAGGGATTATGTAGAATACGTCATACAACTATTTTATTTCTAATTATTGTAGATAAATATATTAATTTTGAAATACATACCTATATTACCTATATTGTAGTGAGTGCTAATTTAATATGTTCGGAAAAAGTGCACAACCTAGATAAGTAAATTTCGATGTACCTTGTTTTCCAAGATTAGATTTTGAAGTTGCACTTATTAGTAGATATAGTGTCACTAGCGACTTATCTCGCGACGAGCTCACTTATTACTAAGTATTGGCTATTATATTCATTTTATTAACGGCACGTAGCAGCGCGTGACGCATGACGCGTAGCGTCACCACAGAACGGATAAATAAATCTATTCACGTGGTATCACTCTCCAAAGGATAACCGTGACCTTCAAAATTATTCATAAAAAAATATATTTAATTGGGCAAATAAGTAATTATTTATATACAGAACAATAGTGAAATAAAATAACACTTGTGCTGAAGTTTAACCATTTATACCCGTAGTTATTTCTAATTTGATGTTTTTTTAATTTTCTTTTTATTTTTTAAACAAAGTCTGTCTCTATTTTTGGATACAACAAACTTGTTTGTAGTGGAATTGAGCCGATTAAGAGACTAACCACATTTATTTAACTCGTACAAGGCGACTAAGAGATAGTGCTGTTTAACATTAGACAGATATTTACGGCCCAGACTCAGCCTCAGATGCATGCCTCGAGTCAACAATAGTGCCCGGAAAACGGCAACAGGCTCACCCCCTATTACGTGGGACCGAATACAATGATTGGTGAAATGTGGGTGTTAATTCACCTCTGCCTAAGCCTCCGGGGATAGCCGTGATTATATGTATGTGTGTGTTTAATCATTCCATATTTTTATACCTTATTTTACCCCTTACGGGAGGATTAAGACGAAGAAATTCTTCTCTTGGGGATGCTTAGGTGTAACTTAAAAGTCATTAATTATAGTGTTTTAGGTTCTGCATTAAAGAATCATAAGTAAGACCCGACAGTAAGACCGTGTTAGGTATAGAGGATTGACGCACCCACGACACATCCTAAGCTAAAGTCGTACCCATTATCCATGGCATCAAAGGCGAACAGTCTCATCTCTTACCATCGTCAATTTTTTTTATTAACTCAGTACAAACAGTTGTGTACGACATATGAATAATTCATTAATTTTATAACCTAAGATTAGAAACGTGACGGGTAGTTTTAATGACGTTACTTGAACACAGTTTTCTTGTTACGGAGTTAAGGAGGGTTATTTCATACATATACTCACAGTGTCACACCATGAGGCCTGGGGGTGACGAGTCGGAGACACTGTGGTCCCCACACCTGATGAGAGGGCCAGATCGAGAGAGATGACCCTGGGTCGGCTGGGGTGCGAAGGATATGCATGTTAACCTCACCTTCGGCAGCCAAAAACTACCCACAGGCGGCGTGCGTTTTGGTCGGTTCGAGTCCGATAACCTCTTCCACTGGCTCCAGTGGGGGGGTATCCGAGAAGATTTTGCGCACGAAAAAAATAAATGTGTCACATCTTTTAGGTTATGATGTTGACAGGCTATGTATGTATGTACATGGACTGATGTACATACATAAACACTCATAGGTTTATATATTCCCTCATGGTTCCTTAACCAATGTTTAGAACTGGACAAATGAGGTATCGTTAGAAGCATCTTAGTCGTCCGCTGGTTATATAAAGTGTCACTGAATCTATTGTGGCGCCCTCTAGTGGTCATAAAGTACGGTGATGAAAAATAAATTTGAGATAAATGTGTCGTATTTGGTATCAACTGAAATGATTTAATTAGGACAATTTAAATATGTATAAATTATACCTATTTCTTGCACCAAAATAATATTAAAAAAAAAATAGTTTAAAACTAAAACCCGACTACTGAAAAAGTAATAAACAAGATAATATCTAGGATATCAGTATCAGAATAAACGGGATATTTACCATGTTTCATTGTTTTGAGTTTATTCTGATACTGATGTGAGTGACCATGATAGTTTAAATACATACCAATATCTAGGATAGCCGTAGTCACGTGACACGTGTGTCATGTGTCATATTTTTCAGTAGTCTGGTTTTATTCCCTATAGGGTAGGTCCTAGCATTGCCAGCTGCAAATACACATATTTTTAGGCATGAATATGACTATTGGCATTGATCTGGGTATAATATATTCGTGCCTCAGAGAGCAAGTCCATCCCGGTTGACATACGAACATCTAAGGCAGTTGTTATGGGCAGTTGGAGTTCTTAAAAGTCCAACTAGACTAACAATAGAACATCGTCATCGGCAGTTGGTTGTGGAAGTCAGTTGGCAATCGCTGCACGTTCAATTACGAAGTTCAGCTGCTTCATAGTTAGACTGGAAAACCGACCCCAAGTAGGTACCGGTGTTGGTAAATAAAAATAATCAAAAACTCTTTTAATAGTAGATATAAATATGTAAAACGTGATTGTCATGTCATTGAATAAAGGTTTTTATATTATATATTACAGATATACAAATTAAATGACCTCCAATGGTCAAATTACAGCGATGTGTAAATGAGATATAAAAAAAACATGATGATGAGCAGCGGTGTCTTCTCTATAAGACACAAATTCGCTCCTGTGTGGAATACTGCTCGCATCTCTGGGATGGCTCCGCGAAATACCTACTAGATGCTCTCGACAGGCTGCAGCGACGCGCGGTCCGAATTATTGGGAACCCTGAGGTCACGAACACCCTCGAGCCTTTGCAGATGCGTAGAGATATTGCTTCCTTGGCTGTATTTTACCGTCTCTACCACGGTGAGTGTTCTGACGAGCTCTTCTGACTAATCCCACCATCTCCTTTCCTACAAAGGACAACACGTGCAGGCCTTAGATGTCACCCTCACACTGTGCAGAATATACGAGCAAGAACCAAGCGGTTCGGAGACTCTTTTCTTTGCCGCACCACCAAGACCTGGAATTCATTACCAGCACACGTGTTTCCTTCTTCCTACAGTCCCGGGGCCTTTAAGCGGGGCGTGAAAAAGCATCTTATGAGGCCGCCAAGCTGAGTGCCACCATTGTAGCACTTAGTGTCTGTAATGGTGACCCTCTTTCCTGAGACTTTGCCTTTAGATTACCATCAGGCGAGGTAAGGAAGTTGGAGTGTCCTAAATAAAAAATAAAATAAAAAACATATCACGCCTTTATCCCCGTAGGGTTAGGCAGAGGTGAATTAACACCCACGTTTCACCAATCATTAAATTCGGTCCCACGTAATAGGGGGTGAGCCTATTGCCGTCTGCCGGGCACTATTGTTGACCCAAGCCATTAATCTGATGCTGAGTCTGGACTGTATATATCTGTCTAAAGTTAAACAGCCATATCCCTTAGTCGCCTTGTACGAAACCGCATGGGAAGAGATGGGGTGGTCCAAATTCTACTCTGCCGGGAACCACACGGCGTGATGATGTTTATTATGTATATATCACCTACACTTTTTACGCCCCTAATTTTTTGATCTACTTTTTTCCATAAAAATTATACATGTTTACACAGTTTGTCATTGGAAATGTTACAGTAAGCTTAGACAGAATTGTGTCTGGTTTAAGCATCTGCTACTGAACTAGGCTTTTGACCTGTATCTCAGTTAACAGCGCCTCCACCCCACTTTGGATATACATAACAAACAATACAGCTACATAATTATTAAATACAAAACAGTGTGTGTGTGTGTGTGTGTGTGTGTGGTGTGTGCTTGTATGCGCAAGAGAGAGAGGGTATGTGTGTGTAGAATGAAAGAATAGTAAGATGGTGTGAAAATGATACTTCTTCGTAAAACTTGTTTGCTTGACCAAAAATAAAGTTAACAGAAGAGCAAACAATAGTATATAATTGCATAAAACTACACTACTCAATTATCCTTATAGTGAGCTCAGTCTCGTCGTATGATAATTTGCTCAGATAGTTGGACAACGTCCCTTTAACACCTGTATTGGTTAACGGGTATATATTAGTGGCCTTATTAAATTTGTTGTAGGTGTAGGGTCCTAGAAATGGAAAGAACCTGCGGATAAAACATGTTTTAGGTCTAATAGTACGCTCACACACCGCATAAGATCTTCGCTGAGACGATTGTTGTTGGGTATAACTAATTAAAGAGTGCTGCTTCAACGTCAACCTCAATAAAAATAGCTGACGCACGGTTAACACCTCACAGTACTCGTACAAAAGCTTAGTTGGATATCGATAGGGTTTGAAAGTACAAAGCTTGAGAATACTTCGCTGAGCCACCTCAAGCTGAAAGAGAGTCGTTTTTCGCGCTCCACCCCAGGATGTTATGCAGTACGTAATCACTGATTCACAGAGGGCATGGTAGACCTGTTTAAGAGTTTCAGGTAATAATACGTGTCTCAGAGTTTTAAAGATAAAAGTAAGTTTGCGAACTCTTTTACTCAGCGTTTCTATGTGAGCCTTGAAGCTAAAATTTTCATCAATAGTAATTCCCATGTACCTATTCGTTTGTATACGGTGTAGTGTTTTGCAAGTTGACGTGCAAGAAGTATTAATTGATGATGGTGATAAACAGTCATGAACTATTAATTCCTGATTTATTTGTACAGAGTCCCGAATTGAAAATTGGATGTATTTGGTCTTATCGGCATTTAATGTGAGAAGGTTCTGTTTAAGCCAGGATTTAACTGTGTTAATACCATTTTGGGCGTTGTAATATGTCTCTTGCCAAGTTTTTGAAGAAAACATGAAGGCAGTGTCATCCGCATACGAAATAATTTTACCTTCAGGTATTTTTAAAGATAATAGGTCATTTACATAGACAAGAAAGAGAGTTGGACCAAGAATACTTCCCTGCGGGACGCCGTAATGCACTGGCAGATCAGTACTTGTGTGTTTACCCACCCTTACATATTGAGTCCTATTTGATAAATAGTCTTTAAAAAGCTTCAGTTGAATCCCCCTAACGCCGACCCTTTCTAGTTTAAGCATCAGGGCGGGAACAGAGACAGTATCAAATGCCTTCGATAAGTCTATAAAAATAGATAAACATTTTCTGCCTTTGTCCATATTCGATGTTATAAAGTCCGTGAGGTTACCAACCGCATCGTCAGTAGATTTCCCTTTGCGAAAACCAAATTGGTGCCTGGATAAAATGTTTTTGCTTTCTAAATAATAAACTAGCCTGTTATTCATGACTTTTTCAAGAATCTTTGAGAGAGTAGGTAAAATTGATATAGGCCTATAATTTTCGATACTGTCCCTGTCACCACCCTTGTGAATTGGGCGTATTTGAGACCTTTTAAGGTCCATAGGAAAGACACCGTTAGTGAGACACATATTAAAAATGTGAGTTAGGTGGGGTACTAGAATGGCACTATTTTCCTTCAGGAGTATCGGTGAAATATTATCCCAGCCCACAGAGCTCTCGTTTTTTAGTGCCATTATTAGACTTGCAACCTCTGCTTCATCTGTGCTTAGGAGTACGAAAGAATCACGACAAGTTTTCGGTGGTGTTGGTTCCCTAGAAGCAGCTGTTTGGCTTAAAGTTATTTTCTCCGCTAGGGTTTTACCAACATTAGCAAAATGGGCGTTAATTTTATCTACAGAGTCCTGTGGAGAGTTGGAAATGTCAAGCAGCTCTTTAGGGTAGGACAAGTCTTTGGTTGAATATGTGATGTCTTTGATTATATTCCACAACTTTTTCGTATCTTTACCGGCCCTCTGAACAAGTTCCCTTTCATAGTTGTATTTAAGTTTCTTTAAGATTGAAGAGCAGAAATTTTTGTACCGAGTGTAGGTAGTTTTTAGGATAGTATTTTCAGGTGAGGATTTTGCTTTTTGGTGTAATTTGTTCCTATTTTGAAGGCAACGTAAGAGACCAGGTGTAATCCATGGTTGGATAATCTTTTTCCGACGTGGTAAAGAGATCGTTTTCGAGTTTTTATCAAGAGCTGCCTTTATTTCGGTGTTGACATAGCTCATTGCGAGATTGGCGTCATTAGTAGCATAAATTGGATCGAAATCTATTTTAGCTATGTGGTTTTTTTAAAGATTCCTTATTTATTTTGGTTTGAGTCAACAAAGCATAATTCCGAGTCTGTGCTCTATTGATACACAGTATGACTGTTTTGTGATCAGTGAGCGTTGATTGTGGAACTATAGTAACCGAAGGAGTTTTAGTTTTTAGGATGACATGATCAATACATGTTCCACTGGCATCGCGGGTAACAAAATAGTGAGTCGGTAGTAGTCCGTGCGTGCTGGTCAGTTCCAGATACTGATTAGCATTGGAGCTTGGGGAGTGGATATCAATATTAATATCACCAATGATTGCAATATTCCTGAAATCCGATAGGTTTGACAAACAATCATCCAGTGAGGTAAGAAAAAGATCTAAGTTTGTATATGAGGGTGATCGGTACACCGCTAGGATAGCTGTGTCATTAATTCCTATTTTAATAAGCAGACAGTTGCTGTTTTGAAGTATAATTTCATCAACCTTGAAAGTGAGTTGGTCCTTAACATATACAACAACGCCGTCATTTTGTATAGGGTTATTTGTGGTTGCAAAAGAACAGTAACCTGGCAGGGTTGGCAAAAAATCAACACGGGATAATCGGCATTCAGTGAAAATCAGCACATCGCATTCAATCCCCAGTTTAGTCAACAATGCCAGAAAGCCAATAAAATTACAATTTATGCTACGTATGTTTTGGGATAAAACAGATAGAGTTGGGTCAGTGGGAAATATTTTCTTACAGTCCTCTACTTCGCATGCAAACGCTTTCGACATATCGAATCCGTCGATATCCGTTATTAAATTATTCATATTAGCCATGGGTGCTGATGGTGCATGAATGTCTCAACTGATGGTCACTACATGAGATACTTAAAATTTTAGTGCAGTATTTTTTTATAAACTTATGAAGTGATTTACCCCCTAGAGCAAATACAAAAAACAGAACCAAATGGTATATTTACAATAATGTCAGTACTAGGATATTTCCATAAAGGAAACGGTTCAGTATCATTGAAACTTACAGAGAGAATGTAACAGAGTGTGTATAGTGTAGCGTGTGTGTATTTAATTAGTGAATGAATGCTTGCTTTTAATTCAAGAATGGCATAGTTTACAAAACAAAAACAAAACATAATAATTACTAATAAGTAAATATAAGATTTCTTGGCTTTCAACATCTTAAAATCATCCTCTAACATCGACAGTGGATGTCTAAAATGTCCATCTTGGAGTCCAAGTCAACTCCTCCTTGCCGTAATTTGTCTTATAAACCAATCACAGTAGAAGAAATAAAATGGCAAGCTTACATAAATTTAGGCGGAACATGAAAGAATATATATTGTTTGATGTATCACCTTTGTACCACCTGTGTTAAACGAAATAAAATTAATTATTGATTAATTCGCATAGAGCTAAAAATTGCTGAAAATTAACTACACCACAATTCAATAAATATCAAAAGTTCTCTTCGACTGGACTTCTGCATTTTATTTTCTTTTATTGTGGTAAAAAAAAAAGTTGTAGATAATGTAATTACCTATGGGTGTATTTAAGACTCCCCCAATTTTCAGTTCTATACGAATTTATTATTATATATACTTATTTATGCAAGCTAAAATGTTTATTTTGTCTGGATTACTCTTTCTTTCCTTTTTATGTTCTCCTGCCTAATTCATTTCTGCAGATAGGTAGTATGAGCAAGTGAAACAACTAATTTCACAGGCGTTCACAGCCATTCATTGGGCGCAGCCATCGCTTACCATCTCGAATGTGCCTTTTAATTTTCTTATTGTTACTTACTTACCTAAGTCGCGTGAAATTCAACGAGAGTTATTAAAGCAAGGGACATATCTCGACGTTACTAATTTGTATATCGGTGTATTCTATCGTTTTTCATTGCAATGATTCATTCGCTGTGTTGCTGTGTTAGGTTTTCTTGTGATAATACAAAGATAAATAGGACTAGGTACTGTGAAGCGACGTCGCTCAGCGAGCCATATGACATTGTATCAAATGGTTTGGCCGGGGTTCAAGGGATATGCTTGTCAACCTCACATTCGGCAACTAAATTCGACCTACAGGTGGCGTGCGTTTTGGTCGGTTCGAATCCGACATAGCAATCAGCAGGTTAAGTTACATTAAAACAATATTTCAATATTTGTATATTTATTATGTTCAATAATATTGTGCCTTTCAGACTAAAGTTTGCCGTATTTAAGTAATGTACCCAGTGTTTCTTTATACCACTTTTATGATAACGATGAATGAAACTTAGCTGCTATAATTTTCTTACATTTTATTGTAATAACTTTAATGGGTAGGTACCTAATAAGTATTTAAAAATATCGAATATTAAATTTAGACAGATTTATTGTTGTCAACTTTTAGGACACCAAAGTTAGATTTTGCATATCAGGTATATTGTTTATCATTCCGGTGGAATATGTGAAACCCAATAACCTCTTTTACATACTTCAATAGCGTATTTATCATATTTCAAGCAAATCCATTTCATTTATTCTGCATAATGTATAAAATTCTCGTGTCACAGTGTTTTGAAGGAGTTTGCAGACACTCCACCGGCTAGACCGATTCTGCTGTATATTTGGTAGGCCTATTTTTAAACCCCTAAGTTACTTATACCTCAAAACTTTGCTTTTTACAGTTTTTTTTTTAAATTTATGATAATGATTATTGGCATTAAAAATATATGCGACCATAATTTTAAACCCTTCTATGACTAACCGTTTATTTTTAAATATTTCTTTTTTATACCACTTCGATGGCAGACAAACACGGTTCACCTAATGGGAAGTGGTTACCGTTGTCTATGGTCATATGCAACACCAGGGGCGTTACACTGCCGACGCTGAAGCGGGTAAAAAATAGTCGCAAAAAAAGCGTTAGCCGTGTCAGCTAGTTCCTAAATAAATTTCATAATTCATTCACGGGATTTCTTCATACCTACTATGCTTATATGGATTCTCGTCCTAACAATTATTTCCCATATAGTCGGTAGGTATATAATCGATCGGCTTTTTCAAGCACAACTGTCGTATGACGTCACATTCCTGAGAGGACAACTGCTCCAGAGCTTTGTAGGTACATTGTTTAGTAGGTGTACCGATTAATAAATAGATGAGGATGTCTTGAGCCATGCTTGAGCCTTAAAGGCAATAGTGTGGCATGTACACAATACGTATATTGGATTGTTCTGTAGTTTATTAATCTTCTATTCTTTAACATCTTGAATTTAGCTCTAAGGAAATTAAATAAATATCTTATTTGATTAATTTGTTAACAGACGAGTGTGATAAATTGCGTGGACACGCGAGTTGGCACCTTCCTAATGTTTCGAAAATGTGAGCTATGAAACGGTTAACAGACGAAGAAAATAAAAATTGGAATAATTTATTAGGTACAAAATTAAAAATATATTTTTTATTTCTTGAAACGAGACCTTGACCAAAAGATTTCTAGTATTATTCTAATTCCTTTTTTTCTTTTGTTTAATCAATTTCGATAGTTTTGAAGGATCCGTTCATCGTCTGTTCGCTACTTTTTTTTCCTTTCTGACCAAGGTCAGCCCTCCAGTAGCTGTCATCAGCGAATAATTTTCTGAAAAGTAAAGGAATTTAAGTTATTACATGACTTACAATAGATTTATGGTCGTATCTGTACGACCAATCAAAAACTGCTTAGGTATTCACCTTAAGTACCGAATGTTATTATGGGGAGTGTAGGCTATGGGTAATACTATACATTTTCTAATGAAAGTGAAAATTATGGAAGTCTAAGAAAGGAAATCAACATAAGAGCAAGTACGTAGATACGTAGATAAATACAAATCAGGATCAAAAATAGAAGACCATTGCTTGGAATTTAAATTTTAAAATCTACATTTAATTCATAATCTTTTATAATATAACAATGAATCGCTGAATGTGTTGCTAAGCGCAAATCTCGAGTCGTACCTCGAGCGTATTTCGAGCGCGAATATTCCTAGAAGTATGAGGATGTTACGGACAGAAAAATTATAAAAAAATACCTCAAATGTATAATAACAACATTTTTATATACTCCCATATAAAGGATTCGTAATAATACTTAAAAGTCAATGTGAACTTTAACACCATACCACAAAGTTTAAATTTTAGTGGAGAGGTGCGGGAAGGAAAAAAATTCATCATCATCATCATAAACTCAAGCCTAGGTATATCCCCGATTGGGTAGGCAGAGGTGCTAGTACCCACATTTCGCCAGTTTATGTTTAGGTCCCAATGTAATAGGTGGTGAGCCTATTGCCATTAACTGGGCACTTATAAACCTGCGATAAATACACACATAACTTCGAAAAGCATCGAAAAGTCATTGGTGTGTGCCATAGTAAACTTGGGATCGAACCTGAGACCTCGTCTCAGCAGTCCATTATACCACTAGGCTACCGCGGTAAAGTTTACTATTTATACAGTATTTTCATTAGGAAACGTAAATTAGTAGGTATAACTTGTACTCATTAGCATGGCACCTGGCTTCTAAAATGTAATAATAAAAAATCTCAAATAAAATCAGATAAATAATTACGAAATTCAAACCAAGAAAATCGTGCAACGGTCACAGTGTTCCAGATGCTGCTCGTCTCGAAGAACGAGAGAGGGGCCTCGTACGGGAATACGACAGGACAGGAGGGTTGTTCTCGACTCAGGTGCCATGTTAATTCGCACGAGTTGTACTTATACTTTGTACAAAAACAATTCTTCGACTCTTAAAATGTTCATCTACTGTTGACGCTAATTATACGTATTAGAGAAGCGGAACGAAAAAAATACATCTAGCATACTTTTCTGACAAAAACATTAAATTAGGTATTAGGTAGGTAAAAGATTCTCTTAGGAAACGATTGAGCGGTTCTCGTTGGGGTTGTTGAAAGACTGCAGAGATAGTTAATTAGTCTGACTACAGTTCTAAATACATCGTATGTCTACAGTTTTAAATACATACATTTATCTACCGTGGTTTTGTGTAATTACACATACGAAGTATGCGTCAATTACCAATTACATAGTTTATTTTTAAAAGGCGATGATACTTAGTTCAGTTGTACTTTGTATTTTATTGTATTCTGTTATTTTTGCAACGGTTTACTGAACTAAGTTTCATTAGAATAAATATAAAACTTCTAAACATAAAAACATAAAGACATAAAAAAAACATAAAAACAAGGAGCTGTCCTAATAGTAAAAGGATACTGATAATTAGAAGTACTTATTGCAACTCAACTCACTTGTTTGTATTCGGCCTATGCCAAAAACTAAAAAATACAAGACCATATTCATAAGTGCAGTTTAACAGCAGTTAGTGCAGCTCTATGGGTTGGAGGTATTTTTCTAGTTGGGTAGTTTCAATTTCGAATAGATGTCCTTGTAATATCACTTATACCTCGAATTCAAATTAAAATTCATTACCTATTATCACATACACGTGTCACCCAAAATGCACTCTGATCAGACATGCCTTCAGCCTCCCCACCATAATCCTTTGGTAGATATTCCTTATTTATATAGTTGTATAAGCCTGTATGGTCCGGGTGGAAATGAATCTGAAAAATTAACATTACAATACGTTTGTTAGGTTTAACTAGTTACTGAGGATTTTTACAGCAGTCAGAATCTTAGCAGATCAGCTTATGAACACCTTTTAGAAAATAATGCTCAGGTACTGGCCGTGAAGTCAACGCTATCTAGGACCTAATTGAATATAGCTTGACTAGTAATCGTAATCATTGGTAGAATTTTTTTTCCGTTTGGGAATATTTCTTGTGTAAGGAGTGGATTAATATCGGTAGTGTAATGGCCAGTATTGGAACCAGAAATCCCTTATTTAATCGGCATTCATAAGGTCGATTTAACCACTAACGAATACGGACAGATATCCTTAAATATACATATATTTATCTCCTCCTGTTGTATAACAACCGCTGGTATACCACAGGGCTTCGTTTTATGTCACCTACTCTTTGCAGTTTTTATAAACACAATCACCAACGTACTATCTTCTTTTTACCAACTGTATGTTGATGATCTGCAGATATACTCTCGGGCCCCGCTGGATAAACTGATGGAAGCTGTCAACACAGTAAATACTAACCTAACATCGATATGCAACTGAAGTGCTTCGTACGGTTTAAAAGTAACCGTATTAAGTCCCAGCGTAGGCTTTTAAATTTCCTACCCACTGCCACTAAGACTGCACTTGCAAAATCTCTAATTTTTCCTATTCTCGACTCTCTCGACTATGCTGACACAAGCTATATAGATCTCACTGAAGACCGACTTAGCACGCTTGAGAGACTCCAAAATTTTTGTATACAATTCGTATTTTTATTACGCAAAAATGTTTCAGAATTTCGAAGACAACTGAAGTGGATACCTATGCCTTCGCCGGAATGCGCATGTTCTCTTGTTATTGTACTACATATTATTTAACCCATCATCCTCCTGCCCTTATCCCAAGATTATTTGGGGTCGGCGCAACATGTGTTCCTTTTCCATTCATCTCTTGTTGCAGTCATTTCAACATTCACTCCCTTCTTAACCATATCATCATTCACACAGTCCATCCACCTCATTTTAGGCCTCCCTCTCCCCTTGTAGCCATCCACTTCCATAGTTAGTGCCTTCCTTACGACATTACTTTCATCCCTACGCATTACATGCCCGAACCAGGACAAACGATTTCCTCGTAGCTTTTCTGTGATTGGTGCTACTCTCAAACTTCCTCTAATATATTCATTTATAATCTTATCCATTCTTGTCATACCACTCATCCATCTCAACATTCGCATCTCGGCTACATGCAACCGTCTTTCATCGGTCACCTTTACGGGCCAACTCTCGGATCCATACAAGACGGCAGGCCGGATCATGCTCTTTTAAATTTTGCCCTTCAATTGAAGGGGCATTCGCGAGTCACATGTAGTTGCTGTAACCTGCCGCCATTTCATCCAACCAACATTAATCCGGTGCTTTACAGCCCTATCTAATTATCCATCGCTTTGCAGTAGTGAACCGAGGTACCAAAAATTGGAGCAGATTGGTATAGGAACACCATAAAGCGGACTGTGAGACTAGGAGAGACCGCCGAAATCGCAGAACATGTATTCTGTTTTGGTTCTGCTAATTTTCAGGTCAACATTCTCTAGCCTTTGTTGCCACTCTTCCAATCTACTCTGGACCTCGGTTCCATCCTCACCAACAAGGACAATGTCGTCGGCAATAGGGTGCCTCATCCTGTATATCCGATGTCAGAACATCCATTACTAACAGCAAGCTAAAATCATTGGTGTTACCCGCGGTCGACCGGACATGCGGATGAGATTGCCGATTATCACGGATTAACTCTACATACTTCACTGGCACACCTTTCTCCTTCAGGGCCCACCACAAGACCTTACGTGGTACTTTATCGTTCGCCTTTTCGAGGTCCACAAACACTATGTGCAGGTTTTTATGGGCACGTCTATATTTTTCACATAGTTGGCGCAATGCGAATACTGCATCTGTGGTACCCCGCCCTGGCATAAAACCGAACTGGTTTTGGGTGTTCTCACTCTCCTCTTGCAATCGTTTTCTATTACTTTCTCCCACACTTTCATACAATGTGACATGAGCTTTATTCCTCGATAGCTACTGCAGTCCTGTACACCTTTGTTTTTGAAAATGGGCACTAGTTCACTACTGCGCCATTACTTCCTGCAACAATAACTTCCATACTTCCACTGGTATCTCATCTGGCCCTACAGCTTTGCCATTTTTCATACTTTTTACCGCTCTTCTTACTTCATCCACACCTATCTCTTTTACCAAACCAATATTCCCAGACCTATCTTGTAGCACTCCATTCCATACATTTTCTTCATTCAATAGTTTTTCAAAATATATCTTCCATCGTTTTTTTACATCATCTTCTTTTACACATTTAACATGTTTAATATCTTTCGCTCTTTCTTCTCTCATCTTTCCATTCGAAAAAGTTCCTTTTGGCCGCCCGGTTCATCAAGCCGAACGTATATTTTATCTTGTGCGCTTGCCTTGGATATTGCTACTGCCTTTTTTGCTCTATTTTTACAACTCTTGTAGATCATCTTCTTTTCTTCTCTTATACTCACATTTTCAACTGCAACTTTTTGCCACTCTTTGAACGCCTTTTGCTTTTCTTTCAGAATCTTTTGCACCTCATCATTCCACCACCATGTATCCCTTTCTATCACACCCTTCCCTTTTGTTTCACCGAAGATATCTTTTGCTTTTGCCCTTATGCAATACGCCATTTCTTCCCAACACTTTCCACCATTTACTGTTTTATCTTCCATACATTTCATATCTATCATCTTATCAACTACTTCTTTCTTAAATCTACTTGTATACTCCTTATTATCTATCATACGCCATCTGGTCTGAGGTGGGGGCCTTCGCTTGTTATTATTTGGTTCAATTTTGATTTTAATTTGCATTAGTAGCAATCGGTGTTGGGTCACTAGGTCTTTCCCTGGCACTATTTTACAGTTTTTAACACTGCTAAGTTTATCTCTCCTAGTCAAGAAAAAGTCTATTTGAGTCACATATTATTTAACCCACTATAACTCCTTACTTGAAACAGCTATTTGAATTCTTGCTCAACACTCACTCGAATTTTGAGATCATCAGAGAATCTAAGATTGAACATACCGAGGCATTCCACTAACATTGCCGACGAATCCTTTTCGGTTCAAGCGGTTCTGTTGTGGAATGCTCTGCCAGTGACTGTCAGGCTTGCTCAGTCTTTGCCTGTGTTTAAAAGAGTAGTCAAAGATCTCTGCCTATGGCCTTGTCAGAGTAGACAAAAGTGGAATAATAAATAATAAGACATCTTCTGGGTTATTTATAGTTTGTATATTATTCTTAGCTATTATGTTTATGTATTTTCTTTTTAATTATTATGGTTTTATTTTCTTTAAATATTCTCTATGTACACCTAACTGCCCTGAAACATTCTCCTCCTATATTTTCTCTCCAACCTATGGATGCCTGTAAGAAATTGCCGCCGAGCGATAAGGCTGCCAATTGTACGTACCAAAAAAACTTGTATCACTCATATTGTAATATCCTTTGTGTACAATAAAGACGTATGGAAATAAAACATAAACACCTTCTCCTCCTCATGCTGGCGGTATAGTAAATTGTATAAATAAATTTATAAAGGAATAGATTACTCACCATATTACATAAGTAGTCAGGAAGTGCAGGCCTTATCAGGTTAAACATGTATTCATAGAACGATGGGCAATTGATTAGGTGGACGTGTTTCAAACGAATAGGCATACTTTCCTGAAATATCATGTTTATATATATAATACCTACTTCCTATGTGACTACAATATGGGGTTCTTTAAGAAGGGCATTAGAAGGTTTCTTCAGGGTCGGCAGCACAAGTGTTACGCCCCTGGTGTTGCAAACGTCCATGGGCCACAGTAACCACTTCCCATCAGGGTTTCGATTCTGCTAATTTTATATCATAACCATTGTCATGCCACTGACACTGCAAACAATGTCATTTAATATTATACGTTACCGTTATGTTGTCAGAGTTTCAAATTAAATGACATCTTGCAGAGTGAATGAAAAGATGCAATGAAATCATTAATTTTGAACTTTAAGGTAATATAAATAAATTCCAAAATTTTATGTTATTTTTGCAGTGTCGGTGGTGTAAAAGTGGTTTGCAGAATTGGGGGTCACGTGTGTGACGTGAATATTATATTTAATCTGTCAACCTCATAGTCACTAACAGTGGTGCGATAGTGGTCAAACCCGAACCTATCAATCATAAAATAAACTTACCAATAAGAAAATGAGAAACTTTTGCAGGAAAAATATGTTCGCTTTGGCCACTAGCCTGATGGTATACAACTTTATGTCTACTACGATGAGGTGGTTTTCAGGTAGAACATCATACTCATGTCTGATCCAATTGTCAGCTTGCATGGTGAAGGCTTTCAAGGTGTCATAGAAGTCAAAGTCACTGTTCACTTCTTTCAGCTGGTGGATCAGTAACTCGTCGGTTCCACATATGTATGTTGTGACAGTTCTGCAAAAAGTGTGATAAAGTTCCAATTAAAGTAATGTATTAAAAAGGTCACGCGCACACTGGCATTGTCAGGTTTTATTCTCTGGATTTTTGGTTGTACGGGGCCCTATCAACACATACGAGGCTCAAGTCAACTTCACCTGCTTATCGATACCTGCTGAACAGCAATGGAGGCTCAGGCTTTGGCGCCCTCTCGGGATTGGCAATCGCTCCACGAAAAGCCAACATAATAGTTATAAAACAATTCAGGCTCTCCGGGAAATCGCTATGAGAATGGTGATGACTCATAATGAAATTTTTTTAGAATAAAGAACAATTAGAACAATGTTCATTGACAATTGATTATTTTTCATATGAAGAACAGGAAGGATTTAAACATAAAATATTGAACCAAAAAGGAAACATCCCATTATTTATTTAAACTATCATGGTCACTCACATCAGTATAAAAATAAACGGGATATCGGCGCTGTTACAAGCACCATGATCACGAAGGAACTCCTGGTGCTTGCAACAGCGCAAATATCGAAAACTCGAAACAATGAAACATGGTAAATATCCCGTTTATTTTAATACTGATCCCATTATTTTTTGAATTCCCGAGATTTGATAAAATAATTTATAGTTTATTAAATGTTCGTTTTTTTAATTAATACATTAGCAATCGGTTAATATTAAGATTAAGTGACTGTTTAGGACCTCGTCTGTACTAAACTCAGTATATAGTTTCGTAACTATTAAAATACTAAGTATACGTTACTTATAATGTAAACTCAACAGGATGATGAATCAGAGAATTGTTGGTTTAATATCATAATTTTAGATAGGTTTTTTATGTACTTAAAACACATCCGTGTTTTGATTTTTCATAGTTTGCTTTGTTGTACATAATGAACAAAGAAAATATAAACTATAACGCATAATATATAAATTAGTATAAATTATGATATAAGAATATATAACGCAGTACAAAATAAGAAATTCAGAATTCATTCCCATCTCACCTAGGAACCGTGAAATATTTTTTATCTCAACAACTTGTATACAATACAGAAAAGTGATTGCATGGTGCTCCTTAAGTTACCACCAATTAAAATCACACGCCGTCTCGGGTCTTTAGATGGGGTGAGAACACAGAAATAGAGTTCCCACCCCATCAGAAAACTCCTAATGGTGCGCGGTTTTAGTCATTTGTCAATCAATCAATCAATCAATGTGATTTAAATGTGTTATGTGTGATTATTTATGAAGTGATTATTTTTTTTTATGATTATTGACAGTATTGTGTATTCTTTTATTGAAAATTTATTGCATGTATTCTTGACACCAAATATTGACATTATTGGACATTTTATTTATATTCTAATTTGAGTACTATTACAATTTAATTTTCAATCAAATATGTTAAAGTTCAAATGGATAAATTTGCATGCAGATAATCTGCGAAACATGTCGGACCTTATTAGTTTTTGTAACACCATTGTACACATACCGTGTTTCGAGCAATAAATGATTCCGCATTTAAGATTTCATAACACAAGCTAGTTAAGCTATGCTTACAACGCGTCTAGATAGTGTTGTGTAGAATGTTGTAGAATATTTAAATTTAATTAAAAAAATAAATTAAAATTTCGAGTTTTCCTTCTCTCGCAGGGATATTGTCTGCGTATTCTTCCGTTAGTCACTTCTTACGAGACCCTTCGGATGAGATGAGGTGGTGATACTTGTATTCTTTCTCCGTCTTCACTCGTATGTGTGTGAGGAACACTACCTTATAAAATGTTATACTTACGTTGTATTGAATACATTTTGAAGGCCCTTTGAAAACGGGTCTCGGTTTGTGTATATCTCGGGCATATTGGCTCGTCGTGTACAGAACTCCTCAATACATTTTTTGGTCTTTTCCAAGCTGAGGTCACAACTATACAGGAATTTCTTTATCACAATGTCACCTGTAAATAAATAAACTGGCGGTTATTAGATGTTCGTGTACGTCGACTTGTGAGGCGCAGCGGTAGTGTTCGACTGTTAAATCAAAGGTCACGTGTTGGATTTCTACTCAGTGTAATTATTTGTATGCACAAATATGTGTAATGGTCTGAGTGTTTTTTCTATACTAAAAATAATGTTAAAGGGTTTGTTTGTTTGAACGAGCTAATCTCTAGAATGACCGGAATGAAAAATTGAAAAAGAAAATATGCATAAAATTGAAAATTTTGAATTGAATGTGAATGTCAATCAAAATTGAATTTAATGTTCTACATGAGTGTAGCTGTGGGCAACAGACAATTATTTACAAATAATTCCATTTTATTCGGGTCTAATGGTGGAAGAAACTGCTTGGCACAGCTAGTTTATAATATGTTGAAATGCTCATATTGATGTATTAACATAAAAAATGTAACAAATACGTATACCCGCATTCTAAATCGCATAGTACAAGCGAGTTAAGCTATTGAATTTGGGTCTAGATAGCGCTGCGTGGAATGTCATATAATAGAATATTTTTATTTATTTATGCTGGTGTAAATTTTTTTGGTGTTATCTGCCCACCTTGAGGTTGTGTGGCGAACGTGCCGACAGAATGCTACGTGCTAGGCCGTCAGTTCGATTTTATATTATTAAGTATTATATTAGTATGCAAGAATATACATAATTGCATTTATCTAGGTGTTTGTATTTTTTTAGGATGCGCCAATTTGACTTCACAGCGACTGACCGTAAATTAAACGCAAAGTCTCAGTCAAGAGGGTCATCATTAAAAACACGTAGCATGTTACAATGGTGGTATTCAGCATGGCGGCCTCATCAGAGATGCTTTTCACACCCCGCTTAATTTAGTTATTATTATTATTTTTTTATTTTTTATACCACTTAGTTGGCAGACAAGCATACGGCCCACCTGATGGAAAGTAGTTACCGTGGCCTATGGAAGTCTGTAACACCAGAGGAGTCACAGTCGCGCTGCCGACCCATGCCAACAAATATACAAGTATCTTAAATCTTAAACATATATATCTATCTTGGACCTAAGTTGTGAGACAAACGAGAACCTAGTGCGCGTAAATTGTTTTGTCTTAATTTATGCTTTGTAAATATGAGTCTGTCCACCGTCATTACACCCTGTAGTATCCTCAAAAGACACCCAAAAAACGCATACCTAGCATAACGGCGTTTAAAGCATATTTTGAGCATTTTAGTTTCAACATATATGTCCTGAAGTATAGTTATGTTAATTGGTATTGTAGAACACCCATAATACAAGCAAAGTCTATCAGTAAAACAAACATCTGATTATAGTACTACGTGCGAAAAACCGTCACTGATATCCCTACCCACCTGAGCCGGTGGGAGAGGTTAGGGGAGTCGTTGTTGGTTGCCGGAGATGAGGTTGACAGGCATATCCCTCGCATCCCAGCTGACCCATGGCCATCTCTCTCGATTTGACTCTCCTCGGGTATGGGGAACAAGGAGTCCCCAACTGGTTCCTGGAAACGGTGCAGACGAGTCGAGTGCTCGCTTGCATCGCAGTGATGGCACTCGGACGTTGGCTCATTCTCCATTCGACGCAGATACTGCCCGAAGCACCCGAGCTCGGTGATCATCTGTGTCAAAGACTGCCGTGTGGCCTCTCTAGCCACTCTCCCATGATGGGTCTTACCGCCGCTACTACGGCGTGCCCTGCGCTTGGTCGCTCAAGTCGTAGCTCTCATTCCGCCTCCATGTCCCTATGGAACCGGGATCTCACGGCCCGAATTTCATCAGGTTGAGGATCGTGACCCCGCTCCCGCGCCGCCTTAAGTTACGAACACGGAACTTGTTAGGAAATTCTCCGTATTTTTTTATACCACTAAGGTGGCAGATAAGCACACGACCCACCTGATGGAAAGTAGTTACCGTGGCCAATGGACGTTTGTAACACCAGAGGAGTAACAGTCGCGCTGCCAACCCTGTAAGTACAGAGTTTCTGGGCCGTCAGTGTAGAAGACAAAGCAGGACAAGCCGTTAGTCTTCCTACTGACAGCACAAATATCTCCAGTGAGCTCTGGCTACCCTACTCACCGATGGGAACACAACACGAAGTTATTATAGCCGCGGTATTCTGTAGGAAAGAGGTACTTCCCCAGTCGGACTGCTCAATTGGGTGGAAATACCCCCGTGTCCTATCTATTATGCAACCTATGGCAGTCATGAATTAATTGGGACGTGATTTCTATAAGGAGATAAGTATACATATCAATGTTATTAATTAAATAAATCACGTTCTAAGAAATACCAGATAATGATAATATATACCTGATTGAAATACAAAAGATGCCATATTTTCATACCCTACGTGACAAGTAGATCAGTAATTCTCATCATAGGCGTTTGATATATAACCTTAGTTCCTAAATCAGCTCTTGAATGTAATCAGTAAATAGTCGATAAATATACAACTGAAGCTGTCTATTCGTAATACAATCTGTCTTATTTAGATTTCGAAGGTGGAAGATTACACAGCGCAATATGAGATTTGCTGATCACCGGTTCGGGTTCTTATGCCTTTAGGGCTGAGGAGGTCTGTACCTCTAGGCTACTGGCTAGAGGCTGCCTACTGTGAACCTGTTTGTGTGTGAAGCCAGCCAATCGCAATGCTCCGTTCTCTCGTTACCTTTACGATTTTATTACAATAGTTTTTCGAGCTGGGAGTACTGGTGTGTTCCACCGCTAGCGTTCCTGTAGCTACGTCTCTAGCAATAGTAAAGGGTAATCTATGATTCTGTGTCTCTAAAGAAAACCCCAATAATAATACTTAGCCCGATCTTGAATTCCGAGACCTTAAGCACCGTAGTCGCACATGCTGTTGTTGCAATACCGAGGCAAATAAAAAACTAAAATTGCATTGAAACAGTACACACAGTTAGGTATGATAGGAACTTCATTCCCCGCATGCTTAAGCTGTGGAATGAACTCCCTGCCGTGGTTTTACCAAGCGACTATAATATAGGGTTCTTCAAGAAGGGCATTAGGAGGTTCTTACAGGGTCGGAAGCGCGAGCGTGACCCTCTGGTCACACTCGCGCCGCCAATCCTGTGTAGGCCATTAGGGGTAGTGTTACACACGTCCATAGGCCACGATAACCACTTTCCATCAGGTGAACTGTGTGCTTGTCTGCTACCTAAGTAGTATAAAAAATACTTAATTTAATAACGTTTAACAAACATAATGTTACTAGCTGTAGCCTGTAGCCCGCGGCTCCGTCTGGGTGGATGTCGGTTATCGCAACCCAACGTAGTCTATCATTTCCCAAGCTCTAGTCTATCCCTGTCACACATCTTTTATTTTTTAATTTTTTTTTATACCTCTTAGTTGGCAGACAAGCACACGGCCCACCTGATGGAAAGTGGTTACCGTGACCTATGGACGTCTGTTTAAAAACCTTATTTAAAAATAATGTAAGAATTTATCCACCGTCTATAACAAAGAGCAACAATTTGAATAACCCCAACCCCGAGTGGAACTTCCGCAAGGCGGATTTCTATGGGCTATATGTTGAAATCGCAGGTATAGATTGGAGCGACCTACTTCTACAGACTGATATAAATATAGCAGTGGATGCTCTATACAAAAAGTTAAATAGCGCCATTAGCAACCACGTCCCTCAAAAAAGTATACCACGTAATCAACAATATATATATCCAACATGGTTTACTGGGGAGATCATACATTATATTAAACTAAAGCATTATAATTTGAAAAAGTTTAAGGAAAAGAGATTAGAATTTAATAAAGTGCTTTTTAAATATTATAGGTCTAAAGTCAAGAGACTAATAGATAGTGCATCCCAAAATTATCTGAAGACAGTAGGAAACAAAATTACCAGTGATCCTTCCAAGTTTTGGGAATATGTAAGGGAAAAGAAAAAGAACAGAAATCAAAACAAGGAATACACGTACGAAAATAGAACAGTTCAGGGACAAGAAGCTACTGATTCTTTTGCTCGTTATTTTAGTTCTGTCTTTCATAAAAACATTCCGCAGTTGGACCCACAGTTGGCGGAACGTAATACACATGTACATGGGTTTCAAATTCGCATCCCTTACATCAATGGTACGGATCTGAAAATTGCAGCCCGGCGACTTAAATCGGCATCAGCTTATGGGCCAGACAATGTACCTCCTTTTATTGTTAAGGATTGTCTACCAGCACTCGAAGAACCTCTTCTTTACCTATATAATCTCGCCATGCAAAGTAGTTCCTATCCTTATGCTTGGAAAGTTTCACGGGTTACGCCGGTACCCAAAAATGGGTCGTCGACAGATATTACCAATTTTAGACCCATTGCAATATTATCGGTATTTAGTAAATTATTTGAAGCTATCATCAACCGGCATATAACATTTCAGATCCGTACTCTATTGAATAATTCACAACACGGTTTCCGCCCTGCGCGATCTACCATAACGAATCATATTAACTTTGTAGACTACTTGAAAACTAATGTAACATCAGGCTGTCAAGTTGATGCGGCATATTTTGATTTTGAGAAGGCGTTTGATCGCGTGGATAATGATATCCTTTTGACTAAGCTGTCTTCTATAGGATTCGATAAGCAACTCATGAGATTTATGGCTGATTATCTTGGAGACAGAAGACAGTATGTCAAGCTGCGAAACCATAGATCACACGACTATTACACGAGGTCTGGGGTAAGTCAGGGTAGTACCCTAGGACCGACCTTGTTTCTTATCATGATAAATGACCTGCCTGCTGTCCTGACCCGATCAAAGTGCCTGATGTTCGCAGACGACCTTAAGTTGTTTGCATCGGTTAGGGAAATTGATGACTGCAAGGCTTTGCAACGGGACATTGACGCGGTTGCAGAATGGAGTGTAACAAATAAACTGGCATTGAATATCTCGAAATGCAAATTGATTACCTTCACTCGATCACGTTCTCCAATAACAGTGTCCTATATGTTGGGTGGGACGCAGCTTGAGCGTGTTGCATCCATACGAGATCTTGGCCTGATATTTGATGCGAAATTGAACTTCCATGAACACATGAGAATTATATGTAAAGCAGCAAACAGATCTCTGGGGTTCATAATAAGGACAGCATCTCAATTCAATAACGTAATTGCAGTAAAGCTGCTATACAACTCATATGTGAGAAGCAAGTTGGAGTACAACGTTATTGTCTGGAACCCCTACGAAACCACTTATGCCTTAATGATCGAGAGAATACAACGCAAGTTCGCCCGGTATCTCTACAAGCGCTCATACGGATATTATCCTTTCATGTATCCCTCCCTGTTTGTCACAGGGATGATAGGTCTAGAAACTCTAGAGCTGAGACGTAATTGTTTACATGTGATACATTATTACCTATTACTAAATAATAAGGTAGATAACCCATACGTCTTAGCATCCATTAATTTCTTTGTCCCAAATAGTTATGTGCGTGCCACCGGGCGTAGACAGCATCGTCTTTTCGTAACGCCACCGACATGGCGCGTGCCTCAGGCCACCACTTGCCCCACCGCAAGGGCTGTGGAATTAATAAATGGTCTACTGCAATCTAACCCTGATGTCGACGTATTCTCCGACAATATACATCAAATGATGAGACACGTCTTAACGTACCTGAATGCACCCTCATGAGATGTGCATCATAAATGGCAAATCAGTAGTGGCTTAGCAATTGTATTATTATTCATATTTTATTACTTGCATGTACCTAGTAGCTTAAGTTAGTTAGTAAGTAGTATAACATTATAAGCGCTTTGGTGTTACACTGTTAGCTTGTATTGTTTGTAAATAATAAATAAATAAATAAATAAATAATAAATACCACCTGTAACACCAGAGAAGTCACAGTCGCGCTGCCAACCCTGTAAGTACAGAGTTTCTGTGCCGTCAGTAGAAGACAAAGCAGGACAAGCCTTTAGTCTTCCCACTGGCAGCACAAATTCTCCAGTGAGCTCTGGCTACCCTACTCACCGCTGGGAACACAACACGAAGTTATTATAGCCGCGGTATTCTGTAGGGCGGAGGTACTACCCCAGTCGGACTGCTCAATCGGGCGGAAATACCACCGTGTCCTAACTCCTCCGAAAATCACGACTAATTATAAGATTTTTTAAATCTGTATGGTAATACCTTCAATATTTTTGTATAATTAAGTATAATTAAAATAGTCGCAAAAATAAAATAACAAAGACTGTAAGTTAACAAAGCGTACGTCAGATTACAGTAACAACATCCGGGACACATTTAGCTTTCAACAATAAAAATCCTTCGACAATGGTTCTAGAACAACATCTTTTCTGCTTCACTATAACCATCTGATTTCTAACAATCTCATCGACAAGCGCCTAAAGTCGGTACAAGTACGTTTTATCTCTAAAATGTCGCTTTTAAGCTCCACGTAGAGCATTACGGGACCCCGTCTTCCCAACTGGATGCACCTGTATAAATTAGCATGTAGCCTAAAGTCGCTACAAGTACGTTTTATCTCTAAAATGTCGCTTTTAAGCTCCACGGAGAGCACTACGGATACCCCGTCTTCCCAACTGGATGCACCTGTATAAATTAGCATGTAGTCTAAAGTCGCTACAAGTACGTTTTATCTCTAAAATGTCGCTTTTAAGCTCCACGGAGAGCACTACGGATACCCCGTCTTCCCAACTGGATGCACCTATATAAATTAGCATGTAGCCTAAAGTCGCTACGAGTACGTTTTATCTCTAAAATGTCGCTTTTAAGCTCCACGGAGAGCACTACGGGTACCCCGTCTTCCCAACTGAATGCACCTGTATAAATTAAACATAACATAACATAAACTCACGCCTATATCCCCGAAGGGGTAGGCAGAGGTGCTAGCACCCACATTTCGCCAGTATAAATTAGCATGTAGCCTAAAAGCATGTTTACTGAAATTTGCTGCCTTTCTATTAAAACTCTTGAAGGACGTCAGCGTGTCAATGTCCTAGGTTGGGAACCTTGCACCGGCAAAGATTTCTAAACGGAACAAAAAAGGCTTAATATTTTAACAACATAATCAAAAGAAGTTTAATAAATAATACCTATATGAAACCTCAGAAGGTGCTTGATCTTTATTTTATTTCTTTAAGAATATTTTTTTTTGGCATGTGATGACGGTGATTACGAATGTGGGGAAAAAATTCTAATTCTTTATAAATAATAAGGTCTTTTTTGCTGTCACTGTTGATTGAAATTTAGGATAAAGATGGATGGATGGATTCTTATTACTTTAATGCTAATTGGTAACTTATACTTACCGAATGTTTTCGGTAAATGCGGTTCCTTAGCCAGCCATTGTCTGATGGCTTCGACATCGTGGTCGCTTACTTGAGACATCTGGAAATAGATAGGTATTCGTAATTATATTAATTAGGATTTTTTATTCATACACATACATACATATAATAACGCCTTTATCGAGGGTTAGGCAGAGGTGAATTAACACCCACATTTCATCAATCATTAAATTCGGTCCCACGTTATAGGGGGTAAGCCTATTGCCGTTTTCCGGGCACTATTGTTGACTCTCGCTGGGCAGTATATATGTGTGTGATGTATAACAGCCCTATCTCTTAGTCGCCTTTTACGACACCGCATGGGAAGAGATGGGGTGGTCCAAATTCTACTCTACCGGGAACCACGCGGTTATTTATGAATGCTGGATTATCTTAAACTTAGGACAACACATTATCTTAGAACTTAGGAAGTTCGGTGAGTATATACAGATAAATGTGCTACGAAATTCTACCTACCTACTTACCTAACTCAAACAGACAGAAAGACAAATGTTTATAATACACACATCAACAAAGTCTAGGGAACAAGGACATTTCTAGTTTTTATTTAAAAACCCTTTCTTGTAATAGTGAGTGTTTTATATCAATAGAAGGGTATTTTTATACCGTTTTTAATTTTAATTTTAATAAAAACATTTTCATACCAATTTTTTTTTTTTTTAAGAAAGAATTGAATAGTGCCAATATTGAGTATTACCTACAACCTTCTATGATTAGGCACAAAAATAACGAGGTAGTAAGAAATACAGTAATTAACCGTACTATAAACGTTTTTAATAATCTGTAGGACCTCCTAAAGCATTAGCAACAGCTCGATAACGGCGTAGCATACTTAGTATGAGATTGTCAATCATCGTCTGTGGAATATGGCTCCATACACTGCGAAGGTGTAAAAAAAGTTGTTCTTCAGTGTTCAGATTTTCCAAAGAATCACTGAAAGCAAATCCCAGGCATGCTCTATGGGATTGAGGTCGGCAGACTGAGCAGGCCATTCCAACGTCGTCATATTGTGCTCGCTTAACGCATTGACCACTACCCTCGCGGTGTGTGACCGTGCATTATCTTGCATGAACAAAAAATCTTGACCGAACTGCTGTCGATGAGGGATTACCATGGGGTGTATAACCTCCTGAATGTATTGGTTTGCATTCAAATTGCCCCGTATCCAAACGAGGTCGGTCCTTCCACCAAGGCGAATGCCAGCCCATACCATGATTGTTCCACCTTGGTAGGGATGAACTTCTTGCGGATTCTGGAGACGACTCCGACGTCCAGGAACTCGCCATATACGCACTCTTCTCGAATCAGGATGAAAACCGAAGCAAGATTCGTCGGAAAACAGAACCCGTGCCCATTGATGGTCGGTCCACTGTAAATGTGCGTTAGCCCACAATAAGCGACGACCTCGATTTCCACGTCGAAGAGCTGGAACCCTAAGCGGTCTGCGAGCATAAAGATTGGCTTCGTGTAGTCTTGTTCTGACAGTTTGATCGCTAATAACCACTTGATGCTGAGACTGGAGGCCTGCGACCAACTGACGAGCAGTAATCGTGGCCGCCTTGCGGAATTTTGCAAGAAACGATCTTGTCGCGGGGTAGTAACCCTATTTCGTCCCCTGTGACGTTCGGCAACATCCCCTGTAGACCTGTAGCGTGCCCATAATCTGCAAATTACGCTTGGTTGGGTGTTGACAGCATCCGCTACGTCGCGTTGAGTTCGTCCAGCTTGCAGCATACCAACAGCCCTTAACATCTCTTCGCGACTTAAATGACGACGTGACATGATGACTACAGTCACAAAAATGCACAAACCATACGTAAAAGACGTATTATTGATGATAAATGTTATTTACAATCAAAAAAAATAATTTTTATTTTGCCTCAGAGAAACTGCACAATCAAACACTTTTAAAAGTTTTCCCTCCATATTCGAAAATCATTACTTATTTAAATTTATTTTTAAATTTCGAACAACTCTGTAATCTACTTTATTCTATTTTTATTTATTTGCTGCCAGTTATTTGCAAAACAAGATTTACACGAAAAAAAAAAATTGGGGTCATCTTGTTCCCTAGACTTTGTTGAGGTGTTTATATAATAATAAATCATTTATTTCTCAGATAACATTGATGATTGTTAATAACGACTTAGATTAGGGTTAGTGCACATTATTATAATTTTATTTTAATTTGTGTATTTATCAGATCTGTTTTTTAATTTAGGCCCCAGGTAGTACTGTGCTCCTAGCTGATCGTCCTTCTCACAAGGAATTTAATAATTGGAGAATCGATACTCTCGGCCACTGTTTTTAGGATGCTGTTGTCATTATCCCGTATTCTGCGTAGTAGAGACGCAGCTTTTTGCAAATGACCGCGTGGAAACCGTCAGTCCTATTCTGCGCAAACATCTCCGACGCGCTACAGGAACGTGGCAGTCCCAACATCACCCTAAAGACATTATTGTACTGGATACGCAGCTCGTCCAGCGACCTTTTAGTGTAACTGACCCATAGACTCCCCGTGTAAAAGCCGTATAATAATGTTTTTTTGTTGTAAGTGTCCTGTATACAGAAATACCTAAAAGCTTATTTTTTATTTTGCAAATGAACACTTCAATTTTATTTATTTGAATAGAGTTATATAGAATTTACATGGTGTTTATTTAGTTGATGTTTTTAGCATTCCTTATTTAATCAATTGTCATGGCATGACAAAGTGATTTTAAAACATCGATGACACGCATATTTGACTCTAGAGTTTAGTTGTTGTTCGCGACTTCGTCCGCGTAACGTTCGGAAATAGTGAAAGGTTTTTTTTTCCCCAACTTGTAATTTAATTTTATCCTTATGTGCCAGGCTATTTGACTAATATTTTTTTTATCTTTTAAACTGACCACTTTATTATAATATAGTGAACTGCAAAAGTGAAAAATTCTTAAGTCAAATAGTTTTAAAGATATTTGATTTTGAAAATTAAATTTATCGCGTCGCCAGAAAACGCACCTTACAAAATCGTACTTGTGTCAAACGCCAGTCGCAACTCGCAAGTAGTGTGAATGTATGGAGTGCAAGAGAATATTGCATTTATCTCGGTCTACGATGCGTTTACACGTATATAGTTTCTAATAAAAGTAATTTAAAATTTAATGAGGAATCTAAAAACTAATAATTGGGTCAGAATTTTATTTATTTTTAATATTTTGTTTTTTTTTTATTGTTAATATTTTGTCTTATTGTGGGAATTAGAAATAATGAAAAGTCATAGTTTCAGTTTGGTTAGGTAATATTTTATTTTCAAGGTGTATTTTTTCAGAACAAACTAACATATTAAGCAGTATTGGAAAGAATCGGAAGACTTTGTCAAATAGCCTATAGCCTAGGAGGACCATTTTACGTTTTGATTAAAGTGCGTATCTTCTGCTCATCACCTTTTTGGTAAAGCATGACAATATACAACAATGTTTAGATACGGGAATTGACGGGATCATGGTATAGGTACACACATTTGACGTTTCAACTAGCCTATACAGGTTGCATATCATGGAACGCGAAAGTTTAAAGAGCATGACAATAGTCTAGATTTTCACCACAATAAATCCCACCCAATAACAATAATAACAATAATATATGTAAATTCGTGCCGATTTGCCGATATACTATGTACGTACTTTCGACACTATCGGTATTTCCTAGGACACTTAGGTGACAATTATTTTGTTGAAAAAATATTAAACTTACTTTTTTCTCGTATCCGTTTTTATATTGCTTTCCGACATACAGACATAGATGATATGTATAGATAAAAACCGACTCAACTCTAAAGGTTCAAGATCAATATTTATGAAGCTCTCTGCGTCAATGGACCTTGGCGTAGGTACTTACAGTTAGTTTCAAATCGATCTTGCCGAACAAATTACTCAAAATGATCTTAAAAGGTACCCTCAAAATACAGAACAAACCTTGGTTTTATCTCCTGCTGTTGATTGGTAGTTCTGATATTTGAAACACGCCTTTAGTTCGAACGATAATATAAATAATTTAAATCAATAAAACAATTTGATTTACTGTTAATACCTTGGTATTGAGATCATTTTGAGATTTTGTTTTGATGAATGATTTTGTTCAAGATCGTTCTGACGCTGACTGTACTGTCAGCAGTAGTTTTTGAACAAAGTTACCTATTCAAATCAATTTAGATAGAAAAACGGTCCAGGCGGGTTTCGAACCCGATCTCTCCCTTACAAGGGGCAAAGTAAGATAAGACAGATATATGTATTGAAGAGTTTGGATGGTTTCAGGCGAAGGTTCGGTGGCTTAGTGGTCAGAGCATTCCCCCTGTGAGGGAAAGATCGCGGGTTTAAATCCCGCCTGAACCGTTTCAATTTTTTCCATCATAATCAATTTGAATAGTTAGCATACTAAATGCTTTAAAATATCATTCAAAAGTTACCTATATTTTAAATGTAGACTACCCACTTATTAAAATGATAAAATCTTTTAAAATATTTATTTAATTATAATTTATAATTTTCATCATTCAGATTTTATAATTTCGAAATCTGTGCAATTAACTTTTGATGCTGTACCTACTTTAGGTACGTAACTGATATTTCATAACTAGCTACGAAAAAAGATTAAATTATCGTTTTCTACCTGGTTATCAAGGAAATTTTGTCTACTTTCATAGCTGTCTTTCGTAACCAGTTACGTACCTACTGAAAAATAAACTTTTAGTAACTGATTTATTTATTCGCAATTTTAATCTAATCGCATTCAAGCAAGCATAAAATAACAAAATTCATTTAGTGTAAGAAAAAAAAAATTATACGTACGTATGCATATTTCATAACATTGCTACATAATATTGCGTAAAACAAACTTGAGAGCCTTCTGTTAATAACTGTTTATTATATTATATATCTATTAACCACATCCAAAATATAACCGTGGTAGCCTAGTGGTATGGGTAATGGACTGTTGAGACGAGGTCTTGGGTTCGATCCCAGGTTTTACCATGGCTCACATCAATGACTTTTCGATGCTTTTCGAAGTTATGTGTGTATTTATCGCAGGTTTATGTGTCCGGTTAATGGCAATAGGCTCGCCACCTATTACATTGGGACCTAAACATAAACTGGCGAAATGTGGGTGCTAGCACCTCTGCACCCCTTCAGGGATATAGGCCTGAGTTTATGTTATGTTATGTTATGTTACATCCAAAATAAATATTTCTTTCTCTTTAACTGAGATACTTCGTTGCCTCTTTCTATCCTGGAAAGTTCTGCATCATTCATGTCATGGAATGTCTGTCTATATATCAGCCACAATAAGTGAACAAATTGATAACAACTACTAATTTGTTCAAAAACTGCCATGTTGCCTAATGACAAGAGTTTCGACGAAGAACCCTGACCGCTGTCATTGCATAATACTCATGTTGATATTCAAAATAGCGAAGGAAAATATCATAGCGATCATAGACTATACAGGTAAAACTCTATACCTATATTTTGTTCATAATAGGATGATTCGCGTGACAATTCAAAGCAAATCAGACGCTTCAAATTTGAAACGACGTTAAATTGACACTCTCGTATCACAACATATTCCATTTTGCTTTTTCACTAACAATGATACAATATCAAAACTTACATAAATATTATGGATTAATACTAACTGATTTATGAATAAAATTCGAAACCTAAATTAGTTTTCTAAACATTGCCAGTTATATATACAAATGATTACGCTCATAGAAGGTTATGTCACAAGCGCAAAATTATAGGGATGTAGTCACTTGATTATCAAATGAAGAATCTAGTATTTAAACTATGTTGACACAATCGAGTACCTATTACTTAATAATTATTTTTATATGTGTTTATAATTATTTATGTACCTATATTTCGATTTTTGGCGACACGGTCTTATGTCACTTTTGATGGTGACTTTTTCTTAAATGGTGCTTTCGTTTCGTTTAGCTGGAATATTCACCCATTTTCACGAATGATATGAAAGATTTTGCTCAAAGATCTTAATCACCAAGTCTTAAATATTCACAAAAACATAAGTGGCGTATCGACGTCATTTTGTTTGATAGCATCTACATTGTTTGGTGCAATGTGCATTCAAGAATTAATTATTAATTTGCAAGATTGCACTAGCGATGATCATTTCGAGAAGAGGATAATGATATCAAAATACCTGTGTGGGTTGTGTGCCAATAAATACATAAATAATTATTCATGGTTATAATTTGTTTTCAAAACTGTAATCCATAAATAGATCGTTTTAATCAATAACGTCCCATCACTTATCCTTACTCGTTAACAGCTGTCACCAACTCAACCCAACTGACTCAACAAGTGTCATTTCAACGCGGCATAAAATAATTACAACTACTTCGCTATAAGTAAGTTGACATATTACATCCCATGAAGCACACATTGATAGTTTAAACTGTTTAAAGAACAATATTGACATTTGCTTCCTCACACAAAAAGCTTTGTTTTTTACAATGCATTTTAGTGTGTGTCAATACTGTATATGGTCTAAGATAGCGATATACTTCTTTCAAACAATCCATGATATCGTAGAGTTAAATAAATTAAATTGAAGTGTTCATTCTATTGCCATTAACCGGGCACTTATAAACCTGCGATAAATAAATACACACAAAACTTCGAAAAGCATCGAAAAGTCATTGGTGTGTGCCATGGTAAAACCTGGGATCCCCCATCACCCAAGACCTCGTCACAGGAGACCATTACCCATACTATTTTTTTATATGACTGTTATCGGCGTATTTTTAAAAGTGTATTATTTTTATAAAACTTAGGTGGGAGAGAAGCACACAGCCCACCTGATGGAAGGTGGTTACCGTGACCTATGAACGTGTGCAACACCAGGGGAGTCACACCCGTGCTGCTGACCCTTCAAAAACAGAGTTTCTGTGCTGTCAGTGCAGAACACACAATAGAGACAAGCCTTTGGTCTTACTAACAGAACAAAAACTCTCCAGTGATCTCTGGCTACCCAACTCACCGCCGGGAACACAACACGACGTTATTATAGCCTTGGTATTCTGCAGGGTGGAGGTACTTCCCTAGTCAGGACTGCTCAATTGGGACGGAAATACCATCGTGTCCAAACTTCTGTATCTGTACAATCCGGTGTTCTATAATATACAATGGTTAGGCAATATATAGAATGCCTAAAACATGTAGGCAATGTATGAAATATTATTTAATTTTTACTTTGCCTAGGCACCGTGTGTTGTGTTCTGCACTGAAGGCATAAAATCTCTGTTCTTACAGGGTCGGCAGCACGGATGTGACTCCACTGGTGTTACACACGTTCATAGGTCACGGTAACCACTTTCCATCAGGTGGGCCGTGTGCTTGTCTGCCACCTATGTTGTATAAAAAAAAACTCTCCAATACCGAGTGCATAGCTGATAATAATTGAGATACGCGATCTGATTTTGTTTAAAAACATTGGCAAAGGACATGTTTCCTTTCATTTCAGTTATTGTTAATTTAAACTGGTTGAGTAGAAAGGAAGCCAGGCGTGAACGTACAAAATGACTTTCAATAGCGTCCTACATAATTGTCTGCTTTCGTGGAATTTTTTGCAATTTATTGTGAGGAACAATATAGTAATGCCAATAATCATTCCTATTAATATTATAAAATAAATGTGAAAGTTTATAAAGAGGTTTGGATCAGATTGAAATTTGATGTAAGGAAGAGACATTATAGCCTGGAATAACACATAGCTACTTGAAAAGAAATGAAATAATGAAATAAAATTTATTTACGGAAAACAAGCACTGTTACAATAATTTTTCTTCTGCCAATCTGTATAACAGTTTGTTGGCTGTTTGTTGTTGGTTTGTATTGTGAGAACAGGTTCCATGTGTTGCGGGCACGGCATCCAATTTCAATGCGGGTGAAGCTGCGAGCAACAGCTAGTAACACACTTCGTGCCTCAGAGAGCACTTTAAGCCATCACCGTCGCCGTCGTACTGTGAAACAGCACGTTTAGAGTTAATTGAACTACGATGATGATTGATGAAGATTATTATAACATGAGAAGATATTATAACTAACTTTTTTGTTCAAATAATACTTTTTAGTTGAACAAAAAAGTTAAAAACTGATATGATCAAGCAAAACTGTCAATTATCTTATTGATGATGGCCCACGTTTCACTTCTATTCTATTCAGTGACGATGTTGTCCATGATTAAACAAGCCTTCCCATCAGGTGGGCCGTGTGCTTGTCTGCCAACTAAGTGGTATAAAAAAAAGCCTAAGAAGTAATTTGTTCACTTGGTGGATATGATAGTAGGGGCAAAAAAGGGGGTGGGGGTTAACCGGGGCGCTTGCTCTGCTATGCCCGAAGTTAAAAAAATTATAACATACGACAACACACGGTTTTGATTTGAGTTTTGCCCCATTTCTTAAAGAAAGCTTGATTGTAGGTGGCTATTAGTTTCAAATACTCTCCAGATATCAATACCAGAAGTAGCAAAGTCCACTCAAGGAGCTCTTCACTAGCAGCAAAACTGTGTGTGAATTACATGCAAAAAATACATTCGATTCGAAAACAGGAGGTCTAAAAAGGCCACTTTATGGGAATCGTATTAGGATAATATTTTGTCTTGCTGCGTTATTTACACGAAATTAAGATCTGCTTAGAAAATGAATTGTTGTGATTCAGCTCATATGAGTGATCATTATACGCCTTTTATAGGAATCTATTAAGATCAACTGGAAATTTATAAAGTTACTATTTTATTTTTTATATCTCTTAGGTGGCAGACAAGCACACGGCCCACCTAATGGGAAGTGGTTACCGTGGCCTATGGACTCGTGCAACTCCAGGAGCGTCCCTGAAGAAACCTCCTAACACCCCTTTTGAAGAACTCCATATTGTAGGCGCATGAGATTCCACAACTTGAGTGTGCGTGGGATGAAGTTTCTTTCATACCGCACAGTGTGTACCGTCTCAGGTTGCAATATGTGGGGATGAACTCCTTGCCTACGGTGGTGCGATGATAGAATGTTGCTGTGAGCATCTTGTCAAACAATTAACCTAACTAGTTTTTAGTAGAATCGCTTAATGTGACCATTTTAGATCCGCAGGTTGTCCGTATGCGTATCGAAAGCAGTAGCACGGCAGTCATTTTTTGAGGTTGTTATGAACGTAGTAACTTCCCCAGTAAGGTCTCAAAATTTTGATGAAATCTCATCTTCCCCTCTATTTATAAACAAACACGAGTTGACACGACATTATTTTTAAATATAAGTGTCTAAACCGCGGTAGCCTAGTGGTATGGGTAATGGACTGCTGAGACGAGGTCTCGGGTTCGATCCCAGGTTTTACCATGGGTTAATGGCAATAGGCTCGCCACCTAGTACATTGGGACCTAAACATAAATTGGCGAAATGTGGGTGCTAGCACCTCTGCTACCCCTTCGGGGATATAGGCGTGAGTTTATGTTATGTTATGCCTAAACTTTGAATCTAAGTACCTACACTTAGATTTAAAAACAATCTCGTGTCGTCTCGTGTTTGTCTATGAATAGAAGGGATTAGATTAGATCTATACTATCCTATCCTACTTATAAGTACCTACCTACCTATTATTAATTTAAAAGTTAGTAAAGGCTATGGTAAAGATGTTTGGAACAAACATCCTAACGTCGTTTTCTTATCAATCACGCTCTTAAGCTATCCCTGTATTCAGCCCGGTCCGTTAGACCTGGCTGAATACAGGGATAGATTTAATAACATAAAGGCAACTTTTTATCCTAGGAAGAGGTTACCACGGGTAGTGGGAACGGGTAGAAAATTCCACGCGGGCGAAAACGCTGGCCGCTAGTATCATTAAGTATAGATATCATGGTTTTAATCTGGCTCAGATTAGGTTTGAAAAAGCCTATTTAACATTTGCTTTTTATTTTCTCAAAAAACAAATGATGACTCCTCTGGTGGTTATGGTCCTCCTGTATAACTCCTCTGGTGCTGCACAACACCCATAGACCACGGTAACCACTTTCCATCAGGTGGTCCGTGTGCTTGTCTGCCACTAAAGTGGTATAAAAAAGTGAGAATTTGTAGCTATTTTCTGTCCTTATTTTTGTCACGGAAACTGTAATTGGCAGTCCTGACATGGATGTTGGTATTTTACGATTTAAATTAATATAATAGAATTAAAAAATAGTAAACAGTAGGAATTAAAAAGATTAAAGTGGTTTAATTTAATTAAACAAATGGATAAGAAGCAGTCAAAGTAAAAATGTAATGCTATAATGTTATTTTTAGACCTTGACTTCTAACTAAATATTATTTTAAGTATTTAATACTTAGACATGTTAATCCTTCTTTGTTCTTATTATTCGGATGCTTGTAGAAAAATAATGTAATTGAAATAATAACACTATTAACTATCGTTTCATACAATTTTACATACTTACATACATATATAATAATCAAGCCTTTATTCCAGGAGTGTTAGGCAGAGGTGAATTAACATCCACATATCACCAATTCATTGTATTCGGTCTTACGTAATAGGGGCTGAGCCTATTGCTGTATTCTGGGCACTATTGTAGGCTCGAGCCATGCATCTGAGGCAGATTCTGGGCGGTATATATGTATATGTCTGATGCCAAACAGCCTTATCCTTTAGTCACCTTGTACGACTTTTATTCAGGCACATGAATAAACATAATAATAATACACGTGATAATGTGTTTAATTTTTTATATGTAATTTACATAATGTATCTAATTTTGGTAAATAAATAATGGAAAATTTAGTGAATAAATCAGGGAGCTTCATCTGCCAACAAACTGTTATACAGTTTGGCAGTAGAAAAATTATTGTAACGTTGCTTGTTTTCCGTAAATAAATTTTATTTCATTTAAAAAAAAAGAGTCCAAATTCTACTCTGCCGGGTACCACTCGGCTACAATACAATTTAAATCAATTAATGCCATGGAAAATGGTTAGGACTCTGGTGTGAGATGCAACATACGTCGACACCATTGCCCCTACCCATATACCTTCCACGGTTGGCTGTGCTGGAGCTGCTGCAGCTTCTGCAGAGGCTCTTAAGCGACGCAAGTATTTCAATCTCATTGGTGATTATGAATTTGTGCCGTTTGGAGTCGAAATATTTGGTCCGTGGGGTCACAGCGCCCGCAATCTCTCCAGGGAGATTGCGAAGTGTATGCTCAACGCTTCTCGCGATCAGAAGGATGGCCTTTTCTTAGGTCAGAGAATAAGCATTGCCATGCAACGTGGCAATGCTGTTAGTCTTTTGAGAACGCTACCACAAGAGGCATTCCATGCGGAGGAATTCCACGACGTATTTTAACTTTTGTTTTATTTAATTATTATTTTTTATTAATGTATACGTGGGGCGCACTATAAGTTTCCGGAAAGAATATGAAAAAATACTATTAAAGGTACAAAATTAATTTATTGTTTTTCAAAATAATCTCCCTTGGCGTCTATGCACTTTTTCATTCGATCAAACCAGTTTTGAAAACTTTTGTGCCACTCCTCTGTGGTGACCTCTGAAACGTGTTTTTCATACTCCTCGACAGCCTCTTCTGGTGATGAAAATCGTTGGCCGCGTAATTGGTTCTTAATTTTTGGGAACAGATAAAAGTCACAAGGTGCCAGGTCGGGACTGTATGCAGAATGACTCATGAGTTCTACATTTTTCGCCTTCAAAAAGTCGTTTGTCTGTCTGGCCGTGTGAGAACTAGCATTGTCGTGGTGCAGGATGATACGGCGTTTACGGTTATTTTTACGGAGTTCATCAATAACTTCCGGCAAACAAATGGTCGTGTACCAGTCACTATTCACAGTACGACGATTTTCTAAAGCAACAGTAGCCACGTGTCCAGTTTTATTAAAAAAAGAAGCAATCATCCGCTTAGATGCACTTTTCACGCGCGCCACTTTGGTTGGTTTCGGCTCATCTTGAAAGACCCATACGCTCGATTGCTGCTTTGTTTTGGGATCGTAGCAATAAATCCATGTTTCGTCACCTGTTACTATGTCCCACACCAAATTTGACGCACCTTCGTTGAATCTGGTAAGCATTGCACTGCACCAAGTGACGCGGTCCGTTTTTTGATCCTCGGTCAAGTTATGTGGGATCCACCGCGAGCACAGCTTTCTCACACCCAAATGTTTGTGTAGGATTGATTGTATTTGACTCATGCCTATTTCTAAGGATGCGCGAATTTCATGGTAGGTCACATGTCTGTCTGTTTCAATCATACGGCGCACAGCATCGATGTTTTTGTTGGTCACAGCGGTGGACGGCCGACCATCGCGAGATTCGTCACTGAGATTGATACGACCACGCTTGAATTCTGCAAACCAGCTATAAACAGTCGTCTTGCATGGAGCTTCATCGCCAAAAGCTGTTTCAAGCCGAGCGATGCTCTGTTGAGCCGTCAAATTACACTTAAAATCATAGAAAATCATACTACGAAAATTTTCTCGAGTTAAATCCATGTCGATGCAGACACACAATTTTTTAAATGGCGCCACAAGGTAAAAACAAAAGACAGTCAGATGAAACAAACTGTATTCTACAGCCAAAGAGTTCTATTTTCAAATGTTGTAATAAATTTTTAAATATTGTTTATGTAAGTGGCCAGTTCCGGAAACTTTTAGTGTAACCTATGTATATCATAATAGATTTAATGAAACTTGGTATATCTATAGTAGTTAGATTTCCGAATGCCGAAATGGTATTTTTGGGGGATTTTAACGCCCACCACGAGATCTGGTTGGGCTCCTCCAAAACAGACCATGCGGGAAGAGCCGCCCACGCATTTGCTCTGGCGCACGGCCTGACCCAATTGGTGCACGAGGTCACTAGGATACCAAGAAGGTCGGGCCTAGCACCTTCTCTGCTAGACCTTCTGCTGACGAGTGATCCGGACCAGTACAGTGTATCGGTGCGAGCCGCTTTAGGCAACTCCGACCACTGCCTGGTCTGTTCCACAGTTCCTATTAAAGCGCCCCCACGACCCGTGCAGGGGAAGCGGCGTCTCTGGCACTACTCGTCAGCGGACTGGGATGGACTTCGTGACTATTTTGCGTCCATCCCGTGGGTTGAGCGCTGCTTTGAAGGTAAGAACCCATCGGATTGTGCTACTGCTGTCGCCGGTGAGATCGGTCTGGGTATGGAATACTATATCTCATACACCGATGTCACCGGTGACCGCGGGGTGCGCCCTTGGTTCGGGCGCGAGTGCGCGGAAGCTGTTGAACAAAAACAGTCTGCGTACCGCGCTTGGGTAAGGGCGCGCGCCACGCGCCATCCCAATCTGGGCCACTTCAAGGCGGCGTACAACAGAGCCACAAAGGTCTGTAGAAGGGCCTACGTCAGAGCGGATGCCCTGCGCATAGCGCGGCTTGGTCAAGAGCTAGTGATGCATCCCACGGGAAGCCGTGGCTACTGGCGACTGGCTAAAGCCGTGCAAGCCAACTTCTGTCAGCCTTCGCTGCCTCCGCTGCGTAACCCTGATGGATCCCTGGCCCATGAGCCGCAAGAGAAGGCAAATCTGCTGGCTAATCTCTTTGCGGCCAACTCCCGAATCGATGATTGTGGTACACAGCCACCAACACTACCCGACAGTGACCACGCGATGCCTGATATCCATATCAGGCAACGCGATGTCCGTGCAGTGCTGCAATCACTCGATGTCCGGAAAGCCAGTGGTCCGGATGGTATTCCAGCGGTAGTTTTGAAAAAATGTGCGGCGGAGTTGTCTCCAATGCTTACGCGCCTGTACCGGCTATCCTACAGTTCGGGTACAGTGCCTTTGCCTTGGAAAGAGGCGAATGTTCAGCCGATTCCCAAGAAGGGGAATCGCTCGGAGCCAGCCAACTATCGACCCATAGCCGTCACCTCAGTGCTGTGCAAAGTGTTCGAGCACATAATTAACAAACAGCTCATGCGGCACCTAGAGGATCACTCCTTAATTAATGACCGGCAATATGGCTTCAGACCGAAACGGTCAACGGGTGATCTTCTAGCATACGCTACCCATCTTTGGGGTGAGGCTATGGACAAGCACGGCGAGTCACTGGCAATTAGTCTTGACATCGCCAAAGCTTTCGATAGAGTCTGGCACAAATCGCTTCTTTCCAAGCTACCTGCCTTTGGTCTGCCTTCTAGGCTGTGCAACTGGGTTGCTAGCTTCCTGCAGGGGCGCCGTATTCGCGTCCTTTGTGACGGACGAGCTTCGGAGTTTCTGCAGGTTAATGCTGGCGTGCCCCAGGGGTCCGTCTTATCACCCACTCTCTTTCTTCTGCATATCAACGACATGCTGTCTACCGGCAATGTTCATTGTTATGCAGACGATAGCACATTACATGGGAGTTATCATGGACATCCTGCGGCCAAGCAGTCAGATATCGCAGAGAAAAGGCAGCTTCTTGTCACTGAGCTTGACGGGATCCTGAATCACATTTCTCAATGGGGCTCTGAGAACCTGGTTGAGTTCAATGCCAAGAAGACGCAGGCATGTGCGTTTACAGCAAAAGTATCTTCTTTCCTTCCCCTCCCCACTCTTCAGAGCACGCCACTGCCACTGCAGGACAATCTCAATATCCTAGGTATGGATGTTCGCTGCAACCTGAATAACAAAAACTACATCGAAAGCATAATCAAAACAGCCTCACGAAAACTCGGAGTCCTGAACAGAGTGAGACGATTTTTCACGCCGGAGCAGCGGTGTCTTCTATACAAGACACAAATTCGCTCCTGTGTGGAGTACTGCTCGCATCTCTGGGATGGTTCAGCAAAGTACTTACTAGATGCTCTCGACAGGTTGCAGCGACGTGCGGTCCGCATCATTGGGAATCCCGAGATCACGAACACCCTAGAACCTTTACAGCTGCGTAGAGATGTTGCGTCCATGGCTGTATTTTACCGTCTGTACCATGGGGAGTGTTCTGATGAGCTCTTCCAATTAGTCCCACCCTCTCCTTTCCTACACAGGACAACGCGTGCAGGTCTTAGATGTCATCCGCACACGGTGCAAAACATCCGATCAAGAACCAAGCGGTTCGGAGACTCTTTCCTCTGTCGCACCATTAAGGCCTGGAATTCATTACCAGCTCACGTATTTCCTTCTTCCTACAGTCCCGGGTCCTTTAAGCGAGGCGTGAAAAAGCATTTGATAAGGCCGTCAAGCTGAGTGTCACCATTGTCACACGGTAAGTGTAAGTAATGGTGACCCTCTTTTCTGGGACTTTGCCTTCAGCTTACCATCAGGCAAGGCGAAGTCCAATTGACGTGTCCTATATAAAAAAAAAAAAAAAAAAAAAACTTACCTATCTCATGGGACCTAAACATAAACTGCTAGCACCTCTGCCTACGCCTTCGGGGATATAGCCGTGTGTTTATGTTATATGTTGTGTTAGTTACATAGTATAGATTAGATCCTAATTTAACTGAACTTTATTTACTTATTTATTTATCAAAGTACATCAACAGTATACAAATTATACATTTTCTATAATAGTTTGCATCCATGTAATATTCCAATATGCATACTCATTAGAGACATTACACAACATTCGCATGCATTAAAATAATAATGGGATTAATACATTTAGACAAAAAAAAAAAGTGAAATTAGCATACATTAATATCATAATAAATTTCTTTTTATATTTTTTTTATATCACTTAGTTGGCAGACAAGCACACAGCCCACCTTATGGGCAGCGGTTACCGTGGCCTATGGACGTATGCAACACCAAGGGTGTCACACTCGCGCTGCCGACCATGAAGAAACCTTCTGATCCCCCTCTTGAAGAACCCCATATTGTAGGCGCTTGGGAAAACTGCAGCAGGGAGGTCATTCCACAGCTTGAGTGTGCGTGGGATGAAGTTTCTTTCATACCGCACAGTGCGCACCGTATCAGGTCGCAATGTGTGAGGATGAATTCCCTGCCTATGGCGAGAGGTGCGATGATAGAATGTAACTACGGGCATCAGGTCAAACAATTCATCTGAGCACAATCCATTGTATAGGCGGTAGAACACACACAGTGAGGCAAAATCCCTCCTAAGGCTAAGAGGTTCCACACTACCTGTGAGGATTAATTATTAATAATCCATCGATTTGATTTGATTTGAATCTGATTATTAAAACTAAATAATGGAAAATAATTAATACTTTTACAATTGAATTAAGTTACAATTATATATTAAATTCACACTTAGATAATACAAACATTTAGTATTATTTCTAGGTATATCAAAGTTATAGGGCTAACTAACACAACTTATTATTTTATTCATAGAACATAATCAAAATTCAATAATCAATTTAGTGTAATATACTAGAAGCCTACTTAAATTAGGAAAAAAAAATTGTTATTTTAATAAACAAATCAAGAAATAATTTATAAATATTAAATACAATAAAAATAAAATAACTATTATACAACTTATATCTAAGAACAATTAAAATGCGTCGTCGAATTCCTCCGCATCGCATGCCTCTTGTGGTAGCGTTCCCAGAAGACTGGCAGCATTGCCACGTTGTATGGCAATGCTTATTCTCTGACCTAAAAAGAGGCCAGCCTTCTGGTCACGAGAAGCGTCGACCATTCGCTTTGCAATCTCACGGAAGAGGTTGCGAGCGCTCGGACCCCATGACCCCAAAGTCTCGACACCAAACGGCACAAATTCATAATCTCCAATGAGATTGGAGTATTTGCGCCGCTTGAGAGCCTCTGCAGAAGCAGCAGCAGCACCAGCACAGCCAGCCGTGCTAGTTATATGGGTAGGAGCCATGGTATCAACGCATGTGGCGTCCCACACCAGAGTCCTACCCATCTTCCATGGCATTAACGACATGCCATCCGGTCTCTTGCCATCGTCACGCGCCAAACCGTTTGGTTCTAGTACAGCTGGTACATCGGCGGTGACAAGAGCACGGCGGACTATGTCGTTGAGGCTGGCGTGCCGTGGAATTCGCCCAGCGCTCCTGCAGCACGACAGACCATGGTGTCCGAGTCTGTCGACGGCTTCTCCACAACGGCATTGATGCGGAGAAACACACGGCGCACCTAAACGGAGACAAATTGCGATGCGGAAGGTAGTGTCATCTAACATAGTCCCTACGTTAGATGACGGAAGAGCTTGTAGCCAAAGACCCGATTCCCACACTCCAACCGCCAGTAAACGGGCACGCTGAGCAGCATTGGAACATGTATTTAGTAATTTTATCCAACTAAGCTGCAGAGCGGCCCGTCCCACTGACGCTGTGAGAAAAGGTTCCTTGGGAGATCGGTGTTTGGACATGCAATTTTCCAAGCGTTCACTGCATCAGTCTTACACAATACTTCAGAATTAACTAGTGTAGGTGCAAGGATTTTCCTAGTTAATTCTTCCGTACTGTGGACTGAAGACAGGAACGCTGGTAAGCTGACATCTGAAATTTTGCGAATACCGAGCCCACCCAAGCGAATCGGTAGAGTCGCTTGTAGTAAAGCTCGGTCATCCAAGGCCACATTTAAAATTTTGGTGAGGGTATTTTCTATAATTTCGTCCATTTTTTTCAAAATTGTTATATGTTTAAAAAATGGCGTCGATCGTAGGGCATGGGTGAATTTTGGAACGAATAGGCAATACCGAAGAATAGTGAAAGCCGAGTGTATATTTATTTTGAGTAGGCGATCCGAAATGTCACTAAAATTTTGAACTTTTTCCTCTATAAATGAGGTGTAGGCATCTTCTAGGATTGGGGACCCGAGGAGACGTAAAGAGTCTTTTTCTAAAATTTTGATGGTGGGAGCTACGGAATTGAATTTAGAAATAGTAGAAATTTTGTCCGAAACGTCGTTTAAAAAAATCTCGCATTTGCTGTCATTTAGTTCTAAACCAATTATTCGAAATTCATTTTTAATAAATACCAAATCTTGTAAAACTGTCTCCACATCTCCCCCTAGAGTCCCATCGTCTAGGTACCATACATTAAATTTAGAATTAAACCGCCGAATAATGGGCAAGAAATAATGGAATAAATACAAAAGACAATAAAGTGTGAAATTCGCATAGATACATTGAAATCTCGGCTGTGTACATTGAGATTGACGCCATTGAGCAGCTGACTACAATCTATGCTGACATTCACAAGCTTGTGTATGAACACTAAGTGTTTGACCCTACGGCGTAGGTTGAGAGTTTTCATTTTTAAAAAGCAAACCTGTGGTCATAAGGGGCCCTATGCGAGATACCAGGATACTTTATTTAATACGATTTGTATAAAGTACTAAAAATAAATAATGAAGTACCCTAAAAAAGTCCTACATACGAGTATTAGTCTTTTAGTGGCTTTTGTTTGAGTCATGTAAACTTTCACAATACACAATAATTGACACAAGTGACACAACATTCAGTAACCCTGGATGTTATACATTATATTTGTACACCAATTTATGCATTAATAAATACTTTTATTTATTATTGCATAAATAAGATCTTATTTTACTTATAAATAGGTACGCATAGGTACGTACCTACCTGTTTATAATTGTAAAACATGCTACACTTCTTCGGCAGTTGGGTAACAAGGACTTTTATCTGTTTTGTATTAGTGCTATTTATTTTTGTTTCACACTTATTTAAAACATTATTAAAATAGTAGCTGTTGCCCGTTCTCATTCTCTGCAATTATAATAATCCCAGGATAAAAAGTAAGTGCTATTCCAGAAAATCAAAATCAATATATGTTTAAGTTCATTTATTCCATTCAATCGTTTTTTTGTGTAAAAGAGTAATAAACATTTTTTCAGCCTACTTGCTCATTAAGTGGCTCTAATTTCACCACAATTAGGCACATAATGGCACCTATAATCAAACTGGCCATAATTCACAAGTGAGTTATAGCTTATAAAAAGACACAGAGAGATGCGCAACGCGCGCCGCCGCCGCCGCGCCGCGGCCAGCTCCTGGATAGAGCTTTCCACTGGTATATTAGAGGTCACGAGTCGATTACCGACCGATTTTTGCATGTCCGATTACATACATAGATTGGCATTATTCGGGATATATAGAATATATGTACCACATATGCATTTACGAAATGTACCTATCCTACCAGGTTTATTCAGCAGGTTATTCTGAAACACGTATTATATTTTGATAGCGCTGTTTGTTAAAAATTACTAGCTATTGCCCGCGGCTCCGCCCGCGTTGAAGTCGGTTATCGACCAAACATAGCCTATATCTATCCTAATCTACCCATATACCAAATTTCATCCAAATCGGTTCATTGATTTAAGTGTGAACACGCAGTTCTTTTACATTTATAATATCAGGATGGATGATAAATTATAAAGCATATAAGCTACCGCATCAGCCTAGTGGTATGGGTAATGGGCATCGCGCCTCGCGCGCCTCCCCATTACCGGGTACGAGTTGGGTACACCCGGGGAGAGGGCCAGATTGAGAGAGATGGGCCTGGGTCGGCCGGGGTGCGAGGGACATGCCTGTTAAGCTTCTTACCATTGGCAACCAAAAACAACCCACAGGCGGCGTGCGTTTTGGTCGGTTCGAGTCCGACATAACTTATTCCACCGGCTCCGGTAGGAGGGTATGCGTAGGGATTTTAAGTAAGTAAAGAAACGTGCCCGGTTAATGGCAATAGGCTCGCCACATTGGGACCTAAACATAAACTGGCGAAATGTGGGTGCTAGCACCTCTGCCTACCCCTTCGGGGATATAGGCGTGAGTTTATGTTATGTTAAGTTTTATGAATTATAATATTTATATCAATTTATATTAAAAAAATAATTTTAGGCGTAGGCGTATTAATATTTTACAGAAAGCCATAAAAATACCGGTTTCTAAAACTCAATTCATTGTAATTATCTAAACTACACAATGGGCTATAGGTAGGATTTAACATATCTTCTTATCCTTATCAAGATTGCTTGGAAACCACTTGTCAAGCAACCTTTGCCTGGTTACCTGATCAAGATGAACAAAAAAAAACTATATTTCTATGTATAATACGTAGATATTTACAAAAAAGGGACTGCCATCTTACCTCCGCAACCATTGGTAATACAGAAGTAGTTAGGTTAGTCGGAATTTTGCGGGCTCAGACTACCCGCAACGACTACTATAGATGAGTATTTGTATGATAATTCATGCAATGAATTTCATTGCATAAAGTATTAAATCTACATACATACATATAATCACGCCTTTATCCCTGGAGGGTTAGGCAAAGGTGAATTAACACCCACATTTCACCAATAATTGTATTCGGTCCCACGTAATAGGGGGTGAGCCTGTTACCGCATTCCGGCACTATTGTTGACTCGAGCCATGTGAGGCTGAGTCTGGGCTATATACAAATATATCTGTTTGATGTTAAACAACCCTATCCCTTAGTCGCCTTGACGACACCGCATGGGAAGAGATAAGAGATGGGGTGGCCCTAATTCTACTCTGCCGGAAATCACTCGGGAATATATAATACACGCGGGAATAGATAAGGGGAAGGTATTAAATCTTTCATGATACAATGCGTTAATTAGGATATATATGTAAGTATATATTAACTTTATCCTCTGGGCATTTACGACTATCCATCAATCAGATGTATTATTAGTACCTGCTTGTAATTCAATATATAATAGCTATATCATATAGATAATTTTTTTTGGTTGGCTGGAAGAAATCGCTTAAAGCGATAAGGCCGCCCATTGTACCGTTTCCTTTTCTATACTAATATTATAAAGCTGCAGAATTTGTTTGTTTGTTTGTTTGTTTGAACGCGCTAATCTCTGGAACTACTTGTCAGATTTGAATGATTCTTTCACTGTTGGGTAGTCCATTTATCGAGGAAGGTTTAAGGCTATATATCATCACGCTGTTACTTAAGGCAGCGGAGCATTGATAATAAATGTTAACGAATCCGGCAATTTTTCATACATATTTTGAAAAATAAAACATACGGGCTCAAAGGGATATGAAGCTTCAAAATATACCCCGGGCGAAGCTGGGGTGGGTCAGCTAGTTATTATTATTTTTTAAGTACCTTGTATTCTTTACTTACTTGGTGTACAATAAAGTGTAAAATATATAAATAAACGTTATTTTTAGCTCATAATTAACACTTCTTCTTCATCCTAACGTTAATCTGTCGGTCGATAGGCGTCGGTGGCTTAGTGGTTAAAGACTCAGCCTTACGATCGAGAGGTCCCGGGTTCGAATCTTGGCCATTACACTACCGACGTGAACCCACTCAATCAAAACTCAACCTACCAACTCAAAGAAGCAGAAGCAATTTAGCTTAGTTGGAGGGGTTAAAGGGATTATTAGTAATTGTAGTTGCTAATATCCTTTTTAAGAAAAAAAAAATCCCAGTCGCGTCCTTGGAGTCTGGGGTCCACTTTACCAGTCTAACTGCAGATTTGGCTGTATATTTTTTATGAAGCGACTGCCATATGACCACCATAACCTAATACCGATATCGAATCATTGTAGTTAGACCAGTTGATAAACTTTTTAGGGCTTCAATTACACGTAATTAACACTATATGTGCACTGTTTATATAAATGCAAAACACATTTTTTTTTTTTTTTTGCGAAATTTTGATTTTCTTCGCGTTGATTAATGTTTATTGTTGGCATATCGTCCAAAGTATGTATAAACAGTATGTATAAAGGTTATTAATAATTATGAATTATGGTATAAATAAATCGATATTAAATTAATGGTACATATTCTTAGTAAATAAACTAACCATATTTTAAATTTCATTTGTACACCATGTTAAATGTACATGGTGTACAAATGAAATCACAAATAATAAATAAATGAAATGAAATCAAATGAAATAATCATGTATAAATATTAATGGAACAAAATAATAAATGAATTCAACGGAAAACATTTTTTCCGCTATGGTAGTTATAAGTAATAGTTTATTCTACATAAAGTTCCTAGTTTTTAACTTAATACAGTTAAAAATATTTGTATTATTGTATAACAATAAAGTCCTTCTCATAATAAAAAACTTACCTTAATATTGGTAAACAATAATATTCCTTATGTTGCACTTATAACGTCACTAACTGTCGAAAATTGTTCAACAGTGTCTCAACTCAACCATATATTTACTATGTATCTCCAGAGTATTCCTAAGTATTTATTATTTACTAAAATTAATTTTGCTAAAAAGTAAACGCACAACACATGCAGCTGACTCTGTAGTTTTATTCATACTGTCGTGTCGCAATCAAAATCACTGACAGAGTTCCGTCTGCGTTATAAACCTTCACAGAATGATCTAGACACGAGTGTTTTTATATTAATATTTCATATATTATAGTATGTCATTTTAATGGCACTTGTATAATATTTAATTCAATCATTATTTATTGAAAGATAAACAAAAAAATCTTAGTAAATTGTCAACTGGAGCAGTTTCCTGCAGTGGAAGCACAGAATAAAAAATTTAGTGTAAGTAGGAATTGTTTTACTATGTTAATATGGAAGCTGGTATAGCGAAATATGATATTTAAAATGAAAATTTAATAGTAGATACATTTTTTTTTCCGAAGGTGAGGTTGACAGGCATATCCCTCACACCCCGTCTGACTCAGGGCCATCTGTCTCGATCTGCCCCTCCTTGGGTGTGGGGACCACAGAGTCCCCAACTCGTCCCCGGAAACACAGAAACCAATGGCTTATAAAACATATATTTTTTTATAAATATAATCTGTATAATGGTGACCCCCTTTGCTGAGACTTTGCCAATAACTTACTATCAAGCGAGGTGTAGTCAAATTGAGGTGTCCTACATAAAAAAACCACACAGGCGATTGTAAATTATGCTGTTGCATGGTCACGATTGTGCAATGTTTGCATAATATTTGTGTTTCATAATTCACAAATGTCACATACTGTTGTAAATTATGTGACAAGCGATATCTGCAAGGGAACGCTTAAAACAGGTCAATAATTAAACTGTTGTCACACCAATTGCAATTGTAACTTTGTAATCTTATATATTTATATGGGAGTACAAATTTATTTATGCAATTAGTAAAAGACAGCTGTTCAATTTATTGACCTGTTTTAAGACTTTATGGTATGCTAACATTGCGAAAACATGAGCATCATGGAGAAAAATGGATTAGTCAGATTAGTTAGATTTGATATTATGGCTCTAAAAAGTGTGCCAAGGGCTTGAACCTGGATTTAGTTAATTTTACTAGATCGAAATCAATGATTTTAAATATAGTCATTTTAAACAGTCTACTGATAGGCCGAAACTGCTTTGATTTGTTTCCTGTTTTGATCCAAACATAATAAAATTATACATTGTAAGTTGTTACTATAAATAGCCCAATAAAACATTACATCAACACCGGTTTCCGTTTCGTAACTTACTGATTAACATAACATAATATAAATATAAACTCACGCCTATATCGCCGAAGAGTGCCTACAGAGGTGCTAGCACCCACATTTCGCCAGTTTATGTTTAGGTCCCAATGTAATAGGTGGCGAGCCTATTGCCATTAACCGGGCACTTATAAACCTGCGATAAATACACACATAACTGAAAAAGCATCGAAAAGTAATTTGTGTCATTGGTGTGTGCCGTAGTAAAACCTGGGATCGAACCCGAGACCTCGTCTCAGCAGTCCATTATCCATACGACTAGCCTACCGCGGTTAACACAAAATATTGATTAAAGATAGATAATAATATTTTAGCCTACGTTAGTATATTTGTTAATATATATATTTTTTACACATATTGATAACTCACTTGTACTTTTCCACATCTCTTTATTACTTATTACACCTGACCGGTTTCGCCTTACGGCATCCGCAGAGGTTTACCACTGTGTAACAACAAATTCCACCAAGTGCCATCAATCTACAGTATAAATATTATTTTTTTAAATAGGAAGTTTACCATAACTCTACGTTTGATGTAGGCCTGCATGTTTTTGTTAAGGTGCTCCCTGATTGAGATCGTATTCGAAGTCAGCTTCCACCTCTTCGTCCTTCATTTGGTTTGGCATATGCGGCTTTTATGGTAGCGACTGTCATCTGTATATAAGGCTTGGTTCTCCTCTATCACTGGTGTATCGCTCGAATGTTAGAATTATATCATTACATGTCGGGCATTGTACATATCTACATAATATTCGGTAAGTTCGCCATCGTCACTGATCAATTCTTGACTCTGAATCGTTACGTAAACAGTAAGAGCAGCCGTTTACGAGAGCTTTAAATTTGTATCAGCATGTAGTTCGATTCGTGTTCGCTAGATGGCTCTGCGTAAATGTGATTCGCGCAAATATTTCCCATATTATCTTTATTACTTTACGTTCATTATTCCGTAGTATGTATGATTTTCGGTAGATGGCTCCTTCATCGCACTAAAACATATGTCTAGCACAACCGGGGAACTAAAGGACGTTCAAAAAAAAGGACATTCTTGAAAGAAAAGTGGTGCCCCAATTTCTTTCCAGAATATCAAATCGTGCTAAATTGGCTTTGATTTGCAATAAATTAATATGCATTTGCCAGTGACAACAGTAGTTCCTATTTTCGCCATTTCCCGGCATCGTTGCTTTTACTTTAGATTTAATAGATAATACTTATCTAAACGCATTGATATACGATGGCACGACGTTCAGGTAGCTAGGATGGCAGAGTTTCCTTCCGAGAAAGGGTCTGAAAAATTTGAAGGGCCCTTTTGGATGTTGGCTAGGAACATTTTAAGTCTTCTTAAGCGTTGTGCTAAACTTGGGTGTCTAGTGTACGGTGGCCCGTATGCACAGACACATGCACACACATAACTATTCTACTTACCCGGTAATTGAGCTACCTGTGACAAATGTTATTTATCGAACTTGTTTGACCGGTATCTTATCAGGTAGTGTTTCTCACATACACCTCTAAAATATCAAGGTCGTTGTCGAATTTTTATAAACTTAAGTAGGAATTAATTAAGTATTATTTGTATATGTTGCAAGCAAATTTTGTCCAAAATATAAAAATCGCGATGATTTACGGTGCGATTTGCATATTTAATTAGCTATACTTTCGGCAGAATATGCAGTTTAATACAGGTAGGGCTATGGAGCGAGCTATGCTTGGAGTTACTCTGAAGAATAGAATTCAGAACGAGCCTATCCGACAGAGAACTAAAGTTACCGTCATAGGTCACAGAATAAGCACGCTGAAGTGGCAGTAGGCTGGCCACGTTTGTCGAAGGACCGATGGCCGTTGAAACAAACGAGTTCTAGAGTGGAGACCGCGAGAAGGTAAACGAAAGATAGGACGCCCCCTAGCCAGATGGACGGACGACCTGTAAAAGGTGCCTGGGACAGACTGAATGCGGAAGGCAGAGGATCGGAAGAATTGGCGCACATTGGGAGAGGCCTTTGTCCAGCAGTGGACTGCGGTGGGCTAATTGATTGATTGACAGGTAGTAACGTCGACGGCGTACATTGATGACCTTGTGGTGTGGTAGAGCATATTATATGACGCTACTGTACGTTCCTTTCCCGTTCAGTGCATTTATTTTTCTACGTATGAATATTTCTGTTGCATTAGTTTTGGTGCTGCGATGTTTGATTTGTATGTATTTTAAAAATATAATATATGTAAGTATGATTCTCTATAAATCGCCTAGATGTTTAAAGCTGGAGCAAGGAAAGTTTAGGATAGTTAAAGAACTAAGGCCTAATTATACAAGGTATCGGGACTTCTCGCGAATTAAATCATGGACTTACTATTTGTGCCGATTAATTCGCGAGAAGTCCCAATACCTTGTATAATTATGAATTCACGCCGCGAAAGATTAAAAAATCTAAAACAGTAAACCCTTTTAATATAGTTAATTTATTGACCTACTCAACTGTCAAATTCATATATACCTTTGGGTACCTTCTTTCAATATTAAATATTCAATAGTAATGAAGCACTCTCAAGGTGCTTTTCTTTTACAGGTTCTTTACCTCTCCATCATTAATATATACCACCAACCGTGCAACGTTCAAGTACAAAGTACGTCAGCTCTACAGTAGCCCCTAGTCACAGTAGGTAATGTGTAAAACCTCAATGTTAGATATATTTTATCATTATGTATAATTATAAAAGTATAGGTAAGTTTATATAATATAAGTAGGTATATATTATACTTCGGGGATATAGGCGTGAGTTTATATTATATTATTATATTATACGAATATATTTTAGTACCTAATATATTTAAAAGTATGTGTATGAATGTCTTATGTATTATAGTGTGTATGTATAATGTATGTATTATTATTGTGAACATAGATAATATGATAATAAATGGATTATTATTTTGCCTGCACTTACCTTAATGTATCTCTGCATCACCCTAAGGTTGACTGTTAGACTGCCTTTGGCATTAAGTCCGCCTTTGTACAAAATTACTGTGCATAAAGTTGAATAAATAGAAAATGAATAAATAAAAATAATATAATGGTGACAGGATCGCAAAATATTGACTGTCTATACATATATATCATTATATCATTGATAAGAAAATGCAATCTACACTGTGTGAACATTACTCGAGGCTATTTATATTGTTTTGGTCAAAATAAAATAGTCAAAATTACACATGATAAGCGAGTTGAAATAACTTCCTTTCATTTATTTTTGCGGAAACCTACTTAACGATAGTTAAAAAGCAAAAGACTTCAAATGAAGTTATCATTTCAGAGAGAAGAGACCTTAAACGTTATCATGAAAACCTTACGGTACAGCGATTTTCCCGACAAATGACGATGTCACTTATGCTCGTTTGTCTTCAAAATTTCAACCATCGTCGTTGCGTCATCAACACCTTACATACTTAATTAAAGTTTAATAACTGACTGACAATTTTTATGTATATGATAATTTTGTTTTTTATACATTAGATATTTACATTATTCACAGGCATACCTAATTTTATTTCCCGTCCTAGTTGTAGAATAGCAATTCTTGCTAACTGTACCAAATGTTTCGAGACCTAGGTATATGAAGGTTATTGAACAAATTTCTCTAACACATCTAAAGGTCACATTTGAAAGTGTTTATTACACATAAATGAAGGAAAAATATACATAGTACGAAAAAAATTTAGTATTGCTCTGTTTTTTTGATATTACGATCGTCTGCCATAACAAAACGGAAATACCAAATCAAGCTGCGTGACTGGTGACCTTCAAACACTGCAGCTACCCCCTTTGACAGTGTTTAGGAACTGTGGTAGTGGTTTTTCATACACTGTACTTTTTGGGATTACGATCGTATGCCATAACAGAGCGGAAATACCAAATTGAGCCGCGCGAAGCACGAACTTTCATCGCTGTAGCAACCACCTTTACCAGTGTTTAAAAATTGCAACACTGGTTTTTCATACACAGAATTTGATGATCTTTCAGATGTGTCTTGTATTTTTTGGTAATTCGACCGTACCCACTTAACTTCTTCCTACAGACCCGGGTTCTATAAGAAGGGCGTGAAAAAGCATCTGATGGGGCCGCCAAGCTGAGTGCCACCATTGTAACGGTACTTAGTGTCTGTAATGGTGACCCTCTTTCCTGAGACTTTACCTATAGCTTACCATCAGGCGAGGTGAAGTCAAGTTGACGAGTCCTATATAAAAAAAAACCTTCTAGATACCTAGTTTCAAGCGGCACTATGGAAACTTGCACCACCATTCTATCATATAGCCCTAACTCTCTTCTATTTTCATTAACAAACAAAATTTGATAATCTTATTATATTAGGTACCTACCTACTGATTTTATTTAACTTTTTTTAGATTGGTTTTTGGTATGTCCGCCATGTTTTGAACCTTGCTGCATAGCTATTTCGTGTTCTCCAGTTAAAGCATCAAATGATATATATATCTAGAAATCTAGGAAACAGACTAGAGTTACTGATTTTAAGAGACCAGATTTTTATAAACTAAATTGTTGGACCAATGCTATTCCAATTCAATTTGCCACTTTTGGCAGAAATTAATATTTCCAGACGCTTATATGTTTAGGTATATGTGTTTTGTTTCGGACTATAAACTAATACTAGGTATACTATATATAGTCCGAAACAAAACAAATTTAAGATCGTTTATCAATCAATAAAGCGGCAAAGTGAAGTACAAATTATCATTCTACATTGGTCCAATTTAATTTAATTTAATTTAATTCTTTATTGCATACAGAGGTCATACACAAAAAAATATGTTTCAAAAATATGTACAAAAGCGAGCTTAACTCAATATGAGTCCTCTCCTAGCAAACCTTTGAGTAGCAGAGAAGCAGTTAAAGTAAGAAGAGGATGTGAAGTGTACAATAAATTTCAGATAAAAGATGGGTAGGTACCTAAACAGGTACCTACATGTATATACACATAAACATACATATATGTATAGCATACATATTACACCTACGTACATACATACAAATATAAAACTTTAAAGAAAAGAAGAAAGAAACGAACTTTACAACAATTTAGTTTATAAAAATGTGGTCACTTTGCATCTTATACTTATCACGTATCTTCATGCTTTTTTATCCCAGAGTAGGTATTTATATGGAATAGGTATCCAACACAATTTTAGAATGGAAAGAATCAAGAACAGAATAAGGATCAGTAGTACACTCCACTATAAGCAGTGGATTGTACAGGTGGAGCCGCCTGTCACCCTAGCAGAAGCAGGCCGCGGGGGCGGCGCGCCTGGCGCGCCACCCCGTTTACCGGGAACGAGTTGGGGACTCTGTAGTCCCCACACACCCGAGAAGAGGGCCAGATCGTCAGAGATGGCCCTGGGTCGGCCGGGGTGCGAGGGATATGCCTGTCAACCTCACCTTCGGCAACCAAAGCGACCCGCAGGCGGCGTGCGTTTTAGTCGGTTCGAGTCCGACATAACCTCTCCCTCCGGCTCCGGTGGGGAGGTATCCGTGGGGATTTTGCGCACGTAAAAAAAAAAAGCAGTGGATTGTACTACTCATTTTAAACACACCTGTAAGTAGGTGGGGTTATTTTTATATAAACTAAATGTTGAGGATGAATTTTAATTTGTTGTTCCAAGTAACCTTTTACTTGTGCTTATGGTAATACATAAAAGTTATACTTAATATAATTTAATAAAAATATATTTAATTAAATATGTACATATATTATATTAGGATTATAGACGGTTTGTGGCTTGTAAATGGGACAGTAGTTTTACTACTACAGTGTTGGTCGCATGTGTGAGTTCGCTCGTTTTTGTTGGTTGGAATTAAACTTTTTCAAGCGAATAAGTGCTGTGTTAATTTTTTATCTCAAACCAGACACTATTGGCTCGACAGCCACAACAACTGTTTGAAGGGAAATCGAAATATATACATACACTAGTGAATCTAATTGTACTACCTAGGTAATTGTATTAAGGTAAGTCAATTTAGACTTAATAGTTTATTCAGTTTAGTCTTGATATATTAGTCTTAATCTAGACAAAGCTGCAAATATTAGGCAGCATTAAAATACCTATACCCATTATTCAATAAGACAGTGACATTTTTTTCACTCGTTTAACCCCACCTTCCCGATAGTGATACGTGCTGAGGTTTAAGACTACCCTTCTCCCCTACCCAAAATCATGTATATTTTTTGGTAGAAGTTATTGAAAAAAAAACAGAATAGGTATTTAATTTAGAATAAATTAAGAGACGATATCTCACTATATCCCCCCTGGTGATATTTCGGACCCGAGTGTTGAGCCTGATGTGATTTTTGGACAGCCCCAAACATTATAACAAATCAAGCAGAAAAATGCCTCTGCAGTTTTTCAGATCAATACTACCTAGTAGGTACTTATACCATTTACACATTTCAATCAATTTCCATTTTTCAATTCGAACCGGTAGTTACTGAGATTATTGCGTTCAAACAAACAAATAAACAAACCCTTTAGCTTTATAATATTAGTATTTAAATATAATATTAGTATATAATATTAGTATAAATATCTATCAAAAGATAGGATCAGCAACGCAACCCACTAGAGCGTATAATTGACACCATTGGTTATTTGGACATTGTGGTATTCATGTTTGTCACTATTCCAGCATTAAAACATTACCTACTATCACTCTCATAGATGTAGGTATAGAAAAACAACATTTAACTGATATAAATGTATTGAGTAACTCACGAACTGCTTCTTAACAGCTGTATAAAGGTATTTATTGTTTTATTCCAAATTATACCATTGATCATGACGTTTGATCTCGTATAACCAGATTCAGGTTCTAATGATTCAATGTCATAAAAGCAAATAAGAAAAAAGTTATACATATAGGTCGAGGTATCAATTACCTTGTTTATAAAAAAGACTTAACAAGTATAATACGGAACACATATGAAATATGGAACCAGTCAATATTTCATTTGAACACGGATACCTGGGTTACAAAGTCGTGACGTCATCATTATTTCCCACTCTCTTGGTTTGACTGATTTTAAGCATTATATTAAACAAAAATGTGTTTTCTTGAAACATTCGTGACGTTTTTTTTCCTTTATTTTTAAGTTTTTTAAGGCCATTCAAATGTCATACATTGAAAGTTCTACTTATCAAATTAAAAACTAAACAATAGTCAGAGAGAAACTAACGTCTGACTAGTTTCTAGAACGTACTGCTTCACAAGTTTTTAAACAATTGTCTAGAGTACTTAATTGTTCAAAAACGTGTGCGATAATACGTTAGTCAAAAAACCCGACTACTGTAAAATCACGCTTAAAAAGTATTATACAAGAAAATGTCAGGGATAGCCGTCGTATGCCACTTTTTCCTAGAATGTATTGTTTTGTTAGACTAAGTAGCATACGATCACAGCTATCCTTGATATTGTTTAACACTTTTTATGCGTGATTTTTCAATCGGTCGGGTTGTAGTTTTAAACTTTTTTTTTATTCTTTTGTGGCAATCGAAACCTATAATTTATACATATTTTTAATGTGCTAATTAAGCCCTTTCAGATGATACTAAACACGGTATATTTATCTCAAGTTTATTTTTCAACACTGTACTTTATGACCGCTAGAGGGCACTATATTAAATTCAGTGATACGTCATATAGCCTATAACCAGCGGACAACCAAGACGCTTCTATTGATACATTATTTGTCCAAATCCAACAAGTAGTTCAGGAGCTAGAATGGAACAGATGAACATACATACATAACTTGTCAAAATCATAACCTCCTTTGGCTTCGCCGTAGTCGGGTAAAAAGTGATTGCTGTTCTAGTACAGAACACTAGATAAAGCGACGTCATTATTGAAGGACTGAAATAAAAATGACTTTATTCGATTTATTTGCAATAATATTAATAACCGGCTGACCCGCCCCCAGCCTCACTCGAGGCATATCTTCAATCCTCTAAAGGGATTTAAGCTGGTAATTTTTAGTCTTCATAAATGGATGGAAATCTGCCTAATTTATGATCACTGTTCTGCTCTCTTAAGTACTAGCTTGGTGATATATAGCCTAAAACCTACAATACAAAATGGACTATTCGATACATTTTTTTTTAATTCGAACCAGTACTGCCTGAGATTAGTGCGTTCAAAAAAACATCCAAACTCTTCAGCTTAATTATATTAATATAGATATGCTATACCTCCACAGAATACCGCGGTCATTATAACCTCGTGTTGTGTTCCCGGCGGTGAGTAGAGTAGCCAGAGCTCACTTGAGAGATTTTGTGCTGCTAGGGGGAAGATTTTGTTTTGCTTTGTCTTCTGTTCTGACGTTCTGCACAGAAACTCTTTGTCCTTGTTGGGCTGGCAGCACGAGTGTGTCTCCCCTGGTATTACACACGTCCATAGGCCACGGTAACCACTTTCTATCAGGTGGGCCGTGTGCACGTCTGCCACTTAAGTGGTTAAAAAAAAGGACAATGCGATCAAACGTTCTTGCAGACGTAACTATTTTTGCTGTCGACTCAGTAAGCGTTTATTTGTTTCAGATGTCTCAAGTTAGCGATCGAGATGTGATAGCCATCAAAGAATGGCTAGCGAAGGAATCACATTTACCGAATACATTCGGTAAGTCTTAGGCTCTTTTTTTTTTTTTTTTTTTACGTGCGCAAAATCCCCACGGATACCTCCCCACCGGAGCCGGTGGAGGAGGTTATGTCGGACTCGAACCGACTAAAACGCACGCCGCCTGTGGGTCGTTTCGGTTGCCGAAGGTGAGGTTGACAGGCATATCCCTCGCACCCCGGCCGACCCAGGGCCATCTCTCACGATCTGGCCCTCTAGTCTTAGGCTCTAGACTACTCTAGAGCTTCTAAATATGTGTAATATCTCATACTAACTTTTCGACCATCCCATGTTTATCATGTTTTTTGTATGACATACAAGCATCTAAAAAAATACCAATAAATCTCTATTAATATTATCTTCAATTTAATAAAATTCCTCAGGATTTGATTAACATGCCATTAAATTAATTTAAAATAGAAGTGAAAAAAGCTTTAGTGAATAAAGGTTACTATAAAGTGGATGAGTACCTTGATGATGTAAATGCGTGGTCAACATAAGTCTCTTGCTTGCTCGCACAAAATTAATTGTAAAATAAAGCAAAGGACAATGCAACTTTTGCCATACATAGCTGGCATGTTTTTTTTTTCTTTTTCGCCAGAGATGAAACATACGTTATGTGTTAAAAGACTGTACAAGATACAAATAGCAAAAAGAATTAGGCCCATCAGCCATAACAGAACGTAGTTATAGAGTGTTAAATATATTGCTATACTTTTTTTATCAGGCGTTTATTTTTCTATAGAAAAATATTATTTTTTAGTTTTTAATGATGTTTTTCCATGAAGTAGGTGGCAAACGATCAGATAGTTATCTGATCAGCGCAGCCCATGAATATGTGACAGAGGATATAATGCCAATACGTTGCCAGCCTTCAAGAAAGATTTTTAAACTACTATACTCTTAAAAGTTTTATCCTATTTTTACATGCAAAAGAGCTCTAACTTTGGGTTCCAACGGAATACTTATAGTCTGCATAAATATCGGAACCTTTTAAAAGTATTTTTGATTGAAAGAAAGAAAGAAAGAAAAACCTTTTTATTTTGGTACAGCTAACAAATACTTATATACTATACACATTAAAAAACAATAAACACAAAAAATAAACGAATTAGTCCAGCTGCACCAAAAAAGGAGCCAGTTCAGCATGGTGCCAGGCACAAGTACCTGACGCTGGTTTTCAACTGGCTCCTATGTGGAGGACGTTGTGTGCCCAGATGGCCACATAATAGATATTTATGGACCTTATGAAGCTACGACATCAGACGCAACGATTATGAAGGAAATAACGCATGTTGATATAACAGATAATCCATTTCATTATTTTTTTGAAAATGAAGATGTTTTTATCTTAGATAGGGGGTTTCGCGATGCTATTGACGACCTTAGGTCCATGAACTATCGCGCTTATATGCCAGTAACTAGATATGCTGGAGAGTCACAATTGACTACCGAACAGGCAAATGAAACAAGACGAGTAACATTATGCAGATGGGTAGTAGAATCAATTAATGGACGGTTAAAAAATCAATTTAGACAACTTAGATCAACTGTTTGTAATAGCCTGTGCATTACTAAATGCTTTTGGTAAACCACTCACTGACCATCCTTTAGTGGACTCAATAATATCCAGAATAGATGAAGCCTCCAATTAAAATAAACTCAGCGATTATGTTCTCCACAGGAATATTAACCAAATGAGAGCTGGGTTCATTTCGATGAGTGCGAATGTTCCCGGTTTAGACAATTTTCCCTTATTGGAAATAAACGATTTAGTAATATATGCGCTGGACACATACCAAATAAAGCAGGCTTGGAGCTACTACGGCGAACATGTGAGGGACGATGGTTCATACAACATTGAGCTTTACCGTGAAGACAGGTTGGACATAACGCTATTGAACATGTTTAATATAGATACCATTAATCCATGGCTGCTACGCTGTCGAATACAGTCGCGGCATATACGGCGGCGCACATATGCCATTATTATAACATTCTATTAATAGGTATACCCACCTATTAATAGAAGGTTTTAATAATGGCATATCAGCCATAAAAGGGCATTACTGTTCTTGTCTTGTCGGCAAGAGAACACTTGGCTGTTGTAGCCATGTCATGTCTGTATTGTGGTTCATGGCGTGGGGTAGACATCAACGAAACCTTAGTCCTCCAGCTCAATTTCTAGACCATATAGTAAGAAGTGATGTGGAAATGTTAATTATGTAAACCAGGTGTACATACAAATTAGTAAATAATTTTGATTTCAATTTTTATGGTTGTATCATTTTTTTCCCTAGTACGAATTATCTTAACAGTGTCATGACATATCCTATGCCATGATATATACCATCCATTTATATTTTATCCTAGTTCATGTTATCTGCCAGTGGGAAATAAGAATACAACAGAATGAAACTACCCTAGCAATGGAAACTACTAAAATATCACATTTATTTCTGGTAATGCAAATAAGTATTGTCGACTTTTAACATAAAAAGAATTTCAAATACGTTAAAATATAAAATTGAACTTTCATAATAATGTAGAAATAGGTACTTACTCAAAAGGATGGCGCGTGGGTCGCTGTAGAAGACGGACTCCCGTTCCACCGATATGGCGGGGTGCGTTTAGGCATTAAACCGCGAATACACTAAGATCACTCGTATATAACTACCGTGTCTTTGCCTATCTAAATTAATTAAATAATAATATGTGTTATAATAATTATATTTTCATGTAATAGTACAAATTGTATGAAAAATACGCAGCGCCTGACAAAAAAATGATAGCAATATCTCCACTATGGTTCTTCGTTCTGTTACGGTTGATCGACCCAATTCTTATAGCTATTGATTCCTCGTTTCGTACTCTAACATTTGACCTAGGTTTCATTTCTGGCGAAAGGAAAAAAGTAAAACATGCCAATAAGTTGCATTGTCCTTTAAAAAAGAAAGGTAGTCTAGTTCTAATATAGTTCTCTGAGTTTCTTGCTGGTATCCTCTCAGTGGAACTAACCTACCGAACCAGCGAAAGAATCATTTTACAATGGTTTATTTTTACATTATTTAATATTTTTATATTATTTCTTGACATAAATGTAAAATTTTGACGTTCATATGTGCTCTTTATGTGCCTAGACAATAAATGAAATTGATTCTTTGATTCTTAATCATGAATGCCCACCGATTACCTAGTCGCAGACGCCAGAACCGATTTGCAATAATCTTTTTTTTAGATTTGTATGTGCATCGGATTTTTTATACAATTTCAAGAACTTAGAGTAAGTGTGTTTTTGAAGGGTACGATTCTAATAACAACATTGTCTAAGGAATGAGTTAGGTTGGTTTGTAAGTTTTTGTAGAGTTTGTCTCACGGTATTCTTAATAATGCGGAAACGTGTTTTCACGTCATGATACGTTGTGTCATGGTTAAACCATCCAGTCTAACATGCCTGCTTATATTCATACTAATACCACAGAATAAATAATAGTACTTCTTAATACTAATTAAATTTTATATCTGACTATGTCTCTTTAAACTTAAGAGCAGTGCTCTTGTCTATCAATCGACACTCTATTCTTTTTATGCCAATCCTTTAGACATCTTGATACGACATAACTTCTGTCTTGTTCTTGATCTGTTCCTTGAACGTTCTTCTAGGCCTGTCTCTTCCTCTCTTTCCCTTATATGATATTGTTACAAACAAAACATAATATCGCATCAGTTTGCCAATCATTAAACAGGGAAACAGACACGATATCAACAGTTTAAAATGTATCCCTTATATAATAATAAACTTTCAATGGAAGAAAACATGTAATAGCAATAATTCGTTAAGTTACAAGAGAGTTAAAACCTTAAAAGAAAGTTCATTTTAGATGTTTTATACACGCTACTAATGCAGCATAATATATTTTTTTTCAATAACTACTCATTCATTATCAGTATCAAAATAAACGGGATGTTTACCATGTTTCATTGTTTTGAGTTTCCGATATGCCGAATCAAGGAACACATCAGGGCAGTCATACAGTGCAATGTGTGCAACAGCGCCGAAATATCGGAAACTCAAAACAATGAAACATGGTAAATATCCCGTTTATTTTGATACTGATGTGAGTGACCATGATAGTTTAAATACCTATATTACTCATTCATTAATTTATCGTCGATAGGTGCTCATGAATATTTACGATATTGGTTGATATTTAGAAGATTTAAGAGTAGGTATGTACAATCATAAACCTCGACGCGACGCCAGCGTCGACATGGTCATCTGCTCATCCTCATAACTTTATCGTCGAGGACACAACGACTTTGGAAAAAAACAAACATATCAATGTTTAATGGCCAAATATCAATCAAGAGTCGACATCAATTAATTACAGCTTAACGAGCTAAAATATCACGATAATACCTTATGTTTTTATTCGTATACAAACAATTATTTGTAAAAACTATGAGGGAAAAAGTAGTACAATAGAGATGGTATCTACTGATATTGTTCTAGTTTTTAAACTGAAAGCTAATGTACTTCGTCAAGTTGGAGTAGATGCTGCAGTTACTCAGGTCTGTTAACTGCAGCATCCAATTCTATTTAATTTATTTATATGTAGATCATAGGTTTGTGTACAGTTCTTATTCTAGGTTACATATGTCCTACCATGAAATATGATGTACAAATTAAATTTACATAAACAATCAATTAAATAACAAATTCTTTACAATGTCATGCGAAAGAATTATCAATGAGAAATTCGTCAATGGTATAATAAGCCTTATCTGCTAAAGTTTTTACTAGTTTACACCTAAATACGGTAATATTTTCCAATTTTTTGGACTTCTACAATATTTCCTGATTGCTCTTCGAATATTCGTTTAAATCCATTAGAAAGTTTATATAGGTACCTACTCACTTATTTACAGATGATAGAATACTCAAGAAATTCCTCTTCAGTTGTCACTGCAGTTTAGAAAGGACCAAAAAATGTATTGACGAATTTTGCACGAAACGAGCACAAATGCCCGAAATTTTCACCAACAGGGACACGACGTCTAAGCAATTTCAACAAGTATATTCTACCACGTAAGTTTAAATACACATATAGAAAGAAAGAAAGAAAGAAAGAAAGAAAATACGTTTATTAAACACACACAAAAAAACAGTAATGCCATTAATACCATGTGTCAGTGTGGAGTGTATGTTTAAAAGGCCGCAGTTCAGCTGATGCTACAGATTAGGCACAATCTGCAGCGCTGGTTTTCAACTGTAGCCTAACCAAACCAGGTAGCTTACTGTATTTGCCATTATTCCTATTAACAAGAAAAAGCCGTCCTGTACATACACACAACATGTACTAGGTATACACAATACACACATTATGCGCACACGGAATACCATCACACAATACAAAGAAAGATACTCGTAAGTATAGCAAATAGTTCTTGAATAATTTAAATATAAACAAAATAATATAAAACAAAAACAAACAAGCAAGTACATAGTCACAATCACAATGTAAATAGCACATCATATACATAGCAATTCCCCCACTATTTTCCCTATTCCCTTTTTAACAAATTGTATACCGTGAGAATCATACAACAGAAACAAAATAAAACATAAACACAAAAAATAAAATAAAATGTAACACGCAACAAAACAACAGCAAGCATTATTAGCACCCCAGGGCGACCCGCAACCGCGCGATATAGAAGATCTATTTTTAAATCAAATCGCAACTCAGTTTGTACACGGTACGAATGTGCGATCCTGACTTCTTCAAGCGCCATCAACCTTAACAAAACTTTCAATAGACAGGGAGACGATAGAGAGGGCCAGTGGCGGGGCAACAACTAAATTTGATGTGGGCAAGACAGATTTCGCGAGGCCCTGTTCTATGGCGACCTGAAGACGGATTTTATAAAATAATAAAAACAAACGAAACAATTAACACTGCCAAGTTTTTATTCATAAAAATACAAATTAGATTAATAAGTATTAAATGAAAAATTACAAATCGTTAATATAAAGGTGGAGATATACATTTCTTAAAGTGTATCTTAAAAAACATTAGATTTCTTTATTAAAGGAACAGAAATTTCCTGCTTTTAACGTTACTAAATTCCTTAATTATGGTATCGTAATTCAGCCTAGATGCCAAATCTGATTCAATTGATAAAACAGCCAAAGCTGAAAGTCTTTCTTGGCTCATTGTGTTTCTCAAATATTTTTTTATTAATTTTAATTTTGAAAAACTTCTTTCAGCAGAGGCTGTACTTACCGGAATTGTTAATAAAATTCGGATGACAATGTAAATATTTGGGTAAATTTCTTTCAAGCTATTTTCTGTTATGTATGACAGCAGCTGTTTCACGTCTTTAATGAAGTTGGGTAAATTCGGGATCATTGTATTTAATTCTTCATATAATTCAAATGGTTGGAAGTCACTGCTCTCACCCACACGCAGGACGTTATGTAAATCGTTACAGTGTTTTAATATTTGCTCCTGTGGCATATTTTTTAGCGCGCTTAAATCATAGAGAAAACCAAAGTCTTCAAAATGTTGATTTAAAGACGTAAATCTTAATTCCATATTGGTTATTATAGAATCAATCATGGCGTAAAAAAAATCTGTTTGATACCGGATTTTGGGAGACTGTATAGGTTCATCGCTGCTTTCATAATCGAACATCCTTTTCTTTTTGGCTACTCTTTTATTCTTAAACTCTTTTGGCAGGTCATAACAGCTTTTCTCAGTAAATTTCCGAACATCAGACAGGGATTTCTCAAATCCAGTTTCCCGATACTCTTTTATCCATTCACAAAATGTGTGTAAATGTTCAAGAGCAATGCTTAAATGAATTTGTACTGATTGCCATAATTTACTTATTATATTAACACGCAATAATATCTCATACCACACATGTAAAGATTCGATAAATTCTAAACTTAACATTTCATTTAGTATTGAATCGCAATCACTGAGAGTGTCTGATTCCTCCGTTTGATTTTTTAAGTTTTTTATGCATTCAATCACTTCATCAAATTGCAATAATACGGCCTTTACTGCTTCGACTCTACTTTCCCATCTTGTGTCTGATAAAGGTTTTATAGTAAGTTTTAATTTTCCTTTTATAAAATCCCAGCGCTTGCTTGATCTTGAAAATAGCAAATAAATTTTTTGTATGAAACCAAAAAAAGTTTTTGCTACCATAGATGAGTTCGCTGCCTTTTACCAATAGTAGATTCCAACTATGACAGCCACAAGGTGTGAAAAATGCCCTAGGGTTAATATTCAATATTCGAGTTTTAACTCCACTATTTACACCTACCATATTTGCACCATTATCGTATCCCTGGCCACGGCAGTCTTGAATATTTAAGTCATATTTTTCTAGGTGTTCCAGTATAGCATTGGCTAAATATTCTCCAGTTGTCTGAGTAACAGCTAGAAATCCCATAAAATGTTCGACTATTGTACCAGTTGACGTATCACAAAATCTTAAGATAACCGACATTTGTTCAACTCTATTACAATCTCTAGTGCAATCGAGCAAAAAAGAATAATACTTTGCTTCTTTAACCTTACGAATAATTTCATTGACAACTGTTTTTGACATCAATATGATCAATTCATTTTGAATATCGTGACTTAAATAATGGTGTGAAAGTTGTTTGTCACTAATGCGTTTCATGTGTTCACGTAAAGTAGGATCAAATTTTGATATCAGTTTAAATAAATCTATGAAATTACCGGAATTCTTAATACCGTCACCTGTCTTGAGAGATTCTCTGTGACCTCTAAATGCAAGATTATGAGAGGCCAAAAAGTTTATTATGTCAATTATTCTCTCTAACAAGTTGTGCCAATGTTTTTGTGATTCACGTATTAGCCTTTCGTTTTCTTGGTCTATTGTTTTGCCTTGATTTATTCCTTTCTCTAAATTTAACCATTGGAACATATGTGCCATATGTTCTTTGGTATTCTCATGTCTATGTAAAATGCTACTTAAATGTTTCCGGTCACAACACCCTCCTTGCACCACCTGAGTTTGTGAATTGCTAAATAGTCTGCATGGAAAACAGTTAACTTTATTTTGGGAATTGGGAATACACTAACCAGCGACGATGTTGAGTTTCACCATTATTTAGTTTTCTCGAGAAATAGAAATTGGAAAAGTGTCTGTTATCATCACCTTTGGGATAATATTCATCACCGCTATTTAATTGCTGTGTGGGGCCGCTTCGAACTATGTCACGACGCTGTGTATCCGTTATGGGAAACGTCCACAATCCCGGATCCGAATTAACAAGTACTTGCTGAACTATGGCGCTGGCGTCGTCGTTGCGAATTGGAGAATCTATGTCAATCTGTTCTTCTTGATTGCTTGATGACAGCACAAGAGTTTCAGCGTCAATTTTTGATTGGCTAGAAGATGATCCAAGCTCTACGTCTAACTGACGTTCGCTCTCGGTATTCAGTGCATCTAGAGCATTTTCCAACGGTATCTCGGACGTTTGTTGTGTAGAAGTCGAAGCTATCGATTCAGAAGGTTCTGTACTACCAGATGCAGTTTGGTTGAGGAACTTCATCAAATTTAAACTCAAAACTTGGTTGGTTGCAGTTCTTTCAGCTTTTCTTTTTCTTTTTGCTGATCCAGACTCCCATTTTCTTCCAATATTTATTTATTTATTTATTTATTTATTATAATATAACCATACATTGTTTTTACAGATTGTATCCAAGACAACAATGTAGTACATAATTATTATTTATCTATAATACTTGTAATATTTATTAATATATAGTAGGCAACATTAATAACATTGGAGTGTCACCCGCTCAAATTCCGCCAATGAACAACAAAATACATCTACGTTCTGTGCTATGCTATTTAAAATATTCAGGGCTCGCACGTAAGGAGCATGCTTCAATAAGTTCGTCCGGGGTACCGGAACCTCAAATGTCTGCTCCCTTGGCGCCAGCCGCAGCCTGGTGTTAGGAACACGCAGCCTCAATGCTTCCAATACCTGCGGGTTAGTCATTTTGCCACGAAACAGCAGAAATACGTAGGTACTTGGCCAAAGCCAAGCTACGTCTTACCTCCAGCTTATAGTATCCAACCATCCCCAACACGAAATTAGTTGGATACATAAGTGGGTAGAACGGGTATACCCCATATTGTTTGAGGTAAAGATACCTGGTAAATTTATTTTGCATCTTTTCCACCATGGAGTTATACTTAGCTTCATAGGGATTCCAAATAATAGCACTCGTCTCTAACCTGCTTCTTACTAACGCGTTATACAGCGCTTGCACGGCAACGGTGTTTTCGAAATCCCTAGTCTCCCGAATTATGAAACCTAGGTTCTTAAAGGCCTTTGTACATACGTCCACTATGTGTGTTTTGAACGTTAGTTCTTTAGTAAACAACACTCCGAGATCTCGCACCTGTTCTACACGCGGAATTGCTTCCCCATCCATATCGTAATTGTAGTGAATAGGTACCACCGTACGTGTGTAAGACATTATGTTACACTTGGAAATATTAATAATATCTCTATCTCGGCCGGACATGTCGATAACGTCGTATCTATACACTGTAAACGAAAGCAATAGTTAACATTTTTTTGCAGTTTTATCTACATAATATTGTAAAACCTAAATTTAAATTAGTTTTCAAATAAAAATCTTTAAGATAGCTTTTACTACCTGCTAGTTTTAAAAACTTAAAAAGTCGATACGTTTTTTACCTAAAGCTTTTTTGGTTTCCTTCAAGAGATATTATAAAGCGTATTTTATATACAAGTAATTACTGCGTTATATACTTATTACCAATTAAATATTTCTTACCTTATGTAAAATAGACGAGTACAGGTACCGGTGTGTTACAAATCACAAAGAAAACAAAAAAACAATTAAAAAAGTCACTGTTTTAAAATTTTAGGTCAGTTTACAGGAGCAATCAATATACCTAAACACTATCTCTTTATTCACTAAATATTATTAAAACATTGAACACACTATTCTTATCAAAATAGGTACGTACAGTCATAAAAATAAACAATATTGAATAACACAATTATACGTTTCTATTGTTATGCGCCTAGCGACTGCGTTGCGTACTTTGATTTGATTGGTTGACTTCCTAGTAAAGAAAGTAAACAAATAAACCGGGGATTCCCCGCACTCTGGTCGGCGGCAAATGTTGCCAGACTAAGAAAACATGTTTCACAACAAAATTGATTTATATTTTTTTTGTTTTATTCTCGCTTTAAACATTTTTGAGTCGCGAGGCCCCTTGTACCGCGAGGCCGTAGGCGGTGGCCCACGTCGCCCACGCTTAACGCCGCCTCTGGAGAGGGCATGGGTGATTGATGATGAAACCCTGCTTCTGAGTGTATAGTATGACACAAAGATCTTGGCAGGTTAGCTCTGCATCACCAGCATATCCGTACAACTTCAGACTGGCGAGCGATACATCCCAGGCTCTCTGGGATTGGAAATTTACTGTAGAAGTCAAGATATATCAAATATTAGAAAGAGGGAGTAGGAGAACGGACTGGGGGCTCTTAGTTGCAAGTTTTGGATTGGTGGTATTTCGTTTGAGCACTTCTGTCATTCGGAGGGCATATTAAAAGTCAATCCCAGTTGTCAATAGCCGATGGGTCAAGACAGAGGTTTATATGGGCAACCTGTACAACTCTCTCAGTAGTTAGACACTAACCACAACTTGGGCTGGGAGTTCACGCCTTAAAAAACTAGTCACATCTTATTTAAGCGGACCCCAGGCCCGGACTCCGAGGTAAAAACCTCGGATACGACCGAAACACAAGGATGATGATGATGCTGGTGATGATGACTTGAAAAGCATGAGTTTACACTACTACAGCGTCTTGCGCGCCTCCCCGTTTCCGGGAACGTGTTGGGGACTCTGTGGTCCCCACACCCGAGGAGAGGGCCAGATCGAGAGAGATGGCCCTGAGTCGGCCAGTGTGCGAGGGATATGTCTGTTAACCTCACCTTCGGCAACCAAAAACGACCCACAGCCGCCGTGTGTTTTAGTCGGTTTGAATTCGACATAACCTCTCCCACCGGGTATCCGTGGAGATTTTTCGCACGTAAAACTTTACACCTTTACAATACCGTGCCTACCATTTCTGGTAATCTACGCGGTCCCCTTAAAAACTGTTTATAGAAGTTATTTCACATTTTTACAGAGTTGTTACAACATACCTGGATGGAAATAAAGAACTACTTATGCATATGGTGAAAGAGGTACCAAGTGATTTTGACTTCATGACGTACTTGAAAACATACACTACTCAAATTGACAACTGGGTGAAACTCGAGCGTGATGTACAGCCTGAACAGCAAATCATTGTAATGGATATAAGGGCATACACACTTAAGTTAATAGCCCAAGTGAATGTCTTCTATTTAAAAGACTTTTTAAGCTTGTTATTGGTAAGTTTCGTAGGGTAATTTGCACAGATAATCTCTCTGTTACGCTTGAATGTCTATATTTGGTAAGTAGTATAAAAAAATGGTACTGATGTAGATAAGACTGTACAAAAGGACATAGGTTATGTTTAGTCTCGATATCCGACATACACGCGGGTGGAGCCACGGACCACAGCTAGTAGGCAATAAGTAAGGTATCTACGCTCAAGTCGTGGAACGGATCCAGCGGTTGGGCCTTGAGGTGGCTCTGCATAAATCCGAGGCCATGTTCTTTCATGGACCTCGGCGCACGCCACCATCTGGTTCCAGTTTCACAGTGGGAGGCACTCTCATCGGCATCAAGCCCCAGATGAAATATTTGAGGCTCGTGCTCGACGGCCTGTGGGACTTCGGGAAACACTTCCGAAGTCTGGGCCCCAAATTGGTGGGCACAGCCAACGCTCTGGCGCGGCTACTGCCCAACCTGAGGGGTCCGGAGGACTCCCGCAGGAGACTCTACGCGGGTGTCGTGCGGTCCATGGCCCTGTACGGGTGTCCCGTGTGGGCGGACACCCTGAGTGATCGGCATATGCCCCTGCTGCAGCGTCCGCAGCAGAAGTTGGCGTGCTGCATCATAAGGGGGTACCGCACGATATCGTTCAACGCGGCAAGTGTCCTCGCCGGATCGCCAACGTGGATCCTGGAAGCGAGATCCCTTTCGGCGCTATACCGGTTCCGAAAGGCGGCGCGGGAACGGGGTCACGATCCCAAGCCCGAAGATATTCGGGCCGTGAGATCCCAGCTCCACAGGGAAAAGGTGGCGTAAATCACGGAAGACGCATCATGGGGGAGTGGCTAGAGAGGCCACACGGCAGCCTCTCGTACCGTCTGACGCAGATGATCACCGAGCGCGGGTGCTTCGGGAAGTATCTGCGTCGGATGGAGAAAGAGCCAACGTCCGAGTGCCATGACTGCGACGCGAGCGAGGACTCTGGGCCGCACACGCTCACCGAGTGTCCAGCGTGGGAGACGCCGAGATGGGAGCTTGTGGCGGCCCTGGGAGTGAGGGTTCTCACGCTCTCCACCTTGCTCGTGGCGATGGTCCGCTGCGCGTGGGCGGCCGGCGCCTCCTTCTGCAAGCAAGTAATGCTCGTGAAGGAGGAGGCGGGGCGGGAGCGGCAGCGGGAGTGACGAAGGATCGCAAGCCAAGCTGCCCGCGTACGAAGGCAACTCGGGCGTCAGAGGTCGATGAACGACCTCCACCCCCATGAGCGCAGGCCTGGGGGTGAATGGTGGAGCCGCCTGTCACCCTGGCAGAAGCAGGCCGCGGCGGCGACGCACCTGGCGCACCTCCCCGATTTCCGGGGACGAGTTGGGGACTCTGTAGTCCCCACACACCCGAGGAGGGGGCCAGATCGTGAGAGATGGCCCTGGGTCGGCCGGGGTGCCAGGGATATGCCTGTCAACCTCACCTTCGGCAACCGAAACGACTCACATAACCTCTTCCACCGGCTCGGGTGGGGAGGTATCCGTGGGGATTTTGCGCGCGTAAAAAAAAGAAAAAAGGTATCTACGAGCTTTAGCGTTATTAAATCAACGAAGTGATCCTATAAGGGTTTCGCTTTTTTCCTCTTGAGGTACAGAACCCTATAAATCCACATTTAGGCAATAACCTCTGTGGCATAGCAGTAGAGGCTCGATGCCTACTCGGTGCAAATATTTATTGATAAATATGTGCATTGACCAGGCCCTCGAATCTGATCTGTCATAGCAAAACCACTGCTAAACCACTGACACCACAAAAATTGACATTAAATTTTATACTTTATGAATATAAGCATAAAGGCCAAAATTCAATGAAAAAGAGTTCATTACATCTTTTCATTCATTCTGCAAGATGCCGTTTAATTTTAGGCTCTAACTACGTATCATTAAAGTCTGATTCATACAGGGATTGATATGGGTTACCACTAATAACAATAAAAATATATAATTCCAGGAAGGTATGCCGCTACGCTTAAAAGAAATTCACTTCATCAACTGCCCATCGTATTACGAATACATTTTTAATGCTCTCAAGCCTGCGTTTCCTGAATGGATCTGCAAATTGGTAAGTATTCAGCACTAAATCATGGGTTGAATCGGACGGATGAGGGCCTGGCGCAGGCCCTCAAACCGGGGTTGGAATGTCATGCAGCAGTGGCTCCCATAAAAACCGTAAAAACCAATCCTATAGAAACGGAAAGACAGACATAAGTTTAAAAATTGCGTTATTGGTTATAGGTATCGTATGTAACATTAATGTGTCAAAGAATCAATTTCATTTATTCAGTTTAGGCACACAAGGAGCACATATGAACGTCAAAATTTTACAATTGGGTAAGTCAAGAAATAATATAAAAATATTAAATAATGTACAAATAAACTATTGTAAAATGATTCTTTCGCTGGTTCGGTAGGTTAGTTCTACTGAGAAGATACCAGCAAGAAACTCAGCGAACTATATTGGAATGATTTTTCTTTTTTTTTTAATTTGCTTTAGTTTACAATTTATTTTGTGCGAGCAAGCAAGAGACTTATGTTGACCACGCATTAACATCATTAAGATACTCATCCACTTTATAGTAACCTTTACTCATTAAAGATTTTTTCACTTCTATTTTAAATTTATTTATTGGCATATTAATCAAATCCTGAGGAATTTTATTAAATATTTTTATGCAGCTTCCTACAAATGAATCACCAACCATGTGAAGCCTAAGTTTTGGTACAACTAGTTTATTTTTGTTTCTCGTATTAAAATTGTGTACATCAGATAGTTTTTCGAAAATATTTAGGTTTTTCGTACATATATGATATTATCATAAATGTATTGAGAAGCAACTGTTAAAATATTAATTTCTTTGAAAACTTCTTTTAGCGAGTCACGGGGTCTGAGGCTATAGATCGCTCGTATCGCTCGTTTCTGTAGTACAAATATAGTCTCAATATCGGCAGTCGAGCCCCACATCAGCAGACCGTATGACATAACGCTATGAAAGTAACTAAAATAAACTAATCGTGCAGTTTCCTCATCACTCAGTGGCCTTATCTTTATAACCGCATAGGCAGCTGAGCTAAGTCTTCCTACCAAGGCTGTGATATGAGAACCCCATTGCAGTTTACTATCAAAAGTTATTCTAAGAAAATCTCTGGTATTGACTATTTGGACAGATTCATTATTCATTTTAATATTAATATCTGTCTGTCTTACATTAGGCATAGTAAACTTTACACATTTAGTTTTCTTCGCATTGAGCAGCAAGTTGTTACTTGTAAACCAATGCAATATTTCAGAATGGGCATTATTTACTTCGTCAAGTACTACTTTATGTCTATCAGTCTTAAAAATTAATGATGTGTCATCAGCAAATAATACAATTTCACAAAGATTTGTAGCGAAATAAGGAAGATCATTAAAATATATCAAGAATAGAAGGGATCCTAATATCGAGCCCTGGGGTACTCCCATAACTAATGGGGCACCAGAAGAGTCAGTGCCATTAACGTTAACTTTTTGAATTCTGTCAGTGAGGTAAGACGTAAGTAATCTAAGTGAGCCGCTTGAAACACCAATTCTAATTTTAGTAACAATGTCTCATGATCAACACAATCAAATGCTTTTAATAGATCATAAAAAATACCATCCCATGTATAAACATAGTAAATATCCCGGCGAGATTTTCACTATTAATGTGAATGTCAATCTCAAATCGTATATTGTCAAGATTTATGTCATAAGGTAAACCTCTGAATCGCGTGATCAAAATAATTACGATTAATGCTTCTACATCTTTGTCCACTTCCGCATGGCATAGAAGAGATAACCGTGGAAGGTTTCTTCGTGGTCGGCAGCGCGAGTGTAACACCCATGGTGTAGCATACGTCCATAGGCCACGGTAACCACTTCCCATCAGGTGGGCCGTGTGCTTGTCTGCCACCTAAGTGATATATAAAAAAATCAAGTTTTAATGCGTATTATAGAATGTGCTTTGGTCAGGGTGTTTCTATGTATTATGCACATATTTTGGAAAGCCCATGTCCAGCAGTGGATTGCGGTAAGTTAATTGATTGATTGATTGATGCACATATTTATAAAAAATGCATATGTATCAGAGTATATTTTATTCATCCACATTCTAGAACCCATTATACATAGTCAAATTATTCTCACTTTGGTTCTAAATAGCTCGTGTTTAATGTTCTATTTACAATATTTACAATCATTCAGGTACAAATAAAATCGATTTACAGATGCATTTCCACTCCGACTACAAAGGCCTATACAAGTTTGTAAATAAGGAATCTCTGCCTAAGGAATATGGCGGGGAAGCTGAAAGTTATGACGAACAAAACTCATTTTGGGTTAAGGGCATTCAAGAGGAAAGGTAAATAATTTATGATATTTTTACCAATAAAACTGAGATTCATCCCTAAATTATGATTTCTGTACACAGATAAAATAATATAATTGTTATAGTCTGTGTTAGCTATGTTGTACGTACTCTATAATGGTGACAAAAAATTGACGTTCATCATCATTTTGTGCACCAATCAGAGACGCGACAGTGCGCTACGGGAAAAAATACGTCTTTAATAATACATTCGTAATAATTAACAACGCGTTAGCCTAGTGTTCGATCCCAGGTTTTACCATGGCAAACACCAATGACGTTTCGATGATTTTCGAAGTTATGTGTATTTATTGCAGGTTTATAAGTGTCCGGTTAGTGGCAATAAGCTCGTCACCTATGTATTACATTAGGACCTAAACATAAACTGGCGAAATGTGGGTGCTAGCACCTCTGCCTACCCTTCGGGGATATAGGCTTGAGTTTATGTTATGGTAATAATATTATTATTAGTTTAAATAATAATATAATTCTAATAAATTTATAACAGTGACGTATAATTAAACTTAATAGTAAGTAGCTATATTTTTTATACCTAAGTAGTGTTTGGAATGAAATGGCAGCCAGCCTAGCTCCCCCCAGAAACGCAGAAGCTTACTGGGGGCTTCACAGGCTTCGTGCAGCGACCCCACTGTACCGATTTTGTGTTGTGTTACCATTTGTGATCGTTGATGGGCTACTGTCTCGCATTCCAGTATTACGTGGGCGGCTGTTTCCTTGGCAACAAAACACCCCCTGCAAAGGGGATTGTCCGTAACACCGATCGAGTGTACGTGCTTGTGGAGGGAACAGTGGCTAAGTAGTGTTTGGGACATTCTGAAAGTCTATCATGTTCGTGCATGTCGTATCTATTAATATAATACGTCACTGGTATTAGCTAGATGTGTACCTATATATTGCTTTAGTTTTTTTACTACTTTGGTTGTTGAGAAGTATACGGTCTGTCTGATGGGAAGTGAGTACTGGGACTAACTATTTATTAAGTACATATTAATCTGGACGCTCAACATTCCACTGCAAGCTTGTATGAATAACTCTGAATACTAAATTGTATTTATATTTTTCAGAAATTTTTTCATGAACGATAACTTGTGGAAGGCTGATCTAAGTCTGAAAGCTAAAAATGACAAAGTAGATAAATCTATGAGTGGATCCTTCAAAACACTTGAAATTGATTGAACAAGGAACAATAACAAATTGAATAAAAATATGTTTATGAGTATTGGTTATTGTCTCGTAGATAAACTAAATTTGAACTACATAATTATGTTATTGTTTGTGTTAGTTTGTTTTGTTTTAACATTAATTAGACGTAACGTAACGTAGTGGTAGAGCATACGACTGCTAAATCAGACGTCGAGAATTCAATTCTCGCTTTATGCATGAATGCATTTAAAAACATCTAAGTATATTTTATTCGAATACGTTTTAATATGGGTTCTATCTATGCTACGAATAGTAACATAATTTGAAGCTTAAATAGCACTGTGTAGTATGAATTATTATTATAAACCGGTCAAGTGCGACTCGGACTCGCACACCGAAGGCTCCGAAATTTAAGCTACATAAACCGTAATATATTTTGAATGCGTTGAGTTAGAAGTTTAATTTTTGCACAGTTTCAAGGCATTACATACCTGAGTATGTGGTATGAGTTTTAACTTGATACTCCCACCCACACCTGAGAAAAAGGTTTTGATAGACAGATGGACAGAGGGACAATAAAGTGATCCTGTAAGGATTCTGTTTTTTTCCTTTTGAGTACGGAACCGTAAAAATCGGAAGGTAAATAGGTGCATGCGTCAGATGTAAAATGATTTTAATATACTATCAGTCAGACACGTCGTATTTTCCCTCATTTTCACCAAGAAACAAGCACAACTTCTAGAAGACTTGTCAAAACATAATTACTTGTGTCATACATGTATTGAGACTGTTTCAGATAATTTTTCAATCTCGTAGTATGTATAGTCTAGAATTTGTATACGAGTTTAAAACACATTTGCGTTCACACTGAAGTCTGTGACATATCAAATCATGTATTATACCATTCAATATCCATTAAACCTTGGTGAAAACGAGGGGTTTGACTTTAACATCCTGGCGCATGCACTAAGGACAATTTTATTTGTTCCATCATCGTCACTTCACTGCCGTGTAATATTGTTGGAATACATTCACATTTTTGTGTTAATAATAAAAGTAATTATACTCTAATTATATTTGGATAGCTTTTTATATAGTATACGTCAATTAGACTTCGCCACACGTGATGGTAAGCTGAAGGCAAAGTCTCAGAAAAGAGGGTCACCATTACATACATACCTATATCATGTGACAATGGTGACACTCAGCTTGACGGCCTCATCATGTGCATTTTCACGTCCCGCTTAACCCGCTTAAAGGACTCGGCATTGTAGGAAGAAGGAAACACGTGAGCTGGTAAAGAGTATTCTTGATCGAATATTGTGCGCCGTACACGCATAGTTGAACACTATAGTGGCCCGCACATTTCTGCATATTTTCTCATAATTCCTACTATTTGTCCTAATCCCACTCCTTATAGCAAGGCGTGAGCAAGCCGAAGAACTATCATTTCTCATAATTTCATACACAAATATCTACATACGATTTGCACGAAATAGTATGAAATGCGGGTTCTACCTATTTTTCATGTCACACATATATTTTTCATTCGCATATCAATTTTCAGAACATACGTCAGAAGGTATTTTAGAAATATCTTCTGAGGTACACGATTTGACTGAAGTTTGTAATAATAAAAAAAATGATGGTTTTTATGTCTCTCCTCTCATTGGTTTACTCTTGAATGGAGCAAGTTAAATGTGACAAAGTAAGTGTGTAATCTCCTATTTAAAAGAAATAGAAATAAAATTGGTTTGTAAGTACATTACCATAAAAGTTCGGGCGCCTTGGAGATACACATGCCTAGGATAATCAGCGGAGATTGGAAACTTTTAATCTGCCGGAGGTGAGCTAAATGAAACCAAACGGTGAGGTTTAAGGTTTTATTGTCCACTCCAGTGTGCATTTAGAAATAGTTGCAAGGATACAATCCTAATGTATAACTAACCTTAAATTTAAAATTAGAGTTTTATAAGCTAGGTCAATCGGTTCCTATGTCAATATGATCTTATGTCACCAATGCATTTTTAGGTTATTTTGAAGTTTAGATTTAAAATATAATTAAAGTAAGCTCACGGCATCCCTCGGCGAGTATATGTAAACACAGCAGCGAGAAAGCTCGTAGCAGGCGAAGTTTTCAGTGTAAGCCCATGCGGTACATCCAGGTTTGAGGCGAAAAGTCCAAACCCTCCATAAGGAAATGCAGATGACCGAAGACAAAGGTCCAAAGAAAAGATCCAAAGGCAAAAAGAAAATGAGAAAAAGGGCAAAGGCGGTTCCAATTTGGAAACCTGTAACAAAATTGCATGTCATTAGAACAAACTCCAATATGAACACGAGGTCCTAATCTTTTTATAAATTTGTGCGACTCACCGCCTTAATTTGCTGGAACAATGCCAATAGCAAAAGAAATCATAATATTCTCAGATTAAGAGCTGAAACAATAGAATTTTAACAATTATTTTTCAAATTAGGAACGTGGCAATTCCAACAAGGTGAATCTTATTAAAAAATGACAACTCACCAGAAATAAACTATAATTCCACAAGAGGATAGTTGTGAAGACACAAACTATTATCCTTTAGGCAAAAATACTCTCATTTTTATGAGATTTATTGAAATTAAGTTACGAAGCCATGAATATCGACCATCCAGCCTCAACGCTAGGAAGAAAGGTGCCTTGACAGCTATACGTCAAAATGTCATTCACTCCGCGTTCCGAAACTTTTCGTTCAAAAATAGAATTAAAACCAGTGTGACGACGTTTGCAGAGCGCGTCGTTACATTACATCCCTCCCCAAAAAGAAAAAAGAAAGAAAGAAACTTCCTTTTCTAATGAAAATTATGAGAGTCCAGAACAAAATTCCAAAAAACCTCAAAAGACAAAATGTCTTGCAACATTTTTCAATAAACAAAAAAGGCAATGCGAAAGCATCTTGCATTGGGTATTGCAGAAATAATTATAAATTAAAGAATGGGAAAGCATTCCTAAAAATCAAAGAATGTGAAAACACTCGAAAAGTAAAGAATTAAGTTGAAAAAGAATTTCCAGTTTCAAATGGAAACAAAGGACACTATCCAACTTAATGGAATAACCGAAACCAAACTCAGAAAAGAGTAAAAACTTATTTCAACACAAAAGTGAAAATAAATCCTTCAATAAAACAAATTAAACAATCCCTACTCAATTCCATTCCAGATATCGATTAGGCAACCAACGCCGTCGAATCTAATCCTTGATCTTAACCAGCCTTCTAGCATCAATACAAAAGTGCGGTTGAGCTCCTACGCCACCGACTCTATACCAGCTATTCCTGAAACAAAAATATGAAACTAACAAGATATCGGTTAAGCACCAACGCTGCCGAATCTGAAAGAAAATCGGTAAAAACAATGAAGTTTTCCCACTGTCGGTTAGGTTGAAAAGCCGCCGACTTCAAATTCCTATTCCAACATCTAAAACGTCAAAACAAAATCACAACAAAAGTGTCGTAATAATATATTTATAAGCATTGTGATCGGCATAACACCACCAAATTTCCGAGCACAAGCAAAATATAAAGAAAATATGACAATTGTGACCAGTACAACACCACTGACTTTCTGAGCACAACCGCATAAGAAAAGTATGACATTTGCGACCGGCACAACACCACCGACATCCCGTGCGCAAAGCATAAAAAATGTAACAATGTGTATCAAAACACAATTGTACAAAAAGAGAAAAACGACAATTACGACCGGCTCAACACCACCAGCTTCCCGTGCGCAAAGCGTAAGGTGTGACTATGTGTATGAAACACAATAGCACAAAAAATTGTAAAGTCCAGTAAGACACAAGTTTCCCAAAAAATGGTATAACAAGGTGTGTAAAAAATGCATAAAATGCGTCCAATCCGAGAATCTTAATACTAAGAAAATAACCCAGAACTGTACAAAAATAAAGTTCAAGAAACTTAATTTTCCATTCCCTAAGTGAGTGGAAATAAGTCAAGTGAATTTAATGTAGAAAATGAATATTAAATTTCACTCCTATATTAGAGTAGAAACTAAATTCCTAAATTTGTACAAAATATACAATATTAAATATACAAGTGTATAAAAATATATACAGGAAAATAATCCTATACAACAAAGATAAATAAAAATATAAGATCTTTTGATGTGGAACAATTTGTTAATATGGAGTAGAGTTACACAATAACAAGTCCTAAAATGACCTAAGTTATCTTTGAAGGAAACTAAAATTGAAATTAATAAATTGTTGTGAAGTTCCTAACATACATCACCTTTCAAGAACCCTAAACCTATCAAACATCACCTTTTAATGGGTTCAATACTTCAAACAAAGTACCAAAGACAAAGATAGACTTTTTGACAGTCAAAACAAGAATAATTTTAATATTTAATTATATCTTTAATATGATAACGACCAGTATAGTTTTTATTAAGGTCTTTTAAAACATAAACATTAGAGGAAATTTTATCTATTATTTCACACTTAACAAACTTAGGTGCTAACTTAGCCGAAAAGAATGCAGGAGCATTAGACTGCACAAAACTTCTCCTCCACACTATATCTCCCACCTCAAAAGAAATGACCTTCCTTCCTATATTATAATAACGCGCATTACGCTTATAAGCTTTAAGCAATGAAGCTTGAACTTTTATAAAAATATCACTAAGTGATTTAAGTGAAAAAGCAAATGAAGACCTATCAACAACATCAAGTTGATTGAGGTTATCAAAAGAATTACTAAAACGGTGCAATGAAGCATCAAAAATAAGTTCTCTACCGAACATGAGAAAATTAGGAGTGAAATCTGTAGCTAGATTCACACTACTATTTAAAGCTAATTGAACATGAGGCAAATATTTTGACCAAGTTCTATGATCATCTTTAACAAAACAAGAAATACATGTTTCGACTGTTTTGTTATATCTCTCTACAGGATTATTTTGAGGTGTATATAAAGTATTATAAAATATTTTACTAATATTATAACTTTTTAGAAAATCTACAAATTGCTTAGCTGTAAATTGGCTTCCATTATCACAAACAAAAATTTTAGGTGTTCCAAACTTAAGAAATATTTCTTTTTCAAGTATCCTACAAATTACTTTAGTGGTAGCACTAGTCATAGGAAATATCCAACAATATTTTGTAAAAACATCTATGATTGAAAGTATATACTTATGGCCAGAATAAGCTTTTGGAAGAGTTCCAATAATATCAATAGAAAGCATTAACATTGGTTTATCAACTTTCTTAGGATTAACCATAATTCCATGAGGTGGATTAGTAGAAGATTTATAAGCTTTACAAGTATCACAAGAAGAAATGTATTTTTGAACATCAATAAACATACCTTTCCAAAAATAATGTATTTTTAATTTATTTAAAGTTTTATGAATTCCTAAATGTCCTGAATTAACATCATCATGATTAGATTTAATAGTGTCTAAGATGTGTTCTTTAGGTATGACAATTTTCCAATTTAAACGATTATTAGGATTATATTTATCTTTACAAAATCTATACAAAGTATCACTTTCAACTTTGAAATTTTTATATTTTCTAGGAAACTTTTGACAATTTACAAATATTTTTCTATACCAAGGATCAACGATATCCTCATTTGGCATAACAATAATATTATTTACAGGAATATTAATAGCAGAAATTTCTATTCTGGATAAACAATCTGGAACTAAATGTAAAGAACCTTTTTTATATTTAACATCAAAAGTAAATTGAGAAATTCTAGCAGCCCAACGTGCAAGACGACCACTAGGATTATTAAGTTTAAGAAGCCAAGTTAAACTAGCATGGTCAGTGATAACTGTAAATTTCATTCCTTCAATATAAGGTCTGAAATGTTCAATAGAATCCAATATTGACAACAACTCTCTCTCAGTTGTACTATAATTACGTTCACATTTATTAAGTGATCTAGAATAATAAGCTACAGGATGTTGATCTCTATTATTACATCTGGCACTCGCGAACAGGGACATGACAGTGTGCATATATCTTTATTCCTTGTCACCTTTGCATTATTTTTTACCTTATCATGTTAAGAACAGTGTTTTCTTCATGTATTTTACTGTTACATAACTGTGTATTACAGTAAATCTTTGTTATTGTTTACTTTGCAAAACTAATCATACTACAAGTTAGTACTATTGTTTGTATCTCTCAATTACAGGTGAATGTTTCAATTTGTATAACATGGTTATTGTTATAATTGTTTTATCTTATATAGCTTTTGTTTATTACAGGTAAGATTTTCCACTTAGTAATATTATATAATTACTAGTTCTTAACCTTTATTCACATGTGTGAAAACATAGTAATATTTGAATATTTGCTGTTTACCTTAAGTAGACATAAATAATTTATTTTGTGAATCACTAATGCATTTTTATCTTTATAGGCATTTGACCTAAATAATTTTTGCAACAATAACATTCCATTCTATGAGTTTGTTTGACTTTTGAGTTTAGCGTTTTGCTATCAATGCAATTAACTTCATTCATAATTTAATTAACTTTAATTAGAAACTTTAATTGATACTTTAATTAGAAACTTATAGTGTATTTAATACAACTTTTTATTAGATTTTCACATCCTTTTATAAATCAAACATGGATAAGGAAATACAGGTCCCGCCTTTGTTTGAGAATATTGTTGGTGATGTTCCAGTTGGTACTTCTACTCATGAGATGCCTCATGTCATGGCTGATTTATCTGAAGTTGTTGATCCATTTTCGAATAGTCGAGGAGCTGGTGATCATAGTCTGAGAGCCGCATCTTCATTTAATATGATGAATGTTTTATTGAATGATAATTTGAGGAAAAACTTGCCTTCTGTTACTAAGTTGCCTGATTTAAAACGAAGTAAGCTTTTGTATGATGGTAAATCGTGCGTTAGGGAATTTATTACTCAAGTGGAAGAATATTTCTTGTTTAAAAATTTTAATGAATATTTTTTGGTTAGTTCATTCTCTGATCTTTTGTCAGGCACTGCGCTTAAATGGTTTCGTAGTGTTCGTATTCGTATTGTTCTCCAGTGTTAGCCGTTGAAAAACGCGATGGTGGAACAAGATTATGTTTGGACTCTAGACGTTTAAATTCAGTTACAGTTAAAGATTCTTATCCTTTACCTTACCCTTCTAGAATTTTAGATAACCTTCGGGGTGCTAATTATATAACTACTATTGATTTGTCTAAAGCATTTTTGCAAATCGCTTTAGAAGAATCTTCTCGAGAGAAGACTGCTTTTGTTGTTCCTGGGAAAGGTTTATTTCATTTTACCCGGATGGTGTACGGTTTGACTAATGCACCTGCAGAGTTGCAGAGACTCGTAGACAAGTTGTTTGGACCAGAATTTGATAATGTAGCATTCTGTTACTTAGATGATCTCATATTGATAAATTCTACATTCTCTGATCATTTAGATTATTTAAATAAAATTTATAAAATCCTTAAAGATGCTGGGTTAACTATTAATTTAAAAAAGTGTAATTTTTGTAAAGATAAACTGCGTTATCTTGGTTATATTGTTGATAGTAATGGTTTACATACAGACCCTGCTAAATTAGAGTCCATTAAAAGTTTCCCACGCCCAGAAAGCGTTAGACAATTAAGAAGTTTTCTTGGGTTATGTTCTTATTACCGTAGATTCATTGATAAGTTTGCTGATATTGCTTCGCCCTTAACAAAATTAACGGCCGGAAGCAAGAATTCTAAAAAATCTCTTTTCTGGAATGAAGAAGCTGAAGTTGCTTTTCATAATTTAAAACTTGCATTAATTTCTGCACCAGTTTTACATTGTCCGAATTTTGAAAGACCATTCTCTTTACATTGCGATGCTAGTTCTGTTGGAATTGGTAGTGTCCTGAGCCAAGATGATGATAATGGAGATCAACATCCTGTAGCTTATTATTCTAGATCACTTAATAAATGTGAACGTAATTATAGTACAACTGAGAGAGAGTTGTTGTCAATATTGGATTCTATTGAACATTTCAGACCTTATATTGAAGGAATGAAATTTACAGTTATCACTGACCATGCTAGTTTAACTTGGCTTCTTAAACTTAATAATCCTAGTGGTCGTCTTGCACGTTGGGCTGCTAGAATTTCTCAATTTACTTTTGATGTTAAATATAAAAAAGGTTCTTTACATTTAGTTCCAGATTGTTTATCCAGAATAGAAATTTCTGCTATTAATATTCCTGTAAATAATATTATTGTTATGCCAAATGAGGATATCGTTGATCCTTGGTATAGAAAAATATTTGTAAATTGTCAAAAGTTTCCTAGAAAATATAAAAATTTCAAAGTTGAAAGTGATACTTTGTATAGATTTTGTAAAGATAAATATAATCCTAATAATCGTTTAAATTGGAAAATTGTCATACCTAAAGAACACATCTTAGACACTATTAAATCTAATCATGATGATGTTAATTCAGGACATTTAGGAATTCATAAAACTTTAAATAAATTAAAAATACATTATTTTTGGAAAGGTATGTTTATTGATGTTCAAAAATACATTTCTTCTTGTGATACTTGTAAAGCTTATAAATCTTCTACTAATCCACCTCATGGAATTATGGTTAATCCTAAGAAAGTTGATAAACCAATGTTAATGCTTTCTATTGATATTATTGGAACTCTTCCAAAAGCTTATTCTGGCCATAAGTATATACTTTCAATCATAGATGTTTTTACAAAATATTGTTGGATATTTCCTATGACTAGTGCTACCACTAAAGTAATTTGTAGGATACTTGAAAAAGAAATATTTCTTAAGTTTGGAACACCTAAAATTTTTGTTTGTGATAATGGAAGCCAATTTACAGCTAAGCAATTTGTAGATTTTCTAAAAAGTTATAATATTAGTAAAATATTTTATAATACTTTATATACACCTCAAAATAATCCTGTAGAGAGATATAACAAAACAGTCGAAACATGTATTTCTTGTTTTGTTAAAGATGATCATAGAACTTGGTCAAAATATTTGCCTCATGTTCAATTAGCTTTAAATAGTAGTGTGAATCTAGCTACAGATTTCACTCCTAATTTTCTCATGTTCGGTAGAGAACTTATTTTTGATGCTTCATTGCACCGTTTTAGTAATTCTTTTGATAACCTCAATCAACTTGATGTTGTTGATAGGTCTTCATTTGCTTAGCTGTAAATTGGCTTCCATTATCACAAACAAAAATTTTAGGTGTTCCAAACTTAAGAAATATTTCTTTTTCAAGTATCCTACAAATTACTTTAGTGGTAGCACTAGTCATAGGAAATATCCAACAATATTTTGTAAAAACATCTATGATTGAAAGTATATACTTATGGCCAGAATAAGCTTTTGGAAGAGTTCCAATAATATCAATAGAAAGCATTAACATTGGTTTATCAACTTTCTTAGGATTAACCATAATTCCATGAGGTGGATTAGTAGAAGATTTATAAGCTTTACAAGTATCACAAGAAGAAATGTATTTTTGAACATCAATAAACATACCTTTCCAAAAATAATGTATTTTTAATTTATTTAAAGTTTTATGAATTCCTAAATGTCCTGAATTAACATCATCATGATTAGATTTAATAGTGTCTAAGATGTGTTCTTTAGGTATGACAATTTTCCAATTTAAACGATTATTAGGATTATATTTATCTTTACAAAATCTATACAAAGTATCACTTTCAACTTTGAAATTTTTATATTTTCTAGGAAACTTTTGACAATTTACAAATATTTTTCTATACCAAGGATCAACGATATCCTCATTTGGCATAACAATAATATTATTTACAGGAATATTAATAGCAGAAATTTCTATTCTGGATAAACAATCTGGAACTAAATGTAAAGAACCTTTTTTATATTTAACATCAAAAGTAAATTGAGAAATTCTAGCAGCCCAACGTGCAAGACGACCACTAGGATTATTAAGTTTAAGAAGCCAAGTTAAACTAGCATGGTCAGTGATAACTGTAAATTTCATTCCTTCAATATAAGGTCTGAAATGTTCAATAGAATCCAATATTGACAACAACTCTCTCTCAGTTGTACTATAATTACGTTCACATTTATTAAGTGATCTAGAATAATAAGCTACAGGATGTTGATCTCTATTATTACATCTGGCACTCGCGAACAGGGACATGACAGTGTGCATATATCTTTATTCCTTGTCACCTTTGCATTATTAGGTTATTTTGAAGTTTAGATTTAAAATATAATTAAAGTAAGCTCACGGCATCCCTCGGCGAGTATATGTAAACACAGCAGCGAGAAAGCTCGTAGCAGGCGAAGTTTTCAGTGTAAGCCCATGCGGTACATCCAGGTTTGAGGCGAAAAGTCCAAACCCTCCATAAGGAAATGCAGATGACCGAAGACAAAGGTCCAAAGAAAAGATCCAAAGGCAAAAAGAAAATGAGAAAAAGGGCAAAGGCGGTTCCAATTTGGAAACCTGTAACAAAATTGCATGTCATTAGAACAAACTCCAATATGAACACGAGGTCCTAATCTTTTTATAAATTTGTGCGACTCACCGCCTTAATTTGCTGGAACAATGCCAATAGCAAAAGAAATCATAATATTCTCAGATTAAGAGCTGAAACAATAGAATTTTAACAATTATTTTTCAAATTAGGAACGTGGCAATTCCAACAAGGTGAATCTTATTAAAAAAATGACAACTCACCAGAAATAAACTATAATTCCACAAGAGGATAGTTGTGAAGACACAAACTATTATCCTTTAGGCAAAAATACTCTCATTTTTATGAGATTTATTGAAATTAAGTTACGAAGCCATGAATATCGACCATCCAGCCTCAACGCTAGGAAGAAAGGTGCCTTGACAGCTATACGTCAAAATGTCATTCACTCCGCGTTCCGAAACTTTTCGTTCAAAAATAGAATTAAAACCGGTGTGACGACGTTTGCAGAGCGCGTCGTTACAAGTTGTCGCAGCGATCTTATTCTTAGCAAACCAGTACAATGTTGTCTTGAAATGAAAAAGAAAACAATAAATTTACAAACGAAAACAATATATTTCATAGCTGTATAATCATTAAGTAGGTATCAAAATAGATTTGTCGCTCATTCCTATCTATTAGAACATGTCACAGATAATTAGGTAAGTAGGTAACTAGATTTAGCTCGCATCGATAGCGAAGTTGCCCATTCAATGGTGCAATACTTTTGTTGGTCACTAAGGCCATGTATCCTCTCCATCTCAATTTATCTGACGATAGATTGCATAGAGAATCTTTCAAATCTGTCCTCAGATAAATCGAACTGATTATCGTTCTAGAATACGGGCCTAAGTTAAAATCGATTAGTATTTTACTAAATACATTGAAATACCCTGTTTATTAAAATAATAGAAATACATTTAACACCCCTGGTGTAACAGCCCTGGTGTTGCATACGTCCATAGGCTACGCTAACCACTTCCCATCAGGTGGGCCGAGTGCTTGTCTGCCACCTAAGTGGTATAAAAAAAATATTTTATTTATCTTTTATGCACCACTAAGACCTTAGGGGCAAAACCAACCTCATCTGCAGGCTGTTACACCTGCTGGTTGACGGACGAGGTCCTCGAGAAGGCTTTTCTCCTGAATTGGGAGGTCAAATTACCGTTGCTCCGGTAAAAACCTCACAAACCAAATAACAAAGAGGACTCTGGGCTCCGAAGTGAAAACTTCAGATGCTATCGAGAACATGCTAAGATGATGTGAAGATTTTTTTAAAATAATAACTGGCAACCGGCCACCTAAATATAGCGGGGAATGTAGTCAGCATCAGAACGATATTGTCTGCAAAGTCTCAAAATAATCTTAATATTAAGGTATTAAGAGCAATTCAAACTGTTTTATTGATTTTAAACTGAATTATTGTCCGAACTAAGATCATTATGAGTACTTTGTTCAACAAGATCAATTTGGTGCTGAATGTACCACGTGAAACGGACAGAAATATAAATTATGGACATTATATAGGTCAATTTGATTAATTTTAAAGCAATTAGTATGCTATTAAAATCTATTTAGATTCGAGCCTATAGGTCATGTGTCATCTACCTGACGAGTAGTGTAGATGCACGTACAACGTAGATGGACTTCATGACAGATTTAATTGGACTCAGGGTCCGGTCGGGGCATTCGTGATGCGTCCGATTCTTTACATGTCCAAAAATGTCCTTCTGTATAAGTACCTATATTAGCTGTAAGTCGTCCGTTAAAAAAATACAGTAACGTCCACGAATCTTTAAACACTTATATCATTTCTTTAAACAATTTTTACAAAAAATACTTATTGATAATACATATAATAACAAAAATGTCTGAATTTTCGAAATTAAAATTGTATCTAGTTCTATTATTGTCTTTATAATTAAGTTAATCTATATCAAGTGATCTGAATGTAGCGGCTTCTGGTGCACCCTTTCCTTTCTTCTCTGTTTTCCAGAAGTTATCATCCAAGAAGATTTTTCTGAAAGTAAAAATGTTATCTTTTGTTACTTGCTCGTTTATAAGATGAAATTTTCCTAAACAAATAATTTATATCCTGAGTATCTAGCAGAGATAGATAGAGAGAGATATCTAGAGATATTGATAATATGAATCTGAAGTAAGGTGATGTCCGCAAAAAATAATTGAATGAGTCTTAGTCGCAAATGTCAGAGAATTTAGTCAGGATCGAGAGTCGTCGAGTCTCCAATGAAATTACCTATATGCATCAGGAATGTAACAGATTTTTCCGTAACAAGAGTTTTTTTCCACTATATTAAATCTTTTAGGGTTTTTGATGTCGTTAGCAAGGAATATAATTTACGTCCCATACTGCCGAATTAGATACTTTTACTGCGTAGAATGTGGATATCGCCAATTAGTGGAGGAGATTATCTTTCACGGAAAATATCGAAGTTCAGCCACATCCAAGTTAGTGTAATGCCGACCCCAACTAAGTTGGCAAATGGTTCAGAGAATGACTGCTGTGTGTTCCTTACCACTGTCACATAAGATGTTAGTTATATGAAGCTGTATAGTTAGATGAAGCTTAGGTGCGCGCAAAACGCCCCAAGTAGGTACTCCAAAATGTATATCATCGACAATTTATGATCTGACCTCATTAATTTTATGGACCACCTGTGCATGATTGAATAAGTATCATTGATTTAAATATGTATCAGAAACGTGCAGACAATATAGTACAAAGATTTAACTGTTCATCTCGTTACTTAAATCGAAATAAAATAATTTTATGAATCAAAGTGTTGAGTGTTCTGTGTTGAAGGCTATCAGAAAAAAGATAACACCCCGGGTTTTAAGATCTATTTTCTTTTTTTGCTCCAATTTTAATACGTAGTAATTTTAATCTTAAGACAAGCCACAGTAGCGTCAATTTGCTATCTCCAGTTTAAATGGTTATCAACTAGGATACCTAAGTACTTTATAATATGGGCACTATCACCTTTCTGACAGGCACTGGAGAAATTAAAGCTTGTGTTTGAACAAACGTGAGCGTGAATTTCTATGGGCACACGGGGAAGGCTTAACCTATAGGTGGCAATTGCAATGAATCTAACCTTCGCGACATTTAATGTTAACAGATTCACGGACAACCATCTCACAACAATACTTAAACAGCGCTCGGCATTTTCACAGGCCTTATTCCAGTCGCGCCCGTCAAACATTAGAACTGTGTCATCGGCGTATGTTATGATTTTGCAATATGGTAAAGACAATTGACAAAGCTCGTTGACGTATATTAGAAACAGAGTCGGGCCTAAAACACCCCTCTGTGGAACACCAAATGCAAGAGAACTTTTATTGCTTAAGTAGTCCTCGACTTTTGTATACTGCTTTCAATCCGTAAGATAACTTCTGAATGTGGCATGTGCTGTACCGCGTCTACAAATGCTCTCCAGCTTCGAAAGAAGTTTGGTATGCCCAAACTGTGAGAGACCAAACAGAGAGAGTGTCGAAGAATATACCTACAGCTTTACGCTTTTTTTTACAAATGTATTAATGATATTGACGAAAATTTCTAATACTGCGTCCTCTGTAGATACACCCTTCCTGAAGCCACATTCGTTTGTTGCTAAAATTTAGATAGATATTCAGATAATCTAGAGTTTATGACTTTTTCGACGATTTTTGAGCTTGTTGAAAGTAAAATGGACCTAAAGTTTGAGACACTGTCTCAGGCTCCTGACGTATGGATTGGTTCAACAACCATTTTGCGTATTGGTATACTTCAAAATCGAGCATTAATTTAATCATACGTTCACCCAGTTTATTAACTTACTTTTTTTCCTCGACAATCTGCATAACTTTGTCCATAAATTCATTCATACTCGGCCGAGTGCCATCGTAGTCTTCTGGCAGGTCCTCTTTACTGATGTAATTATATAACGTCTGCGATTTTGGTGAATGGAAGTGGATCTGTGAAAAGTAACATTTATTTTTTCACAACAGGCAGATTATCGTCATCATTTACATGGGGACTTATTATCCTGATTGAATCCGAGGCCAAGGTGCCTACGGAGCTCAGGGTCCGCCTTCCAGCTGTTCCTCCTCCACTTCCCACGATCATGGGCGTCCATGGTGGTGAGACTATTCGCACGCATGTCACCCTCCACGACGTCAAGCCAACATTTCTTTGGTATGCACCTTCTACCTGGACTCGGTGGGGCGCAAATACTAGGCGTTTGATACCCACGTAGCCACACAACAGGTAGATTATATCTGTATAGATACTGTGTCGTCTTTACACCGAGCAAACCGTCTGCGTGGATCTCTTACCTCCGGTTCTACTTAATCGATTGCAATCTAACAAACGTAAGATTTTAAATCTAACCAAGACTTCTAACAAAAAAAAACGCATCAAAATCCGTTCAGTAGTTTTTGCGTCCATCACGAACAAACATTTCCAATTTCCAATTATTAAATAAAATATGTAGTATAGATATAATAGTATAGACACAAAAACGACTTGAATTTATCTAGGCTAAAATATCAAATCCACCAAAGGGCAATATCCCATCAAGTTATTCGGGTCTCAAGCCAACCTATTGCAGGTTAGGTTGGATTGAGACTTGAGACTTATCCGCGTGGTGACGGAGAAAGAATACAAAGTATCACCACCCTATTTCATCCGACAGGTGTCGTAAGAGGCGACTAACGGAAAAATTGACAGACGATATCACTGCGAGAGAAGGAAAACTCGAAATAAAACCCTGTACCAACCCGTCTGGCCAACGTGGAAACAGTAGGCCAAAGCCTCCCAATATTGGGAGAGATCTATGTCCAGCAGTGGACTGAAATGGGTTAATTGATTGGCTTGAGACCCGAATATCTTGATTGTATCGTAATAAGCACCATTATTTGGTTGGCCAGTGCACCTGCTCATTGAGAGACGAGGCTAATGTTCGCAACTTACAACAGAAATATGCATTACCTTTAGCTAGTATTCATAGACAAAGCAAGTAGAGAGCTGTTTTCTAAAGCTGCAAAATTATACTTAAAGAAATCTTGTCTATTTGTGTTCTGTCTTTGAATGCTTTAAGCCAAAGGCAGTGAGTGGTGATGAGCATGTGAATTAATATTAGTACTAACCATTTCTGTAATCTCTTGTTTTAAGAAGGGCTTCATCAACGCATATAATTTGTCTATGAACGATGGTGAATTCACAATATGTACTTCCTTCAATCTGATAGGCATCGCATCCTGAAATTGAGAATGTTATTTTTAGATATAAAAAATATTTAGAATATGACATAATTCATTAAATAGTATCCTATCATATAACCACAACGGGTCCGATTGTGGAAATGAAGTAAAGTTGGATATTAAAAAAATATCTTAAAGGGATATTAAAAGTTAAAACCTTTAATGTCAACCTTTATTTAAAAAGAAAATACAACAGTGGGTAGCTCACAATAGGGGCTTTTTATTTTATTTTTTTACGTGCAAAAAAATACCTTTTCACTGGAGCTGGTAGGAGAGGTTATGTCGGACTCGAACCGACTAAAACGCGCGGCGCCTGTGGGTCATTGTTGGTTGGGAAGTTAAGGTTGACAGGCATATCCCTCGCACCCCTCCTGACCCAGGGCCATCTCTCTCGATACCCCCCCCCCCCCATCTCCCCCCGGGTGCGGTGACCACAGGGTCCCCAACATGACCCCGGAAACGAGGAGACGCGTAACGCTGGCCGCCGCCGCGGACAATAGTGGCTTATATCCTAACAATTTACCTACTTATTATGTACCTATATCAAAAAGCACTTTACAATAAATCAAAGAATACCTCTTGATATTTCGACAGCTTTTTGGCTACAGACATATTGAACTTCGTAATGAATTTCAATGTGATATCTTTAACATCTAATATTATGATGTCGGCATCTGCATATTCCTCATTGTGAAGAATCCAGGCGTCTGACGCCATGAAAAACAATCTAGCATCTTGCAGGTAGTCATAACTATCCAAACCTGGATCATTGAGTTGCCAAATCCAAATGTTTTTATTCTGAGAGTTCATGTACTGCGCAAGGTTTCTGAAAACAAAATGTTTGCATGTTATTACGTTAAAAGTATTACGCTCGTGAAGAAGAAAAGTATTTTAAAAGTATATAAGTCCTAGAGTCAAATTGAGGTCAAATATTGCGGTGGACTACGCAAATGAACCAATGCTTAATATTTTTTAAGAAAATAAATTACAAACTGATATTTTCTTATACCTATATTACAATAACTACTAAAAAGAGCTGTAGGTGGCTAATAAACTGTCATTATATATCGATAAAGGCTCAAGTTGCTGTCAACGTCTTTAATTTGTATTATATGTGGTAGAGCCAGGATAGAGTTATACTTTACCAATCAGTATGAGCCTACTCGAACGGAGAATAATACGAGAAATATACTACTAACTGCCTACATCGAATCATGGGGAAGTACAATGCACTTTTGCTTGAAAATTCAGCGTCGTATTCGGTGCTCTCACAAGACCAAGGCACTCTTAGGGAGTCTACACGGAAAAGAGGCAAGCATACAGCAAATTTACCTTACATTTGCGCTTCATGACAAGAGATTTCAAGAAGCGTTTGCTTCGAACATGTGTCCTCTCTAACAGGTTAGCCTGCGAGATGTAATGAAATACGTAACTTCATTTGATATTTTTCAGTATTTTGCAGGTGGCTATGCGCTAGTAGTGGTATTCTGTTATAAACGTTCAAAACATCGTCATTACATTTTTTAAAAACGAAAGACGTACCATGAACTTGAATGGATTCAGCTAAAGAGTGAAACTTCTATACCAATATTTATTTAAATTCTTACTCGTTACAAACAATTTTACTCATTATGCTCCAGTCAATAAGGGTCAGGTTATCAGCTGGCGACGTGTGCTCTAGCGGTGCTTAATGTAGGTCAAGCTTATAGCTGCACCGGCTGTGACTAATCTCTAAGGTAAATTTCCGATATCCGCCTACAGAGTGTTATGTCTTTGTGTCTATATTGCGTAGGTAGATGATAGTTTTGTGGTTCAACCGTTACATTTGAGAAATTGCGATCATGTTTGCATGGAGCTGCCTCCACCAAAATAATAGAGAAGCGGCAAGAAAGGACACTCGGCTGAGAGTGTAAGGACGATAATAATAATAATAATAATTAATATTCTACAACATTCTACACAACGCTATCTAGATCCACGTTAAGCATAGTTTATCTAGCTTGTGTTATGGAATCTAGAATACGGATAAACATATCTACTTAAATACTTTTTTTTTGTAAATACATACATATTATACATAGAAACGATTGACAGGAATCGTCGGATTATTCGGCCATTGATGAATAAGACCGCCACCAATTTCCTAATCCTCGAGAATCACAAAAGAAGCATTCTTCGAATGCTTATAAATCAATGAATGATTGTTTGTTGCTTGGAAGAAATCGCTTCGAGCGATAAGGCCGCCCATTGTACATTAAACTGTATGCATGCTAACTACAAGTTTTACTGTAATCTATTAGTGTACAATAAAGAATTATCTATCTATCTTTTACCACGAATTGTATGTAAACAATCATGGACTCAATCCACCCGAGCGTGACCTCCAATGGCACAATTCAACCGGAATCTAAGGTCATATCTTACTCAAGTATGATACATATTATGTATCTTAATAAGCACCATTATCTATTCTATTACATCCTATCCTATTACAGGTATGAATGTAATCTATACTAATATTTTAAAGAAGTAAAGTCTGTGTGTTTGTTTATTTGTTAAATTGTTAGGGGTAATCTTGGGATCTACTGAACCGATTTAAAAAAATCTTTCACCAATAGAAAGCCACATTATTGCTGAGTGTCATAGGTTATATAAAAAACCGAAAAATAAAAAGGCTTTTACGTGGTAGTCCGTTTTGCAAAGTGAATCGGAGAAAAAACGGTCGAATGAAAGCGTTTATTACGAACGCTGCCTTAACTATGAAAGATATATTTTTGAGTTCTAGAGAAAAGATATGGAGCTTGAAAATGCCTACAAAAAAGTCAACGACAGCATATGTCTAACTTTTATATTTTATAGGTATTTAAACTATCATGGTCACTCACATCAGTATCACAATAAACGGGATATTTAACATGTTTCATTTTTTTTTTTAATTTTACTTACAAAAAGTAGTTTTTTTAATATTAGTATAGATAATTTAATTTTTAATATTAATAAAATAATTTAAATCGTTAGGTCATATTTATTAGTCATATTACCAAAAATTATGAATCTTTATGAAAATAAGTAAACTCATCGTCTTAAGTGTGAGGGCCAAAGCAGCGGACGGCGCGCGATGGCTTCGGGTTTAATTTGGTTCGCGTTTGAAGGATTATTAACATTATGCCCAACGAAGTGGGCACGGGTCAGCAAGTAGTTTATAAGATGAAATAGGGCGGATGTTACTCTTACACGCAAGGACAGATCAAAGAATCTGCATTAAATTAAGCACAGAGATTGATAATACTCTGCAATAACACATTAGCTACATTATATCCGGAAAATTTGTTTCCGTTGCCCGCCTTCTTGGAATAATCCCCACGATGGGATAATTCCACGATGGCTGGGCTTCGGGCCACAGCTACTATATTACATAAATAAGTATCCTGTGATGAGGAGACTTTTGTGTCACCATTGTCACATGGTATGTGTAAGTAATGGTGACCCTCTTTTCTGAGACTTTGCCTTCAGCTTACCATCGGGCAAGGCGAAGTCTAATTGACGTGTTCTATATAAAAAAAAGACTTCAGCAACGTTTAATTAAATATCTACTGCATTTTTATGTACCCAAGTTTGACATCAAATATAATAATATTTGTAACTGTACTTACAACATTAACTCACAACAATATTAAAATTTAAAGTAGATGTTTATCTATGCTTTATAATTCCAAGACAGGGGCTATGGTTAAATACAGTTAGTATACTTTTTTAAATAACTGTTACTGTTAATTAACTGTTTTTTTTTTCATCTTGATAATATTGTTGGACGTTTTCAATATTCTTAACATAATGGGCCCATTACGATCTTCGGGGCACAAGCCTACCTCACCTGCTAATGATGGATAAGATTCATAACATAACATAAACTCACGCCTATATCCCCGAAGGAGTAGGCAAAGGTGCTAGCACCCACATTTCGCCAGTTTATGTTTTAGGTCCCAATGTAATAGGTGGCGAGCCTATTGCCATTAACCGGGCACTTATAAACCTGCGATAAACACACACATAACTTCGATAAGCATCGAAAAGTCATTGGTGTGTGCCATGGTAAAACCTGGTATCAAACCCGAGACCTCGTCTCAACAGTCCATTACCCATACCACTAGGCTACCGCGGCTTTTTTTGGATAAGATTCTTTTGGAGGTTTTCTCTTTGAGGTTAGGTAAGACCGCATCCCATTTAATAAAAGCCAAAATAAACCAATAAAGCAGCAGGAGAAGCGAATCCCGGACTCCATAGTCGCAAAATATAAAACGGTCTGTATAACTGCAATAGGATGCCGGTCGTAAGACCAATGAATTAGATTTTAAAAATGGCGTGACTATAAAACGACCAAATTGAAGTGATAGTAAAGTCCATTTGAGGATTTCTTTTTGATACAACTGTAAACTTTTACAATCCTATTGTAACTTTTATTGCATCGTAAACCATACGTACGTATATTTTTTATCAATTAAGCACCTGCTAATCTAGATCAGTCCAACGCACTTTGACAGTACTATAATAAAAATACAGTACATGTGTACTTTGGTACCTTGCGTCGGAGGAACGTTGGGTTAGAACAACTCTTTAAAGTATTTAAAGTCGAGGAACATGCGTTAAAAATGGTCATCCATTTTAAGACTGACCTGACTAGTATCACCTAACCTTGTAATGTGACAATCTACTCAGTTACCATTTGGCCACGTGCCCCTTCTTTATACGACAAACCCCGAGTGATTTTAATATGTTTAACACATCATTTTATACACTGCCTTTACCTCAATGAGTGGATACCGAAAAAAAATATTATTGGCGACGTGACTAATTGCCCATAACTAACATTGCTAATGCCGTCACGAGTCTTAAACACAAATGATAATTAAATAATGAAAACTATAAAACGTTACGCTAAGTGACGCTAACTTTAACTTACAATAATAACGCATGATATTATTTAGAGCGGTGTCGTACAAGGCGATTAAGGGATAGGGCTGTTTAACATGAGACAGATATATACAGTCCAGACTCAGCCTCAGATGTATGGCTTGATGGTACAATAGTGCCCGGGAGACGACAATATGCTGGTTTGGTGAAATCCTCTGCCAAACCATCCGGGGATAAAGGCGCTATTATATGGTTGTATGTAACTGCATGTAATATTATTTTACGTGAATTGAACCTTTCTATAACTGCACGTTCCACAGTATTGTCATACTTTGATTTCCTTAGTATTCAGTGTTTAGTGCATGTCCTATTGCCATTGTATATGTTTTGGTATAAAAGAATTTGCTGCTACATCCTCCTGCCCTTATCCCATATATTTCGGCTATACTATTTATTATTCGACTATATGTCAGCGCAACATATGTGTGTTTTACCCATTTATTTTTGGTTGCGGTCATCTCAGCATTCATCATTCATCTCCCTACCATTCCATTGTTTAATTTCGAAGTATAAAATGAATCAAAGGTAAAATAACAGCCAAATAATTAAATTTTGACTCACAGAATTTTCAACGCCTTCTGCATTTGAGGTGAGTCTGGGTCTCGGAAGTTCACCAGCTCTGGAGACGACGCTCTTATACTAAAAAATAGCTCCACAGTCTTCTTAGTTGCTTCCATCTCATAGTAACAGCTGTGAAGAAACCTACGCGCCAACTTATCATCTGAAATGTGAAATAGAACAAATCAATATATTTTTAACAATTTTGCGGTTAGGTGAGACCAAGGAGGTGAATTGACACAAAGTTACATATGCAGGCATTACTGCTTCATTATATGAATTATTGATTTGCGGCAAGTAAACTATTAGAGATCCAATTTCATCCTTTGAAGATCTTGTCTGTGTTTAATAAATAAACATCTGACTTTTTCAGTAAATGATGATGGTGTGTTTACCTGTGCCAGGCGAGATACCTAGAAGAACCACGTGCAATAGAGGCATGTAAAATTGTTGTAAAGTTGGCTATAGCTTTTTTTACGTGCGAAATACCCCCACGGATACCTCCTCGCCGTGGCCGGTGGGAGAGGTTATGTCGGACTCGAACCAATTAAAACGCACGGCGCCTGTGGGTCATTGTTGGTTACCGAAGGCAAGGTTGACATGAATATCCCTCGCACCCCTGCTGACCCAGGGTCCTTGTCGGGTGTGGGGGACCACAGAATTCGTGGACAACTCGTCCCTGGAAATGGGGAGACGCGTAACAATATCCACACCCGATCACCCCCAGCTCTGCGCTCATGAAGGGCGTAGGTCATTCATCGACCACAGACGCTCGAGTTGGCTCCGTACACGGGTAGCTTGGCTTACGATCCTCGGTCACTACCGCTGCCGCTCCCGCCCCGCCTCCTCCTTCACGAGCATCACTTGTTTGCAGAAGGAGGCGCCGACCGCCCACGTAAAGCTAGCATAGGTAGCTACATGGTAATTTTTTTTTTCATAACAACGAGAAATAATTTCTGTGACCAGCACGAATGATGAATAATTGCTTGTTACACAAAATAAATCGTGAGAAAAAAAAATTGATAGCTAAGAAAGAAAAACTTGTTGGTGATGGTTATTACTCCATTGTTTGCATATAATCTCCTAACAACTACAGACGCGTCAACTTATCGCAATGTTTAGAAAAAAAAATCACCTGACTGGCAATGGCAACTGAGTAATCGCTATGAAGGTAATAATGACAAAAAAGTCGATGGCATATGTACGATCAATGGTTTAAAAAGTTAGTTAGTTAGTTGTTAAATAGTTATATTATATTTCAGTCAGCATTCGAAGAGCGCGTCCGTGCACTTAACTGTCCTAACACATTAGGAGGGGGGATCCTAGTTTATGTGTGGCTAGAGCCCGTGGTAACAGATTGTTATTCAGTTTTTCCTTGGAATTTTGATGTTTTCTTCGGAAGAAAAGAACAAGAAATCAATTTGCACCCGAATGAAGTATTGAAGTCGGGGCGGATAGCTAGTCCACAATATTATCTATTATCGTTTCAGGGGAATCAGATGACGTAGTGCAGACAACACTAAGTACCTACATTATTAAACAATTCGCATCATATTTTGGCAACACGGTATCGAACACTGGTCTTTATATTTTAGCTCAAAGAGTTATATATACCTTAGCATTAGCAAAAACGATTCGATGAACGATTAAACGAGCCACTTGTTAGAACAGCGTGCCACTTCATTGTGTGGGCATATTGATGTTTGTGAAGTGGTGATATCCGATGTTAATAATTGTTTGCCTGCCATCCTGTGAGACTATCACTTCTTTTCAATGGTAAATTTTTTTTATTGAATCTGAACGATGTCCTGTCTTACTCACTCTGATTGTCGAAGGCACTGACGCAGATTCTCTTCTCAGGGTTGAGGGATAACACGACAGACGTTTGTTGGAATGTCTAGATAAACTAAATCAGGAGCTGACCCCGGGCTCCAAAGCTTAGATGCAACCGGGATTGGCGTTAGAATAAATATGACTTTTATATTGAACTGATTTGATTTCCAAATTATTAATGTTCTATTTACTTTTAAATTGGGCAAAAACTAAACGTACCGTGTATACTCCACGTATATTACTTAATCTGTGACAGAGACCCTAAGGATAGACCATGGATAGACTCTCGCTTGTTGCCACCATAATTATTATTCGGAAGTTGAATTAAACGGATATTTTATTGTTGCAATTATGATAAACCGTTTATCATAGATTCATTATTTCAGTGCAAAAATAGACTAGGTACCTATATCTTTGGGCAAGTGTGGTTGTCGGCTAGCCCAGTCCTTCAGCTGTTCCACCAACTTTTGAATTTCTTGTGGGCTCTTCTCCATGTTGTATACCTGAAAAAACATTAACATGCGGTTGGTTAAAAGCTTCTAAAGATGACTTCAATACACACCTGCGCCCCCCTACACAGATACTACATTTGTCTTGAATGTATGGTTGACGCGTAATTTGACGTTTATGACGTTAATGACAGTCGTCAACGGATATCAATCCCATACTTTGATCAATCTATTCTATTCTTCAAAAATATTGTCACTTGTATAGAATAAGCGAAAAAGAATAGAATTTTCAATTATAAGGATGAATTACTTTTGATTCTGCTCCAACAAGAACCAGAAGAAGAAGAAGGTTCAAGCCAATCAGATCTGTTACCCGGTGCACCTGCTCATAAATAGATGAGGTTCTGGTGTACGAAGCGACCCTGAAGGCCACGACCGTGGTTACCCAAGTCGTGGAAAGAATCCAGCATCTGGCTCTCTAGGTGGCACTGCATAAAACCGAGGCCATGTTATTTCATGGGCCTAGGCACGCGCTCCCTTCGGGAACCAGCCTCACAGTAGGAGGAATTCCCATCGGTATCAAGTTTCATTTGAGTTACTTGGAGCTCGTGCTCGATGGCCGATGGGACTTTTAAAAGCATTTAGGAAGTCTGTCCCCTAAGCTGAAGGGCGCAGCTGGCGCCTTGGCTGAACTACTGCACAACTTGAGGGGGCCGGATGACTTAGGAGAATCTACGGGGGAATCATGGACCATAGTCCATGGCCCTATACGGATGCCCAATCTAGGCGGAGACGCTGAAGCCCAGCAGTGGACCACCACTGCAACCACCCCAGCGGAGAATGGCCATCAGGGTTATAAGGGAGTACCGTACGATTGCCTCTTTGCCGGAACCACACCTTGAGATCTGGAGGCAAAAGCCCTTTTAGCGCTGTATCAGTACCGAAAGGCGCGGGAGTGTGCTGCAGACTTTCCTTTCGAGGTTGGAAAGTCGGTAGGCAATCGCTTCTAATATTTTTATACAATAATAAGATTAGGAACAGGTTTCATGTTGCTAGAAACATTTGCGGTACGATAAAACAAAAGTGTGATATGTTGAATGCACTTAATAAAAATATTACGACCTACTGGTAAGTGACCGTAAGATCGAGATTGTTGATCAAATTGACCGGTTAACCGCGACAGGGCCGTCTAAATTGAGACACTCATTACATTACGCTGAGAATTGAGGGTCATATATCACACAGTAATTATGACCGACACCTTTTCCTTCTTTTGACTGACTGTACTTATATGGTTTATCTGCCAGCTGCCGGCTTCTATCTGGTATTTTTTTTGTTATTGCTCAGCTTCTGAACATCGTACTTTTAAATAAATTTAAAAAAAAAATCAGTTCACATTTTGACTACAGTCTGAATTGTATCAGTGAGGACCTGTAATTGGCCGTATGCAACTAACGTCAATCACTATAACTTCGTTATGGCTGTTGGTCTTCCAAATAAATAAATAAATAAAAATAAATTTGCTTAAGATTTGAGCTACCAAATACATAAAGAATTTTTCAAAGAACAAACTTCAAACAAAGAGATTATTCAATTTTTAGTTGTAAATGACATTGCCTTCTACTACGCTTGTATTTCGATGTAGGAAATTAGAGCTTCATATAGGTACCTAACCTATGTGATGCCCTAATTATCTACATACTTAGATACCTACCTATTTATTCAAAAAACTGTCTGAAAGGTCTAATAGTTACCACCAATTTAAAATATTCGATAATTAAACATAACAAGTAGGTATTACAAGCACTAATAGCAAAATTAGTGTCCATTCCTGTACATTTTATTGGGTGATGATTGATAACCAGTGATAACATAAGTACATAGGGAGTGTCTTATCAGTTTTATTGTTAGTCTGAGCTGTTAACCTGCCGATAACGGTGTCAAACAGTGAGACACATTATTCTCGCGCATGTGCCTGTTAGACCGAAAGATGCTGATGATTGTGCCACTAATGTGTAAACAGTCCACACACATAAACACAAGCAACTTATCTTAGACTTAGGTTTTTAATATATTTAAGTCCTTAAATGGACTAGCTTGATGGTTAGCTGGGGTGTAGTCCCAAGAATAGTGATTGCCAAACGAAAAAATCACTAAATATCATCAATGAGAGGTAGAGGTTCAGTAAGATATTTTATAAGGAGGTAGGACACGGCGGTATTTCCGCCCGATTGAGCAGTCCGACTGGGGAAGTACCTCCGCCCTACAGAATACCACGGCTATAATAACTTCGTGTTGTGTTCCCAGCGGTGAGTAGGGTGGCCAGAGCTCACTGGAGAATTTGTGCTGTCAGTGGGAAAAGGCTTGTCCTGCTTTGTCTTCTACTGACGGCACAGAAACTCTGTACTTAGAGGGTTGGCAGCGCGACTGTGACTCCTCTGGTGTTACAGACGTCTATAGGTCACGGTAACCACTTTCCATCAGGTGGGCCGTGTGTTTGCCTGCCAACTAAGTGGTATAAAAAAAAAATATCACGTGTATTTATTCTTTCTATATTACGTGCGAATTTTTTGGAACAAATTATTAAAAAATACAGAATACCTATAAGTGAATATTCTGTTTTTTTTAAATAATTTATTCCAAAAAATACACGTGATTTTCGCAGGGAGGAAAGGTGTAGACTGAAACCTTACCACCACGTATCATCATGGGGGAGAGAGGGTTAAAAAATCACTAAAAAACAAACAAAGAAAACAAGGCATGTCTACCGGTGACATACCATTCATCTGTCTCTCCTAGTATTTTGAGCTTAACTCTTTGGGTCTGACAGACCAATGCGCGTGAATACAAAAGTTAACTATATGATGTTACTAGTATGTATGTGGATACGACATAATTGATTTTCTTTCAACAATGATATTATCCAGCGTTGCAATCTGTTATTTTATCGATCTGTACAACATTTTGTTTGATTAAAACCGCAACTGCTATTAATTTTTTATATGTACATGTACATTACATTACATGTATATTAAAATAAACAATAGGTTCACATAAGTGTGTAGGTTACTACATTAGACATAAAATGTATTAGTACTTACATCTTTTGTTTTCAAATACACTTCGTCGCAAAAAATGTCCCCTGTACCTTAATGTTATGCATTACGCAAACGTATTTACCCTCTAGACTTTAGCATTATTTTTTATTGAATAACTTGTAACCAAGAGAACCGTTCTGAAAATATCTAGACATAATGTTAAAATAAATATCCCTTATTTCATATGTAAAGGTCATAGGTTTTGTAGAGGTAGAGGTCTTCTCCATTGTATATTGGCATCGGACTGACAGTTTGATACCTTTATGTAGAGTAGTTATTTTTATTAAATATTAAAACTAAATTCTGTTTTAACAACTCTAAAAATATATCAAGCTCTACATGCGCTGTGCGATGAAGAAAATGAGAGAACGCTTTGGAAAACGAGCCAACCGACCTTAGTTGGACCCTCACTCTTTTTATTGAGATACTAAATCAAACATCTGGAACTGTAAGTACTAGTTTGCCTACATTATGAATACTAAAATGAAATTAGTTGAAAAAGGTGAAAGATTGTTGCATAAAGTAATGAAAACTAGGTACATGTCAAAAAAATACTCCTTTTTTATACAACTTAGGTGGCAGACAAGCGCACAGCCCACCTGATGGAAAGCGGTTACTGTGACATATTAACGTGTGCAACACCAGGGGAGTCACACCCGTGCTGCCGACCCTGTAAGAACAGAGAGTTTCCGTGCCGTCAGTGGAGAACACACAATCAGGACTTGTTGCTGAAATTTGTTTTATCTTACTACTACTACATGGAATAGGTACTCTAGATTGGAGATGTAAAAACGGCTTCAATGAAAGATTCTAAAACAATAATCTATTTAGTATATCATCGACTTATTTGATAAACCATGATAAATAAAATATATATAATATAAATAAACATGTATTTTTCCACGTACATCGATATGTAAATTCGTATTTCAAACTAATCAAACTGGTTAACAAAACCAGTTAGGTATGAGAGCATTTAAGAACTCGATTTTATTTATGCTATTAAATCTTAATAGGTCTAAAGGTATGATTGCAGCAGACGCAGAGCGTATCTACCATGAAATAGACTTGAATAAGATAATTTTGTTTATTGTTTTAATTCATTGCAGCATCTCAATGGTATCATTTATCCGTATCGAAGCTTAACAAGTAATATGAAACTGATCTGAATATTAGACCAGTGGGACTAAAAAGGTCACATTGAGCGATTCTGCTAAAAATTAGCATCTACGTGAATTTACAGTAGATTTCAATAGATTCCTATAAAATTAATGAAATGGTCACTCATATGGGCAGAATTAAAACAATTCAGTTACCAAGCAGCTTTTTATTTCGTGTAAATATCGCTGCAAGACAAAATATTATCCTGATACGATTCCAATAAAGTGACATATTTAGACCTCCTGGCTGTCGGACTTTTTAGGGCCCTAACTACTTCAACCAATCAGTTCAGTCAATTAGAATATCGCAGCCCATTGCTGGACATAGGCCTCTCCCAAAGTTGGGGTTTTGGCCTACTGACTTGACTTGACTTTGGGGTCTTTGCATTACTTATTTTTGAAGAAATGTGGGTAAGGGGGGTCTAGATAACAGATAATTGTTATGCAAGCCGTAGTTATTTATTTTTGCACACATAATATTGCATGCATTACCCATACATTAACCTATAAAAATAAACATGAAAAGAAATATGCATATAGATACCAATGTTAACGTAAGCATGGGGGGGATAAGAGTTTTGCCTACTATTGCTGACAAGGAGGAGGGGGGTTAAATAATTGTAATAAATCTGCTTACGTAATATTTGAACGGCCAACCCGTACTTATGCTACCCGTACCGATGGTTACTCTCCGAGGCATAGAACGAAATTCTATTTTAGCATAAACAAGACCCTCCGTTTGAGAATAAATTGATCGACATTACAGAATAAATTGATGAAATGAGTCAAGGTTATAACATTCTACTAGCAGACTAGGGAAACGTTATATCTTTAATATCCCCGCACATTGCGAACTGAGACGGTGCGCACTGTGCGGTATGAAAGAAACTTCATCCCACGCATATTTAAGAGGTGGAATGTCCTCCCTGCTGCGGTTTTCCCAAGCACCTACAATATGGGGTTCTTCAAGAGGGGCATCAGAAGGTTTCTTCATGGCGCGAATGTAACACCCCTAGTGTTGCACACGTCCATAGGCCACGGTAACCACTTTTCATCAGGTGGGCCATACGCTTGTCTGCCACCAAAGTGGTATAAAAAAAAATTAGGCATACCTATGACTACCTCCGTGGCGTAGCGGTACAACGTTCGATTCTCGCTCAGTGCAAACATTTGTATGCATGAATATGTAATATTTGCATTGGTCTGGGTGTTTCTATGTATAATATGTACCTATGTATTTACAAAATAAAAAGTAGGTATCTAAGTACGTTTACCTATGCTTACCATGGGTCTAGATAGCGTTGTGTAAAATGTTGTAGAATATTTATACCTACCTACCTACTACGTAACTTAACTTTGATTGTTCCATAAATACCTCTATACTTACGTAGTAACTATTTATAAATCTGTCTATTCTCCATTCGGTTAGTATACCTAGATACTTAACTAAACGTAAAAAGTCTTGATGTATCTTTATAATATGTTTTATGAAATAGCGAAGCGACTAATCGACGCTTCCCGTGACCCGTGACCTTTAGAATAGAATAGAATAGAAAGGTTTTAATTTCTCTGGTTCAAATTATGTTACAGTATATCCATGGGTCGATGATGTGTTCGACCTGTGGTTGTCTCAGCTACTTCAGTCTACTTATGTCTGTCTGGAAGAGATCTGTATAAGTGTCATGTTGCGTGTGCCTTTACCTCGCTCAAAGAATTGGCATCGCCATTCAGCGTGGTAATGGCGCCTGCCTCTTGGGCACGGTACCTGTAGAGATCGATGGGGAGGAATTTTTCGATGCCTAAAAGTCTCCCTCTTTTTCTCTACTCTATTGTTGTATATATTGTATAGTTAGCATAGTTTTATATAAATTTGTAAGTAATTGTATATTATAATAGCATATTTTATGTGCTTAAACTGTATAAATTTTATAAAGACCAAAAACTGAAATTAAACCACTTTTTTTTAACGTGCGAAAATTCCACCACCGCAACTGGTGGGAGAGGTTATGTCGGACTCGAACCGACCAGAACGCACGCCGCCTGTTAGTATTTTCTGGTTGCTGAAGGTGAGGTTAACAAGCATATTCCTCGCACCCCGGCTGACATAGGGCCATGAATCTCGATCTGGCTCTCTCCTCGGGTGTGGGGACCACAGAGTCCCCAACTCGTCTCCGAAAAAATGAACCACTTGCCAGTCAGTTAGTTAGCCTAGTTTATTTGTTAACTTAGTTTATTATATATAATAAAGTCGCTACAAGATTGTATACATTTAGTTACGACCGATATACGATACGATATAATGACGACCTCCGTGTCGTATCGGTAGATCATTCGACTGCTATGCAGGGGGCGCGGGTTCGATTCCCGCTCAGTGCAAATATTTGTATGCATGAATATGTTTATTTGCAATGGTCTGGGTGTTTATTTGTATAATATGTGTGTATTTACAAAAAAAAAAGTATCTAAGTATGTTTATCCGCATTCTAGATCCCATAACACAAGTTAGTTAAGCTATGCTTACCATGGGTCTAGATAGCGTTGTGTAGAATGTCGTAGAATATTTATTATTTATTATTATTAGTTAAGTACTTAACCGAATGGAGTATAGGTACTCTCTTTAATTATATTATATTATATTGCATCTGCATCTGCATGTGTCCATTATAGTAAATGATTCTTAGCGTATGTATTAAACTACTAACTACTGATTACTGAATGACATGACCGATTGTGGTTGCTTTCACGTTTTAGAGACAATGGAAAATATGTAAATATGATCCGCGGTAGCCTAGTGGTATGGGTTATGGACTGCTGAGACGAGGTCTCGGGTTCGATCCCAGGTTTTACCATGGCACACACCAATGACTTTTCGATGCTTTTCGAAGTTATGTGTGTATTTATCGCAGGTTTATAAGTGCCCGGTTAATGGCAATAGGCTCGCCACCTATTACATTGGGACCTAAACATAAACTGGCGAAATGTGGGTGCTAGCACCTCTGCCTACCCCTTCTGGGATATAGGCGTGAGTTTATGTTAAGTTTATGGAAAAATATGTAGAGGTACTGCTACTACTTACATCGTGGAGGTAACCGAGGCTGTTATTTTTAATTTATTTCCCTATTGTGAAAGGCCACAATTTACCCATACTAGCACCAGTATTCAGGCCTGGGGGTGACTGGTGGAGCCGCCTGTCACCCTGGCAGAAGCAGGCCGCGGTCAACCCTGCCAACCTCACCTTCGGCAACCAATACGACCCACAGGCGTCGTGCGTTTTGGTCTGTTCGAGTTCGACATAACCTCTTCCACCGGCCCCGGTGGAGGGGTATCCGTGGGGATTGTGCGCACGTAAAAAAAAAGCACCAGTATAGTGTATAACAAGTGTATTCAGTACGTAATTTACAATTTTTAAAATTATTGGGATGTAAATTCAGATCATTCAGATCTTCATATTACTCTCACCTGCAAGATGGTACGGTACACCTGTTGATTGACAGACGAGGAGGAAGAAAATTTACTATTTCACATTACTTTTCTAATAAATATTACTAACTATTATCTACCTATATAAAGCTTATTAAACGTGGGCTTGCGTGGGAAAGTTCACACACCTACTACACAGCTCGTGAGTAGTCGTGAGTGATCTTTGAGAGTTAATAATTGATAAGCATCAGCCTTTATCATCCTAACGACAATGTGCTTAGTTTCCCATGATAGCTAAACCATATCAATTTATTCTGACCAATTTCCTGGTTACATACATACATACATATAATCACGCCTTTATCCTCGGAGGGTTAGGCAGAGGTGAATTATCACCCACATTTCAACCAATAATAATTGTATTCGGTCCCACGTAATAAGGGGTGAACCTATTGCCGCCATTGTTGACTCGAGCCATTAATCGGAGGCTGAGTCCGGGCTGTATATATCTGTCCGATGTTAAACAGCCCTATCCCTTAGACGCCTTGTACGACACCACATGGGAAGAGCCTGCCTGCTGCCTTTCCAACCCCGAGAGCAATCAAACACTCATCGTTAATCAGCAAGTGAGATTGAAGTGGGCTGAGAGGCAGGTTAAGAGGTTCAGCAATGATTTGGCAGAATAAGTACTGGCACTCTGATCATTAATAGGGTATAGTAGGTATATAAGACAATTACGTTATCATACTCATTAAAACGTTTTTAAATGCTTCGTCGTAATGATAGTCGTTTACAAAGAATATTTTATAAAATTTATATTAAATCGCCTGTTGGCAAGTAAAAGATTATGCTACAAGTGGCCCAGCTAGACGGCCTCATCAGATGCTTTTTCAAGGCCTGCTTAAAAGACTTGATTCTCTAGGAAGATGGTGACACGTGCTAGTCACGAATTCCAAATCATATTGCGCGGCAAAGAAAAGTGGCGTCGAACAGCTTCGTTCTTAATGGAATTGTTTACCCAAGAAGATCCTAAAACTAATTGCTTTAAAATTTCATTAAATACTAACTGATGTTCTACATGTTACTTTATTAGAATCGTATTAGAATAATGTTAGGTATTGCGGCGATATTTACACGAAATTAGAATCTGCTTAGTAAATTAATTATCGTAATTCGGCTCATATGAGAGCCCATTTAACGAGTTTTACATGAATCTTATAGATTTACTGGAAAATCATAAGGTTACTAGTTTTTAGCAGAATCGCTCAATGTGGCCTTTTTAGACCCGCTGTACTCGAAACCTCTTTTTTGCTCTTTTAAACCCGCCGTTGAAACATTTTTAGATAAGTAAAATGTACCCAATGGTTTACTCCTATCTGTACTACTATGCCTACAACCTTCATACAAGTGCAATTAATAACAAAGCAGCGCTACATAACATACCTATTAAATTATATTAAGTCTACATTTTAACCTTCGCTCAAGTGAACGACCACTCAAGCAATGTTTGTTGGCTCAAGTGCAACAAGTGTATACATACTAATACATAAAGAAACATTAAATTTTGTATAAGTACCTAAAATAAATATTCTTACAGGGATCCACATATTGATAACTCTCTTGTACTTTTCCACATTACTTTATTGCTTATTACACCTGACCGGTTATCAATATGTGTAACAACAAATTCTACCAAGTGCCATCAATCTACAGTATAAATAGTCTTACAGGGATCATTCTCCTGTAATGTAACACTTCGCCTTCGATTTTAAACATTACCTTCCAGTTCCAGTTGAAAACCAGCGTCAGGTTTCTACCTGGCATATGCTGAACTTGACACCTATTTGGTGTATCTGTGAACACTCTCCACTCTGTTTAATTTGTTTTTCTTACATACATACATGCATACAATCATGCCTTTATCCCCGCAGGGTTAGGCAGAGGTGAATTAACACCCACATTTCACCAATCGTTGAATTCGGTCCCACGTAATAGGGGGTGAGCCTATTGCCGTCTTCCGGGCACTATTGTCGACTCGAGCCATGCACCTGAGGCTAAGTCTGGGCTGTATATATCTGTCTGATCTAAAACAGCCTCATCCCTTAGTCGTCTTGTACGACACCGCATGGGTATATTTTAATTTTATTTTAATTATGTAACTTTATTAACTATAATAATAATAATAATAATTGATAATGTATTATTTCATATGCCTTTAGGCGAAACATTGAAGACCATTATATTTTTTATTGTAACACGTTTGTTACCTATGTTTGACGAATTAAATTGATTATTATTATTATTGATTATTATATTGGGAAGACATGGGGTGGTCCAAATTCTACTCTGCCAACCTTACTTTTTATTATTGTTGGTTATTGTTATATCTGTGACCGCCTTGCACCAAATAAATATTTCTTTCTTTCTTTACCTTACAGTTGTACTGCCTCCGTGACTGACAACATTGCATTGCATTGACGAAACATTGCATTTTGAGGTATTATTATATTTGTGATATTATATTTGAGTATTATATTTGAGTATTATTAGGAGATGAGCATTTGCTAATAATGTTACATTTTAGATTCAAGTTTATTACTATTGTTTATCAAATATTGCAGACATTGCACATTGTATTGCTAGGTTCTGTTTTCTCAGTAACATAATGTTCGTTTGTATCGATAGGTGACGTTCGCAATGGCGACGTCTAACTCATTGATGAATGCAAGTCTCTGTAACTCTAAGTGCGGACAAAGGAGTCCTATTCCATCCATCCATCCATCCACGACTCTGTGACTGTTACATTACAGGCGATTATTCCCGGGCTGGAGCACTTTCTGAAGCAGATAAACCAACTTCGTTTATACCGGAAGCTATAACTGTTTCAAAGAATAAAAGCTGCGAATCATCGCGAATTACAAGTATTAATGGGATTCTCTATAGGTATTATTTAACTGGGTAGGTACCTAAAGATAGGTTACGCACCGACATATCGCGCTGACCTTCATCTATAATTACGGTGCAGTATTATAATATCATCTGTAGAGTTGCGAAGGCAGTAAGCAGATATAACAATGTCATCTTTATAACAGAATCGCGGTAGCCTAGTGATTATAAGGAAACTTGTATGAAATAATTTATTGTGACGTTACTATATTTCATTTACTATTACCTATAGGTTGGATGGATGATTAAAAATAAATATAAATGATAAAATAAGAACTGACTCTACATTTACCGCTCTTTTACCATTCTTAATTTAATAAGCCTAGGTAGCCAAGTGGTATCGGTAATGGACTGCTGAGACGAGGTCTCGGATTCGATCCCAGGTTTTACCATGGCACACACCAATAACTTTTCGATGCTTTTCGAAGTTATGTGTGTATTTATCACAGGTTTATAAGTGCCCGGTTAATGGCAATAGACTCGCCACCTATTACATGTGGATCTAAACATAAACTTTCGAAATGTGGGTGCTAGACTGTGCCTACCCCTTCGGGGATATAGGCGTGAGTTTATGTTATGTTATCTTTAAAACATAGACTTATGGATACGAGTAGGTACCTAGCTACTTATTGTCCCTATGTACTGGTACCTACTCCTATACTTGGTTAATCTCGGTTACACAGAATTCTAATGCTATTGTACCTATTGGTTGGTCATAAATTCTTAGAACAATTGAATAAATAGAATGAAATCTTAAAGCATTTAAGTTGGTAACTATTCAAATATATATATAGAAGATTTGGATGATTTCAGGCGAAGTTTCTGTGGCTTAGTGGTCAGACCGTTCCCCCTGTAAAGGAAAGATCGATTTCTTTCCAAATCTTCATCGAGCTGAGTAAATGTTACGTCATGGCACTTATAATATCTAATTATAATTATGTGGTAGGTACCTTCTAGTAAAGTAGTAAATAGATAATACCTATAGATCAAAATTTTTTCTGAATTTTGTCAAATTCTGGGGATGAAGAAATTTAAGCGTTAGGTAATTCATACAAGAAAATTAACTATCCTAAAGATCGCTGTTTATATGTTCCTACCTATTAAGTACATTTCAAAATAACCGAAATGGTGTTTTTTTCCATAAGTTATTGTCAATCTGTTTTCCTTGTTGGCTGTACCTACCTAGTTTATTCCAATAATAGACTTCTGTTTTCATAATATTGCCAGCTGATAGTTTTTTCCTTATAAATAGGTACAATACCTAATGTGTTGCTAGCACATTATTAAATAGGTACAATATAAGTAATGTACCTACCTACCTACGCATTACATGTTATGATATCATAATTTGTAATACCTACTTTCGTTTATTATGGTGAGTAATGCTTACCTAAATGATAAGTTGATATTGATATAACTCCCAGTGCAAATTTGGCGGCACTATCATAAATCAATTGGTATTTCTATTAAACATTGCAGTATTAAAAAATACATTACTTTTTTACTCTCAAACTAAACCATAAAGAAACGTAACAACGAAATCGAAAACAACTCAATCAGACAATCAAATTTTAAATTAATATTCACATAAAAAACGTGTTCAAAGCTGTTTGTCTGCTTTAAATAAATCTGTTAGAATCGCTTCGTTACAATAAACTTAACATAAATAACTTACTTTCAGTTGCAGATTTTAAACACTTTAAACTTTAGTATCAATCGTACTAAAATTATACACAACACTATGTCACGATAATGAAACACGTCGAGATGGTTGCGCGCACGCTCGAATACTGATACTGGGTACTGGTTTAGTGATTCAAGTAGTGGGTTTCGGTTCAGTCTCGCAATAGTCGCAGTCTCACTAAATCCAACGTTATTCGTTAATCGACAACGCTATTGAACAATTTGATAAACGATATTGAAAACCCGAATTTTGTTGCTATAGGCTCATTATTGTTCATTACTTCTAAGTATGATGATAGTCTGCATTCACATTAGGTCGGTACAGGTATTACCTGTTATGCGAAGTATTACATTTATTAATTACTAGCTGACCCACCCCAGCTTCGCCCGGGGTATATTTTGAAGCTTCATATCCCTTTGAGCCCGTATGTTTTAGTCTTCAAAATATGTATGAAAAATTGCCGGATTTGTTAACATTTATTATCAATGCTCCGCTCCCTTAAATAGTAGCGTGATGATATATAGCCTAAAACCTTCCTCGATAAATGGACTACCCAACACTGAAAGAATCATTCAAATCGGACCAGCAGTTCCAGAGATTAGCACGTTCAAACAAACAAACAAACTCTGCAGCTTCATAATTTTAGTATAAATTACGGATGCGGCGACAGAAGAAGATACTTATGTCCAGTAAAGCTGTTCCATTGCATACAGCTGTTCATCATAATTTTAACTAAACGAGAACGTTACTTTGAAGCCGTTGTATCATACAGGCACAGTATTAATACAGTACAGTATTGTTACTGTGATAAAGGTCATATTCAAGGCCGTAAAAACAAGTCGGTGTTTTTATTTTTAGTTTCGTGTCTAATAATACTTAATGGTATTTGTTGATTTTTTGCAAGTTGCGGATTAGATGTAACTAAAAAACAATGATACTACGCGAATGCAAACAACAGTGAAAATTTGAGCAATTGTATGTAAATACTTAAAAAGTTACAGAGGTGTCAGTAACGGTAACAGTGTCTCGAGTTTAATTGTTTTTTTCCACCTCAAAGCATGCCCAACGCACTTAAAGAAGTTTTCCCTCAACTGTCTCTATGACTACTATCCCTCTTCCCGATTCTCGATTCCAGGTTCGTTCTTCTTCTTCCTCTTAGCGTTAATCTCAATCGCATCCGAAACTTTCACTTCGGGGTCTGGGGTCCGGTCCGCTTTACCAGTGTAACAGCGGATTTGGTAAAACTTTCCATGAAGAGATTGCCATCTGACCCTCACAACCCAAAGGCGATAACGAAGATCGGAAAAAGTCCAACAAATTGGTATAGCTGCAATGGTTCAAGCATTACAACTATACCAGTTGTTGGACTTTTTAGGACTCACAACTACCCGTAACGACTGCCGTGTATGTTGATATGACAACCGGGATTAATGCGTGGTCTCCGAGGTACGGCCAGACTAATGCAAATACCTTTATTCATGTATACAAATATTTGTACTGAGCGGGTATCGAACCCGCGCCTCTTGCGGAGCGGCCGCATTCAGTACCACCACGCCACGGAGGCTGTCTATTCCTGGTTCGCTGTCATCATTAATATATGTTATTTTTAAAGTATCGCGGTGTGAATTCATGATGATGCCTGTGGTCACAACTTGGACGTAGTCAAGTCGTGAGCACGGGTGTTGCATCACATCTGAAACGTTAGCAAAAATAGGAAGTTTAATTATACTATCGCGAAAATTCCCAAACCGTTATATAATTATGAATATACATATTTTATAGTAGTTCTCTTTGGCTTATTAGACACCAAACACATAAGTCACCTGAAACATTTACCTCAAATTCGTTATCACAATTTAGGCTGGCTTCATCAACCTGACGCCTACCTACGCTTAAAATACACTGGCGTGAAGAAGCTCTAATGGACTGCGATAGATTGATTGCAAGGCTGATGTCAACACGGAAAACAAGTATGTTATTACAATCGGCGGTTGAATATAATATTTATATCTCGTTTGAGTCAATCAATAAGTTCTTATTCTTACCTATATTGTAAGTATATAGTCTAAGCTTTTGTTGATTATGAACTTTCACCCATGGCTACATTCGCGGGATTTTCTAATCCCATTCCTGCAACCTATGGGAACATATACCAGGGATAAACAGTAGTAAAAATTATTACAGAGTACCCATAATCTATCACTGTAGGTACTAAGCTAGATGTTTTCTGCCATTTCAGCGTCATTTAGTAATAAACGTATTCAACAAATACTTTCACAATGTCATGTAAGCTAAGGAAGAGCCGTGCGACGCCAGACGCATCGCACAGGGTCAGGATCAGGCCCCTCTTCCCCACTGGGCACTATGGGCACGTGCCCAGGGCCCCGCGATCGAATGGGGCCCCCTAGTTCCTGCCAGATTACCAAATGATAACCGATATTTAGGTATTACCGAAAAACATTAATTTTGAAAAATCTGATGATAATGACTTACTACAATACCTACGCTTATTATATTAGCTTTAGTTTGCCGCATGCGGATAGCTATACCTTGTACAACATAGCTTGAACTTTTTGACAGATGGGTCAGTGATGGGAAACAGAAAATATCTATTGGTGTAAAAAATGTGTTGGCTAAATATGTGGCTGTATGTATGTTTTAAACTATTCAAAATAAATAAATTCATTCGTCAATCAATTTTATTGCACTAGACATAAAAACATTGGGTAGGTACCATTGTTTTCAGTTTTTCTATTTAAATTTTACTTCGAAGCAATAAAAACCACTTAAGACTTTCGGAAAATGCTTGAGTCCTTAACAGGTACTCTTATGTTGTGTGTCTATTCTTATGATTATTATCAATTTTTAATATTATTAAAATAAGAAAATATTGTTCGTCGTTGCAAAGTTATATCGATTTCAGATTTGACATCCGTCAAAAAGAAAGATCAAACTAATAAATAAACAGGGTATAAGTACTCCACTCTCTCTCAAAAATGAGTTTTTCCGATATTAGTATATTTAGGTTAATTTAAATACCTATATGTAAGTATAAGAATACAATTAAAAGAAAAATTATTAAATTAAAAAAAGAAGAATTATTTGATGCGGTGTGGTTTATGTCTTTAAGAAACCTATTCGAACGTCATTCGTAATACCAAAGACAAAAAAGGGGAATTCCCGACTCCCGATCGTCGTTTGACTTGACGAACGGGAATTCCCTTCAAGTATTTGTCTGCGATGTTGTGGCGTTTGTTTTGTTTGTAGTTGTTAGTTTGTTACTGACTGTGCTTGAGCTCTGACAAAAAAATAGTATTGTTTGATTAAATCGTCGTTTGTCTGTTTTGTGTTAGCGAATATTTTCGTTATAAAATTAATTTAATACTGAATTATAATATAAAATGTCGAAACGGTCATATCCTAGTGGATCTGAAAAAGATCGCTCTACATCAGAAAGAAGTAATTGAAAAGTTACCAAAATTAACATCATATTTTACTACTACTACTGGAGAAACTTCTGTAAGTAGCAATCAACTCATAAATGTTCCACATGATGACTCAGCTCAATTACAAATTGCGGGAATTTCTAAACCTTCATGTTCCAATTTTGAAAAAGAGATTGAATCAGAAAGCGACTATTCCTACGACGAAAGTGCAACGACTTCAGTAACTTCACTAAAACCGACAACTCCAACTGTGTCAATTGAACAGCAGTTTTCCAACACAGAAGAATTAATATCGCACGATCCCGCCGATTATTTTCACGAAAAGTTTGTTGAAATAAATCGCGAAATTTTAATTCGTAAGGGACCAGTATATTTTCAAAATAAAGATTCTGACTTTTCCGAGGCATCCAGAACCTACAAAGATGGTAATAAATTAGTGACGAGATATTTCAACAAAGCATTATTTATTCGCAAATTAAAGAACAATGAAAGCGTCGAAAGAAAATGGTTGCTGTATTCGCCTTCCAAATGCTCTGTATTTTGTTTTTCATGCTGCTTATTTAACCCAACTGATGTTAATCTTTGCTCTCGGAATGGATGTAATGATTGGAAGCATATGAATCACATAATTTTAACACATGAAAATAGCCCAGCGCATAAGCAATCTATGATGACTTATCTGGCACGAAGTAAAGCGGTTGGTAGAGTAGATATAGAGTTATTATCTCAACATCAAAAGGAAGTGGATTACTGGAGAAACGTACTTAAACGGATTGTAGCTGTTGTAAAATTTTTGGCATCGAGAGGGCTTCCATTTCGCGGCGACAATGAAATCCTAGGATCTCCAAACAATGGAAATTATTTGGGTTGTGTGGAATTATTGAGTGAATTTGATCCATTTCTTGCAGATCACTTAAAAAAAATTGGGAATCCTGGAAAGGGTAACATTTCTTATTTATCAGCAAATATCTGTAATGAGTTTATTGAAGTAATGGGAAAACAGGTTCTAAAAAAAATTATAAATGAAGTTAAATCAGCAAAATATTTTTCCATAAGCGTTGACAGTACGCCCGATCTGTCTCATATTGACCAGCTAACTTTCATCATTCGATACGTAAAAGACTGTGTTCCTGTTGAAAGGTTTTTGAAATTTATACCTATTAAAGAGCATAAATATAAGTATTTAGCGGAGACCATCTTAAATTTTTTAGAGATACATGATATTCCCATAAAAGATTGCAGAGGACAAAGCTACGACAATGCTTCAAATATGTCGGGAAAGTATAGTGGTCTACAAACAAGAATCAAGGAAAAATGTGAATTTGCCACCTTTATACCATGTGCAGGACATTCACTAAACTTGGTAGGTGTCCATGCTGCTGGGTGTGTACCGGAGGCATCACAGTTTTTTGAAATAGTTCAGAAAGTGTACAACTTTTTTTCGGGCTCTACCCACAGATGGAATATATTAACAGAACATTTAGGTTCAAAAAAAGTTGTTAAGAGTCTTTCACAAACCAGATGGTCAGCCCGAGCTGATGCAGTAAGTGCTTTGCATGGGGGTTATAAAAGAATATTAGAAGCTTTAATCACCATCGCAAACGATACTGAAAAGGCACGAGAAACAAGAGACGAAGCCCTTAGTCTGTCTAGAAAAATGGGAAATCTAGAATTTATTATACTGACGGAAATCTGGAGCACCATATTGGAAAGAATAGACAAAACAAGTAATTATCTTCAGAAAGAAACAATAACACTGGACGTTGCAACCAATTTGTTGACTTCACTTTATGATTTTATTACTAACCTCAGGGATACATTTGATAACTTCGAATCATCTGCCAAAGAAAATAACCCAGAATCTGACTACAAAGATCTATCTCAAAGAACAAGACGTAGAAGCTCACGGCAGATTTTTTTTGATGGCTCTGCGCCATCAGTCCAATTGAATGGAAAAGAGCGATTCAACGTAGAAACCTTTCTCCCAATAATCGATACCTTGAGTGTTCATCTAAAACAGCGACAAAGTTCATATGAGACCGTCAGTCAACGTTTTAGTTTATTTTTTCACTTAAAAACTCTGAATTCCGAAGAGATACGACAAGGATGCAAAGAATTTTCTCAAATCTATCACGAAGATGTAAATGAAAAAGAGTTAGAAATAGAATGTCAACATTTAAAAGAATACTTAAAAAATGTTCAGAGTGAAAATGAAGCATCTAACAGTGTACAGGAAGTATATAATCTATTAAAGCAAAACAAAATTGAAGACACATTTCCTAACGTAGAAATTGCATTGAGAATATTTTTAAGTATGATGGTAACTAACTGCAGCGGAGAACGCTCCTTCTCCAAATTGAAACGAATAAAAAATGAATTAAGAAGTACAATGCTTCAAGAGAGATTAACTAGTTTGTCGCTGATGTCCATAGAATGTGATATTCTCAATACCATAGATTTTGAAGATGTGATTAACGATTTTGCTCATCTTAAATCTAGAAGGGTACCTTTGCAATCAACATAGAATTAATCTAAGGATTTTATGTTAAGCGAGTTACTTTTGTAGATTAGTTTTTTATATTTCCAATTTTTTTATAGTTAGTAACTAAATAAAAATAAATTTAGAACCTTGTTTGTCTTTCTTTATCTATTGTAACTAAATAGTGTTTTCTCAAGGTCCTAGGGGCCCCATGATCCTAATGTGCCCAGGGCCTAAAATAGTTTAAAGACGGCCCTGGTCAGGATGCAGGTTCTGTCATGGTCTTCGGGACCCGAGCCTACCTCAAATGCAAGCCGGTACGACTCTCTAGCACAGACTTCCTCCAAACCAAGTCAAGGAAAGCAAAAATAAGAGAGCGATCCTTGTCCCTGAGCTCCGAAAATACGGAGATTGATTGAATGAAGACGAGAAGAGGGGTCGTAATTAGTTATACCCGAATATAAGTACAACTAATATTCTATAAACTAAGTTATATCATCATCGTCATCAGCTATTATTTAATTCAAGCAATTCAAGAAATCGCATTTCAGCCAATCCATAGTAATTTTAGACACAAAATTAACCTTTTGAACATTTATTTTAACTATGTAATAAAATATCAATTATTGCTAAGTAATTATATTTTGTGATATTATTAATGCACTATGATGTCATAAATTGTAAAATAAATATTATTAAGTTGCTGCTGCGCTGTTTTCATACACACATACATATATTCATATTCATATCATTTATTTGCGAAAATGGGTAGGTACATAAGGTGATTACATGATATTATTTTTTGAACAGCCAAATTCCGCCTCAAGGCATGCAAATATGGGTGGGTTCTTAATTGTATAGTTTAGTAAACCATATAGATACACAATCAATCATAATCATTAGAAATCCATGCAAACACAATGAATTTAAGTTATACTAAATTAAAAAATACACAATAATTTACAATTTTCATAAAATTAGTAACAATGTCAATAGATATGTAAAGTCATACTGATATATAATCACGCCTTTATCCCTGGAGGGTTAGGCAGAGGCCGCTACCGCGCTGTTTAAACCTTATGAAGTACCTATATAGCATGTCCAGTCCAGTGCAACTAAATTATGTATCTACCTGTATATATATGGTAGGTTAATAGGTACTTCCCGGTAAGCCTAAATCGCCTGTACCTATACTTATATATTGTATTAAAGATAATAATACTAATTATATTATCTGTAATTATGTATAGCATCACCAAAACGATAGATAAGGATTTACTTACTTATTGATTAGTCTGTCAAAAGGTGTTTATTTATGTTATAAACATGCGATTTGCAGTTTTAAAAATTATTGGGTAAGTTATTTGACATGAGTTTGCATTTGCAACCTTCCACGCTGTTTCAATCAGAATAAACTAGCTGTATTGTCTATTTTTCACATACGTGTGGTGTGAATGATAGAGGACAACTCCCAATTGTTTTGATTTCAAGAAGTGTTTGGCCGTGACTTTGCCTCTAGATAAGATAAATTAGAAATGTGTTCAAAATAAAATTCTCTGCGGGATAACATAACAAAAATTCTGTCAGTGTATAGAACCTACTTACGTAAATAATTGTGTTTTTTTATTATTTAAGGTAAGTCCTTTTTTATTTGGTAATTAACTAAACTTTAGTAAAAATACAAAAAGTAGTTACATAAAAGATTTTTATCTGGTCATATCTCTTTTGTTTTCTTTTTATATTTGTGTTGTATTCATAAGACCAGAAAATAACTAGGTAGGTACCCATTTACCTACACTTTGCTGTCAGTTAGCAATTAGCATATTATAATAATATAATATATAATAATTATAATATACTTAGTAATAATATATAATTTTATTCTATATCATTAACTTTCAAACCATGATTATTTAAAAATCTTATGCAATAATTTTAATTTGTTTTTCTACAGTGCGGTGGCAGGTATCTTATCTGCTTCTGTGCCGTCGTAATAGAGATCTTTGCTTAAGAACGGGCGAAGACCGGTTTTTTATCGTCTAAATATGAATTTTCTGGCTTTACTGAACTTTCTTCTTTGACCTACTAACTGGTTTCCTTCAAAATTTACTGAAAAATGGTTAGGGTCTGGAAAGAGCCTGGATCATTTTTTTTAACAATAATTACACACAATTGGTAGTTTTAAGTCTCTGTCTCTGACTCTTACACTCCTTCTTCTGGTCATCTAACAAAAAGCTCTAATGAGTTCAACACAAAGGGGTCGAGTTGGAACTAACGTATATCACTCGGAACCGGCTGCACCGAACCAAAAAATGCAACTTTATAAAGGAGGAGGTTCTCAATCAGATTGATATTTATAACCACCGACGCAAAACAGTGTATGTGCGTGTGTGTCATCATAGCTCCTGAACGGATGAACAAATTTGGATTTAGTTTTTTTTTGTTTGAAGGGTATATTAGTAGGGAGTATTAGTACAAATTAATGCAATATAAACTAATAACAACACAAAGGGCTATGGAAAGAAGCATTTTGAAAATAACATACATACTTATAATCACGCCTTTATCCCCGGAGGTATAGGCAGAGGTGAATTAACACCCACATTTCATCATCATTGTGCTCGGTCCCACGTAATAGGGGGTGAGTCTATTGCCGTTTTCCGGCCACTATTGTTGCCTCGAGCCATGAATCTGAGGCTGAGTCTGGGCTGTATATATCTATCTGATGTTAAACAGCCCTATGCCTTAGTCGCCTTGTACGACACCGCGTGGGAAGAGATAGAGAGGTCCAAAATCTACTCTGCCGGAAACCAGGCGGCTAATTTTGAAAATAAAGAAAAGTCATAAAATTTAAAGTGAAGATTTAAGGAAGCTAACTAAACTAACAGATGCTGTGGAGTACACTTTGAAGCAGAAATAGCAATAGGCTGGATATATTTGTAGAGTAAAAGACAAAAGTTGAAGAGACCTTGCAAACAATAACATGGAAGAGACCTTTAGGGAAAACACACGTCGGAAAACCTAAGAAACGATGGGCTGACGGTTTAGTGAAGATTGCAGGAAATGGATGGATGGAGACAGGCCATGACAGAAACAGATGGAAAAATGGAGGAGGCTTTTACCCGAAAGGGATCCAAAGTAAATTCATCATAAACAACACTTATGTACTTATAATAAAAGTTTAAAATTAAAGAGAATAAAGCTTAATTATTATTTTTATTCTTAGCTATGTTTGAAAATAATCAGTCCAAGATGGCTGCCGCCACAAAATAACGGAGTACCTATTTTTTCACAACTCCCACAATATGGGTATCTCAAATGAAAGGGCTTGACTAATAGATTAATTTAAAAATTAAAAAATTAAAATTAAAAAAACCCCCTTCACAATAAACATTGTCCAAAAAGTTGAAAATAAATTGTGTTGGTTAGCCCTATAACTTTTATATCTAAACCTAGTAGTTCTCGTCCCCGGAAACGGGGAGGCGCGCCACGCGCGCCACCGCCGCGGCCTGCTTCTGCCAGGGTGACAGGCGGCTCCACCTGTCACCCCCAGGCCGGCGCTCATGGGGGGCGGAGGTCGTTCATCGACCTCCGACGCTCGAGTTGCCTTCGTACGCGGGCAGCTAGTCTTGCGATCCTTCGTCGCTCCTTCGTCGCTCCCGCTGCCGCTCCCGCTCCGCCTCCTCCTTCACGAGCATTACTTGCTCGCAGAAGGAGGCGCCGGCCGCCCACGCATCCGCGCAGCGAACCATCGCCGCGAGCAAGGTGGAGAGCGTGAGAACCCTCACTCCCAGGGCCGCCACAAGCTCCCACCTCGGCGTCTCCCACGCCGGACACTCGGTGAGCGTGTGCGGACCTGAGTCCTCGCTCGCGTCGCAGTGATGGCACTCGGACGTTGGCTCTTTCTGCATCCGACGCAGATACTTTCCGAAGCATCCGTGCTCGGTGATCATCTGCGTCAGACGGTACGAGAGGCTGCCGTGTGACCTCTCTAGCCACTCCCCCATGATGGGTCTTACCGCCGCTACTACGGCGTGCCCAAGTTAAAGGGCTAACCAACTACAGGAAAATAGCCAATTTATTTTCAAATAGCCAATTCCGTTTTGAACTAGGTATATAAAGAGTGTAACTGTAGTGACAAGGTAAATTCAAGGTACTTATTCGATGAAATTTTAAACACATTAACATATAGCTGCAAAGTCTACTAACCACTCGTACAAACTAAATCAAAAGTGAAGCACGAAAGCGGGACATATAACTTTTTAAGGTGTCTCCTTCCTTTTATAGTGTTTTTCACAGTTATATGTGAACGAACGTGTATAAAATCAAGCTTCTACATCACGTAAAAATGACACACAGCGTTCATACTATCTTCTTTACCCGACTGCGCCAGTAAGGGTAATGTTTTTCGCACGTAGATATGTATGTAGTCTTCTTTGTTCCCCTCTACAGGCCTAACGCCGGACGGATTTCGATTAAGGGGACTCAAATAAAAGGTATTCATCTCCCGAGTGTCATAGAAGTGCAATATGCTAATCCGTAGATTTGCACTATGTACCAAGGATGTAAAAGTTACCCTATTTAGGGCGTATTGCCAGACATTTTACACGTGCAGTCTGTGGGTCGCATATACGCGGGGGGCATACAACGCCCTGCGGGTACAGTATAACAATGCATTCAGGATGCTGATTGGGCTGCCACGCTTTTGTAGTGCGTCGGGAATGTTTGCGGAGGCGAGTGTCGATGGCTTCCATGCCATCATCCGCAAACGTAGTGCATCCCTCTTGCGGAGAATACGGGCGAGCTCACACAGTATCGTGGGCGTATTAGATAGATAGATAGATAATTCTTTATTGCACACCAATATTATAAAAGATTTACATATATAATTAAAGTTACAGTTAAATGCACAATGGGCGGCCTTATTACTAAAAGTGATTTCTTCCTACCTTAGGATGGACAGGAATTAAAGTAAATAAGTGAGTGTTGGTGTAATATGTCAATATTTATAAAATAGTGTGTTACATGAATAATTACATAGTATACAAATATGAAATATAGATAAATAAAATAATATGTGAATATGAGAAGACTTCAACGACTACGCTGTAGAGAGATAATGGCTCTTTACCATGGTTTTAAAAATATTTATGGATTGTGCCTCTTTAATATTTACTGGCAATGCATTCCATAGGCCAATGGCCTTCACCGTAAAAGATTTGCCATAGTAAGCAGTAGAATGCGCTGGCAATCCCAGCGTCAGGTTCCTAGACGGTCTCAAGGATCTCGTTTGCTTGTCACGGAGAATTGTGAAACGTTCTTTTAGATAAGTGGGAGTAATTGGATTAAAGAGAACGTTATATAATAATGCTAAAATATGAGCATTCCTGCGAAGACGAATTGGGAGCCACTTTAGTCTGTTACGGAATTCAGAAACGTGATCATATTTACGTAAGCCGAATATGAATCTAATGCAGAAATTTTGAAGACGCTCAAGCTTATCAAGTTGCTCCTCAGTCAGATCAGGATAGCTGACATCGGCGTAATCTAGTACAGGAAGAAGAAGAGATTCAGCAAGCAAAATTTTTGTAGAAGTTGGAAGGAAATTTCGTAACCGACGCAAAGCCCCTGCAGATGCAAAGAGTTTCCGACTTGTTTGTTGTAGTTGATGTCTCCAGGAGAGGGTACTGTCAAAATAGATACCCAGATTTTTTATATTAGTGTTAATTGGTAAAAGAGCTCCTGCAAATTGAACTTGCGGCAATTGTGACCAACTGATTCTAGAGATCAGCTGCTGACCACCTACTACAATTATTTGTGTTTTTGTTGGATTCACCGTCAGTCCATAATTTTTACTCCATTCGGAAATATGTTCCAGATCCATGTTGATCGTACAAATAGCTCTAGTTAAGTCACTTGAGGGAGCTTGTGTATAGATTTGCAGATCATCGGCGTAAAGGTGGTAGAATGAAACAAGTTTTTCAGAGATGGTATTTATAAATATTGCGACGAGTATGGGAGATAAAACGCCAGCCCTGCGGTACGCCAGCTGTAGTGTTGCACCAAGAAGAATAAGATTCTTCGATGCGTATACGTTGCCGTGGACCGGACAGGTAACTACGAAACCATTCAATAGCCGTTGGAGATATGTTAATAGAGCTGAGTATACCAAGCAGGATGTGGAAATCTACAGTATTATAAGCATTACTGAAATCAAGTAAAGATAATAAAGTAAGTCCACCACTATCCATGCCCTTTCTTATATCATCAGTTATCTTAACCAATGCTGTGGTCGTACTGTGTCCGTGTCGGAAACCAGATTGAAATGGGTTGAGAAGTTCATTTTTATTCAGAAAAGAACTAAATTGAGTATGGACGAGTCGCTCAAAGGCTTATCGGACGGTAATCAGTAAACGAGCATGGCTTGGATTTCTTTGGCAAAGGAATTATTTGAGCATCTTTCCATGCAGACGGAAAAATTATTGTGCGATAGGTGGGACAGTCCGATGCTGGGGCGCTGGGTACGATTGCACGCAATGTAGACAGTGTCCTAGTATTGTAGGGGTCTCAAACTACCAATAATATTTGTTAGGTACCTATTAATAGTATTTATATTGTTACTAACACTAGTAATGATTATTGTTACTAACATGCTATGGACCCTGGTCCGAAATAAATGATTTTTTTATTTATAGAGTACATAAAATGTCATCAACAATTATGTGGGATAATTTTTTACAGCACGCATTTTAGCATCAAAGGCTAAAATGCGTGCTATAAAAAAAACATTCAATTTTATCGAGTAGGGTATCAACATGAAGGGAATTAGTAATAGATTTAGTAATAAATAAAAAAAAATAGCAGTTGTATGCTACAAATATAAATGTATGTATGTACGTTGTTATGTGTTACAAAAATATGTGTATGTCATGTCATAAATAAAAGTTTAAAATTTAATAAATTATTTAAAAATACCCGACTGCTGTCTAAAAGATCGAAACGAGTTTGTTAGCAGGCGGTATCTATTAAATTGCTTTCGGTTTTTGATTAGCAAATGGGTACCACCTGCTATCAAACTTATTTCGATCTTTTATACAGCAGTCGGGTTTTTTTTTAAATTTTCTTTTTTAATTACCCGACTGCCAAGAAAGGTTATGTTATTTGCGCGTTTATTGTGTGTATCTTTATAATATTCTTTATTACCTCATATCTGCTGAAACACTTTTAGGATTTCAATGAATGATGAATATCTCAAAATAAAGATATATTTAAATCGATTAAGATAGAAAAAGTGAATCGATCCAGGCGGGATTCGAACCCGCGATCTTTTCCTTACAGGGGTATCTTTCCCCCTGTAAGGTGAAATTATTAAAAACAATCGGTTTCTAGTTTTATGGTACTGATTGGAAGGTATCATCGTAAGGGTTATTTTATTTATTAATAAATTTATATCAGAATTAAAGAGAAGAACAGTGCAAATATTTGTATGCACGAATATGTATATTTACATTGGTCTGTGTGTTTCTATGTATTTGTATATATTTATAAAAAAAGTATCTAAGTAGCATATTTATCCGCATTCTGTATACCATAACACAAACAAGTTAAGCTATGTTTTCCATGGGTCTAGATAGCGTTATGTAGAATGTTGTAGAATATTTAGTTTATTTATTTATCATAAGTACCTATTATTAATAAATGTATTTAGTTTAAAAGAACCAGCCTGAAAGTTTAAACGAGCTACAAAGAGAAATTAGACGTATTACTCTAAATAACAACAAGATAAAAAAATCGACATGGAGAGAAATAATCAAAAGAGTGCGTTTTTGTAATCAGTCTATCCAGACTATTACCTGCTTTAGTAAGAAGTATATGAGCAGTCCGACTGGGGAAATACCTCCGCCCTACAGTATACCCCGGCCATAATAGTCTCGTGTTGTTCCCGGCGATGAGTAGGGTAGCCAGAGCTCACTGGACAGTTTTTGTGTTGTCAGTGGGAAGATCAAAAGCTCGTCCTGCTTTGTCTCTTACACTGACGGCACAGAAACTCTCTGCTTACTGAAGCACTTGGTGTTGCACACATCCATAGGCCACGGTTACCACTATCCATCAGGTGGGCCGTGTGCTTGTCTGTCACCTAAGTGGTATAAAAAATGTACCATTCTATGGCATACCACGAGGTAATTATAAAGCATTCTTCCTGTAGGTGACAAAGAGGGATGGTACTATGCTATAATATGGTATGGTGTATAACTCAATCACTCTTTCTCGGTCGGAAGCAGAACACAACGCTGTAACATGTCATGGCAGGCCCTCTGTTTACTGTACCATCTGTCTACCAAGCTGTTTTTGCATGATTGGGTAACAAAACAATCTTTTCGAACGACTATGATACAACTAAGATTACTATGTATTGAAATATTTTCCTTGAACTTCATGAAGTTAAATACTTGTGGTCGTGATCGCCGTCATAGACGTTGGAGGTTCCAGACAGTGGCCTCGTGTGAAACATTATCTATTTCACACGTAGGCAACAGCTTAGTAAAACGTTTTATTGAACACCTTTCAGATTGGTAGGTTTTAAACCTTTCATAAGATACAGCCAACTAGCTTAGTCAACCGTTCAATTAATCACCAAGGCTCTATACTAAACGGCGCCGTTCTATTAATGGTTTGAATTTTATTCAGTCATTTTTACTTACCTAGCCATTTAATCATACAGCTAGGAAAAAGAAACGTAGCTGCATAGTTATAAAAAAATAACCACGAAACAGCTTTCTTATTAAACCTATCACTAACTTCCCGTCTTATTTCGGAGTGTTACACCTATCGCAGGGCCGGATCTAAGAGGGACAAGCCGGTGCAAGTGCCCCGGGCGGCAGCATCAGGGGGCGGCAAATTTCCCCCCGGTTGCGGCCTTTCATCTGCATCTGGCAGAGACTGCCTATGGTAAGAGGCAAGTCTCTGCCAGAACTGTTCGGAGGCGTTACTGGCACCCTGTTCCCAGTACGGACGGTGGAATGTGTTCCATAAACATCACCAAGGGACCCGACGGCATTCCAGGTCGAGCGTGGGTATTAGCTCTAAGGTAAGATGCTCTAGAACCCAGACTGAGAGAGTTTCTCAGCAAATGTTTGTAGCGGGACTAGTTTTCGCAACTGTGGAAGACGGAGATACCTGCTGGTCTTCGTCCAAAAGAAGGGGTGCTCGCGCGGACTCATCTTCCGCCTCAAGTTACAGTGGAACACCTCATCGAGCACCTTTCCACCGTAAACGCCATTATGCGCGTGAGGGCTCTGCTGGAGGATGCGGTTACCCGGGGCGAGATAATGCTAACATCGCCAACGCATTCAGCATTCAACATTTTTGCCTCAGAGTTGCATTGGAGGCGCGTGTATCATGAAGTGCCTTTCTACGTTCGACGCAAATGTATACACCCCCCCCCCCTCAGTTTTGCCCCGCCAAAAAAAATATGAAGACGGGGCTGCCCTATCGTACGAATGACCTAAGCATTAGCCAGTCAGTTTATTAAATGTTACAATAAACGCTACGGCTGAATATCTTTCAGGCCGTTTATCGAACTTGAACAAGCTATCCGCTTGAACGGCTGATTAAGTTGCGAAATATATACCTAGGTATTTTTAGTTATAGGTACCGTAATGCACATTCATAAGCCATTAAAAACCTTTTAACACATTGATGCAGTGTTTTAACATTACATATCCACGCCACTGCCACATCATACTTACCTATTTAAGCGAACGCCGGAGTCCAATGTGAAGGCCTCGAATGCGAACGGTTTGCGAATCGAATGCGACTTAACGCAAGAATGGTGCTGATTTCCCAATTTAACGTTGACAGAATCTAGTCGCAGAAGAATACTGAAACAAAATAAACTGAATTGAAGAAATAACTACTTACTGCTGAACATAATCTGAATCTATATCCATCCACACGTGTTGCTACACACCTACGCACAGTCAGGTACGAAAGGAACTTCATACCCGCACGCTTAAGCTGTATAATTAAACCCCTACCGTGGTTAATGCAAGAGACTACAATATGGGGTTCTTCAAGAAGGGCATTAGGTAAGTAGAAGTTTTTTACATGGTCAGCAGCGCGAGTGTGATGCCTCTGGTGCTGCACACGTTCATAGGCCGCGGTAACCACTTCCCATCAGTTGGGCCGTGTGCTTTTCTGCAACCTAAGTTGCAAAAAAGAAATCTACCCATCTACTTACATCCTCTTATATTTAAAAATGGCCTAAGTAAACGGATAACGTTGGTTTATGTTCAAACGCAGTAGTATAATTTTAGGATATTCTCAGTCTCGTTCTACCTCAACTTTCACTGTGCGTTTACCTACCTATTTCCTACTTAAAATTCTCCCAAGCCACTAAAGCTTTTGTTCAAGTTAAAGTTGCGTTAATTTCAACTCATACTTTACTCAAACTTCTAATAATGACATCTGCCGGCCGATAGTAGAACCGCGGTGAGAATAAATTTTTCATAAAATTTTTGGATGAAAATATAGTTTAGGTAAATGTGGTTTAATTTATATTGGTTTCATTTAATTTTTTATTTAACAAATTAAGAGCGTAAAATTCTTTGTTCAGTGGTAAATAAAACTCTACGAGCATATCTCAATTCTGTTGCTCCAAGAATAAGAGAGAAGAATAAGAAGAAGAATAAGAAGGCAGTAGCACAGATAATATAATATAATTCTTATAGTAGGTATAATACTCAGGTAGACCTATTACACAAATTACACTTAAATACAAATTTTATTAGTGTTGTGGAGATATTAACCTTTCGTGTAAGGTTTGATAGATACTTATGAATTAAAGTATTGATAAGTACGAAGAAATCTGTGGGTCTGGGGTGGTCATAGCACCTTTCTACCGTAAACGCTATTATGCGCGTGAGAGCTCTGGTGAAGGATGCGGTTACCCGGGGCGAGATAATGTTAACGATGGCTTTGGACATCGCCAACGCATTCAACATCTTGCCTTAGGGAGGTACGTGTATCATAAAGTGCCTTTCTACCTTCGACGCATAGTCGGGGTGTATTTGACGATCATCTACCCAACTTGGACTGCGTGAAATATCATACGGTATTCGGTAGGGACCGTTCTTGGGGTCACTTCTGTGGTCAACACCGGATACGATTGGATACTTCGCAATGAGCTCACAGACGGTGCCACCGTCACTTGTTATGTGGATGATATGCTCGTGAGGGCCTGTGGTGTTACCACCACAAAGCGACCCAAAAGGCCATGACCGTAAAGTTGTGGAGTGGGTCTGGCGGCTGGGACTCGAGGTGGCTTTGCATAAAATTGAGACTCTGTTTCTCCAAGGGCCTCAGACCGTGCTGCCCGAAGAATCCAGTCTCATATATTCCGAACCACAGAGCTCTTGAGGCGTGGAGGTGACTAAGATGTCGGTGGTAGCTCAACTAGGATAAGATAGGATACTTGTCACGAAGCAAGAGTCAAGGTGTATGTAGCATTCCGAGATGAAAGGAAGCATCGCTCTGCTATTCGTTTAAGGGCATATTGCGTAAGTAAGCAACTAAATTATTGAGATGCTAAATGTTAACTTTTTTTCTTCTTCCTTTTTTATTTATATCTTCTTAAGCAGAATTTAAGCACTATTGCCAAATTACAAGAGACCGGGAGATGTCATACCGATTTTAATGGGCAACTATTCCTTAGTGATATATTTCTCAGACACAAAATAACATAGTTTTAATTGTGTTAGAAAAGAGTGAAGCCGCAAGCAGCAAGTTTTCCTGAAATATACAAATAAGTCCACAACCAATCAAATTAAGAAAACTATTCACCTAAAATTTTTAAAAAACAAAATTATTTTTATAATTAATGTGGATGCACATAAACAAGTCCATAAATAAGGTAAAATGCAAAAATAAACTTGAACGTAGCTATAAATTTTCATTTTAAACAATGTAACCACATATGAAAAAGAAACCTACCAATCTGTGGTAGAAACTGTTCTTTATTTATTTGAATAAAATCTGTGATTCTTTAATTTGTGACCTGTCTCTAAAAGTATTATATCGAGATATTTTCTTATTTTAGACATGAAATATTAATAAATATCACTGAAATAACATATCAAAAAATATTTTTAACTACACTGACAACACAAACTGGAGTAAGTTTGCGCATGCGCCGAATGGCGAATCAGTGACTATTCTTTGAGTTAAATATTTTATAAATAAGAAATTTTATCGTTAGTTGGTAATATATTTACGTAAACGTGTAATTTGTTATTTAATTTTGACCGGACCATTCAGCTATACAGCTCTCATATCACGATTATTGAAGTGTTAAAAGTGTAACATTGGTGGCCATTACAAAACCTAAACTTTTTTATCAGAACAAATGTCCATTTGATGTTTCGGCGACGTTGTGACTAATCTTCAGGAAAGCTAACTAAAATCGCGTGTTGTGCTTTTGAATACTGTAATTATAATACCCATATTGATGTGATCTTCATTACCGAGAATCCTTGTTGTAAAATATTTCAAAACGATTTGTGCCGACCGACGATTATTGGGGTTGACTTCTCACTAGGAACTGTCAATTGTTACATTTTTTTCAATACATTAATTTCTTTTTATCGATAAATACTAATTAGCCAGACGTATAGAATATTCATCATTCGTAGATCGATGGTATTGTGGTGATTTGGTAATTTGACGAAAGTTGGACACCCACATCGTTTGTTGTTACTCTTCAATGAACATAACATTGGCACGGCGACCTCTATTCATTCTCGCTCCCTTTCTGAGTAAAATCGCATAAAAATAATCCTTCACCAAGAAAGGCTTCTAATCTTTTGGAAAATCCGTTGAGATTCGTCAATTGTCGCCGAAACATTCCAAACTCATGTTCAAATTGTGTTCGCAGTGTAACAAAAATGATTTTGAGATAAATTGTATAATAGTGAAGTGATTACATATAGTTATTGAATAAAAAAAATTGCAATAATATAAAAGTGACTCTGTGTTGGATTGTGGTATGGCGACGCGACACTATTCGTCCTCATCGAGGCCTTGGTGACATGGGCTGCGCTGCGGCCCCTACAGACGCTGGGATCAGGGAGTGAGCAAAGTGCTGGGCTTATTGCCTGCACAACAAGTCTTGTATTATGAATAAGCGTGACAACAACAAGGATAAAGAGACACAGCAGAGTGAACATACTAAAAGAACATCAATGTAAGCATCTTCATTTTTTTATTTTTGAGAAGACCAGCAGTTTGAGGTTTGTAACACATTAGTCACAAGTGTACCTGTTTTGTAATGTTATTAACAGACAAAAGTTAACTCTTAATACTTCATTTGGTTTAGTTTAGCTTATGTAAGTATATTTATTTACAGTTGTCTACAATCACATTCCTTGAAATACCTTAATACTTGAGTCATAGCATTCAATCTCAAATGAAACGGTTTGTTTGATAGATACCTAACATTTCTTGAATTGAGTTCCATCTACAAAGATAATAATATGATATCAGTAAAACATTGGTGTAATTCATTGACATTTATCATCTTATGAGAATCCTTATACTAAAAACATCCTTATAAGTAAAATGTCAATGAACTGTGCACTTGGAAAAAGAAACAGCTACAACTCATCTATATGATTTGTATTTGAAATAGATGGCAGTAGTTTAAATAAATTATATTGCAACATGATTTTAAAGTTCCAACAGTGCGTTTTATCCAAAATCTGTATCAAGTGTCGGTATTCAGTACCATAATGAAAATGAAATAGACATGAGTATTTGAAATTATTAACATTTAATAACATTGCGTACAACACTTACATAAATAATACTTATATACCTTTCTCCTTCTGTAAGCAAAAACAATAGTATTTACACCATTTACTTGTGCCAAACCTCGCATCTTGTAACAAGCTTCTTCTGATGTCATTGTACAATTATTTAGCTTGTGCTTTCCACCTCTATAACCTCTAGTATAAGTTAGCACAATCAACTGATATTGTGAACATTTCTTATGTTGGATTTCACCTATGAATATAAAAGCATTTCTAGCATGTAAGCACATTTTACTGAATGAAATATGATACATGTATATACATATATTATATATAATATATACTTCTACTTTGGGGCAGGCAAAGATAACAGTCCATTGTCTGCTTCTGTCCATACACACTTAAGAAGCTTCATATTCTGTCATTGATCCACTCTATGACCATTATATATGGGTTTCTTCAAGAGGGGCATCAGAAGGTTTCTTCATGGTCAGCAGCGCGATTGTAACATCCCTGGTGTTGCAAACATCCATAGGCCACGGTAACCACTTTCCATCAGGTGGGCTGTATGCTTGTCTGCCACTAAAGTGGTATAAATATATATATATATATATATATAAATATATTGAGTAAAAGGGAAATCTCAGTTTAGTTAAACAGATCTTCCCTGGTGATAACAAGGCTTAATCTTTAATTCACTTCTTGAAAGAGAGGTTATAAAAGTTTACCTGTTATTTCTATAATTTTCCAAGCTTGTTAGTTTATAAATTAGATAGCAAAAGTATGAATGTTGACAGTATGTCTGTTCCAAATTCCCCTGTGCTAGACCTGTTTAGCTGTTAAAGCATGATTGAATAACAAAAATCCAAACATCTTCACAAACATTCACATTTATAACATTAGTAGCATAGGATATTATGTTTATTTGTGGGTGGGGGAGTACAAATATTTCTATATTCTTTAGTGTACACCTAAGAATATAATACAAATGAACACAGATAATACAAACATATACAACTTCTGAATATGAGTGCTATTCCAGTAAACCATTGAGTAACAGAAGAAAAATATTATAATGAGGAGATGTGAATAACATTTTCTAATTGTTTACATTATCATTGTCATAATTAGAAAATTCTGACCGTAATTTCTGAGACTTCACCTTTAACTCTCCATCAGGCATATACCTAACCTATTTAAAAATTCCTTTTGCTTATTTTGAGACATATTAACAATCTGTTTACCAGAATTCATAATGAATCATTCCATTAATTCAACAAACAAAATGAGGGCTTTGTATAGATTTCTCTGAAGTCTTAAGTCCATCAATGACAAGATGTATCTGAACAGATTTGAGCAAACAAATTGGGAATGAGTGAATATTTAAGAAGTACATATAACATGGTAATGTATTTTTAACTTTGTTATAATTATAGAAAGTGACTGCATGAATTCAGCAATATGTAAAGGGTCTTATTGAAAGATTACTTTTAGTTGAATTTTTAATCCAATTATTGGTCTTAGTCTAATAATATGATAACAACTACAGCATAGAAACTGAATTCTTGAAGATTTATACTGTCTGTCTATAACCTGGGACCTGTTTAAAAAAGCTGACAATTCAACATATATATGTCAAAAAATGACAAAATTGTGGAATTGTTGCGCTAAGGCTGTTTAATAAAGGTGACAAATATGTCAAAAATCAAGGGCCCTGATGGCCAATTCTTCAAAATAGTACTTAATACAAAGTCTGGATGTAATCTCAAGCTCGTAAATGTTTTACTTTAATTATGCCTTAAGCCCAATTGATGAATCCTTTTAAGTTGAAACCACCTTGACTTTATTTGCCACTGCCACATACTAACATAGGAGATGAAGAAAAATTAAAAATAGAAGAAGAAGGGTTATGTACTAGAAGGTTTTATATAGGAAATTGGCAATGTATGAGTAACTGAATGTTATTAAGGAACTAGTTTGTCAATAATTTACTAACATTTACTAAAACATAAGCAAGTATTATAATGATGAATCATAAACAGTAAACATCTTAAAACTGAATACACTCAGCTGATAACATCTTTTTAGTAAAAACAGAATTATCACATATATATTATAACATTGTTAATTATGTCACTTGATTTATTCAATGAACCACTAGAATCTTCTTTAAAAAATAAACACTAGATGCTTATTTCCAGTGACTTAGGATTTTCTACTTTTAAATTCTCTTTGGAACATTTCACTTACCAACTGCTGACTTCTTTCATGCTGAGAACAAATAGTAGGTTATAGAAACAATGCAGGTACAATAAATGGACAGCTACAAGCTAACTTGTAGACTAGATATTCATTTTGTACTAAATTTGACTCAAAGTACTAAGCTAGCTTACTTTGGGTCAAATTTGGCATAAAATGAATACATTTAGTACAAAGCTAGGGTTACTTTGTGTCACTGTAGTATGTCATTTGTATTATTATTATTTATTAAAGGATTGGGTGCTATGGGGCACAATGTGAGAGGCTTATGTGCAGCAGTGAACTGCAATAGGCTAATTAAGTAGGCAATATTCACTTTTCTCTTTTCACCTTCATTACATCAGTTTGTTTGTAGTTTAGAGTAGCTTACTTATTGAATATTTAAAATACTTCTTATATCTATTTGTGTAGATTACTCTAGAGACTTCATAAGAAAATATTGTTTATTTTAGTGATTATTGTTTATTTTGTTCTGAGTTCAATTTTATTTATCGTGAATTAATTATTTAATTTATTTAAGTAATTTGACAATAATTTATGAAGATATTTTTTGTTATGGCGATTTAATCCAAATTTTTCAATTAAGCATTATTTTAGCTACACTATATTTTGCATGTCAGAACATTGAATGACGGAATATGCGATTCTCACACTCATGTTTAAAACCTTGTACCTACCATATTTCTGCAAATAAATATATTTCATTTCATTTCAAAAACAAGTAGTGGTAAAACTCTAAATGAGTTAGACTCACTTTTGTATTTGTAATATTCATTTACATTTGTTATAGTTCTGTACATATCAATGCAGACAATACTGACACGACCAACTCAGTTAATTTTCTTTTGAAATCAAGAGTGCTTTGCCTGTATGTCACTCAAAATTGACAAGTGTATTGTCTGTTGTCCTATGACTAATATTTTTTTATTAATAATGAATCTAATAAGTGTGTGGACATGTCTTCATATAAATACTTGTTAATATGCATAGAAAATTGTAAGTATTTATACATTAGTTACTATATTTGTTGTAATATTGTTTTTATTATGTGATAAAAATTATTGTTTTGAAATGTTTTTTTTACATGCATTTATTACAAGAGTGATTGGGCTTTTCTTTCTATAACTAAAAGCAGTAATCATAATTAGAATAACTGTCTACAATGTACAGTAGAAAAATCAGTATTGTTTATTTTTATTTATTTACAGTCTCAGTTGTACAAACATTAGTAGGACTGAATGACAGCAATAGTCAACAGTAAATTTAGTACATTTTTTTTTTTTTTAATGATTTCCTTCATCAATTTATTTAATAATCACCAACTTTTTGTTTACACTGTTACAGATACAGAAATGACATTATTTAAAATAGTTTTAAAGCAAGTGTAACAAATAAATAGACTAAATACACATGATGATGTTAATTTTTGGGTTCATGTTTATGATATGGTGAAATGTGGGTGTTAATTCACCTCTGCCTAACCCTCCGAGGATAAAAGCGTAATTATATATTATATGTTTGTATGTATGTTCATGGCATAAGTATTAAACCTCTTTCAATCATGGCTAAGCATCTCTGGCTAAAGGTTTAATATTGCTGGTTTTTAAATTAAATTTAACTCTGACTCTCTTGAATCTAGAAAGTTATCATTAAGACATCTTTGAAATTAATTGATGTGGGATCAACACCCATCCTGGAGATGGGCTTAGAACTCAAAGCTCTTTTTAGACTACACCCATTATGAATGTTGACTTTTATCTAAATCATACTTATCTGAGCACAAAAAGTTAAAAAGAATATGAATAAGAAAATAAGCATGAAATGCTTTAAACATTCATTCATAAATACATAATACCTTGTAACCTAAATACCTACCTGTTTGTAATAACCTTAATCTAAATGAGTAATCTTTTTACTTAGGTATATCTTAAAATAAATTCACTATTCATAATTGTACAGTACAGCGAAACTTAGGCATTAATCAATAATAATTGTTTACAAGAATATGGCAAAAAAAAAACTTAATCTATGACATGTGCATGCAATCTAGCACAATCTAGGCCCAAAATAAGCATAGCTTGTAATATGTTCTAAAAATCAGATAAATATGCTTATAATACTTTATTTTGTAAGCAATAAATACATTATACAACATAATTAAGTTATCATCCTCGTGATGATTTCCCAGGTGCATCCAGTTTAGTATTTTGGAGTGTCCACTTATTTTTTTTGATTTGTATATCATTTCCGGTAGCAACTGCTTGACCTCCCAACCTTGAGAGGAAAACCCACGCCAGAGTCTTGTTTAGCAGAGTAGCAGGTGCACCAACTTTCAGGAGAGGCTGTATTGGTGCTCGTCGGCGCTGCATCTGTTCTTGGCAGGCTTCTGCCAACCTGGCGTGGGCTGTCGATAGCTTTACACCAAAGTGGTCTGATCAAAGGCCCTGACTGCCTACCTAGTAAGGGCCCAATGCATCGTGGTGGTCAGGGTTAAACGCGGGTACCACTCTATATCTGCGGAAGCAGCCTGCGTATTAGCCTGAACTCCCCCTTGGGATTTGGAGGCGGATTTGCTCGCCCAAGTATATCGGCAGACAACTCAATACTGGGCGGGTAGCGGCAGTCGGACCCCGCCCGGAGAGGTCCGCGGGTGGCGAGATGCCGCCCGTCAAGCCATTATGGCTGAATGGCCGTCCCAGCTATTGTTCCCCAGTGAGGGTCATCGCACTGTAGCGGCGCCCCAGCCAGTCATAGTCGAGTGGGCGGAGACACAGCACAGGACCCTTTCTTCCGCCGTTCGCCGGCAAACCGGGCGGCGTGCATGCGCATTCTTGCATCTCATGCCGCCCTAGTGTGGCCGCGGGTGGATGGGTCGCGATTAACCCTCCACCGCTGTGGAGCCTCCCGCGACAGGATAATATCCTGGTGTGTTTGGACATCGCCCAATCAGAAGATGGGCCCGCAGCATACCTTGCGGGTCAGCGCTTGGGTAATCCGTAGACGAGTGCGTAATGATTCCAACGGTTCACTCATTAAGCCGTGACGTATAAGCACACGGCAGGTTGTTTTAGTGTGGTGAAAGCCTCACATGCCCACGCGACTTCCCCGAGCCCGCGGAATGCGGAAGGTACATTTTTTCCTGCCTAAACAAAAAAAAAGGCGACTCAAGGCTATAGGTGGGACCCTATGCTACACCCTCTCCTATACAAATACATACATATTATACATGCCTTTATGATGAGTACATAAGTATACTTTGTCAAAGAAATGGCATGCATGTTTTTACCAGAGCTAGATAATTGTCTCCTTCCATGCTTTCGGTAGTTGGAAGTGCATTGAAACTTTCACTTTTAGACTCAAAGCCGATAACGGCCGGTAGGTATGATTCACTCTAGCTATTATATATTTTCATGTAACGGCATCAAAAATTAAGTACTTAGACTTGTTTTTTTTTACCCAAAATATTTACATTAATGTAAGTTCATGGTTAGTTTGCAAATACATATTGGCTAGTGTTTTTTCTTCAGCCCAAAGTTAATGCCGATTGCACTTTGAAGTCCATGGTCCGCTCTCAAACTCCTCTTCAATGACTTATTCTTCTGTCTGGTTCTCCCACTTGAGAGAGGAGAGCCGTCAGTCCCTCATAGGAATCCAATGACTTTTTTTAGGTAAGCTTGCTTCGCTAGTTACCGAGTTCAAAGAGAACTAAAAAAATAACTATCGGGATTCCCCGAACCTATCTAAGGCTTTGCCACAGACAGCACTTTCAAAGTAACATTCGCGTACCGATGAATCTATACAAGCTCGATATCCTTTTTTAAAAACTAGCTATTATAGTACTAAACGTCGAAGTAGGCATCGTGAATTTTAAAAACTTGTACATTTGGTACAGTTTGTTGGAGAGTTGTACATAAGGTTCCTTTTCTGTCTATTTGTCTCTGATTATTCTCTTTCTGTAGATAACTTTCATTGGTCATAATTACTAAGTTATACATAGTACAAGTAAAAAGTACACAGTACATCCTACTGTGTACTTTTTCGCTACCAACGTTATTACGCGGGTTGCGAAAAAGTGTATATGTTTATTATACTTAATAAATACACTATAACCCAAGAAAACCCACCTGCAAGTTGGTTCAACTGCCGATTAAAGGACGAGGTTTTGGTATAAGGTATCCTCTCGCGGTTGGGATGTCAGAGCTTTGAATATAACCGTGATTAGTGCTCGAATGAAGAACTTTAAAACATGGATTGCATTGAAAGTTTAAACATAGACGTGTGACGTAGGAATATTGTAAATTAACGAAATATATTTCCTTTTTTCAATTCAAAGAGATGTAACTAATTCATAATAAAATTATACTTAATGTTTAATTTTCCTCATTGACGTAATTTATAGATTCATAATTTCCCACTGTTAAACAAAGGAACTTAAAGGCATTTAAAACACATGTTATTCATCGTCTTTAAAAAAAAATGGTACACTGACCTCTACTCGTATTTTTATTTTCCCAGATACGTCATTTGTTGCCCAACTATGCGTGGTAGGCACGCATATTGATGGTAGGGTTTATCTGCTGTATGGCTTTTTATAACTAAAAAACGACTAGGTATTGAAAAATCACGCTCTAAAAGTAGTAAACAAAAAAATATCAAGAATAGCCGTGTTCGTAAACAATGTATTCAAGGGTAGCACCCCAGAGTTTATTGTTTTGTAAGACTAAGATTTTTCAGTAGTAGGTTTTAGTTTTATACTTATTTTTTTATTTATAATATTTTGATGCAATAGGTATAATTTACACATATCGGAAATGTGCTAATTAAACATATCTTAAATTTATTTCTTAACACAGTACTTTATGACAGCTAGAGGGCGCTACATTAGATCATGCTCACAATCAATGAAATGATTGCTGCCTCAATAAAATAGTGGGAACTTTACAGGAAGTTCCTTAGGGAGATTTGGGACCAACACGAAAACTCTCAATTCACTGTTATATGCCATTCTCCCACATTCATATGCGTTGTTAAAGACTCGCAAATCCATCATTTTAATACACAATAATTCGAAAACACATCAATTTCGGAAAATAAAATGATACCGCGATGCGCGCTCTTCTTCGCGTTGGCGCCAAAACAATATTATACAAAAATCCTATTTGGAAAATTGAAGCTATTAATAGTCTTTTTTATTCTAATCTTCTGAAGTCGATGTTACAAACTGTATAGCTGAGTAGAGGCAGTAGGTCGCGACTGTGAGTGCACCCTAATTAGCATGTTTCAGATCGCTATCCAAACTTTCATGCAGGCATTTAGGACAGTGAAAAAATGTAGCATAGCATGTTCAACTCACTGAGTTTTACTTTTCAGTGCGATAACGTTTTAACGCCTATGTATTGACCTGTTATTGACTTAGTTCTAAAAATGTAATAATAATATATGAATTTGTCTTACGATATTGCACTTATTGGCCTAATGGTGTAATTACTAGGCATGTTGGCGACCGCAGTAAGGCGTTACTTAATACAAAAGGTTAATTAATCGATAACTAAGTAACTAAGGATTCATAAGCAATACCAACCAACCAAATCCAAATTAGATTTACTAAGTGCAGTTTCACTATCTTACGGCGCTTTGACATTCATTATTTCGCAATTCTTAACACAAATCTGATTTTCCTTTCGCATTGTTATAGGTTTCGAGAATACGCAATGTGTTAGGCATTAACTATGTTGTATTGTATTGTTAAATTATAATCACTTTATTATAGCAACTTGGACGTTGTTCTGTTAAGGATTATTGCTCTTTAGGCAGACTTCAATTTTTTTCTCGATATGTTAAATCTGGGTGTATTTTGAAATTAGGTGTACAATAAAGAATTATCTATCTATCTATCTCATTAACAACACGATCAGACTTGAAGTCTTGTGATGTACCTACTTATTGGTTACCTGTAAACCGCTTGTCTATCTTTTATATTTAACTAGCTGTTGCTCGCTCAATCTCATCCCATTCCCGGCTGCACCTTCTCTTGACTGATCTTCCCTCCCCAGCTTTTCTTGTGAGATACTTCGAAGCTCCGTTGCACTCCTTTTACCTATAATATCAGTCGTCGTAGGAAGAAGCATGCAACAGGTTGCTTCGAATTAAAATTAATGTCTGAGTTATTTCTGTCGTTCACAATTAATTACAATAAGAAAGTTGACTTTATTTCATACAGCATAATGCGTTTGATATATTCATATCCCATTGTTAAATTACAAGTCCAACAGTTACCACAAGCATGTGGGACACGGCACTTATAGCATAGCCTTCGGCCAGATGTCGGCTCATGCAACAGCTCCCTTCCGTTGAAGTTTTTAAATCTTAGTTCTCGTATTATATGATGCAGATAGCAAGACTAACGTTATGGCACTTAACCAAAATATGGAAAACCTTATTCTATCTCTTCAGACTCTTATTACTTTTATCTTTTACCACTCCTATTCATAGTAGTCAGTTGTACACTATGCCACTTTTAGATACAAATTAAACACGAGAATAGTGAAATAAAAAACCTGTTTACACTACTACATGCTACAGTAACTATTTTGTAACTAAGTGAAGTTGGTTCTCTGATACTACTCTAATTAATGACAGTGATCAGCTATAGATGCCCTAAATTAAAGTAACGGATTTGGGTGAATTTCACCAATGATGCTGGATTATTCGTCATTGAGAAAAACGTGTCAATAAAGTTTAATTGAGCATTCTGACGAGTATTCTTAGTATTCTGACGAGACATGCAATGAAGCTATCACTACCTTAATAAATTTGAAAACGTGATGGATAATGCGTCTATCAGAATAGCCCTATGCAAATCTAATTACTGTGAATGAGAGAAGTTTTGTCAATACCGAAGATAACGTTGTTTTTTTTTATAATCAATGGATATTGATAAACGCTATACCTACTAACAATACGGTACTTTAAGCTTGGGTGATAAAATTATGCATGAATTCTCAGTGTATTTCACTTTCAAACAATATCAATGTTATGAATACTGATTTAAAGTGGTTTTCATCTAAAAATAGAACCGTCGAATTCGATTTTGCGATTGTTGAACGAAATACGTGCCATGAGACTAAAATAATCCAGGAGATCAACAATTTGGAGAATATAATTGCTTTTAGATCTTTATTTAAAATTGTGACGGTTAAGTGACGTTTAAGAGTGATTTATCAAATACTTATTAAGCCCTATAACTAAAATGATACATGCTGGATTACATAGTTAACACGACTAATATGCTAGCAACTCCGACCCGGCTCCTAACGGGCAAAAAACTTTAAGGCAATCTTATATATAGCCCGACTACAGCAGCTACCTCTGTACCGGTTTCAATTGTGACATTAAGCCATTCAAGCATTTATTATGCATTTCAGGCCTTTGTCTGGAAAAATTACGAACTTCCCATATAAACCCTAATTTACTTCTCTGCCAGCACCTACCAAAAATAAGCTCTTAATTATTACTTTGTGTAATAGTCAGACATTGGTAGTAAAATGACGAAACTTTTTCTGCTTTACTAGAGAAATATTCACTACGTTACCTGCTTACTTTTTTCCATACGCATATCGACAGATAGTCCAAAATGAGTCACACAATTGTGATTATGATAATACAAAGGTAGTAATTATCTATCAGATACGTCATCGAAGTATTAAGCACATTCAGACTAAAAATAAAAATAATAAATGTATCCTGCAGGGCCGTGCGACTAGGTCAATAAAAAATAAAATCTTGTAAAAACAAGGGTGCTTAGCTGGGGTGCTAGGCTAGAAAACTTTGTGGATGTGGTTTTTTTTATTTGGCGCACGTCAATATCACCCCTTCACCTAATAGTACCTAAGCTAAAGAGAAGTTCTCGGGATTGATGGTCACTATTGCGGCTAATGTTACAATGGTGGCTACAGTCGTTGTAAAGTGCAAACTGCACAGTTTTCAACAGGCGCAGATCGATCAGCGCAACCTGTCCTTCAATTAGATGACATAAATAAACCCTAGTTTAGGCTTCGACTAACTCGGGTCATATGTGGAGTCAGTACTAGCAAATATGAATTAAACAAACTGAACGGAAATAGAATACCGGTGCCCAATGAAATTTAAGGGACGGAGCTTAAATAGGTAATTTAAAAAAAAATAGAATTTAGTTGGTGTCATCTTTTACTAAGTGGAGCCAGGACTCTGCGGTGAAAGCTTCAATTATAACCGGGACTAATGTTAAGGCCATTACATAGGGTTGACTTTGCAACATAACCACTCACTATCAACCAGGTGTAATTGTTGCGCCTTGCCAACTCCTACTACATTGTTGCTCATTTAGGTATACTTATGTGCCAGTCTCTTTGACCTAGCGGATGCAAGACTCGTACTGCTTTTGACACAAAAGTAGCACCTGATCATAATCATTGCGAGCTAACTATTAGTATGACACACATACAGCTTTATCCGTAAGGATTACGAATTGCCCGAGCGGAGGCGGAGCGCGGGCCTGGGGGTGACGGGTGGTGCCGCCTGTCACCCTAGCAGAAACAGGCCGCGGCTGTGGTGCGCGATGCACGCCTCCCCATACCCGGGGATGAGATGGGGACTCCGTGATCCCCACACCCGAAGAGGGCCATCCTATAAGAGACGGTTTTGGGCCGGCCGGGGTGCGAGGCATATGTCTCAGATAATCTCAGCTCCGGCAACCTGCGGCTCATACAGTCGGCGTGCGTTTTAGTCGGTTCAAGTCCGATATAGCCTGCCTCACCGGCCTCGGTGGGGAGTGTATCCGTGGGGATATTGCGTACTTAAAAAAGGAGCGAGTTGCCGATATTTGGCACTGTCGCAAGCGGCAGCGTGCTCATGGCGCTTACGTCATTACCGAAACATAGGCAACTCTAACAAATATACATGATAAATATCCTGTTTATATAGTAAGAGTTGTAATTTTGTAATGTTAATGACCATGTCAGTTCAGAGTCGTAGGTACCATAGTGTTTGTTAATTGTATACTTGTGAAGTGCCCGTGACTTAAGGACATAAAAATAAAAGCAAACTAGATTCTACAAAAATGTCTTGAATTATTTGTCGGTTTAGTTCCAAACTTTTACTCTAATTCATCGTGTATTGCGTGTCGTTCTATTGTGTAGGATTATTTAGCACAGTGAATATTTTTTTGTTGACATCTATATAACTTTTTTTATATCTAAGTATGCTTTGTCACATTAAGTATTTTTAATGCCACATTTAAATACGTTCAATATTTCAATATTTGTCATCCTGGTAATACTAGCCAGAATATTAGGTCAAAATAATTTATTTCTTTGTAATCGGTCTTACTGAAAATATGGCTTATAAAATGAGACTTTACATTCTTAAACTAGCTATGCCCTCGCATTAATTGTGCAGGGGTCCATTTTTACAAGTGACTACTATTAAGCTATCTCAGTTAGTAGCGTCATTTTGATAAGACTGCCAAATTTTGTCTTACAAAAATTCTCGTTTTAGGTAGCTAACAGAGGTAGCAGCGGGATAACCTAACTAACTTGACTTCTGTGAGGCCGACTACTATCTTACCTACAAATGGAAAAGCCCGCACCAAAATCTCGTCTATCAATCAACAAGTGTACCGGCTCATTGATGAGATGGTGGACTTGGGCTCCCAAGGATATATACAAATGCTCCCAAGCAAGAGTTTTATAGTTACAAGTACAATCTAATAAGCTCATACCGGTTTGAGCTGTCCAATAAGCTTATACCTGCCAATCTGTCTACTTCTGATCTATCTGTTATTTATGTTATCATCAATACCTTGCAATAGACAATAAATACAAGAGCGTCAGATTGAGGTCATTGTCACTAAAAAGTAGCACTGTAAATAAGAACAATGCTGTTTATTCTTACACTGAAACAGACAAAAAAATAACGGGTTTTCTTTTGCAACATGGAATAGACGTTGTGGTTTAAAAGTAATACTGATTGATAACTTGATTGATTTATATCTATTTCAAATCAAATTAAGCTATAGTTGTGATGTTTACTAATATATATATATTGTAATAATATTACTATATTATTACAATATATATTAAAATAATATAAATATATTGTACCTAATATCTCCTAATGATGTAACGATATTTGTAGTCGCACTCTTCCGGAATGGCCCAACTGGTTTGAATGACGGTTGCAATGTATTTTACTCCTATTCCTACCCCCATTTTAAATACGCTTTTATTAGATTCTTATGTTTACAAATAAAATCGTGAAACTCGATTTTAGAGCGTAACGCAAAGTCGAATTCATTTGACATTTTGCATGATAAAGGTATGATTCCGAAGCCGACCACATACAACTGCCGATGCAGCAGATACTCTGTAATTCATTGCGGCTTCTCAACGGTTACTTTTATCCGTATCGAAGTTTAACAAGTTATGTATGTAATGTATGTGCTGCATGCGTCGGCAATTGTCGTATGCAGTCGGCTTCATTATCATACCTTAAAGGTCCAATAATTTAATTAGAGGTTTTGAAATAACTAGCTACCACCACCCTACAGAATACCGCGGCCATAATAATTTCGTGTTGTGTTCTCGGTGGCGAGCAGGGTAGCAAGAATTCACTGGAGAGTTTTTGTACTGTCAGTGGGAAGACCAAAAGCTTGTCCTACTTTGTCTTTTACACTGACGGCACAGAAACTCTTGTGCTTGCAGGGTTGGCAGCGCGATTGTGACTTTCTTGGTGTTGCACACGTCCATAGGCCAAGGTAACCACTTTCCATCAGGTGGGCCGTGTGTTTGTCTGCCAACCGAGTGGTTGTTGTTTTAGTGTCCAAAAAAAGAACCACATTGCAAGTTCTAGTTGATGCATTTTATTCTCATCTATTATTCTCATTATAAGCAGCCAACCGCTAGTATTACTATAAATTGGAACTGGTTGATAATCTAGGTTGTAGTTGTTTCTTGGTGACCGAAGATGATTTATTTTGTGACAAGAACAGCTTATAATTTGTAACTGCATCATCATACTCCTGCTCTTATCCCAAGATTATTTGGGGTCGGCGCAACATTGTGTACTTTTTCCATTCATCTCTAGTTGCAGTCATTTCAACATTCACTCCCTTCTTAACCATATCATCATTCACACAGTCCATCCACATCATTTTAGGCCTCCCCCTCCCCTTGTAGCCATCCACTTCCATAGTTAGTGCCTTCCTTACGACATTACTTTCATCCCTACGCATTACATGGCCGAACCAGGACAAACGATTTCCTCGTATTTTTTCTGTAATGGTGCTACTATCAAACTTCCTCTAATATATTCTTTATGTGCGTAGGTAACGTAATATTCTGAAACAATCTGTGTTCGAATCAAACTTACTTTTACGTTGATGAGTTGCACTTTTGTCTGATCAAATTATTTTATATTCGACTCGCCAATTACGCACTACAATATCTAGATATCAGGTTAAAAGTCCGTGTTCTATTGCTTCTTGTGATTTTACATTCGAGTTTCGAACCGAGCTATTCATAACTTTAGATTGTTGAATACTCTAGAAATTCTATCCTCAAAAAAAAATCATCACTAATATTTACCTACTCACCAACTTTAGTACTTAGTCACACATCATATGAACAGATATACCTACATACTTATTTGGATTTCGTTTGCATATGTATTTATTTATAATGACAATTCAATACACATTGAAAATTTTGCCGTCCTAATTACGTTGTATATGCAGATAAGTTCATAAAACTTTACATGTGAAACATTTTGAAAACATAATTGTACTTTATTCAGAGTTTTTTTCTATTAATCTTGACCGGTTGTAAACCTTTGAGAAAGCGGTCAGGTCTGATAAAAATACTGTGGAAAAAGTACAAGTGATTTTTCAATATGTGTAACAACAAATTTCACCAAGTGCCATCAATCAACAGTATAAATAGTCTTTACATGTTAAATCGACTAAGATAGGAAAATTTTTGAATCAGTTCAGGCGGGATTAGAACCTGAATTTTTTATCCCTTTCCCTTGTTTTTCCCTTTCCCTTGTTTATTTTTTCTTTTTTCCCTTGTTTTTTTTCCCTTGTAAGGGAAAGACCGTGTATTATCCGTCTTACGGTGACGGTGGGAGCTATCTACCGATACTTGTACAAAATTACGTCACCAGTGATGTCCTATCTTAATCGATTTGACTTCTAACTATAAAATGTAATTCAATTTACATGTTAAAATTTGAAATACGCAGTTATAAAGGTCCATTCATACTTGCAGCGCAACCGGTACCGTTGGCGGGCGCAGTGGCGTCGTGGGCAGCAGCGCGATGCACCCGTCGAGGCATTCTGTCAACTCGTCCTCGGGCGTCCTCATGGTAGGACCTAACTTCCGCGTCGGCAAGAAAATTGGCTGCGGAAACTTTGGCGAACTCAGGCTTGGTAAGGAACCTCTAATAATACTTTGTAATAACTTGGCCGCTACATTCATTGACCTTGTAGTTCTGAAAGAGAAATGTTCTTGACCTACTACTAAGATTTCAAGTAATATGGCGTGACGTACCATCTTGACCAAATCCCACTTCGTTTAGGTTTTGTTATGTGTTATGGAGAAATAATTGTAGCGTCTCGTCTGCATAGAGATTTACAAAATTTGTCTGTTTCATTAAAGTAAGGAGGTATGGGAAAATCTTGAAAGTTATTGTGAACGTCATCGTTCACCTACATGTAATGAACGTAAACGGTCATAAATAATCTATAATCCATAGATAGTACCTATGACGTATTGAATTATTTTATTTCTAATATAAATTACAGCGTGCTTATAATAAACTGACAGACGTTATGTTAAATTTAATTGACCTAATATGATTTGTAATTCATAGTAAAATATCTATGCACAATAAAAATTCCAGAAATATATTTTCATTAAATTTACAAATAATAAAACTAAAACCCGACTACTGAAAAATCACGCTTTAAAAAGTGTTAAACAAGAAAATATCAAGGATAGCCGTGGTTGTATGCCACTTTTCCCTAGAATGTATTGTTTTGTTAGAGTGGTACACGACCATGGCTATTCTTGATATTTTCTTCTTTAACACTTTTTAGAGCGTGAATTTTCAGTACTCAGATACGGTTTAGTCTTAGTTATTAAGGAGGTAGGACACGGCGGTATATCCGCCCGATTGAGCAGTCCGACTGGGGAAGTACCTCCGCCCTACAGAATACCGCGGTTATAATAACTTCGTGTTGTGTTCCCAGCGGTGAGTAGGGTAGCCAGAGCTCACTGGAGAATTTGTGCCGTCAGTGGGAAGACTAAAGGCTTGTCCTGATTTGTCTTCTACTGACGGCACAGAAACTCTGTACTTACAGGGTTGGCAGCGCGACTGTGACTCCTCTGGTGTTACAGACGTCCATAGGCCACGGTAACTACTTTCCATCAGGTGGGCCGTGCGCTTGTCTGCCAACTAAGTGGTATAAAAAAAAAAAAAAAAATAGTCTTCCTAATAGGAAGTTTAAAAAAATGGTAATATATTATGTAACTAATTAATTTTATTTATTAATCCAATAACCATTCCTATTGAATAGCGAATTACTTTTCAATATTATCGACTACAATATTAGCAATTGTACAATACTTACGTCCCTCTTAGTAAGGCATTTCCAATGAACGATTTTGTTTACATCGTCTGCAACCTAACGGTACATAGGTTGCAGGTCGGAAATAATCATTCGTCGCATTCTTACTCACTCGAGCTCACTCATGTTCTTGTCCTTATTTTTTGGTTTGTTCATACATACTACATCAGCCATGTTTAGGAATTGCCTACTTTTGTTTTTGTTTTAACCTGGTAGACTGACTCAAATATTGAATGTAATTCCGTACTACTTCGCGTGGGTGGAGGTTAGCTCGTGAACCTTTCAGAGCTTGTAGGTTTTCATTAGACATTTATGTGCTAATATTTCTGACAACGCACGATACCGACGTAACGACTTAATAATTTGTCTAAAAGTATATCTGAACGGACGAACCGATAAGTTTTATGGCGATGATTCATAGGTGATTGGTTATAACTCCGTTAAAATACATGTAGGGATGACTCATCACGAGACCCTTGCTTGAAAAAAGTTGGAGAGCAAGTTTCCTGTCAGTTGGATGAGTCTACAAGTTGAGACTTGTTAGCAATTTCTTTCGTTGAAAACATTCTATAGGTTACCTGTTTTGTCGAAAGCAAATGAGTTTGAACAATAAAACGTGAACTGACCTAAAACGCTTAGGCGCACTAAAATATTTAAACCTATTAAGCATGATGTTAGCATAGCATACATAATAGCACTGACGTTAACAACACGTTTACACCTTTTTTTTTTTTTTTTTACGTGCGCAAAATCCCCACGGATACCTCCCCACCGGAGCCGGTGGAGGAGGTTATGTCGGACTCGAACCGACTAAAACGCACGCCGCCTGTGGGTCGCTTTGGTTGCCGAAGGTGAGGTTGACAGGCATATCCCTCGCACCCCGGCCGACCCAGGGCCATCTCTCACGATCTGGCCCTCTTCTCGGGTGTGGGGACTACAGAGTCCCCAACTCATCCCCGGAAACGGGGAGGCGCGGTAGGCGCGTCACCGCCGCGACCTGCTTCTGCCAGGGTGACAGGCGGCTCCACCTGTCACCCCCGGGCCGGCGCTCATGGGGGGCGGAGGTCGTTCATCGACCTCCGACGCCCGAGTTGCCTTCGTACGCGGGCAGCTTGGCTTGCGATCCTTCGTCGCTCCCGCTGCCGCTCCCGCCCCGCCTCCTCCTTCACGAGCATTACTTGCTCGCAGAAGGAGGCGCCGGCCGCCCACGTATCCGCGCAGCGAACCATCGCCGCGAGCAAGGCGGAGAGCGTGAGAACCCTCACTCCTAGGGCCGCCACAAGCTCCCGTCTCGGCGTCGCACACGTTTACACCTTGGATTTTCTAGAAAGCAGACATTTTGAACAAAGGTAGGGTCGTTACCAAATAAAATCTGACGAATATCTAGACAAATTACAACGTAATGATTCATCATATTTATAATGAACTCTAAAATACATGATCCTCTTAGCATTGTTCCCGGTTGCATCGGAGGCTTTCACTTCGGAATCCAGGGTCCGATTCCTTCTTCTGGTTTGCTAGGTTTTTATGGTAGCGACTACCAACTGAACAGTGAACATCAATCTTTAAAAAGAAAGCCTACACCAAAACCTCGTCCATTAACTAGCAGTTGTGGCAGCTGGAGGGTGATGTTGCCTTGGTCCCCGAATCTCGAACAACTTGCCCATAAAGCAAGCTGTCTACCGTTAACTAACACTAAAATACATTTTAGTAGTGCCTTTCTAACTAAAAAACTAAAGTACTTGCATCAAAATTCAAATCATACTCTCGTATTTCTAATTCCAATATCTTGCGAAATGGATCTAAGTTTCAGATTTACCATAAAAAATATTTCAGAAATAGTATAATTTATGTGACATGCAAAAGGGAATCGACACCACAATGTTTTTTTACTTAAATAATTTGCATTTGTAGGAGTGACGTTGACCTTATTATTGTGTCATTCATTTTAGGCACACTCATACACATTTTTTAAATTCATCTGTTATTTATTATCAAAAAACTATAATAATACTTCTTAATTACGTTCATTGTAGAAATAATAATTTAAAGCTTAATAAAGATTTATTTGACGATGCCCACATCTGCATTTTACTGCCTAACGCAAACTGTACAGTTAAGATTGTACGTTTCATCTAATCACAGATCAATTCTCCGAAGGACCAACTCATCATTTTATAATCAAGTCTTAGAATATAATAATATAAATCGTTTTTTTACTCTACCTCTTTGAAAACTAAAAAAAAAATTGGTTGCTTAACAAGTTTTTGTAATAAAATTGGGACTATTGAAATATTTGTAACTAGTTCGTACTGTTTAAATATTTAAAGTAAAAGTATAATCAGCTCGGCGAACCTTGATCCCTATGACAGTTCATACTAGTGACGGGTCGTGTCGATATATCGCAACTTTTTATAGGCAAAGGCGTGACTTGCATTCAGCCACATCGATAAACATGTTTTTAAAATATAATCTACATTACTATAATTATAATGCTTGTTATATTTACAAGTATCCGTGTATTTGTATATGGGGTTGCCAATATTCCGATGCAGAGGTAACATGGTCGGACTGTATAATTTTAATGTGAATTAAAATTTTAGTTATAGCAACACTATCTGATCTGTCACTACGCTAGTACTGTCAGTTCGCTACGCCAGTACGAGTGCTAACGCCTTGTATGCGCCACGTGTTTTCTTGTGTCAACGGAATCCTTTGTTTGTTACTATTGTTGTTTTCTGTTTTTGTTATTGTTGCTGTTTTGTGTTTGTTGGTGTTTCAAAATGCCGAAAAGACTGAGAAAAACTGTACTCAACAGTGAAACGCGGGAGTTTGTTGTACGCTTGCGTGACTATTTTGCTCGCGAACTACAAAATGGCGGACCTTTGTTGCCACTTGACAACGTACGCGACCGTGTTGCTGATGCTTTGGGAATTGGCAAAGCTACCGTTTCCCGAATTACAAAGGAGAAGTTCGGCGAATCGTCGATGGAGGAGAACAAATTATCAACTCCAAAGAAGAAAAAACATAATAGGGCACGACCCGTAACTAACCCCGATGATTTCGACATGGCAGCGATACGAAACCATATTTACGGCTATTATTTTCGAGGTGAACTGCCGACTTGCACAAAATTATTAGCGTCGCTGAAATCGGCTGATTTATTTAAAGGTGGATTCACTTCTCTCAGACAAGTTATAAAAAAATGTGGATTTCGTTATGGGAAGTGTGACAAAAGAAAAGTGATAATGGAGCGGAAGGACATTGGATTGATGAGGTGTGATTTTCTACGACAAATAAAAAACATCGAGAACTGGGACAAGGTGGTTTATCTGGACGAAACGTGGCTCAACGCCAATCACTCAGTCTCCAAAACATGGACAGACGACACAGAGAAATCCTGTACCAAAGCACCAGAAGGCAAGGGCCAGCGTTTGATTATCTGCCACGCTGGCACAGCCAAAGGTTTTGTACCTAACTGCTTGTGGGCCTTCAAATCCGTGAAAACAAGTGATTATCACGAAGAGATGAATTTTGAGAATTTCAAGAAATGGTTCACAAAACTATTAGACAATTTAAACGAGCCCCACTACATTTTAATGGACAACGCCCCATACCACTCTGTGCAAATTAATAAAGCGCCTACCGCGAACAACAATAAAGGCGAAATAATAGAGTGGCTGCAAAACAATGGTGTGGCAGCTAATACTCAAATGCTGAAAAAGGAATTAGTTAGATTGTTGAACCTTCATAAACAGCAAACAAAGAAGAAATATTTCTTGGATGAGATGGCAAAATCAAAAGGGCACACCGTGATTCGGCTACCGCCCTACCACTGCCAATATAATGCAATCGAAATGATATGGGCGCAGATCAAAGGTGGGTTGATTTGTATTTATTTTAACATGTTTTTATTTAGGTCACTGGTGACTGTCTAGTCGGCTAGTACTATTTAAAGCTATTTTATTTCACTAGCAAATTGCATTTTTATTTTTATCCATGTGCTTATATCAATTACACACTTTTAACGTACAAAATTATGTACTTATAATGTACTTACCCCGATCTCGCTCTTTGACTTTGCATCATTTTCAATCTAAACCATTATTGTTTCAGGTTGTGCAGCCAGGCTTAACACCACTCCACCATTCACAGCTAATAAAATGCTTACGTTGCTACAAGAGGCATGTAGTCAAGTGACTCCGGACAATTGGAGGAAAGTGGTTGAAAAGACGAAAAAGCTATGCTTAGATGATTGGAATCGAGACGTGCGATACGACAATATAGTAGACCAGCCGTTTTTCATAAACATAGGAGAAAGCAGCTGCAGTTCGGATTCCGAGTCTGAGACGCAATCGGTGACACCATTGTCAGATTCAGATTAATGTATATTAAAAAATCATAAATAAACCGCTTTTGTTTTATTTGAGTAGGTATATACAATAAATTTGTTAAATCTCCTTTATTTTATTATCGCAAACAACTTAAATGATTATAAATCTGACACTAAGAGCGTAGGTGCTCTATTGATGTATTTTGTACACTCGTTTCCATTTTCGATATTTGTTTATCGATACTTTTCCGCACTAGTCGATATCTTCCAAACGGAGTAACTTTTGCAGGACGTCAACGTAAAGTCTGATTGAGATAATTTCTTGTAAGTGTTAATAATTATTATAATTCCAACGGGATATTATTGTAATTGCATATATCTGCCTAAAATTAATAAATATCATTTTTAGACACCGCCAATTCGATTATAATATAACGGTGACGCTACTACAAGGTTGTGTCGTGGGAATAACTGTCAGTGTCATAGGGATCAAGGTTCGCCGAGCTGATTTATAGTTACTTCCCAGTGACAATAAACGACCTCCAACAATTCACACTGTTCACACTCTTGTGCTGCTTGCACTTAGCGAATGTGAACCCGTTTCCTGTTGGCCATAAGTCAACCGGAAGTGGGTTTGTGACAAGAGTGACGTTGCGCCACTCCAGATCAAACTGAATAATTGTATCTGCAAAAGTATCTGTCTAGCAGTTTGGCCACAATGTACACCAACGAATATATTGTAAGGGAAGGTCAACACTAAATACAGAAAATTTAACGAAATTGGGAAAACTATGAGGGAATTTGAGGTAAAAACTTAATGTTTTAATTTTTTGATTGCTAAGTTCGTTAATAGCTACTGAATAAAACCAAATTAATTGACAAACAGCCGAAAAAAGTTCATTTAGAGTTTAAAAATGAGCATCTTCTGAAATGTTTTTCGAAAGTAGACATATGTATTTAGTATATTTTTAAAAATTAATACTTAAATGATTGTTGATTAGTACATCTACGTTGTAGCTACGAATGCTAAGATATACTTAGAAATCATAGGTAGGTACGTACCGGAACTATTATAGAAGCTAAATATATATATATATTTAGCTATATATATATGTATAGTATATATATAGCGGTTAAGATATCTGCTTACCATTAGACGGTTTGAATGTTTAATTTGCGCCTTAGTGGTAAAAATAACAATGTAACTAATCTATTTAACCCGTGAGATCTCATACGATTTACGAGGATTTGATAGGAATACTGCCCTATTCGAAGCAATTTGTTAATGGGAAATGTTATTTTCTTTAAACGTTTAGAAAAATATTTATCTCTCGTCGAATAAAACAATGGTGTACGCACTGTTTATACATTGGATCTAGCAATGGCTACTCTGAAATCAGAACAAAGGTCTTACATAATTTTTCAGTAAAATAACAAAATCTACGACGAAGACTGCTCTCAAGAATTAATGATTCAGGATTACTTAAAAATTTTCAGTTGTGTCGAATGTTTTAAAAAATGGCGCCATACAATTTCATTACGAGATTAAATTTTAACCTTGCCCTTGTCTCAATCCAATTCCACTGAGTTTATTTCAATTTAAAGAAAACCAACTTAATATACCTAATCCTCACTCGGCGGCAAATTATTCGAATATCCATTCTGCCGTCCTTACGTAAAGTGCAATAACTAGGAAAAAGTAGTTTTCGAGAAAAACGCGGTATAAGATTTATTTTTTCATTTGTTTGTATCTCCATCACTAAACATGGTATTGATTTGAAACTTTTACCACTGTTAGATAAAATGTAAAGAATATTATGTAGTAGGTACTTAATATTTGTAAATATATTTATTTTCGATATTAAAAAACAATAAAACTACTTATGATTAGTACTATTAGTATGTAAAAGGAAAGTTTACTAGTTATTACCGCAATAACTATGGTACTTGTTGCACTAATAATTAGGAAACTTACATAATACATTGTTGATAAACAAATGATAATTATTTATGAACTGTTTCCCAACCAGAAGTGCAATAAGTGACTTACTTATTGCTGTTTTCATTAGTAAGAAGTAAGTTTGAAAGTACAATTTAACAATTTGTACCCAAGTACAAATTATTTCTTTGTACTCATACTAGATCAATTTCAGTATTTTCTTATGAAAGATTTGTTTGTGAACTATGAATTTAAAAATAATAAACCTTTCAGACTAGATCAATTTCAGTAGGGAAGGAAATAGTAATTTCTTTTACAACCTTTCGATAGGTTTCCAATGAAATCGATATACTGGGATGTTTATCCGTAGAGCACTGATGCATCATCGTGACACTGATGTCACTAGACAGATAAAGTTTATTAGTAGCGTGCTCGCGACGGTAATATGAAAATGTTGGATTAATGCTTTGTATATGGTCCTTGGTTATATCTTTAACTTTAAGATTCTTATGACGATATGATCCTCTTTTGTCCACTTGGTCATCAATTTCCTCACTGAGTGCCAAACGAACATGACTATTATTTTGTGGGTTGTAACCAAGTGTAGTTAAGAAATAAGTTTTGCAAACGTTATTTTTTCATTGTTGATTTGAAAATGATAGTAAAATGCAACGTCTCTCTTATTCTTATCTGCCTTTGTACTTCTTGTTTTTATTTTATTTGGTTCAACCATTCCTTTCATGAACACACCTCTAGCCACCCAATTGAAATCTACATGCCGATCATGTATTTCTCTTCTAGCATCTTCAGCAATCTTAGTTGTGCACTTTTTGCGACATTTATCATTACATGGTGGTTTCAATGAAAGCTTTTCTTCGGCATCTTCTTTTTTATATTTTACGTTCAGGGAGGGATTAATCAAATTTACGTCTTTTCCTTGGCTAGCCCGCTTTAGTAAGTCCTTTTACATTCTCAGTAATTACAGATGCCTCCACTTCGCTATTTTCACATTGAATCCCGCTATGTTAAATCTCTTCACATTCAGATTCTACACAATCAGTGTCTACACGATCAGTCTCTTCACATACTCTCTCTTTACGTGTATCCCTTTTTTCATTCTCAATAATTACAGTTGCCTCCACTTCGCTATTTTCACATTGAATCCCACTATGTTAAATCTCTTCACATTCAGATTCTACACGATCAGTCTCTTCACATACTCTCTCTTTACGTGTATCCCTTTTTTCATTCTCAGTAATTACAGATGTCTTCACTTCGCTATTTTCACATTGAACCCCGCTATGTTAAATCTCTTCACATTCAGATTCTACACAATCAGTTTCTACACGATCAGTCTCTTCACATACTCTCTCTTTACGTGTATCCCTTTTTTCATTCTCAGTAATTACAGATGCCTCCACTTCGCTATTTTCACATTGAATCCCGTTATGTTAAATCTCTTCACATTCAGATTCTAAACAATCAGTTTCTTCACATTCAGTTTCTACACGATCAGTCTCTTCACATACTCTCTCTTTACGTGTATCCCTTTTTTATCGAGCATATTTTGAATATAATTTATATTATTAAGGGGTGAATTTGAATAATTACCTATAAAATCTGGGCAATCAGATCAGATCAGATCAGATCTTCGTCCTTGACACTATCATCGGAATCTTCAAAATAATTTATAGATCGGTTCATGTTGTCCTTTTCTTCATCGGATGATGGAAGGGTTTCATAGCACATAAAAGTATATAAGAGTCTCTTCACACTCGTAAATATATTTAACTCCCCTTGTACCCCTCTCGACCCCTGTTACTAGTTATAACCGCAATAAATAGTAATTTTATTGCTATTAGTTTCACGTAGATATACAACATTCTTCTACTCTTCCTAAAAATAACTGTAATATATCTGTTTGTTACATAAATTTCTTTATGATGATGAATAAGATTCCTTATGATAACCGCAATAAATCAACTCTTGTTGCGCTAATAACTAGTAAATGAAGATACAAATAACTAAATAGTGCAAATTATACATGCAGTAACTATAATAATTGCGCTCATTAATAGTAAACTAACTTAATTTCGTACGAAATTTATTCCTATCTATAGTTAGGTCGGTCTTACTAAGTAATCCAGAGAGCAGAGATATAGATATTGCGGTAATGTTTAGTATTAAAACAGGCTCCGTCATAGATACGTTAAAACGGTCTAAAGCGAATATATAGATCTTGTTCTGCTGATTCCGAATATGTATTTAACTCATTTCGCGCCAAAACACGAGTTATTGCACTTTTCGTAAGAACGGCAGCATTATTTATTGAATTTGTTATTTAGGCATTCCGTACCGTTCGTTGGCGGTATCCATTCCGAATTCAATAATTCGCTTTTAAATTATACCAACCTTCTCATGCCAATAAAAATATACCACACGGTTTATGTAAAGCAGAAAACGGCAGAGCATCTTTTGGCACCATTTTGGCACTAACGGCGACTGAATACACTTATTAACCATTTATATAATTAATCCATTACTTCTTAGTTCCGACCAAAATCGTCGAGCATTCACCGTATATGATATGCGCATTGAAAAAACATCTTCATAGCATATCTACGCCTATAGAACCAGGGTTTGTGATCCATATTGAATTGGGAACGTAAACAAAAAGAACTGAAATAGGTCAATGTCCCGCTAGTTGCGTTAGACAAATGTATGTATGACGTTTAGATTGTATGTGGCCCGTTGTATTGGTATGGTATCTTGAACTGGTAAATCTCATTGATGTGTCAGGGGTCTTGTCATATTTCCTACATTCGTTATAGCATAAATACATACAACACACCTTTGCCCTTCCGGGCAGATGGCAAGGCATGTAGCAGATGGCGGCCTACAGTCTTCTCTGCCTACAGACCGTAGGTGAAGAGATACCAGATGAAGATCTGGTTTCTCTTAAATAGGTCGCAACGTAATATTTGTATAGCTTTTCTGTTTGAAAGCCAATCCAAAAAAAGGAAGGAGGAAGCCGGACACTGTGTCCAAGATTAAAATATTGCAAGCATTGTATGTTACTACTTTTTTTTTTTTTACTTGCGCAAAATCCCCACGGATACCTCCCCACCGGAGCCGGTGGAGGAGGTTATGTCGGACTCGAACCGACTAAAACGCACGCCGCCTGTGGGTCGCTTTGGTTGCCGAAGGTGGGTTTGACAGGCATATCCCTCGCACCCCGGCCGGCCCAGGGCCATATCTGACGATCTGGCCCTCTTCTCGGGTGTGGGGACTGCAGAGTCCCCAACTCGTCCCCGGAAGCGGAGGTGGCTCCACCTGTCACCCCCAGGCCGGCGCTCATGGGGGGCGGAGGTCGTTCATCGACCTCCGACGCCCGAGTTGCCTTCGTACGCGGGCAGCTTGTCTTGCGATCCTTCGTCGCTCCCGCTGCCGCTCGCGCCCCGCCTCCTCCTTCACGAGCATTACTTGCTCGCAGAAGAATGCGCCGGCCGCCCTCTGCATGTTACTACTTACTTACAATACTTAGAGCGCGATAGATGGTTTTTGTAGTTGTAAGTTTAAGTATTTTTTTGAAAAAGGTGTTAGTTTTTGTGATTAGCTCACGGGTGATTAGTTCAGTATTATCGTTTGACCCTAAAATACAAAACCGTGACTCACACTCGATCTTGACCTGAACCTCATTGTCTCGTAAATTACTAATAACTTTAGATTACAGGTTCTATAATCGAGAAGTAAAATCCGATTAAGATATTTTTCTTAGTATAACATCTTGAGAATTTCATTTTTATTCTTTTTGCAGTAACTTAAGTAGTAACCGAGTAGGTTAATATCATGCAATAGTTAGTTCAGTCTTAGGTTGGTAACAAATTGAGATCTCTCTATACTTTGGAGCGCACATTCCTTGTGTTTCGGACAATCTTCGCAAGTTCTTCGAGCGTCTTGGTTTCGGTGGACATACTAAGTCGAACATCTGCATTCGTTACGGGTCCGCAGTATCGGCAAGGAGTCCTAAAAAGTCCCTGGTACAGAACTTCGATATCGCCAGTGGGTTATGGAGGTCAGATGGCAGTCACTTCATGGAAAATATCGAAGTTAAGCAGTTTCGTAGTTGACTAAAAGCCGACCCCAATTGAGTTGGGAAAAAAAACTCGGAGGATGATAATAATCTGGAGGCATATTTAACTTGATAAAACCAACAAAGAAATCACCATAACAAAAATATGTCGGGCACTTTCGAATGTGATAATTTACCCATTTTTGTCATTCATTTTAAAATTTTTGTTAAGTACACCCAGCAGGTAAAAGCAAACCTTGTAACAAAGGACTACTTACAAATGGAAGACTTATGACTCATTCTTTAGCTGTCAGTATTCAGAACCGTGCTCTCAAATTTAATGCGAGCCTTAGCTTCTGTTCACACGTGTCTAAAAATACGATATCTTCAAACACACTAGTTAAGAATATTCGCACTTTTTGAAGGACTTTCGCCACGTGAGCCTTATAATTTAGGTAATAAGGTTTCATATTTAGATCATGAGTAGATTATATGGCTGCGTGCGGACGTCTAGTGGTATCAACGTCACTGTAAATAACTATGCGGGCACGTGCGGAGGGGTGATTAAGACAATACCTTATTCACTCACCGAGCTGTTTATGAAACATACATTTGAGTGGATTTCACCAATGATAAGATGTACGATGTAAGCCAATTAAATTAGTCATTTATGACGTTTTGAGTAAATCTTGAGTATAGCTGGATTTCACTAAACAAACGCGTCTAATGCTACAGAAACTGCATTATCAAGTTTTACTCAGTGAATTTCATTATGGTGAATTGAGAAGGTTGTATTTCACCGGTGAATTAAACGCGTTATAAAAGTTGAGAACTCAGTTTAGTTGTACGAATTTGAACTGTAGATCTCGAGTCTTAGACTGATTTTCACCATTGATATAAACTACGATCAAGTCGAATTACACAGCGTTACCATGATAATCAAGTAAAATGAGAGAACTAAGTTTAGTTTAACGGATTTACATTGGTGAAAACATGGTGAAAACCATACATAATTTACGAACCGTGTCCGCTCGAAGTTTAGAAGTGCCGGTAATTTAATTATTTCCTTGCCTTTAACACTTAAACGTAAAGATTGTAATCACTTAGGGCAATTCCGATTAATAACATCTTGTTCAACTATTAGTGTTGTTGAGTACTGCTGTGTTTATAGAATCGAAGGTTTTACCTAACGTTTTATGCAATTTGTTGCATTGTTTCGTAATATTACGATTGGTTTTTAACAACGAGCCTTAGAAAATGGGACAATCTGTTGTATTAATAATCAATTTGAACATTGATAGACCTACCTACTAGTAAACGAATGATTATTATCTTTTAGGTCATTTATTAGTTTACTCATCTGTCATCATCTTGGCGCTGTCCCAGGTTGCATTTGAAGTTTTTATTTTGGAACCCGGATCCGCCTTCTCCGTTTTTTGATGTATACTTTGGGCTTTTATGGGAGCGACTGACCTAAGGTACAAAACAAACACTGCATATTTGTTGCGTTCTTCTTACTTTTGACAGAATCCTCGTCACTCAAAAGATGAGTCACTTTGAACTTGTTTGTAATCTAGAATAGTTCAAGTTTCCTCTGACAGTTGGTGTGCATTTTTACTTTCACTAATCAAGGATGTCGTAAAAGCTAATTAGGTAATTAAAACAGTTGGGTGGGAAGCAACATTCAAATGTACGGCGCAATCTCTATTCACGCGACTCGTAAACAATAACAGCGTGGAGATAGTTATCCTTGTACGGAAAGCATCAGAACTACACTAAATAGCTAAATGATTCTTAAAAAATTCGTCATCGTCACATCGTCGTTTGCATTAGTTCCCTCCACAGTCCACATTTTGGAAACCGAGGTTTTATTTTATTTATGGACGCAATTGTGCCGCCTCCAACTCCGAGAGGAAAGCCTGCGCTAGAACTTCGTCTCAATTGGACATTAGATAGTTTCTTCAGGGTCGGCAGCGCGAGTGTGACGCCCCTGGTGTTGCACTTGCACACGTCCATAGGCCACGATAACTATTTCCTATCAGTTGGGCCGTGTACCTGTCTGTCACCTTAGTGGTATAAAAAAATTGATTCAGTAAAAGCGGAGATATGACAAAAATATAATTGATCATATAACCTACATCCGTCCATAACGTTGCCGAGGGTATCAGCTAGTTATGAATAAAGCTATGTCACCACTCCATTCTGTTTACCCACAGGCCAGTTTACCTATGGCATATCATGTCATGTTAAGTCTAACCAGTAGCGATGGATTCATTCAATCGATGAGTTCGACCATCACCCTTATAAATAAATTGGGTGTTTATGTGCCGCGGCAGAAGCTTTTACGGTTATTTTACAACAGTTGTATGTATCTTACATTACTATAACGAAAAGCTACAAAAAATCGAAAATGTAGTTAAGAGGCTGCAGTCGAACACGGTTGACGATGACCATGAAGTTATATTAATAATTTTGTCTTTCGAATAACAGGTGCAAATCAGAGTACGTAACGTCTGATTGAATTACTACTTTATATGATAATGATGTTACCGCCAATAATGCGTGACATCCGGCATGAGTCTTAGTTCACTATAAGATAGCAAATATGTGACATTCCATTTTAAGCACACTAATTCCACTCATTTGTAAACACTAGGAGAATTTTGAAATGAGGATTTTTTTATTAGTAGGCCTGCGTTTTTCCACTATCTCGCTTGTTGATAAATAATGATGATATGGGCGACGATAAAACATACTATGACCCACCTGCTGACTTTGCGCTACTTGTCCAAATATACGTATAGCGGAGGAATTCATGAGTGCATTCTGGGTTGCTGCACATTGGGCAAATAAAATATGGCATGACATGTCGTCGACTTGACAGAAGAAGAAGAAGATGAAGAAAAAAACATACTTGCCTAGAAGCAACCTATTCAGTATAGAATGGAAGGTTATAAGATTTCTGAAAACACTGACTCGGGTAAATCGCTTCTTTCCAAGCTACCTGCCTTTGGTCTGCCTTCTAGGCTGTGCAACTGGGTTGCTAGCTTCCTGCAGGGGCGCCGTATTCGCGTCCTTTGTGACGGACGAGCTTCGGAGTTTCTGCAGGTAAATGCTGGCGTGCCCCAGGGGTCCGTCTTATCACCCACTCTCTTTCTTCTGCATATCAACGACATGCTGTCTACCGGCAATGTTCATTGTTATGCAGACGATAGCACTTTACATGGGAGTTATCATGGACATCCTGCGGTCAAGCAGGCAGATATCGCAGAGAAAAGGCAGCTTCTTGTCACTGAGCTTGACGGGATCCTGAATCACATTTCTCAATGGGGCTCTGAGAACCTGGTTGAGTTCAATGCCAAGAAGACGCAGGCATGTGCGTTTACAGCAAAAGTATCTTCTTTCCTTCCCCTCCCCACTCTACAGAGCACGCCACTGCCACTGCAGGACAATCTCAATATCCTAGGTATGGATGTTCGCTGCAACCTGAATAACAAAAATTACATCGAAAGTATCATCAAAACAGCCTCACGAAAACTCGGAGTCCTGAACAGAGTGAGATGATTTTTCACGCCGGAGCAGCGGTGTCTTCTATACAAGACACAAATTCGCTCCTGTGTGGAATACTGCTCGCATCTCTGGGATGGTTCTGCAAAGTACTTACTAGATGCTCTCGACAGGTTGCAGCGACGTGCGGTCCGCATCATTGGGAATCCCGAGATCACGAACACCCTAGAACCTTTACAGCTGCGTAGAGATGTTGCGTCCATGGCTGTATTTTACCGTCTGTACCATGGGGAGTGTTCTGATGAGCTCTTCCAATTAGTCCCACCCACACAGGACAACACGTGCAGGTCTTAGATGTCATCCGCACACGGTGCAAAACATCCGATCAAGAACCAAGCGGTTCGGAGACTCTTTCCTCTGTCGCACCATTAAGGCCTGGAATTCATTACCAGCTCACGTGTTTCCTTCTTCCTACAGTCCCGGGTCCTTTAAGCGGGGCGTGAAAAAGCATATGATGAGGCCGTCAAGCTGAGTGTCACCATTGTCACACGGTATGTGTAAGTAATGGTGACCCTCTTTTCTGGGACTTTGCCTTCAGCTTACCATCAGGCAAGGCGAAGTCCAATTGACGTGTCCTATATATAAAAAAAAAAAAAGGCGTTCCTCATCTTAGCAGTACGCACAATGAACGTTTTGTGTGTTTGAGCGGAATATCCACCGTGTAATGATGGTGTGTCGCATATAGTCTGGTCGTTCGATGATGGAAAGAGTCTGAAGGAAAGGTTATATGTTAATTGCCCCGCAATGCATCGAATAAAACATTGACAGGCTAGCCATTTTACCGTTTCAGCATTTATTAGTAATTTAACGTACGAGCAGACATTAATGAAAACGCAGATTGGCAGATTCTTATGATTTATCGTCTAGTATCTTCATTATTTTCATTTTCCGTTTGTGTTTAGTCTACTCTAGCTATAGTTAATATAATTTAATAGGTTAATTATGACAGACGCCCTTAGTCATAGAAGGTAACGTGATACGATTGGATCGAAACAAACCTATTATAATTTAAGTTAAATCATTCATAAATACAATATAACGTATAATAGTGCGTTTAAAAATGTAGTATGACAGATTTCACTTTGAATTACTACGAGTAATTTAAGTATAATAAGTGCCCGGTTAATGGCAATAGACTCGCTACCTAATACATTGGGACCTAAACATAAACTGGCGAAATGTGGGTGGCACCTCTGCCTACCCTTTCGGGGATATAGGCTCATAATCAACTCATATAAACTCATGTTTATGTTATGTTTTATGAGTAATTTAAGCTATGATGTGATTTATTTTTATATTTTAGACCAGATGTTTATTTGATAGGGCTTGGTGCAACCTGCTGCACATATTGAATAGTGCACATGTACTTATGTCCATTTTTTTATTTTTGCACGAACGGTTTTACCTCCCAGCATTCTCAAAGATTGCGTCTCCAACTTACCGCCTTTTGCTATAGGGGTCGAATATAACGTAAGATGTTACAAAAGTTACATTCTGGCAACACTGGGCTGCGCTTAATCTGAACCTGAGTCCAACCCTAGACTACAGCTGTCATAATGCTATTTAATTATTTCAACTATAAATGCCATATGGATCAATTATCTAGCTAGGTCTATGTTTTATAACTACCTATAATCCGGAACTTCCTCGCTAATAAAAGATTAAATAATACACGATAAGACATCGATAACCGTAGTTTAACTTAAATTTTTATGACTATTTTATATATTTTTCATATGTATACACACACTTTCTTAATAAAATCATTTTTAATAACAATAAATCGACTTCAATAAATGTTAAGTTAGGACTGACATGTCTTACGATAAAAGTCCTGTAAATAAATAAGATTAAAAAAAAAAATGTTAACTTTCGAGTACAAATTTCGTTACCGTTTTAATATGGGTACCTGTTTTATATTAAGTACCGGGAGGGTACGACCGAAGGTCATAAAACAATAGTGCCAATATAATTTATTATGGTTTAACAAAAATGGGAGCGCAACCGATTCTAACAAATAGACAATGCCTTTTTTACGTAATTACTCTACAGTATCCCCGTTTTTGAACTTTTTAAATGCCGTAATTACTATGCTATATTTTTACTGCGAATTTCTTATAAAAACGAATCCCTTGTTTATTTAAAAATGCACCTTAGCTTTTAAATGTTTTGTTCTTTCTCCTCTTGACATCAGATAATACAAAGGGACTACTTTAGTTAAGAGTATGCTACTGCAAGGTTAAGAATAAAGAGGGCTGTTTTAAGATTTGTGTAGCGCACTCTTCCGTAAAACCGATCCGACCTTTTGCCTGATTTCGCTGAAATCGAAAGACTGAAAGAATGGTAAAATGATGATGAAAATGGAATATATTTTTTTGAAATAATTCCTACAATCCCGGGTTCTTCAAGTAGACATGATAGGGCCACCATTGTAAGCACACAATCATTTCATTTGACTTATTATAAAAAAAGTAGAATGGTTAATGTACTGTCCTCCTTCCGCCTCGAAACCAGGGATGCAATTCCGTACTTTTTCTTTTCCACTTTTATCTTCTTTTGTTTTGATCTTCAGTATCCTTGACAGTAAGAAAATTTGGTTCGGGTACAATAGAACATGATCTTTTTAAATTAAAAGATATGCGAGAACTAGTCCATTTTTATAGATTTTAGGAACACCGATAGGATCTATTTGTAAATAGAAACTTTGTTAATTTGTTTTTCATGTCGCCCTTAAAGGTGCGATATCAACACCGAACCAATATTCCATTTAATTCATCCGCCTGATAAGATATTGATTATTTGGATCTAATTGTGTGTAGATATGGCAGTATGCAATTTTCTTGATGGATGATGAACAGTGACAAAACACTACGTCAGTAACGTTTGGAAAAAATATTGGGAATGACCTGTTAATGACAATATTCCTGACTTGGGGATTTGTATTACTTCATACGATTATGGCATAAATAAGTGTGTACCAGTCACCTAATGGTAACCATTGCCAATAAACACTTTGCGCAAGACAAGAAGAGCAAAATAGAAGAGTGGAAAAAAAGGAAGACAGGTCACACTCGTCCAAACTGAACCAAATTATACATGGGGAGTGAATTCACTGTTCAAACTGGCCCTGGCCATTCGTACTAGATAACTATAGTTTTACTTGAATATAATCCAAGTACCTAGTACCTACTTCATTCCCAATTTATGTAGGTAATTTCTGTAGATACAATAATTTGGTATTGAAAAACTAATCTAGTACTAATTAAGTAATAATTTACATCAAGCGTGCTTACTTTGATTGTACGTAAATAGTCAATAAAAAAGTAATTTCCACTGTCATTCCATTACGTGCGTGTACGTATCGTATGGTTGTGTGAATCATGTCGTATAAGATGTTTTGTCATCGGAAGCTAGAGGCAATACATTTTGTAGCTGTTATCTTAACGAGTCCTTGATTTGCCTTATATTCAAGCGTCTTACCCGCTGACGATATAATTATAGTTTATGTTTAAACGTGAAATTGCTGTCGGCTAAAACTGATTTCCTAGAAATATCTACGTCAAAGAAAGTGTCTGTGTTTTAGATATAAGCGGTTTTAGTTAATGGGCATAATGCATACAATACATTTACAGTAAGATGTTCAGGAAAATGTGGGTTGCGCACGCACTAATTCTAATTATAAAATGTCCTTGATCTTGTGATATATTTAGCGTGAACTATATTATTACTTTACACTAGTAATACAGATAGGCTAATTTTATTATATATCCCGGGTCGGGAAAAGCGATGTTTTTTTTTGTGACTCGTCGATATCTCTTATTAGCGGTGTTGCAACTAAAAAAAGGATTGATTGAAGAAAACGAATAAGACAATTTATTGCCATGTTTACTATTTCGTATCTGATGAGTCTTGACGACCTAAATCCTAAACTTGGGGCATCAGTAAGTCTGTTTACTTTTAAATTATATAGGTAATATCATCTTGAATGGGCTGCTGTGGGTCAAGAACTTACAAATTTATATGCATATCTTTGACTGAAAACAGACCTGTTTACTATCCATTGATACGCTCCACATTTGTACCACTTTAAGAAATAGTGCGGTAGCGGAAACTAAAACTGAAGCACACAGCATCCTAATGCAATCTTCTATTGCGCTAAAGCATGCTATGCTGCGTGTCGGGCCACGCTTCAATGTTATACCTACTTAATGTAGGCAGATTTTGACATATAGTTTATCTAGTACAATGACTGTATAAGTTCCTGTGTAGTTTTCTAGCACATGTATACCTACTATGTCTTGTCTATGACGAATAGTAAATAAAAAACAAATGCTCCAACTCATCAATTCTTATTAGTCGTATTTTAAAGTCGGGAGTTTTTTCTCCTTTGACTCACTTTAAATATAAAATACATACATACTCAGTTAATATTACGAATATAAATACTCGTATATAGGTAGGTACAAAGTAATGAGAAGTAATGTACGGGAATGAAGAAAAGGTCTCAGGATCCTTCAACTAATCCTTGCTTATTTTCGACTAATGATACTATAACTACTAAGTAAAGACTTCGATACAGTTGTCCATATTAAGTTTTCCAGAACATTGCCATGGTTAAACCAGCACTATTGTGTTACGTCTATAAATTGCTCTTTTTACACAAAGTGTGGTGGCCTGAGTGCAACACATAACTGCTGTTGCTATAATCTGGGTGATGAGCAATTTTCCATGCGATGCGCTCTGGCCCGACACGGACCGTCTGTAATGTGCTATGTTACATTCAAAACGTACGGAAGTATACGTACACATCTATGCTATGCATATTGCGCTGTGGACCGGACCGCCCCGATCATATTTTGTGCTCGAGTCAAGTCTCAAAACGGACCACCTGATTATGGCTAAGCGGATTCTTATACGGAGTGATTCGAATAATGCTGCGTACACAACTACACACCGATAGCAAAACGTATGTGGAATTGTCGAACGTCGGTGATTACCGCACGCTATCGACCGTGCCGTAATGATGACGAAAGCCACTCGTTTTTCTCTCACCGCGTGGACTTCTCTTTTCTTTCGTTAACCATTATTCGCCTTCGTCAGCTTGGTGTGTACTCGGCCAATGCTCGGGCCTATTGAGAGCACTGAAAACATTTTTATTTATTATATGATTATGATTGAAGGACATTTTAGAGGGGTTCCGAATTCGAAATGTAGATTTTAAATTACAATAATTGGGTAAGGGACTGCTGAGATGAGGTCTCGGGTTCGATCCCAGGTTTTACCATGGCACACACCAATGACTTTTCAATGCTTTTCAAAGTTATGTGTGTGTTAATGACAATAGGCTCGCCACCTATTACATTGGGACCTAAACAAACTGGCGAAATGTGTGTGCTAGCACCTCTGCCGACCCCTTCGGGGATATAGGCGTGAGTTTATATATATGTTATGTAATAATTAAAAAATATATATCCGATATTTATATGAATTACTCATAGGTACAATTTTTATCATAAATATTACTGGAAAATAGATCCTGTGTTATAAACCTTAGGTAATGCGTTAAGTGTTATGCTAATATTTATGGTTATATCAACTGTTGCCCACGATTCTGCTGCCTAGAATTCAGATTCTGTTTTAGGCCACCATTTTTATAACTGATATTATTTACTTTTAAATTGCACCTTGACTTTCCTTACCTTCATTTTCTGTTATCATTCAACTAATGTAGTGTAACTTATAATAAATTGTGTAGCTTTGAATTTACATCAAGGTCAGGATGTTACGAGAAGTCTTTCTAGAGAAAGTATTAGCACGAGCATTAAAAAGATTTACTTCATAATCTATATAAAATATTTAACTCAAAAGTGACTGACTGACTGACTGACATAGTGATCTATCAACGCACAGCCCAAACCACTGGACGGATCAGGCTGAAATTTGGCATGCAGGTAGATGTTATGACGTAGGCATCCGCTAAGAAAGGATTTTGATTAATTCTACCCCTAAGGGGATGAAAGTTTGTATGAAACTTTGTCAATTTTAAACTGATCGGGCTGAGACTTTGCATGCATAAAGCTACTATGACGTAGGCATCCCCTAAGAAAGGAAGAAAGGAAAATAAAAGTAGCCTACGTTACTCCTTCTTACATTAGCTACTTGTCAATAAAAGTCCCGTCAAAGTAGATCCAGCCATTTCAGAGATTAGCCGGAACAAACAGACAGACAGACTTTATTGGCAGGTAGCTGATGTAATAAGGAGTTACATTACTCCTTATTATATCAGATACCTGGTACTTTTATTTTAGAAAAAAATTGTGCATAAAAATTGACTCCCCACTATGCGATAACCGACATCCACGCGGGCGGTGCCGCGGGCAACATTAAATATAAATCGAAAGGACTAATTCAATACTCGCGATAATACTGTAAAGTAGTGCAGTAGGTCTTCTCGTGATCACGGTCGCCATAATGCAATCCGATCTACACGTGTCAGGGAAAAGAGTCGCGTAGGTTATGAAACCTCTAGTACTGTAAACATATATACACAAAGATGAGAGCTTAGATTTGTGTAGACAGTGCTTGCCGTAAAAGAAAAGCTTGCTTTAATGAGACACTTCACGAACCTCCTATACCTACTATAGGAAGTTCGTGAAGTGTGTAAGGACACAAACAAATGTCGGGCTGTTGTTTCTGCCGGTCTGCCTACCCCAGACGAAAAAGCTTGATGTATGTAGAATTTTACAATACATATTACATATATAGGTATGTATGCAACTAGTAGGTACTAAACTGTTATTCATGTTCCTTTTTTGTTGACGTTTTGTAAGTGCCGATATAATGGTCTATACATAATAAATGATTTTTGACTTTGATTTTGACTAGTTTCTCACATTTACGTGATATATGTGCAATAATGTTTATTGCACATATATTACATGTATAACATATGTGTATAACATAATTATTGGAATTAACGCGATCATGGTATAGGTGTAAACATGCCTTTGATTTGCTTAACGTTTCGACCAGGTTACACCGGCCGGTCACAGTCTGACTGGTTAATCAAAAATATGGTTAATTTTAATTAGTCACATCAATTCAATATCTCTTTATAATAATAATATAACATCTTTTACAGGTAAAAATCTCTACAACAACGAACATGTAGCGATTAAGATGGAGCCTATGAAGTCGAAGGCTCCGCAATTACATCTAGAATACCGATTTTACAAGTTACTAGGCACGCATGGTAAGTTTCATATATTTTAAACATCTATTTAACTATTAAACTGATAGGTAGGTAGGATAGGATAAGTATACCTAATATAAGATGACGTGATCTGATATCTGGTTACTTCAACAAATCCTTAGAACGGCGAAGTTATAATATTAACGAAACAAATCTGAAAATTGATGGCGTACAATCTCTATCCTTTCCACACCATTCTCTAGATTGACATTGACACGACCAACTCATTGGTGAAGTCATTGGCAATTATTTCTGGAACTCCCACTAAGAACTCTTTTAATGCCTCATTAATCATAACTACATAATGAGTTACTCGATCTATGATCAATCAATAGAGCAGGAAGTATTAAAACCAGATTAACCTACGGGTTTGTTGCTTTTGGGTGTGTACAACGAATTCCCGATGAATTTTAGTCGATGCTTGATCATTATAATATGTTGATGTCTTTTCTCTGAGTATCCTTATCTTATGCTAGACTTGTTACCCCATAATAGGTATTTAAAAAAAAGACCGAACTACTTAAGTATAGCGTGTAGCTCGAAATTAATAAAGGACAATATAATTAAAAGTTATTACTTATTTGATTTTCCTTTAGCATATTGTAATATACTTTCCGACTTGTCCTTTATTATTGCAGTAACCTAATAGGTAACCACGATTGTATGTTGTCAGATTAATAAAACGTGATTTGTGGTAAAAAGCTTGATGAAAATAAATCGTCAAGTATACTGCAAGCCCGCTTAACTAGCATTGGGATTGAGATTTCTGATTTCCTTTGTCCCTACTACTAAATTAGCCACAATTACATAAAATTAAAGCTACTGGCCTATCGTACACATACCTACTTAATTCAATGCTTTTAAATTTCAAAATGGAAGAAATAGTTAAAATAAAGTTACGAGTAATGTTTTATTTCCCCCTGTAAAGTTTTGCATGGGTCCTGTAGCGTCGTCGACAGCGGAAGGTATTCCGGAGGTCTATTATTTTGGACCCTGCGGTAAATACCTGCGTGGTTACGATCAATGCTAGTTAAGCGGGTTGGCAGTATCCCCGATGAAATGTCATTTATATATTCGAAATTCTTGACTTAAGCTTAAAAAGCAATCCACTCGTAAAAAGACTATACAACCAACCGGCTGCCTAAGGGTTACGATTTTTCGATTATCTCGACCTCAGTGCTCATGAACACATTTTTGAAGCATTTTACGTGTAATGCAAAAAAAAATCACGTAAATTTAATTGCAAAGGAGTCGAATACCCTGAACGGGACTTACAAGGATCTTACTGGCAGAACATGCTCTATGTAAAGTAGAGATCTTTCGTTTGTGATCAATAATATCTACGTTACTAGTTACTCAGTCGCTATTCTCTTAGAATGGGTCCCCTTCTGGATGTTGACGTTTTTAAAGTACAATGATTAGCAATTCGTCATCGTGAAGTTTTAGGTATTAGTTTGAATTCTTAATGACTGATCATAAGGTTTACTTAGAGGGTGTACCCAAAGTCTACTACTTGGGAACATGTGGCGGCCGCTACAACGCCATGGTCATGGAGTTGTTAGGGCCCTCTCTCGAAGACCTGTTCGTACATTGCGGCCGACGGTTCAGGCTCAAGACGGTCCTTATGATTGCTATGCAGCTCGTAAGTGACTCCGGTACCATTTTTGCGGTAGATTTTTAACTGTCTCCGGACACAACACCGTAACCGATATCCAAAGATCTAAATTATCGCGATATCCGAGGGTGCGCACGCCGTGGTCATGGTCGTTGTCGAGGCCTTATATTTTTTTATTTTTTTTTATATATTTTTATAAGTAAGACGTAGCAATGCTCTCGTGTGTCACTCACTTTGTATATCGGCTGCAGTGTTGTGTCGCACAGGTGCGTGCGAGAGCAATGCTCGTATTAAAAAGTGAGTATTTAATTACTACATGTGCTCTGTTCTTCCTCCTTCCTACCCTAATTTCCCGTGGATCCTGTAGCGCCGTCGACAGCGGAAGGTATTCCGGAGGTGTATTATTTTGGACCCTGCGGTAAATACAACGCACTGGTGATGGAATTGCTGGGACCTTCGTTAGAGGATCTGTTTGATCTCTGCGGCCGTCGCTTCTCTTTAAAGACTGTGTTAATGATCGCTATGCAGTTGGTGAGTACCTTAATGTATTTTCATTATTACGCCCTTGTTATTCTTTTTCTACGAATCCCTAGATCTCCATAGCTCCTGGTTAATATTTTAGACTATTTTGCTCCCACCCCACCCCAGCAACAATGGGTGTTACTTTCGTGCTAACCCAACTTGTGAAATGAATTTTAAATAAATAAAAAAATTCATAACCAAGTATTGTCAGCATTGAAGCACCATAAAGTGATATTAACTGAATGCTTTAGCTGCCAAGCAACTGACGTAACTGATGCAATGCGACGTAGAAATATATCGCATTGTTAGGCCTCGTACACACTAGCGCACAAGGTGCAATACAGGCCTTGGCGGCTTGTATTCTATATAATAACGAAAATAATAAAATACGTTTGAAGACTTCAACGTGGTTTGGGAAATAGGAGTGTAGTATCTATAAATACACTGGAACTTGTATTATTGTGTAGCGAAACATGTAATGTGTATGTATCGACGCAATGAATTTGCTAATTATTCCGTTATTGTTATCACGATGTTGTATTACGAACGTACTGAAGTATGTACGAGATATTACAATACAAAAATATTCAACTATAAATACTTGAAACTCCCCTCAAATTTTATAAATAAATGTCTCCAGTTATTCAGTCATATCCTGAAGTAAATGCGAAACTGGAGAGGATGTATCTCAATCAACAAAATCGTTTATGTGCAAAAATAACATGCTATTTCAAAGTATATCTGTGAAGCACTGGAAGAATTTCCTGTAGTTTTTTAACGGTCTAATGGGCAAGCAACTTTGTTTTAGCTAAGTTAAGCTAAACTCCACTTACTAAGTTGAATGTTTAGTAAATATGCTATTGAACATAAAATTAGCTGTTTTTGTGGCACATATTCGACTTTATAATCATTGATTCTGTTCCTTTGTGTATATCAAATTATCAAGTCCTTCATAAAGTGATCCATGCTGTTATCCAATTGATACTGACAACATAGTTGTAACAATTACTAATTGCATCTCGTGTCTGTTTCAGCTGCATCGTATCGAGTATGTCCACACAAGACATCTAATATACCGAGACGTTAAGCCAGAAAATTTTTTAATAGGTAGAACTGCAACTAAAAGGGAAAAAATCATTCACATCATTGGTGAGTTTCGTTTAAATATTTTCGGTATTTATTTATACTTACGTCGCGTCGGTTAAAAGTTGTAAAGATATATTTGAAGTTAAGGACTTCAACAGCATACATCCAGTATTCTATTCACAGCATATATCGACGTAATTGTATACTGGCACCTAAGATATATTATCTAGAGGCCTGGAGGCTCAGAGGAACTATAATAACTAAGTAATATTTAGACTATCGTCACTGATGTCTATAGAAAATGTGGAAATCAGCATAGAAAACTAAAAAAAATGCAGGTTTTATCAAGTGCATCTAGTATTCTAGTATATTTTCACTTATTTTGTCTCTAAAATATTAATACTTACGCAAAACACCTGCCACAGGCTGCAGGAAACATTAAAACATATTTTTTTGTGATAGCATAACATGTTTTACATATCATGTGATTTTATGACATAATACGAATAAAGTAGCACATTGTACCTTCATAATGTTATCTAGAACATACGAATAACACATTTGGGTGTAACCGACATAATTTTATACCTGTATTAATATTACGCTTCAATGTTTTAATGTGAAAAGTTTGTTAACTCCACCCATACAAAATTTTCCATTACATAACCGCGTTACAATTATTTATGTTAAAAGCTGCAGATATATTGACTCGTACATATAGGAGCATTTCCATATTTTTCTAAAGACATGTTTGATTTATTTCCATCACCTAATAATGCGTTCAGCTGCGCAATCGAAGTAATTCATACAAATATAATTAAAATAGGTTTTATAAATTATTTGTTCTCTATTGATTTCTGATTTTTAGGAGCGAAGTAAAAAAATTTGTAGACCTAATATTTTTTATAATGACACATTTTAGAGAACTGTATGTGTATCTACTAAGGTGTATGGTACTCAAATCAAATCAACTAAAATCATTTATTTGCATAATAGGTATTGGGATGGTACAATATACATTTATATGTGCATAGGTGTGCTGTACTATAACCTCTTAGTACAAGGTGTGCAAATATTTACATGCAACATGACAATATTGTCATTCTTATTGATTAGAGATAGAATAATTAAGTAATAATAATGAGAATTAAGAATATAAAATTTAGTCACGTCAATATTAACAATGTCAAAATAATAAGGTTAAAAATTAATAATGTCAAAACATAATGTCAACTAGATAAATTAAGGATAATCACATTTTAATATCACGAGTACCTACGAATCAATGGAAAGTAAAAAGAAGTACTTAATTAACTACCTAATAGCAATTAAATATTTTGAACTAACAAATTATAATCTTGGAGGAAGCTCTTTACATCATAGTAACATTTATCATTCAGTAGTTTTTTAGATTCTGTTTAAAAGTGGGTACATTTGACACTTTTATAGTTTTTGGCAGTTTATTATATATTTTAGGAGCCATGGCGAAGACACTGTCATGCATTAGAGTAGTGTTAGTTTTACATAGGCATAAGCGACTTTTATCTGTTTGCATCCGGCCCGACGCTTCAGATGCCAAAACAAATAAGTTGTGATTAAGTTTAACAAATAGAGCCACCTCGAAGATATAGAGGGACGGCAGTGTTAATATATTGTGTTTTTTTAAATAGGGCAAGCAGCTGTTAGTTGATTTTAACGAGAACATTGCATTGGATAGGAGTGGTTAGCATACTGATTACCTTAAAATTTTATTAAACAGATGTATATAATATGTCACCTCTTCCATATAGCCTCGAATGTCATATCCCCAACATAGTACAATTTTACTTGTTTGACTCATAGATTTGTTCGGAGTCTACTCCATGTTGTAAAACCCCCGCGACACAGCGATAAAAGCATTTGTGTGGGAGTTGTTTTCCTAGTAATATTATACATATGAAAGTTAATTAGTTTATTCGTAACTCAGCGAAGATAAAACTACTGGATAGGCTGGGCTGAAATCTAGCACGGAATTAAGCCAGAGCCAATAAGTATTATAGTTTTTATTCTAATGTTAGGTACCAGGGAGAAGTAGTATAAAATATATTTTTTGTTGTTCAATCACTTCGACAAAGTCTTTCAAAGACCTCGTTAAAGTCTTTACAAGCAAATATTTTTACTTGTATGTGTCTAATCAGTCAATTTACATATACACAGTTCTGTCTCTACAATAGACTCACGTTGTGTACTGTGAACACACCTTAACGTCTTTTTAACAAGATAATATTTCAAATCTCCTTCACTAATTACCGTATGTACACATTTTTGTTGACAATATTATGTTCTAACATTGTCAACGTACCCTAGTTTTCCTTTTAAGATAATAATGTTCTCAGGTCTGTCTCCGATCACTCTATTTTCAAATTTTATTGCCATTTTATTATGTAGCATTGTGCAACTCAAATCAGCGTCATCGTTTTAAACTGAAATCAGATATGATGTCTGAGAAACATGTCAGTGTCATATTTATATTTGACTAACAGACTTCCATACATTCATTCAAAATTACACATTTATAATATAAGCACAAACAATTTGTATATTTTAATTTGATAGATCCAAATTTCATAGATCAAATTGTTAGATGCGCGCATATAAAAACCCACAGCTATAAATAAGCATTTAACCGGGAAGGATAAGCGATTATAATCATTGAAATTAAAAAATCACGTATCAACGTTCAAGTCTATTAAGGAACATATCGTCAGCCCTGTTAACGAGTCTCATTTGTCTAATGAAGCTCTATGACAGTTCATTTCGCAAAGTGATAAAGGCACATTGATGTCCTCCATGTCATGGCGATTAGGTAACGAGATATAACAATAATGTGGTAATACAATCGCCACTAGAGCGAGGTCTGTGGTTTAGTATTGAGACGTCCATAATATATTTTACTGATTGAATAAGTTAGGACTTAACATCCTAGTAAGATGTGACGTTTTGATGAAACGAAAATGATAATCGTGCTCAAGTGAATGACGTCTCCTGCTAAATGTTGATGTATAGGATTTGCACAAAATAGAGTAGCTTTCCAATAGCAAACAAATCTGCCACATAACAAATTCAGGCCATTTTATAGTGCTACGAAACTAGAGCGCTATGTGGTTTGTATTTTTTTAAAGGATTTACAAGAAGCAGTTCAGCAATGGATATTTACATAAATGAATATTAAGGTCACTGGTTCTCAATTTCCATTGTCATTGGTCTTCTGAAGTAGAACTGAACTTAATATGGTTCGTTAGACAAAGTAATGAAGTTAGACCAAGGGTAAAGAAAGGTACGGCTCCAAACTCTGCAGTACGCAGGCAGCGTTGCACTGCTACTGCGGTCGGCCTATTTATTTACCTTTAGTTTGTGCCCACATTACGTGAAGGTCTTCTGATGTTTCCTAGGTTTCTCTCCCCAATTGAGACTTCGTAACATTCTACATAACTTAAAAGGGCGATGGGATTAAAATGTAGTGCCCTAGCCCATATGAATGAAATGAATAACTTGGGCAACTTATTATTATTTTTAACTTATTTTTTTATTAATATATGAGAACTTTCGTTATCTACTTATAAAACTGCCTACTATATGGCACATTATTTTCTTATTATTATGTTATACAAAATATATTAATTAATATTTTTTATCATTTCAGATTTTGGTTTGGCCAAAGAATATATAGACTTAGAGACAAACAAACATATCCCATATCGGGAACACAAGTCACTAACCGGGACTGCAAGATACATGTCAATAAACACACATTTAGGAAAAGGTAAGACGAACAATTTTTATAATTTATTCACGAAACTAATGTACCTAAAAATAGTACATACAAACATTATAAAAAAACTTCCGGACCAAACCGCTTTGACAAAAAAGCTTTACACAAAGTAAAGAAGTCAATTAGTATAACTTCTAGAAATAAAGTTAAAGACAAAAAAAATGTTACATTAATAATATTATGTGATTTGAAGAAGAATACTGCATTTGTACCAAAATCTGTCAAATAGCGACACTATTAGACCACAAGAGTTTTAGTCATAAACGTAATCGACCAAGGCGTCGCAATTAAGAGGTCACCGATTCAAACACCACCCACTATACCACAATTTAGCTGGAGGGGTTAACTAATAACATTCAGTATAGCGGGGACAAATACTCCGTTCAGTTCGCATTACTCTGCCAAATAATAAATCTCGAAGTTAACCCTCCTCAATAGTGGAATAAGTGATATTCTAGTCTGCTAATATCTTAATATTTATGCTACCATTACCGTCAATCCTCAAAGCGATATCCCTGTAGCGACAAAACTTAACACTGAAATCCAGAGTCCGCTTATTGTTTTTGGTTGGTAAATCCGATTTACCGGGAGCGACTCCCTTCTAGCTTCCCAACCCCGAGAAAAAAGTCTATGCCAGAGCCTCGTCTGTTGTTGGCAGGTGCATCGCCTAGCAGATGGGGTTGTCTTAAAAGACCCTTGTACACGGTATACAGTCAGCGTCAGATTTATCTTGACTACAAAGTCTCAAAATAATTTTAATATAAAGGTATTAAGAACAAGTCAAACTGTTTTATTGTTTTAATTGTATTATTGTCCGAACTAAAGGTGTGTACCAAATATCAGAGCAATCAGTCAACGGGAAAGGGGAAATACCGAGTTATTAAGATCATTTTGAGTGCTTTGTTCGTCAATATCAATCTGGTGCTGACTGTACACCCCTCGAAGCTTAAAAAGTAAACTCTGTTTGACTTCTGTTGATTTCCTTTTATAAAGTAAACCGCACGCGACCAAAATTAAATAAAAATAACTCGGTTCAACTTCAACCGCTTGAATGGAAGTGCAAATTCTTTGCTCACAAGCCATTAAAATACCTAAAGAAAACTATTAAGAGTTCAAAAGTTCACGCTTTTGTTTGAAAATGTAAATAATTTTATTTCTATGCAACATGCAACAGTTCATACATTTACGTCGTGGGTAGTTTTTCAAATTACTTGGTTGATGATTTTTCAGCACTGTGACATACATGTTCATGACTCTATCGAAATATCGGGAATTCGATAATACTGCGTGAATTATCGAGTTGCTGATGTTACTATTTTTCTATTTGTTTATCAAAATAGTAAATATCCCGACGAAACAATAATTATAAGATTTATAAGGCATTATAATTTTAATTTTATTTTAGTGTATTTTAGTAGGCACCTAATAATAGTTTTTAGTTTGAAATTTTACTTTATAAGGTTTAACTATCATATTATTGTGGTCTATTTTTTTCTAGCTATTAATCATCCTTTGAGAGCTTTTTCCAACCCAGTTGAGTCGATTTGCCAGTCAGACTGCAAAATAACTGAACTTCGATATTTTTGTAAAGCGACTACCACATGACCTCCATAAGACATTGGCGATATCGAAGTTCTGTAATTAGACCAGGCCCCCGACTCTGCTAATTTATACCACTGACACTGAAAAAATCACATAAAATTTAAGACTTTATTGATATTGGCTTAAAGTAAATAATTAAATGAAAAAGATTTTATTACATCTTTTCATTCACTCTACAAGATGCCATTTATTTTTAGATTCTAACAGTATAACAGTAAGTGTAAAATTAAATGGCATCGGATATAGTGTCAGTGGTATAACAATGGTTTGATTATGAATATGGCTTTTAGGGCCCCAACTACATGTTGTTGTAATAGATATTATATGCATACCTAATTGTAATGCTATATGTTATATTTTTACAGAACAATCTAGACGTGACGACCTAGAGGCTCTCGGGCATATGTTTATGTATTTTTTACGAGGTTCCTTACCCTGGCAGGGTTTAAAAGCTGACACACTTAAAGAGCGATACCAAAAAATTGGTGACACCAAACGAGCGACGCCTATTGAGGTAACGACTGATTTATATTTTACAAATACTTTAAGCTAGTCTAATGAAGGTACCACATCTGATCTGACCAGACCAATGTTGGGAACATTTCACAACATTAAATATGAGATTTGTAATATTCAATCAAATTGAAAATACACTTCCTGCAACTAATTACTGTATTGTGTATACTGTGCGTGAGGAAAATTAACTAACATTTTTCTAGGCAAACACGGAAAACTGTCTTGATCTACTATCGAGAATTTTCCTATAAAAATACGTGAAAATAACGTCCATTTTTATTTTATCGTCTTTAACCTCACCCAATAAGAAATAATTGACCGCAGCATGTACTGACGTCATTATCGTGTTGTTTCATACAAGTTTCTATAGAATTTAGTGTTGAATGTTACATTTAAAGATACTTATTTGACTTTATATTCAAATTGATTGGTTAGACCGCAGTTGTCGACAGTGTAAATAAAGCGCGACAAATGGCTAAATTTAAACAGGAATCATTGCATTTAGATGTAATTGGGTTGTAGACTGACTAGACGTAAAACGGTAAGTTATAAAGAAACTTGTATGAAATAATTTATTGTGACGTTATAATATTCAATAGTCAAATCATTAACTATTAAAGATTGGATGAATGATTACAAATAAATAAATACGATAAAATAAGAACCGACGCAACTTTTGTCGTTCTTTTGCCATTCTTCATTTAAAAAGCTCAGTTAAATAATTTATTTTAACTACAGGAAAATACCCAATTACTGTTATTTCCTTTATTTGACTATACAATTGGTTTAATATTATTCGAATTATGAATAACCATATAGATTTTTTAATAACCTGCTAACTATGCTGAGTGTAAAGCTGATATAAGACCATTCTCTTTCTGTCTTATTTCGTCTTTCATTTTTCATCTATCACTCAAAGTGACACATCTGAACATAAAATGAATCCATTGATGCCGATTGATTTCACTAATGAAAAGGTCATCTAGTGTCCTTCACTGTCGCCCCGATTGTCATAAATTAATGTAGCTTTGATATTTTTCTGTGTTGCGTTCAAACTAATTCCATGACGACGCAAGATCTCCTTCGACGACAATATTGAAAGAAATGAAAAATTAGTGTTGAATTTTTTCTGATATCAGCTTAAGCTGTGTAAACATAGAGTGAAAGAAAATTTAAGCATTTACTCCAGTGAACATCCCAACGAATGAACCGTCTGATATCGGCTTAAAGACCGTATTGGCTTCAATCGAACATTTTACATGGGTTATTTACTGTCATAGAGAACAGCCCTATCTTTTACTTACCTCTGACTTCGTGTTTTTTGTATGAGACCACCAACTTTAGTACTAAAATATTTTTGAATAGTTGGCATACCAAATGTTTTAAAATTTCATTCAATAGTTTGAACGGAATTCCGAAAATGAAGTTCCTAAACGGAAAAAATGATTGCAACATCATTCGTTCCGATAGTTCGTACAAATATCGGCAGATGGCTCCCACTGTCGCCGTAAGACGGATATATGTATAGAAGAATTTGGATGGTTTCGTGCGAAGTTTCTGTGGCTTAGTGGTCAGACCGTTGCCCCTATAAGGGGTTGATCGCGGGTTCCTGATCGTCATCCTCCTGATCGCGGGTTCGAATCCCGCCTGAACCGATCCAATTTCTTCTATTTCTTAATCGATTCGACTAGTTAGCTTACTAAATGCTTAAAAATTACTACAATATTGTTTTGCGACGGAACGTTGTGGTACGGTCCTTATTGTACCGAGGCCACCATTAAACACTAGGTGTTCAGAACGCGTCCTCGCGTTGTTCACGCTTGTATGTATAACAATTTTAGTACGTCTTTGTTTCTATAAGGAAAATGTTCTGACGTAATCCTTCACCTGTATGCTAAACATCGATTTTCCAAATGAATTAGTTTTAAGATATTCATAATGTCACGTCGGCAGAAATAAAGGGGACATGTTTGTATGGTTCATTGAATTTGAACTACAAACGCGTCGCATAACCGGCGACGTTCAACCTTCAAGTTATACTTTGTTTTTTTAAATTTTCGCGGCTTGTACAATCAACGTTAGAAATATTTTGACTACAAAATCTCAAAATGATTTTAATACCAATTTCTTGATTTAAATTGCATTATTGTCCAAACTAAAGTACCAAATATCAATACAATCAATCAACAGGAAGGGGAGAATCCATAGCATTGACTTTTGAGTACAATTTTTGCCAACATCGGTCTGAACGTGACTGTACACACTGAGATATAAATCAATAACTGTCGCAATAACTTATTTGTAGAAATTACACTCGCGTACAAAGTAGCTTAACGCATTCCAAGTTACCGTAGTTCTAAAACAGTTTAGAAAATAATAAATAACACATGAAATATGTTAAACTTGACCTCGGAAGGTTACAAAAATATTTATACTTCAATTATTATTTATTTATTCCAATATGAAGATCGTTTGTAAATTTGTTAGTGTTAAGAACATCTGAGGGTGACTGTATAATATTTTATATTTAACATTTTCACGCATGATCATGATTGGAACTGATCCCATTCACGAATTGGTAGACAAATTGAACTGTTTCTTCAAGTGAGAAGATATGCTCAGAGAGACTAGTATGGGATTATTACAAAAAGCATATACATTTGCATGATACTTAGGTGCTACACTAAAAACTTGGCAGCTGTAGTCATTCTTAGTTTATCAAAATATGATTTCCTGCTTAACCTAACTAAGAATTAAAACTAAACACAATTTGAACTACTTAAAATTTTAACAGTTGCGTACTTCATCGACGGAATCCCCTCCCTACGCTCTTATTGGAAAGGTTATAAAAGATAAAATGTCTCATAGCTACATTTTTTTTATTATCTAGGACACGCCAATTTGACTTCACCTCAGTTGATGGTTAGCTAAAGCCAAAGTTTTAAGAGAACGGTCACCATTACAGACACTAAGTAATGTTACACTGGTGGCACTCAGCTTGGAGGCCTCATCAGATACTTTTCCACGCCCCGCTTAAATCACACGGGACTGTAGGAAGAAGAAAACACGTGAGCTGATAATGAATTACAGGTCTTGGTGTTGCCGCTTGGTTCTTGCTCGTATATTTTCATGATTAATTTCATTATAATTAATATTTATAATCCAGGTGCTGTGCGAAGGCCACCCCGAGGAGTTAGCGACATACTTGCGCTACGTTCGCCGGCTGGACTTCTTCGAAACGCCCGACTACGATCAACTGCGGCGAATGTTCCGCGACCTGTTCGAGCGGCGCGGCTATGTCGACGACGGCGAGTTCGATTGGACCGGCAAGACAATGGTAAACAATTCCGTATCATAAGACATAACAACATTAATATTTCAATGTTGAAATGAAACTGCTCAAATGAAAAGTCACCTCACTATCTAGTTCTTACAGAGTTCACGATTACGTAAAAACGGTGGTTTCATTTCAATCTCTATATAAGAAAGATAATGTCTTGATTTCCTGTTCATTTAGGAAATCTATAAAGGTCTTTTTCCACTTAGGGTATGAACGGAAAACGTTTACAACATTATCTGCTATGATGAGTTCCTGCTAATTAGTAGATATATGACTTTGGGACTGGAAAAAGACTTTCAGTGAAACATAATATATGAATCCGTTCGTAGAGATATTTAAATGATATAGACATTTCGTTACAAAAATAATTTCATCTAATGTCCATAGAAATAAGGTCACACGTTCATTTTTCGACAGTGGGTCAACAACGCGATCGTATCGCCTAATCATATATCAACTTAATCTTTTCTAAAGTATCGACACTCATAGATAAGTGAATGTGTACCTTTATATATGCGGTACTTTTTTTCTGTGAAATATTAGCATTCAACATTGCTGTCCATACATACATATGTTTATGCCTATTTTTCCATCGGGTCAGGCAGTGGTAATCACTCACCAACTGCTATACTTACATACTTCATGAGTTACCTCTCCTGTAATTAAACTTTTTATGCAAACCCAGTCCAGTGTTTTCTGACCAGCACTCTATGCTATTCTGAGTACTGGTTTTTTTTGTTTTAACAACTGCTCTGCTAGAAAAGTGTGTTGATCTTCAATTTAAAAGTTTAATAATAATACAAGAAAATTAACCATAGGTACAATCTCCTAGGAGCGCACTATTTTATTTCATTTAAAATAAAAACATTACAGCTTGACTAAAAAAAAATATTACAACATCTAATTATAATCCGAAGTCCATTTTTAAGGCACAGATTGCACAATTTACCACTGTCAAGACACGTATAACAAACAGAATAGATACTCTATTGATTATTATTTCATATAAATTAGCTACTGGATGGAACCTATAATTAGTATTTATCGTATAGAACTAAAGTATCGCGTGTATATCGAAAAAAATATTATCACATAATTATGTATATCACTTTCTTAATCCTCAAAATACTCGGGATTATGTTAAGAACAGGATTTCACTTGAGCATTCGAGTGTAATATGACAGTTCTGATTCGAGAATTACATCAGTTCATAGATCGAGATCATAGATTTGGAACCTAGCATTACAATCCTCACAGTTACAAAACCTTGGAATGGTAACAAAAAAATACATTGTTACATTACACCCGTATGCTCTCGGTGAATAGTCACCTTAAAGCACTTTTTTACACATTGGCTTGTAAATAGATTTACTTATTGGTAACTCATTCGACCTCAAGACTGGTTTTACTTATAGCTAGAACTGTAAATATAAATGAAAAGTTTCTTAATAGCACTTATATATTATTTTTAACAAGGAAAAATTATATAGCTATGTAGAAACAGTTCACTTCAAAGTTACTTTTTGACTTCTATGTGGTTTGATGCTATGCTATTCCTGCTTATATTGTATCCTTTAGAATTAAAATATTCAAATAGGTAATTCTACTTAACGACTTTTTAAATAGCCTAGAAACTAGTTACATTGATGTTTGAAAAGCCGGACAAAGTCGTTTTGTGGAACTAACTCATGAAGTGTGCTCCTAAATGAACATGTACTCATTTGTCCACAAAAAAGTTAAATGAACCCGGTAATAGTGTCTTAGACAAGAGACATCCATATTCCACATTTAATAAAAAATTTGATTTGCACTTGCGTAACTATTATATAGCCTTTGTCAGTCATACATGGTTCGGGCGAATCACTTTATTAATTGCAAATAATAGGTAAACGAAATCACCGAATATTTATTCAAAAAACCTAGCATTAAATTCTTATCGCTTACGGTAACAGTAGTATTGTTTGGCAAAAGCAAATTAAGTATTAAAATATGTTAAGTTCCTTTTGTTTTTTTTTTACTTCGTTGTATTATTTGAATAATACTATTGCTTCGCCATCAAAAGCGTCAAGCAGAACACGGCACAGGCGTATGGAAATGAATGAACGTAACTGGTGACACTAGCGACGGTTAGATACACTATCGTGTGTACACCAACCAATACTATGATGAGTACCAACTAATAGAGAATACCTACTCTATAATACTGTCTAATAGATATAAACATGAGTTCACGAGTCTTATGAAACTATTTTTGAAGGATTACTTTGTGGTCAAACATGGTATAAAGTACAAAAACTTGACTGCGTTAATAATACCAGTGAAATAGTTTCAATTCAATAATCATAACACAAATTATAATGGCTATTAGTACTACTAGTAAGAACACTAGTCGATTAGCAAAACGATGAGAGCTTTCGACTAAACTCATACAATAAACTTTTTGAATGTAAGTACCTAGAAATATGCTTGCTAGGTCATGATTTTCATGTTCTAGAATATACAGTAATAGAAAGCCTGTCGAAGGCGATAATCGTTTCACAGTATGAATACTCGCGCTAGAGGTACGGAACTGAACAAGCCTCTTACGAAATGAACTGAAGCATAATGTTTATTTAGACAGTATCATTATCCCATGATAGATCTGTTTATATTACACGATATTGTATTCTACCCCCGGGCATGCTTGTCCTAATTAAGTACTCACATGCTATTATGTTTACCAACTAGCACACACTTCCGCTATGCACATATTTCTAAGTTTTTTATTATTCAATGTTAACATAAACTTTTCTTTGACACGAAAGATAAGTTTTCACAATTCTTTGGATATAGTTTTTTTTGTTTATGATTTTTATTCTTCACGTAGTAGCATATTGGACAACGGTTTAATTGATGAATTAAATAATTGTTTAAATTAAATAATCCTTAGATAACATCGCTATTAGTAGAAGTTACATAATTTATTATATTTGTTTAATAAAATTTTGTGCCTTACTCAACGTGTTTTTGTGTAGTTTTGATGCACTTTCTACACGTTCAAATACTGAATTCCAATATGATTGTTGGTTCTTCCATAGACTGCATGTATAATATAATATGTTGTAATCACTCAAGGGTTGTCACATGTTATGGATGTTGCTTACTTACGTTGAGATGTTGCATGTCGCATGCTTGCTTATGTGTCGCCGTCGCAGCCTGCGAACATTCACGTGATGCGAATCTTGCGCAACGCACCGCCCTCCAATATTGTTAGGAATAAATCGGACAAGGTTAGTGATGACCGTATTCTAATTTTGATGTCAAACGATACTGCCAGGATCCCTACGATTATAGTCTAAACACTCCCAAGATAGTACATGTTATGGCAATGCTATTTGCATGGTTCTTAATTTCTTCTATTAATAACAACCACGGTATTATTATTATTTTAGTTAAAACCGTAGTATTTGTATAATTTAATCAATAATATATTTTTATTTATATGTATTATTAAATATAAAATTGATATGATTCCAGTCTACACCAGTGGGATCTATTCAGACTGGACAAGAGATTGTGGTTTCACCGAATCGGGACAGTCATCAGCCATTCCACAAGGTAACCATACTGTACAAGATTTTGAACTATTTTATAAGACTAAACTATACACAAATGGAGCTACTAAATTTGAATGCTCACTCTCTAAATCTCTATAACTTTCGTTAATATACAACTCAAATTAAAAGCAGCGCAAATTCTTTGCTGATAATAGTTAAGGCATTGAGTAGTATTGAAAACAATGTTAAAGTCATTAGTATCCTTTATCCTTTTGAAGTTATGTTTGTTTAGGCAATTTTATTAGTTTTATGTCTATTTATATTTTATTGAACTCAATATGACCGAAGATGGTCATACTACCCTAAATTAATATTTAAATGCAAGCTGATAGCAATTACTAAACGTTGCGGCCCACGAAAATACGAAACCTACCGTTTGAAACTATTTATAACATAATGATCTTTTTAATTCAATTATCAGCTGAATACTAGGGTTTTATCACATGATCAGTGCATTGTATTTCATTCTTTGTATCTTAAAATGTATAACTACATGACACCAATGTATCTAATATTATGGCAAATAATATCTAAGACATACATTGAAATTACTGTGTTGCCATTCATTTGAAATTCGGGGAATTAATATATGTGATACATAATTATATTGTTTGTAAATGAATGGAATAGTTGTATGCCGTGACCCGCGAACTCATACAGCTTTTTTGTCGGTGCAGGATGATTTGTGTGATTATATGATTGGTTTGGTTGAGGACGATGAGACGGCGCTAATATCCGGAGAGGTTTGGCCCGCTTACACAATAATTGTTGTTTTATTATTAGTACCTTTGCTGCCCTTGACGCTCGCCACAAATCTCTCCAAGTGTTGATAAAAACTACTTTTCAGCAAAAGATCTGTGTTGCCAACTGAAAAGTATTAATTGTACCCGATTGTTACAACCCTGTGCAACCATCCGTTGTTTTATTTTTACAGCATGGCTATAAGGTTGGTCCTTTTACAAAAGTTTCTAAAGTTCCTAAACATGTGAGAAAATACTCTCTCGGCGAAACTGGGAGTTTTTATTTGACCAACCCTAAATTATGTGTAGAGGTAAAACAATGTTTCATGTGTGTTCTTAAGAGTATCAATTGCAGTATTTGCTTGGCGCTTCTAGGGATTTCATGCTAGATATCTTCTAACAAGTACAATGATTTCTTGTGTGAAGTTTTCGAGAATGCTACCAAATTATAACAGTCATCCAAATGTGTGACAACTGTAAATTATCTTTTTACATATATTCGTAAGCATAACATGCTACAGATTTGTTAATTTTTTGTAAAAGTTTCACTGCATTTTTCTTCCTACTCATAGATAAACTAAAGTATAGAAAAGACACAATGAAGAAAAATTTAGTAATTTGTCCTTTTAGAACGTTTTTAAACTTTCTATAATACAAACTATGCTTATAGTTGTGCGCTGCCTATCAATTTGAAGCAATGCTTGAGTTCTAAATACGTTGAAATGATTTGAGAGACTTTCCTTTGCCCCTCCACTCATTGAGATAGTCATTCATGTTTTTCCTGTGAAGTTGTGTTGTAACTACCATTTGATTGAGGAATCAGTTTGGTTTGAGCTTTCCGTTTTAACGTTTGGTTAATGTTAAGGCCTTTTGGTACTGGTCAATAAGTTACGAGTAAAGGTATTATATTATTCTTTATAAACTTAGTTAATGATGATAATATACATTTTATTCTAGTAAAATGAATAGATTTTTTTATACTTACTATAATAATTATTTTGAAGCCTTTCTTAAGCTAACTTATTCTTGTAAATTTAATTTGGATAAAGTTAACACTGGCCGGAATTTAAAACCGACTGTTTCAATATCGTCACACATTACAACTTGATGGTATTGAGACTATCGTGGGTAAGTCCCGTCCAAAATGTTGACTTATTCCGATTTTAAATTTACTTGGAAGGTAGATAGGGTTGCCATGGTTCAGTTATGTACATTGTGTGAACGGACCAACAGTTGGCAGTGCTGAAGAGCAAGGATTTCGGGACGGGCGGCACTGCCAACTCCGGCGGCAACTGGCCACACAGCGGGAAAGCGACGCCGCTCAACACTGGAATTCTAACACCCGCTGATAGACATGGTTCCGTGCAGGTGAGACACCTACGAGGTCTATTGCTGATATACGATGATACTACATTTTTTCAAGTCATTTATTTTTCGATTGAGGGTATGGGAGCGGTTTAACTAGAGCAAGTACACCAATGGCACATTTCATTTTGAGTAATAGTTGAAATAGTTTTTGCGAAAGTAAAATGTATGTATATAAAAATTTAAGGTATCTTTTAGCAATAGATCAAGTGGTTTGATTCATACGCGGTAACAAAACTCACCCTGCAGACTTGAACTCACTCACACATCGTAAATTAGCTTGATTATAAAAAAAGTATGACATATGTCCTGACAAGTTAACTTTAAAATTTTACAACAAATTAAAAATGATTTCTTCAAATACCTATTTTTTATAAGTTAAAATTTAGTGACTGTCCTTCACATGGTTGAGGTAAATGGTTATCACAGCTTATGGACACTTCTAATACTCGCGTTGTGGCTCTATGAATGTCGACGGAGTCTTAGGCACGGCATGTAGTAACGCTGTACGGTGGCGGTGCCAATTAGGTGATTGTATAATGAAACGGCCAATGCACTTGCTGAATGCAGCTGTCAAATGGACGGACGGACGGTTCGTTTTCATACGAAAGTAGTCGTTGTGGACCTTAGACTCCATTGCGAGTGCACATAACACTTTTCGTATAAATAATATACGTGTTTATGTACAAACATAGATCTATTTTCTACGTTTCATGTACTGTGCTTATTATTTGTTATTTTTCTATAATATCACAAAAATAGGAATGTCTTACTTAAAGTGTTTCGATTTTTAATAAATTCTGATATAGATCATGCTTCTGATTGTTTTGGATAGATCTGTTGTACACTTTTTTTCATAAATAGATTTAAACGTTGTTTATTTTATTAAACTGGAGCTACCTGTATCTGTTCACCGATTGATTGATTGAAATGATGAGATTTCTTTTGGCCTAGTACGGCCCTAAGTCGTTTTCGAACTGTAATGAAAATGAAACATCAGTGCGTCATCATCACTTTACTTTGATAGATTTTTTTTAGTAGTTTAGTACCCAAAATTGATAGAGCTGCTCCAGGATTATTTAAATATGTTCAAGTCTCAACGAATGTTGTAAACGTTTTTAACAATCGTTAGTGAACATTGATTTAGAAAACCCATTCATATTTGCGCTCCCTTCATAAGTACAAAAATAGAATTTCAATCGTACTTTCATTGCAGCAAAAGGATTAAAAAAAAAATAATGTAAAAATTTGTGTGCCCGACCCGTGCGAAATAGGGCAACTCTCAACTTTTCTGTACTTCCCAATGTAGCACAAGATTTCGACTGAAAGGATCAACTATAACGCTAGCAAAGTGTCACTCACATAATGTACCTACTATCTAGTAATCTTTCTGGTCAAGAACGTAGTGAGATTATTTATTATATATTAGTGTATTCCCAGTCAATAATTTAGACATTAGAAATTTCTCACTCACTTTAGCATGTTCTTATTTTACATTATTATTTTATTGGTCGCAATTATTTGTATGTGTGAATGTATATTGGTGTATTTATTTTTTAGCTATTGAAGAATAAACATTTTCGGTATGTGAAATTTCCTGGATCGTTGTCCACGGTCAGTTTTGAAATATATTTGCCGGCAATCCTTGTGTGACTGTCTGCATGACGCTTCAAATGTCTTAACTGTTAGGCTTGGTACATGGATTCGATATTGCTCTTATTGTATTGTAACGATTAACTTTCTAATATTTACTTAGGTGAACGTAAATATTGGTAGAAGTTACTACGTACTAAATTGAAAATCATACTCATGATGTTCGTAATTTGGCTACTTCAATATTTATTGACTTAAAAATTCACAGAACAGTGACTATTTGTACACTTTTATATGCCTGTGAAAGTCAAAAATGCTTGACTATTTTTATTTGTTAATATTTACGCATGGAATTATGGAAATTATTAAAAATATCTTAAAATGTAAATGTCGATACCCACACTTTTATTTCTATTTCATTCACTGTGTCAAATATACGTATCTTCAAACTACAATTATTAAATATTATTTTGACAGTCCACCTGTGACCATGATTGATGTAAGTCGATCGAAACATCAGAAATCAAAGTCATTTATTTTATTCAAGCACCACACGTAATTAAAATGCGTTTTATATGTCTACAAATGCGACATTTAAAATAGCTTGTTAGTATAGATAAATTTCGACAAGTTCATTTAGTTTTTTTTTTCAATGGTGGAATACTTAATTTTTTTTTATTGCAGTCCAGTCTTTTATTATTTAATTAGGAGATGAAATATTTGATTCATGTAGCATCGGTCTCATTGTACCTACCTGAAGCTTCAAAGCACCTGCCAATATTCATTCATAAAATACTATACACTTGGCTTATTAATGGGTTTACAGCTATTTTTCCTTGTATCGTTTTATTGACACTTGCACGCATTGGGTACCAATCTTATTGCTTCTTTTCTACAGATAGTCTTGTATGTGTGAACCGCTTTAAACAATGAAATAACGCAGAGCGTTTTTGGTAGCGCTCGCTGCGGTAGCGGAATTCAAGCTTGAGGCATCACTTTTTTTAGGCATAATACACTCATATGGGAGGATTGCGGGAGGTTAGGGAGTGCCATAACTATAAAGCGTTTAGCGTTCCTACATTAAATAGGATGCAATTTCGCTACCGCGGCATACAATTTGCTCCTTAGTACGTAGCTAGCGTAGCATGGACGATGTAAATATATTTTTACTTACTCGTACCTATCTCAAACTGAAAATATAAATAAAATAATAAGTGAAGACATTTTTTAGTGATAGCACATCAGATTTGGGAGGCGAAGTATGTGGTAAAGACCTCAAATATGGATAATAAATGTAGCATTATAAAAATTAGCATATGGTTATTTGTTTTGAAAGTTATACAAAACTGTAATCATGAAAAATATACTTATTTAGTAGCAGACATTGGATCAGTCATAGAATAAAAATGGAATGTCCTTTTAATTTATGCTTGCACGAAGGAAAATGCTCATTAGGTATAAATATAATATCATTGAAAAAATATGTATGTACTTAACCCATATGGTAGCCATAATTATCTAGTTGGTAAAGACCATCATTACATGGCAATGGAAAAGCTTAGACATGAGATTAATAATAATAATTTAGTAGGGGGACTACAACTGGGTTCGCTTTTGCATAGTCATCAAAATGGTTCTCAAAAAAGGGAGGTATATATCAAGTGTCTAAGTACAATAACCCTCAGAAGTAACTTAACATATAAGAAGAGCTAAAAATTTTTTTTTACATCAATATAAAGCTATATAGATTTGTTAGTGTTTGGCAACTTCTGAGGGTGACTATACAAAAATATTTTAACGTTTATGTTGCCATATCGAAAGTAATTAAGTGCCTATTGTGTTCGAAAGTCACCAAATGTTTGTAAAACGTCCGTATTGTCCCACAGGTGGTTAGTTCGACGAACGGCGAGCTGGGCGCGGACGACCCGACGGCGGGGCACAGCAACACGCCGATCACACAACCGCACCATGAGGTTGATGTGGTCGACGACACCAAGTCAGTGTTCCAACTGTATGCATACCCTTTTATTTTCTTTTTTTTTTAAATCTAAGTTTATCATCGTCATTCATAACAACACATAATGCCATTGTCTAACCTTTTAGTTTTGTAATATCCCGTAAGATCTGAATACAGTGTAAGACTATCTTCAAATTGTAATTATTAAAAAAAAATTACACGTGTATATTGATTTTGACGTTATCCACTTTGTATCATAAACAGTTTGTTCAGACAGTTTTGATGATTATTTTTATAGTTCAGTGGGGTGATTGAAAGGTGTCTTATTCACTGATACTGATATGTTCTGCTTTTGTCAATACATAGTATTAAAAATGTAAATAAGTCTGAATATTACACGTGAATGCCCTTTCCCACTAAATTGAGTTGGAATAACAACTTTCATTTTCAGTTTAGTTAACTTAAGTGTTTATAGCGATCGATTTTAGAAAAATACAATCGCCATCATAGATTAGAATTTAAGTCTTGTATATTTTTATATGAAACAGAGCACATATCTAATATGATGTAAGTATAATTAGGTACATCTTCAAACTAAATTTTAGTTTTAGATGTTACAAGTTTCTGAAGTTACCACATCATTTCAATATCATCCACTAGTCATTTGCGTTATTTTTCATTTGTTAAATATTATTGTTTTTCATTTTATTCCTGACGCTATTTTACTTTCTATTAATTAAATAGTAACGTATTTCCTATTTGCCATGCACCCCAACAAGCTATCTCTCTGACAGACTCTGTTAAATCGTCATGCAGGCAATCTGTGTATTCCAGATGCTGTTGTTTCTTCAAACGCAAAAAGAAGAAGTGCGCGGCGCGCGCGGGCAAGTGACGCGAGTGCGGCACGTGACCCGCCCCGCCGCCGCCCCGCGCCCGCCCCGCCGCCGCCCCGCACGCGCCCCGCAGGACACGCGCCCACACCTACACGCTGCCGTATTTACTATTACACCCAGTTGCTCCGTATATTGTTTTTAAAAAGTCATGTTTAACGTATTTTTAAATAATGTAAGTAAGAAAAGTCCAGTGTACAATATAATAAAAGTGATTTGGCTCTTGAACCTCCCAGCTACTTGTGGATAGTAATTGAAGTAAGTATTTAAAGTCCACCATTCAATAATGACTGGCTATGTATAATGTATATATTCTATGAGCTACAAGTTGTCTTGAAGCCTGTTTAGTGACTACCTAAAACCAATGTCAAGAAATCTCGGGAGAACTTTTTGGAAGGTCATTGTTAGTCACATCGATCGACCAGATAAATCATTTGAAATCTAAATGATAGCATTTCCATTTTATATAGCTTTAGAGTTTATTATAAGGTCTTTGAATGAAATGGCAAATTATATAATATCAGCAATCATTCAAAAATCATGGAATATGATGAAAAGACAGTCAGTGGGGCAGTGTTTGGAGACTACCGATAGAAGTGAAACTTAAGTAGCTTATGAATTGTATCGTCATCACGTCAGAAATGTTGGCTGTTCTGACTTGACACAAGTGTCCGGTGACGATGACTCGAGGCCCATGATTTTTGTTCACCCAAAAGTGCTCAAGTTGCCTAAAGAAGTTTTTACTTCAAAAACACCCAGTGTCGCCCAATAGTCACACAAAACTGACATGATTAGTCATAATTTTCAACAAAGAACAAAAGTCAGATAACATCAATTGCGTTGCGAATTGTGGATGACATCCATGCATCACCGTAGTACACAAGGTACAGCTGCACTACTTAATTTTGAATTCTATGCTTAAACTTTTGAGAATTTGGGTCATGTGAATCCCTACACAATTCAAAGGTAATAAATACGTACCTACTGATTTATCCTCACTGTTGAGGGATATTTGAAATTGTTTTCTTGAGAGAAAGAAAAACCTGTTGAGTCAGAATCTTGTCATGTCGGGATCATGTTTCGAACTGGAGGTCCATTTTTGCTAAAAAAAATCTTTTGACATTTTTTAAATTCTGTTTTAAATTTTGCTATACTAAATCGGCAAACATGAAACACAAGTATTTTGTTTTTATTATTGAGTTGAGACTGTAGAATCAGTATTATTTTAAATTTTAATTTGTTATAAGTAGTAATTTTCATAAAAACATTCTTATACATGAAATTTATAAGCCGCAATTGTAGACCTACAGTGCAGTCCTCATACTCATAAATAAATTATTACCTATTTGCCATTAAAACAGCACTTACAAAACGTCAAAAAAAGAACTAGACCAATCTTGAAAATTTGATTTGAGTCAAGGTAGAAAAGACAGCCTTCAACATTCGGTTACTGAACGAAAAAATAACAATTCATTGTTGTTAAGAGAAAATGAATTTCATATTCTGAACTTACAATCACCTCAACAGTATTAGTTTAGAACTCCCCGTGACCATGACGGCTGAAAAGCAACCGAAACGTCGGGATAAGTGTAAATAAAACCAAAATAAAACGCGATAAAACCCACAAAAATAGTTAAGGTACTTAAATTAGTTAACCAATTAAACAAGCAATAATATCATGTCAGATGATGACAATACTACTCAGATAGTAGTAATACCAATAAGTTGTGGTGGTCAAAAGGCAGTCGCTTCACAGCTTATAGAAGTTCGGCCGTTTCCTAGTAGACTGAAAACCGACCCTTAGTTGGGAAAAGTCGGATGATGATGAAAGATATATTTACATCTTTTGGTATTAGTTAGACAGGCTCTTGTGATATAGTTTCACATATTATGTGTAAGTAAATTTTAACGGCGATTTAAGTAGCTCATAATATGAGTTCACAAATATTTAGGTTGGATTTCATCAGTGAAAATAAGTTCAACTGAATTAGGTTCTCATTTTTACTATATGAACTTCATTGAGTAAAATATGAAAACACAGTTTAGTTTTAATTGATCTCGGTTCCTATCATTGGTGGAATTCACTCTAAAATTATATTAATAAATCTTATTGCAATAATTGCGATGATAGAATACAATCTAAAATTTCGCAGATGTATAGGATAATGTTAGTAAAGAGTAAAGGGGTTTCAGAGTCCATTTACACTTAAATTGTAAAACATGTGGACGTTTTATCAAAAACCTAAATGTATAATATAATACTGCACTGTATTCCTTGTTATACATTTTAAAATATAAATAAATATCAGTACATGGAACGACTGGGTCTAAATGTATATAAAATAAAACTAAAGAATATTGCCAATTTAACAAACATATATGCTGACCTTCCCCGTATCCCTACAATTTAATTTAATAATATTTTAGACATTGTATCATTAACCCGAAACGCTTACAGATTACACTGAGCTATGTAAAGAATCATTTTTACCTTACATGTAACAGAGGTGCACACAAATGTCTGAGTGGTTGGCAATCACATATATATAAATCAGAATATAATATACAAAGTGTTATTCGTGTATGTACCAGTTGTAAAAAAAACTTTTATTGCGTTAATTGTTAATATTTAGATGACACTTCGTGAAGGATTACGCGTCTGTTGTCGTTACTATTGATACTGTTTAAGAGATAGTACCCGTCAACAGATCTCGTCAAGGGTCCCTAGGAAATGGATAGTTTGTGTTTGGTTCTCAGACAAGTCTATTGAGAACGCCCTCCTTTGTGATATAGGTGGAACGTTCTGTATTCGAAGTTTTACGTCTAATTTCGAACGGTACCCCCAGCACTTGACTACACATTCCCGAATCGTCAGGTTTTTGAGAGCACAGCACGTGAAATGTCTTTCTCTGAAGAACATGTGGTCGATTCTTATATGTTCTTCAGTTAATTACATTTAAGTTTTTATTTAAAGGAGCTAGTGAACGTGATTGTTTGGCAGTGTGAAAACGTGTTTTGGGGGTGCTAAAGTTCTCGAGCGCCTATCGATCAGGTTGTTATGATGTCAATTCAATATGTATAGCTGCAAAGCATACCTCTTTCGTCCTGATCACCGTTCTTAACTTGTAATCTTAGTCTCACGTGTTCTTAACATACAAATGGGCGCTTAATAATAGCAATAAAAATATAAGCCATGCGCGGTTGGCAGTTTTTTTTTATGTTGTGTTCCCGTCCTTAGTGAATTATATATAATTTTCACCAAAAATTTGTAAATTCTATGTTGTCGCGAGACGTGAGATTTACTTTACCTCATCAACATCACTTGCATACATTCATGGCCACTCATCTCTGATGTCCATTCCAGCACATAGTTCGAACAAATCCATAGATTTGTACATTAGGATTTCGGTCATAATTCATCGACACTTTAGTGTAACTAAATACTTACTGAGTAGACGTATCTCGCTTGTATTTCTGTTGTCAGTGAAGCAGTGAATTATTTTTGTATGTCGTTTAAGTTCATTACCGTTATATTTGAGTTACTGGAGTAGTGGACGAACAGCCAATATTGTGACTTTATCGTAAGTTTGTGTGTTGATGGATTTTGTCTTTCGTCCGCTCTGGGTTGAATGTTGCACTCTCCCGTGTTGTGGGTTCTGTGTCAACTCAGGTTGTGATACTTTACTAGCCTAGCCGAATGTTTAGAGGTGATTATAATCAATATGCGAAAGGCACTTACTTATGAAGTTTTGATAAGTGTAATTGAATTATATATCCCTGTACCAGAGAAGTATTGCGTCGCTTCGTCGGGTAGCGATGCCGAGCTGCAACCATTCAACCTATTGCTTGTATGAATACTTAGATAATAACTTTATTTAGTCATTGTTTACCTAAGTTCGATTTGTATGAAAACGAATATAATAATATTTACAATTTGGCTCCGTTCCTATAGTGACGCCACATAATTTCCTATCTTATTTATATCTATTATTATAGTTTTTTAAGAGATAACCAGACATTTATTAAATAAGAGATAAAGTGTAAGTAACGAGTTTCTTTATTTCATGCTTTTGTGAGAAACGTGACCATACTGACGATTGGTTGATTCGATAAATGTTATTATTAAGTGTGCAATAAATTGTATAGAAAATCAATACAATAGTGTTAAAACGTAATTTGTTTCAATCGGTGTACCCCGTCGAGTCCCGAGTGAACTGGCTTCTATATTCCTTCAAGACTGAACGAAACATTTCACCTTGAGTACGGAACACGTGGCTCTGGGCTCATGTCAATTTGTAATATCGCGGTTCCCTTTTGCTCGTTGTACTTTAAACTATATTAAATGTGTATCGTTGAGTAGACTAAACCTGTAACTAGTCGCTATGGGAGTGTGGCCGACGACTGCTGCCGTAGTAGCCACTCAATCCAACAGTCTGTTCAGTACTCACGTTGGGTTTTAGTCATTATGGTAACTAAACATACATAACAAGGTAGGAAATAACATTTTTTGGTATTTATTTCTAATGGCAATATATGTATGTATTTTCTATCAATTTGTGATGATGGGTATAGACACGGGGCCAAGGCTGTGGTGCCCACACGGCTAGCTCGAGTGGGTTGCAGCGGTGATGTATATAATAGCAGTTGGATTGTCACCAGACTGAGATCAGTAAGCACGCGCCTCCCGCATTGCCGCCATCGTGGACAAATGCTCTTAAAGAGTTCTTGTAAAGAACTCATCACTTTCAGAAGATAATCATAACATGTACTTATGATTCGTTTTTTTTTTAAATTATGTGACGCAACTTGTAAATAATTGTTGTAACTAATTTTCATGTTTTGGTAAACTTCTGTGTTGGCATGTAATGTCTTATTGGACTCGTTTACTGTAGCAGTGACGTCACCCAAAGGGGAGCAAATAAGTTATTCAGGTGTAGCTAAAACATGCTCAAGAGGTGTCTAAATGTTTTGTTGTATTTGGTTATGCCATATAAATATAGAAAATTATAATTTAAGGTGCATATTTATTTTTGAGCTTCCTGGTGTTATAAGCCATGCGTGTTTTGAATATCTTCTAAGTGTCAAATGGTATTACGAGTGGTGCCAAGACCATTTCTAAGAATCAAGGTTCATGTGGCCACACGATTAGGTAGTGTATAAATTGTACAGCTTTAAAAACATTTGTATATTTTTGCTTGGACTAGAAGCGGGGAGGTTTCGACAAGCGTAGTTTGCGTAGCAGTAAGGTATCGTGGATGTTATTGTAATCAGAGCGATTCTGCAGAACTTGTACCGAATTGTTTTCCATTTAATAAGCTCTAAATTTACTATAGGTATAAAAATTATACAATATCGTGGCGTTGCTCTGGTCGCATTGACATTTCCGTAAGGTATTTCGAATTAGTCACAGATATGTAGTCATCACAAAATGTATCCAATGCGTTAGAAGTTATTCATTTGGCTAAGAATAATTGAAGTGTTTTGTAACATATAAAAATAACATCTTGTTGTGTCGTTTCATATTTTTTAGAAAAGTATAGATAATGCGAATATTGTCGCTATGTAAAAGGTAAATTATTAAATCAATTCTTTGAATAATGGTTTTTGATAAATTATTGTAAACAAATTGAAGTATTCTTCTCGTTAAATGGATCATTAATACTTATTGTACAACCATTGCAATATAATCGAATGTAATAAACCTAACTCTTAAAACATGATTAATACCATAATTGTACCTAATTGTTACTTTCTATTTGCTAGATAGAATAATCAAATTAGATTGGGTATTAAATATTAAAATGAACTTGTGTGATCTGCAGACGTGAACGTTCGAGCACCACGTGTGTGTTTGCACCGGTTGTGGACGTTGTAAACGATTGTTAGTGAGGGATGGCCGGGTTACCTGTTTGACCGAAAAGAAATTGCCAAATCGCTCCCCAAAAAACGTTCCGCATAATTTCATTTGCCAAATTATAACTTGGCAAAAATATTTTTATAATAAATTATAACGCAAACGTTATGTTTGGGTAGTGAATGTTTAAACAATAACTTGTTTACCAACTAGTACCTTTACCAATTTTTATTTAGTCAAATGTTTCAGTTGGAATAACACATTTTACGCAAAATAAAATAAAACTTCTTTCGGAGTTACACCATTGAAATTGGTAACTAAATTGGAGCCTTAAATAAATGATTATATAAAAATAAAATCGCTGTAAAAACACATTTTATTAAAGATCAAATACCGATATGATCCTTGGATATTCTGCCAAATAAAAATTTGACGATATGAAAAAGTGCGTACTAAAATTATTCCAAACATTACCATTGGTATAAAAAAATGTATCCATAATTTGTTTGGACAGCGAATATTTTGGCAAAATCTTTTCGGCAAAACGGCAGGCTTCCGGGATGGCCGCAGAGACTAGTTCGGAGCGTGGGCTATGAGCGGATGAATGCTTCATGGCGGCGTATGTAAAAGGGAGCATTGTAAATTATCATTTTAAGTTACGTGGTCGAATATGGAGTCGCTGCTCGCTAGATAATTTACACCAACTGTTGATTCGTGACTAACTTGTATTCGAACGTAATAAATAATATAAATTACGAAGCACCTATTTTATTTTATTGCATACTTGGATTAAAATTACTGCTATGTAAAAATAAAGTTAAAGTGATTATTTATTGCGAGGCTGCACCAAATATGTAGTATCGGTGTGTGAGCCGCCCTTCCTCTCTCGTGGGTTATCACTCTGTAGTTAATTTAATTTTAAAAAATTCGCTTACTAAGTAAGTCATGTTCAGTCGGCTTATGGACACACGAAGATATTTGAATTGTAGTTATTAACTTTTATGTATTATACATGCTTTTCCATCTGAATTGAATTTAATGTAAAAGTAAGTATTAAAATTCATATACATAGAAAACAGTTTTCAGTGTTTATTTTCTGTAAGATGATAAAAATATGGTATATGTATTCAGTTATGTCACAAACCTTGTTCGAAATTACGGAAACATTTGTTAATTCATAATTAAATAAAGCTTATTATAAGATATTGTTTTATTTTTTTTCTGAAATGGTCTCTATAAAGAAAATGCACGAATTCCTAAACGGGGGTTTATATTTTTAATATCTTTGTCCATGTTGAAAATAAATTTAATGACGCAAACAATGTTACCTATAGAACTAGCTAACCAAGTATTGAAATTATTAACTAGCTAATCTGCTCCAGGTTCGACCGTGGGATATTTAGAAAACTCATTTCACTTATTTGAACCCGTATTTCCATAGTTTTCAGATAATGTATGGGCACCTGCCGGATTTGTTGACGTTTAGGTATATTCACTGCTCCGCTCCCTTTAGTATCGTGATGATATATAGACTAAACCATCGATGAACGGATTATACAACACAAAAAGAATTTTATTCCGAACCAGTAGTTCTTGAGATTAGCACGTTCAAAGAAACAAACTCTTCAGCTTTATAATATCAGTATAGATTACTGCAAATAAATGTATCAGTAATTTCATCATTCAATTTAGAAATGGAATGACTATCTAAATAAATAAACTCATAAGCTCTTAAATACTGGCGTCAAATTCGTTGAATTTTTCTTTAAATTAAAAGATCATGATTAAAAGCATGAGTCGCTATCTGTTCCTTATCGAAGACGTGTCCAAGTACTTCAGTTGGGCAAAGCATTTTCTATGGAAAGGGCTGATAAGTGGGTTCAAATCCTGTGATGGATGTTGACTCTGTATGATTTAAATCTTATATCTATTTCGGAGGGCCCAAGTGTGATAATTTAAGGGTTGAATTGGTAACAATAAAAATACAAATTTCTTACACAATTTATTCGAACCAGCGTACCAATATAGTCCATTCCGTTTACACGCCTACCTATATCATAAGTAGATAGAACGAGAAATTAATACAAGTGAAATAGGCAGGTGGTACTTAAAAACAATTTCTAGCTAAAACTGAAACATCAGTCACTAACATAATTGCACCGAGTCGTTAACAGAGAAAATGCTTAGTAAATAACTTAAATTAAACTTAACAAAGTATATTCGTAAATAAAAATATTTCTTGATTTAATTATATATTAATTTTGATATCTCCAATAAATATTCAACAACTTTCATTCCCAGAAACTCCAATATTACCACTTTATACGTTGCTTAAACCTAAATAAAATTATTCATAGCGATCTCACTAACACAAACATCATTATTATGTAATAACTAGGCTACTTCCCGCCGCTGGCGGCGCTGTCGGCGCTCGGGACTCCGGAATAAGCATACACCAAACAATCCCGACATACTACGCGCGAGGAATCATTTCATTGAAACTATATAATCGTAAAAAATACATTCTCTGTAAAATAATAGTAAAATAGTAATCTGAAAGGAAACAACAAGGCAATATAAAGTAATAAAAATATAGAATTATGTATGTACTAAATCAGAATTCGTTCAAAGTGCCGTTTACAACGAAACTCTTAATTTCAGTGATGTTCCTAGTGTCGTCGTAGTCGGAGATTTCTTCAATGACCAGGTCCTCGTTCTTGACAGGTATGGGCGGCAGCACGTCGAGGAGCTCTCCCAGCTTGCGGCCGGTGGACAGCAGGGTGTTGTGTAAGAAGTTGTCATCGTCCATATCGGTATCATCATTTTTAAACTTAGGTTCTTTCTTGTAGAAATTCTCATAGTTCTCTTCCTTTACGATAGGCGGGAGGTAGTCCCTCCCGTCCTCGTAATCAAACTCGAGCTTTTTCATACGCTTTTTGAGGCTCGGTGGCCAGTCCTCATCTATGGGGAGGTCGACGTATCCTCCGGTCAGCGCCTTGTGTGTGTCCAAGCTCTTCACGACCTGGTAGTCGTGGTCGGAATGTGGGCGGTGGTTGAATGTGATGAGCTCGTCCATGTTGAACTCGCCATCATCTATGACGGTCTCGTCTAGCGCCATTTCTGTAAACAATAAAATATAATTTAGCTACGTAAATAGCAGCAAATGGCAGTCGTTTCATGGAAAATATTCAACTTTAGCCGCATCATTGTTACACTGGAAAGTCGACCCTGAGTTGAGAAAAAAGTTCAAGCTGATAGTACTGTTACATTTGTCCTATGACTCAAAACTTAGTGGTTATATTCTCTTTGACTCACTCCATCCCATGGTTGCCTGGAAGAGATTGCCTCCTGCGATAAGGCCGCCAAAATTGTATGTATACTGCGAAACTGCTCTATATAATGTAATGTGTTCTTTCTTTGTGTACCATACAATAAAGAGATATTTGATTTAGTTTTGATGATGTTTAGTCGAATATTAAGTGTAATAAGTGAATAGGTATTATTGTTAAAAAAAGCTCTTCTATAATAAGCATGAATCCAATAGTAGATCGCATAAGTCTCATAAAACTATACTAATCCAAGAGGACATATTATTTTTAAAATTCAATCTAATCATTTGATTGCACATAACATGCAGAAAGAACTTAATATAATACCATTATTTATCTACAACTATAGGTAGGTGGATAGATAGGTCCCCACACAATATAAATATCGCTTATTCACTATCACTAACATCATCCTCCTGCCCTTATCCCAAGATTATTTGGGGTCGGCACAACATTTGTGTTCTTTTTCCATTCATCTCTAGTTGCAGTCATTTCAACATTCACTCCCTTCTTAACCATGTCATCTTTCACACACTCCACCCAACTCATTTTAGGCCTCCCTCTCCCCTTGTAGCCATCCACTTCCATAGTTAGTATTAACTTCCTTACGACATTACTTTCATCCTTACGCATTACATGCCCGAATTTTGCTAACAATTAAGAATTTAGTTCTCATTAGTACGCCGACGTGACAGAACATTCGGGACTTTTTGCAATTAAATATAAAAACTTATAAGTACCACCTCCAATCTGTACCTAATATGGAATTGAAACAATTATACCGCACAACAGCGATATATTCAAAAACTAACAGTGAAAAAGTGTTTTTTTTTTTTTTTATATGGGACACGTCAATTGGACTTCGCCTTGGCTGATGGTAAGCTGAAGGCAAAATCCCAGAAAAGAGGGTCACCATTACTTACACATACCGTGTGACAATGGTGACACTCAGCTTGACGGCCTTATCATATGCTTTTTCACGCCCCGCTTAAAGGACCCGGGACTGTAGGAAGTTTGTTGTAGGTTGTTTGTAAGTACGTTGAACAAAAGGCACAGAAAATGTAAATATTGTAGCTTTATCTCTTTGTCCCACAATATAAATTGTTGGACCGTCAGCATATTGTGTTCATAGCGTTTGTTTTAAAACTAACCAAGCGTAACAGGACTAAAAGATTGCGAAACGCGCAATACCGTAGTAATTAAATAAAACAATATGTATCATCCAAAACTGCAACGAGTTATATAACATTTTGGCGAATAACAAAAAAGTAGTGCAATAAGCAATGCTATCGGATGTCATAATCAGAAAATTGAAACGAACTCGACCATAACTGTCATCGAGTTTTACATAAAATCACTTATGTAATAAGCAATAAAATTGTACTGATTAAAAATTCTACCGGAATCCGTACATATATATACACAGATACCGTAAAGGAGTAGGCAGAGACAACAGCCCGCTATAACTGCTTCCTACTGTCATTGAACTTTTCATACAATCCCTTATTTGACCTGCCCACTTGCATTTACCTTATACTTTATCTGTCATTCATTTGTTCTATACGTCAAAACAACCTCCGCAAATATTCTTTTATGTTATGTTATTCTGGACAATTTTAAATAGAGAACAACAAGTCTACATAACATAAACGTACGCCTATATCCCCGAAGGAGTAGGCAGAGGTGCTAGCACCCACATTTCGCCAGTTTATGTTTAGGTCCCAATGTAATAGGTGGCGAGCCTATTGCCATTAACTGGGCACTTATAAACCTGCGATAAATACACACATAACAAAAAGCATCGTAAAGTCATTGGTGTAAAAGTAAGCCCAGATTTCGCAATCTTAAAACATCACACTCATCACAGAAGGCAAAAGTGATTGAGTTAAGATTGAATTATGAATTGACTAAAAATATGCAATAATTTTAATACTAAGGAGCTCTGAAGCGTACTCATTGTTTTTATGCTTCATGAACGATAATGATCTAAATATAAAGCTATCTGGTCAGGATATTATTATGCTGATGCAACTATATACCAAGTTACACCTTTACGTACTGTTTATTTTCGTACCACGTCATCTGCTACACGTATCTCATGAATCATACTGGTCTGTTCGACCTGTTGTTAGTCATGACTTTTTTGTTATTTTACAGTAAGCTATTCGAAAATCCTTTGACTTTGAATGATTCATAGATGAACTATTTTTACAAAAACATGTGCTACTGACTACCTGACTTGTTCGACGTGGCGGTCGAGCGTTATCGACTGTAATGTGTGCGATTCAGACTTAGTGCAAAATTTGTTTGCATATTAAGTTTTTTTTTTTATATAGGAGGATATTTGTAGATCTTTGAACCGCGGTAGCCTAGTGGTATGGGTAATGGACTGCTGAGACGAGGTCTCGGGTTCGATCCCAGGTTTACCATGGCACACACCAATGACTTTTCGATGCTTTTCGAAGTTATGTGTGTATTTATCGCAGGTTTATAAGTGCCCGGTTAATGGCAATAGGCTCGCCACCTATTACATTGGGACCTAAACATAAACTGGCGAAATGTGGGTGCTAGCACCTCTGCCTACCCCTTCGGGGATATAGGCGTGAGTTTATGTTATGTATGTTATGTTGTAGATCTTTGGATGTTTTCCTTGATTATGCTGCTAATATTATGAATGGGAAAATTTGTGTGAAGATGTTTGGGTGTTTGTTATTCAATTATGAACAGATAAGGCTGCAATTTGTTACAGGGAAAGATTTAGCATAGAATAACAAATAGGCGTTTTATCCCTGTAATAGGTTACCATTGGTAGTGGAAACGAGATCAAAATAATAACTAAAAATACCCGAGTAGGTATGGTTATTTTTGAGAACATACATGTATGACGCCATTTTTCAGACGACTTTTTTTATACTATTTAGGTGGCAGACAAGCACACTGTCCACCTGATAGGTATGGACGTGTGCAACACCAAGGGCGTCACACTCGCGCTGCCGACCCTGAAGAAACCTTCTAGTGCCCCTTTTGAAGACTTCATTTAACTCCAGAATAGTATGTAGTATAAAAACACAGGTATAGGACAAGCACATATCCTTCTTGTATCCTAGTTATGCTAGTCTGAGCCTAGATGGCGAAGTGAGATTTGTGTATATCGTGATTTGGGGCCTAGTGTAAATTATTATAATTATGTATTATGTAATACTGCGTGCGATTATGATAATCAAAATAAACAATAGTAATAGTGATATTATAATTACTAGCGTTTATTTACATATTAATACTATGTATCTATATTTTTAATATTTTAATTAATAAGTAGCCGAAATATGTTCGACGAGGAAACTCAATAAGTCTGGACAGAAGCAGATGGCGGGTTGTTGACCCTGCCTAACCCTTAAGGGAGAAAGGCGCAAGTATATAATTTATGTGTAGCTTTTTATGGTAAAGTGGTTGACTCGTACGAAATTTTAAAGGAGAAAACACTTCTACAAGGTGAACAGGATTCATTGCCAATCATTTCAAGTCACTGGCGATTATTGGAATATAAAAAGCAAGGCCGGGAGACCTTTTTTAAATGACTACACAACTCATATTGTAAAACAGGTAGCAGGTACTGTTTTGGTACAAACATGAACAACCTATAAAGTCATCTTATCATAAAATATTATAATCACGACTTTATCCCTGGAGGGTTAGGCAGAGGTGAATTAACACCCACATTTTACCAATAATTGTGTTAGGTCCCAAGTAATAGGGGGTGAGCCTATTACCGTATTCCGGGCACTACTGTTGACTCGAGCCATGCATCTGAGGCTGAGTCTGGGCTGTATATATCTGGCCGATGTTAAACAGCCCTATCCCTTAGTCGCCTCGTACGACACCGCATGGGAAGAGATGGGGTGGCCCTAATTCTACTCTGCCGGATCCCATATATAAAGTACTGGCACTATATACGAATGTGGTTATATACTACTTACCACTAATGACTAAAGCCAATCGGAGAATTATTTATTTGAATGGCATAAGATACTTCTAGTGTTAAACATTATACACTACTAATTTTTAATTACCAGAGAAACTGCAGGGGCTGATATGGAACGTATATACTTCAATATATATGGAATAATACAAATACCCCACCATACAAAAAAACAAAGTTATTAACGTTTTTAAAATCTCACAATACGTGCTTAAAGAATAGACACCATTTTATTTACGCACGATGTGTGGATAGTAAATAGGTCATCAATGAACTTTTAACTTTCATCGTGAACTTTCTAGTGGCAGTAATTTTTTAATACCGTGTTTAATACAAGTTTGGGTGAACTGAGTAAACAATGGTAAAACCACAGTAACTTTTAACGTAATTCAGTAGTTTTTTTAAGTACCTTATCAACTGGCAGGTAGGTGTATTCATTCTTTAGTAGGTACCTAGTGTACCTACACTAGGTACCTACTAAAGAACTTGGAATAGTAAATTAGCTTAAGGATTAATTTCTGTACTTAACACGTGCAAGACTTACCCTACAAGTACTTTAATTGTTGCTCGAAATGTCCTCCGTCATTTTGAATACACAAACGAGCCCGCTTTAACAAGTTTGATTTTAAACTTAGGAGAATGTCTCTTTGTTGACGAATTTCATCGAAGGCGTCAATTATCCTTTGTCGGAGGTCCTCACGGGTGTTGGGTTCACTGACATACACTCTACGTTTCACTTCACTCCACATGAAAAAGTCCATTGGCGTCAGATCCGGGGATCGAGCGGGCCACGCGACTGAAGCTCCCCGTCCAATCCACCTGCCTTCAAATTGCGTATTGAGGTAGTCTCTTACCGCGATGTGGTAGTGGGGTGGAGCACCATCTTGTTGGAACCAGAGGTCTCGCAAGCTTGCGAGTGGAATATCATCCAACATGGTTGATACCATGGTTCTCAACAGATCCAAATAGGTTTCACCCGTTAGACGTCCCTCGATGAAGTATGGGCCCACGATATTGTCATTTAGGACTCCAGCCCAAACGTTCACGCTAAATCTGTGTTGAAACGAATGTTGTCGCGCCAACTTGGGATTTCTTATTGACCACCAATGTTCGTTATGTTGGTTGAAAAGCCCGATTCTTGTGAACAAACATTCGTCACTGTAAAGGACGTTGGTCTCCGGGTGAAGGATCACCCAGTTGCAGAATGTAATCCTGGGTGCTCGGTCGATTGTTGTCAGTTCTTGAACCTTTCTGTAGTGATAAGGGTGCATACCAGCCGAGTTCACAATTTTCCAAGCACAGTGCTGGCTGATGCCAAATCTACGTGCCGCATCGTTTGTACTTCGTCGCGGATCGTCCTCAAAAAACTCGAGTACTTCGTCGTACAAGTTCTGCGGATAGGCGGGTCTGCCCCGGCCTTGTGCGTGCGTCGGTACGTGAAATGAGCCGTGATCTAATAGACGTTGGTAGACGCTCAACATCGTGGAGTAATTTGGCTGTCGGGCATTCGGGTAGAGATCACGATACATCCGTAAAGCGGCACTCACATTTTCACCGGATAAAAAATAACTACGTAACATTAATGCGTATTCGCGGTCGGTAAATTGGTACGCCATCTCGATAGTGCCGATAGTATTGATTAGGATGCGTGCGCGAATCGAGACGTCACAACCGGAACTGCATTTATGATTTAAATTTTATTAACATCAAAGAGATGCCGCCGGCTTGACGACACGTGTAAGGCGGTGCGGGGAAGGGTGGTCGCACGCGCCGCCCGCCTTCAAGGACAGTAGTAGAATGATAGAAAGAGAGAGTGCGTGTTTATTATTTTATCAATGACTTCTTTGTGTGATTTTGTTTTCGTGAATTAGTCATATTCCATTGAGAAAAATTTTGTACGTCGTGAACATAATATTAGGTGGTTTTAAGAAAAAAACTGACATACATACTTTATTCATTTTTTTTTGCATGTATGCGTTTAGTATCGAATACCTATCACTTCGCCAAAATTTTTCTGGTAATTAAAAAAATTTCGTGTATATTTGCACTACGCGCAACTAGCGTGTGACGTCACAAGCACGGACGATTTTGTATGGAGCGTTTTCGGGAGACGCGAAAAATTATATTTTCAAAATCAAATATCTTTAAAACTGTATGTTGAAAGAATATTTCACTTTAACAGTTCATGATATTATTACAAAGTGGTCATTTTTAAAAAGAATAAAAAAATGGTCAAATAGTCTATTATAAGACACACATTTACAACACGGACAAGCGCGTACACACATACCTTCACAACCATTACAGATAAACTTACGAGCACATGATTACAAGCACCCGATGCACATGGCACTCGCTATAGTACAAATAAAATTAAGTACCATACATAATGACTCATCACTGCTGCTTATGTTACAGGTTCATCCTAGTGTAAGTAGCAGCGCCCATCATATTATAATAGTGAATATGATTAAATACACTGTACTTAAATTGTATCACTGTATAGAAATTCTGTAAGTGTTCAGTTTGTGAAATAAATTATCTTATAATTATTATAAGGGTGCCGCGTGGTTCCCGGTAGAGTAGAATTTGGACCACCCCATCTCTTCCCATGCGGTATCGTACAAGGCGACTAAGGGATAGAGCTGTTTAACATCAGACAGATATAACAGCTCAGACTCAGGCACAGATACAAGGCTCTAGTCAACAATTGTGCCCGGAATCCGGTAGACGGCAATAGACTCACCCCCTATTACGTGGGACCGAATACAATTATTGGTGAAATGTGGGTGTTAATTCACCTCTGTCTAACCCTCCGGGGATAAAGGCGTGATTTTATGTATGTATGTATGTATGCGTCTCTTCCCATGCGATGTCGTACAAGGCGACTAAGGCATAGCAGGGCTGTTGAACATCAGACAGATCTTGCACTCCATACATTTGCACCACTCGCGACTGGCGTGTGACGTCACTCGCAAGTACGATTTTGTACGGAAATACAAATATTATACCGAATACAATTATTGGTGAAATGTGGGTGTTAATTCACCTCTGTCTAACCCTCCGAGGATAAAAGCGTGATTATATGTATGTATGTATGTATGTATTATAAGGGATAAGAAGAGTGGTACAGACTGTTGGCGGCGGACAGCAGCGCGCGCGTGACGGGCGCGGGCGGCGCCGCGTCGGCGCGCGGGCGCAGCTCGTCGCGCACCGACGGCAGCGCCACCAGCGCCACCGACAGCAGCAGCACCAGCAGGCACGTGGCCGGCTGCGCCGCCTTGCCGCCCGCGCCGCCCGCGCCGCCGTGGGACACGCCCGTCAGCACGTTCTGGGGAGCAAACAAACGACCGTCATACATCTGTAGTCCCCACACACCCGAGGAGAGGGCCAGATCGTGAGAGATGGCCCAGGGCCGGCCGGGGTGCGAGGGATATGCCTGTCAACCTCACCTTCGGCAACCAAAGCGACCCACAGGCGGCGTGCGTTTTGGTCGGTTCGAGTCCGACATAACCTCTTCCACCGGCTCCGGTGGGGAGGTATCCGTGAAGATTTTGCGCACGTAAAAACAAAAAAAAGTTATGCTACATTTCAATACAGCGGACCTTGGTGAGAGCCGCCAATGCGACCGGACAAACGAGGAATGAGGCTATACACCCTTTAGAGCTCCATCTCTGTTTCGTTTGAAAAACGAACGCTATAAGTATAGAATACCGCGGCCATAATAACTTCGTATTGTGTTCCCAGAGGTGAGTAGGGTAGCCAGAGGTCACTGGAGTATGTGCTGTCAGTGGGAAGACTAGGCTTGTCTTGTTTTGTCTTCTATACTGACGGCTCTGTGCCGTCAGTGTAGACTCTCTTCTTACAGGGTCGGCAGCGCAAGTGTGAGTGGTACATATGTCCATAGGCCACGATAACCACTTTCCATCAAGTGGGCCGTGTGCTTGTCTGCCACCAAGTAGTATAAAAGAAGTATGTAGAAGGTCAACTTGAGTAATATTAATCTTATGCTTCGCAATGCAATCGAGATTATTGGGTATTAAAGTGAGCAAAACGATAAAGTAAGTCTGTACTAATAAATAAAGTTAGAGTAGGTATAGCAAAACAAAGTAGCAATTTTATTTGTTTGTACCCATGTCGATATGTCTGAGTTTCTGTCTGTCTACCAATTTTGATGACATTTTTTACTGTAGATAGCTGATTTTATGAGGAATAACTTACGACTACTTTTAATTTCTAAAAAGTAGTAGGCTTCCGACAAAAGACAATTAAAAACCAAATCGAAGTCCACGCAGACGAAATCGTGGGCACAGCTAATGAATTACTAAATAATACTTATTGTGCAATTCAATTATTGTACGGGTGCTATTATTTTAATCACACACATTTTAGCCAATCATTATCGTATTGATTGATAAGCGAACCCAAGGTGAATTGGAGAAATGATAAATTAACAAATACATGTTTAATGTCCACAGCAGACACGCATGATCGATACACACTGTAGCTTTATTATTTAAGAGTCGTTAAGTGACCAATATTAATAGTAGGTAAGTTTTTCCCTATAAATCCCTACAGAGAGCTCAAACATCGCGATTAATTAATTAATTTGTTTATTTATTCAATCATTTTGCACAAATATATAATAAGTGTACAAAGGTGGAATTAATACCATGGGCATTTTCCGGCAGTTAACATTGCGGTAATACAGAGATTTTTTGAGATAGGTGCTCGAAATATCGATCAAGTGCTGTATAAACAGTAATATACAAACATTAAACATACCTAATAATATACTTTAATAAGTCAGTAAAGATATATATATATATATATAGATAGATAGATAGATAGATAATTCTTTATTGTACACCAACAGATTAATAGTAGGACAAGTAGGTAGCATCTATACAGTTCAATGTACAATGGGCGGCCTCATCGCTGAAGCTTATACTGAAGAATATATACTTACAATTTATTTACCTACAAAAATATTAGTCTATGTTGCTTTTTTTTAAACCAAAATTACTGATATACTAAGTATACTCTAACCACTTCTAATAGGCTATTTGACAAGGTCATTCAATTCTTCCCAATATTGCTTAATGTGTTAGTTTGTTATCATAAACATGTTTTGCAAAATAAGATTTTGCCTAACTAAACTACAACTATGACTTCATAATTTTTAATTCCCAAAGTAAGTCAAAATATAAACAATCAAATTCAGTCCCAAATAATAAATTTTTAGATTCCTCATTAAATTACAAATTACTTTTATTATAAACTATATATATTTATAAACGCAATCTAGACCGAGATTTCGAAATTCTATTGCATTCCATACATTTTCACGACTCGCTACTAGCGTGTGACGTCACTCGCAAGTACGATTTTGTATGGAGTGTTTTCGGGCGGCGCGGCGTGAAAAATTGAATTTACAAAATCAAATATCTTTATCGTAAGAATATTTCATTTTAGCAGTGCATTATATTATTATAGTGGCTTTTTTGATACTAAAAAAATAGTCTAATAGACTATTGCTCGTGTTAGGAGTAAGTTCACATCGGTAGCGTAAGGGCCAGCATTCGAAACTAGGACCTCATAATCGTAAGTCAGACTCCTAAACCAGTTTTTTATTTGGCTCTTCAGGAAGAATCTTTAAAGTTAGATTAACATGTAATGGACTTCGGTTTCGTCAAGCGATCTCTCACTACTAACATGTGTATATGTATGTGTTTAAAATATTAAAAGTTGAAGTTTTAACTACTCTATACATATCAACTTGCACTGTGCGATGAGGAAGCTCTATAAATTTCAGCTCGACTGGACTCTCATCCTTCTTCACGACATTGCATGTCAAAACACACAGCCAGGTATTGTAAGTAGATATGCAACATTTTACGGTCACTTATGGTGTTGTACTTGTTGAGTCCGACACTTTGTTTTCATTTTTACACTTACACGTAATTAGTACCTACCTAGTTTATACTACTGCAATAATCTTGATCTTAAACCTTGAGTGACAGTGAAGGAGAACTGGACAATATTATGATGAGATTTGTGACTTTTTTTACGTATTGAGAATTAAGAACTATTTTAACTAAGGAAAAAATGGGTCGAAAATATAATAATTTACGAAGTATAATATCTATATATATATATAAATCAATTGCTGTTCGTTAGTCTCGCTAAAACTCGAGAACGGCTGAACGAATTTATGTTATCTTGGTCTTGAAATGTTCGTGGAGGTCTAGGAAAGGTATAAAAGGTGAGAAAAATTCGAATAATTGCCGGGAAGCGACATCCACGCAGGCGGAGCCGCGGGCAAAAGCTGGTATGATATAAAACAATTAACCCATCATACATACATACATCCGACATAGGCCTCTCTCTGTTGGGAGGCTTTGGCCTACTGTTTCCACGTTGGCCAGACGGGTTGGTACAGGGTTTTATTTCGAGTTTTCCTTCTCTCGCAGTGATATCGTCTGCGTATGTTTCCGTTAGTCGCCTTTTACGACACCTGTCGGATGAGATGGGCTGGTGATACTTGTATTCTTCCTCCATCACCGCATTTAAATATATATAGGCAGATTTTGTAATATATATGCCCGTATTCTAAAACGACACTCGGTCCCGAATCTCGATTTATCTGAGGATAGATTGACGGATTTGACAGATTGTCTATTCAATCTGTCTTCAGATGAATCGGGATTTAGAACTAAGTATCATTCTAGAATACCGTAATAGGCTTTTGACGCAGTCCAATGCATTTTTAACTTCAAGGACTAAATAAATGTTTAAACAATAAATAGCTTTTTTAAGCCGTGAAATGTATTAGATTTTCTAGTTTTCAAGTTTCCACGTCTAAGTCAAAGTCAAAAATCAATTACTCTGCATAGATCATTAATTCGGCACTTACAAAACGTCAATACAAAAATATTAGTTTAGCAAATGGACCACCGGTTCGAAACGCGGCCCCGTCCTACACGAATATACTACATTATAAATCTAACTTACCCGTGTGCGTTTCAAGCCTCAAAACTTCAAATCAATCTATCTTACTGATAGAGGTAGGCAGGTTCCTAATATTAATCTTCATGAATTATTAAATATCTTTATTAATATACTTTTATTACATATCACAATATCTGATAACAACAAACTCTACTTCAAGGTCTCTGCTAATAATAAAAGTCTGATATTGGGATCCTTGAATGATTCCGTATTTATTTTGACGATAAACTTACCGACAATAAAATACATACATATGATCACACTCATTTCCCTCCGGGGTAGGCAGTGGCAACAGCCCGCCATTTGACTTAATCCTTACATACTTCACAAACTCCTCTACTGTCATTGAACCTTTCATGCAACAGACTTAAAAAAAGTGTCGGATATCAAAGGAATGCGTAAAACACGTGTAGATGCGTATACACAAACCCCGGTTGAGTTTTGTGCTAAACATGCAACACGAAAGGCTATTAACGGGATCATGAATACATCTGACTCTAATTTGCCTTTGGCATTATTTACGAGGTTTATAAGAAAAGTTTTATGCGGAAGGCAGAGAATCGGATAAAATGGCGAACATTGGGAGAGGCCTATTTCCAGCAGTAGACAGCGGTGGGCTAATTGATTGATTGATAAGAACACCAGGACCTTGTCATTCAGCCCTTCTTGCCACAGAAGACACAGATAATGCATGACAATCAACATCAATCGCACTCTGGATAAGAGTCTATATTAAATATAACAATAAAGACTTTTATTGTTATACACCTATTGGACTATTATATGACAAGACATAATATGTCATAGTTCAATAGGCTTCAATTCGTACCTACCTCATATTGTTTGTACATTGTGTTTGTGGATACAAAAATATTGCTAAACACTTAAACAAGCTTTGGTGCCCGAGTAATATTTTTTACTATACTTTTGTTATCCCGGATCGCTATATTCATTTTTAATTTACTTATTTCAACTTCAAGAAGAAATAAATACAAAATCTAAATTAAAAAAATAAAATAAAAGAAATGTCTATAAATGCGTTCAATACGAAATGATATATTTATACAGTTGTATATGAACAAATGTTGCATACATTTGTTCTGCACTATTTATATAATATTACTTCTGAAAGAATTGACAGTTTGAGGCCATATTCATACAGAAGGTATATTTGTTTCTTGAAACAATTCATAGTTATGTAATGATTGTCGGTTAGTGCTAATTTCGTAAGAATGTAGTTCTGGTGGTACAATTATCTTAGTATATCTGTCGGTTTTAGTAAGGTGAAATGAGCATATTTACCGTACGGTAAATCCGTGGTATGGTAGGCAGTATATTTTTTCTGTAAAACTCAAAATGGGTTCGATAAAAGGCGTTATAACCAACCAAAGTAACTCATACTCACATAAGATATTGGTATAATGCCAAAAAAACTGAACCCATAGGAACTACACAGAATCCATAATTGAAGTTGAGGGAATCACAAAGTACTTTTTTATATACTTTTGTAATTTTGCAAATTTCTGTATTTGCTACGGTATCTTATTAAGGTCTATACTATTTTTAAAAGTTTTATAGAGTTATTTCTCTCTTATAGGTTGCAAGAGCATTTAGCCTATTTTTTGTCCCAGGCATACGTTGCTGACTTGCTAAAAGTCGCAGGAACAACGGGAGTCACAGACAAAAGTTAGCACTGTAGATATATTATATAATTTTATATAAAAGGGGTAATTTACCTGTAATCTTTTAAGTTGTGCCGTGAGTGTATGGTTCTGTGACTGCAGAATCTTTATCCTCCTTATTAGCGTCTGGTTGTCCGCTGTGCATTGCTTTACTCTACAACAACAAAACACAATTACACAGTGTATAAGGAAAACGTTCACAGGAAAATACAACGCGACTCCATATACAGGTTTCTTGATTTTGTTAGCAACTGATGACAATTTTTTTACCTAGGACATGTCAACTTGACTTCACCTCACCTGATGGTAAGCTAAAGGCAAAGTATCAGGAAAGAGGGCCACCATTACAGACACTAAGTAATGTTACAATGGTGGCACTCAGCTTGGCGGCCTCATCAGATGCTTTTCACGCTCCGCTTAAAGGACCCGGGACTGTAGGAAGAAGGAAACACCTGAGCTGGTAATGAATTACAGGTCTTGGTGGTGCGGCAAAGAAAAGAGTCTCCGAACCGCTTGGTTCTTGCTCTCGTATATTCTGCACAGTGTGTGGGTGACAACTAAGCCCAGCACGTGTTGTCCTGTGTAGGAAAGGAGTGGTTTTATTGTTTGATTCTTTTCCTATATTCATTGTCCATTAACATGTACTCATCATATATATATTGTAATATCATCCCAATAAATAAAAATCGCCTGTGATTTTTTTTAAATATACATTTGACTCTAAAAAATTGCTATTTTGATTTTTAATCATTATTATCAAATTCAGAGAGGCTAGTCAAACATTCTACTCCCTAACCCTACAAAAAGCGGAAGAAAAAGTGCCTAAAAGCACAAAGTAATTGTGTTGATAACATATTTAAATTTTTAAGGTAACATGAATAATTGGCGATAAAAAAGACCGGTGTAAGTATTTGTGAAATATGCTAATTTTGGTGTTTGCCAAAATATATACTGGTATAAGTATTTATGAGACGTACTAGTTTTGGTGATGACCAATGGCTGCCCCATTCGAAGCCACTCAGATTTCTAAAAGCAGTCCTAATCAAAATAAACGATAAATTGACAATCAAGAGTGCGAAAACGTCAAACTACAATCTTTTTGTTAGCAAGTGTCGAAATATTTGTGACTCAGTCCACTCACTTAAGTTCGATAACCCGCCACACTGCCCACTTTAGTGGCTAGGTAACCACTAAAAATGCTTGAGAAATGCGTCGTTAAATTTGTTATGGTTAAACTAATATTGCAATTTAATTGTATCGCAAAATTTTTGCTGTTTATATAAATACTTTGTTTTATGTTTTTTCACGCCGGAGCAGCGGTGTCTTCTCTATAAGACACAAATTCGCTCCTGCGTGGAATACTGCTCGCATCTCTGGGATGGCTCCGCGAAATACCTACTAGATGCTCTCGACAGGTTGCAGCGACGCGCGGTCCGAATTATTGGGAACCCTGAGGTCACGAACACCCTCGAGCCTTTGCAGATGCGTAGAGATATTGCTTCCTTGGCTGTATTTTACCGTCTCTACCACGGTGAGTGTTCTGACGAGCTCTTCCAACTAATCCCACCATCTCCTTTCCTACATAGGACAACACGTGCAGGCCTTAGATGTCACCCTCACACTGTGCAGAATATACGAGCAAGAACCAAGCGGTTCGGAGACTCTTTTCTTTGCCGCACCACCAAGACCTGGAATTCATTACCAGCACACGTGTTTCCTTCTTCCTACAGTCCCGGGGCCTTTAAGCGGGGCGTGAAAAAGCATCTGATGAGGCCGCCAAGCTGAGTGCCACCATTGTAGCACTTAGTGTCTGTAATGGTGACCCTCTTTCCTGAGACTTTGCCTTTAGCTTACCATCAGGCGAGGTGAGGTAAAGTTGGCGTGTCCTATATAAAAAAAAAAAAAAAAAAATACAAATTTTGAAAGAATGCATTTCAGCCTTCATTACGTCTTTCATAAGTTAAAATTAATTGTGTACATTATGAAAGTTTAATGCTATGAGAGAGCGATTACAGAGTAAAATAGCTTCGATATGTACGATTTTGCTTTGATTATGATTTAGGTACGCCTTATGCCTCTAGCCTTCTCCATATAAATTACGCCTAAGAAGTTGAAATAATTATGTGCAAGAAAATAAAAGTAGAAGAGAAGATACGACTGATCGAATCCACGTATTGGAGTTAGGAAAGAAGATAATGGAGAAAATATTGAGGAGACATAGTCAAAATATAAGAAACCTTATTCAAAAAGCTGACTTCAATTTTGAAAATATTATGCAACGGTTGTATTACAACATGTTAGTTCTGCAGTGCACGGCCGCAACCTCAATTTTAAACCTAGATATTTGTTTAGGTTCAATATAAACTGCTGATATTATTATAAGCAGAAGCGCTTAGAATTGTAATTCGATCGTTGTCTAATGCCACCGCTTTTAGCTAAAAGGAGTCAATATTTTATTTATAAACAATAAACACTAGTCTTCACTAATATTCATGTGCATTTACTTCTTCTAATGTATGGAATGCTCTACCTGCGCACGTGTTTCTCTCTTCTTACCCCTCGTTTATACCACGAAAGAAGTTGTAAATTTGTTGAGGACTTGTAGAAGACTAATCAAAACACAATACTTGTTTTATACAAGTAGGGTAGACCGGGGTCTATTGTACCACGGGTTAATAGTACCATTGCCTATAACTCTGCAACTATATCGAAATATTCGCGTGTGTGTGTTCACAAGTGTGCCTTGAGCTTGTCTCAACCTGCTCACCAGTCGGCCACTCGCTGCCGCGTGAGACGTACGTGCTGGATGACGATTTGTGTTTTTGACTGACCAACGTAAGTATTTACGATTTATGTTTTGTACTAGTGTTTATTATGGAATAGTCGTAGTGTGAGAGTTTTACTGAATTGTGATTCTCTAGTTATTAAAGTTTGTAATGTGTCAGTGTGGGGGCAGTTAGATATATAGAAATCGAGATTTGTGAAGTTTAGTGAGTGCGAGTAAAAAAGGACAATTGTACCACAACACTCGGGGTCAATTGTAACGTTACAATTGACCCCGTGCTACAATTGACCCAGAGTTTATAGACTACTGCTAACAAAAGGAGTGTAATGTTTTCAAGGTTCATGTACGTATGCATGTATGCGAGTTTCTTTGTTCCACCATAACTTTTAGAATCATTTTTAACATATGAGACATCGTGATATGTATTGCTGCTTGTTCGTAGGAAACGATTGTTAGTTTAGTACTACGTAGGACTAGTTAAGTTTGTGTTAGATAATCATACTCTGTCAAATTTCCTACCTTGTTTATTTCACTAAGTACCTATAACTTATTTTTGTTTTATCATATATGACAGATGCCGCGAAATAGACCAAGAAAGACAGACCGAGGCACGAAAGATCTCCTGTTGTATGAGGAAGCTTACAAGGAAATTTTAAGAGGACGATCTGTAAGAGCTGCAGCCAAAATGTTTGATTTGTGCCATGTTTCGCTGCTAAGATACCAAAAAAAGAAAGAAGACCCTCTTATTGAAGCTACAATGGGTTACAGACCAGCCACAAAAGTTTTTTCAGAGGAACAAGAGAAAGCCATGGTCAAATATCTCATAAAGTCGGCTGATATCTACTACGGCCTTACTCCTAAAGAGGTTAAAAGATTGGCGTACGACCTTGCAATTAACTATGAATTAAAGATGCCCGATTCATGGGAACGCCAAAAGATGGCAGGAGCAGATTGGTTTTCGGCATTTCTCAACCGAAATTCGGAGCTAGCGATTCGTTGTGCTCAAGCCACAAGTCTGACTCGAGCCACGAGTTTTAACTTAACGAATGTCAATTTATTTTTTGACAATTTGGAAAAAATCATGAATAGGGACAGTTTTGAACCGCAAAACATTTATAACATGGACGAGACCGGGATCACAACGGTTCAGAAACCCGATCGCATTGTGACTAGAAAGGGAACACGGCAGGTTGGTGCATTAACGTCTGCAGAACGCGGTACACTGGTTACAATTGCGGCATCTGTAAACGCGCTAGGGAATGCTTTGCCTCCAATGTTTATATTTCCCCGCCTAAGATACCAAGACCACTTCGTAAGGGACGGACCACCTGGCTCTGTAGGAGCTGGCAATGCTTCTGGGTGGATGGAAGAAGCCCAATTCCTAATATTCCTTCAGCATTTCCAACACCATACAAAATCCACTCAAGACAGCAAAGTTTTGTTGCTGCTGGACAACCACGCGTCCCACATATCCATAAAAGCTTTGGATTATTGTAAAAACCATGGCATTGTAGTACTCTCGTTTCCGCCGCACTGTTCCCATAAACTCCAGCCCCTGGACCGATCTGTTTATGGGCCGCTTAAAAAATACGTTAACACTGAGTGCGATGGGTGGATGCGGTCCCATCCTGGCCAGACAATGACCATCTACAATATACCAGCGATAGTGGCATCTGCTTTCCCACTAGCATTCACACCCCGGAACATACAGGCAGGTTTCAGAGTATCTGGGATTTTTCCGTACAACCGAAACATATTTAGCGACAGTGACTTTGGGCCGTCATTCGTTACCGACCGGCCTGCACCTGACATGACCAACGCCCTTGAAGATCCAGCGACCACTTCACGCATTACTCCAGAAGGGGATCAAATAAGAGAATATTCACCGGAAATCACACCGCGACAAGTCACCAATCCTCATTCACCCAATTCAGCATTGACGCCAGAAGTCAGCCTACATCAAGAGGATCCTATTGCTGAACTTGTGTCCACAGAAAGTTCCCTGCCTTATCAACTGGATCCACAAGAAATCGAAGAGGAAATCCTGTCCTTCGATCATCCAACTCAGCCAGTTGTACATCCTATGGAATGTTTAGTCGCACCTTCAACATCTTCTAAGCACTTAAGCCCTGACCAAGTACGCCCGTTGCTGAAGGTTCACTCAGTTGTTGATCCTATAGAGTGTTCGGACGCACCTTCAACATCTTCTAAACATTTCAGGCCTGAACAAGTTCGCCCGCTGCCGAAGGCACCACCTCGCAAGACTAGTAACCGTGGAAGAAAATCGAGAAAGTCGACTATATATACTGATACTCCTGAAAAAGCTGTCATTGAAGAAGAAGCCAAAGAACGTGAAAGAAAAAAAATGGCTAAGAATGTTACCAAAAATATTGAGACCTTGAAATCAAACAACGAAAACACTAAAAAGGAAAAAGGAAAAGGCAAGAAAACAAAAAAGAACGATAATACCACGAAAATTGTTGATATGGTAGTAGAACAAGAAGAGTGGTATTGCCTTGTTTGTGCAGAACCTTATAGTAAAAGTAAATCTAATGAAACTTGGGTTCAATGTGAAAAATGTAAATTATGGGCTCATGACGCTTGTACTGAACAAGAATTGAGATACACTTGCCAAAATTGTGAGTAGTTGCAATTTCTTAAGAAATTACTTAGTCACCTTGATTCTACCTCTATTTTTAGCAATGACTTCACTTCGCCAAGTCTGAGAGGTTCCTACATAAAACCGCATGCAAAAATCTATTTTATACTATCTATATAGAACGGCAAAAAAACTAAACGAAAATTCTAAGATTTTCGTTATTTTGTGTTATTTTCGTCGTATCGTTATTTTTTCATGATAGTGATACATGATAAAATTGAGTTTTAGAGTTATGATGACTAATAAAATTCATGACGTTAAGTTTCGTAATGTTCAAATGTTTCATTGTTATAGCTTAGGTTTCATAGGAACCTACCTGTTTTTATGGAGTTGGTGAAGTGAAATATTGCATGTTATGCATCAAAATGTTGAGCAATATGACTGTGTTGATTATATTTTGATAAATAACGAATAATTATTGATCTCTTAGATTTAAGCTCGAGATAAGTAGGTAAATACTTATTTTAAAATAATACAATTGAAACAAATGATTTTTGTAACAAGTTACATTTTGGGTATTTTAATTTATACATTTGATTGATTAATTTCAATACTTTTTATATAAATTATAATACCCGTAATGTTATCTGTTTCTACTAAATCGGATAATACTACTGTATTATTTAAAAATAATTTGTTGTGAAGGATGGGGTTGTTTGTACCAGGGGTCAATTGTAACTGTACGAGATTAGTAATTGTTGAATAATTTGATATTTTTGGTATATTGAGATGTTGTTATTACTTGAAAGGTGTGCTATGAGCAGCCTTAAGTGTTTTTTATATTAAGTCGTCTTAATATATTTAAAAAATTTGGAGATTACTATAATACGTTTAGTTCAACTAAAATGCTAGCTTTCTCTAGTCTAAATAAGAGTCTCATAATTAAGACTGATGTAACGTAACAGACTGATTCGTCTTAAGAAATTAACAATAAATACTGATTGATTATGACATTATTTTGGCTTTTATTTACCTTTTTTTTTCTGGTACAATTGACCCATACTAGGGGTCAATTGTTACACAAGGACTTCATGAACAAAAACTCAATTTATACCATTCTGATGCAATCATATGAAAATTATTTTATAGATTGTTATAGCCAATTAGACTACAATGTAACGTACAAAGTGATTTTTACGTGGTGGCATTAGATTCTGTGTTATAGGTCGTTATATCGAAACTGGTACTATTGCCCCCGGTCTACCCTATCTCAGATACTTTTTCGTTCACATAGGATGTATAGCCAACAAGTTGTAAACAAGTATAAAAGCACATTTGCGTTCATACTGTAAGCCTGTGACATATTGCAACATGTCAAATACATGTTGTATACTTAGGTGTAAACGAGGGGTTACAGTCCCGTGTTATGGAAGCGTGTAAAAGCATCTATCTAGGCGTCATCTAGGAAGTGGTGGTCCGTATCTTTTGGACTGAATCTCAGCTTTTTACCATCTAGTGAGGTGTAATCAATTAACGGACCAAACATAAAAAAACCCTTCGATTGATACTAGCGGGCTTGCATGAAAGGCTTAATGAACTGTCATTCGAGAGAGAGGAAGCTTGTGAAGTATGTAAGGAATGTAAAGATACAAGCAGATGGCGAGTTGTACTCCGGAGCGAAATAGGCGTGAGCATTATGTATTTTGCAACTGCGCCTAGGATTATTTTTATCTCATCCAACTTTAGCAATGTGCTGGGTGCAATTAAACCCGAAAACTAAGAAAATAGGAATAAAATCATGTCTAATCTATGAAGAATGCGCGGGTAAGTATAGTCATGGAACGACCATCAACACCTATTATTATTGCACATAGTCTGTTGCTATCAGATATGATATCTGAGTAAATCATATCATATTTAAAAAGATTTTAACGGGATATCCCGTTCAAATTTAGTGCCGCCTGACTGGGGAAGTACTTTCTCTCTACAGAAAACGGCAGTCAATTAGCGTTACTCACATTCCTTTCAGTAAATATGGTCGCTAGAGGTACTCATAGAGGGAATATGGTTGTGTACGCGGCGTTATTGCGAGTCAAGCACCGATAGACTTCAAACGACCACGTTTGTTATATCAAAATCTACATATTTACATTATAAAATATATATATACATAACATGCCCATTAGCATTTAGAAGCACGCAAATATCCATGATGGGTTAAATTATATGAAGGCGTCCGAATTTGCAAATTACAGAGTCAAGTTCATTGGCATCCTAATATTCAAAGGTTGTTTACCTGTCCTCAAGTCCGTCAACATATTCCTTCTTTCTTTTACGCGAGTCCTGGGCTGAGATCTTATTTCTGATTTTACGCCTAATCCTCTTCAATTCCCTTTCTTCGTGTTTCGTCAAGGGATAGCTTGTAGGTAGGGTGATGCCTTCTTTTGCCAGTAGCCTTCGTTCTTCGGCTGTCAAGACCAAACGAGGGTAACCATTCTTTCCATCAGCTACAGGTTCTTTGTGATCATCCTCATCATCGCTACGTTCGCTTCCCGAGTCATCTGTATGGAAAAAATAAAGTTAGATATGTATATAACCGGTTAGCAGAGACAGGTACCAAAAGTCGTTTTTGTCTCGTTTTTACGTATCAACGAAAGTTAATATTTAATGAGTTCATTGACTATACCGGTTACGTTATGTCACTGTAGTTAAATTCGTGCAATTGCCACCAATCAAAATTGTTTGGCAATTGTAAGTGAACTAAACAATTAAAACTCACCGCACTGATTGTTATGGTCGTAGTCGTAATCATTCCGGGATTCCAATTTCAAATCTTGTAGTTTGCTCTGCGATAACAGGTTAGCGGCAGCCAGCTTGAGATTAGAGGCGTTCTTAAAATCTGCTGCGTTGATGATTTTAATAGATTTGAGATCTTTCATGTCCTTTATCGTAACTGGCAGGAGGATGGAGCGAGGGTTCCCGGCCATAGGAGCTACACGAATAACTCGTCTTTGCGGGGCAACACTTTCGACTGGCTTGGAGTACACTTTCGTTTGTGGATTCAGAACTTGAATGTTGGTGACTTTGACGGGTTTTTGGGGTTGGGCCTTCACCACGAGTTGCGGTTTCGGTGTGCTTGAAGTCACAGAGACTTTTGCCGTGGGTTTTTGAACTTTCGGTTGAACAGCTACTTGTGGGGTACTGGAGAGGCGCCGTTTTCTATTGGTTTTACCTATATGGGACAAAAATTTTGTTCAATGTCATGCAATTGTTTTATAACAAATTCAGCATGGGTATACTTCTATGAAAGTAGATTGTATAACAAAGATTCGTCTTGGAACCTACTTAGTACAATTGGAATTTCGATTACATTGCAGAAGGATGACTAATGCATATAAATGTAGGCACTGCGTATACGCAGTGAAACGTGGTTGGACGCCAACTATAATTTGATTTGTTCAGCTGCGTGGAATATTTTAACAAGTATCTAAATTATATCCACCTGCGAAGTCAATATTAGTTTTGTTCAAGCATTTTCATACTAAGATTTTAGTTGAAGGTTACAGTTGAAATTATAAAATAAGTACAAATACATAATTTCTTCAGATAACATGTTCTCTGTAATGATTAACCCTTGTTTCAGGAGTGTCATAGGGATATATTTCAAGTTATAGGATACAATCTGCATCGCCTTTAGATCTCTGTTGGAGTCAGGCATTGTAAGTGTGACTAGTTAGTTGGGGCGTGTGAAATATAAAACAAATGTAGGAAATGTTCATATTGTTTTCGTTAAAACCGCGTTTCAAAAAATCTATTATTATATACCTGGCGCATAATATAACTAAAATATAATAATCTAAAAATTTGCTTAGACAAGCCAGTACCTACGTTATTATTGACTATTTAAAGTATTTACACAAATACTCGTACGTAAAAATTGTAGTCAGTGTCACTCGGAATGTTGAAAGGATTCTACCGATACAGTCATAACAGTATTCTGATATTTAAGGAAGGAAAGAAAATACATTTATTTAGGTTACGTTATGATACACTGGCTATAAAACGTATCTGCTGTGCTAGTCTTAAAAGGAACGCCATCTCAGCAAAAATGCTGTATACACATGCCAAAATATATGATGTGGAGCGCTGGTTCGTTAAAGTATTATGGCATAATAAAAATCACATACACATACCTACTCCTTTTTGGGCAGACAGGTGATAAAACGGTATTAAACCACCTACATTTAATCTTAACGATTACACAGCTAGATAATTACCTACCTACAGTTTTATACATAATTAGCAACCCTCCGGGGATAATGGCGTGATTTTTATGTATGTTACGTACATACATAATAATCACGCCTTGGAATTATTGTATGTAATAGACAGTAAATAGTACTTACCAGGGCTTTGGAATGTATTTTTATTAAGGAATCCGGGAACAACATTCTGTTCGAAGTTCAATAAATCAAAGGTATCGTTGGCGTCGGACGAACTGTTGGAGGTGTCATTGGAGTCCTGGATGATTACATCCTGTACGTTGCCTGGACTGGTGGGTTCCAAGCCAACGGGGCCGATGTCCTCATCGCAAGAGTTTTGTATCAGGAATGGTGATAACTGCTGCTCGAAGTCACTGAAAAGAGACACTACATAAGACATCTTTCTGGGGATGGTATTATGTATTCGAACACAATTTATCAAATGTAAAGTTTTCCTAGGCGGTTAATAACCAAGTTCTATATTTATAAATAGGTTGAGTACCATTTTTTTTTCTAATAATTTTTACCTGCTCGGCTGGCGGATAGTATAACTAACAAAAACTATGGCGCCTTTAACTACTTCGTTATTTATTCATTATATATTTAATATTGTATTGTATTGAATGATTACAATGCTGTATACATCTAGCAGAGTATGAAAGCATAATTAAATTATAAAATAACATATACGGGCGTTCCTACACGATTCTCACCATACACATACGGCTCTACTTCAGCGTGTTCTCCCTGCAGTTGTCTGTGCCAGAACATATTTATTCGAAACTAAATGCGTTAAATTTTACTCAGATTTTCCCTTGAGGCGAAAGATGTGAGTGAGCCAAGAAATAAAATTCACATTGTTGATATGGAATGTAGTCGTCAGGTTAGCGACCTCGAGGCCTTAAAAACCTGCGATTCTAAATACAATTTATAGAATTTAGCTATTTGAACATCAATTTCGAGTGCAGGCTTCTAAATGCCAGTTAAGATGTTCTTCTAACCATATATTTGTTATATTCGTCCATTATAATATAATGCTATGAAATATAAATATAGTCAGTAATTACTTCAAGAATAATATTGAGAAACAGTAGACCATGACGAGATCGGATCTGTTAAATATTACAATATTATATTCCTAGAAATAGGCTTCTAGTAAGTTATAAAGTAGAGAAATGTTTTCAAATACAGAATAGTGTTCAACGGTTTCTCGAATTCTCAGATTCTCAGGTAATAAGATGTTCTATAAATTTAGGTGTTAGTCAATTTCGAAGTCAGGTACAGAAAAAATAAAAAACAACAGCAGATCTTTAATCTAATTAATGATCTGCTGTTGCGAATGGTCGACGCTTCTCGTGACCAGAAGGCTGGCCTCTTTTTAGGTCAGAGAATAAGCATTGCCATACAACGTGGCAATGCTGCCAGTCTTCTGGGAACGCTACCACAAGAGGCATGCGATGCGGAGGAATTCTACGACGCATTTTAATTGTTCTTAGCTATAAGTTGTATAATAGTTATTTTATTTTTATTGTATTTAATATTTATAAATTATTTCTTGATTTGTTTATTTAAAATAACAATTTTTTTTCCTAATTTAAGTAGGCTTCTAGTATATTACACTAAATTGATTATTGATTATTGATTATGTTCTATGAATAAATATTATTGATCTAATTAATTAAATTTAATCTAATTGATAATGAAGGAAGAAATACAATAATACTGAAAGTGCGCTTTTTGTTTACTGCTAAAGGCAAAATATAGCAATAGGTTCGATTCGTCGCAAAGGTGGTGTTTTACAGCAAATTACTTAACATAAAGTGCATATTTATTTGTAATTCTCTTTACTGATAAAATGCAGGCAATTCCTAACGGATGTACAGATATAAATTATTTATTTATCTATTAACATGTCCGACTAAGCTGTCAGACGCTTACGAAGACGGTACAGGTTTTTTAATTTTATTGCGAATACGTACTAAACTTTACGAAAGCTTGGGAGTTTCAGAAGTATGATTGGAGTGATGGGAGTGGGTTTACGTCGGTAGTTTAAGAGCCGGAATTAATGATTGAACGAAACTGAGACCTCACGATGCTAAGTAAGTATGATACCGATGCAAACAAAGTAGTCTTATGTTATCATATCCAATATGCGCGGACACTTGCACTTTGAGACTGAGTCTAGTCAAGAAACGAGATAAACATAGTAGGCATGTTTCATTAATAAAGGAAAACGTGAACGTGGTAATGACGTACTTGGAATATTATTTATACCTATGCTTTACAGCGATTTGTCAATTAGGTAATATATGCGAACATATTTTTTCAATAAGCGTGTATAGACCATGGTAGCACGTACCCTCAATCGAGTCGTTGGACCTTATTGATTGATAACACAATAGCTTAGGAAAATGTGTTAAGTAATGTGACGGTTACTATAGCTGTTACTGTTAAATAAATAAGGCAAACTGGTTCTTTATATGTGTTTACTTACAATGGTAGCTCTGTGAGCAGTTCACGACTTGTGAACATCTAATTATGCAATTTAGCGACCGGGTGGATACTGCATTGGGTTTTGTCGACTGTCGGGCGTTACATTGACTATGTTATGTTGATAAAAGCACCGGTTTCTGGAGCTACGATTAGAATCCGAATATGTGAACAGTTCTTGTATCGAGCAACGAAACTGCAACTTGATACATGCTTACTGGTTTATGTATGTTTGGATGCAGTAGGCTGCCGAAATTGCCGAAATAGTCGACTGTCGATACTAAAAGTAGCACACGTGCAGTGCCTCTTAACGGGAAAACTCATCGACAAGTACATAAACTCAAATGACAACATTCTGAGAATGTAACGCTAATGACAAACGGACACACATTAAAATTATTGCTTAACCGTTCCATTTAACATGAAGCTTTAAGCTATATTTAGGTTTTGTGCAAGCCACCAAGATCGTAAGTTATACGACTAAACGTTTCAAACAATCTTGATGGACGTGCTCGAGAAACCAGAAAGATATGTACATTTCGCCTGGAGAAGTTGAACGCGGAATTGAATTAATATTTTTCTACTATATCAAATAAATGTTGTAGATATATCTTCTTTATTTTACTATTTAGATTTTGTTCCTCTCACGTTATAGACTAGATAGTGTCACGTACTGTCACTCAGGGCACTCAGGTCTTCCTTTAGCAAACCTACCTAAAATACCGATATAATGATATTCCTAGATAAGTTCTCAAAATGTTTGAGAGTGCTATCTATCCTTGTTTGTTGACAGTTGGATACAAAGAGAATGCCCCACGTAGGGGTACTTGAGCTATTCTCTGAGGCACAGTTGTGGATAAAGTCTGTATAATAAACCTTTTAAACTGTACATGAAAGTGTTTATATATGAAAGTGTTTACTTATCTACCACGTACCCAACGATTTTGATGATTACGGGGTTATTGATAGGTTAATTTTTTTATACCACCTAGGTGGCAGACAATCACACACATACTCGTACCAACGTACCAACCCTGTAAGAATATTCTGATGCCTTTCTTGAAGAACCCCATATTGTTTGTGTCTTTGTAATAATAAAAATTTTGAAAAAAAAACCGCCTTCCCGAAGTATCCCGATATTGTAATTAATATCTGTAACGAAACAGGTGTATGAGGCGAGTGTGGATGGTACCGTCGGAAGGGGAAGACCTAGGCGCACATACCTGGACCAAATCGGGGAAGTTTTAGAAAAGGGGCAGGTCAGGAGTACTCTAAACCGACGAGCATGCATGAAGAACGTAATGAGAGTGAATGAAGCGAGAGTAATATGTCAGGATCGTAGCAAATGGAGATCCGTGATCTCTGCCTACCCCTATGGGAGACAGGCGTGATTTTATGTATGTATGTATGTATCTGTAGATATATCTTTACTACCTCGGTATATGATACATACGAAAGTAACTGTCTGTTATGTTTCCATGCCTAAACTACTGAACCAATTCTGATGAAATTTGAGAGAGATACTTTATCTTGCATATTTTAGCTATGTTGGCCATTTATACGGATGGAGCAGCGAGCAACAGATAGTTGGAAATATATTCGCAAACACTTGGTATCAAATTTATCACAGATATCGTGTCTGTAACAGAATTTACTGCTAAATGTCGCAGCGGAATTATTATTTTTATGATAAGGGACTGATATGGAAAAAATTACAACATACTTACAAGTGTGTCAATTCTACATAAAAATAAGTCTAGTTGAGATAACAGATATGAGAACTAAAGCATAACGGGATTTCCCACTTAAATGTACCGTCCCAACTTACTGGGGGAGTTTGGACGCACCTGGGAGCGCACTTTCTTAACTTCCTACATTTTATCCCACACAAAAACTGAAGTGATTGGTATGGTATAGTTTGTTTATAATTATACAACGTATCGGGACTTTCAGCGATTAAATCACGGAACTTACTATTTCTGCCGACGTTTCGGATGGTACGCTTGTTTAGTACGTGATTAACGGTAATTTAAGCTATAATTTAGTTAGCGTTACAGTTTCAGCAATCTTCTTATACATCTAGATATTAAAATCGAGGCCTTTGGAATCAGATATTTCAATCGAGGCCTTTTATCATTCGACATCCAGGTAAATATTGCGAGCAAGAACTTTGAGATCTTAAACCAATAGTCTATGTTTACCTAGAATGGAGGTAAGTATTAATTACTTTTTAACCGACTTCCAAAAAGGAGGAGGTTCTCAATTCGATTGGTATTTTTTATTTTTTATGTATGTACAGGGATTACTCTGAGATTTATGATCTGATTTATGTGATTATTTTTAGTTCGATTCAAAATAGTTGCAATTTGATGCCAGAAAAAGATGATATAGTTCAGACCAGTAGTTTTACCGGCTTCTGATAGAGTAATAAATCTGTAAATTCAGTAATTTATATATTATTATCGCATTTTTTATAGTTTTTAGATTTTGAAGTAGGTTTTTTTAAACGTAGTTTTTTTTGTTCCTCGTGTAAATGGAATCTGACTTTGAACCAGTTTAAGATTTAATTATTTATCATTGCTGATAATTATATTATTCATCACAGCAGTGATCAGTATAAAGAAACGGGAATAAAAAAATATCTCACGATCGCACGCAAACTTTGCCACGGCCATCGAGTAAGATGTTCGAGGCATTTCATTTCGTTTATTAATACATACATACATACATACATACATTTAATCACGCCTTTATCCCAGGAGGGTTAGGCATAGGTGAATTGTATTCGGTCCCACGTAATAGGGGGTGAGGTGCCGTATTCCGGACACTATTGTTGATTCGAGCCCTGCATCTGGGCTGAGTCTGGACTGTATACCTATATCTGTCTGATGTTAAACAGCCCTACCCCTTAGTCGCCTTTTTTTTTTTACGTGCGCAAAATCCCCACGGATACCTCCCCACCGGAGCCGGAGGTTATGTCGGACTCGAACCGACTAAAACGCACGTCGCCTGTGGGTCGCTTTGGTTGCCTAAGGTGAGGTTGACAGGCATATCCCTCGCACACCCCTTAGTCGCCTTGTACGACACCGCATGGGAAGAGATGGGGTGGAACAAATTCTACTCTGCCGGAAACCACGCGTTTATTAATATGTAGCATCAATTCTAATTGTACCATAAAATCAAAAATAATCCCATAAGCACGGAATAATTTTGTGTAATTTAAAGTTAGTGCTTAACATGGAATATCTCATCCGGACAATCTGTATTCTATACTTGAAACTGTACCATTTTACAAGCTAGATTCACGCAAAGCGCATTGCTTCCATGTGACTCACAATTCACTTTCTAACATACAATCCACACTGTAAGAGCCTATAAAACGAAACTGCCAATCATAACATATTGGCAATATAGCTCCAACGTCAAGAGACTTTCAAATTCGTGACTCTGGAAGCCTCAAAAGCGTATGCAACTCGATAGATTCATCAATGAGTGACGTGTCACTATGCGTATTGTTCTGTACCCAATTTAAAGTGTGTCGAAATTACTTGGCTATGTGCCCAATACTTTATAGGACAAGAGAAACAACTCATTAGTTCTGTTCTATATGTATTGTGTCTCTAGTCATCTAATAAAGACAAACTAGCAAGTAATGTCTTACTATGTATACAAGTGAGGGATATGCCTGTCAACCTCACCTTCGGCAACCAAAACGATCCACAGGCGGCGTGCGTTTTAGTCGGTCCGAGTTCGATATACCTCTTCAGGTGGGGAGGTATCCGTGGGGATATTGCGCACGTAAAAAAAAACTATATATACAAAAATCATGTATAACTATGATTGTCAGGCAAATCGCCGGAGTCGTCCAACCAATTCTATATTTTTTCTTTATATTTTGATTATTACCTACGTATGTATTTTTATTTACCTAATATTTTATTGGTGAACATTATGGATGTTTATCACACTAATAATGCTCAAACGGCTGAACAGATTTGAATGAAATTCGCTACAGGGATATGTTAACGTCTGGAATAACAAATAGGTGTTTGATATTAATTTGACTTTTTATCTCGTGGAATAGTCAATTAATAATGGTAAATTCATTAATAATATTATAATGCCCCTCCTTTTTATTTACACCTTTCTACTATAGGTTAGAATTCTAATAGACTGACAAACCAATTAACTTTTTGGAGTATGTTTGTATGACTCATCTACAATTTCTTCAGTCACAGTCATCTCTTATCGCGTCATGCCGGATTTACATACACATTTGACGGAAGCATAAGCATAAGTAACTATATCTCTACCTTATTCGATTTCACTCATAATATAATTATTGGAACATTAAATAACTCCATTCACACAAGAAATAATTAGCTACAATTTTAATGAATCCTGCTAGTTAGTGAGTGTTACAGCACGCGTAGTAAATCGATTTCATATTGAAATAATAATTAATTTTAATGATAAAATGTTGCAAGCCTGTTTGGAGAAGATAGATTTTCTCCAACACGTCTCCAAAAAAGGAGACGTTTGCCACTTTCAATCCCCAAGTGGTTATAATTGCCCGCAGTATAAAACAAATGAAAAACTAAACAATAACAATTATAATCTATTTTTAAATTATTCACGTTCTAATTTATTCATAGTGTACTGTTATAACTATGTGTATATATATGCCCGTATTGTATTACTTACAGTAATATATCCACACTACTAGGTGTAGTAGGTACAGATAAACAAAACGTTTTTATACTAAAACAAAAGAAAAATGTTTAAGGATTTCTGTAATATCAGTATCAGGATAAACGGGATATTTACCATGTTTCATTATTTTGAGTTTCCGATATTTCGGCGCTGTTGCAAGCACCATGATCACGGAGGAACTGGAGTATTGGCGGTGAACAATTATTCTGATACTGATGTCAGTGACCATGATAGTTTAAATACCTATATTTCTGTAATACTTTACCTATTTTTAACACAAGATTGTTTTAATCTTTCGCGTTCCATGATATACAATAATGTTTACGGGAATTAATGCGATTATGGTATAGGTACATACATACCTTTGATTTGACGTTTCAACCAGGTTACACCGCCCGTGGTCACAGGCCTTTTATCATTAAACGTCAGGCAAATAAAATGGACTGGGGGTGACAGGTGGAGCCGCCTGTCACCCTGGCAGAAGCAGGCCGCGGCGGTGGCGCACCTGGCGCGCCTCCCCTTTTCCGGGGTCGAGTTGGGGACTCTGTAGTCCCCACACCCGAGACGAGGGCCAGATCGTGAGAGATGGCCCTGGGTCGGCCGGGGTGCGAGGGATATGCCTGTCAACCTCACCTTCGGCAACCAAAACGACCCACAGGCGGCGTGCGTTTTAGTCGGTTCGAGTCCGACATAACCTCCTCCACCGGCTCCGGTGGGAGGTATCCGTGGGGATTATGTGCACGTAAAAAAAAAGGCAAATAAAATGGTGTACCTATACCTATACCATGAACGCGTTAATCCCGTAAACATCGTATAACAAGGTTATTTATTGTTTAAAATGTTCTACTCAGTAATTGTTAAAAGGTTTAAGGTAAAGATTTCATCCCTCGACAACAAGATAGGTACTTATACAAAGTCTGATAAATATTTATTCTTGCTCACAATTATATTTGCCTGATAAAGTGATAACATATCACATATAAAATTATGTAACTGATACATACGGACTATAAACAAATTATTATGTATATAAGCCTATTAGCAAATGTAGGTACCTACATTGCACCGATTGTCATGTCATTACTTTAAATACGGCAATAAAAATTAAATCTGACCAAGGTTCACTTGGTCAGCTTTTTTTTAAAGTTAGGTATAATAAAATTATTATGATTATTATTATTGAATTTGTAGCACTTTACACAGTTCTAATTGTCCCAAACAGTTTAGGTAATTGAGGAACCCCTTACCCTTTTATTGCAACGCATGTGACAACTGTTGCAGGCGTTCAATAAAGAAAACTAACTAGAAAGCTTCCAGACTATAATAATCCGTCCGACTGGGGAAGTACCTCCGCCCTACAGAATACCGCGGGTATAATAACTTCGTGTTGTGTTCCCAGCGGTGAGTAGGGCCAAGAGCCAGAGCTCACTGGAGAATTTGTGCTGTCAGTGGGAAGACTAAAGGCTAGTCCTGCTTTGTCTTCTACTGACGGCACAGAAACTCTGTACTTACAGGGTTGGCAGCGCAACTGTGACTCCTCTGGTGTTATAGACGTCCATAGGTCACGGTAACCACTTTCCATCAGGTGGGCCGTGTGCTTGTCTGCCAACTAAGTGGTATAAAAAAATAAAAAATCAAACTGAGTAAAATTTCATTCAGCCGTTTTCGCTTGAAACAGTACAAACTTCCATCCAACACATTCATCCACACAAATTTTCACATTTTATAATAGGCATTAGTAGGATAGGATAATACACACGCACAGATTCATAAAAAAAAACCAGGGAAACAGGAACCAATAAATTTATTCAAAATAAAAGTAAAAATACATAACATACACCAGTTGTCAGTATGTGGCAGTAGCGCAGGACTTATCTCACTTACTACTCATTATCGTTATTGTTTAAAGAAATACATATAACGATAAAAATACTGTACAATATGTTTATCATTGGCTATCTGGAACTATAGCATTGAATTTAGTACGAGTGACAGTAATGGTTCGAACACTTCATTGTGTATTAAATAAAAATGCATTCAAAGAATTTCTGTCTCGTATTGATTGCATATAAAATTTGATACGTACACTTTCAGTTCTATTTTTTTGTTAGCAGCTACTGTCAGTGAAAGGCAGTATTGTGTTTCTATTTCAGTCGGAATACAAGGCTTCGCAGTCTTTACTTTAACACCAGTTGGTATTAATAAAGGTGACTAGTTTTTTGCTCGGTCAGACAAGAGAAAGGTGAAAGGTATTTCATTTTAAAGATCAGGTTTAAAGTCTAACAGAAATCTGCGTGCAATCAGCGGCATCAAAAGTAGATAATCTATTAAAGATTCTGTTTTTGAGTAATTTATAAGTACCTATTTGTTAATGAAAAAGCTGAGCCTATCAAAATACTTTAACACAAAAAACATTTGATTTATATCATTTTGATATACTTAGATTTGAAAATTTGAAATTTATGTAATCATCACCTGCTTTCACGCTGACTGTACCTACTTGTTCTTTTCCGATGTAAAGGAATCTTTTATTCCCAAGTAGTAGAAAACAAATCAAAACTTAATTAAGTCCAATTCATGAAGTATATAATATTGTAAAAAGAACTATTATAATAGGAAATAAAGTAATGAATTATGATTTTACATAACGGCTGGATACCTACCTAGTTTCAAATAAAAGTATTTCATATTTCCGCATTTTGAATTAATGGTTGGATATTTTGCCGATAACTTTTATTTGTTTTTTTCTTATACAAGCACACGGCCCACCTGATGGGAAGCGGTTACCGTGGCCTATGGACGTATGCAACACCAGGGGTGTCACACTCGCTGTTTGTGTTTCAAGTTGTGAAATATTGTTTGTGTTCACCACAACCTACATAGTCCCAGTCCATAATGTGCCATAGGTCAAATATTCAAAGCAGGTTATCATAAGTAGGTAAGTCAAGTCAGGGTTGGCAGCGCGAGTGCGACTCCCTTGGTGTTGCACACGTCCATAGGCTACGGTAACCACTTCCCATTAGGTGGACCGTGTGCTTGTCTGTCAACCAAGTGATATAAAAGAAAGAAAGAAAGTCAAAAATATGTAATTGTAGGTTAACAACTCTTGTAACATCGCAAAAGTAAGATCATTTTCAACGCATTTCCCAATCGAGAACCATCATCTCTTACCTGAATACGTTAAGGTTAAGATAAAGAAATTATACGAAAATGAGTTGGTTATGTTACCCATCTAGGTCCACATCCAAACTCCAGAGCCTGCCGTTTTATGACTTTTTATAAGATTATAAGTACCCCATCTAGCCTATACCAGTGCCTTCGCCCGAATGTAATAAAAATCTTGTTTTCAAAATCCACATAGACCTGTGCCAAACCGATTTGCGACAAACCAATAAAAAAACTCACTTTTTCATTTATATTATTAGATAGGATTATCTAGATAAAGTATTTTGAAGTGCCTATCATTATTTTTAATTTACCCATGATAACATTGACGGTCTTGAAAAATACTACGCGATAATCGAATCCGTACTTTTATATTTGGCTTATATGCGTAAAAGCAAGCATGATAAATTGTTCCTTATCGCCCACGATAGGTGAGTGTGTGCGATGTTTGACCCTGACTGGAGGAAAACAACTCGAGAACAGGTCATATAAAGGGCGATGCAACTTTTTAATGCAACACCAGATTTACAAATTTATAAATGCCTATATAGTGTATTAATAAATTACATTTTACTTGCATAAAAGTGGCGGCAAACATCATGAACAAATATTGGAAAGTTCGCGCATGTGCATATTGTGCACTATACCGACCAACCAAAAAAGTAATAAAAGGATTGATCAACCAATGACGCGAGTCCTTTGAGACCTTTGGCGATTCAAGAAGTGAGAGCACATAATTTTGATCTTCCACAATATAAGCAGTTAAATAATTGGCTGGTCGTAACCAATTATAATAATAACCTTTCATTAGATACGACTATACAGGTAGGTACGCAATAGATAAATAATATTAGGTATCTATCCTATTTATTAGGTGGTTACATCCAGTTATTAATTAATTCGTTATTATCGACTTGGTTACTAAAATAGTCTTCTGATGGTTACAATTGGTTGTATATTATTTAAATTTTACCAATAGTCTTTTATATAACTTTAGAAAAAAACTTCATGTACCTAACCAATTTAGCATGTTCCAAAATTTATGTATAACTCGAGTATACTATGCTTCGAGGGTTCACTCACGGCTAGCTAAAGGATCCAACAGAAAAAAAATTGAATTGCATTAAAATGCTTTTAATTAGGTGTAAGTTATAAAAAAAAAAACAGTAAAATCAATCCCAACAGAAAAGCGCCTAAGAAAGAACATGTAGATTTTTTACATCGCATTTATGGAGTGAATAACACGATATCTTCGCTAAGTAAAAATGACTATCTCCTATGTAAAAAACGACGACGTATATAAAAATTTATGGTCGTGAATGCTATGCGAATATTTTTTACATAGATACGTGGTGTAAGAACTGAAGCGACGATATGCAAATACCATTAACTTACCCCGAAAGCGATAAAACTTCGTATTTTAAAATCACGCGGCATAACTCGTAAGACTAGTTTTTTAGTAAATTCATATATCCACGATTGAGGGGCGGCAAAGTTCTTATTAATATAAATCAAATACACGTAAAGCGATAGATTCTGTTGGTTTAGATTTAATAATTGATTTGTTAAATCTACTACCGTATCTGCAGGTTGTTTACCCAGAAAGCGATAAACCTTTCATTTAAAATTACCAATGGTTACATATTTTTTAGAGTAGATATACATTCCTAGCTTGTTGTGTGAAAATTCCATACCAGGTTTTTTTACGAGAGAAAAAGTCCCACGGATACCCCACCACCGGAGCCGGTGGAAGAGGTTATGTCGGACTCGAACTGACTAAAATGTACGACGCCTGTGTGTCATTTTTGGCTACCGAAGGTGATGTTAACAGGCATATCCCTCGCACCCCTGCACACCCAGGGCCATCTCTTTGTGTGTGTCGGGACCACAGACTCCCCAACTCGTCCCCGGAAATGGGGAGGCGTGCCAGGGTAACAGGCGAATTCCATACCAGGTAAGTTGTTATGTATGACGACCGAACACTACTCATTGAATAATTATGTTTACTAGGTTTCATTCTCAAGTTTAGCGCCTAAACTACACTACTTTTTCCATGGGACTATATGTAGAAGGTAATTTTGATAGTTTGACGGCCTCTGTGGCGTAGCAGTAGAATGCTCGACTGCTACGCAGAGTACGCGAGTTCGATTGCAACACAGAACAAAGATTTGTATGCATGGGTATGTAGATTTGTATTGATCTGGGTGTTTGTAGGTATAATATGTATGTATTTACAGAAAAAAAAGTATCTAAATAAGTTTATTCACTTTCTAGATTCCATAACACAATTTAGTTAAACCATGGGTCTAGATAGCGTTGTGTAGAATGTTGTAGAATATTTGTTTACTTTTGGCACACAGGCGGATGACCCTAATATATTGAGAGTATACCAAGTTGATACAAAAATCATTCCTTGAAAAGTTTCTATAGATGTATTTTATCATTTAGTTCTAAGCAACCGCACCCGGGCCCCACATATAGCTCACAAATATCCTTATACAATAACAACGAAGTATTTTTTCGTTTCTGTCCATAGAAGCAACAATTGTGTTGTCACTCGAAAACGATTCTGACATAATCGGATAGTTGACAGATCTCTGACATTATGAATTATTCAAGGTCAACAATAATCACGTAGCTAACCTATATTTTTCTTTTTTGTACGACATTGAGACGAATTCTATCTTATCATCGTAGTAATATGTCGTGGACGCACGTAGACATTTCTATTTGTACAAAAGAACAAGCGCGTATTGGAATAATATTTATTTAAATGTCTTATACCACGTGTTTACCTGTACGTAACCAGTATAATATGGTATTTTCGTAAGCCTTATTCTATGCTACCACAGAATAAATAATAGTACACGATATATCACGTAATAAAATAAAGTGACAGTTCACGTACACAATACATTCCTCAACCTGATTTTTTTTCCTTCACCAAAGGAAAAATATCAAAGAATAAAATTAGCTATACAAAATTCATGCGAGTATTGGATATTTCCCTCAAAGCCAAAGTTTTTTGCAAGAAAAAGCCTATCAATTTCGATCAGAGAGGGCTAGCAAGTCCCGCGTCCAGTCCATTTCTAGAATTTTACCAATTTAAATCTACTCGTACAAAAGTTAAATTTATTAATTCCAAACTCCATTAAATATGAATTAATTAGATATTATTCCATTAAAAAGTGTGTAAAACGTTATATTTAAAATCATTATTAAATACAAACAAAATAATTTGTGTCACCATGTGCTATCGACATGCATTTAAGCATCCGAGAATATAGACCTTTGCGTCTAAAAAAAAATCTTATCACGTACATATTCCTTGCGACACCACCACTGATTAGAATACTAAATATTAAGTGTCACTCACACCACTCGCTTCACTAAATAAATTGGCTCGTACCAGCCAATTGCATCAACAGTTGATTTATTAATTTTAAAAGGGTCTGTGATTGGGGACAATAGAATACCGCTATTGTCTATTTATGATAGTGTAGCTGTATATTGGAATTGGATGTATTACTTCATGCTAGTACGGTAAAGTAATGTAAGGCTAGGCTAACAGTTTTCTAGTCTAAATGTAAGCGTTAGTATTTGAAGGGTTCATATAACGCTATCACTGCTGGCAGAATTATTTTCGGTTTTATGTAGATTTGGCCCGACCGCTGCCTTATGCGTCGTACAAATTTTATGAATTTTTTTCACAATTTCGTGCAAATCATCAGCACGACTTTCGTTTATTTTTTTTACTTGCACGAAATAAGCGTGACAGGCGGATGACCTTAACATTTATATCATATTCTGGCAATTTCAGTACACAAAAATGTAATAATTATTATTATTTATCTTCTGTGTATTTTTTCTTGTGTATAGGGTGCCCTCTAATTGCACCCACACTGTAATTGTCGACTTACTTTCTTAATTTTATAACGGTCAAATGAATTGCATGTGTTAGAAGGAATAAATAAATCAATGATTATTTTAAAAATGCCACATTCATACTAATGTTCACATCGTATAAGGTGTAAGCAGAGAACAGAACTTTATTAAATCTTTCATACATTCTTTGCTTCTCGCTAATATTCATCAGCCTTTCATGGACCTTTTCACTACTTACTCACCTGGGCTTTTTGAGACAACGCCTAGTCGGTCGGTAAACGATTTACTATAGCACCCAGTTCGCACACATCCTGCATTCGCATCATACATTTCTCGTGACTCATCCATGTTTTCTACGTGACTAAATAATCTTAACAGTTAACATACTTTTTTTCACATTTATCATTATAAACTCTTTAATATCACGTCATTCACTCATTACATAATCCCCCCTTTCCTGCCAAAAATAATTTGCGAAATTAATTAAATAATAATTTATGTAATAGGTAATATCATTTGGAATCGAAGCAAAATTCACGTTTATCTAGATAAAGTTGTTCCACGGGTAATCAAAAATCATGTTTATTAAAACATGTCGAAAATAGTCAAACTTGTCCAACCACTTCACCGACTTCACGACCCGACAATTATTGTTAAACTTAACACGCTAATATATCCTTTATTCAATGGTAATACGGTTCCTTGACATTGGCATAAGATGTTATGACTAACTGACTGATATTATTATGCTTAAGTTCGTTACACAAGTTCTCCGAACAGCTTTCTTATTGCATTCAAGTCGATTGATCTAATTGTTTGTCATGCTGGTCTTTATTGGATCATCTAGAAAATATTATTTCAAAGTTTTACAACTGTTTATATTGAAGCTGATGTATATTTTATATATGTTAAAAATCGTAGGCTTTATACAGGGGTGTTGTATAAGTGTTCAATACGTAAAAATCGAGAATTGTTTGTTCATATTGAATGGAGTGTTGTACTGTCCATGCGAATACGATAAAATTGTGATAACATTAATAACTTGAAATTGTGCCAATGTTATAGGTATAGTTTGGACCCAGTACGTGGTGCTGCAATTGGATTATAGGATTTACACGTACAAAGCTGGGGCGGGTCAGCTAGTAACACATAAATGTCGATATGTCATTGAACTAAAAACAATAAGTATAAGTTTAATAAGTAAGTAAGTAAGTAATAATTTTAGCAATAAAGTATCCTCAAGCCTGTATGCTTATGTGCAAAGTTGACCAAAGTCAACAGTTTTCGAATGTAGTTTTCAGTTTTCACCATTCACTTATTTTTATTATATTATGACAGTAAAACTAATCCCGAAGACAAAGTATCCTACCAAGGTATCCTACATAAAATCCTGACAATATTCTGTGTTTAATTTCGTCTATATCTGATCAGCGAATTTTATATTAAAGAGTAACAAATATCCATTCTTGTATATACACTCGAGAGCAATGAATCCGGGTCACTTAAAGAATGTTAAAAATCTCGGAAACTAAAAATGATAGGTTAATGCAATAAATTGTATTTAATAGACAATGTAATACTCCTTAAATGAAAGTAAAAAAAATATGAGTCACCATACATTTTATTAACACAAAATTACATAAAGAAAAAAACTGCTGATCTCTCCTTAAAACAAAAATAGGAAACATGAAATTTTTGAACTTTATTACGATTTTCTTGAATTTTAATACTTCGTATTGCCTCCTCGTGCTTCCATTACTGCGTTTACGCGGTTTGGCATGCTGTACACCAAGTTCCTTATACGATTTTGGGGAATATTCTCCCATTCCTCTGTGAGAGCAATTTTGAGCTCACGAAGCGTGATTGGGGGAGGGTTTCGTTGTTTTACGCATCTGCCTAGCTCGTCCCAAGCATGCTCGATCGGGTTGATATCCGGGCTGCGCGCTGGCCACTCCATACGAGTAATGTTCATCTCTTGAAGGTAGTCATTCACAATCCTACCTGTATGAGGTCTGGCATTGTCATGCATAAATATAGCATCCTCACCTAAATTGACCATAAATGGACCAACGTGATCATTGAGGATTTCTTCCACATATCTTACGCTAGTTAAAGAGCCGTTTTCTATGATCACCAGCTCTGTGCGACTTTCAGAAGAAATTCCGGCCCACACAAGTACAGACCCACCACCGTAGGCTACTTTTTCTTCGATGCATGCTTGCTTGAATCTTTCCCCTGGTCTTCGATACACTCTGTGTCTTCCATCGTGCTTGTAGAGCATAAATTTTGATTCGTCGGAGAACATAACTTTTGACCAATCTTCAATACTCCAATTTACGTGGCTCTGGGCATAACTTAGTCTCGAAATACGATGCCCACGCTCCAGTTTAGGGCCGTTTGCAGGTCTAAGGGGTTTTAAGTTAGATTCAGCAAGCCGACGTCTTACTGTCCATGCACTTGGGTTACTTCCTCCGAGGCGTCGAAACTGATTGGTGAGTTCAGTTCCTGTGAGAAAGCGATTTCGAAGCATGGTGTTCACCAAGTATCGGTCTTCTCGTGCTGTGGTACACCTGGTTCTGCCCGTTCCTGGTCTGCGTAGGTTAGAACCAGTTTCTTCGTAACGTCGGAGAACTCTTTGTACTGTTGACAGCGACACACCGACAGTCCTGGCTGTATCGCGCTGACTCCGGCCGGTTTCCAGCATTGTAAGTATTCTGGTGCATTCTTCAGGCGTAAGCGACATAATTTCAGCTTGATTAATGAATATAGAGCACTATCAACATGGTTTATGTACCCACATAAATGACAGATTACAAACAAAAGCAACACCAAATGCTGTAATTTCGTAGTTCCATCTTCGAAAGTGGCCCTTTTTCAAATTTGATTTTTTTATGATATAACTTTACAATAACTAAGAAGTTTTAATACCTTCATTTAAGGAGTATTACATTGTCTATTAAATACAATTTATTGCATTAACCTAGCATTTTTAGTTTCCGAGATTTTTAGGATTCTTTAAGTGACCCGGATTCATTGCTCTCGAGTGTATTATGTACAATATTGGTAGGACCGTTAAAGCGTATTTTCGGTCGAAGGTAACTGAAACTGCAAAGTATTTTAATAATTAAAGCGAAAATTTCATTACACCAACAGGAAGTTTCTGTTCCGTTATCTTCTATAATGTGCTCCAATTGCAAATGTATAAGCTGTAAAATTTACATTGAGAAATTGCCCGAGTCTCTTGCCCGTAATAAAAACGAAATAGCCTAATTTATTATGAATATATTAATTTATTCAATGTTTGACTGTAAAGCTACTGTAAAAGAGGCTTCAGAGTCAGAGGATTTGGACTTAAAACATTTTATGCCTTTAATTGTCTTCGCAATTGTATAAATGTTTGGTATATAATTGTGCATTTAATAAGCTCCTTCTTAATGATATTATATAACAGAAACGCAACTGTACTTGTCTTAAAATTAATTTCAATCTACGTACTGAGTATTGTACAACAAAAGTAATAAACATTAAGATGTGTTAAATTAGTATTGGCTATTTTGTGTATATTCATCAAATGTTGTTATGATGCTTTCATTATGCTAAGTGCTACAATTAGAGTGTACTTTGCAAAGAGAATCGTGCGAGACAACAGTCCTCATTAGTGAAGTAAAAGTAAAAAGTTACTGGCAAGACGCGCACGACACCCATCGCTTCCTCGCGTTCGAATTTCAAAAATGATTTTTTCATTTCGCCTTCACTTACGTGTTACGTGCAAACTCTGTTTATAACAATAACAGGCCGAGTTGTACGGTACTAGCTGCTCCTCGACACTTTGATCGCGTGGAGCTCACGTTTCTAATTGGATCGTTCCTTTGCCACAGAAACTTATCGGAATAAAAATGTAGGTACGTCGTTTCAGTGAAGTTCGAAACCAGCACATATCTGTGATATTTTAGTCAAAACCGTCGAGCGGGTTTTGGTAATTGTGTTGCGTCATTTTATACTTCAGTTGCGAATTTAAAATCGACATAATACCTATTAAGTCTTTCAATCTTAAAATATTTCGTTCATAATTAACGAACAGTAGAAAAAAGCAATATTAACTGAAATACACAAATACTTACGAATAAAAAGTATTGATGAGTTGATACTCCCTCAGAATCTTATAATCTATTTAACAGCCCCTAGGAACTTAATGCATTTAACAGACTGGCTTACGCAATGACTCAGATTAATTTCACTTCACTACACGAGAAACATGTAAAGGATATAAGGTTTAATTACTTACAACTCTGCCTGGTCGCTCGAAAGTCCACTATCAGAGCAAGAGCTGCTGATCGCCTCGGATGGTTGGGACACATTGTCACACAGCGTGAAGTCCGGCATCGCATCATCGAGGAAGTTGAGGGATCCTTGATCCAAAGAGAGTATGTTCTCCAGTAAATCGTCGGACGTTGGCCATGCGTCCGACTGCAAAGAAAATACTCTGATGAGATTGGATAATTTTATTTGCATAGTGTTTTTGGAAGTGCATTGTTTGGAATACTTTTATCAGCTCCTGTATGATCTGAACTGTAGAAAAGACATGTGTGTTGAATGTCGAACGATTAATGGGCCCATTAAGTAAACTCCTAGGGTTTCAAATCATCATTCTCAGCGGAGCTAACAAGGAGAAGTGTATGTATAGACTCTTACTAAAACCATTTTTTAAAACTGAATGGCATTTCATCACATCTGGGGCCTGGTACATGGAATACCTGATCCCATAGCCTTACATGTGTGGCTATGAAACCAGGTAATATGGGTGTGCCGTAGACAGGATATCATCAAAAGCACCTTGATTAAGAATGCTTCATTTATGTTGTTTCATTACGAAAATTTAATTTGGTGAACTCCAAATAGAAAATGATTTCAAGGCTTTATCAATTATGATTATTATTTATAAAAAGTGAAACTTTGAAATCACTTTTGTCATATCATCATATCACATAATAGGCAGCTGATCAACAGCTGATGATAAGCAATGAAAGTTTGCAGCACTAGACTATCACTAGAGTTCATGACCTTGAGAATATCTAAGAAGTTGTTGCTATGCAAGCAGCAATATTTACCACATAAATTTTGGAGAAAGCAGGAAGAATATTGTTATTATAAAAGAGGGATTTCCGTACATCCAGTCATAAAAATAAATTATTTAACTTAAACCTGTTGTTCTGTTTACTATTCTCTAAATTTTCACAAATTCCTATCTTAACCTGATGACTTGGCCCAAGTTTGCCTCACCTGCAAGCTAGTGAGGTTAACTGGTGATTGGCAGGCGATGCTCTGACACAAGTATGCCTTACGGCATTGAAGGGTCACATGACAATTGCTCCTAGCCAAACCAAAAGGAGGGTAAAGAATAAGTGAGACACACGGCTCTGATATGAAAGTTTCAATGCAACGCAGGACACCATTAAACTGATGATGAATTTAATTTAATAACTGATATTGAACTAGTAAGCAACTATCGCACTATTAGTGATATTTTGTAAGAAGTTGAAATAAAAAATTAATAAGCATTTTAAAAATGGAATAAATAAAAGTCTATATCACATTTGCAAATAAGAAATGAAGAGTCTTTGTTTGTAAGCAAGGATTTGCAAACAGGAAAATTATTGTGCAACTTGAAATGTAAACGGAATCCAATGGGACCTTAGAATATATACAGGCTATCATGTAAGGAAGGGGATAATATTTACTCATTCCTAGATAATACATTTATTTCTAGTTTAATTGTTTTAGTTTCTTATCAAAGTACCTACTTAAGAAAATTATATTTTGAATTACATTCCAATAAGAATCTGTTAGAAATTATTTTGGATGCTTATTGGTCTCCTATCTATTCTAATTTTGAATAATTTAAAAGTAAATGATGTGTTGTCAGCCAGAAGTAAGTTATAGTAAGATCTTTAATGAAGTTAACTGGATATGTAATCTGTGAGACAATTCACTTTAGCCATTACTTTCATTTATACCATCACTTCAGTGAAAGGAACTTTGGATTTCATTCAAAGAATTACTTAAATAGTCACGTTATATTCTTATGGTGACATGGAAATAAAACAAGTGTTGGTAGGTAATAACAGGAGGTGTTTACTTTGTTCCTGTTTTACCTATAAAATTATCGCTGATATTTAGATAGTAGTATTGTTGATAACATAATACACAGTAATGAAAAGGGTTAACTAACTTGTGATAACAACAATAATACCATGAAAAACTACCCTCAATCAAAATAATTGTATCATGTTTGTATGTTTGATAGTACAGTATTAAAATAATAGTCTATGTAATAAATTACCTCGAACAGCGACATAAGATCTATTTTTTTATCCATTGTTGCACTTCACCTGTATAGGTATTACATCAACACTTAAAACATTGGTGAATCACAGAAAAAGATGTCAATTATTAGAAAAAAAAACACTGATGACAAGTACAAGACACTTTTCCAATAACAATCTTATTTCCATTTATAGGCGGTATCCAAATATATTGTCTTCATATGATTTTTTAATTTTTTCTATACGGCATATGGATATGATAGCGACCGCATGGTGCCTAGCTGGCAAATTACTACTTGTTTACGCTGTGGGCTGCCGGCGCGCAGTGTACTTATTTGTGACGCACTGTCTTCTGTGGTTATTATGAAACAAAACACGTTCGTTAGGGGGAAACCCTATTCTTATTACCGGGAATTAACTAATTAGATAAGACGAAGGAATGCAAGGAAGGCCGCGAGTGAACTACGTCAGTTCACGAAACGAAATGAACGTTTAACGGTAAAAGTGGGAGCGTGAGTTCACGAAAGCTGCTTAACGAGGTTCGACAATCGCCGGCGATCACTATTACTTCACCGCACGTGGATCACACTGCTCGTATAAGTAGTTTATTATATTCTGAGTGCTCCGGTTCATGTCAGAATGTCGTGCATAGCGATACCTTATCAGTAGATTACTTAACACGTAAGATACGAACCATTAAGCCGTCCTGGTGGAAATTATCCATTTTATCAGTTTTCTGGTTCAGGTTAGCCAGTTCCTGCGCATTTTCTATACAATAATCCAAGATCGTATCCATATCGTCATTCCAGGCAGTCATTTTCTTCTGACAAGTTGCGTATTATTGAGGTCATTGTAGAATAACTACTAACACGTTTATTTAACACATTATTTCGTTACACACGGATGCAATGGAACATATGGGATTCTAAAAGTTTACAATATACAAACATTAGTTTACAAAATAAAAAAGGGACATGACATTTCCCTACAACTTCCAACGTGGAAATAATGACGTCATGAAAATAGGACACTTTTCATGATTTCATTGGTTGCCTCTTGTGATAAAACAGTTGAACCTTATAGCGCCACCTGTTGTAGCTTGTTCATACTACATGTAGCGTTTTGTTTATGCTTCGGTGCTGTCATTTTATTTAGATGAATACTTACCACAAAAAATTTAAGTACTTATATATAAATAAATAAGTAGTTTGGCCAACGAGAGATAAACTAATTATTATTTCAAAACTAAATGGCATGGTAAATGGCAACAATTTTTCTTGTCAGTTAGGTAGTATTTTATTATATAGTCTTCGACACTCTAATATTTATAATAATCTATGGTCGTTCGAACTTTCTTCTTGGTACTCAGACTATCAATAACAATTTTCCGATAATTTTCCAAGTAAATTATTTATTTTTCTTACTGACCCATCATGTAATTAATGATAATTCATTTTCAACCCTCAATTCAATTGAATTCAATTCAATACTTGATTAATGGCTTTGTGCTTTTAGAATAAATATAGTAAATTGGTCAATGATTAATTTTATATTTGGGGCATTGAGTACCTGATATTCATAATAATTTTAAAGGTCCATATAACTGATATTTTAATAGAATCTGGCCTAGTGACGTAATTAATTAAGTTAGGTACCAATAAAAACGTCGCAATTGTTACTCACGAATAACAAAAAAAAATATATTCCTTGTTTCATAGTATTTTTTTTTTTTTTTTTTTATACCACTAAGTTGGCAGACAAGCACACGGCCCACCTGATGGGAAGCGGTTACCGTGGCCTATGGACGTATGCAACACCAGGGGTGTCACACTCGTGCTGCCGACCATGACCATGACCATGAGTAAAAAGTTGTTTGTATTATAAACATGTCAGTTTTTTCGGTCACACAAGAAGTATACTATCATCACTGCGCAATTTAAACACATCATTAGTCATATGCAGTCAAAATTTTATGCGTACTTTATAAAAAAAATCACATTATCAACTCAGTTATTTCGGCGTATAGTCATGTTGTGGTTGTGTTTGTTGCAACCTGTTGATTTGCCCCCGTTTTCTTGAACCATCTTTCGTTGGCCAAACTATAAGAATAAAAATAAGTAGCGTAAAATATAATATCACAGGCCAATATTTGGAATATTCCAATATTCGTCATCAACAATATTGTCATTGACTATGACCTAGGACGACGTAGGGGACTGACTAATAGCTTAGGTATACCTACTCATCTGTAATCTTCTTAGACTGTCTGAGTAATATTGCTTTGCTTAACATGGCCTTGCTTCTTTTTAGATGATGATAATCTAATAGGTCCCTACTTATTTATCAGTCCATAATTTGTGATAAATTATATATACATACATACATATAATCACGCCTTTATCCCCGGAGGACTAGGCAGAGGTGAATTAACACTCACATTTCACCAATCATTGAATTCAGTCCCACGTAATAGGACTAATAGGGGGTGAGTCTATTGCCGTCTTTCGGGCACTGTTGTTGACTTAAGTCATGCATCTGAAGCTGAGTCTGGGTTGTATATATCTGTCTGATGTTAAACAACTATCCCTAAGTCGCCTTGTACGACACCGCATGGGAAGAGATGGGGTGGTCCAAATTCTGCGCTGCCGGGAAGCACGAGGATTATATATACATATATATTATTTTTTAACATTTTAAATTTTTATTCTTCTAATCTGTGATTACATAGTTCCTTTTCGTCAAGTCAATGAATACTTTTTTATTAGTTAATTATTATTATTAGTGTGGAAAAATAATCTTATATTGTTAATCAGTTTTTTTTTCTTGTTAATCACAGTAAGTATTTATTTGTTTAGTAAATATTTGTATTAATATATATGAACTTACTCATTATTGTAATTATTATTCGGTATTTTAATATTTATACTTTTATTTATGTCGACTGGTACCTAACTCACTAGATGATTATCTCACTAGCCGATAAGTTAGTTATTGTTACTTATTGAGTGGTGGGATTACCCTGAAAGGTGCGAAATAACTGATGAGGTGTTTGGTCGGAAACCTCCACGCGGTGCACTCTGGGTAACGGAGATGGTAGTGCCTCTCTCTCAAAATGGGCTAGCCTTGTTGAGGCTCGACTTACACATTTCTGTCTCATAAGCAGAGGCAAAGAGGTGAGCGGACAGGGCTTAGATGATGCTAAAACATATTTTATTTTTTAAAGACATGCTAAATTTTACATAGAAACACCCAGACCGATGTAAATGTACATGAATACAAATATTTACACTGAGCGGAAATTGAAACTGCGGCCTTCGACTTAGCAGTCAAACGCACTACCGCTATGCCCATGGAGATCGTCAACTTCAAGCAAATCAACTTCGTATTGTTCCTCATGAGCATAATAATATCTCGTGCACATTTTTGATCTTTTGTTTTACTAACCTCCACCCCCGAATTGCCTAAAACTAACGTGTAAGTGCTTAGATTATTTTCCTCAATTTCTTATGCCTATTGCGTAAGTATGTTCTACATAATTTATTTATGAAAAAATGTTGCTGATAGTGGTTCATTTTTTGTATAGCTTGCATTAGGAAGGGATTCTTTGTGCTCCCTTTTATGTTGAGGTCCATTAGTGAGAAAGTGATGAAAGGGTACACTCGGCGAGTGGCGCGCTATGTTTGCTTTTATAGTTTATTTGCTACGTCGAACACGTAGGTACAGTCAACGACAAAAGTAAAGTAGCAAATTTTACTTTATTGATCACATTATCTCATAAACTTTTTACATATTTATTTATTTATTAAAACCATAAATAACAGAGTGTAAGTACAGAGTCGTTGTCTCCTGAACTCAGTTGCTAACAAGTATCTCAGGAGACAATTCCTTCCCACATTACATGTTGCAAATAAAAATAAAAAATGAAATATCAGAATACATACACGTTTTTTATTTATTTAAACTTTTTGCACAAATACACAAAGAAATATTGTACAAAGGCGGACTTAATGCCACAGGCATTTTCTACCAGTTAACCTTAGGGTGATACAGTGATATATCATACACTTTGTCCTTTGAGCATTATAAAGTTACTTTTTTTATACAACTTGGTGGCAGACAAACACAAGGCCCACCTGAAGGAAAGTGGTTACCGCGACCAATGAACGTGTGCTACACCAGAGGAATCACACACGTGCTACTGACCCTGTAAGAATGGAGAGTTTCGTGCCGTCTGTGCAGAAGAGTCTTCCCACTGACAGCACAACAACTCACCAGTGAGCTCTGGTTACTCTACTCACCGCCGGGAACACAACACGAGGATATTATAGCCGTGGTGTTCTGTAGGGTGGAGGTACTTCCCCAGTCGGACTGCTCAATCGGGACGGTAATACCGTCGTGTTTAACTTCCTGTTGTTCATCAGGAGCTTCTACATACATGAATTGTTATAACAAGTATTCTAAGGTAAAAAAACGGTTTCTACATTACATTCATACGAACCCCACTGGGAAAAAGGCGTGACAATATGTATGTACATTTTTTTTTTTTTTTTTTTTACGTGCGCAAAATCCCCACGGATACCTCCCCGCCGGAGCCGGTGGAGGAGGTTATGTCGGACTCGAACCGACTAAAACGCACGCCGCCTGTGGGTCGTTTCGGTTGCCGAAGGTGAGGTTGACAGGCATATCCCTCGCACCCCGGCCGACCCAGGGCCATCTCTCACGATCTGGCCCTCTTCTCGGGTGTGGGGACCACAGAGTCCCCAACTCGTCCCCGGAAACGGGGAGGCGCGCCACGCGCGCCACCGCCGCGGCCTGCTTCTGCAAGGGTGACAGGCGGCTTCACCTGTCACCCCCAGGCCGGCGCTCATGGGGGGCGGAGGTCGTTCATCGACCTCCGACGCCCGAGTTGCCTTCGTGCGCGGGCAGCTTGTCTGGCGATCCTTCGTCGCTCCCGCTGCCGCTCCCGCCCCGCCTCCTCCTTCACGAGCATTACTTGCTCGCAGAAGGAGGCGCCGGCCGCCCACGCATCCGCGCAGCGAACCATCGCCGCGAGCAAGGTGGAGAGCGTGAGAACCCTCACTCCCAGGGCCGCCACAAGCTCCCGCCTCGGCGTCTCCCACGCCGGACACTCGGTGAGCGTGTGCGGACCTGAGTCCTCGCTCGCGTCGCAGTGATGGCACTCGGACGTTGGCTCTTTCTGCATCCGACGCAGATACTTTCCGAAGCATCCGTGCTCGGTGATCATCTGCGTCAGACGGTACGAGAGGCTGCCGTGTGGCCTCTCTAGCCACTCCCCCATGATGGGTCTTACCGCCGTTACTACGGCGTGCCCTGCGCTTGGTTGCCCAAGTCGTCTCTCCCATTCCGCCACCATTTCCCTGTGGAGCCGGGATCTCACGGCCCGAATTTCTTCGGGCTCGGGATCGTGACCCCGCTCCCGCGCCGCCCTTCGGAACCTGTATAGCGCCGAAAGGCATCTCGCTTCCAGGATCCATGGTGGCGATCCGGCGAGGAGACTCGCCGCGTTGAATGATATCGTGCGGTACCCCCTTATGATGCGGCACGCCAACTTCCGCTGCGGACGCTGCAGCAGAAGCATGTGCCGATCACTCAGGGTGTCCGCCCACACGGGACACCCGTACAGGGCCATGGACCGCACGACACCCGCGTAGAGTCTCCTGCAGGAGTCATCCGGGCCCCTCAGGTTGGGCAGTAGCCGCGCCAGAGCGTTGGCTGTGCCCGCCAATTTGGGGCCCAGACTTCGGAAGTGCTTCCCGAAGTCCCACCGGCCGTCGAGCACGAGCCCCAGATATTTCATCTGGGGCTTGATGCCGATGAGAGTGCCTCCCACTGTGAGACTGGAACCAGGTGGTGGCGTGCGCCGAGGTCCATGAAAGAACATGGCCTCGGATTTATGCAAAGCCACCTCAAGGCCCAGCCGCCGGATCCGTTCCACGACTTGAGCAACCGCGGTCGTGGCCCTCAGGATCGCTTCGCGGTGTGTAGCTCCGCTCGCCGTCACTAGCGTGTCGTCCGCATAGCACGTGACGGCGGCGCCGTCCGCAAGCTCACCGCGAAGCACCCAGTCGTATCCAATGTTCCACAGTAGCGGCCCGAGAACCGATCCCTGTGGAACACCGCACGACATCTCACGCCGACCGACGCCGGTCGCACTTGGGTAGATGACGGCTCTCTCCGTCAGGTACGCCCCGACTATGCGGCGGAGGTAGAGAGGCACACCGTGGTACACGAGTGCCTCCCTGATGCAACTCCAGGGCAAGGTGTTGAACGCGTTGGAGATGTCCAAGGACACCGCCAACGTCACCTCACCCCGGGCAACTGCCTCCTCCGCCAAAGTCCTCACGCGCATGATGGCATCCACGGTGGACCGCCACCGGCGGAAGCCATATTGGGCATCCGCCAGGTCCGGCCCCCTACCAGAGAGGTGCTCGACGAGGCGCTTCGCAATAACTCTTTCAAAGAGCTTGCCCACCTCGTCGAGCAACACAATGGGCCGGTAGCCGGACGGTTCGTCCGCCGGGCGACCCTCCTTTCGGATGAGGACCAGTTTCCCCGTCTTCCACATCTTCGGAAACTGGCCCCGCTCCAAGCATGCGCTGAGGAACCCTCTCAGCCGGGGTTCGAGACCGTCTTCTCCCAGAGCTAGGACCCACGCGCGGCCTGGAATGCCGTCGGGTCCCGGGGCGGTGCTCTTCTTGGCTCTAAGCCTTCGCACCGCCAGCTCCAGTTCTACCCAAGTGACCTCGGGGACTTCGTCGTCAACTACCACACTGGGCGCCACAGGCGACCGAGGTGGCGGAGTCATCTGCGGCGGAACGTGTTCCGCTCGCGCCGGGAACAGGGACTCGACCACTCCACCGAGCAGAGCTGGCTGGAGAACCCGGGTCAACGGCGGGGCCCGGGGGCGCAGCTTTCCTCTTACCATAAGGTAAGGCCGCCCCCATGGGTCCCGCTCCAGCGTCTCCATTAGCTCCTTATAAGCCGCGGCTTTCGCCCGCTTAATCTCCGCTCGGAGGGCATCTCTGGCCTCCCTGTATCCCACATGAAGCTCCGCCACTCGGGGCTCCGTATCTGCGGTTCGGCTACGCCTCCTACGGAGTCTGGTCCACCGGCGGTGCGCGATCACGCAGGCTTGCCGTAGCCTCGCGATCTCCGCAGACCACCAGTAGACCCGACGCCTCGGACTGTAGGGTGGTGCCCTAGGCATACCCGCATCGCAGACACGAGTCATGGCCCCCGGAACCACACCGCCTCATCGTCGATATCGACAGGCCTGTCCGGCGCAATGGCCCAGGCCTGTACGATGGCGGCCTCCAGGAGGACCTCCCGATTCAGTCTCCCAAGCACCCAGCGTGGCTCGCGTGGGGCCGGTATGACCGGCGCATCACCCGCGGGGGGGGAGACATCAAACCGAACGTATCGGTGATCCGCCAGTGTCTCCACCCCCACAACAACACGCCAGTCCCGCACACGGTGCGACAGCGAAGCGCCTGCGAACGATAGGTCGATAATCGAACTGCGCTCCGCGGTCACGAACGTGGCTTCGGCCCCGCGATTCTGGAGAACTAGACCGTGATTAGCGGCCCAGCTCTCCAGAGCCCTACCTCGTGGGTTCGTGTGCCGGGACCCCCAGGTCACTGACCAGGCGTTGAAGTCCCCGAGCACAAGAACCGGATGAGGATGACAGGCGTTGACGACGTCGGTCAGTCGCTCCAGCGACTGCCGGTACTCCCCTATGCGTCGGTGTAGGCTCGGCGTGAAATAGACGGCCACGACCGCAATCTCCCCCACACGCGCCGCTACGATGCCATGCTCCCTTGCCACGACAACAGGGGGGGGGGCACCCATAGCGGCGTTGTACACCAGTGCCGCCGACCCGTCCAGGTCGACCACCCAGGCAGGCCCCAGGTGCCGGTGGGTGTACGGATCGGCGACAGCGGCGACGTGTACGGACCACTGTGCCATGCTCTGGAGCAGAAGACCCTGAGCATCGGCACCGTGGCCCACGTTCGCCTGCAGGACGCGGAGCTGGGGATCCATTATGGAACCATCTCCGCGTCCCGCCGCGAACTCTGGGTGGAGCTCCCGCCTTGCGGCTTCGGCTCCCCCCCGGTGCAGGCCTTGCTACCAACCCTATGGTCGGCCGGTTTGCCCCCCGCTGCACACCTGAAGCAGTGCAGCGGAGCTTCGCAACCACCGGCCGTATGACCGGGTTGGCCACAGCGGAAGCAGCGGTCACCGACCGTCACCGCCGCCGTGCACTGCACCCCCACGTGGCCGACCGACAGGCACCTATAGCACCTAGTCGGTCGAGCCTGCAGGAGCCGGACCTGCACCCGCACCACGCCTCCAACGGCGAGGAACCCCCGGTCGGCAGCCTTTTTGGCTGCTGCGATGGGGCAGCCGACAACTGCCGCCCCCAGTCCACGGCGGCCGAAGCGGATCGCTCCGACCTTAACCGTATCTAGGGGGCAGCCCCCGGCCTCCGCCACGGTGAGGCGGATTTGCTCCGCCGTGATGGAGTCGTCCAGGTCCGAAATGCGCAGTTCTGCGCACTTGTTGGGCCTGGACACCCGGACGTCGGCTGCGTCAAGCGTCTCCCTAAGCTTAGCCGCTAGGGCATCAGCCTGGGGACCGCTCGAAGCACCTGGGATCTCGAGTAGCCGAGCACCCGTCCGAGTGGGTTTCACCCGGATAGGGCCCGGCATGTCGAGGGCCTTCATGTCAACGCAGGCTATCGCCTGCGTAACAATCTGGGCGTACTGCACGCCCCTATCCGCCGCCTCCGCCGTCATCGTAAGGACGACGGCGGTTGAGCGGGGGACGCGCAGCCTCCCCGGCACTCCCCTCGCAGCAGCCTCAGCCCTCCTGGCCTTTTTGGCTGCCTTTCGGTTCGCCTTGCGCCGCTTTTTTGAGGCGCCGGCAACCTCCCAGCCCCCCTCCGGCGAGGAGCTCGTGGCGGCTATACCCGCCGAAGTTTGGGCCAGAGCTGGGGCCGGGGCTAGGGCTGGGGACTTCTTCCCCTTGCCCTTCCCCTTTCCCCTTCCCCTGGGCCGCGCGACCTGCGCATCCTGGGGGGGGCTCACAGCCCCCGCAGCGAGAGCAGCCCGAGCGGGCGGAGCGGCATGGGCGGCAAACGCAGCGGACGGGCTGCTGGCCGACCCCTGCGGGGAACCCACCACTACCGGACAGGTGGGGCCCCTCCTAACTGCCCCGGCATATCCGGCCGGAACCGCCAGGGGTGGTCGGCGGCTGGAGTCCATTATGGACTCCAGCCAGCTCCGGGTGCGCTCCTCCTGCGCCACCCGCCACGCCCGCTGCTCCGCCAGCGCCTCCTCCTGGCGCTTCTCCATGGCAGCTATTGCCGCCATGCAGAGCGCCAACGGGTCCGCAGGCCGAGCCGGCTGCAGCACCGGCGACTCCGGCTGGGCTGGTCGGGCCGGCGACTTCGGCAGCTCCGGCTGCGGCGACTCCGACGGCGCCAGAGGCTCCGGCCGCAGCGGCGACCTCGACCGCACAGGTAACAGCGGCCGCGCCGGCCGCCCCGACGGCGTCGGCTGCGCCAGCGGCTCCGGCCGCAGCGGCGACCTCGACCGCACGGGCAACAGCGGCCGCGCAGGCCGCCCCGACGGCGTCGGCTGCGCCAGCGACTCCGGCCGCAGCGGCGACCTCGACCGCACGGGCAACAGCGGCCGCGTCGGCGGCGTTGGCTGCGCCACCAGTCGCCTCCGCGCCGACCGCGTCACACGCTCCGCCGGCAGCCCAGCGATGACTGCTTGGAGGCTCGCCAGTTCGGCCGCCATCCTCCCCATCTCCTTGCGGTATTCGGCCGCCATCCGCTCATGTTCTCCAGGAGCTCCACATGCCTCCTGCCTAAATGAGCCCTGTCGATCCGCAGTTCGGCTAGCTCCGCCCTCAGGAGGTCAAAGAGCTCGACAAGCCGCGTCGTCGCCTGCGTGACACGGTGCTCCTCCGGCGTTGGAGAATCGGTGCGGGCCCCGGCCCAACCTTCTAGGGCTTCTATTACCTCCTTCGACATTATGTCGGCGCGAGGTAAGGGTAAGGACGCCGCCGAGGTGGAGGAACTCGGCGGCGCCTCCACATCCTCCGGGGCCCTGAGGCTATCACCCCGCTGCAGCTGCGTGCGGCTGACCGCTAGCTGCTTCGGCGGTGGTGGATGCAGTGTTACGTCACCGTCTTGACTGCTGCTAGTGGAAGAGGAGTCGGTCAAGGTGAGCTCCAAGTCCGACTCCGTCTTCTGTGGTGGAGGTGAAGGAGGAGGAAGAGACTTCTTCCTGAATCTCCTCTTCCGCCGTACAGATTTCCGGGTCTGTAGGCCCACCGGGCTGTTCGCCCTACTCTTCTCCGTGGCGGTGTCGAATTCCTCCGACACCGCGGCTTGGGACGCGACCTCCGCGTCGTGGTGCTGCGCGACCTCCGCGCAGACTGTTCTGCTTGGTTTGGGTTTTAAGGTTAATAATAAATCTTCCATGTAAATCCCACGAGTAGAACCGATAAAATTACACTCCCCGGGTGACGGCCATTCCGGGAAGCGGGGTACATACTACGGAGGTCCCCTGGTATCCGTAGGTTTTAAGCGACTTCGCTGTCGGGTTTTTCAGACTTTTCCTTGTCGCGGGCCGGCCAATTAAGGCAAGCCCCGCGGCCTTCAGAATATCGGCTTCCCAAGTGTGGCTAGCACTCAGGTCGTTGTCGATATCCTGGAGGTTACGCGACGCGGGAGAGCAGCCAACTCTCCCAGCACCGACGGTGGCACGAATGCCTGCCAGCCTCTGCGCGAGCAGTAGGCCGACCCGTCCCTGGATCCCATGGATCCTTGTGTCGCCCCCATGTCCCCTCTGAAAGCAAAGGGATACCGGGAGCGACAGGCTAGCCCTAAAAAGGGCTGTTTGGGATGGAAGGGATTCTACGAATCACTTCCCGCGGGCCTTGCAGGTCCGCCATACCACGACCCCCTCAGGGTCAGCTAGCCCTAAAAAGGGCTTGTCGGGTTATTGGTCGACGGCTAGCAGAGCTCCTTCTCCTTGGAGTTAGAGTCTACTAACCGTCGTCCAGGGTGCACCAGCCTCCCCGCTTCCGTTCCCCAGGACCGCGGTCCAGAGGGAAAAGAAACAGGTAAGCCAACGTGGAGGTTACCCAACCCGCACCCCAATATGTATGTACATGACATATGTTAGTGTTAACCAACTTCGGTCGATGACGGTACTTGTAAGCCTAGGTAGGTATATGATAAAGTAAAATAAGGTTTCCTGACCTTCAGAATAAATAATAGTAACTACCCTACGGGCCCCTCTGTAGGAGTCTCACGGCACCGATCAGATTTCAAGTATGAACCTCAGTCACAAATAACTGACATTTTCAAAATTCTTGCGCGTACTACGGTCGGACTTTGCTTGCCATTTCTCCTTTCTTTTTCTTTTTTTTATACCACTTAGGTGGCAGACAAGCACACGGCGCATATAGCGCTGATAGAAAGTGGTTACCGTAGCCTATGGACGTTTGTAACTCCAGAGGAGTCACACTCGCGCTGCCAACCCTGTAAGTACAGAGTTTCTGTGCCGTCAGTTTAGAAGACAAAGCAGGACAAGCCTTTAGTCTTCCCACTGACAGCACAAATTCTCCAGTGAGCTCTGGCTACCCTACTCACCGCTGGAATCACTACACAAAGTTATTATGTCCGCGGTATTCTGTAGGGCAGAGGTACTTCCCCAGTCGGACTGCTCAATTGGGCGGAAATACCGCCGTGTCCTACCTCTCCTCCTCTAGATTTGGCTTATCTTAGGTTCTATGAGAGCAACTGTTGCCTGACGCCATTGACAGACGGGAGTGGAATCCGCACGAAAAGAAAGAAGGTAGGTAGGTAATTTATAAAGTTTTTTATCCGACTACGGCGAAGCTAAGGGAGGGTTATGATTTTAGTTGACAAACTATGTATGCATGTATGTAGGTTCATCTGTTCCCTCATAGCTCTTCAACCACTTATTAGAACTGGACAAATGAGGTATCGTTAGAAGCGTCTTAGTTGTCCGCTGGTTATAGACTATATAATGTGTTACTGAAACTATTGTGGCGCCCTCTAGCGGTCATAAAGTAGTATGTTAAAAAATAAATTTGAGATAAATATGTCATGATTGGTATCAACTGAAAGGGCTTAATGAGCACATTTCAAATGTGTAGGTATAAATTATAGCTATTCCTTGCCCCAAAATAATATAAATAAAAAAAGAAGTTTAAAACTAAAACCCGACTACTGACAAATCACGCTATAAAAAGTATTAAACAAGAAAATTTACTCTAACAAAACAGTACATTCTAGGGAAAAGTGAAATATGACCACGGCTATCCTTGATATTTTCTTGTTTAATATTTTTTATAGCGTGATTTGTGAGTCGGTAGTCGGGTTTTAGTTGTAAACTTAATTTTTAAACAAAAAGTGACAAAACGCCAGTAGTCTTGGCGTCGTTAACTGTTTCGTAGCAAAACAAAAGCAGAGCCACATAATGTGTACTATCTTGTTGTTTGTGGGGCTCGTTTTTATGGTCATTTTTTGCTTGTCTTTTCTAAGAATCTAAAATAGGGTCGATGACTTACTTTGGTATGTGCCAACAAATCTACTTTATGCTAGTGTAGGTAGATATGATTTACTTTTATTGATAATATAAAATAATTATTTATTTAGATTTTGTACTTATAAAATTTATTTATTTATTTTAATTAAGTTATCATCATTATCTGCAATCATAGATTTTGAACTATTCTAATAAATAAATACGGCCCATGGTTGATGCCCGCATTTTTTTAATATGGTGTGGTGTATTAATCCCGGATATGAGCTATTAATCAGAATTTGATCTCATATCCGCTGACCCGTTATTAGTACTCTTACTGTAGAATTGTAACAGACATACCTACGAACTTGGCTACGAACTACACTATCGAACAGAATTTGGTAATATTAATACAATGTGGAAATGTTTTTTTATTATTTTGACCAGTGTTAATAAAAAAAAAAAAAAAATTATTATTATTTTTAACTTTATTTCAGACTACAAAGCCCATTCATTCTGTTAGTATTTTCATTAGGTATAAATAATATATTATGTAATTCATTGGGTGTGTGCTGTACTTACATTTCACATTTTATGTAGCTTGATGTATCTTACAAAGGTTGGTCCATTTATCCAGCAATTTTATTCCAGCATAGGGATAATTAATGTCAGGTCAAAGCCACTGTTGTACCGAAGATACTGCAAAAAATTACATCTAAATTTAGATTTCACCGTCATGTTTTTAAAAACTAAAATTAAATGGCTTCTTGTAGAGTGAATGCCAAATGTAATGGATATTTTTAAATATTATTTAATTTATTTTTATTATATTTTTATTAATTTATTTCTAAAATTCAAGGGCATTCTACAGAGTCAGTGGTGGACAGTGGTTTTTTTATGACCATAAACTTAGTAGAAACGGGGCCCAGGTTGTTTTGGGCCTCACGAAAACCTCCGCAGCTCGAATCAAATCTCACTTGCATGACGAATGAAGCTATAGTACAGTCCTCTTGTGATTGGGGTGACAGACAGTAGTCACTCGCATCGAAGTAGTACCTACACACTAAAGCAAACGAAGGAAACCCTGGGCTCCAAGTGTAATAATACAACATACAACCGGGAGCTGCGATGATAATTTTAAGCAAAATACTGAAATAATACACAGTTCCTGTCGAATACGAAAATTGTTTTCCACACGGGTGGAGTCATAGGAAAATAAAAGAAATGAATAACTACGAGAACAGTCTGCCGTTGCTAATGTCAGATACACTCAAAGGACTTTTGCCTTTACAGTGTAACTGACATGGACGCAAAGAAAAAAAAAGTTTTGTTGTTCAAAACTTGTTTACGATTGAGTATAAAATATAAGCGTGCTGAACATAGTTATAGTACCTAACAGGCCTATTATTAAAAAATAAACAAAATATAAAATAATTAAATTATCAATAAAAAATGTTAAATAAATTTCCCTACAAAATTTTATTATAACAGCTGTATTTACTCGTACTTAGCTGTTATAACCAAATTTAGTAAGGAAATTGTTAATATAACAGCTGTATAATAATATTATACCCTGTGTATTTTTTTTATTAGTAAGAAGGTTTAAGATGTTGATAACCTCTTATTATTGAGTTAAATAAAATATGAAGTGTAAATGTAGATGCTTATCGTCATCACCGCATTAGTTCCGGTTGCATCAAAATTGTGTACTCGGCTCTAGATTTGGCTTTCACGGGAGCGATTGTGGACAACACCAACCCAAAAGGAAAGTCCGCCAATCAGCAGGTGTACAAACTACCAACTTATAGGTGAAGTTAACTTGGGCTTAGAAGATCTTAGAGGCGAAAAGAACAACTCAAAAAGCACTGAAAATGTTGAGTCTTGGTAAGTATAGTATAAGAGGTACGTCACGACGGTATTTCCGTCAAATTGAGCAGTCCGACTGGGGAAGTACCTCCGCTCTACATAATACCGCGGCAACATAATTACGTCGTGTTACCAGCGGTTAGTAGGATATCCAGAGCTCACTGGAGTGTTTGTGCTCTCTGCGGGAAGATCTAATGCTTGTCCTGATTTGTCTTCTACACTGACGGCACAGAAAAAATGCTTACAGGGTCTGCAACGCGAGTATGACTCCCCTGGTGACACGTCCATAGGCCACAGTAACTACATTCCATCAGGTGGGCAGTGCTTGTCTGCCACCTAAGTGGTACAAAAAAATTAGATGTTTGAAAAAGTCTACAACGATGAAAAATAACATATCAAAAAACCGTGTGGTTCCAGACGAAGTGAATTTGGGCCACCATCTATTCCCATGCGGTGTCGTATAAGGCGACTAAGGGATAGGGCTGTTTAACATCAGACCGATATATACAGCTCAGACTCAGACTCAGATGCATGGCTTGAGTGAACAATAGAGAAGACGGCAATAGACTCACCCCCTATTACGTGGAACCGAATCCAATGGTTGGTAGAAAGTGGGTGTTAATTCACCTCTGCCTAACCCTCCAGGGATAAAGGCGTGATTTTATGTATATATGTATGTATGCGTCTCTTCCCATGCGATGTCATACAAGGCGACTGGATAGCAGGGCTGTTGAACATCAGACAGATCCTGCACTCCATATATTTGCACAACTCGCTACTGGCGTGTGACTTCACTCGCAAGTATTTTCGGGCGGCGCGAAATATTGAATTTTCAAAATCAAAAATCTTTAAAACTGCTTTAATTTAGATTTTTTTCATTTATAATGTATTTTATTTCATAATCGTTGTACAGTATTTTAAATGGTTCTTAATCTATCGTGCGATATTACATTGTGCATGGGTAGGTATATTAGGTATGTATAATATATATTTGTGCAGTTAATTGTCTTACAGAGGTCTTTACTTAGGGATATTTATCTAAGTTGTGTTTGAACTAGGTAGTCCTGTGCTTCAGGCACTACTACAAAACAATTTATCGTAAGAACATTTCACTTAGCAGATCATAATATTATTATAGAGTGGTAATTTTTTGTTAATAAAAAAAAAGTCAAATAGCCTATAATTGAACAGGTCCTTTAAATTCGTAGATTTATTGTACCATTAGGCTTAAAGAACAATGGTTCTTACTCACAGTTTGCGGTTGCTGTATGTCAACCGCCTGTAATTAAAACAATTTATTAGCATGATGTGGTATATCGTAACTTAATGCCATATTGTTATCTTGTGGCAAGACCTTGAACAAAAATGTTAACTTCAAGCAGAATATTAGCATAGAACCACTGGTAAAGATAACTCCCGTCAAGGTGCCTCTTTTCGTAAAGTTCCGTAGAAATAGATAGTCAATAATATTGCTGCACACCAAACACGATTGGTTTCAACGCCAGAATCTGGTGTAAGAACAATATAATATTGCGATCTGCCGCACAGGATCGCAATATAATATTGACTGTCTCTATACTCGTCCTAAAATATTCTTGAACTTTTTGGATGACCTCGCGAAACATAATCCAAAGCAAATCGAGCGGCTTCGTTTGAGTGCAACTCATCATCAAATTTGTAATTTTTTTACAGCAAAACCCAGCAGTTAGTCAGAATCAGTCTGTACATGCATTAGTCAACAAATATATTCTTACGACACGTAGATACTTTAAAACGGTCAGTGAACACGAGGCTAATGAGGAGACACAATACTTATTTATTTCGATAGGTAATAGGTAACCCATTATCGCTGGCGTTGTATTGCTGTCAAATTTCATACAAATTGTTATTAAATGAAGGAAAAGACTTCTGTAGAATAAACAATGACGCTGTGTAGTGCATTTCAGTATAAAAAAAGAATGGTTCTCATCGATTCCCTACTGATAAGAAAAGCCGCCGGACGCTATAGATTAAAGCCCTGTACATCAAAAACTGGATACCAAATTCGTTTGCTAAAATATGGAGCGACCATTTCAATCCTTATGATTTTTATGCAGGTTTTTTTTTTAATATAGGACACGCCAACTTGACTTCACCTCGCCTGATGGTAAGCTAAAGGCAAAGTCTCAGGAAAGAGGGTCACCATTACCGACACTAAGTAATGTTACAATTGTGGCACTCAGCTTGGCGGCCTCATCAGATGCTTTTTCACACCCCGCTTAAGGGACCCGAGACTGAAGGAAGAAGGAAACACGTGTGCTGGTATTGAATTCCAGGTCTTGGTGGTGCGGCCAAGAAAAGAGTCTCCGAACCGATTGGTTCTTGCTCGTATATTCTACACAGTTCAATATCTTTATCGTAAGAATATTTCACTTAACAAATCAATATATTATTATAGAGTGGTCATTTTTAGATAATAAAAAGAAAATAGTCAAAAAAACGCCCCGCTTATAGGATCCGGGACTGGTAAGCTTTAGTTTTCTTCAACTCTTCTCTTAAATACGTCACTTTCATTAAGAAGCACATTTTTATTGTTAATTTTCGTTATATAATCTCAATGTAAATGTCAACGACAAGATTGACAAGTACCTCAACATAGTATTATAGACTCCAAGACTCTAAGAGCACCAGCGAAGATGACGCCGTCTGAGATTAGTCTTAGATTACTCACTGGAGAATTTGTGCTGTCAGTGGGATGACTAAAGGCTTGTCCTGCTTTGTCCTCTACACTGACGGCACAGAGACTCTGTGCTTACAGGGTCGGCAGCGCGAGTGTGGCTTCTCTGGTGTTACACACGTCCATAGGCTACGGTAACCACTTTCCATCAGGTGGGCCGTGTGCTTGTCTGCCACCTAAGTGGTATACAAAAAAATAGTTTTACCTGTACCTCTACATTCGCTTGTCTCAACGCAGCTATAGCGATGGGGACGGCACATCTACTAATTAGTAAAGTGCGAGAACCATAGTTCATATTATGTTATACAAAGCGGTACACTTTTGACAGTCAATACTATCGAATCGAGATTAATAATAAAATAATATAATATTAATAATATTCTACAAAATTCTACACAACGCTATCTAGATAGCTTAACTGAACTAACTTAACTTAACTCTAACTCTAGACCCATGGTAAGCATAGTTTAACCAGCTTATGTTATGGAATCTAGAATACGGATAAACATACTTAATTTTTTTTTTGTAAATACTTACATATTATACATAGAAACACCCAGACCAATGCAAATACCCATATTCATGCATACAAATATTTGCACTGAGCGGGGTTCGAACCCGCGCCTCCTGCGTAGCAGTCGCGTTCACTACCACCACGCCACATAGGCTGGAGATTACTTAATCGGTCGGTTTGATCACACTTTTTTTCAAACTGATGATTATTGCCCAACATGCCAAAAGAAGCTTCAGATTTTGAACTAATTTAATGACAATAGGCCCGCTCCCTATTTTGTATATTCGAAATGCGGGTGACAACTCTGTCCTCTGTCCAACCCTTCGGCGATTTACCGGCATGAATATATTGACAATGGCATTCACAGCCTTTGATACAGTTTGATAGGCGCATGGTTGCATGGTTGTTTTATGTTTATTTTATTAATTTTGTTTTGTCTAAAAGTTCTTACAAATTAAATTTGTATAACCGGATGTTTCAAGAGCCATTGTTATAAGATTACAATATTACTTTATTTATAAATATTAATTGTTTACATGAACAAGGCCCCTGGCCCACGATATGCCTCCCTGAGAGCTATATGAAAAAATATCTAAATATTCTACTTATCTATACTAATATTATAAAGCTGCAGAGTTTGTTTGTTTGTTTGAACGCGCTAATCTCTGGAACTACTGGTCCGATTTGAATGATTATTTCAGTGTTGGGTAGTCTATTTATCGAGGAAGGTTTTAGGCTATATATCATCACGCTACAACTTAAGGGAGCGGAGTATTGATAATAAATGTTAATAAATCCGGCAATTTTTCATACATATTTTGAAGACTAAAACATACGGACTTAAAGGGATATGAAGCTTCAAAGTATACCCCGGGCGAAGCAGGGGTGGGTCAGCTAGTATATCATATAAATTTAAGAAATCACTTGGATAATAAATCTGGAAGAAATAAACCACAAACGCAGTGGTAGCATCGGTAGCTTAGTAGTATAAAGTCGACTTTATGATCGAGTTGTACCTAGTTCGAATTCTGTGCACACTACCGACATGAACCCATTCTACTCTTAAGTCCTAACACACGCTTGAAGGAGGTAGGATACGACGATATTTCCGTCCCAATTAAGTATTACGATTGTGGAAGTACTTCCTCCCTACAGAATACTACGGCAATAATAACCTCGTGTTGTGTTTTTAGTTCAGGCTACCCTTAGCCTGAGCTCACTGGAGAGTTCTTGTGCTGTCAGTGGGAAAAACAAAAGCTTGTCCTGATTGTGTCTTCTGCACTGACGGCACAGAAACTCTCTGTTCTTACAGGGTCGGTAGCACGACTGTGATTCCCCTGGTGGGGCACACGTTCACAGGCCACGGTAACCACTTTCCTTCAGGTGGGCCGTGTGCTAGTCTGCCACCTAAGTTGTATAAAAAAGAAACAAGCTTAGATGGAATTAGAGTAAATATAAATAGTAAATTATAATAAATAAATATTACACGACATTCTACACAACGCTATCTAGACCCATGGTAAGCATAGCTTAACTAGCTTGTGTTGTGGGATCTAGAATGCGGATAAACATTCTAAGATATTTTTTTATTGTAAATACATACACAGAAATAGAAACATCCAGACCAATGCATATATACATATTCATGCATACAAATGTTTGCACTGAGCTGGAATCGAACCCGCGCCCCCTGCATAGCAGTGGAATACTTTACCGCTACGCCACGGAGGCCACGAATAATTGTGGCAAACAATAAAAATAACTGGACGGCGAATGTTCTAAAACCTATATTCCACAATTTAATAAATAAATAAAAAATAATAATAAAAGATACGCAGTAGTCAGGCTTATTCATTGACCACTATGCTTATGCATACTAGCGCATATGACACTTCAACGAGTGCAGTGGTATGAATCTCCAAAACCTTTGGGACTAATTTTCAATCAATTCGCTCTTTTTAAATTGCAAGGCCTAGTGCGTTGTTTATTTTTCATACTGTATTTCAGCTAGAACTTCTGTTAATGCAAGGTTTCAAACGCTAAAATATGAACACGGTGAAACACAACAGAAAAAATAATTAGCGACCTAAATTTAAAAAAAATATATTTTTATTGAAATGAAACTTTTTAAAGATTTTTTTATTATGATTTTCGTTTAACTATTATTTGAATTACATACTTGAAATAAGTATAAACTAAGAACGTAGTGGGTAAGATATAGATATATTGGTAGAGTTAGTATTGAGGGTTAAGCGTCCTATTTGCCACAAAATTAAGATTGATGTGTGATCAACTATTGATTATTTTCCCCTATTCTTTGTTCACAATGGGAGCTGGGCTGGGAGTCCAATTAAGAATATCGTTTTCGTGCAGTCGAATATAGAAAGAATTTTGGTGTGGCCGCCAAAATAAACTTTGTCAACTTGTTGGTAAATGAGCAAAGATAAAGAGTAACAAAAATACATTTCTAGTCCTAAAATCAGTATTAATACTTACCCAAGTATAATAATTATTAAAAATCTACGTTGGTTAGTTACCGTTTTGTGTGCGAAAATACATACATACACTTACACCTGTAAATCCTGTAAGGGGTAGGCAGGAGTGTATTTAACCTAACCTAATGCCGTCAAGCTGGCACTTAGTCATGGTCTGTATGTTTACTGTCAGGAGACTATAAAAATTCTACTTATTTAGAAGGTTTTTTTGTTAGCGAATGTATGCCCTTGACTAATTCAAAATTCTATTCAATAACTTATTCCGTCATACCTTACCGTTGCTTAGCCAGCGGCTCCGCACGTGTACTACACAAACTAATTATTATTGTACCTATAGTTTTTATATTTACTCATAGGTAATAATAGATAGGCACATCAAAAACTTCGGATTCCTTATTATAAATATTGTGGCCACGGAACAGTATCATAAATTTTTCATAAGTATGTAGGTAGGTACTTAGTTAAAGTTTAATATGAAAAATAAATGCAAAGAGCAAAAATTTACATGAAATCGAAGTATTCATTTTATACGCTTAAACTCCCAATAAATAGGTACTTATATAGTGGCAAAGTAGTGTACTTGAAAAATTCATTGACCTTGCCAAAAGTAAATCGGGTAAATTGTTCCGTCGACAAAGAACATTAACGAACAAAGGTACAGACAGACCCGTTATTTTTTTTTAAAAGTTACATATAACACATTTCCTCGTTATAATACTTTATGTTTAGAAAATTTCCCCGATTATTGGTAAACTCTCCAAGACTGGCAGCCCGGCCGAGTCTCGAGCTCCAATCGCGGCTAGCGCCCGAGAGCAAAGTAGCAGCGAGCCAGTCAGCATCACGTGCGCGAACGTGACGGGTGTACTCCGCGGTGTGCCGTCAGATTATTCACGCGCCATTTGACAGTTATGTCGTGTGTGTAATGACTTTAGTGCATTTCTGTGTAACGTAGTGCTCTTTGCTGCTGGTAAACACACAAGGAATTTGTAACTAAAACACGTTTAGAAAACCATAAAGTGATAACAGGGAGGCGGGATGCGAGAGGTGAACGCTCGTCACAGCGGCGCCGACTCTCACCGGCTACTATTGTCTAAGTGCCACGGAATCTTGGTCCTTCCCATCGGATTCCATCGATGAAGTATCCGGTTTCCGACGTGGGCTGCACGCGAAATACTTGCACAGATGATTAATTACTAAACCGTATGTTTACATAGCAAACCAAATGGATACAGATAAGATAAAATGTTGTCTTTAATGTCTTTAGATTGTAGATTGTCTTGTGTAAGAAGTGTGTTTTGAAGTAAATATCAACGCAAAATTACAGAGAGTGTGGCACGCGATTGCTTGATAAATAATTGTCGATGCTAACTGTAAATAGCGCCGGCTGTCTAGGGTAAACGAGCTACAGTAGCTGGAGGTACAGTGGCCTACTTTTTAAAATTCTAATATTATGTTGAATAAATAAATCTTGAGTGACACTCGTTTCAAGTTCATGATTAAACATTCTAGTAGTGAATTTATTATATTGATATGTAAACACTAACAGTGTGTCCTGTTTGCTGTTTTTTTTAAAAAACGCGGAACAATAGTTACATTCGTTTGAAAATAAACGTAACGTAACAAATAAAGTATATAAAAAATTAAGACATTAAAATTAATCATACAGAATTAACAATAGCAATATAAATATTAAAATTGGTTAAGTAAATATTATGTTAGGTAAGTACCTACCTACATAATTGAATAAGTAATTATAATACCTACAAACATATTAAGTAAATGAGAGATATCGTAACGACCCAAAATGCTAAATAATATAAATATGCTGCAACGTGCATTTAAAAGTATAATCTAATCAGTAGAGTAAATGAATTACCATTATTAAAATATATAAATACTAAGGCACCATGAATGACATAGCCTCGTAAATATATATTTAATTGCATTATACCTATGTAATAATAATATATAAAATCGAGAAATAAATTCGTCTTTAAGTTCTGGCCTCCGTATACCTACTTAAAGTTAGTAGTATAGGTTTCAAGTTTATTGATATTCAAGTCCAATTTGTAGGAAAATGCCATTAAACAAAATTAAAAATAATAAACACACATTTTTCTTCCTGCTGTTTTTAATACTCTAACCAGTTATATTCATTACACTAGACAATCAAAAAAAATAAAACAACAATAAATATAATGACAAATATGAATAAGTAAGATTTTTACTGATATCGGAGTTAGATCTTCAGCTATCCACGATCCTGTAGGTATAATATTAGTGCTTCACCGTTCTGTTTTTATGCTGAAAATTACCATTTCCGGTGGAGATATGGATAACCAGAAGTGATAATACAATCCAGTCCAGAAGGACTAAATGATTTCCCGTAGAAATGGTCTACAAATCGGAGTCACAAAGTGTGCAATGCAATTCAACACAACACAACACAACACGCAAGAACGGACGAACAAAAATGTAGCATTACCGTAAACAATACATAAAAAAAAACAACCGTAGCACATTGATGAAATGACAATATTTTCTTAAAATTAACCAATTATATCCACGAAAACAGTAGATTGCATGTCACTACATAATATCTAATGCAATCATTACGAATGTTTTCGATAAGTAGGCAAAATAACACAAAGTCGAATAATAAGTGCACAACAAAATGACATCATTTTCCACTGTATACCTACACATCTTCGTACAGTTATAACTGTTGTAACTATTGTGCTATAATGAGGTTATCTACTCATATTGTAAGTATCAATATTTTCTTGAGACTTCAATATTGTATTCTTGACATTTATGCATAAAATTGACCTGATAGTATCTAGCAATATTGTCATACTGATAATTGATCATAATACCGCGTAAACATACATAATAAAGGCATTATTAAAGATAAAAATACTTAAAATAGGATCAATAAAAGTGTCGCAAGATATCTAAAGCAAAAATTAATTGTTACAACATAAAAAATGTTGGCAATAATGATAAAAGTCTAACAACCTGTCCCTTTTGTTATGGAATAACACATATGGATGGACTAACACAAAGCGCTGATGCAAACCGCAATTCCATTCTATGGAAACAAAACAACGAATGAGGTTACATAGGCGTATATACATTTTTTTTTATGAAAGAAAGGAAACCCGTTCGGGATTCCGGGCACGCGGAAATGATCCATGTTTATCCGAAAAGGGCAAACGTCAGAATATAACAATACTTTCCCAAAGTAGGTTGAAGTGTATCGATGAAACGCAATGTGATTAATGGCAGTCCAGTGATACGGTAATAAAGAAAGGCATAACAGACAATGCTGTTGGCGTGTCTGTTAGCTACGTCCTTCATGTATACTTGACCCAGTTAATGTAGAAGTATTGCCAAAGGCCGTGCGTTCGTCCAACTTTTAATTTGCCGGAAACCAATATCCGATTGATTGCTAATTTTCTTGCACAGACATGTTCGTAAGGAAATGTTGTGTGGTGTCAGCAAATATAAACATCAATTTTATTGCGAATCGAAGCTTTGATTAGGTATTTTTTCAATTGATTTTTGATCTCATTATTGTGTAAAGTCTATAATACGAGTACGTTTGCAGCCCACATCGAAACAGACGCCGCCATTATATTTTGTAATGAAATTTTATTATAAATAATTTTTATATTTTATTCCTTTAGTATGTTAGCCATGCACAAAGCCGCACGATAAAAAGTTAGCGTCTAACTAGTTTACGTTAAATGGAACAAAATATTTTGAATTAAGAACAAGAAACCTTTTTTCAAATTTGTGTGTGTGCAATGCTGACAAGTACTAGCTGGTGAGTGTGTGAGTGCGTGCGATGGCTCGGGGTGCCGTGTTATCGTCGACCATCTTGGTATCAATTCTATCATTGTTGGATTCTACGTTTGCGCATTACACGCCTACATGGGCTGTCCACGTGCCGGATGGGAAGGAAGCTGCCGACGCCGTAGCCAGAGACCATGGGTTCATCAATCTTGGAGAGGTAAGATAAAATGTCATAACTTTGTGTACAATTGAACGTTAGTTTTGTATCTGCACCACATACGTAATGTACTAAGTATTCAATTCATCAGATCGGAACTACATAATCAATCACTTTGGATATGGAACTATCTAAATTTATTTACATAGCTACTTAAAAGTTTTACAGTGGCATCGTAATCTGAATCTTCAAATCTTAACCAAAACCGTACCTATGTGGCTAACTTTAACACAAGCAGTTCCTTAGTTGAACCTTTTAATACTTGTGAATGCCACTCATTACTAGAAGCCCTTCCTACAAAATCCTAATGGTAATTTCCCTACTTACGTTAGCGTTCTAATACGAAGTTAAGGACTAAGTTACTCCCTTGGGGATGTCCTTCCTACAGTGCAAGCGGTAACCCAACAAAGGACATCCCGTGGAGCTGGTTGGGTCGACATAATTATTTCACCGCTGGTTCCAGTGAGGGTTCCCGTAGGGATTTCTACGTGATACAAGAAAAGGTCACAGTAATGCATTACCAGCGAAAACAGGAAAAAACATACTTAATCCACCGTGATCGTCCACAACCTGTCTCCATCAAATATCTCAAACATGATTAAAATCAAATTTAATAATGTAGGTCACAAATTCAATCAATGTCAGGTGTTACACTTGCGACTAACCCCCCGTTTTACAAAACTGCACTTTTGTCAAAGAAAGCCATAAAGAATATTGGCCAGTGTTACAAGGAGATATCCTATTACCTTAAATAGATGTGCCCAAATACAATATAGGTAACCCTGGTAGTGCAAGCGTCATACATGTTCGAAAGGGTCTAATTGTATCGTAGAGTTACCGTAAATAAAGTCATAAAGTAATCAAACATAAGCGATTACTTGAAGTAATCGTTTACTTTCTCATCAAGTTTGATGGGAAAGAAAGATGTCTGTGTGTGGTCCTGGGAATATATTAAACAATCAGTGTAGATCCCACATGTTTGTTTATATTTTATTATGAGACTTCATCTTTGTAGATAATGAAACTATAGTGGCCTTGTCATTCTAAACAAGACTTAGAATAGTCTTTTGTTTATTTTAATATGTAAAGAGATTTTTCGAGTATGAACGCATTACGAAGTGATTTGCTATACATTATGCTTTACAATGTAGGTTAAACTTATAAATATATTCATATAGCTGTTTGTTGTGACAACTGTGACATAAGAGAATAATAGTCTTATTTTTTTTTTAGTCGATGTTGTGTTCGTTTGATGTATGACTTAGTTCTTCTACCTTTCAAAAAGCAGTAGTACTTAATTAGCTTAAATTTATTCCAGGAGGTAGAATACGACGGCATTTCCTTCCAATTGAGCAGTCCGATTGGGGAAGTACCTCCGCCCTATATAAAACCTCGGCCATAATAACCTTGTGTTGTGTTCCCGGTGGTGAGTAGGGTAGCCAGAGCTCACTGGAGAGGTTTGGTGCTGTCAGTGGGAAGATCAAAAGCTTGTCCTGCTTTGTCTTTTACACTGACAGCACAGACTGGTGGTCCGTATGCTTGTCTGTCACCTAAGTGGAAAAAAGAACAGTTCATGCGATACGGTGGTATACCACGAGGAGTTTTAATTTTGATTTGTATAAAATTCTTGTATTTTACTGTTATTCCATAAATTTCATTTTTAGTAAAATATTTACTACTATTACATATTTGTTAAAATGATCATTAAGTATTTTGTTTTTAAACTCTTTTCCATTGGGCCACGCCCATATTCATTCTCAGAGTAAGCTTTATATTAACTGTTTACCATACATTTGCATGCTGCGAAATTGGCGAGACATGCCTGAATCAAACATTTAATTGGCACTGTAACATCTATGTAACCATGTTTTTACAATAATACTTAATGAACTTCTTCGAACTTAGAAGACATTCTATGCTGCTTTAATTTCAGAAAGCTAGAAGAAAGAGCGAGGTTCCGAAAATACTTCCTTGAAGTATACCAAACGTCTTTTGATTAAAACAGATATTTTACAATTAATAGTCCATTGATTTGTCTTAGTTACATTACTTAAAATGTCAAGCAATGACTTCAATGTGTTAGGGAAGTTGTTCAGGATAAAAATCATGGTTTATTGGCCAGGTTGACATGAATATAGAACTATAAAAAGGAACACAACATTGCTATTCAAGAGTGGTCTTAAATCGATAGTTAGCATTCAATTTCGTTTTTTGTTCCGTGCAGCCCTCTTTCAGCATGCACAGAAGTCAAAGAGGAATAAGGCATTTAACATTCTCATAACTACATAACATTTTGTCTATATGGTTTTCGACGCAAACCAAGTTGGAAAACCATTTGGCAGAGAAAGTAAGGCTTTGTATGAAAGTTTTAGTTTGAAAATAGGTTTAATGCTGGTCATTAATGTCAATGAAATTGAAACAGAAAACCGGATTTAAGCCCCAATACGCTGAAGTAAAAGGGTCATTGTCGGGTTATGAGTTTTGTGATCCAACCTTGAATAAATTATGCTTAAAAGCAATGGCGTATTCGCTCATTGTTTAAGCTAACAATCAAATTACAATTAGCTTCGTGCTGATAATTCTGTCCTAGTTCTAAGAATATTTAACGTTTTGTATTCACTTAATCTGTAGGTATCATAATATTGAAATGTTTAAATTAAAATGATATATTTTGTACCCAGTTTTAGACGACAGAATTAATTGCAAAATATGGAAAGCGACGATGATTGTTATTGAATGAGCCACAGCATATTATAGAAAGATAGACAACATATTTATTAAATACACGCACATAACATGAATAAGTAGGGGATGAATAAGTAAATATAATAAATGAACATTCTTGGGTAGTGGAGCCACACATTTTTCAGCATAAATGAGTTGGCTTCAGCGACGAACTGTCTCCTTTGATTTCGTATGGACAATGCAAGTTGCTGCATGTTGAACAATTTGTGTCATTGTCAAATGTCTTCCTTTAATATTTTCCTAGAGTTCTGCCCCAGCTAGTAGTTGCCGAGTGAAATATAATTGTAGTGCTGCAGACGATCATAATATGCCTCAATATCCACTTATTACATTATGGCATATTATTCCACAAGATTACCTAAGGAGGTACTCGGCGCACAATAAGAGACAATGATGAAGTTCAGTTAAACATTTTATCCAACAATTTGCAACATCAACGTAAGTTGATAGGAATAATGATATATTTAATAACATCATTGTTCTGTCATAAGAAAATTTCTCAAAGGTTAGTTTTGAATTACAAGAAAAAATACACACTGTATTGAATATGTTGTAGTTTGGTATTTCAAGGTAATTCTACATTCTTTTCTGTTATAACAACATATTTCTAGAAACGTTCCATATAACACTACCGCCTACTTTCCTGCAATTCACGTTCTCTCAACGTCTTCGTAAACACCGTGTAAACATGCAGTTTAATTGTTCAATACCTACGTGTAAACTTTAAATAGAACTGTTTTACATATCAAGTTAAACAAATTTCAAAAATAGTTTGAACTTCCCTTTGGAACCGACGGAATTATTTCCCTTCTTCAAAGGAGTTTTAGATCACCCGGTTGGCTAACGAGTGAAAATTATTATAATAACACGTTTAACTTTTTATAATAAAGATGTGCTTATACAAAACTTCAAAGAATTTTTCAAAAATATTATTTTTTAAATATCTTAAAACTTCTAACTCCAGAGTTAGAGAGCACTCAAGTGCAAAGTGGGGAGACGAAAATAAACAGGAAATTTAAGTGAGCTGAGTTATTTATTTAAAGCGACAACTTCATTAGGAATTTCTTCTACTTATAGCTGTCTATTTTTATGTTCCGAAGCGTTTCTCCATATGTAGGTGTTAACAGTTATACACACACAAGTCTATGAATTAATGTAAAATTCAAATTACTTTATTTTACTAAGTTTGTAAAACTTCTGAGCTTATTCAATAGCTTCATCTGATTTATTATACTTCTTTGTTTGTGTCGATTATTTCTTCTTCACGGTCAGTATGTTGAAATTTCGTTACGGCATCACAATAGTATGTGGTTAAACTTGCAAATTAAGGCTTTATTATAGCAACAATGCCTTGATCATACCGTCCTAGAATTATTGTTATCGTAACACAATGTTTGTTCGATAGGGAGGGAAGAATACATGTTTTGAGGGACACTGGGTACACAAAAGGGCACTGTCAGTCCAGGCATCGCTTTCATGTATCCGATAACAAAATGGCATGTTGTCGGCACCAGACTTGTGTGATGTCATCTCTTACAAAGACTATTGGTTACATCGCTATAATCGTGACATTCTGAGAGTATGGAAGAAAAGATGAATGGTATGAATCTCGTCAATGTAGCTCTAAAGAATCTTGTAAGTATATTCTTTCAGGAATTTTAATATCGTTTATTTAACCAGATGTCTTATACTAACCGCGATAGCCTAGTAGTATTGGTAATGGACTGCTGAGACTCGGTCTCGGGTACGATCACAGGTTTTACCATGGCACACACCAATAACTTTTCGATGATTTTCGAAGTAATGTGTGTATTTATCGCAGGAAGTGCCCGGTTAATGGCAATAGGCTCGCAATTGGGACCTAAACATAAACTGGCGAACTGTGGGTGCTAGCATCTCTGCCTACCCCTTCGAGGGATATAAACGTGAGTTTATGTTATGTTATGTTATACTCCATTTTCTTTGTTAGCGAAGGCCTAACAACAGCCGAAGTTTGAAGTGTCGTTACACTATGTGGGGCTGTATGGAGCTTGTGGTCAGCTTTGCTTGGGTAGTCAAGCGAGAATCGGTATCTACATACGCTTTTCTACGATATTCCCACTTGCCCAAGTCGCTAACCAACTAAAAGCACAAAGTATTCCGCGGTACTCCTGGTAGGGGTCAGGTATGACTGACTTGTACTACGTAATTTAAAAAGGAAACATTTGATTTCGTATTACTCATATTAGTCTACCTTATGATGATTCTAATATTGTTTAGTATGAATCGATTTAAACCCACGCTAAACAATAGTAAATTCATCGATCTTTCCCTTACAGGGGAAATGCTCTGAGCACTGAGCTACCGAACCTCGCCTGAAGTCATTTAATTTTTTTTTTAATATAGGACACGCCAACTTGTCCTCACCTCGCCTGATAGTAAGCTAAAGGCAAAGTCTCAGGAAAGAGGGTCACCATTACAGACACTAAGTGTTACAATGGTGGCACTCAGCTTGGCGGCCTCATGAGATGCTTTTTCACGCCCCGCTTAAAGGCCCCGGGACTGTAGGAGGAAGGAAGAAGGAAATCTTCCAATATCCCGTCTTACGGCGACAGACGGATACATAAATAGGAAGATTTGGATGACTTCAGGCGAGGATCGGTGGCTCAGTGGCAGTCAGAGCATTTCCCCTGTAAAGGAAAGATCGCGGGTCCGAATCTCGCCTAAACTAATTAATTTTTTAGCCTATCTTAATCGATTTGCATACGAAATGCTTTAAAATTTCATTCAATGGATCGAAATATTTCGAGACTCACATCTTTGTAACACAACATGAAAAGTAGTCAGAATTTTAGGTTATTCTGGTGTATTTAAGTTACTACTAATCTATCCCTAAAGTAAAAAGTTAGGGTACGAACTTTGTGGCCGTAGATCTAATTTATTTGGACACATAATATTGAACGTCTTTGGAAGTAAGAATAGATTTTTAATATTTTACCAAGGTAAATCAAATTGTATGTGTTGAGCACTAAAATGATTGATCAATATTGATCCAGTGGTTTTTGTATGATGCTCGAATTTACAAACAAATAGAACATAGACATTTCCAGTTGCAATATTTGGCATAGATCTTGCCTAAATCATTGTCGAACGAGATTTGTTAAACGTCGACTTATGTGTTTATTATACTCATTCATGCACTCACTTATGTAAGTACCATTTGCTCATTACAAAGACTAAGATAAATATTTTTTCTGGTATCTTAATTTTCAGTAAAGATATCTATAGATACAGCTTTATATCAACACGACGTTCAGTAACAGCTGTATTTATAAAGTTAGAGAAGTCGCTTGAGCTTTCGCCTCCCTACTTTTGTATATATACCCTTTATTTACCTTTCCCTTTCCAAGCAAACTCGTTCTTGTGTAAGCGTCTCAATACGAATCCCAAGACGAAAAGATTCGAAGCTTACTTTGTCTTATTTTGAAGTCTAAACAGTACTAGAAATGGTTGTAATAAAGAACATCAGGCAGCAACGCAAATTTCGCCAAACGATGATGACAATGCCGATTAGATGATTGCGCGGCGTATTTCGACAATCTCCCTGGAACTCTACGGATTACCGGTGAAACAAGATAAATTCGAAGACACCTGATATCTTATTATCTTACCTGTTAGTAATGAGTTTTCACGTATTGATTTTTATAAGGTTTCTTAGCAAATCTGTTCTTGTAAGAATACACGGCCAAAGGTTAATACATATACTACTAACGTAATAATTATAGTTTGTTCTCATATAATTAGGAGCGAGCAATTGCTAGGGCCATCGATTCCAGGCTACGATTAGGATACCTAACAAGACTTTCCTAATATAAGTAAAACTTCAGAAAAGCTCATTGACTTATAACTGTACCGAAAATCTTACAATCTTACGATAAATACAAAATTGTGCTGTAACACTAACAATTTCAGCTAGCATTCCAATAAAATATTATGTGATAAATAAATATTATTGTATTTTACGAAATGAGTTTACACACAATTGATATGACCAATTTATGTAGTTTTGGTCAATAATTTCAGATTTTGCATTATAAGCCATTGTGGTTGTTGATTTATCAATGATTAATTGTGTGTACCAACTTGCTGTTGGTTGCGCGGAATTATTTCATTGTTAAATTGTTTCATGTTACCTCTTTATTATAATTGCTTTATAACTTTCGCTTTCATGATTCAATGATGTTAACGGGAATTAACGCGATCACAGTAGAATATACTGATATAGGTAGTATCAATTATGAATATATGGGGGTCACGTTAAGACTAGGTTATACAGGCCATTGTCACTGGCTCTATATAAATATCATTAACGTAAAATTTTAAAATCAATTCAATCAATCAAGCAAGCCTTTCGCAGTCCACTGCTAGACATAGGCTTATCCCAATGTTGGGATGCTTTGGCCTACTATTTCCACACTGGCCAGACGTGTTGGCACAGGGTTTTATTTCAAATTTTCCTTCTCTCGCAATGATATCTTCTGCATATTTGTCCTTTAGTCGCCTCTTATTTCCCTCGCTCCTTTAGTCGCCCTTCGGATGAGATGAGGTAGTGAAACTTGTATTCTTTCTCCGTCACCACACAGATTTAAAAAATGTTACGCTTCGATCTATGTGTGAATTATTTTCGAGTAAAATATGTGTATGAGGATCGTGGTAGCTCGTCTAGTGTCGCGTGCGGACTGTTACTGTTTACCTTAATCGCAGTACTTCGTAGTTGTTTCGCGTAGACGCCTTGCGAGATGTCTCTTTGTTGTTATGCTCAAACGGCAAAGAATAATGTATGATAATTGTGAATTGTTCCATGAAATATTGCGACATTGCTGCTTTATATAAAAGCGGAACCACCTTTGAAAGTGTCATTTGTTATTCGTCTTATTCGCCACAAATGACGAAGTGTAGAGTGCACATTCGTCTATATTTGATTTAGTGGCACGAATAGCAAAAAAACAAATGCCTAATATTTAGGTGAATACGGTTTAGACGCATGACAAATAACACATGACGAAGTGTGGTTTTGAGCTGTTTTCCGTGTCGCGCAATGTGATTTTGGAATAGGACTGCACTTTATCTGACAGCAAACATATCTACATACCATGTCAAATACAATTACGTGGAACCCAAAAATAGCGAATAATAAGACTTATAATATAACAGAGCACTGCTTACTCCTTCGGGAATGGGTTGTAGAATTTGGGCTATCCCATGTCTACATCAGACAGATATATACAGCTCAGACTCAGCCTCAGATGCATGAATCGAGGGCCCGGAATACGGCAACAGGCTCACCCCATATTATGTGGGACAATAATGGGACATAATATATACAATTATTGGTGAATATGGGTGTTAACCTCTGCCTAACGCTCCGGGGATAAAGTCGTGATTTTATGTACTAAATATCAAGTAGAAATGAAATGCGACAATATTCTGTGGAGTTCCAGTTTTGTTTACCTTGCGTGTCTGTAATTACTCATCGTGATCGTCACCGCAAGTGTTACCAGATGTAAAATTACAAAGTACCGTATTTTTATTGCTTTTTGCTTTTATAAAAACATTCGGGCGAATGTAAATCGCAATGCAGTGCGGTGGATTCCGTGACAAAACAGATTTGGTATTACTGTCGCGCAGTTTTTCTTCTCCGTTATCCCTATAATTTTCATACGTCGCAGAATCCTGTGGGAGTTATCAGCGATTATTGTGCGACGAGATTTTGCATTGCAGGTTTAGCCTTACTCAGGTGTAATTACTAAATACGCGTGAAAATGTATTCCTCGTGCGTATATTAAGATTCACTACGCAGTTTATAAACCACCACAAAAAACGTCCGCAGTGAAATTTCACAGTACACCCTTAGCCTTAGACCAAAATTAAGTAAGACTGGAAAATATATAAAGCAAGGGAATTTCCGTGTCGACGCTCCTTTATTTCTTTCTTCTGTATTTGGCCCACTTCCGTAGTACATCGTGGTCGACGGAACTTGCACTCATCAAATCTGTCGGCTGTTTGCCAAAAGCCAAAATGCGTTGGCGCCATATCGGAGACTTGTCGTCATTCTGAGTGAGCCGTGGAAACACGCCTTTGTGCCTGTCATTTGCACTCATAAAACAAGGCTGAATATTCTTTGGATGTGCATGGCAATGACCTTATATATATATATATATATTTCAATTAAAACAGCTTAAACAGCCGCATACAGTACGTGAGCTATACGTTTTATGCATTGAATATAAAATAGCTTAGCGATAAATCGTCTGGTCGACTCTTGCTTGCTAATATTCTACGATATACTATCTATACAAAGTAAGTAGAGCTTAACTAGCTTGTAATTGTAATCTACTATGCAGATAACACTCCTTAAAAACATTTTCATCTGTAAATTTGTACCGTATATGTTATATGCGTACATATAAACATCCAGCTTAATTTAATTAGATCCAGATCAATATTTGTAATGAGCTGGATTCGAACCCGAAACAGACTTCCAATGTAACAGTCGAACCTCTAACCAATACCATACCATAAAATTTTATTCAATTGATGAGGTTATTTGATGGTAGTGTTTTTCAATTTTTGCAACCGCGTAGGTTTACTGAATTTATTGAGTGCAGTTATTATGGACTTGGTTTTATATGATGGAATTCTTAATATAAATTATGGCATCGTGTATTGCTGACTTGGTATCGGAAATTACATTACTCTCGGTTGACTATTTTAACTGTCTCCATCCCCTATTTTATAATTAAAAATTGTATGTTTAACACTACCATACGTAGCAAGGGAGAATAGACGTATGTTTAGCAACAAGTCTTTATAATGCATTAGCACGCACATCCGACTGCGGATGAATGAACGAGTCATCTGTGATAGTTTTATGGACAAACATCTAACAATAGAATTGAGACTCAGATTAATGAATCCCAGACAAAACTGGGAAACATTCGAAGAGGTTGACAAATTAAAAAAGCAATTGTGAAAGATTTTCAAACAATGAGTGCCTATACGGAATAAGATTTAGATTTCTTAGTATCTTTCTTGCTGCCGAAAGGGGGTGAGGACGGGTAGGACCACGATTGCCCTTTGTGAGAGGCAATCGACGTTGCCTTAAACACTCTCCCAGTGGGTAAAGGGGGACTTCAAAGGCATGAGGCGGAGGGGCAGCTGCTTTTGTGTCTACGGCTTTATTCCCGACCAGCCACAAACACAGTCTACAATGCCGGCCCCGAGCTCCGCTAAACCGATTGCATTAACTCCTATAGGATATAACCGCTGCGCCAGCCTCGGTGAATCACAAAAGACATTGCGACTAACTAAAAGTTTCTTTTAATTTCCCTTGAGAATACGATTTAATTTAATTCGAAGCCAAAATAAACAGGAAACGGATTAATTGAGGCTAATTCGTAATCGGTTTTTTTTGTAGGAATTCTGGACTATGGGGTGGTCAAAATTTGCCGGTATTTTTGTTTTCACAAAAATAAAACCTTTTTTAATTGGTTCTTTGTGCTATCTGTACCTGTAAATTCTGCCACTTATTGGGTAATTGTTATTATGTATAATAATATAAGTTTGACATGATGGTAGGCATAGGCACACTAGGTGCGATAAAATATCACAGGTTTTGAAACAGTCATAAAAATAGAACTTTTTGTCTTTCGGGATTAGATCAAGTCGTCACTTCAGACAAAATTCGATGTTAGACATTGCCAGATGTTATGTTATGAGTCATGACTCGTGTGTTAAAACATATTTCTTTGACCATCGCCATCGTGTAAGTTTGCTCACGCATATCAAATTTGCTAAGGTTTCGATGTAGATAAGATAACATACGAAAAGGGGACTCTCTTATACTTTTGTATGTGACACATTGAATATGTAATTGGCTGATATTGTACTTATTGTAAGCAGTTTGATAACGTGCAGGCGATGATAAGATCACTTCGACTACCACAATGATCTTAATACCGAGTCAAACTGTTTTGTTGTTTTAAATTGAATTATTATCGTCCGGCCTACCAAATATCAGAACAATTAATCAATAGAAACACTAATTCTGTTCTCGGGTTCTCCCGACCCACAAAAAAGTATTGCCGAAATCTATCAGGTACGTCACTCGCCTAACTTCCGAACAACTGCATCAAAATTGGATACTTTTGTGTTTGCTTATTTCCCGGGTTTGCTTATTTACCGGTTCTTTGCATTAATAGACGAAAATTAAAAAAAAATACACGCGATCAGAATTGCACGCGGTTGTAGTTCGGACAATAAATGCTTTATAATATAATATAAGTAGGATGTTTCATTATGATATTACTAGTAAGTTCTGGACATAAAAAACATTCAACGTGTATAAAACGTGGTTCTGAATTGTGGAAATATTGAACAAAATTTGCACAGAAATTATGGGAAAAAATTCAAGGCGTACAAAAAAGTACAAAATAAGCCTCTGGCATCCCAACAAATACCTTCAAAATAATGAAGGTAACCAAGATTGCTTCATTTCATGTTCGGCCATCTTATTTGTCTTAGTTATTATATGTTTCATCTCTCAAGGGCTTACGGAATTCATATTCCTTGGCTTGTTCGTTTATTTTGTGTAGTGAAAAAATAATTTAAATAATCAAGTGAATAAATATACTGAATTGTGTACTAAACTTATCTTCTTTGTTCTGTAATCTGTATGAAAGACAAATAGTGACCCAGTTTATGTTATAGGCTGTCTAACAATATTTTTGTGGGATTTGATCCTCAAAAATCTCTCTAGAGAGTGAGTAGCAAATAGAATCTTCTTCTATAACGTCTATCCTTCATCTATACACATTGTTACTAGTTATTTAACAAAAACCTGATTCTGCATTTTACCGGCTTCCGTTGAAATAAGTACCTACTTTATGGCAGTTAAAATTAATATCTTTAGATACTTAATTATAAATTGTTTTGTGCAGTTTAAATAAACACCAAAATTGAAGAAATTGGTTTTGAAAGATTTGTTCAATCATCTTGTAATTAATTCATTAGTTGTCGATACTTTTGCTTATAACGAATTACCTACTTAAATAATTCTACAATAAATAGGCAGTTTTTCGTTATAATGTAAGCTATGGAAATTAAGAAGTCACTTTCGAAACAGCACTTTCATGGTATTGGTCCCATTTCGCTTATATATGTGCTAATCACTTCTTGTTGTCAAGTGTAATATTTTTTGGGTAAGTAAGTATACAGGTTTCTGGGAAACACAACCGGGAAATAATTTTTCAAAAGTCTCACAGATGTCACGTCTGAAATATATACTTTTACTTGGTATGTCTTATGAAAAGTATCCAAAAGAGTAGGCAAACGACAGATTTTGTATTCACTCTGGTCTCAAATTTATCTTGGCTCCGTTGACCCGGTAAATTGTCGTCTTAACTTGAGGGAACCATTTATTTACGTTTAGTCTCGATACTAGGCCGTCTTATATTATGCAAACGAGTTTTCATTCGGCCCAAGGATTTGAAACGTAAATGGAACCTTCTAGCAAATCACACAAAGGAGCCGAATCAAAAGGGTTTCATATACATTTTTCATATTCTTTTTAACGTATTTCAGATTTGAGTGAAGCTGTTGTCACGTGAATGATGTAATGATTCTTTTAGCGCTGATAATATTATTCGGGAGAATTCATAGAACGTCTTTCTGGCTTCAACGAACACGCCTTTGTAGATGGGAACTCATTGCTGCGATATAAATCTCACGATTTATGTTCAACATCTTTTTAGACAGCTATTGCCATTTATTGAAATTAAAGGCAATATTACAATCTTTTGTTGGAAATACTGATTATGGAATATAAATTTTACGCAATAAAATGTATAAATTGAAAATTAATGAAAGTTAAGTAGCTAACTTAATATTAATAATAACTTAATTTAATTAAACTGATTATCCGATACTGATATTTTAAAAAGGTCAGAGTGATTTACTTTTATATATTCTGTTTTGTAGAAAGTACGAAAGACGATATACAGTTAACGATGAAAGAATTAACCATTGATATAATTGTTACTAAAGAGATATAATTGTTACTAAATTGATACTAAAATATACACAAACCTCTTTTACATAGAAATGTATATCATAAGAATCTACAGAATTACCCCAAAAGAGAATTCCGAATCCAAATACAATGAAAATAGCTGAAATAAAGTATCCTAGCCGTATCGACGTATGTCAAAGTCCTAATATTTTTTACAGCGTAGTATTCATCGACGACCTCTGTATTTTGAAGTCTTTGACTGCTAGATAAGAACTCATTTGATACAAAATTTCATTGAAATCATTCATTCATAGATAGTTCGGTAGATAGTACGTATGATACAGAAAGATAAGTATGTATCACGCATTTTAAAGTGCAAAATAAAATTACAACAATATTGCTTAATTTTCCGCAAAATTTACCTCAATCGATATAAATATACCTAATCAAGAGATAAACTGTTACAAATATATAAGCAGAACAATACAACAACTTCGTAAATAAAATCTAGTTTATTAACCAACCCCAAAACACGAATAGCCAATTATTAGTTTTGTTTGGTTCGGAGACTATTTTCTTTATAGCACCATTAAGGCCTGGAATGCATTACCAGCTCACGTTTTTCCTTCTTCCTACAGTCCCGGGTCCTTTAAGCGGGGCGTGAAGAAGCATATGACGAGGCCGTCCAGCTCAGTGTCACCATTGTAACATGGTATTATATGTAATCGTGACCCTCTTTTCTCAGACTGCCTTTAACTCACCATCAGACGAAGCGAAGTCTAATTGACGTGTCCTACATATATATAAAAAATTGTGTATATTTCACCCGAAGGGGAAACGATGTTGCCTCATAGGAAAGTTAAATTCTTACCGAAATAAGCATAAACACCCTTATGTGGTTGCTTTCAAACATTATGACGGAGTACGTTAAATCCGGTTGATATACGAACGTCTGAAGCAATAGTTACGGGTAGTGGAAGCCCTAAACAGTCTAACAACTTGGTCATAACTATAGAACTTCGATATCGCCAATGGTTTTGGGAAATGTTAAGTTGCAAAAACAACCGGGAACAAACTAAAACAAAATCGCGAGTGGATACAGTGAGCATCGTATGTCGTGAACGTGATCGAGATCGGGTTCGAGTTTGTAGTGAGAGTGAAACCAATAGTAGTGCAGATACGCGTAGTAAAATAACTCGAAAGAGGGTAGATCGATATAATTACTCCTAGGAAAAAACTTTTTCTCTGTTCACCGCCACTACTCCAGTTCCTCCGTGATCATGGTGCTTGCAACAGCGCCGAAATATCGGAAACTCAAAACAATGAAACATGGTAAATATCTCGTTTATTCTGATACTAATGTTAAGTTCTTCCGTTTCGCAGTTAGACTAGAACTGAAAGCCGACCCCAATGAGTTGAGCGAAGGCTCGGAAAATGGCAATGACTTCAATCTGTATTGAACCGACTATGGCAGTGGGTCAGTCGCTTACAAAGTCGATTTCCGCTTGCTTCCATTCTTAATTAAACAATATGAAAACCAGAATTCAACAATATTAAGTTTCAAAGGCCACTTCTACCGCTCGGCTTACTTAGGATGATCTTTTTTAATAAGTTATAAAATTAGCGGAACTTTCGGATGGTGTAATATAATCTTTCATTTACATTTACATTTACATCAATGATTTCTGAAATATTGATATTTCAAAAATTCAGTGATGTAGTTTTACCTTTTTCTGTTGGATTCATCAAAATTCGGCACGGTTAAGTAATTTTTGGAATTGTTCATAGTTTAGGGTTTCGCAATTCACGCGTGTAACAATCAGTGAATTGGTAAAATTTTTCAAAAGAGGTGTCGGTAACGGTGGCGCGAAATCAATGAATTTTATCCATCTCAAAAAATGTCCTACGAAAAATGCCCAACACGCCTAAAGAAGTTTTCACTTCAAAAATCATTCTGTATTACATACAGCAGCCGATTTATAGAGGACCTTATTTTTTCCCAGTCAAATAGAATCATCATTCACATCACTAAACAATAAAAAACAAAAGCTCACGAACGTAATAAAAAGTTATTCGTGTTGTTAGTATGTAAGGGGGCGATTACGAGCCGATAATAAGGTGGTCGGACACTGGATCGAGTTGAAAAAACTTGTACCTGCTGTTGTCCTAATGAAGGTCGCTGGGAACAGAAATGATTACCCTTGGCGGATGTTGAGTCATACATTACAAAGGCAATCAGTAAATGGCAGACTTAGGAACTATTCCGTTCTTTATTCGTTTGTAAAATCTTACCAACGTTATGACTGTGAAAGTTTGTGTGGATATACAGGTGGATCTTTGCTGCTTTTACACGCAAAAGCATCTGAATGAATCTGGATGCAGTTTGATTATAATGTGAAGTAGCATATTTTCATGCAAAAGCGTCTGGACTAAGATTGATTATAGTGTGAAATATTATATATAGGTATTTGTGTATCATGGAACTCAGTATTTCACTCTGGAAAAGCTGCGGACAACAAATAACAACTAAGGTAATAGATTTCAACGAAAACTTTGGCGATTGAAACAGAAACATTAACTTAAATAGTCGGCTATGTTTCATTTCGATATCTTTCAGGGTTCAGAGGATGCGAATATAGAGCAACATTAACCTATTTAAGTACCTATCTCATAACTCACATAGGCATAACATAACATAACTCACATAGTATTTTGTTTTATCCTTATTCATGACTTCACCGCAAAACTAAACCAGTTAGGTTAATACTTTTGACCGATAATTTGACATTTCATTACAATAATAACTGTTATCCAAGTTCTGCCTGAACAGTCGTGGCTACAGTTAGAATAAAAAAATTAAAATAGTAAAGTATCTTGTAATTATTCTGTCACTTTACCGTAAAATGAAACTACGCAAGCTTTGTATGTTCAAAGTGGAGCAGCTGGCAGATTATTTGACATTTCATTGAAATAAAAAGAGCAATTTGTCCAAGTTTAGCTCTCAGTTAATATACAAACCTAAATTGAAGAGTATATTGTATTTAGTCAAGTCTGTAATTTAACCGCAAAATTAAAGTGAACTACGCAAGCTTTGCATGCTGGTAACCTCTATTAGTTACTTTAAAAAAAGCAAAAGCTAGTTTACCAGCCGGTCGCAAGCTTTGCATGTTCGAAACCTAAATTAGTTTAAAGTTTAAAAAAAGGTAAGACCGAGCTGACCAGCCGGTCGGTACGTATTCTCAGGCGCTCGCGGTAGGTCGCACGCCGACATAATAATAAGTCCATTTGAAACAATCTGCCTCCATCTCTTTTATTTGTCTTCGTCCGCAGCCGCCGTCTCGTTCCGTTTCTTTTACTTCTCTTTTGAAACTTATTTTTATACGATTTTTATCAGTATACGTCCTGACGTCCTGTGGTTTAATTTGGCTTCAATTTACCGACGTTGAATTTTTATTTGTTGTTTTGAATGGGCATAAAACTCAGTATCTTAGACAGTGTATTAAAAATCTTGTGTTAGGTTAGGTTCATTTGATTGCTTAAAATATTTTTCAATTAAGACATTATGTTCAGCTCGGCCTCCGAGCTGTTATTGTATCCAATTTCCGGCAATGGTATTATGTAATAGATGAAATCTTTGGATATAATTTCCTAAGGAGTAATCCATTTTAAACGTTATAGGCCTAGACAACTTAGACCTCGCATAGTCAGCATCAGATTGAGCTTTCAGCTGCCAGACAAGATCGATTGAATGCTGACTGTACTACTAGCGACCTTATAATGCTGGTAGATAATATTTACAAATATTAAATATTACATTGCTTATATTTTGTATTAAAAAGAATCGCTCCTTGGTGTGAATCGCAATCATCCTTAAAATTAGTTAATCGACTCCATCGTGATTTCGTCCTTAAAATGCAAACACATAGGCAACCAAAAGATTTGAACATTTGCACTATCTATTAAAGTTACCGCAGATTGTCCTTATATACGTGTTTGGGTTTTCCAATTTAAGTTGTGTCCCTGTTCACCAAGTGGAAAACTTTCTTTACGTAAACCTTGAGGATAACCATTTTGACTATGGGTACTAGCTTTGAATACATTTTGTGTGTACAGTCAGCAGCAATAGTTACTGAACTCCAAAAAACCGAACGATTTTTACATTAAAAGCAATCAATTATTTACAATAAATCAATAAAATACTGATATTCTTAGAACTAATATAATCTTCAAAGAACAAGGTATATATTATGTTTCATTTTATATAAATTATTGGAGCTAAGGTACAGTATTACTGTAAAGACTGTGGCTAAGGTTTACTTTGTAAATTGGTAAAAATACTCTTCTTTGATTGTTCGCAGTCAGACCTAGATAATATTACTCAAGAACATACATAATATTATTTTATAATTAGTTCATACAGGAGCGTAACATAGAGAGGTAAGATGAATGATATATATTATATAGGTATTATAATTAAGTCTTTGATATCTGTTCTTATTGAACGTATTTTGAAGGCAAATTATCAGTTTCCCCTATACATGATAGCTAAGCATCCTATTATTAGATACGATAGTTCGATAGAGTACCTACTAGAATTATGTTTCGATATTCACTGTCATATCATCACTAATTGACTATTATTTCCGATACCTATTCTGATATCGTAGGGGGTTACCAGTGGCCATTGTTATAGTTCTGACATAGTTCTCAGTTCTTCATTGATGATTTTTTTAACTGCTTCTACTTGTGGAAATCAGCATATGTAAATTACTTATATTGTTCTCGTGATCCATGAGTGATTTCACTGATTTTCTTTCGAATAACGCTCGCAACTTTATGCAATTTTTTCACTCGCCCATTTCGTCAGATTATTTTATGTCTGCGTCTAATTTAACCACCTTAATACGATTGTTTTTTTTAAATAATACATTTGTTCAGGACCACTGATCAGTCTGATACGAGTATAAAAGCTTCTTTTCTTAAGTTTTTCTGTCGCGCTTGATTAAACACCAAACTTCTAATTATGATTCAATGAACTAATTTTGATGAAAAGCCCAGCAAGAAATCTGATAAAGTATGTAATCAAATTGCTTTTTCTCTGAACACGGTATATATGAAAGAGATTTGATGATTATGTTCAAGAAAATATGCGTTATAAAATTATAAAGGCACTAGCTGTTGCCCGCGGCTCCGTCCGCGTGGAATTTGGTTTCCGTTCCAAATTTTGTTTCGTGCGGAAGTTCCCTCGGATACTTAACCCGTCGGCCATCAGGAGTGGTTATGTCGGACTCGGACCGACGAAAACCGCATGCCGTCTAGGGTCTTAAGATGTCGGCGTGTAAGATTGCCTAGCTAGAGCATCCCGCGCAGCTTGACTGACCCTGAGTCATCTGCTGTCTAAGATAACCTCCTCAGGAATAGGAACCACGGTGTCTCTATCAAGCTGCCACCTTCGTTGCCCAGGGTGTATCGCATGGAGGTATCGGACCATGTATTCGGATCCCGTTCCCGTTGCATCTTCTATTCAGCAGACCTTCCTACTTCAGCTGACATACTTGGAACCTCCGTTGCACCCTTTAATCCATGCCCGTAATTTAATAGTTTTCTTTCAAATAATGCATGAGTATCTACCGGATTTATTGATATTTATAATTCGGTAATATCTTTTTAATAGAATGTCTGATTTCAATAATTAAAAAAGTAATCAACAGATATTTTAACAGTCTTAAATATGAAATTATTTATTTGGATAGCAATTAGTTAAAAGGTCTGTTTTTGATCGACTTTTCTGCTTGAATTTATTTTGGTGCATGTAAATTTATAAATGGCGATATCCACTAGTTATTCATTGTAATTGTATAGTTTTAATGATAATTTTGATCTATTCTCTATCTGCAAGGTACAGTCCTCATCGGTATTAGCTTCAGTACTTTCCAATTTATTATGTACTAATGTAAAAAAATATATAAAAATTGCTATGAATCTTTCTAGTTAGCTTTCCTGCATAGTCGGTCACAAACTATACGTAACTCTATGTTTGTGGTTCTACACGACTTTATTAATTAAGCTGTAAAACATTATAAAGTGTCTAGAAAGGTCAATATAGAAATATAGACATACAAATGTAAAGAGGTACCTCATCTACATGTTGGCCGCGAAAATACAAGCCTGCAACGGCCACTTCATGGCCCGTGGGTTTCTGACAAGGTGACTAAGAAATGGGCCGTTGTCATTGAAATTATTATCAATGGCTGTTGTACTAGGCACTGCTGCAGTTCAAAAGTGCTTAGTTGAGGGCAATACGCTCGCTTTTTATGAATCTTCTTTGTTGAATAACTATATTTGTTTTCATTTCAGTTCTGTGAAAATTTGCTGTAAAAAAGTTTAAGTACTTAATTTTATCGTTCATATAAAATAATAGTATTTTCCTGTTTGTACTTAAAATAAATTATTTAACTGAGCTTATTAAATTAAGAAGGGAAAATATTTTTATTTATTTATAATCATCTACCCAACCTATAATGACGTCACAATAAATTATTTCAAACAAGTTTCCTCGTAACTTACCGTTTTGATGTTTAGTAAAAAGTAACTAATTTGACTAGTTAGTCAAATACCCAATTGGTAACTGTGGTCAGCATTTCAAAGGTGACACATAATAATCCTAGCGAGAAAAAAGATTATGCGTAATATCAGTTTATAAAACCTTCACAAGGTCTTAAGTACAGGAAGTCATTAAAAAATAGTAGCTTTTTTGTGCACTAGCATAAATCAGAAAATATTTTTTTACAAAACGATGTAAATTTAGAAAAAAATGAATCAGTTCAGGCGGGATTCGAAGTCGATTATTTACAAATTTATAATAGTTTACATAGGTAAATAAAGTTGTTGTTACTGCATGTCTACGTGCACAAAATACGTCAGTAAACAAATTCTAAACTTTCCAACATTATTCCGAGATAATATTGATAAATTGTGTCCGTTCTTCTGTAAGAAATGAAATATTAAACCTGTTAAAGTCAAAATGGATTTGCTTAAACAAATTGAATTTGATATAAGTACAGCTCCTGTCAGATTACTGAACGTATAATACTGGCTGACAGTAGGAAAATAGCAAGGCAAACCAACAGTTTTAAATAAGAATGCATTTCCCAGCTTTGAATATCCTATGAAACGTTTATTCAGGCCTTAACTTTAAATTCAGAATTATTCACGAAGATACGAGTCGTTGAAATAACACATTTGAAAGTTTTGTTGAAAAATTATACAAAGGCTTTATTTGACTGACTCCTAATGGAATCTGTCTGTCACTTTTTGTCTATGGTAGTTATAGAAGCTAGCTGCTAACAACTTAGATTAGACACTAGTTGCTAAGATATTGCTCTAAGTGTTCTGTGTACCTATCCAGTTTTGTGATAAGACTGCCCCTTCTTCTTTATACCTAAGAAAATTTGTTGAAATGCGGTATACGATAAATATTATCTTACCCATCTATGCAGAATTGAGTACTTTAACGAAAAAAAACAATTTCTACGCATTTATAATATAAGTTAGGATATGTGGTACGCAATGTAAAAAAATTGCCACACTGGGTTGATAAATTTATTTTTAAAACTAAATTGTATGTTTAGATATGTACTATTATATACAAAAAAATATAATATAGTACAGAATTAAACATATACTCATGTGGATAAAAAGTTTCGAAACTTTAAAGTTCTTAGTAAAATCATCTGAAAATACACGTGGTGTTTCACATTTCCAGCAGCACGTGTCGGAGACGTCTATGAAGCGCTGGCGGTAATTAATTATCTGTGGTTTAGAAGCACGTGACTTGTGGCTGTGTAGTTCTTTGGCCCGAGTGGTGGAGGCGGGAAGTCCGTAATTACTTCGCGACTCCGATGTCATCAGACGAATTAAACTGTAGGTGACAGTTAGATTTATAAAGTTGGTATTTAACAAAGCTTGATGTGGTGTACATGAAGCTTTGTTAAAGGGCTACACCGTGTAGCCCTGAATTCTTATTTTAAAAAGTGGTGTAGATGACCAAAACTTCTCAGAGCTTGGTTCAGTTTTGTAGAGTTCTTTGAAATGAGCGGGAACGAATGGGGAAGATAAATTGTGATGAATTCATTGTCAGTTTTATATAGAGAAATGGTAAAAAGGTACAGTATGTAGCGTTTTTTCTAGAAGAACTTTTAATATTTTCGATACTACAAATACATTAAGTAATACAATTCTTTCATACTAGAATACCAGTCTCATGTTTTCAGCAACTGTTGTGGATGACTGTACCTGAATAGTCCTTTATAAAGTATCATTCATATCATTCAGTAGATGTTACTCAAAATCGAGACACAATGTTAATGTAGGCATTATTCAAATAGGTATTAATTAATATACAGATTATAATTTACATTATAATCAAAACCCGATATTCTGTTAAACATTTCTAATTGAATCTGTGGTTGCATAGCAACTAACTACATCAGAGCCCCTAATCACGTATGTAGGTAAGTGGCCTAAATACCGTCAATAAATGATTGTATATTGGGCCAGGGAACCATGTATACAGTTTAATTAACTTCTAAACCTGGTTAAAGTACAACAATATCATAAATCATTTTTATCTACTCTCATACTGAAATGTAAACACTAAAAAATTAAAAACAAAACTTTCTTTACACACATATTATTAAAAAAAAAGTAATACTTTTATGGTCAACAGTATCATAATGTAACTATTTTTCATTGCGGTACAACTTCAGCTGGATTTTTTCTACATGGTCTGTGGACGCGACGCAACACGTATGCGCGATCAGCAAATGGATTTTGGCGCGCAACGTGTCTGTCATTTTTTTGCGCAAATTATATTAATTATTTCATAAGATAGAGAGAGTTATATTGTCTATAAAACTGCACATTCGCAATATGGTCTTAAATACTCGTATAATACTATAAAAACTCGTATACGGCTCATTTTTTTAACTAAAACTAATATTTAAAGAACCCTTATTACGCAACAGTTTCATAAACTAATATAAATTATTAAATAAGTTTCAATAATTATGACACTCACCCAAGTGACTTAAGACGAAACAAGGTTTAAAGAAAGAAAAAGAATTTTTATTTTATATATTTATAAATTCAGGATAGTTGTCTTCGTTGGCACAATCCTGTTTTGCACCCAACACCCATTGCTATTTTTATTATCTATAGATACACATTCTGTTTATTCTCAGGTAACAACTTCAGAACTTATCAATTGATGTTATACATAATTAATTACTTTTGTCAAGTTGGATTCCCATAGGTCTTAAGTACCTATACATATGTTAGGAACCGATACGACGTTGTAATACAGTTAAATACAAAATCTATAATACATTAATAAGCACGTGTGAGCACACTGCCACTTATACGAGTTATAGAGCATCCTAATTGAACCACGAAACTGTGTTAATATCTTATAATTATTCAGCTAAATTCAGGTCGGTTATAGTCTTATACTTAGGTCGTATATTAATATATAAGATCGCTCGGCGCTCGCGGGTTGCGGAGCAAACGATAGTCTATCTTACAGGGTGAGTTATATAGCTATTAGGTATTCTGTGGCTATTGTACAAAATTGCCGCATTGAGTTCTCCTTTTATACATAGTTTTATGTTTTCAGGGTTGGTTTCGTTAGAATTTTACATCATCAAGATTGATACTATGTGATACTAGCTGTTGCCCGCGGTTCCGCCCGCTTGGATGTAGGTTATCGCGACCAAAATAGCCTTCCCCAAGGTCTAAAGTATATCTGCACCAAATGTTCGAAGTTTAAAAAAATATTAAATTAACTTATGTTTACTGTCGTGACTATTCGTGACTACCACACCGCACCGGTCTATGCTGCGAACCCATCCTGCGGAGACTCCGGCAAGAAATGAGTTTTTTTTACTTCAGTTTTCTACGTTTCTGTTTTTTTTATACCACTTAGGTGGAAGACAAGCACACGGCCCACCTGATGGGAAGTGGTTACCGTGGCCTATGGACGTATGCAAAACCAGGGGTGTTACACTCGCGCTGCCGACCATAAATTCTGTTTCATATTTCTCACTGTAAATTTGGTTCTCAAAAATATAGGAGTTTATTAGCAGATGTTTGAACAGTTAAGTGAACCATAACAATAGGACTTTAAAAGACCCATTAATTAGATACTTACCCCGACATATAAAACGTAGATGTTGATGTCACATACCCTAATTATTAAAAAAAAACTCTGAATTAAATAATAACGTTTTTTCCTTTATGGTAATGAGGACTTTTAATACTTTTTATCTAAATTATTCAGCTATTTGCAATGCTCGTTGTTTTGAGACCTTTAATAATATTTTAGTTGAGGTAAATGACAGAGTGGGTTGCTTTCATTTACATTTTAATTAGTTATCATATCAGTGACGCGGTGTGTTCATAAAACCGTGCCACCCTGTGTATATCACCAAAACACGTACACAATTAAACAACATTCATGACTCGAATAAAATATTAACGTTTTGTTTGTGTTTTCATTTACAAAATGTTAGAGCGTTTTAACATTATCCTAACCGACGTTGACGTTGGACGCCGATCCAATATCGGAGGAAGTAAAATGTATGAAATATGTATCTGTCTTTCACACTGTCTGACCCGATATCGGATATCGGATCTGACACCGCTGTGTTGGCCCGACATCGGACTATTGAATAAAACTCGAACCGACTAAAACTTTCACGAGAGACTAAAACACCGATTGCAAGCTACTTTCGACATTTACTTAACGCGCTAATAGATGACACTGATCTCGAATATAGGAAAAATACTATATGCTATGTCATGTCAATAAGGTTTTTTCATCCCTGACATCCCAAATTAGTCTATACTATTGAGCATTTGCTCAAGCCGAATTAGACTGATTTATCGGATAAATGTGAAAACAGCTCGTCGTGAGCTATCGTTGTCCGACACCGATATCGGGTCGGATAGTGTGAAAAAGCTCTTAGTCTGTGAGTATTCCATAATCACTGGCTGGCCGTCGCGGTTTTGCACGCGAAAATTTCGAAAAGAGCCAGTTGATGTAGGTAATAGGTGGGTTAGGGTTGTAACCTGACAGATATTTATGAAGTGGCCCATCACTTAACCCTCTTCTTCTAAAGGTAGGATCATGTCCAGTGGTTGGAATAGTTAGGAAATAGGACTGATATTACGATTTGACAACACGATCGAATATTCTAACAATGACAGAATTAAAAAAAAAAACGCATTACTTAATTCTTTTAAAACATTACTAAGTTGATATTCAGATAAACAATGTAGATGATTTGGGAATTATTTCTATTCAAAACATAAAATAACATAAACTCACGCCTATATCCCCGAAGGGGTAGGCAGAGGTGCTAGTACCCACATTTCGCCAGTTTATGTTTAGGTTCCAATGTTCCGAGCAAATTGCCATTAATTATAAACCTGCGATAAATACACACATAACTTCGAAAAGCATCGAAATGTCATTGCTATGTGCCGTGGTTAAACCTGGGATCGAACCCGAGACCTCGTCTCAGCAGTACCATACCCATACTACTAGGCTACCGCGGTAATTCTATGAATAGAAACGTATAATTTATTTCAATATTTTGTGCAATATGCACCGGTTAGTTGGATTATGCGTCATTATGAGATTCTGATACTTCTTGGTAATTAATTTAAAGTCTGACTGATTCTATTGATAGACAATCTAGACCTAAGAAAATAGAAGAGCAAATTTCGCTATGAACTCTGTTTTTATGTTCCTTCCTCGACGACACTATTAGTCATGTACCACGACTAGTATTTTTACTAGAGAAGGCCATAGATACATTTTGAGTATACGACTCCTACCAAAGCCATACAGAAGCAGCATGACCACGTCGCCAGGCGATTGTCGTATCAACAAAAAGGACTTCTTTGCAGTTAATCTACGATATCAAGGACCCAATATGTTATGATAGTAATAATATTTTCTGACATGAAATGTATTGACAGTTTTATTTAATGCAGCAATATGAAATTGTGTTTCTTAACGTAGATTAGAATAAACAGTATTCTATTCACAGAAATTTTCACAATGATCGTGTCGTGATTCATCGTTTTAATAAACATTCTCATACGTAAGTACCTTGGCACGGAACCGAATTCCTCCTTATTTTTCTATACTATATAATTAGTAGCTTCCTTCTTGTATTGTAACTTCAGTTTAATTAAATATCCATGTAGGTAGGAACACAAGACTTTGCCTCTAATATTTGGTTATTCTTCACTACACTCTCGGGGATTGCTGGAAGAAAACTTAGCTATGAGTTAAGCTCGCCTTTGTAGATGCTATTTCCATATTTTGTATAAGAGGTTCCATTTATCTGCGCAATAAAAAGTAAATGAAAAATGTAAAGTATCTACATAACTATGGCTTATCGTCAACAGCCGCCTTATTTACATAACATAACATAAACTCACGCCTATATCCTCGAAGGGGTAGACAAAGGTGCTAGCATCCACATTTCGCCAGTTTATATTTAGGTCCCAATGTAACAGGTGGCGAGCCTATTGCCATTAACCGGGCGCTCATAAACCTGCGATAAATACACACATAACTTCGAAAAACATCGAATAGTTATTGGTGTGTGCCATGGTAAAACCTGGGATCGAACCCGAGACCTCGTCTCAGCAGTCCATTACCCATACCACTAGGCGATCTAGTTAGTTTTGTGGAAAGCATGACTAACACCTAAAAACGCAAACGTAAGTAGAGCTTTTTGATTTCTATTATTATTATTATTATATTACTGTTTAATGTAGTCCACCTTGCTCGATATCGGCACCAAAAACAAAGCTATACAACTTTTATTTAAACTACTTAGGTGGCAAACATGCACACGGTCCATCTGAAAGAAAATGGTTACCGTAGCCTATGGACGTGTGCTACACCAGGGGAGTCACACTCGTACTGCCGACCCTGTATTTGCGTTTGGTCTTCCCACTGACGGCACATAAACCTAAGTAGAGTAAGTAAAGAGATACTACTTACCGACTTTATAATAGGAAGGACACGGCGATATTGCCGCCCAATTGAGCTGTCCGACTGGGGAAGTACCTCCCTTCAGAATACCGCGGTTACAATAACTTCGTGTTGTGTTCCCAGCGGTGAGTAGGATAGCTAGACCTCACTGAAGAACTTGTGCTGTCAGTGGGATGACTAAAGGCTTGTCCTGCTTTGTCCTCTACACTGACGGCACAGAGACTTTGTGCTTACAGGGTCGGCAGCGCGAGTGTGGCTTCTCTGGTATTACACACGTCCATAGGCCACGGTAACCACTTTCAATCAGGTGGGCCGTGTGCTTGTCTGCCACTTAAGTGGTATAAAAAAAAGGAGAGATAATTTTTAGCCATCATTAGCTGTCCTTGCGATTCTCATGCAGGCCAGTGACAGGTTCGCATGATTAACGGCCTCCCGGATGATATTTCGTATGATGATTATATGGATGTTGAATTATGAGTTTACGTGTTTGTCAGCTGCAACTTTGTTGGTGGGTTATTAAGCAGCGGTAATAACCTTTTCCTACAACCTCGTGTTTGGGCTCTAACTGTCAGAAATATGACAATGATTTTGCAAAGATCTTTTTATAAAATAGACATCTGACAGAACTTGTCAAATTTAACCACAGGAAAACCTCGGGGAAATCACAGGCCCTCTAAAATCCAACCACACGTACTGATCGACCACCTGAATCTCGTGGAGGGTGGACACACGGCAACAAATTTACTGGCGTGGCTAACGTGGCTCTGGTGAAATTTCTTGAAAAACTTGACATTGGCGTCTCGCCATTAATAATTTTATGAACATTTACAATTTACTTGATATTGGCAAAATTACAGCGCTTTGCTGAAGAGACCATTAATAAATGAACATTGAACATCGGGGAAATCACACAATGTTGCGTAGCAGCAAATAAATTGAACTGCCAATAAATTGTTATGAACAAAACCTGTTTTTGTTTGAACAGTACTTCATTAACTGTTTGATGTTAAAAAAAACAATTGTGGTACCAACCTTGACTTGTAAAAAAAATCGATCCGCATTCGCGATTACTGAAGTAACTACGAGTACATAATGGAGGCATTCGTAGTTAAAATGGACGCATTCGTTTCATGAACATTGTTTAGTAATACATATAGGTTAACTTATCTTCCTATCCCTGAAGCATCGCTGCATATAATATGTATTGTTTAATCAATTACGCATGCTTGCACACACTATCCATTAAACAATATTTAGTAATTTAATTGAGCGAGCAAGACAGGTATTGTTTACTATCGTAGTTATAAGATGCGAAAACTAATAAATTCCTTTGTCAGACATTATTTTAGACACCAAAGAGAAACGTAAAATGTTTTCCTAATAAAGAAATATGTAAAATATTTTTGTTCAAAACCTTATTTAGACATGCGTGCACATGCGTGAACTATGACGTCATAGTACTCCTATATTATACCTATATTATAAGTGTGGTACGAGCACCTATACTAATTAACGAACCTAAATAGGTTTGTTAGTGATTGTGAGTCAAGGAAAAGCCATTAATTCGAATTTGAAACACAGATTAAATCGAATGTAGGATTTTCAGACTTGAGTGAAACTATTCAACTGTTTGTTCAACCATCAAACGTTTGTGGAAAATATAAGTCTAGTCCATATACGTGTAAAGGAGAATGCCCATTATTGGTTGTGCTTTTAGTCGTACGCGTCAATATTTCAAATGTTAAAAAATAATATTGATTAAAATATGACTTTTCGACCCTGAATCGCTTCTGTAGAACTTGGGGTTTGAAATTGAATCATAAGAATGCGTAAAGATGCAATGCCATTTTTGCAAAACGATTGCCAATTTTTACCAATGTTGCCATTGTATTAAATATAAAATAAAATATTGATGGTTGAACGTAAATATAGAAATAATTAAAATAAAACGGTTAAATAATAATAAACGTGATAATAATTCGCAATGTAATATTAAAATACATATATTGCACTGTAGTTAGCTTAATATATTGCGGTATGTATGTAGCAGTAGTTTATAAGTACCTAATCAATTTAAGTTGTAGAAAATATTTTTTGTTTCACTGGTAGTTAGTTTTATATGGTATCCCTCACAAATGACAATAACTGAAAACTCAGTTAATATTGGTTATTACATAGTTTAGTTCCTCTGTAATACCACAATATTGTATAATCATGGATTCACGCTGAATTAATTGCTCCATCTCTCTTGTGCGCTTACGCCGCGCCGGCAATGTCTAAGTGATGTATCTCCTATGATGTGTGATATTCTACGCGCATGGATATAATATCATAAGATTTACATACCTATAGACATAATATAATTATACTTTTATATTGCCAAAGTACCTATAACTTTCCAAGAAACCTTAACGTTAATATGTACAAATAACATGTATGTTGTCGAGTTTTTTTAATGATAATTAGTTATTCATGAACGTATACTTTAGTTTTACAAAGATGCCAACATTAAAAAAATGAAACTCAAATGTCAAGTGTCACAATATTTTCGTCTCAATGTTACTGGTTTTCTAGTTTTTATCATGTAATTTCTCAATAACCCCAAGTTCTGTTACAAATATGTTTATATTTCAGATAATACTTAATATAGGCTTTACAACGCAGTTTATACATATGTGACATGCCAAACAAAAGTGTGCAACAATTACCCATACTGATATGGGCATTCTCCTTTCATAAAAATTCAACTGAATCATTTATCAATAGTATCTAAAGTACCGCTTACGTAACAATAATAACTACTTTAAGATTAATGTACAGATTTGCCTGCTGCGGTTTTCCCAAGCACCTACAATATGGGGTTCTTCAAGAGGGTCATCAGAAGGTTTCTTCATGGTCGGTAGCGCGAGTGTAACACCCCTGGTGTTGCATACGTCCATAGGCCACGGTAACCACTTCCCAACAGGTGGGCCGTGTGCTTGTCTGCCACCTAAGTGGTATAAAAAAAATTGAAAGTAAAACGTCGAGGCTGAAATGAGGCGGGAAAAGAAACTGGTAACAGAAACTCACAAAATGTTTTAAGTACTTATCGTATTGTCAATGTTTATACCATATTATGTATGCGAATGTAATTTGTATGTGTGTGAGTTTGTAAACACAGCACACTACGAAGAAGTTTAAGGTTAGCAAGTTTAAAATATTCTAATTAAATTAATTACAATTAAAAATGATTTCCTGTACTGAGTTTTGTGACCGTTTTACTTATTTTAGATTATCATTCCCGGTAGAGTGTGTGTGTACTCAGCTATACCTATATACATATATAGAGCTTATGACTACACTGATACTATCCATAAGTTATTATTGTTAAGACAAAACATTTCTATCCAAAGGTTGCCAGGAACAGATCGCTTGTAGCGATAAGACCGCCATTTGTACATTTTTCATAATATTGTCCGTATATGTACTGTAATGTGTCGGTATATAATAAAGATTATCTTATCTTATCTTAGAATTCGGACCACCTCATGTCTACCCATGCGGTCATGCGGTCGGACTAAAGGATAAGGCTGTTTAACATCAGACACTTATACAGCCTAGACTCACCCTCAGATACATGGCTTGAATGAAAAATAGTGTCCGGAAGACGGCAATAGGCTCACTCTCTATTAGTGGAACCGAATTTAATGATTGGTGAAATGTGGGTGTTAATTCACCTATGCGTAACCCTCCGGGGATAAAGGCGTGATTATTATATATGTACATCTGGCGGATCGTGGACTATTTGCTAACATATTTATGCAAAGACCCGTGTCGGTAGATCACATGCATCGTTTGCATGTGTGCATCGTGTATTAATATGTATTGAAAACGTAACAGGAAAAACTAAAAATGACGTTATTAGGTAACCTAAAACATCCAATCAGGGGATTCACAATATTTATAAGTCATAATGAAATGAGGAAAATATAACATCGGAACGAACAAGGTTACATCGTAATTGTATATATAAGTAATACGCTGCACAATGATAATAGCGTTCGTATCTATCAGGGGTCATGCTTGTTTATTGTAACAACAACATCAAATATTTACAAGTCCCCTTTATTACATGCATGACAAATTAATCTATAACTCAAGTGTTAATAAGTTGTAAATTACATATTATTTTTAACTACATTTTTTCCTCATGCAATAGGGTTCATTAATTTTTCGAAGAGAAAATCTTTATCTGACTTTGATACTAAAAAACGAAACTTCATACATAGTAGTTGAACTTGATATTAGACTCGAAATCCGAATGGGGAAGTAGGACAGCAGAATACCGCTGAACAGGATACCGCGGCCATAATAACCTCGTATTATCTTTCCGGCGGTGAGTAGGATAGCCAGAGCTCACTGGAGAGGTTTTTTGCTGCCTAAGACTTGTCCTGTTTTGTCTTCTGCACTGAGGGCATAGAAACTCACTATTCTTACACACACACTGCACACGTCCATAGGCCATGATAACCACTTTCCATTAGGTGGGCAGAGAGTTTGTCTGCCACCGCGCTGACTTAAAATTATAATCATATCTTGGTAATTAAGGGCATTGACCATGGTCTGCCTTTTATATAGTATAATTAGTATAAATATGCCTCAATAGAAAGTAGCTACTTACATGCAAAATCTTTCGAATCTTCTAAATCTAAATGTTCGATTGCAATTGTAATTTTCTCTAACGAGATGTACCTATTATGAAACGTTTTCTATGCGGTCAATTATTATATATTGTACCATTTCATATTGTCATATTGAATTTATTTTTCTAATCAATTCCATTCTTATACAAATACTTATAAAATAATGTCTCAATTAAACTCTTTTTTGTTTTCATAGATTGACAGAACAAATACAACTTACTGTATCATTCGTATCATAACTCCAATATTGCTGACCCTCAAGCTGAGTATCTATAACGTTTCACAGAATCAAGTAATCCTAAACTACAATTTGAAGGTATATCTCGATCTATTTATATCATTCTCAAAAGAAATCACTCGAGGGGTTGGGTCGACCCTGAGTCGTGCAGGATCATAACGCTGTAACCTATTGCGGTGCACTAACGAAGTGCTCTCAAGTGCCTTCAAAGGACGCTGAGGTATGGGAGAAACGTGGCCTTTTCAGACGGAGAAGAGCACTTTCGAGTTTCATCTTAAGATTGTGTACAGATGTATCTTTAGTTGTTGGAGCTCAATATTTGAATAAGAAACATGTATAGCGTCTATCCTCGTTTATAATATAAACTATATTGGATAATACCTACGGATGGTTTTCTGAAAGAATAAGCAATAACTTTGCTATTGTTGGGAAATTTAAATAATGGCCGATGAAAAAAAAATATACGGGCAAAGTTTTGAAAAACAAGTTCTTAACATACTTAATTCCAAGGATCTTTTGGTATTTATGAAATAGATTGGCTATTAGAAATTAATATTGTAGCATTCCTTTTATGCAAAAATGAATAAATTTCTTATCAAAACCCTACCCCGAGACAATATATCCGTTGTTTCAAACGTCATTAATTCAATCGAAAGAGCGCCATGTTGTCAAGATTTCGCAAAGTCCAAAGAATATCTGAACTTTTACGGTTCAATGAATATCTAAAATCGCATTAGACCTTTTAACGGAGTCGCATTGAGATAATATTATTCGTAAGAGTTTTGAGTGATGACAATAATAATTTCTTCTTCTGTCATTGCGTGAGCTGCTTACGAAAAGCTTTCCAATTCTTTTAATTTCTAAGTAAGCACAATCACACAATTGAGTAACATTTCTTAGTTCTCAGTACATAGTGGCCAGTGATGGACCATGCTCTACCTACAATGCGTAAGTGGTTCACACAATGGTGCATAGTATATTGCTACGCCTAGCTTCCTTTGAAGTCTACAAAAAAATCGACCATATCCCGTATCAAGATTGCCAATCGTGCGCCATTGTACAATGACGCTTGGCCAGCGGAGAATGTGTACAGCGGGAGATGGTATACACCATCGCCCGCTGTACACAATAATGATGGTTTGCCGATGGGTATTTTGTAAATTTTCCGAAATATTTTCTTCAATATTATGCGTTCAGTACATAATGGCCCATGATGGGCTCTAATAAATTATGGTGTTATTCAAAATATCGACAATTTAATTGTATTATTACAAATATTATCAATAAATTACACTCATTTCAACACATTCACGTAAGGTTCCGACAATGTCATACTTAAACTTGCAGTTTACATGACTACTAAAGTGTTAACCAACCGCTTTTACTCTGGCGGTAGCGTAATATATTCTTGTACCTATATTATATTAGATTGCCTATTAGGAATATAGGGTAAAATGAAAATTGACTTATTAGACTGCTTGCCTAGTGTAAGCAAATTTTGGTAAGTAGATAGCAAATCCCAAATGACAAGAGGCAAAAATATAAACCTTAAAAATGAAAAATATAAACGTACCGTAATTGTCCATAGTTCTTTTTATGTAATAAGGTTAGGGATTACTCGGGCTCCAGGGTGATTCTGAAAGCCTCTCTTAAAAAAAGGAATATGCAGACAAGAGTGTGTCTGATCATGAAAAGGAAGCGGCGTTTGCCTGTATAAGCTTCGCCAAATTAGGCAGCTTATACCTTTAGTTAACGCTCATTAGCGTGACTATGCCTTTTCATTCCTGCTCCCTAGACAAGTGGCAATTCGTTGATTGGCGTATTGTAAAATAGAATGACATATGTATGGGATTAGTCGACTAAATTGTAACACCTTTTAAATAACACTTTTTTTCTACACTGGCAATACCAAAATATGCTTTAGTGTCACCTTCAACTACCCACCATTTTAAATCGAACGAGAATTGTGTATGGAAGCGAAAAAAATAGTTCAGTAGATTTTTTTATACCACTTAGGTGGGAAACAAGCACACGGCCCATCTGTTGGAAAGTGGTTACCGTGGCCTATGGACGTGTGCAAAACCAAGAGAGTCACACTCGCGCTGCCAACCATGTAAGCATTAAGAGTTTCTGTGCAGTCAATGATAAAAGATAAAGCAGGACAAGCTTTTGGTCATCCCACTGACAGTACAAAAGCTCTCCAGTGAGCTCTGGCTACCCTACTCACCGTTGGGAACACAATAAGAGGTTATTATGGCCGCGGTACTCTGTAGGTCGGAGGTACTTCCCCAGTCGGACAGCTCAATTGGACGGAAATACCGTCATGTCCTACCTCCTCTATTTAGTGAAAATTCAATATCGGTATAATCTAGGTAGTAATAAATTAATTTTCAAACGATTTTTAACATACCTACGATAACTGATCTTTAATGGTATAACTGCAGTCTATGAATGCAAATATCGTAGGGGTACAAGTATTTGTGCTCTCATATTAAATGGTAAGAGAAAGTTTTACGTGAATAACTATTTTTACTCCGAATAAACACATTGTACAAGCAGAGGTGCAAAGCAAACTAACATTATAAATGCAAAAGTTTATTTGCCTTCTATGATGGAAATGAGTTCTCCGAGTCAGGTACAATTAAGTAGCCACACGTAGTTCTTACAAAGGTCAAATTATCGTGAATGCTGACGAAAGTGTTATTATTTAATGTTATTTAGAAAACGAAACATTATGATGAACTAGAATTCTGATTTCGTTTCCGCAAGTACCGAGATATCCACTACATCATTGGGTCCGGATGCACGTAAAAAACAAATGATAATTATTCAAAAAGAAAATTATGACTTATGACTTACGGTGCCGAAATAGTACAGTGGGGCTGGTTCATAGCTTAAAAGTCGCGCAGCGGGCTATGGAGCGAGCTATGCTTGGAGTTTCTCTGAAGAATAGAATTCGGAACGTGTTTATCCGACAGAGAACTAAAGTTACCGACATAGGTCACAGAATAAGCAAGTTGAAATGGCAATGGGCTGGCCACGTTTGTCGAAGGACCGATGGCCGTTGGAGCAAACGAGTCCTAGAGTGGAGACAGCGAGAAGGTAAACGAAAGGTAGGAAGCCCCCTAGCCAGATGGACGGACGACCTGAAAAAGGTCAAGGATTCCCCACCCTCTTAATACAAATTTTAAATAAAGATAATTTGAGTGTAAGTTATGCCTATTGAGATTAGGTATATGTGTTACTAGCGTTACTAGCAGTTAATTTATTCATAAGGCCTTCAGACTAGGCAATAAACAGACTTGAGTACACACATATTTCTTCACATTTATATACAAGTGGATATATTAAAGGAATTCTGTACTACGACTCACTCAACTAGAAATTCCTTTGAGTAAATTGTGCTAGACTAATGTTTAAGTGCTATTGTTGTAATTTATTCATACAGAACCATTAATCTAGTTCACTTCGAGGCTAATCTAGAAGTCATGGCGTATTACAGAGTCGTTGTGCGTATAACCTTCAATATCAGTAGGCCTACCATTAATTGTAAACGTATATTCGAAGTTATAGTCCGAAGTTTCGGGTAGGAACGCATTTATACGGTGAATGATAAAAGACGGCACATGACAATTCGTTCGGCCTGAACCCTTCCGACAGATATTGGTATATCTGTATTTTTATGTCTGTTTGAATTTGGTCATCTCTGGAACGGCAGAACCGATTTTGACAGGACTTTCACTGGCATTTAGCTAATATCATAAGGCGGCGCAGGTTACTTTTATATATTAGATGTAGGTTACCTTTATTTTAGAAAAAAAAATATTTCATAAAAAAACATATTAAACATAGTTGCGGGTAGAGCTACTATCAACTAAGATTTTAATGTTTGCTTTGTTTTTCCAGGTACGTTTATGGGAGCTTGTGGGCGGAATGTTTAAGTAAACAAATTACATGAGATGTGGTAAGTCAGTCATGTTAATAGATTGTACAGTCTTCATCAGGTTTCACACAAGAGTAAACTCTTTCCAAGTTATCGACTTTAGATATAGATCTAGATCTTAAGTATATTTTAGATCTAAACATTACTCAAATAACGAAAAAAATTGAATAATGGTGAATTTGAAGATTGCATAAATTAATAACCCTGAAAAAGGGGACAGGTCAAAAGCACTCGAAATCGGCAGGTTTGCATGAACGGTTTAATTACAGTAGAGAAGGTTCGTGAAGTATGTAAGGGTAGAAGCAGATTATATAGAGGTTGCTGTCTTTGTCTAGGCCAGATGAAAATAGGCGTGAGCATGTATATATGTAACTAGCTGACCCACCCCAGCTTCGCCCGGGGTATATTTTGAAGCTTCATATCCCTTTGAGCCCGTATGTTTTAGTCTTCAAAATATGTATGAAAAATTGCCGGATTTGTTAACATTTATTATCAATGCTCCGCTCCCTTAAGTAGTGGCTTGATGATATATAGCCTAAAACCTTCCTCGATAAATGGACTACCCAACACTGAAAGAATCATTCAAATCGGACCAGTAGTTCCAGAGATTAGCGCGTTCAAACAAACAAACAAACTCTGCAGCTTTATAATATTATAGTATAGATAAAGGTAATTTATGAATTTATTTCAATGTAAAAATCGTTTACATACATACATATAATCACGCCTATATCCCCGGAGGTTTAGGTAGAGGTGAATTAACACCCACTATCACCAATCATTGTACTCGGTCCTACGTAATACGGGGTGAGCCTATTGCCGTCTTCCGCACTATTGTTGACTCGAGACATTTTTACATACATACATATGAATATACGTAAAAATCGTTTATAAAAATGTTAGGTCTAAGTAACTTCTGATGGCGAACACAGATTCTATAATATCATGACCATTACCCATTCATAATGTCATGTCCCCAGTTTTTGTTATACCTATGATTAACCGACTTCAAAAAGAAGGACATCTATTTCGTTCATGTTTCCTGTTTGCGGATTCATAATTTCGAATGCACATTTCATGGTAGCCCCCAGCTGTCGGCCGTCATCCGCTAATCTCAGGCGCTGGGGGTTTTAGGGTCTCGTAACTTCTGCTACGAGACTAATTAATTTCTATTTACGGACGGCATGCTCTAAATGGGCCACTAACCTTACACTCAAAGCCAGTTTACTTATATTGTATCTTCGTTTTCCCCGTTTGGGCTTAATTGGGTATATTTGGTGGGCAATCTCAAAATTGACCGCAGTAAAATTTTTTATTAGATCCGAATGGTTAATTTTAAATTACTTCAAGTTTTTTATTTACAATCGCATATGATACGACCTTAAAAATCACGATTAGAATGTTGTATTACAGAATTAAAACAAATCATCTTTTTTTTAAGTGCGAAAAATCCCCACGGAAACCCTACCTCTGGAGCCGGTGGGAGAGGTTATGTCGGACTCGAACCGACTAATACGCACGGTGCCTGTGGGTCGTTGTTGGTTGCCGAAGGTGAGGTAGACAGGCATATCCCTCGCATCCTGGCCGATCTAGGGTCATTTATATCGATCTGGCCCTTGAAAATAAACTTACCTAAACCTACAGTAATGTTAACATAAATTAACGCGATCATGGCTGACTTTCGACCAGGTTACACCGGCCGTGTAACCTGGTTGAAACATCAGGTAAACCAAAGGGTATACAATAGTTTAAAAGTTATTATTAAGTAAACTTAACAAAGTACTTGGGTACTTTTTTAAATGTGGCTATCAACATTAATTCCTTAGCTTAGAGCGCAGGCTCCTCTACTTCTTACGATCTTAGGCACCCTTGTTTGTGATAAAAATAGTAGTAGGTAGGTTAGGTTATAGCTATGCGTTTATGTAGTATTTTTTCTGTGATATAAAGTTTAGACTTTGGGCACAACTGGGAAATCTATGATAATGAATTTGTTATACAATATAGTTAGAATATAGAAACTGATCCAGAAGACCAAATCTGAACACACCATCACAGTTTTGAATTTATTATCTATAGGTATATACATATTATATACCTATTAACAGTTTTTATAAAGCGGCACAAATAGGTTTACCTATTTGTGCCGCTTTATAAAAACTGTCCAATATTTCGCTGCTCCAATAAATGTTGCCATCGAGGTTGTTCGCAAAAACAAACGTTTACCCGTCTGTTCACCGGAAACAGAACTTGTTTTATATTACATTTTAAAGCACGGCACGCAAAATATTTGTCTCGCAACACTACACGCGAAACTTTCAATAAACTGGCGCTCGGGATATTATAGTTTGCTGTTTTCCCAATATAAAAGTCTTATTTCCTCGCTTTGACACATGAATATGATAATCCCCAACACACCGAAAGTCACAGGTGCTAAGAAAACACGATGTCATCGCAAACGCAATATTCTATAACGATTTTCATATGACAGATTTTACGTGTAGCTTGTCGTGACACAGCAATGTATGCCGATTTATTGAGGATTTACGCGCCTACCTGCGAGACGGGATAGTGAGGGGGTTCATATGTAAGACAATAGGCTGGGCCCGCATTTGGGTTTATGTCGTTTTTATCATTCACCCTTCCGATAACACAGTGGGATACCCGCGCGATGCTGACATACATTTGAACGATAATATTAGCTGCTATGAAATCTTCCCGGGAATATGTTGCTTTAAAGGTTCAAATAAACATGTATTAATAAAATAAAATATTAATAACTATGCGAGCTTACTGAGCTTACCATCTCAGTTTACCATCTGAGCTTAACATCTGAGCTTACCATCTGAGCTTACCATCTGAGCTTACCATCACAGCTTATTATCTGAGCTTACCATCTGAGCTTACCATCTGAGCTTACCATCTGAGCTTACCATCTGAGCTTACCATCTGAGCTTACCATCTGAGCTTACTTTTTGTACATATACGGTACTATGGTTGCCTGTAAGAAATTGCCGCAGAGCGATAAGGCCGCCATCTGTACGTGCTACGGAACTTGTATCACATATTCTAATGTAATGTGTAATTGGTGTACCTACAATAAAGACGTTATTATTATTATTATTATTATTATTATTACACGGAAAAATTTCGATATTGCATATTTAATTCACATCTCAAACTCTATAGTGTAGATTGTAGGTAATAATTAGGTACCTAATAATGAAAATACATGACGAATGCGGTTTCTCAAAGATTTTTTCCACCGAATAAAATTTTGTCAAGCAATCTGCGCAAAAATGGTCATTATGATTCTCTACCCACGACACCTATTTATTTGTTGATAATAGCTAAAAGGGAAGAAAAAGGTTAACTGCTAATGAAAGGACCTTTTAGTTTGGCCCAGGTGTGTTTTGGGAACGGAATAACAAAAACTGAATGATACAATTTAAACTCAAAGGTTTTTAAAAGGCATAGCGAAATTCCCTCCAAATGGAAGTGTCGACAGGGGAAGCATATAAGGCAGAGACAGATGGCAGTTGCTTCTGTAAAAGCCAAGACAAACCCAGGACTGCAAGCTTGACATGCAACTGAAATGTGCACATGGTTGTAGATCGTTAGTCGGATGTCTCACGTAACAGAGCCATTGAATAATGGCAGTGGGACCGAAAATTTATAGTTCGCAAAATGTGGGTGATAATATGCCTACTCTTTCGGAGATTAGAAGTGTGAATATACTGTGTTTTCTTCTTATATACATGTAAATGTATATAAAATGTGTATAGTAAATAGTATTCTATACATTATTTGATTGTAGGGGCAGTGTTAATTAGCGAGGCGACCACACAAACCACAAACCCATCGGTGCGGTCACGTATCGTGATATAGTGGGACCTCAGAATAGATTATAGTACCTACGGATACGGACATATTAACAGAAGAAAGAAGGTTGTTTAAGGACTGTATAGACCCAATGTAAGCTGGACCACCTTTTAATGTGGGTTGAATAATGCGAATACATGTAAATGACACATTTTGTTTTAAGTATTTAAATTTGTACCACCCCATCTCTTCCTATGTGGTGTAGTACAGGGCGACTAAGAGCCGGCGCCCACTGCCGGCACGGCATGGTATGCCGCGACATGCCACGGCATGCTGCGTCGCGCTTTTGGCATGCCGTGGCATGCCACGGCGTGTCCCGGCGCCGGCCCTCTGTTTAATATCAGACAGATATATATATATACAGCCCAGACTCAGCCTCAGATGCATGGGACAAGTCAACAATAGTGTCCGGAATTCAGCAATAGGTTCACCCCCTGTTACGTAGGACAGAATAAAATTGATTATGTGTGTATGTTGATAAAGGATTTATTTATTTTTCGTTAAATGTCTACACGATAATATAGCACACTTTAATTAACAAACAAATGGTGTTTTAACTACTTTACTAGATCGATCACAATTTCTATGAAAATTATACGAGAATACCGTTTTTGACATTTGGGAGATTGGCATTAAATCCTGAATTTCGAACAGATTATTACGAGAATTGGGCAGTTTTTCAATATGCTATCTTACACTGTGGCCGGGTTGACAGCTTCGTCCTTTGCTGTGAGCTGATGTCGGGAGATGATAAATGATGTCCCCGCGGGATGTTCCACAGTAATCTTTTTATTCCTATTGTGTCCTATTCAAGTTGAGGCTGAATCTTGAGCACATTTTTGTTGGTTGGTAATTTTATTTTTTATATTACGATGTTTAGGGAAATCTGTTTGCAAGATTGATATGTATTTACAGATTTAAGACGTGAAATCAAAAGCATCTAAAGAAATATGAACCAACCCAGATTATATTGTAAATGTGAAAGTGTGTGAGGTCGAACGAATGAACGTTAAGCACTCTTTCACGTAGAAACTGTTGGAAAAATCTAGATAAAAAATTAGGATAAAGGTAGATTGCAGTTTGAAAAATCACATACGGTATCCCGAGAAAAGACTCCTTTCGGTCGTGGGAACGCACAGCTATTATCTGTGTCGACCGGGATGCGAGAGATACGTCTCTACCAATCTCACATCCAGCAACCTTACTACCCACAGACGGTGTACGTTTTAATCAGCTCGAATTAGAAAGCGGTGATTTTGTACACTTTAAAAATTCACCTACCTTCTTATAGTAATCTAACACATGTTGTTCCCATAACTTTGAATCAAAAAGTACATACGAATTTCTATTTATTGTTCCGAATACAAACTTGATAGTATTGTACAGTCACAGAATAAAATAACAGCGCTTCTGTACAAAAGACGCTTAAACAAATAGCGACTCGCGACCATGCAATTTATTGCACAGTGGCAAGTCTATTTATTCAGTGCACAGTACACAGTAATACATGTCCAAAAATGTTTGTTTTGTTACCTTTTTATTTGAAAAAGAAACGTTGGTTTTGCTTGGTAAAACGTTTGATTTCCTTTGCACGTCTCACTCGCAGATTGGTAGACGAGATGGGAAGTTAATTACTCAAACACCCACCTCATCATCATCTTAGAGTTGTTCCTGAGGCTTTCACGTCAGACGGAAATCCTTTTCTTCCTTTTTGTTTGGTGTATGACCCTTTATGGAAAAAATTGCCATCGATGTCAGAAAACGTATTTGATTCAATTTAAACATTTTTTTTATATAATCAACTGGATCTTCGTTGAATAAAACAAGGCAACTCAGTTTAAGTAAACGGAATTTTACTGGTAAAATTAGACAGACTTGACGACTGGTTACGTTAGCGATTTCACTCAAATGTGGAAAACGATTTGCGAAACCGCTATTAGACCTTTATTAACCAGTACAGTTAAACCTTATTTGAGCCTAGTCTTGGAGCTCATTAATAAAGTTTTAACCTCTTTACTTTGGTAATTACTTTTAAAGGAAGTAGGCAAACAATTTAGTGTCACTAAGGCAGTTAGTCACTACTATGTATGTGTAACACACCGATTCTATTGCACATCTCATTGAATTAATCAATCATCGCACATTGCAACCGGAAACTGTGCATTCTGTGAGGTATGAAGGGAACTTCATCGCTCGCATGCTCAGGCTGTGGAACGAACTCCCTGCTGCCGTTTTCCCAAGCGACTAGAATATGAGATTCTTCAAGAAGGACATTAGAAAGGTTCTTCAGGGTCGGCAGCATAAGTGTAACGCACCTGGTGTTGCATACGTCTACAGGCCACGGTAACCACTTTTCATCAGGTGGGACGTGTGTTTGTCTTCCACATAAGTGGTATAAAAAATATTAACTATCTCAGTTTTTATATGAATCATTCTATTTGACATCAGAGCATAAGATTTAATTTATAAGATTAAGGCTCACCCCCTAATTACGTGGGACCGAATACAATTATTGGTGAAATGTGGATGTTAATTCACCTCTGACTAACCATTCAGGGATACAGGCGTGATTATTGTATAAGATTTTAGGTAGATAGAATTAGATGTGATTTTTGTAAAGAAATTATACTTTGTAATTTACGTCATTTAGACGACACTAATAACAGTATTGGTCGTTTATGCGAGATTGCGTTCTCTGACCTTTGTTTACTGAACAAAAAAAAAATCATTTCAATGGACCAAACAGGATTCGTATTATTCACCAATTTATTCTACTATCTGCAAAGTACTCATAGTACTATCCCTTTTACGACGTGTTTTGTTTTGTACCTGTCTCGTCCGAATTGAAAGATAAAAGTTGTGCCGTCCGCTATCTACCCATCTCGTTGGGTCGGTCTACCTGCTAATGTAAGCCCCAAGTTTCTACCGAACATTGGTAGATAGGTAGGTAAATATTTGGAGAGTTTGAATTTACTTCATAAATTAGTTCATTACACCAAACATTAATTATTATTTGATTTTTTGCTGATAAGAAATTATCGCCAGTAGCCATCCTCTTTTCATCAATTTCATGGGATCACAGACAATTTAATTTTCTAATTACCCAACATTGAAAATAAGTAGGTAAGTATTATTATGTTAATGCAATCATACACAAATCATCTTGTACTATCATTTTGTAAAGATAACCCAAGTCTGCTAATTTATATAATGCCTGAGCGATGCAGTTGACCAGGCAACTATTACGAGTATTTGCAAATTGTTTTATTAAACCATCATGTCGAATTTCAAACAACGAAGGTAAATTGTGTACATGTGAACAGTAAATACTTCGACGTTCGAATAAGTGTTACTAATATGCAATGGAATTAAATGCATTCGGAAATAGAGGTAAATCGTACACATATTGAGAACTCACTTGTACTGTTCCACATAACTTTTTTATTTTTTTTATTTGTTGACAGCTTCTGTGGCGTGGCGGTAGTAAACGCGACTGCTACGCAAGAGGCGCGGGTTCGATCCCCGCTCAGTGCAAATATTTGTATGCATGAATATGGGTATTTGCATTGGTCTGGGTGTTTCTATATATAATATGTATGTATTTACAAAAAAAAATAAGTATTTAAGTATGTTTATCCGTATTCTAGATTCCATAACACAAGCTAGTTAAACTATGCTTACCATGGGTCTAGATAGCGTTGTGTAGAATGTTGTAGAATATTTATTTATTATTATTATTTATTATTAGACCTGACCGGTTTCACCTTACGGCATCCTGAATACTTTTCAACAATAAATAAAAAATAATGTCGAAAAGTACAAGTGAGTTCTCAATATGTGTAACAACAAATTCCACCAAGTGCCATCAATCAACAGTATAAATAGGTAAAACGTACCTAATTGAAATAAATAAAATGTAGAGGCAAGGTCAAAAACAACAACATATTTGAAAAATCAACGTGTTGCAACACTGACTATTATAGATCGATAAAAGATATTTGATACTATGATTTATTTTTCATTTACCAAATCACTTTACATAGCTTCATTGAACCAATGACATGCGTTTATTGTATTTTTGTATAAAATCTTAAAGAAATGTTTATGGAGACGGTAGCAGACTTATGTAACTGAAAAAAGACGTGTTTGTATTCTACACTACAAACAACATTTTTTGTTAGATATTCATGAGTAATAAATCCGGTATCCTCTAAAAGAACACCTTTAAAGTTTAGTGAACATCGGAGTTAATGTCCCATATTTAAAAATAATTATTATTGATCAATTTCTACGTATAAAATATTGAATAATTATTTGAAATTCATTCATTATCATGCAATATTCCAATATTAACAATATAATCAATTCACTTAAAGAATTATCCTAAAATGATAACATTAAATGAGTATCAAGACGTTTTTGAAGACTATAAAATACTAACTGACAGGAAAAACGCCAAATAAAAGTTAACGAATTTTTTTTTTTTCATTTTTCGTTGGTTATAGAAATACGATTATTATGAGAAGTAGTTGCTAACAAATTGTAAGGCAGAACACAACAACCACAACAGTCTGGAGGACCCCTTAAAAGCTTCAAACGTCTCAATTCTACCTATTAATGGATCCTGACTAAGCTCAACTTATAAAATACTACCCAATTAAAATAATAAGTAAACTACACAGTTATAATCATAATACAACAATAAATACCTCTTATAATATATATATCACGAGCGATGTTATCGCCGCACGCTATATAATGTTCTCGTGTTGCGAGGCTCTGCAATTTGTCAGTGTGTCTTATTGCAATTTGTTAAAAACAGTTGTTTTAATGCAACAATTAGCAATCATATTATAATTTTATTACAATTATATAAATATAGGTACCTACAAAATTATATAACCGCGGTAGCCTAGTGGTATGGGTAATGGACTGCTGAGACGAGGTCTCGGGTTCGATCCCAGGTTTTACCATGGCACACACTAATGACTTGTCGATGGTTTTCGAAGTTATGTGTGTATTTATCGCAGGTTTATAAGTGCCCGGTTAATGGCAATAGGCTCGCCACCTATTACATTGGGACCTAAACATAAACTGGCGAAATGTGGGTGCTAGCACCTCTGCCTACCCCTTTGGGGACATAGGTGTGAGTTTATGTTTTTTTATGAGACGAATTTTCGCTAGTGAAATATAGTTTTAAATGAATTGCGCCGAGTTTACTTCTATTTTTAATTTAGATTTATTTTTAATTTAGATTTATTTTTACTAAGCCGAGCTTACTACAACCCGATATTACGACAGAAAAGGCGTGAGTTTATGTTATAAGTTTATATAAAATTATATATTTACGTATCATAATCCCGAAGTACAAAATACCGATTTTCATAACACTGATGGACGAAAGACCGAAAATAACATAACAAGAATGTTCGTTTGACGGAAGAATCAAAATCCTAACATTAGATTTCTTCTATTTTCACTTTCGGAACGGAATTCTGTCCTTTGCAGTTAAGAAGTCAGCAAAAAATCTTTAATATTATATACAAACAATGCCCAGTTTCTTCTTTAGACTTACGGACTTTCCCAAACAAAACTCTATGAATCATTGATATTTTTATAAGGAAATGACTCATATCGCTGCATTGGCTGCAAAAAGGCCTTTATGTTAAAAGAGATCGTTGTCACGACAACCGACGAACGGAACACTTTGAGACATAAATGGCAGACAGTCTAGATATCTTAGTTGTTATCTTACTGCAAAAAGAAGGTTATGAGTCTAAAGGTCTACGCCCTGACTGGTCTGCAACGTTGTCGCTTTTGAGTATTTACTTTGAAGACTTTTACCTTTGAGGATGCCGTAAGGCGAAACCGGTCAGGTGTAATCCGTGTAATAAGCAATGAAGTAATGTGGAAAAGTACAAGTGAGTTATCAATATGTGTTTGAGTATTTAATTTCTTGTGAATGCGCGTAAATTAGATTCTTGTATGGGATTGTGTACCTGCTTATTCGTCTTTTAAAGAAAATATTCTTAAAAGGTATATTTATGTAAGAGTATGATAAAGACTGCGCCTCCTTCTGCGAGCAAGTAATGCTTGTGAAGGAGGAGGCGGGGCGGGAGCGGCAGCGGGAGCAACGAAGAATCGCAAGCCAAGCTGCCCGCGTACGAAGGCAACTCGGGCGTCGGAGGTCGATGAACGACCTCCGCCCCCCATGAGCGCCGGCTTGGGGGTGACAGGTGGAGCCGCCTGTCACCCTGGCAGAAGCGCCTGGTGCGCCTCCCCGTTTTCCGGGAACGAGTTGGGGACTCCGTAGTCCCCACACATCCGAGGAGAGGGCCAGATCGTGAGAGATGGCCCTGGGTCGGCCGGGGTGCGAGGGATATGCCTGTCAATCTCACCTTCGGCAACCAAAACGACCCACAGACGGCGTGCGTTTTAGTCGGTTCGAGTCCGATATAACCTCTCCAACCGGTTTCGGTGGGGAGGTATCCGTGGGAATTCTGCGCACGTAAAAAAAAGAGAGTATAATAAAGACTACTCAGAAACTTAAAAAAATTATATAATAAGAAGAAATTTAGTATAATTTAATACTTTCGAAGTGGTAACCATTGTAGTGTCATTATGATAATTGTGAAGTGTGTAAGCGACAGAAACAGATAGCGGCGAATCTGCCTACCCTCGATGTAGAGTTGGTTTATGATGTTATAAGTTTTTTTCATACAAATCATTATATGAAATAATATTATTTTGCAGATTGCAACCGTCATTTAGAACCATTTACGAATAACAATGGTTTAACTAAACGAATTGCACAAAGTTATGTAACTGTAATAGTTATAATAATTCACGCCTCAATTTCGATTATTACAGAATCAACGGTGTTTAACTTTTGAAATGCAGTTTGATCTCTCCACACGATAAGAAAATCAAACCAAATTAGCGTGTCTAATGTTGGATACTTTACACGTGCACTTATCAGTTGTTGGAAAGTGAAAAAAAAATGCTTTATTTGCTAAAAAGTGCTATTTACACCAAAGATGACCATAGTTTCACTAGCTTGTAATATGAGTTCTACAATTAGGATTAACAAAGTTCGTAAATGTAACAAAATCATCTTCATCAGTGGCAGTTGGAATTATAACAAATGTGTAATAAATAAGTATTAGGTGGTATACTTTAAAATCTCAGTAGTAGACTAATCAAATACTTCAAATAATAATTGTAATAAATAAAATACATATTAATGTAAGTAATTAAGTATTATATTATAGTAGTTAATTAACTTCGACAGTACGAGGTTGTTGGCTCTCTTCAGATTTAATGTTCCAGCAAGAATTCCGCACAGGCCCATCACACCCCTCTGCTTACCTTTAAGCTTTAGGTGCCAGTTCACCTTACGCCAGGTTATTTAGAATTGTGAATAGTTTATAAGCAGTCTGATTGACCTACATTATTTAGGACTGCTGAGACGAGGTCTCGGGTTCGATTCCAGGTTTTACCATGGCACACAACAATGACTTTTCAATGCTTTTCGAAGTTGTGTGTGTTTTTATAGCAGGTTTATAATTGCCCGGTTAATGGCAATAGGCTCGCCACCTATTACATTGGGACCTAAACATAAACTGGTGAAATGTGAGTGCTAGCACCTCTGCCTACCCCTTCGGGGATATATGCGTGAGTTAATGTTCTGTTATGTATGTTATTTAGCATATAGTTAGTTGTATGTATCTCTGTTAGATAATCGCATGTGATGTTTACCTTTAAGTAATTGTTACATTGTCTTATGTTTCTTTTTGTACAACCTCATGTTGCATTAATAAATGTAAACAATAGTTGGTAAACCAAATAAAGGAAAAAAGAAGAAAAAAAGCACTTTCTATGTAATTACATCATCATATTTTAAGTAACTCGTGTTCGTATTTATGTAGTATGTAATTTTTGCAATGTATATTTGAGATATGCGTTAACATAATATATTATTTTACTCATGACTGCGTCTAACGTTAGATTTCATACATACATACACATAATCACGTCTTTAGGTATCCCTGGAGGGTTAGGCAAATGTGAATTAACACCCACATTTCACCAATAATTGTATTCGGTCCCACGTAAAAGGGGGTAAGTCTATCGCCGTATTCCGGGTACTATTGTTGACTCGAGCCATGTATCTGAGGTTGAGTCTGGGCTGTATATATCTGTCTGATGTTAAACAGCCTTATCCCTTAGTCGCCTTGTACGACACCGCATGGGAAGAGATGGGGTGGCCCTAATTCTACTCTGCCGGAAACCACGTTGAATTTCACTAGAGAAAATTTATAAATTAACCTATTTTAATGTGTTACTCAATGAAATTCATTGATTTATTTAAATTTAAACGCACTTATATTCAATTGTGAAATTCAGCCTAAGTGACTTTATAAGTCTCGTCGCATACGTGGTTGCATCCAAAGCTCTTCTGCTCTGCCTCTTGATATAGTTTATCTTATCTTTTACAAGAGCAACTGCCATCCGATCCCCAACTCTGGCTTGTGCTCTTAAGATCCTCGTGGGGCACATATTGCTTATCAGGTTTATACCACATGTATAAAATAAAATAAAATCTCTGTCGTTGCGAAATTTCAGGACTTTGTAATCACTCACCAGGTTATTCCTTGAACGAGCCCAGAACAATTCATTCAATGTTCGTATGCCTGTAAAAGTCTAACTACAAAAAAGGGTAAAGACGTTGCAAACTATGCCGTATAACAAGCTAACAATAAGATGAAAAGATTCTACTTAAGATCCGTCCCCAAGTGGAACCATTGTCTAAAACCAGGAAAATATATCATAATAAATGCCATCTTTTCCTTCCCTATATATTGTTTATGGCAGTGAATTTATGTATCTGTTTACGACATTACGACATACATATAGTAGATAGTTAATCAGGCAAAATGCCTAATATATCTGTTATAATATTTACTATTTAGAATAAGATTTTAATCTCTTCTATATTGTTCCAGGTACGTAGGCGTTTAAGTAAAAAACAATGGCATGAGATGCGGTAAGTTATTTAAGCTTATTAGTCGTACACACAATTATTTACCCTATAGCAAAAGACATATGGTAAATAATTGTGTTAGCATTTAGGTTAGCGTTCGACGCTCTTTCAGAAGCGGCTTGAGAAGGTGGTGTGATAGGTTGCACTCGTTATTCTCTAATTGTAGGATTCATTACCGAACTCCATGGTGCAACGCTATGTAAATGCCGATTTAATGGTCTATTCAGAATAAACTGGAGAATTTGTGCTGTCAGTGGGAAGACTAAAGGCTTGTCCTGCTTTGTCTTCTACACTGACGCCACAGAAACTCTGTACTTACAGGTTTGGCAGCGCGACTGTGACTCCTCTGGCGTTACAAACGTCCGTAGGCCACGGTAACCACTTTCCATCAGGTGGGCCGTGTGCTTGTCTGCCACCTAAGTGGTGTAAAAAAATAATGATTTTTGACTTTGACTTTGACTTTAACCACGGTGGTCTATGTCAGCCCAGTGAGAGTGTTCTATACGCCTCTTCTTGTCAAGCCCCACCTTTTTATCATGTCCGGTCTAGATTGGCTGACGATCATATGAAGTGTAGAACAACAATCTGGAAAGCGGTCTCTAAAGCCCTAGATGCAACAGCAAGACAAGATAGTGGAAATATTTTAGTCTCAAAAAGAATTCAAAAGTACAGAGACAGATCTAGTTAGGCGAATATACGTATATGTTTATTTACAGAAAGAATTTTAGTGAGGTTTAACTTAGTTTAGAGTAGGAAGGAAACGGGGGTGTTATGTAGTTTCAGCTACGATGCTCCATTATACTTGATTGGGTCAAACCACATGCTCGCTGCTGCGCTACATAGACACAGTACCACACTAAATTAGTGTTGTGGTTTTGTTTATAATTGACCTCAGTAAAGTTTAGGATGAAAATTGTTAGCGACAGTGTTGTTTTTAGAGTGTCCTTCTTGATAATATCGGTTTGGTCTTCTTTTACTTACCTACCTATCAACTGTTTTTGTTCTGGTAATTTAAATTTACGTTGACTTTCTTTTAATTATTCTTTTGCATCAACATAATTTCGATAGGTTTAAGACATAGTCATGATGTATTAAAATCGCCATTTGGGTAAGGACTTCAGACGGTAATAGGTTTACGGAAAATATTGAAGTTCAGTCGTGTAATAGTTAGACTGGAAAGCTGACACTAAGAGAGATGAAGTTGAAGAGGATGATGATGATTTATTAATAAGAAAGTACCTCATTGAAAAGTCTTATATAAAATGCGCAGTGTTTTAAAAACTAATTGTATTACATGAAGTTAGATATAATTTATTATTAATTAATAGTAGTTTTTATTAATTTTACAATCATGTCAAGAAATAACTTATAAATTACATGAAGTTATTTTGCTTTATTTAATCAACATCTTCAAAAATGTTATTTTTAAACTATCACGGCGTGAATCGCGAAAAGTCCCGAATAGTTATTTAATTATGATTTAAAAGTGTTGATTCAGAATAATAAAATCTAATCGTTACGTTGACCTTTTCAAACATACATACATACATATAAACACGCCTTTATCCCCGGAGGGTTAGGCAGAGGTGAATTATCACCCACATTTCACACACATTGTATTCGGTTCCACGTAATAAGGTGTGAGCCTATTGCCGTATTTCGGGCACTATTGTTGACTCGAGCCATGCATCTGAGGCTGAGTCTTCCTTTTGAAAACCTTTTCAAAAGTATAATATATATTATTACTCTTTCATACTCATTAACATCATTTTCAGTTAGTTAAAACCTTCACGAATGCGTCTGTGTAAACCATAAATTGCACAAAGAGAGAATCTACTTAAGTTGAGACATAAAACTCGCACATTACGACAAGTCTTGGGGATTCACACATTGCACATTGATGCTAATATTCCCCAGGATAGTGCTTTAGCTAGAATGGTCTACGAGATAAAAAAAAGTTAGCTATTTAATGTATTCTTGTATTTATAAACTTTAAAAGTCCTACTTCTTTATCATTTATAGCTGTTGCTCGTGACTCTGCCCATGTGGAATTCTGATCCCGTTCCCGCTGCACCTCCTATTCAACTGATCCCCTCGGTTTTGCTCGTGACATACTTCTAACCTCCCGTTGCGCCCGTTTGAGCGTAAGCTCGTAATTTAACAGGTTTCACAGTAATGTATGGGATCTACAGGATTTATTGACGTATTAGGACAAAAACTTAGAGCCCGTGGTCTACCCTCCGATTGTCATTACCTTTACTTTTATTGAGTTGACTGCTGTCTGACCTCCAAACCCCGGGAGGAAAGCTTGCATCATCGTCCGTTAATCAGCAGATGTACCGATTTTCAAATGAGATTGAGCTGTGAAGATGCTTGACCTGAAATTATTGTCATGTCCACATACATCTTGAAATTACTTCAACATATTACAAAAATGGCACACTAAACGCGAATATAATGTGCATTTTATTCAATCCTATGTTATGTCCAATACGAAAATTCATTTATAAATCATTCTTCTCGTGGCGTAGGTTGTTGAGCGAGCGGGCGGCTTGTAATATATTGTGACGGTACCGTCGTCACATACGCTACCACTTCGACATTTCACTAGCTGACGGTGGAAAAACCTTTAATGGCTATAAGGCTTGTTTTACACTCACACCATTAATTAAACGACTTTTGTTAGAAATTCACGTGTAGTGTATTTGTTCACTACATTTTTATATTATTTTTATATGGTTATACGGTGGTTGCCGGCAGAGTATAATTTGGGCCACCACATCTCTTCCCATGCGGTGTCGTACAAGGCGACTAAGGGATAGGGCTGTTTAACATCAGACAGATAAATACAGTCCAGACTCAGCCTCAGATGCATGGCTCGAGTCAACAATAGTGCCTGGCATTCAGCAATAGGCACACCCCCTATTACGTGGGACCGAATATCGGTGAAATGTGGGTGACCTCTGCCTAACCCTCCAGCGATAACCGCTAAATTGCTATTTGGTACTGTAGTACCAAAAACACGCTCTACGGCAATTGCTACTTGGTACTGTACGTCAACAAGTTTTTTTGTTTATACGAGCTCTGTCGTCACTCAGCGGGCGGCGCCATTAACTGACGTCATCTGAGTGCAATTTGCAATTCACGTGACGACCCTTTTTTTTCAGGAAAGCGGTTTAATTCTAATATATTTAGGTACATATCAGATAAAACAGGCACGTTCATACTATGGTGGAGCATCTAAGGGGATAAAGGCGTGATTTTATGTGATGATATGATTTACGCGCATTGGATTGCAGTTTTTTATAAGATACTTTTTGTTTGGGCAAGGATATTCATAATATTGTAGGCCCACGCCAACCTCACCTGCTAGCTAGTATACACTGTTAAGTAACGGAGGAAGCTCCAGCGCAAGCTTTTTCTCGGGATTGGGGGTCAGAAGGTAGTTGCTCCCGTAAAAGTCAAGATAACCCAAATGCTGAGACAGTAAAAGAGCTACCTTGGACTCCATAATACAAATTAAGAATTTAACCACGACTAACGCTCTGTTAGTGAAGATATAGACATGAATTATTCATTTTACATATTACCACTGTAACAATTACAATTCTAATTGCTTACAAAGAGAACTCACTGTAATTGATATCGAAATTCAGGTCGAATTGACTATCAAATTACACATAGCTGTTTAAACAAATATGTGTGCAAATATGTCTAGACGTCGCCAATTAGGTAATAGATCATATTTGACTTCATTTAGTTAATTTTATTGTATTTGTGAGGCCCCGTTCAGTACCTTATCTAAACACAAAATTTTAATTCGATTAGAAAAAACTGACGACTTGAAAAAGGTGGCTGGGACAGACTGGATGCGGAAGGCGGAGGATCGGAGAAAATGGCGCACATTAGGAGAGCCCTATGTCCAGCAGTGGACTGCGGTGGGCTAATTGATTGATTGATTGAGAAAAAAATGTAATATGGCCTCGTTAGTCAGTCGAGTTAATTTTTTTTCAAGACAATTACGCTAATTACAATACATCAAGATTAAAAAAACTGTACTCTATTTTATACCCCCTGTCTTGTCATTGCCCTTGTTTAACTCCAGTTCACAATATTGACGCACTGGCCCACGCAATCATTGGAATGCCATAAAGCCCTAAACGCTGTCACCCCAAAGGCAGGAAGGTCTTTGAGAGGGAACCGTGAGCCGGATAGTAGGTATGGGGCGATGACAAATCGAGTGGTAGGTACCAGCTTTTTCAAGTAGCGTGACATAAATATATATATTTTTTAAATTATATTCTTTATACTTATTAAGTATTACTCCAAAAATGTGATAAAAATACCCATGAATAGGATAGGATATGAACAGATCAGTTCGAATGAACTAGGTCACTATTTTCCTATTTAAATTGTTCTCCAGTAAGTTAGTGAGACAACAATGTTGGAACTCGATAAAATTCTAGCAGTGGGTTAGTCCACTGTCCTAATTTCTTTTCTTTTTACTTTCTATCCGACACAGAAAACGTTTTAGCATTACGCAGGGGACATATCTAAAGGGATTTTAAAATACAGTAGGAGATTATCTGAGCGTACATGAAATAGGCAGATGCAGGTGAAATGACTTTAAACTCAGGGCAAATGATGGTAACCAAGCGTTGAATTCAAGCTGAAATACGTTACGAGATTTTACCAATAACTTGGTTTAATAATTTAATGAAATGAATAGTGATTGCTTTAAAATTTCATTAAATTGATTGGGTGGAGTAATCAAATAACAAAGTTTAAAATGATTGTAACTTCGTAAACTAGTTTTACGAACCGTTCGTAAAACTATTAGTAGATGGCTCCCTCATCACCCCAAAGATGATTATTAGAGGAGAATTTCGAATATAGTTATATAAATTATCGTGGTCACTCATATCAGTATCAAAATAATCGGGATTATTACCATGTTGTATTGTTTGCAAGCACCATGATCACGGAAGAACTCAAAACAATGACACATGGGAAATATCCCGATTATTTTGATACCGAGAATTTCGTATGTCCACAATATATAAACGTGAAAGTATCTCTGTCTGTCTATCACGCTTGCACGCCTAAACCACTGAACCGTTTTTATTGAAAATTGGTACAGGGGTAGATTAGACCTTTGCAAAGGACATAGACTATATTTGATCGCGATAACTGATATCCAGGCGGTCGGAATCGCGGTCAACAGCTAGTTATAAAAAGATTGAAATAACGGCAACAAAGAGACTGTGAAAGATGGTGAAAGTTGAGCCAGAGCACACTGGAGAGTTTTTGTGCTGTCAGTGGGAAGACCAAAGGCTTGTCCTAATTTTGTGTTCTGCACTGAGGGCACATAAAATCTCTGTTCTTACAGGGTCGGCAGCACGGATGTGACTCCACTGTTGTTACACACGTTCATAGGTCACGGTTACCACTTTCCATCAAGTGGGCCGTGTGCTTGTCTGCCACCTAAGCACCTAAGCCGTCCAGCATCATGTGCAAAATACTGAGCTTGCTAAGACTGTCAACTAAATTACAACTACAACAGCTAATCTGCTAGCAAGGCTAACTTCAAACATACGTTCAATAACACTCCTTATATTGGAATGGATGAAAAACAAAAGTAAATAAAAGCACAACAAACCTGCCTGTTTGATACATCGAAGTCCACGTAACATCGCCCCTATAACTCACAACAGAACAATAACTCATGGACTAACACCTGTTCTTCAATCGGGAACAGTTTGTGTATGATGGAAATTCACACGGCATCGGATATCGTTGCGACAAAAGACTAATACGGTTTCAGATCGTGTTGTGACACTTGCGACCCAAAGGTTGTGAACACATGAGCATCTGTATTCGTTTAGGGTTGTTGACAGTGTGAACTTGCTAAGAGCATTAACGCTTTGTTACCGTGCTGCTTGGTAATTAAGTGTGTAGTAAGTGGAGTACCTACTTTATTTTTTTTAGTCAACTGGTAAAAATGTAATAGGTATATGTCATTATGTAGAATATGAGCCTGCACTTGCCTAGTTAGTGATTTACCCTCTACCGATACACCTACACATATGTACTTATTACTTTTACCTAGATAATAGATAAACATATAAAATTTACATTAGTTACAATTCCTATCAGTCAGACTTTTATTAATATACTAGCTATTGCCCACGGCTTCGCCAGCATGGATATCGTTTATCGCGACACAACATAGCATGCCTATACTGTTTTGTCCTTTCTCAATTTCTAATCTATATCTATACCAAATTTCATCAAAATCGGTAATAGACAGACGGAGTTACTTTCACGTTTATAATAGAAGTTTGGAAGTTACATTTCGATGAACCTGGGCCTTGATTCTGCTAAAGCAAAAAGCATTTAATTTTGAACTTTAAAGCAATGCCATTAAAGTCCAAAATTAAAAGGCTCCTTGCAGGGTGAATGAAAGAGTGTAATGAAATTCTTTTCATTTAATATTGTACTTTAGTAGTATAGAAATAAAGACTAATTTGTAATTATATTTTTGGCAGTATCTGTCGTATGTCGTGCTTTAGTATAATTGAAGGTCTGAAAAAGCGAAATATCGACATGATTTTATTCATAAATAATTTTTGACACTGGAATTTCAGTTCAGTTCAAGCTATGGGTCTACGGGAAAACTGAAATCCCACCGATGGGAGAAGACCGAGTTTTGACGGGTCTTGTTCCAAAAATAACTTCTTAGATATTGCTTACGACTTGCGCTTGCCATTACATATGTACATACGTACATGGGCTCAGTATATAGATATGTATACAACAAAACAAAGTATCTTTATTTTTTAAATAATAAATTTATAGGTATTTAAACTATCATGGTCACTCACATCGGTATCAAAATCGTTTCAATCGTGAGGATGGGGTTCAACTGCCGAACGTCTGGCATCCAGTGGTCTGTCTTTGCAAAAACAACCGGGAAAAAGCCAAAACAAAATCGCGAGTGGATACAGAAAGCATCGTGTGTCGTGCACGTGATCGAGATCGGGTTCGAGTTTGTAGTGAGAGTGAAACCAGTGGTAGTGCAGATACGCGTAGTAAAATAACTCGAAAGAGGGTAGATCGATATAATTACTCCTAGAAAAAACTTTTTCTCTGTTCACCGCCACTACTCCAGTTCCTTCGTGATCATGGTGCTTGCAACAGCACCGAAATGTCGGAAACTCAAAACAAAGCAACATGGTGAATAACTCGATTATATTCATACTGATAATAAATTTATTCCTAACATTATTCAATTCGTTTTCTACCTTGAGAAATTTAATTTTATTAGAGCTCTGATAAGGAAGCTATTATTAATTCCCTGACCTTTCGTTTGTTATAGACTATTGAACATGTGGGTTTCTAGGGCAACTGTTTTTATGAGTATACTATATTAGACTGGCACTATTGTACACACGCGACAAAGAAATAATTTAACACTATTGCTAGATTTATAACGAATATAGTTTAATGATTTATTTGACGAAACTTTTATCATTTCTTTGACCCGTAGTGATAATAGAATTACATCGGAGTTTGTAGACATATAATTACTGTGTCGGAAGGAAGAAAATTTCTAGGCTATCTTCACTATCAAACAGCAAGCATCTATAAGAAAGTATACAATTTAGGGGTTGTCCATTTAATTTTAATTAGATAAAAATACCTGGCTACTGAAATATCAAGGTATAAAAAGTATTAAACAAGAAAATATTAAGGATAGCCGTGGTCGTATGCAGCCACTTTTCCCTTGAATGGATTGTTTTATTAGACTAAGTGGCATACGACCACGGCTATCCTTGATATTTTCTTGTTTTTAAACTTTTTATAGCGTGATTTTTAGCAGTCGAGTTTTAGTTTTAAACTTATTTTTTTATTCGTATAATTTTGGGGCAAGCAATAGGTATAATTTATACATATTTGAAATGTGCTAATTAAGCCCTATCAGTTGATACCAAACACGACATATTTATCTCACATTTTATTTTATAATATGTGTAGTAATTTATGACAGCTAGAGGGCGCCACAATAGATTCAGTGACACAATATAGGCTACAACCAGCGGACAACTACCTCATTTGTCAGTTCTAATAAGTAGTTGAGAAGTTATTAGGGAACAGATGAACCCACACATACATAGGCTGTCAAAATCATAACCCTCCTTTTGCTTCGCCGTAGTCGGGTAATTAATTTTTCACAAGGAATACGGTTCGGTGACTCTTTCCTCTGTCGCAGCATTAAGGCCTGGAATTCAAGGGCACGCCGTAGTAACGGCGGTAAGACCCATCATGGGGGAGTGGCTAGAAGGCCACACGGCAGCCTCTCGTACCGTCTGACGCAGATGATCACCGAGCACGGATGCTTCGGAAAGTATCTGCGTCGGATGCAGAAAGAGCCAACGTCCGAGTGCCATCACTGCGACGCGAGCGAGGACTCAGGTCCGCACACGCTCACCGAGTGTCCGGCGTGGGAGACGCCGAGGCGGGAGCTTGTGGCGGCCCTGGGAGTGAGGGTTCTCACGCTCTCCACCTTGCTCGCGGCGATGGTTCGCTGCGCGGATGCGTGGGCGGCCGGCGCCTCCTTCTGCGAGCAAGTAATGCTCGTGAAGGAGGAGGCGGGGCGGGAGCGGCAGCGGGAGCGACGAAGGATCGCAAGACAAGCTGCCCGCGTGCGAAGGCAACTCGGGCGTCGGAGGTCGATGAACGACCTCCGCCCCCCATGAGCGCCGGCCTGGGGGTGACAGGTGAAGCCGCCTGTCACCCTGGCAGAAGCAGGCCGCGGCGGTGGCGCGCGTGGCGCGCCTCCCCGTTTCCGGGGACGAGTTGGGGACTCTGTAGTCCTCACACCCGAGAAGAGGGCCAGATCGTGAGAGATGGCCCTGGGTCGGCCGGGGTGCGAGGGATATGCCTGTCAACCTCACCTTCGGCAACCAAAACGACCCACAGGCGGCGTGCGTTTTGGTCGGTTCGAGTCCGACATAACCTCCTCCACCGGCTCCGGTGGGGAGGTATCCGTGGGGATTTTGCGCACGTAAAAAAAAAAAAGGCCTGGAATTCATTACCAGCTCACGTGTTTCCTTCTTCCTACAGACCCGGGTCCTTTAAGCGGGACGTGGAAAAGCATATGATGAGGCCGTCAAGCTGAGTGTCACCATTGTCACATGGTATGTGTAAGTAATGGTGACCCTCTTTTCTGAGACTGCCTTCAGCTTACCATCAGGCTAGGCGATGTCTAATTGACGTGTTCTATATTAAAAAAAATGTAAACCAATTCAGTATGATTTCAAAGTATGCTATAAAATAACTACAACATTAACGTCTACCGTAATATGAATATGCCTGATTATGCTTCACACAAAGCTATAACTAACTAATAAATAAAGCTGTCTATTTACGCTACTTCTCTAATCTTAAATCACAAGTAGACCGACGTGAAGCATTTCGAGGAAATAATTTGAACCGAAGGTATGTGTACTTACCCATCAATCATGGAGTAAGTCTTCATCTCAATTTATTTAGTTTCAACTACTCGCAAATGTTACACAATCTTGCAATATGCATCTGAATTGATTCAATATCGATTCGATATCAAAGGCCTACTTATCTCGTGTTGATCATATTGGACAAACGTCGAGTGTGTACTAAGTATTACTATACAACTGTGACTGAACAGAATCCTCGTCAGTCACATGGATGGTTAGTGAGACTCGATTCACGCTTCTAGGTATCAAATGCATGTATTTTTAGGCGGCTTCTTATCGTCAATTGATATTTTTTGAAAGGAGTCATAGTTTAAAACCACTTAAGTGACGGACAATTGCACGGCCCACCTGGTGGAAAGTAGTTACCATGGCCCACAAACGTGTGCAACACCAGGGGAGTCATAGCCGTGTTGCCAACCCTGTAAGAACAGAGAGTTTATGTGCCGTCAGTGCAGAAGACACAATCAGGACAAGTCTTTGGTCTTCCCGCTGACAGCACAAAAACTCTCCAGTGAGCTCTGGCTACCCTACTCATCGCGGGGAACATAACACGAGGTTATTATAGCCGCGGTATTCTGTAGGGTCGAGGTACTTCCTCAGTCGGACTGCTCAATTCGAACGGGAATACCGGCGTGTCCTACATTCTGCACTATTCGCATGTGCCTAAAAATTACAAGCGCTCGTCAATATTCAGCAGAAGATAGATAGATAGATAATTCTTTATTTTACACCAATAGGTTACAGTAAAATGTGTAGTTAGCATGCATACAGTTTAATGTACAATGGGCGGCCTTATCGCTGAAAGCGATTTCTTCCAGGCAACCTAGATATTGTTGTATTATAAGAATTGCATGCCTATTAAGGTGAAATATGGTGACACTATTTAATCTATATAACATCTTATGTAACCCATATTTGCAAGTAATAAATGAATATGAATATGAATATTATAGAAGATATTATTTCACGTTCCACCCTACCGATTGCATCTACAAGAATAGATTTTAATGTTGGTACGGTAAATTTACTCCTTTTATGGGTGCCGTTAACTTTACCAAAGATTTAAACAGGCGATTTGCTGTTACCACAAATAGGAGTGTTTTATAGTGAAGCCCCTACCCTGAGTTCTGTTTCCAATTAGTTGAGATGAGCTTCTAGATATCAAATTTGTCTTGTCGGGATTTCTAAATGAAAACTTTTCTCATTACGTAGTCCCTACAAACCACTTTTATCTATGCCAATATCTCCTCATATTTAGGAACGAACACGCCTCGTGGTTTCCGGCAGAGTAGAATTTGGGCCACCCCATCTCTTCCCATGCGGTGTCGTAAAAGGCTACTAAGGGATAGGGCTGTTTAACATCAGACAGATATAAACAGCCCAGACTCAGCCTCAGATGTATGGCTCGAGTCAACAATTGTGTCCGGAATACGGCAATAGACTCACCCTCTATTACATGGGAACGAATACAATTATTAGTGAAACGTGGGCGTTAATTCACCTCTGCCTAACCCTCCGGGGATAAAGGCGTGATTATATGTATACCATCATGATAAGATGACTTCAATCAGATGAAGACACTCCAATCTGTGACACAAACCAAGAAGAAAAATAAATGAAATTACTCTCTATCGATAGCACCAACTAGTACGGTGTACTTAGTAGGGGTTTCCACAAAACACAGTAATGTATTCTGGTATCGCATCTTGCAAACGGGTTTGTTTTATCCTGTAACTGCTGTAAGTAATCGCGTAAATATGGTATTGGAGTTTTATGGTCGTCACGAAGTGCCGATACTTGAAATCGCTTCAATACATGATTTAAACAGTGAGCTCGTTTTATCTACTACTGGGAGTGTTTATGGCCGTTTTAAGAAAATTATATTGTTTATGGGCTTTAGTAGCTCTACGCGGAATCCTTCATGGAATACTTTTTTTATACCACTTAGGTGGCAGACAAGCACACGGCCCACCTGATGAAAAGTGGTTACCGTGGCCTATGGACGTGTGTAACACCAGAGAAGCCATACTCGCGCTGCCGACCCTGTACGCACAGAGTCTCTGTGCCGTCAGCGTAGAGGATAAAGCAGGACAAGCCTTTAGTCATCCCACTGACAGCACAAATTCTCCAGTGAGGTCTGGCTACCCTACTCATCGCTGGGAACACAACACGAAGTTATTATAACCGCGGTATTCTGTAGGGCGGAGGTACTTCCCCAGTCGGACTGCTCAATTGGGCGGAAATAAAGCCGTGTCCTACCTCCTATAATACTTAAGTATAACTTGTGGTTTAAAATGCATAACTTAAGAAAAATACAGTGTAAATAATGAACTGATGAACTATAAATTAAAAGCCACAAATGGAGTGTAATTGTAAATTAAGAAAATGCTACTTCAAGGTCTCGATCTTTCGTACCGGTGATCTCTATGTTGAGTTATAGGAATCACTATTTTTAGAATATGTGAAATATAAATTTATTTAGGTATTGCTTTAATTTTTTAGTTTACGCGGTAGCCTAGTGGTATGGGTAATGGACTGCTGAGACGAGGTATCGGGTTCGATCCCAGGTTTTACAATGGCACACACCAATGACTTTTTGGATGGTTTTCGAAGTTATGTGTGTATTTATCGCAGGCTTATAAGTGCCCGGTCAATGGCAATAGGCTCACCATCTATTACATTGGGACCTAAACATAAACTGGCGAAATGTGGGTGCTATAGCACCTCTGCCTACCCCTTCGAGGATATAGACGTGAGTTTATGAGAGTTATCACATTTTGTATTTACATTTAAAACACATGTAGTGTGTAAGGACATAAATGCGAAGAAATAAAATGTAATGTTATTATTTTAAAAATCTATTATGTACTAAACCATAGCGAAGTGATTACGAAAACCTGCAATGCAATCAGCCTTTGCATATTATACATACATACATATAATCACACCTTTATCTCTGCAGGGTTAGGCAGAGGTGAATTAACACCCAAATTTCACAAATAATTGTATTCGGTCCCACGTAATATGGGGTGAGTCTGTTACCGTATTCCGGGCACTATTGTTGACTTGAGCCATGCATCTGAGGCTGAGTCTGGGCTGTATATATCTGTCTGATGTTAAACAGCCCTATCCCTTAGTCGCCTTGTACGTCACCACATGGCATGGGTTGGGGTGGCCCTAATTCTACTCTGCCGGAAACCACGCGGTAATCATATTATATATTTCAATTAATTATTCTATAACACGCTTTTATCTGATATTCTAATGATAATACGTTTCATTTTGTGGTACCTAGATATTCTACCACAGTCGGGCACCTCTAAATTGAACCGGGGAATCTCATGCCTTACCCCCTATATTAAACATCAAATTAATATTCAGTTCTGGTTCACCCAACTTCTAAATAATTAGTTGGTTTTCCTTCCGAGGGACAGCGAAATTTTGAACTTGAACTAAGTATAATTAGCTACCTACTAATTTAGGTTTTAGTTTTACGGGTATTTTGTTCCTGGAGTTGTTTATTTTGTATGTAAATGTAACGATGGGTATATATTTTCACTAACCTAATTTAATTTTGTTTCAATTCGAGTTTCTCTGCGATCCGACGTCGGTGTTAGACGATGATAGCCGACTGTGGAAGTACCTCCGCCCAACAGAATACCGCGGCCATAATAACCTTGTGCTGTGTTCCTGGCGGTGAGTAGGGTAGCCAGACCTCACTAGACAGTTTTGTGCTGTCAGTGGGAAGACGAAAAGCTTGTGCTGCTTCGTCATTTACACTGACGGCACAGAAACTCTCAGTGCTTACAAGGTTGGCAGCGCGAATGTGACTCCCTTGGTTTTGCACACGTCCATAGGCCGCGGTAACCACATTCCATCAGGTGGGCCGTGTGCTAGTCTGCCACCTGGGTGATATAAAAAAATATTTGAAAAAAGAAATAAAAACTACGTTTAAAAAACCGGATTCAAAAAAACTTAAAAACTATAAAATAACATAATAAAGATAAGAGAAATATTATTGAATTTACAGATTTACTGATCTGTTAGAAGCCGCTGCCTAGCTCGAGCGCAATTTCCAATTAATTGTACCATAATAGTTCAGGAGTTCAGGCAAAACCGACTAAGTAGGCACTGACTTCTAAAAGGTCAGTAAATCTGTAAATTCATGTAAAAGCATCACGCTACTACTTAAATGAGCGGAGCAGTGATCATAAATGTCAAGAAATCCGGCAGACATTATTAAAAATACGGGCTTAAATAGGTGATAATGAGGTATTCAAATATGCCACGGGCGAAGCTAGTAAGTAATAAATAAAATACATTATTCTTCTTGAAGTTCCTCAAAAAAAATTCAAGTATCAAATAATATTTCAATTTTATCTCATTCAAACACAAGTGGTTCTCATTAATATTTGTTTACACCGACACGCAAAAGTTAATAAAACCTCTTGTTATAAATACAGTTCATTGTACATCTTATTTAAGATCTGTTGTTTTCTTTATTTATGGATTCAGGATTGTTTCAACAGCGGGGGCCAAATAACAAGATTTGTGAGGACTTTCTTTCTTTCTATCTTTCGATATTACCTAATACAAGTTTTACTTTTACTTTACATATTTTTAGTATTCCCTTTTTCGTCCTAAGTTTTTACTTATTTAAGTTTTGGGAAATCTATTTTAGGTTTCCAGAACGAGAGTTTCATGTTTCGGATTATCGCAATATATATTTTCGCTGGAGAAAAACAGCGATCATAATGCGAAGACAAACAATAGATTGGTTCATGATTATCGAATTACAAGTTTAGGCATAGTCTAGGAACAGAAAATTCAATAACTTTTTGTAGAAGGTCCTTGAATTTTTCAGCTATAGCTGGTAAATTCCGCGAGCAAATCCTATAACCGGTGTAAGGAAACGCAGATCGCAGCAAAGATTTCCGCTTCTAAGCTGCAAATCAATCAGTGAACCAGATGGGTTCACTGATTGTGAAAAATGTGCGACACTATTCTGTGATGGCTATTCAACATCATGAAGACTGGAGTCTTAAGGCATAGCTGTCATTGACAAATCGATAATATTTATGGGTAAATCCCATAATCTGTAAAAATGACAAATCAAAGATTTACAATAGTAAAATATCAATTCTCATTTTTTAATCAATGTGTGAAAAATTCGGAACTTAATATTACTTCAGCTAGGACTTTTTTATTTTACTTGTGGCAACCCTGCACGGTCGTACATTTTAAAGGCTTACGGTAGACTGGCGTTTAGTCTAGGTTTACCTAGCTTTTGTATATTTCTCTTGTATTTTCGTAAAACTTAATTAGCTAAATGCAAATACGTCGGCGTGCTTGTGTATGGACTAATAATGGAAATTGAGTGAATTTAAAATGCTGCCGAGTCTGCATGCATATTCAATCTGTGCAAAATTGTTTTCAAATATTTTGGGATTATATTAACTTCTGTGTTTTATCACTTTAATCTTATTATGTTGTGTTCGTGGCGCGTGATAGTGAATGTACTTAACACTGACAAAAGTGTATTCTCATTAGCTAATAAAATATGAAATAACATTTCGGTACCTACTGTCTTTGCGATATTTTTTAATATATGATCCAGCCTAACTTGAGCATCGCACCCAGGACTTTATATAGGTAAGTATAGCAGTAAAGCCACTACCGTTTCGCCAACAAGACATTTTATTTCAAACAAATACCAAATAAAATTATCTTTGAACCCCAGTGGGTCTCGTACGTTAACTCCACACGTAACACGTTTGAAATTTAATAATGCTTTACCAAATGTCGAGGTGTTGTTTATTTTACTTATTATCGTGACTTTGAGGGCAAAAGTTGAAAAACATCGCGTTAAGAGTTTTACTAGCATAGGTCAAAAAGGTCACAGTGTCAAAAGGGTAGTACGGTCTGCCTAAAATATAAGTATGTCTAAAATATCAACAAAAATATATATTTTGTTGTGTATTTGGGTTGACAATGCTTTGTGCTCTGTTTGCTTTTATTTACTACGTGATTGTGTTTCACATTGTATGTCACATACAACCCAGACTAGTTTTCATTTAGATAAATTATAGCTGACCGTGACGTGGTACGAGCTTAGTCCTTTATAATATCGAAACTTGAAAAGAAAAAGATTGTAACTCGATTATTCGGCCCTTTTTTATCATTGTTCTGTTTGTTTTCGTTTAGCAACTTGAAGTCTATAATAACTGAGTTACAATAGTTTTCTTTGCAGGTGTCGATTTAACCTGATTTGTTGAAATAATAACAATAACCTATAAGTTCTCAATCATTTTGTCTAATATTCCACTTAAAATGAAACTGCTTTCGGCTTTTCATTATCCACTGGCGCGATGTTAGAAGCTTACTTACCCATAGAGCGTGAAATCGCTCATCAGACGCGTAGGTAGCGTGACGTTGCTTCATAGACTCCAAAAGGTAAGTTCTCGCAATATGAAACCGTCTCAGAACAAAAAGTAATTGAATTGTGATTGAATTAGGAATTGACTGGAAATAAGTGTTCTGCTTATGAAAAATACAATTCTGCATTTAACTGCTATGGTTTTAATCTAATCTTCATATTATAATGTAGTCACATGACGGTCGGATAAAAATATCAATCTTGACGTATAAATTTCACAAAGAAGATAGAGCATACGAATTTAAATCCATACATACATACGATTCGATATAATCACATAACAGTCAATGTTGCCAGTGCACTTTCTGAATGCAGAATGATGTTCTACTGTAGGATTTTTTCTTGGGATTGGGGGAAAGGTTTCTAAGTGTAGGCTTTGAATGCGATGAGCTCTTAGGTAATAATGAAAAAGATGCGTTATACTTATTACATTAGGCTAAATAACTGTAAAAAATACAATATCAATATATCAAAACGAATGACTTACAGAGTTCCAGAAAAATTGCCCCGATAATGTGCGAAGTAGTGGTTAAAATTTGTGATGCGGCGAAGTTGCTGCAGATAGTAATCTAAAATGGGTAAAATATGGGTATGTTTACTCGATTTCCTTATACATATAATATAACTTTTAGTAGCCAAAACATAGTTCAGAGATGTTTATAATCGTTAATAGTTTTTGGAGATGGATCTTTGAGTGTATAAAATTTGAGTGCTACAAACGGAAGCCTGATATATGTATAATCTAATAATCATCATTCATCACCATACCGGTCGAGGCTTTCATCTCCAAGCCCGGGTACCGCTTTCTTCTATTCATTTTGTTGCGATATGGGAGCCCACATAACAAAAACCATAGGTACTTTGGTCTAGCCTCCTAATCCCGAGAGAAAAGCCTGCGCTAAAATCTCACCCGCATATCGGCAGTTGTACCAGCTTGCAAGTGAGGTTGTATTGGCCCCCCAAGATTTTGGCGGGGCTCCATAAACCCATTTCCTTATGTAGTATAAGTCTTAGCAAAACAAAACATAGTTTGGATATGTTTATAGTCGTTGAAGATGGATACGCGAGTGTACGAAGTGCGATTACTCCGGATGGAAGCTTAGAACATGTTTAATCTAACTACACAGGATCGAAACAATGTGCAAACATTTGTAGTCCCAGGAACTTTCGTAATAAATAAAAACTTCGCCAGTATTTGTGACGGGATATTTTGCCATGGATTATATTGTTTGTTATTCTTTTGTATGGAATTTCGTATGCTTGGATGTTCGCCCTCGGCAATTTAGTAATAATGAGTTATCCGAAAGTTAGTGTTAGGTCAAATTACGTGGTATGTGGGTGGAGATGTTAAATAATTATGTTTATTTATAGCCGAAAATACCTGTTTGCTTCTTTGGTCAATAAAATTAGTTCTTCGAGGCCCAAGTCAACCGACCCACAATTTAATAAACCTAATAAACCTTAATTTCACTATATACCTACGTTTTTCAGTCCCACGACATAAGGAGGCCCTACAACCGTTAACCAGCAAATTTTCACATGAAGCATGTTTAATGTTCTAAGAAAAACATGCTTATATTTTAGACCATTCAACATTCACGGGAAGAGAAAAGATAGCCCTTGTATTTTTTTTTTTTTTTTTTTATATAGGACACGCCAACTTGACCTCACCTCGCCTGATATTACTTTACTTTACTGAGAACCACGTTATAAACTTTTTTAGACTTGTGTTTCTTCAAAAGCCATAACAATAACACGAATGTGTTGATGTGAATTGTCAGGACTTGTTCTTGAAAATACAGACAGAGACTAGAAAGAACTATTTAGGCATAACTATATATATAGCGCCTCTTATCTACATACAACTTGCTACCCAAGGCGAATGTGGATCATTAAAGAAGTTATTTTTAAACTTTCGCGGTGTGAATTCATAATTATACCAAGTATCGGGACTTCTCGCGAATTATATTTTTTTTTTTTTTTTTTTGGAACTTACTATTTCTGCCGACGTTTCGGATGCGTTGCAGCACCCGTGGTCAAGTCGTGACCACGGGTGCTGCAACGCATCCGAAACGTCGGCAGAAATAGTAAGTTCCAAAAAAAAAAAAATATAATTCGCGAGAAGTCCCGATACTTGGTATAATTATTAAAGAAGTTCTTTTATATTTTATGGCAGTGATTTGTCCAGTAGTAGAGTTTCACACAGTCGGCGTTCAACGCAAAGAATAGATCTTATTACTATTATATCGACATAGATTTATGACGTTTTCGCATGCTATCTTGATGTCAAGGTGCGGCAATGTACGATTTACGACATCGGATGGAGCAACATAATCGATATTTTGGTTTGACTATAAATTACTACAATTTCATGTTTTTTTTTATAATTCAAACTTATTTTCCACAGTTGCGTTTTATAAATACTTTTTTTTTAACATAATTTGCGTACTCAATGAAATGTATCATTGTTTTATGTATACCATAACTCAAGCAGATTTAACTGAATTAATAAAATCAGATCGTATCCAGTAATGAAACAGTTTATAAAACTGGCCTGGAATGAACTGAAGATGAATATTGGCTCGTGTTTGTTGTGCTACAAATAATCTTGTAATTCATTCAGTTTATTACAGTACTAATGTCTTTAAATAATAATATATGCATAATATTACCGTTATCGACTATGAATTTTGCATACATGAACACGAAATGTCATATGTGGTAGGGGACTTTTAGTGTTGTCGATTCAGACTATCAGTTTGTGGTTATGACCGAGAATGGGCACATATTACAATTCAGGATTATTGTCCCTTATTTGGTATTGTTTTTGAAATTAGAAATTTATTCTTATCAACGGAGGAACCGGGATTAATTAAAACTAAACTGCGTTATATCGTTTTACTTAGACAGAACTATATATAACGAGTTTAAAGAGTCTTTCACTAGTAAAATCTAGCTTTTAAAACAAAGCTGTTGATTCTTAAATCAAAACTGTTTTACGGTGTCGCGATTTATATAATATATTACTCTGAAAGATCTGAAAATATTTTTTCCTCATTGCCCTTATGAGCGTGTTGGCTGTTGTGAGCGGTTCTTTGCTCAATGAGAGTTTTCGCCCTTTGAGGATTTCAAGGTAACATACCTATATAGTAAAGTCAATTAAATACGTTCAAAGAATCAATCAACAAGCCCATCGCAGTCCACTGTGTAAGATTCGTGCAAACTTCTTACAATGTCATGTGTAATTGTTTATGTTGTTGGCTTCAAACTCTTTGTTTTAATTACTTCATACACAATTTTGGCTTTTATCTTCATATTGCGACATTAGCACACAGTTGTGTATAAAGGGAGTGCGCCTCGGAATGTGTATGAACGCTTGATGTGGTGCCAAGTAGGCCTTCGCCGTCTCTGCATTAAACTGAATTCTGGACTGCACGTGAAAAGCTATAATTATCTTTGTTTTTGTGTCATCTTTGTTTCAAGATACAAACATATCTTTAATTATACAGGTATACATTGTAGGTAACTAATTTGTTAAGATATTCTTTTTTGTCTCAGCGTTGTTCCCGATCGTATTGCATTCGAGGCTTCACCGTGAAGCCTGAGGCCCTTTTGGTTTGGCTAACTGTCTAGGGATTTGCTTTCATAGAAGTCATACTTTTATGCCAGTGACTACCGCACTGGTCTCCTCTGATTTCCTTATGCATCTATATTATGTTACTATCTCAATGAAAGAAATAAAACGGTAGTTTTAAAACTAATAAAGGAAAAGTAAATTTCATAACTGCAGTGCGCGAGAGTCGTCGATCATTTATAACGATAACTAGTGTTCTTTTCCCAAACTTTAGAAAGTAGCTAAAGTCTGAGCACGTCTGATTGCCACGAGCGGTGCATTCCACAGACAAGTTGCTGTAACCGTAAACGATTTATCATGAAAGTCGTGGAATGAGAAGGCAGCTTTAGTTACAGACTTTCAGATGAAATTAGAAATCATACGTGTTAAATGAAGACACTAGAAATATTCTTTGAGATATAAAATCCTGCTATGATATGAAGTGACGTGGAGTCCGGAGTCTGCTTATTTCTTCCCATGTTTTGGTTTAGCTTAGGTATACAGCTTTTATGGGAGCTATTGCGTCCTAATCAGAAGTGATTGAGGTAAGTGTACAGATCAGAGTCTCGTCCATTAATCAACAGGTGTTCCGGCTCGCTGGTCAAATAGGCTTGGTAACAAAAGCCTAAATGAGGTCCCATACACCCAGAGAGAATAGAAGAAGTTACTAATATTGTTTTTAACCCGACAGCTAGAAAGATCAGGTAGTGAGTTTCACGCCTTTGTTGAAAGGGAGCTAATGGTTTTACTACTATTTTTGTTCGCAAGGCTATAAAAATAAAAAAAGAATCAAAGAATTAATTTAATTTATTCAGTTTAGGTACATAAACATGGGTGTTTATGTACCTAAACTGAATAAATTAATATGGGATAGACGTTAATATGGGATATTAACGTCAAAATATAATTATATATTTACGTGACCGTGAAATGTGCAGTCTGTGTCGTCCAAATGATCTCTATAAATTGAACGTACGTGTGATATTAAAGCTGTAGACCGCTACAATAGCATGTGGATAATACTCAAGTGTCATTCAGCCTATTGTAAACGCTTCCAGATTGCTGCTCGCTATTCTCAAAGCAGTATTATGGTTAAAGTACTGCAGTTATTTATGTTAGTGTCCATTGCCAAGTGTCAGGTACTTTTCGACATGGTCTTGTGATTTTTAATATGCTTTTATACGATGAACATCAGTATGGAGTTTACGAAGACTTTTAAATTATGTAAAAGTCTTCTAGTACGGAACTAAAAGTTTAGTCTATAATTTTATTCAATTATAAAAAATTCTCTTTACGAAGTACATTTTTTTTTATACCACTTAGGCCCACCCGATGGAAAGTGGCCTATGGACGTGTGTACCACCAGAGAAGCTACACTCGCACTGCCGCCCCTGTAAGCACAGAGTTTCTGTGCCGTCAGTGTAGAGGACAAAGCAGGCCTTTAGTGATCCCACTAACAGCACAAATTCTCCAGTGAGCTCTGGCTACTCACCGCTGGTGAAGTGAAGATGAAGTTATTATAACCGCGGTATTCTGTAGGGCGGAGGTACTTCCCCAGTCGGACTGCTCCATTGGGCGGAAATACCGCCGTGTTCTACCTTCTTTTTTATTAGCTGTCATCTATAAAACGATAACACTGTTATCGAATTGATTAATTCATATAAAACAATGAAGACGGTTCAGCCTAATGAAATAATAATTCTGGTCTCACAACTATGAGATAAAAACGGATACTAGACAACAATTGATCTCTGCACCAACTCCTACCTTCAATTAGATACATGCCGTCGTTTTGTCGTGTAAGAGCGACGAATAATCACCGCTATGCTGTGTCCAATCCTCACTGCACTCACAGTGATGGCTATACTTACGTGTAGATGCATCTATTGTTTTTTGCAACTGTTTGCTATCCAACTATAATACTTATTTGTCTCTTTAATAGTCTAAATAAACTTTAAATTAGTTTCAATTGCTACTCACCTGTGTGAATAGATAATAAATTGCGAAATGGTATTATTTTCTTAGCAAGTGCAAACAAGTAAAACTTTTATAGAGCTCGGGTACTGTTTATTGCATTGCGAGGGATTGAGACATTCTTAGTGCCACGTGATATTGGTACAAATTTAAACTTTCTGGTCTTAGCACTTCTGTAACTGTAAACTTTTCATTTAAAAAGTTTTTTTTAGCTTTGCATCGTTTTTTAAAGCTACTTAACCCTACTTATGAGGATCTTTTTTGAATTGATTCTCTGTACATCCAAGTGTCAAACCCAGTTGCATTTAGAGCTTGAGTTTTGAAACTCGGGGTCTGCTCTTGATTGATTCGTTTAGTTTTTAAAGAGGTTTAAAGACCTTTCAATCACGTCAGGAAAGGACTTCAGCATATCCTCGTCCCTTGATCGGCAGCTATGTAAGTTAGCAAGTGAGGATGAAGATGATATTTAAGACTCCATACATCCATCATAGATGATTATACCATTTGCCCAAGCTCTCTCTCTACTAGTCTTTGTAGAACGAATTCAGTTGAATTATTAATTTAACAATAGTAAAGCACTCAATTATACTATTAGTATTCATTGCCGGTGTAATGAGACGAATCGCAACAGCCGACATTTAGATTCAATGGAATAGTTATCGTGCGTTGTTAAATAGACATTCGAGTTCGTCGGTCAGGTAGGCTAACGTTTCCAGGATGTGTAGTGGACGTCGCTGTGCCATTCACATATATCGCGGCGCGATACTAATCGAAACGGCTATTGTGTGAGTCCGGATGCAAACCGCACGCTCCAATCTCGCGCCCTATCACAATGCACGCGTGTAGTGGCTATACTCTTGTAGGGTTGTCTATTGTCGCAAACATTTTTTGTGTATGATTAACACGGTAGGTAAGGATATGGCTCATTTGAACCATATCCTTGTCTACCGTGTATATTTTAGTGCATATTTGAAATAGCGGTCAGAAAAAAGAACAATCCACAGTGAAACTACCTACAAACATACATACATACATATAATCAAGCCTTTATCCCCAGAGGGTTAGGCAGAGGTGAATTAACACCCACAATTCACCAAACATTGAATTCGGTCTCACGTAATAGGGGGTGAGCGTATTGCCGTTTTTCGGGCATTATTGTTGACGACAGCCATGCATCTGAGGCTGAGTCTGGGCTGTATATATAGGTACTTCCACCTACTTCCTAATAATGAGTTTGGATGTTTGTCATCCACTCAAACTCGAACGGTTGAACGGATTTGGTACAGGGATATATTAGATATAGTCTGTTTATCCTGGGACCAGGATCCAAAGACTTGCAGGAAAGGGACAGCAAATTTGTACTAGGACAAAGCCGCCTATTTTATCAAATGTGAAATATGTAAATTTTGTAGTTCTAGGTAGGTATATTTTCATGGGTATGTTCTAAAGCTATAAAATAATATTGACAATAGTATCTTATAAATATAACTAATATTATCTACTTAATTTTTTATTATCATCATAGATCTACCTCATTATTACGAGTACTACGCATATATTTCTACGCCGCTATGAGGGGCAAAACATGACTGGACTATATAAACTATTACTGACCTATTGCATGCTTTTATATGTACACACATGTTTTAAACAAATAAAACGATTCTATTCTATTCTATTCTATTCTACATAAGTATAACGCTTTCTTTAATTTTAACAGTAATTTAATTCTTGTTCCTTTATTTGGTGAAGTCAAAAGCTCCATATAAATACTAATAAATATAATAATAATAATATAACGTTTATTTCAGAAATTCTTCCATATTTGTTAGTTAAACTTACAATTACAGGAAATAATTCATCAAACAGAACTAAGCACATGTTATCTTTGAAACTCATCTTGTTTCCTCAGTTTGTGAGACTGCCAACTACACCCACCTCCCTCAAACTTTACGTTGATTTACTTAACGATAATTAACTCTAATCTTATTATACCAACGTTGATTCCAATAACCCACGTATTTGCAAAGTTTTCCCAATTAATTACTTCCCATTTTGTAGGTTGAGATCCTTGTTTTACTCAATCAGGTGTAACCAATCAACTGTGTGCAATCATTCAATTAATTCTTCTCGTTTCGTGATTTAGTGAGCGTTTGTATTTCAATTATAGTCTTATTTGTTGTGGCTTTGTATTGTTTTTTAGTAAAATTGTGAACAAATTTAGTTACCTATTCGTCAATACTGAGGAGGTACGACTGGGGAAGTACCTCCGCCCTACAGAATACCGCGGCTATAATAACTTCGTGTTGTGTTCGCGGCGGTGAGTAGGGTAGCCAGAGCTCACTGGAGAATTTGTGCTGTTAGTGGGAAGACTAAAGGCATGTCCTGCTTTGTCTTCTAAACTGACGGCACAGAAACTCTGTACTTACAGGGTTGGCAGCGCGGCTGTGACTCCTCATGTGTTACAAACGTCCATAGGCTACGGTAACCACTTTCCATCAGGTGGGCCGTGTGCTTGTCTGCCACCTAAGTGGTATAAAAAAAAACAACAATTTTCTTCTTGAAAGACTACTTTTTTCGAACAATCTAGGGATATCTCATTTAGATACCCACGCAACAGGAATAAATTTTAATTCTAGTCAGTCTCAGTTTACCAGAAGTGAAGAGGCTTATGTTATTTGTAGTAAACATAAACAACTACTCTTATTGTTAGTTGTAAAAACAAGTAAGATAACATATCGTAGCAGAATATGATTGCTAAAGTTAAAACCTTAATTATGACTCATATTTAAATTAAACTCATAATTTTGATATATTTTTATATTTCGGACAACCCTACAAATCACAATGATATTTATCTACCTAAAGCATAATCTGATATTCCGGAATGAGTGAAACCGTTGCATTTGTGAGTACGTTGTTATTGAATAACGCAGTTTTGCAATTATGTTCACGAACCTTAACATATTACTATGAGCAAATATCCTGTGACATTTAATTATATAGAATATCAAAAACAAACAAAAGATTTCATTTAGATTTAGAGCATTTTTATTGGTACTTTTTATATATATTTGGTTGTACCCCGCCTGATGAGCTACATTGAGGTCCAAAAAGTCATCATACCCAGCATTACAGCCTCTGTGGCGTGGCGGTAGTGAACGCGACTGCTACGCAGGAGGCGCGGGTTTGATCCCCGCTCAGTGCAAATATTTGTATGCATGAATGTGGGTATTTGTATTGGTCTGGGTGTTTCTATGTTATAATATGTATGTATTTACAAAAAAAAGTATTTAAGTATGTTTATCCGTATTCTAGATTCCATAACACAAGCTAGTTATACTATGCTTACCATGGGTCTAGATAGCGTTGTGTAGAATGTTGTAGAATATTTATTTATTTATTATTATCCTCTAGAATGGTATGCTTTAATGATTAATGGTACTACAATAAAATTCCAGATCATAGCAATCCATAAAACATTAGAGTTTGTGCGCAGTTTGTACTGCGATTACATATTTTCGCTTTGAAGCACTTAACTCATAGCTAACGCATACCGAATAATGGGGACGGCTCCATTTTCACGCGTCAACGTCATACTCGGTTTTCAAAGCTTTGAGTTGTTCTCGGTATCGATGTCCTGCAACTAAAAGCTCTTGTAAAGTTATCAATGACTAATCCGTTCTGTTGGCTGAATTTTTTTATGTAGGCCTGATCTATAATGACTTCAGAAGATGATAAGAAACTGTCTTAAGAATTGCCTTTAAAACCTTTAAATCGAACTATTTAGTTACTACACAGGGATTTGTAATATCTACGGTTCTAGTTACCTTAGATATCCTAAGTAAACGTTTGTGACCATTATACATACTAAAGTGGTATTTGAACTGCTCTTATACGGATAGCAAAAAAAAATACAACAACTTAAATGAATACATTTTATGTTAAAATATTGTTTACTCAAGCACGTTACCTACTGGTACTGTACCTATTGGTATTAAAATTCATACACTGAGTTATTCATTTGTTTACAATTCATTGTTCAAAAAACAATAATTTTCTGAAAATAATAGTTACTTTAACAATAATGATAGCTAATAAATTGAACATTCAAATAACAATCTAAAACAGGTACTTTAATGACAACGTTATGTATAATTTTGTAAACATAATAACATACAAAATGAAATAGATTTGGTTTGACGGGTCTTTTAAAATAGACAAGAAGATTCTCCTGAAACTTTTTCTACTGTTTATTTTGAGAATATCTAAGTTCCGACATCCGCGTCGATTGTTATATATCGTCTCAGCTACTGTTTGTGAACTTCTTATAAAAGTTTATATTCCACTAGAGATTTGGTTGCAAAGTCTAAACGACTATAATGGTACATACTTACATTTGCGCCTATGTTTATCAAGAAAATAATCTTATATTCATTCTACTTCATCCGTAGAATATCGCTTTAAACCTCGATAGATAGATTTATTAGATCGCTAAATAGTTTTTTAATTTTTTAAAGTTATCGCTAGAATTTCTGCTACTGTTGAAATATTTACCATCTTTAAATATTTTATCACATAAGTCTCTTTGCTTTTGTAAGTCATCATAAAATCCTGATGTTCCAAATACCGAAGGTTAAAATAAAACATCGAAAGTTGAAATACCGAATCCTACGGTCAATATACCGATGTTCAAAAAATATATTTTTTGAAGAACAAAAACGCCCATGAATTACTAACTGCGCATATTGAGCATATTTTGGGGCCAAGATATATGCCTGTAACCATACCTGTGAAACGTGTGTGCTTTCAGCTTACCGAATATCTATCTATGGGTACTACCAATCCTAAACATTGCATCTTTCCTAAAATCACATAAGTCTCGGGGGACTGGTATCTTGGATCATCTAAATGACCACTATTTTCAATTTTTTTAATATTAACTTTATCGTCTATCTGTACTTCAACCGAACTAATCACATAAGTACATCACCGATATGCAGATTCAGTGCATTCTAATGTTGACTCAATAATGTTGTTCAACTGTGGTAATATATTAGTAGTTAGATGTAATTAATATAGCTGTGGAGTGATAAGGGTCCAACATACCTATCACATCGTTAGTTCTAATGAGGTGAAATCCGAGGGGGTTACTTCACATCTCAATAAAATGTACATATACTTTTTTTACGTGCAAATAATACCCACGGATACCCCCCCATCGCAGCTGGTGGGAGAGGTTATGTCGCATTTGAATCGACTAAAACGCACTACGCCTGTGGGTCGGTTTTGGTTGTCGAAGGTGAGGTGGACAGGCATATCCCTCCAACGGACGTCCTGGTCGACATAGGACCACCTCTCCCGATCTGGCCCTCCTCGGGTGTGAAAACCATATAGTCTCCAACTCGTCCCCGATAACGATATCATCGTCATCATTAGCAGCGTAATCATCATGGAATATCCAATGTCGAAAATATGAATTCTTCTAATGGTGGCGGGTCTTATGCCATGTTAGAATGTGAGAACAGCTATATTATTAGTTCTGTTTATGAATATCATAGATTTCCTAGCTGTTACCCACAACTACGATTAGGTAAAACACTGATCTATTAAATACACAGATTCCCGGCATAACCTAGTTGTTGATTCAGACAAGATTATGCCAAATTTTATTCAAGGTCCATTCAGCCGTTTTAGTTTAAAAGAATAACAAACATCTACATACACACCTATATCCATCTATCTTTAAAAACCATCTTTAAATCTAATAACAATTAAGTTATAGCAAAATACTTTTCAGATTTAATCTTGAAAGCTGAACCTCGCCTCTAAATCTCGAACGCTATTTTCTTCAGCAATATTTCCATCCGCAAAAATCTGATCTCTTAAAGCCATGTTAAAAGTTAAACAAGATATTTGGTGTTTATCCAGGGTTATGAATGGTGACCTTGTAAGTCTTGGCCATGTCGTCTTAAAACTGCGAACCATTATAATCTCTTAAAGCTTATGCGGATAAAAGAAAGGTCGCTAGTATTAGCCAACGGACTGAATTTGAGCCAAATCGTGTTATCGTCAAATACAAACGCCACATCACTTAGATCTACAGTCATTAGAGAGTTACTTCTACTTATAAATTAACTAAAAATTCTTGCGCAAAATAACCACACAGCTGGAAACTCTTAAAACATTCGGTATGGCTATTTAATGCCAACAGCCAATATTAAATTGAAATATTTTATCTAACAGCTTAAGAAATCAAAAGTGAGTCTTATATAAAGCAATGGAACATTTAATTAAAGTAATAAACCCAGCTGACAGTATTAAAAAAGGGACAGAAATAGAAAATACTGTCACATTCGCTGTGACTGTTTCAGGTTAAACGAATGTTCAAAATCAAAACAGGCTGCTCGCATTCATTAAACCTCGTACATTGGATCAATCCATGCAGTAGTAATTTGCTTCCGAACCCAAAAAGATTACTTCGTATTGAACACAAAATTGACTGTTAGGAAAGTCAGCTGAATATTTAATCAAAGACCCTTCCGTATCTTGTTAGCATTTCAACAATTCATTCGTACATTACTAATAGGTCAGACAAAATGTTAAAAGGAAAAATTTGGTAATCCTCCACTCGGTGTCAACTTCGAATTCATTATTATTATGAGCTTTCTGCCCTACTGAAAAAAGCGAACCTAAGTGATGAATTTCAATAGTCAAGACGGCCTTGTGTATATTTGAGTAAGCAAGAACAATCTCGCTCATTAAATATGTATTTCAAACCAAGAAATATCTCAATGCCGATTGGCTACTTATTGATATTTATTTTCACTTGGCTTGTACTGAAAAAAAGTTATAACCAATCGCGTCGCCTTTTATGTTGTAATGGAAGATTGTATTCCATTTTCAAATAATATTCAGGTAAGTCTAACGACGCTAGTGGCCGTGATAAGGAGGTACTTGTGCATTTCCTTTCGAAGGTATATTGCGTGGTTGCAATACTCTATCCAAGGTCACTGGTTATTGAAATTCCCTTTTCGTCGCAGACGATGTATGAATCATGGACAGGATTCTTAGATTTACGGAACAATGAACCATATGTCTTTATGGAATATATACCAGCATCGTGTACAAAACAATATATTCTCTTAGACAGCAGTGGTTTTCTTTTTATTTACAAATATAAAATTATATAAAGAGGTGTACTCACATTTGTCTTATTATGTTATAAGTTCAACATACCTAGAGGTGAGCCAGGTGTCGTAATCCAGGTACTTCGATGAGCATGAGCATTCATAAATTGAATTTCCTATGCAATTAATGGTAGGGTACTTGATAATTGCCTGCTATAAACATTTTGAGGTTAGGCTTAGAGGTATAAAATTGGCCAAAGTTATCAAATTGAATTTCTCTCGCTTTGCCAGTATCTTAACACAGCCTTGAACTGTTATGAAGCAGTTATAAAGTGTAATCATGTTATATTCGCCTATTCCACCATTACTCTGGAGTTTGATATAGTACGATAGATATTAAACCTACTGAAGGCGGCAAAATAGTAATTACAATTGTATCTGAGTTGATTAATTAAAAAAGAATCACGGCGCGGGGTATTCAATACAATTGTTATGAAGGTTAATGAAATTATTAGGTTCATTGATTGATAGAGTTATTACACTAAGTAAAGTTACTATTCAATTAGGTACTTTTGATTTTCTTTCTTGGGGACATCATGGTCATCTCATAACATGTCTTAAGAGAGACAAACCATTTCCTTTGCTTTCTGTCGTTAGAGCAACTTGAATATTTTCACGAGGTAGGAAATGACGGTATTTCCGCCCAATTGAGCAGTCCGTCTGTGGAAGTACCTCCGCCCTACATAATACCGCGGCCATAATAAATTCGTGTTGTGTTCCCAACAGTGAGTAGGGTAGCCAGAGCGCACTGGAGAATTTGTGCTGTCGGTGGGAAGACTAAAGGCTTGTCCTGCTTTGTCTTCTACACTGACGGCACAGAAACTCTGTGCTTACAGGGTCGGCAGCGCGAGTGTGGCTCCGATGGTATTACACACGTCCATAGGCCACGGTAACCACTTTCCATCAGGTGGGCCGTGTGCTTGTCTGCCACCTAAGTGGTATAAAAAAACGAAACGTACAAGTAATCATATTTGAAGTACTGATAGATTGGTTCATTCAATTATAATACAGAGTAAGGTTGAAGTTCAATTATATTAATGAATGTCTCTACAATAAAAGTTTTTAGCACTTATTATTATGCCAGACAACGGCTCAGTCATTTGTTAGAGAGATTTAAGATGGGTCCAAAGGGTTAAGAGCTTTAAATTGAAATTCCTTAGGTAGGTAATGGTATTTATTCTTGTTACTTCGATAAATTGGAAACGTATAAATGTTATAAATCATTTAGTGGGTTTTAGGCAGAGACGTGTCTAACACCTATATTTGTTCAACTATCATTTGTTCTTAGTATAATTTTAAACCCAATTGCCGTCTACTAGGGACAATTACAAACCAAGATTGTCAAGCCACACGGCACTAATGAGGCTGTATAAAAATATTCTTCATCTTAGCATTCTAGTAATCTCAGTCGCGTCCAAAACTTTTACCTCGGAGTCTGGAGTCCATTTTTCTGAACCTTCTAACCTGATCTATCTAAATCGGATTGAGCAGCTTTCTATTTACCTAAACCTATCATTAACTTTCTGTCTTATTTCGGGGTGGTGCATTATCGTACCAATGCAATGGCCTAAACTTAAGCCAGCCAGTTTATTTAGTGTTGTGATAAACGTTACGCCTGTATATAATGCAGGCCGTTAATTGAACGATGACTTTTAGTTTAGGTTAATTGAATGGCTGACTAATATATTTGACTGCGACATAAATACAGTACAAAGTACTTATATATAAGCACTGAAATTAACAGACTTCAAAAGGTAATAGTTCAGTAGGCTGGTACATTAATTAGCTCGTTAACGTATCGTACGACTGCTCTGTCGGGTAATTCGACATGACATGCCAAAAGGCTTTCTATTTAATTAATTCTATTGCTAAATCGCATTGTGGAGGTCGCCATATGTTTTGTAGTTATATATTTATTTATTCTCTTAATATACTTTCAACTTTGTGGGTGTCTTTGGGGACCAAGCCTACATCACCAGAAAGTTGGTAGGTGTCGATTGAAGGATGAGGTCCTAATTTCCTCTCGGGGTTGTAAGTTAGATTAACCAAATTATAGAGTCGTAAAACCTATGCTGCCCATGACAGAAATATGCAATAACACAGAAGAAACGCGACTGAATTTCCGTGAAGTGTAACCCTAGCTTAACTGTTCTTGCAATTAAACATTAATAGATTCTTCTACATAAAAAATGTGAAGACATAAATGACAGTACATGATATCAGGTCATCATACTTATCAGTGTAAATGAAAACATCATTAAAAGCCCAAGAGAATTTCGGAATAGGATTTATTCTTCCCATAACAAAGATAGGAGTTTAAGGCTTCACACAAACAATACAATTGAGAGGTGACAGGATCGGGTCAGGTCCCGGTAATCACTCGCGTCAGTAGCCAACGAGATAAAAAAATAAATAGCAATTTATATTTATAAATGAGGAGTATATTTATATATGTATATGTTTATTATTATAAACAGTTTATTCTCAGGACTCTGTATAAAAAAGTGACTGCCAGCTGATAGCCCTGGGCGGTCCAACATTATTAAAATTTAGCAAGACTTTAGTGGCACCCATAATATACTTCAATTTTTGAAACTGGATGTAGGACACGAAGGTATTCCCGTCCGAATTGATCAGTCCGACTGGGGAAGTACGTCCACCCTACAGAATACCACGGCTATAATAACATCTTGTTGTGTTCCTAGTGGTGAGTACGGTAGCCAGAGCTCACTGGAGAGTTTTTGTGCTGTCAGTGGGAAGACCAAAGGCTTGTCCTGATTTTGTGTTCTGCACTGAGAGCACATAAAATTTCTGTTCTTACAGGGTCGGCAGCACGGATGTTACACACGTTCATAGGTCACGGTAACAACTTTCCATCAGGTGGGCCGTGTGCTTGTCTGCCACCTAAGTTGTATATAAAAAAAAACATAATAAAGAAAGAATATCAAATTACGATTTTATGAACATTGTGTAATACTAACAAAACCATTAATCTGTATCCCATTTATTATAATCAATGTACCACAATATTATCTGTTGTCATGGTCATTAGATCAAATAATGAATTATATTACAAATACGTTGACAAAATGTATGGTCAAACAGCTACTGTAGGTATTTATGACTATTTCCCGCCATTATTTTATCTATAAAATGAAATAAACTGACCATTAATCGAGTCGCCCAGTAAACAAATATGACGGCTCATATCGGTTTCGTTTGTAAACAAATCGATTTGTGAAATATACAGAAAATTCCAAATTGTTTCCTTTATGCCGATATTAAAAATACACTGTGTGAGATTTTTCAATTAATATGTAAATCGCTGTTTACATAGTCTTTATTTCTCGTGATGTGTCGTTAAAATATAGCATTGATTCTCAGTAATTTTCATCATTCATAAGTATCGTGACTACTTATTTTTACACTCCTAACGGGACAATGGCTTATCAAATTAGATTCAATGTAACATGAGAATGTTTAACAGTGTATTTGTTTACAATATTTATTTAACACAAATAACTTAAAAGAACTTAAACTGAAATAAACATACATAACATAAACTCACGCCTATATCCCCGAAGCGATAGGCAGAGGTGCTAGCACCCACATTTCGCTAGTTTATATTTAGGTCCCAATGTACTAGGTGGCGAGCCTATTGCCATTTACCGGGCACTTATAAACCTGTGTCTAATGTTCGAAAAAAACCGTTTTTTTTATCATCTGGTGGCAGACAAGTACACGGCCCGCCTGATGGAAAGTGGTTACCTTGAACTGTGAACGTGTGTAACACCAGAGTGTAGTCACAGCCGTGCTGCCGACCCTGTAAGAATAGAAATTTTCTGTGCCTTCAGCGGAGAAGACGAAATCAGGACAAACCTTTGATCTTCCCACTGACAGCACAAAAACTCTCCAGTGGGCTCTGGCTACCCTACTCATACTCTATATAAAACTACTTTTAATACAGAACTTCATTAAAGTAAAAATATCGCGTTGTGCATTGAAGCTGATAAAATATTCCAAAGAAAGTAAGAAGCTGTTCTTAATTAATGTTAATAAACTAATAAAAAGAAATTACACCGATTACTTATGCAAATGTAAACAAATGAGGCTGTTTAGATAACACTCTTGTTGTTTATAATCACATTGTTGATATAATTAAAAGAAACACGACGATAATTTCGAAGAACTGTTCCAATATACGTATTTTAATATAAATTGGATTTTATTAGTCTTGACTACCTGTGACGTCATCCGTGTTGAACTTACCTTGGACATAATTGTATAAATTTACTTAATTATTTTTGTGTTGAATCTTACATATTTCTAGAAAAGAATAATGTACATTACGCCTAATAATATTAGTTATCTGTTAGTGAAAATCTCGCAGAAATCATTCCGCAGATAATGTTCCACATTATCTCCGGAGTACAGAACCTAAGTATCATGTACGGTACATACCATTTATATTATTATGTATTCAAAAAAAGCTGTGTAACGTTACAAACATACAATTTAATTTAATTTATTTGTATATGTGCGACTTTACTTGCATCTATTTTACATAATTGAAAATATTTAAACTCTTTTAGAAGTTATATTTCATATTCCGATATTTAAATTTAACAGTTCATTAAAACCATTTCATCCACAATATGAATTAATTTAAATTTTGATGAGAAATAACAAATAATTAAATACTGAATTTATTATGTATTTTATATTCAACTAAGTATGACTGAAGCGCGGAAATAAATTCGTTTAAAGCAGATCCTCTAGGTGTAAAACTTGACTCTAGTATTTTTTTTATACCACTTAGGTGGCAGACAAGCATACGGCCCACCTGATGGAAAGTGGTTACCGTGGCCTATGGACGTTTGTAACACCAGAGGAGTCACAGTCGCGCTGCCAACCCTGTAAGTACAGAGTTCCTGTGCCATCATTGTAGAAGACAAAGCAGGTCAAGCCTTTAGTCTTCCCACTGACAGCACAAATTCTCCAGTGAGCTCTGGCTACCCTACTCACCGCTGGGAACACTACACTAAGTTATTATAGCCGCGGTATTCTGTAGGGGGAGGTACTTTCCCAGTCGGACTGCTCAATTGGGCGGTAATACCGCCGTGTCCTTCCTCCTTACATACATGTAGTACATAGTTATTATACATAACTACCTGTTGTGTGAATGTCAGTTATCGCGACCAAAGATCGCATGTCCTTTCCCAAGGCCTAATGTACATTTGCAACAAAGTTCATCAAAATAGGTTCATTGGTGCAATCAAATTGGTGAAAGCGTAGCAGGCAGACAGAGTTTCGAATTTATAATATTAGCATAAATATAGATTATACTAAACATAATTGGTAGGTACTAACAGTGAAGTTAACTAAACAGTTATTCAAAGTTAACAACATCAATACATTGAACATAATATGTACATACGTACACCAAATTTGAAGATATAAATTAAAATAAGAGAAGCACAGCAAATGCGGCCATATTAAATTTGAAAGAAAGAAATAAATAAAAGTAAGTAAAATGTTTTTTATTCTACATAACTATTTGCAGGGTGTTATAATTTGCAGGATACGTGCCTAATTCTCCGATAGCTAAGCTATTATATCAGACGGTACGCAAAACCAAAACTGATCCACCAGAATTTAAACGAAAGAGACATCCTAAAGGAGTTGAAAATCTTTTATCCTAGATACGTAAGACAAAAATATAAGGAGTTGAAAACCTCGTAGATGCATGGCTCGGTGCGGGCTGTGCTCGGAGTCTCTTTGAAGGATATAATTCGTAACTAGGTCATTCGACATAGAACCGAAGAGATGGGTGCTATGACGCGAAATGGGAGATGCCTTTGACGAATCCTATGCCTACGATGTTTAAATTAAACACATTGTTTAGATATTCCTTATAAATAGTGTTTTTAGCCAAGGTATGTAAATATGTACTTTCAAAATCAGTTTTGTGTATTTATTGCCATTAGTATTGATGCGGTAGCCTAGTGGTATGGGTAATGGACTGCTGAGACGAGGTCTCGGTTCGGTTCGGTTCGGTTCGATCCCAAATTTTACTATGGCATACACCAATGACTGTCCGATGCTTTTCGAAGTTATGTGCGTATTTATCGCAGGTTTTATAAGTGCCCGCTTAATGGCAATAGGCTCGCCACCTACTACATTGGGACCTAAACATTAACTGGCGAAATGTGGGTGCTAGCACCTCTGCCTACCCCTTCGGGGATATAGGTGTGAGTTTATGTTATGTATTGATGCGACAAGACATCCCCTTATTTGTAAGGAATGTTTTTATTAGTACACACTTTTTCTTAGATCGAATCCTGTCTCTACTTAACCGTTGTGAACCCAGTAAAATACAAACAATTTAGCTTATTCTTAAATAATCTTACATATTAATACTTCCATTTAAAAAGATACGATCACTAGATCTATTTCCATTCTAGACTTTGTATTTTCAGATTTAAATTTACGGGAAAAGATAGCATACTTCGAAATTTCATTCAAAATAGCTATATTTACTATCAGTAGACTGTTGTCCATTTGTGTCAGTCAACGCTCTGTCGAGGAGACCCAACCATTGTCCCATAGAAATACTGTAATAGATCGCCACAAAGAAGCGAACAGTGTATCTAATAATAAACGTATCCTTATTACGATACGGACGCCTGCCGGGCTTCGGCCGCGAGTGGCAAAGGCGGCTAATAAATTCGGGTCTTGTTATATAAATTTGATACTGGAACCTTGATTAAAGTAGCGTGAAGCACGCGATTCCTGGCCATCTAAGAGATATATCGGTCAGAAAAATAATTAAGGGCGGATGCTCGTGACAATATTGCCGCGAGAAACAGGTGATAATTATACGAATACCATTGATATAATAAACTATGTAGTAGCTTGTCAGATAGCAAGGTAAGGTTTTTTCTTATTGCTATGTTAGAAAAAATTAAGGCTTAAGAATAATATGATATGTAGGTATGTATGTAACAATAAAAATGAGGAGTAAAGTTAACGCTGTACTTAGATGATCTAGAAACTAGGATAGAGATACGAAATGCTTAGATGGTTCCGACATGATGAGGAGAGAATGAGCCAGAGCTCACTGGAGAGTTTTTTGCTGTCAATGGAAAGAGCAAAGGCTTGTCCTGATTTTGTGTTCTCCACTAACGGCGTAGAAACTTTCTGTTCTTACATGGTCGGCAGCACAGGTGTGCCATATGTTCATAGGTCATGGTAACTCTTCATTTCCATAATTAGGTTGACGTTTGCGGGAAAGGGCCGAGACGATGTTAGTCCGTTAATTAGCAGGTGTACGGACTCGGGCTGTCATACATAAATAAATAGATATTATAATGTTATTTATTCGTGCGTCTATCTGCCGTTTTATTTGCATTTATTTATACCATTTAGGTGGCAGACAAGCGCACGGCTCACCTGATGGAAAGCGGTTACCGTGGCATATGGACGTGTGTAACACCAGAGAAGCCACACTCACGCTGCCGACCCTGTAACAACAGAGTTTCTTTGCTGTCAGTGTAGAGGACAAAGCAGGACAAGCCTTTAGTCATCCCACTGACAGCACAAATTCTCCAGTGAGCTCTGGCTACCCTACTCACCGCTGGGAACACAACACGAAGTTAATAACGCGGTATTTTGTAGGGCGGAGGTACTTCCCATTCGGACTGCTCAATTGGGCGGAAATACCGTCGTGTCCTACCTTCTATAATCTCGCAATAATCTTCCAATTTATTTAAAGTAATAAGTACCATATCGTTTTGTTTTAAAGTTTCTACGTATGATAGTGAAACAGAACTGCGACAAAACTTGTTATCGGCTCTGTACTAATAGTTTATGCGGGGCGATGTTAAACTCTTGCATATTGCATGCGCAGAGATTATCGGCCATTATACAGTCTATGCGTTGAACCGAGCGAGATAAGAACCATTGATCCCGTGGAACAGAGAACGGGATAGCAGCGTATATCAGCGTCCCTGTTTCTCGTAGCGAGCAAACTTAGTTTTAGTATTTTACCCGTGAGATTTTGTACGTGTTTTAGTCTATTTGAACAACAGGGGCTCTTAGCTAGGTGTTCAAATATTCCTTCAAGTGCGCATCACTTGTACCGTTATAGAAGGAATTGAATGTTTGGAGTTATGAGTACCTACTATGTAAGGACCCTGAGCATCATCGTTATCATCCTTGCATTGCACACATTGAGAACTCACTTGTACTTTTCCACATTATTTATAATTGTTACTAGTCCTGACCGGTTTCGCCTTACGGCATCCTCAACCTTTGAGGCTAAATCGGTCAGGTCTAATAATAATTAAAAATAATGTAATCAATCAACAGTATAAATAATCCTTGCATTAACTTCAGTCGCATTCCAGACCTTCACCTCGGAGTCCACCAGGGTCCGCTTAAATATGATGTGGTTTAGTTTTTCCGTCTATATTGCGAGTGTCGCCGTCTAACCTTCCAGCTTGAGTTTCCAGAATACATTTTCCTAGGAAGTGTTTAAAAAGAGAATTTAGCACCAGATAAATCATACCGGCTGGTCACTGACTGATTTTTACAGACGTTGGACTAATATTACTGATATCCCTTTACCTATGAACAGTTGTAGGAGAGCATAAAATCTAATAAACAATATACCAGTGATCTATTGTATTGACATTCCTTATCCTAACAGTAAGCTCGTGTTTACTATTCGAGAGTTTATGTTGAGGTAGTAGACCACTGTTAATATATGATTACAATTAACGAGGCTAATGCAATATAAAAACAGTAAACAGGGTTATTGTTCTCGCCGCTTGTTTAGCTAATTAAACGTAATCGTTTACACATTCCACATTTACTTTCATAATATAATATTTAAAAAACTAACAACAATATAATTAGAATTTATGAATGGCGGTTCACGTAAACATACTTTGTTAAAAGGAACGAAGGTAATTCCATTTCCATATGGTTTTAGAATCAATTACTAAATATTGTGAGTGGATGGAGTTGTTCTGAAGTCGTTTCCAATTCACTATAGCGTTGAGCAAAGGATTACATTGATAGAGGATGCTGTGAAAATAAGACCTCACTCCATCAGACTTTTACCTATTTTTTATGTGCAAATTGAGTTTTTTAAATTGGTTTTGATTCATTCCGACTTACGAGAAGATTCCAAATTATTTGAAAGCTATATAGTCTCCGATAGAAGCAATTTGGATTAGACAATGATTATATGGCAAACAAATTACCTACAAAGTCTTGGAATTACCAAGTTCCGCGTAGCAAATAATTTTAGCGGAAAACATCTGCTTCTGACAGCTCATAGATGACTTTACGGAGAAGTAATAGACGCCACTCATAAACCATTGTATTTTAATAGCCGTAATGATGATTTTCATTGATGATTGATGCCGTTTCAAAAGATGGTCGATGCTTTTTCTTGTAAGTTAGGTTAATGCGTAGTAACGGTTACGTAAAAATCAATAAAACATAAAATACTAAATTCTCTATCTTGATACGAGTACTAAGCTAGCATTTTGGCGCTGGGGCCCGCCTACAATTTCATTATTTGATTTGGTAAAACGAAAACCTGCGCTAGTGATAAGTCATGCTTAGTTTGTTGCGCCGTTTTTTTCTACCAGCGCCATGGAAACAGTAGTAAAATTTGCTTAAGTAGACTTATGAATTACATCAATGAGATTTTTTTTTTATACCACTTAGGTGGCAGACTAGCACACGGCCCACCTGATGGAAAGTGGTTTCCGTGGCCTATGGACGTTTGTAACACCAGAGGAGTCACAGTCGCGCTGCCAACCCTGTAAGTACAGAGTTTCTGTGCCGTCAGTGTAGAAGACAAAGCAGGACAGGGCTTTAGTCTTCGCACTGTCAGCACAAACTCTCTAATGAGCTCTGGCTACCCTACTCACCGCTGGGAACACAACACGAAGTTATTATAGCCGCTGTATTCTGTTCAAGATTGAAAATAAATGCTGACTATGAGGCCTCAATAATCTTAGTGGAGGTTTCGTAAACACTAGTATTTTAAATTTAAAATAAAACCAATTTGACCGAAACAATTTTGCTGTTCCGAAACTTCTATCTGCGCTTTCGCTATATTTTTTTTGGATTCGAAAATTTAATTTTGTCATCGACAGAAATTTAAAGTAATTTCACGTTGGATATTTATTTCGTGTCAACGTTATCTTGTGTTTTTATTTCAAATAAGTAAAAAAAACTTGAAATTGTTTTAAGTTGCTATTTGTTACTTGGCTACAAACTGTTGCCAAAAATGTGTAGGTATTTCAACTTAATGTACGACTCGCTTAAATTTACAGTTTCGTGACATCAAAAGCTATTTATATTCTTCCACAATGAATTAACTCTAAACTGCAGTTCGAAAATATATGCAGCTTTGCAGCCGTTTCAATAAGCAATTCGGATATAAAGTATCCTCACGCAGACGATTTTGTTCTCATTCCACCTTACACTATTCTGTATAATTAAAACCTTGGTATGATTCGCTTCGCTTTAAAAAAAAAACATGATATTTAACTATAATCCAATCTATGTTGAAATGTTCTTGACAACCGTATCTATCAATATAATTTGTTACTTTCACGTATCATGGTGTATAAGAATAATGTTTATTTAACAAATGTTTTTGTTGGAGGTATATCGGAATTAATGTGACCTCCCTTCACTATTATCTACTATCCTTGGTCACAATACTGGCGGAGCTTACTGACCTTGTTGTTTATTCCATCTCAGCAAAAGGCTCGCAATCTCAGCCTATTACATAGGTCTGAATATGACTGGTGAATTGTGGACATATACTACATATGCTGGCGAAGGACAAGACGGTATTCTCGTCTCAATTGAACAGTCCGACTGGGGAAGTACCTCTATCGTACAGAATACCGCGGCTATAATAACCACGTATTGTGTTCCCGGGGGTGAGTAGGGTAGCCAGAACTCATTGGAGAGTTTTTGTGCCTTCAGTGGGAAGACAAAAGTCTTGTCCTGGAGTCTTTTGCACTGACGGCACAGAAACTCTTTGTTCTTACGGGATCGGCGGCACGGGTGTGACTCTCCTGGTGTTGTACATGTCCATAGGTCACGGTAACCAAATTCAATCAGGAGGGCCATGTGCTTGTCTGCCACCTAAGTTGTATGAAAAAGTATCATCTGCATCTGTCTACTCCTTCAGGAACACAGTCGTGAATGTATATACGTATTATTTGAATTCGTTTGAAAGCGTAATTAATGCTAATAAAATAATCATTAAGTTTAGCCACTCAGTTCAGCAATTGTGTTTGAGCTAACAATACGAAACTGGATAATTCCCTGGCAAATTGTCAACGCGAAGTACAATTTTGTTGGCTTTGTAGTACTTTCGACCTAGTTTTAATCCTTAGAATGAAGTGCTTCAAACAAAAATATTTGACAGCAGACGGAATTACGTATACGCAAAAGGAGATATGGTTCATAAAAAGTTGTATGTAATGGTGCAACCATATCTTCTTTGTCGACTTTACCTACTTTTTTTATCGTCAAATAAGATTAATAATATTTTTCCTTTTGTAAAGATTTATCCACTATTTTACCATTATTAATATTTGCAAAGGTGACCCTCATTTATGATCTTCACTGTCCCTTTAGGTCTCTATCACAAAGCGAGGTCATATTGATGCGCCTTACAAGAAAAAAACATCGTTGTGCAAAAAAATGATAATAAAAGTGGCTAGACATCAAAAGTTAAATGTAAACAAACATGGAGTCTCCTTTATTGAAGGGCCTAGAAGCATCAAATCATTTTCCAGTAATTCGTTTACCCTTATCAAGAAGGAGGGCAGTGCGTGATGAGAATAATAATAGCGGGATACTTTGAAAACATTATGAGACATATTTTTCTTAATGCCGTTTTAATGGCTCTAGATTAAGTACACAAAATTATACAATAGGGTAATGTAGAAATATTTTAAAGACTAGATATTATTGTTGGTTTTTCTAAAATTACCTTGTCCTTCTTCATTGAATCGCTATGATTTTTTTAGGTATTTAGTTTCTTGCTAGATTTTGTTATCATTTTTGAATGGCTACATAATTCTGGATAAAATTTAGCGTACAAATAGATTCATTCTTGAAAAGGGCAATGGCCACGTACTTTTAGCCAAGATTTTTTTTTCTGTGCGTCACGGAAACATGAAAAACGTAAATATGTGTTAATTGTTGTAATTATATACCTACATTACTATCGTAAATAGACTTGTAGAAAAAGTTTCGATTTTAATTACTTTAACTCGCGAGTATTTTCATATGAAAGGTAGAGGTGAGAGGAGAGACTTGTGAAAACTTTTTTCTTTTATTTTCAAAAAAAAATTGTCAATTAAAACATTTTTTTTGAAAATAAAAGAAAAAATTTCGACTGCTATGTTTGGAATCGTGGGTATGATATAACTTTTATATATATTTATTTATTTATTTATTTATTTATTTATTTATTTATTTATTTATATATTTATTTATTTATTTATTTATTTATTTATTTAATTATTTATTTATTTATTTATTTATTTATTTATTTATTTATTTATTTATTTATTTATTTATTTATTTATTTATTTATTTATTTATTTATTTATTTATTTATTTATATATTTATTTATTTATTTATTTATTTATTTATTTATTTATTTATTTATTTATTTATTTATTTATTTATTTATTTATTTATTTATTTATTTATTTATTTGGAAGACCAACAGCCATAACGAAGTTATAGTGATTGACGTTAGTTGCATACGGCCAATTACAGGTCCTCACTGATACAATTCAGACTGTAGTCAAAATGTGAACTGTAAAATTTGTGTCACTTGACGTGTTGACAATTATTGGTAATCAAATATCACAAAATTCCTCTTTGAAATTATAATAGTTACAAATGCTGTGTGAATCATACTACCATACAATTGAAAATTCTCCAACATATTTTTTGGAAAAAAGAACAAAAATTAGATTAAAAACTAATGAATAAATATTAATATTGTTGAAAGAATTCCAGGCTAAGCAACCTCCTGACTTATGCTATACTTGCGTTGAATATGTCTAAATTATGCTGCGAACTTGCTGCGTTAATCGTGTAACACGCTCTCCACAAAAACGTATTTTGGCGGTAATTAGAAGGCACAATTGGTACGAATATTCTAGAAACTATAGTACCTTAGAAGGTACTGTAGTGTAGTTTACTCAAGGGTTTGTTAGGTCAAGAGCACCTAATAATGTACCTTAGGGTATATTATTATTTTTTGTATTCCAAAGATTCTAGGCCAACAAGTGGTCTCTGTAGGTATTATTTAATAAATTTTTCTAGTTTATTATATGTCAAGCTGTTGCCGTGCGATTCAGCTACCATGAAACAATGATACAGTCCCCGCCTTCTCGCGATCCCGAGTTTCTTCTCGAGATAAAATGTAGCCTATAATGTAGGTACTTCTAAACTTTAATTTATCATTTCACTTTTGAAAAATATGTTAAATATCTAGTCAATCTAACGATATTTGATTGGTATACCTACCTGAAAAGGTCGGTAGAAGAGTCCGGTTCTACAGACTCCTCGCGACTGCCTAATAATATAGTTCTAAGTAGGTACAAACAGACACTAAGACCAGGTAACGGCAATTTCGCTATTGTGTGTAATATTGTGTGGTGAGAACCGGTCTAGGTTTTCACCACACAATATTTACAGGCAAATACTTGTAAAATACGATTTCAAATATAATTAAGTGCCTTTGTCGATAAGCTGTTGCTAACCTAAAATATCTCTACAAAAAACTCTAATTTCGATGTCAGCATCGACTGACTTAGAATTGAGAGTTTTTTGTAGATGTGGTAGAAGAGGGAAGAAGTAAGTGTGTTCTAAAATCGTGGCGCTAAAGCCGATCATGGAGGAATGGCTGGATGGCTCTCCTACCGGCTGACTCAGGGAAGCAAATACTCAATAGGCACGGTTGTTTTGGTGTCTTCAATCCTCGAGTGCTTACATAATTTTATAGTCTCACAAAATCTGAGGCACAATCACATAAATCATACCTTGACTTTCCAATTCCAATTTATATTTAAAAATCACGCTGGCGCATTTTGAGTATTCTAATTAATTAAATTAAAGGTTGGTTGGGTAAATCGAATCACGGTTGGTAAACAAAGTTAATTTATAATAAATTGAGTGTCAATCATCTCTCATCGGGGTCACCAGTTCAAAAATCAAAAGGGTATTATAAACTACTGCGAAATCGTACGGTGCTGTTGTTGTCATAAGTCACATCTTTTAAAACGAATATTAATTTAAATCGTGTACTTAAAATTATCTAAGACGTGAACATAGTGGGCTATATTTAATAAAATTGCATTGAACATTGGCAAATTGCCAAGTGGTGCCCTATGCGCAAATATAAATGGCAACCCTTTTATTTCAGTTGAAGTGTCGTCGCGACGCTTTTAGTGGCATGGCATAGAATAACCGGATTTTCGGCTCTGTCGAAATGTAAATTGCAAATATTTGTTGTATGTTTATTGGGGGTCGTAAAGACCTATTATATGGTAGAAAGTAGCTACTCATTTCCTGAGGAATCGTCAATAGTCAAAAACGCGAATAAAACGGGAAACAAAATATTTGTGCTGTTTGAGTAAAATATCTAATTGTTAATTACTTCGCTAAATGAGAATCTTGCGTGCTAATAGACTTCATAATTTTACAAATTTCAAATTTAGAACTTCCTATTTGAATGTTCAAATGGGTACAGACAGAATTTCCATCAGTTTTCAGATACTTCAGAGAGCGAAAAAAAAATCATTTAAAATAAAGTTCTAACTGACTCGTTTATCTACTCCACTTTTGTTTAAAGTAAATAGGAAGTTAGGCACATTTTATCTTAGGGAAGTTGGTGCAACTTTAGCGAGGCGAGTCCCTTTTACAGAGAATTTTAACGAAGTAATTTCAGTTGTGTCACGCCAGGCACACCTTCAAGGGGAGCTAAGGAAGTCAGAAATGTAATTTCAGAAACCTCATAGTTCGTTGATGACGCTATTTTCAGCCCAAAGTGATTACAGGTGCATCTAACCTCAATGTCGGACACAATAATGATCTAATGATAGAATGGGTGCAGATAGGATTGTGTGAGGGATAAGCGAAGGCAATCGGCTCCGAGACTGTGCTTGGTGGTAGAAACGTCTATGCGCCTTACATTTTCGTAAATTATAAAATAAAGAACACATTAACTCTGGATTCGTGTGTCATTTATATTCTCGTGGATACTTTTTTTTATATTTTATGCCACTTTGGTGGCAGACAAGCACACGGCCCACCTGATGGGAAGTGGTTACCGTGGCTTATGAACGTATGCAACACCAGGGGTGTTACACTCGCGCTGCTATTTTATATGATTTTTTGTAACTTTACCAACTGTACTTACTCTGTATTTGAGTTTTAATGTCTTGAGAGTTTGAAAATGTGTTTTTTTTTATAACACTTGGTTGGCAGACAAGCACACGGCCTGATGTAAAGGAACCTACTAGAATCTTCGGAGCCGAGTCACTTGTACGCGTACTAAACTTAATTGACAGATGAGGCTTTGTCTTCGGTTTTCCTCTGGGGTTGCGAAGTCAACCGACAGCAGGATTTTTTTATTTTATACAACTTAGGGCAGACAAGCACACGGCCCACTTGATGGAAAGTGGTTACCGTGGCCTATGGACATGTGCAACACCAAGTGAGTCACACTCGTGCTGCCAACCCTGAAAGCATAAGAGTTTCTGTGCCGCCAGTGTAAAAGACAAAGCAGGACAAGCTTTTGGTCTTCCCACTGACAGTACAAAAACTACCCAGTGAGCTCTTTCTTTTTACGAAAATTTTTCTTAAAGTGTTTAATTTCATCAGACTCACTGATATTAGGTACCATAAATTGATCCTTTGAAGGTACTTCGATAATGATCTGGGGACCTGCACTAATTTACATAAATAAAAATCAATGCTTCTGTCGCGCATCACTTCATAACGGGTCGGCGATTCTGACTGTTTTCATTTTTATCATCACATAACTTAAACTCACGCCTATATCCCCGAAGGGGTAGGCAGAGGTGCTAGCACTCACATTTCGCCAGTTTATGTTTAGGTCCCAATGTGCGAGTGTGTCTGTGTGCGTGCGATGTGGCGAGCCTATTGCCATCATTTTTTATGTTAACGTAATATTTTTAGGACAAGCTTTGAATCTCTTCAATTGTATATATGTTATAATCACTTTAATAAGAACACGCCATCACAAACATATACTAAAAATCTTCAAATACTTTTTTATATAAAGCCAAGTCCATCTAGTATTATCACCATTTTAGAAGTACACAGACCCAACGTCCTTTCGTTTATAATGTCAGTCGTACCAGTTTGCTTTTAAATAACAAATTACTTTTTTGTTCCAGGTAAGAGATATAAAGGGCAACAGAGCAACTGTCGGAGCCTTCCTGCCGCCATCTCGGAATGTGAGTGGAACGATCTAGCTGAAGGCGATCCGCAATTGAATGTCACTTGAACACGTCGAGTTCCGCTTTATTTTATGGCCTTGTGCCCTCGTCTGATAAACTAGTATGGTCAGCAAAAAATTGGCTCACATCCTCTAAAATATAAGGAAATTCTGTTTTGCAATCATTGGATACCTAATATATAAATAATGAGTATTTTTGTTTGATTTAGCACATAATTCGCAATTTTATACGTTAAATGGCTTACATTGTTGGCTCTAGTTAATCAAACTGAACGTTACTTTAAATGTGCTTTAACTCTTCCTTTAATTATTTCACATGACAAGTAAACTATTAAAATGTTTACAGTAATGTTGAATTTGATTAATACATACATACATACATACATAAAACCACGTCTTTATCCCCGAAGGGTTAGGCAGAGGTGAATTAACACCCACATTTCACCAATACTGTATTCGGTCCCACGTAATAGGTGGTGAGCCTATTGCCGTAAATCGGACACTATAGTTGACTCAAGTCCCGCATCTGAGGCTGAGTCTGGGCTGTATATATCTGTCTGATGTTAAACAGCCCTATCCCTTAGTCGCCTTGTACGACACCACATGGGTAGAGATGGGGTGGCCCAAATTCTACTGTGCCGGGAACCACGGGTTCGGTTAGTGTTTATCGAAATAGCCTGGAAAGATGTTTTTTTTACCAATTATACCATTTGATAATTGCCGGAAGGTATGTGTGTTAACCTTCGGTACTATTCGGCGAATTCTCTGTAGGTCGACTAGAAAAATAACCTTTATTATTTCATCTATACAATTTATGTCGATTTCTGTTAAATCTTCGTTCCTATCTATCCAAAGGTTACCTGGAACCATTGCACATTAAATATAAGTTAAAACTAAACAATAAATGGTACAATTTTTGGTAATGTTAAGCATATTTTATGTTAAAGAGTTACAAGCCTTTGCATTGCCCTCTACCATATCCTCAATTCCAGTTTTAAATCGAAAATATATGTATTTAGATTTGTGGAGTGAAATCCTAGCACAACCATTAAACTAAGCTGGGGAGCAAATACAGCAAGGTGCACTTGCACTTAGTGCTTGCATTTCCGAAAACCCGAGAGATGTACGATTAAACCTACAACCAATTAGCCTATTGCAGTCTACTGCTGGATGATGTAAGCCTCTCGCGCATTTGTACCTGTAAATTCAATTAAGTAATTTTGTTGCTGACCACACCTACATTTTTGTTGCCCGTGTTCGGTAACAATGGCAGGGATTTGAAGAATATTTAAGTGCGTCTTTGCCGTGCAAGATCTGGTCTCGTTTGAAAAATGAACCCGCTGTACCGCTTTAGTAATACTTAAAGTACAGCAAGTTCAATTATAGTATAGTAATGTTATACTTTACGTAGTCTGATTTATTTTATAAACTATGGCATAATGTTAACATGGCTGACAGTGTTGTCTATCCTGTTATGATCTTTGATCGAAGAAATGCAAACAATAGTATTGTCTACTAAACATAACACAGATCAAACAACAACATCGTCTATTCAATCACGTGATGGGGTGAAAAGTGCAACTAAATAACATTTAGTAGAATATAAAACAATACTATTTATATCCACAAAGTTTTTAACTCGACCGAATATCCCGTTTGTGTTGCCTGCAAACATCTGATTGAAGAGCGAGGCTCTGGAGCAAACTTTCTTATCGGGTTGAGAGGTGATACGGGATTCGAGTCCTTAGAACCAACCAACTAAACGAACCCAATAATAAAAGGGAGACATACGAGAGTTCCCCTAGGCTCAAGTGCAAATTTTAAACGCTATCGGGATAGGCGTTACGATGATAACAAATAAGAAGAAAAAACTATTCCACATTGGTCAATTACAGGGAGGACTCTTGTCCCTCAAGTCTGTTCTACCAATAAAAACTATTCATTTCTCAATGAAATGGGATTTACCAACAAAGAGACATGAGTCTATAGAGCCGTGATACGGCTGGTCGTTTATCGATTAACTTTGTTATCTCGACAGGTAACGGTCTATCTTATTTGATTGCAATCTATTGGAAATGAGAATTTACTTTAGAAAACCCAGAATAGCTTCATAGCTTTGCGTGTCAAGACCAAGAAATCTCAGTTGTAACGTCTGAAGCCCGTTTCACCGCTATTCCTCTGAGACGTTCTCAAGGGAGTCGTCTGTCGTATTTACCTGTTAGTTTGACGCCTGTAAATGTATTTTACCTTTCAATAGTAATAGGTATATATTTATTATTTTTAGCGTCAATTCAAATAATCACATTTATTTTTCCGATGTTAAAATAACTTTTACCTCAGGCTCCGACATAGTAATTTTTTTAAAATAATTGTTCGAAATGAATAGTTGATTTTCAGAAAGTACTGTGCAATCGTTTCAAAATAAATTACAATAGGTCCACAAATGCTTTAAATACAACTCTATAAACTAAACTAAATGAGTAGTTTGAACAAAAATATTATGGTTGTTTCTAAAGAATCATTTTAGTAAAGAATATTAAAATATTCTTTACTAAGATTTCTATCAAAGCTTTCTATAGAAGGTATCTACTGTTTAATAGCGAATAAATTTACGAAACTTAAAGAAAATTATGAAAGACCATAACTTGAATATGAAATGAAACACATTTGAATAGAGTGCTCGCTTTGTAGTATACTAGAATCAAAGAACAGAATATTAGATAAAGGTCGCACGCTACGATCTTACAAGCGACCTTTAAGTATTTTTTTTTTATCTGACAAGAGGCGACTCAACTCGTGGTGATCATAATGAATGTTATAGTATATGGGCTTATAAAGAGCTTCGGAGCCAAGACAACCTCACCTGCAAACCGGATTTATTATCGGTCTAGGAGGTCAGACAGCAGTCTCTCCTATTAAAAGCGATATAAGGTAAATCAAAATAAGGAGAAGAAATAAATGGATTTCAAGCTCAGGAATGAATGGTTCAGATGCAACCAGGGAAAACGCTAAGATATTAATGAAAAGAATTTACTTTCTGATTGCTGTTATGCAGAGTTACAGATATTTTTATTTAGTTACTTGATATAGTCGTAATTCTTCCAGTAACTTAATTATTTTTATACCACTTAGGTGACATACAAGCATACGGCCCACCTGATGGAAAGTGGCTAGCGTGGCCTATGCCTATGGACGTATGCAAAGCCAAGGGAGTTACACTCGCGCTGCCAACCCTGCAAGCACAGAGCGTTTCTGTGCCGTCAGTGTAAAAGACAAAGCAGGACAAGCTTTTGGTCTTCCCACTGACAGCAAAAAACTCCCTAATTAGCTCTGGATACTCTACTCTACGCCGGGAACACAACACAAGGTTATTATGGCCGCGGTATTCAATAGGGCGGAGGTACTTCCCCAGTCGGACTGCTCAATTGCACGGAAATACCGTCGTGTCCTACCTTCCTTAAATTGCTCGCCTATATTATGAAATCTATTTTCCCTCATTTTTCTTATCTTCCCTGTTATTATATTGACATAATATTCTCATCGTTTGTTTGTATTTGGTATTATGCTTTGTAGCTTTCCTTTGTTATCGTGCAATATCTTGTATTGAATATTATTGCAACGTTTTTGTACTTCTAAGGCCCGTATTCCAGAACGATAGTCAATCCTCAATCTCTAGTTAAAACTAGGTCTGAGGACAGATTGTATTCTAGTTGACAGTTCTGACATTAGAACTGTGCGAGTCGATATAGAACTGAGCGTTGTTCTATATCGGCCTAAAAATCATAAATTTGTTTCTCAGTTAATATTACGTCAGATAAAAGGGCGTTAGAACCTGCTGTGGTTTAAAAATGTTTTTTTAATAAATACATAAATAAAACTCCACGATGTATAACTTTGCACTCGACATCATCATCATCATCATATCATAATTATACAAGATATCGGGACTTCTCGCGAATTGTATCTTGGAACTTACTATTTCTGCCGACCAAGCCGACCTTAGTAAAGTCGTGACCACGGGTGCTGCAACGCATCTGAAACGTCGGCAGAAATAGTAAGTTCCAAGATACAATTCGCGAGAAGTCCCGATATCTTGTATAATTATGAATTCACGCCGCGAAAGTTTAAAAATATCATCATATCAGCCACACGCAGTCCACTGCTAAACATAGGCCTCTCCCATAGACTTCCAGAATGACCGATCTAAAGCAGCCCGCATCCAGCGCTTCCCTAGATGAGGTCGTCCTTCCACCTGACCGTTGGGCGTCCTACCCTACGTTTGCCTTGTCGCCATTCCAGAATTTTTTTGCTCCATCGGTTATCTGTTCTGCGCGCTATGTGTCCCGTGGTCGACATGCATAATATATATTACGTTTGTTTTCCTTTTATGATACTCAAGAAAGATAAAGAAAAAGTACTTTGATCAGGTGCCAAGGTCATTCACGTAGTGTAGGTATCCTGGGATTCGGAGTCTCTCTGTAAAGTTGTCTCGACAAAACTGGTTACAAGACAAATTATAGTTTCTGAATTATTAGGACTATCTGTCTCGGAAATCCATCATACCGTTGGTAATATAGTTTATTTTATGTATTGCGTGGGACTGATGTAATTTGGGTGGAAGTTGTAATAAGCATTCATTATTTACTGGAGTAACAGATGGGATCCTATCAAGATATGTATTGTGTCAAGTATACCATGTGCTATGATTTGATAGAAGGGACAATAATTTAATTATACAATTAAGAGTGAATTTCACTAATGATATTTATGATTGTTATTTTATTGTTATTGTTTGTGCTCAGATGAATTGTTTGACATGATGCCCGTAGCTACATTCTATCATCGCACCTCTCGCCATAGGCAGGGAATTCATCCCCACACATTGCGACCTGAGACGGTGCGCACTGTTCGGTATGAAAGAAATTTCATCCCACGCACACTCAAGCTGTGGAATGACCTCCCTACTGCGGTTTTCCCAAGCGCCTACAATATGGAGTTCTTCAAGAGGGGCATCAGAAGGTTTCTTCATGGTCGGCAGCGCCAGTGTGACACGCCTGGTGTTGCATACGTCCATAGGCTACGGTAACCTGTGGGCCCTGTGCTTGTCTGCGAACTAAGTGGTTTAATTTTTTTTTATCGCGATCAAGGTGAACTATACTACATGGTTCGTACCATTTTGTATTTCCTCGTAACCATAGCTGCTGAAAAACAAGTGAGACATCAGAATCAGAGCTATAATTAATATAATAATTTCAATAAGCAAATTTCATTGAGTAAAAACTGAGTGTCGCGTGGTTCCCAGCAGAATAGAATTTGCACCACAGTACAGGGCGACTTAGGGATAGGGCTGTTTAACATCAGACAGATATATACACCCTAGACTCCGCCTCAGGTGCATGGCTCGAGTCAACAATACTGCCCGGAAGACGGCAATAGGCTCACCCCCTATTACGTGGTACCGAATTCATTGATTGGTGAAATGTGGGTGTTAATTCACCTCAGCTAACCCTCAGGGGATAAAGGCATGGTTATATGTATGTATGTATGTAAAAATTAACAATAGTGTACTTCAATGTCATTTCACTGATGCTAATGAAATAGCGCTAGTATAGTTCACTTCAATCTCTGATTTCGTCATTGGTGTCAAAAGCTAACGACTAACGTACTAACGGTGTAGATATCGTATCCGAAACAAGATTTTTCCTTTTCAGGTCTACGTCTTATCTATTCCATACCTTTTTTAAATATTCTAAGACGGCAGGCAAGCAAGCACTCAGCCTGACGGTCGATTGGACCACAATCTAAACAGATTGAAGCTCATTGCCAAAGAAATATAATATATCTCTTGTTAAATCCGTGTTAGAAGTATAGAGCTTATCGATAACTCTGGCATCGTTAAATCGTACGCGGACGATCCGGAGAGCACTCAAGGCTGCCTCAACCCCCGGATATGTAGAATGACCACAACTTCGCAGAATGCACGGACTTATTTCTATATACAAGATAACTACGTGTATTCTTGATACTGGTTTAAACAATTGTGCATATTATTCGGTTATGCTAGCTTAAAACGTTGGGAATTCGGTCCTTGGATTTGATATAAAATACATAGTCTTACTATTTGGGATATTAATGGCCGGGTGAAGTGGATTAGTTGTAAAACAGATCCCGTGATCCAACGTGAAACCCAGTGTAACTAGGATCATAGCTAAAATATCAATCAATGAACCCATCTCAGTTCACTACTGGACAGATATTGAGAGTTTCCACGCTGGTCAGACGGGTTGATGCAGAGTTTTATTACGAGTTTTCTTTCTCTCGTAGTGATAACGTCTGCATATTTTTCAGTTAGTCGCCTTTTACGACATCAGTCGGATGAGATGGGGGTGGTGATATTTGCATTCTTTCTCCGTCACCACACGCATTAAGATAAAGATAACGTAACGTGACGAGTCGAGCACTTACAGTATCAAAATTGACGCAGCACGCTTTCAGCCTTTTGATTGTTTGCCCTATTTGGTTAAAGATAAGTTAAAAATGTTGCGTCAATTTTGGCACAGAAAGTGCTCATAACGTCGTTGCCCGTCTCGGTGTGAATGGAGCCTAAAAGAATCAGTGAGACGTAAAAGCTAAATTGGCATCGTGCCATATTCGATATGGACGTGCTTAACGTAGATTGAAGACAAGATTTCTTGTTGAAAGCGTAATATCGTACGTAGTCGTGAGATTTTTTGTTTCATTGAAAATTATTTGTAGTATTTAATTTTTTGATTGATAACATAACATAACAAAAACTCACGCCTATGTCCCAGAAAGGGTAGGCAGGGGTGCTAGCACCCACATTTCGCCAGTTTATGTTTAGATCCCAATGTAATAGGTGGCGAGCCTATTGCCATTAACCGGGCACTTATAAACCTGCGGTAAATACACACATAACTTCGAAAAGCATCGAAAGTCATTGGTGTGTAAACCACTAGGCTACCGCGGTTTTTGATTGATATACTTACCTAAAACCTGTAATGTAAACACAAGATCTGAAACATTCGAAACAGAATATTATATTTCTCTTTAATATTCTGATTCGCGTGTTTAATTAAAATTTAGAATTATGGAATAAAGATGGGATTCTGATTTAGTGAAACTAAACTAAGTACTGGTTATATGTATAATAAAGGTACTGAACGTAAAACTAATGAGAGAACTAAGAATAAATTCGGACTTTATTTTAAGCTTCATCTCAATGAGGCTTAAGTTTCCTTTAAGGAAAGATTTATACACAAACTTGTTACAATGTGCTATATGGACGAATGATATAAGCATAAGGAACATGATTGAAGTTCATTTTTTTCATATTGATTCAATTAAATCATATCGAATTTCTTATTTCTATAAAGTTCAAACAACATGTTGAAAAAAATCCACATCTGATGCCGAAATTGTGGGTAACATAGTTGAGCCGAGGCCTCTTGTACGCTGCTACCCTCTGCAGGCATTAACAGCACTGAGTGGCTTTATACTTGTTACTAGCGACTTTAGGAACCACAAGTATTTGTCAGCCTACCGATTGTCTAAAGAATCTGCAAGATATCGGTCTCAGCTTAACTATAATACATACTCATGAAAAATATATTTCACGCGGCTTTACCATAAGCTCAATCAAATTTGCATAACATAAAATAACATAAACTCACGCCTTTATCCCCGAAGGGGTAGGCAGAGGTGCTAGCACCCACATTTCGCCAGTTTATGTTTAAGTCCCAATGTAATAGGTGGCGAGCCTATTGTCATTAACCAAGCACTTATAAACCTGCGATAAATACACAACTTTAAGTCATTGGTGTGTGCCATGGTAAAACCTGGAATCGAACCCGAGACCTCGTCTCAGCAGTCCATTACCCATACCACTAGGCTACCGCGGTTCAATAGAATTTATTCACGCGCAATATACATTTTCTTATTATTTTACTATCAATATAATTTCAATCTAGTTGTTATGTTGACAATATTGCATTGATTACACATAGGTACTCGTAGTAGGTTTGTATAGTACAACTTTAAAATGCGGCACTTTACTTAACCAAATTCGTTTTATAAAACAAGCATAGTAGAAAGGATCGGAAAATGTTTTGTTACGTTTCCGTCTTTTCACTGGCGAATGACAACTTATATTTTCTTCTTTTATTGCAATAAATCCATTTGATTGTACTATTGTAATTCCCAAGGAAATACAAATTATTTCTTTGTGTTCTATTCGACGAGAATATTATATTTAGGAGCATTGGTTAGGGACAGCTCGTTTATTTCGTAAAAATATATTGCAGATGAATATTTTTGTCAGTATAAATTAGATTGCTTTTGTTTTTCATGTTTACTGATTGACAATTTGAGACGTCAAATCACATACGCTGATAACGTAGCTCTCGATACAAGCATTCTTGGTTAATTTACTTTATTTGCACTAGAACACTAGTAAAGAACAATTTTAGAGCGCGGATATTAAAAATACCTGCTGCAGTTTCCTTCAAGTGCTAATTTACATCTTCGCTGTGACTGTACTCTCAGACATTGCTACATTTATCACTTTGAGGGCTCACCTGCAATGGACAAAAGGACTTTTGCAGGGTTTACTATTTCTCGTATCTGTCAAGAAATTCGTCTTTCATTTATGTCAACATAAATCCTTAACTTATCTTAATTAAAACGTAAAACACAATTCCGTTCGTCGTCTTGAATATAGATCATTTTGTTTTCAAAATCTGTAGGATATAATTGAGCATTATCAAAGTGCATCGTCAATGTGACAAACAGTCTATTTGAGCTGAAATTGGCTAAAATTGACCGTGGCTCAACTGGTTAGCTGCTGCTCGATTACTTGATTGTTGCGTGGGTGATGTTTGGTGTTATGCTTCGGACATATTGTGGACGTTTGGTTGTCTAGCAGAATAATAAGCTTAATTTAACTATTGTTTTGCTACAACCAGGATACGTTTCATTATACCTGTGCATCAATTATTAAAGTAGGCAGATGCTAAACGTGTCGCCTCAATTGACTGCTCCGCAATAGTAATTAAGAGCAATTTATAACAGTTTAGTGGCTAAATAATTTATTTCATCTCAATGTCAAACGAGCTGGTATGAGAATAAAATTACGCTACCGATGATAGTGACATGCATGGCAGTGCCGTAGCTCTGTTAATACATACATAGACAGTCACGTCCGTTTCCCAGTAGGGTAGGCAGAGACAACATCTTCCCAGTTTCCATAGTTACTACAATTTTGGCATACGCTTCTCGATTATTTTACTTTTCATGGTTTTATTGTTCTCATACATGCTCTTCGCTTGTGGTTCTTGATTTAATCTTCCTTAAAAAGTTTTCGATATGTTTGATATACATTCGCTTTAGTCGATTCCGTATATATGATCGAATATAGAACAGCCCTTTTCCTTAGTGACCTTGTATGACACGTATGAAAAGGGATAGGGTGCCCCAGGTACCTATTTAATTCCGCCGGGAACCACTAGGATATTATTATATATGGAGAAGATTTTCATGACGTTATAAGTTCTGCAATAAGCCTTTATTGCAGAATTTATCATGTTTTAAGTAGCGACAAGATAAAATTATATTCTGTGCTATTATAACCTGTACGTTTATGGATATAGATGGTAACAATAACGTTCTGCTCATAAAGTTTTTGCATGTCTGAGTAGAATTCAGTGATTGGAAGTTATTTCATACTGAGCAGAGGGTCCTAAAGATATTATTTTAGAAAATACTTACTATAACTTTTAACTATTGCTTAGATTAACGACACATCAGAAGGTTCTTACAAGGTCAGCAGTACGAGTGTAACCCCCTTGGTGATGCAGACGTCCACAGGCCACGGTAACTAACAAACAGATCTTATTGCAATCTGTTCCATAAATCACAAAACGCCAGTTTACTTCAATAAGAACATAAACATAACATAACATAAGCTCACGCCTATATCCCCGAAGGGGTAGGCAGAGGTGCTAACACCCATATTTCGCCAGTTTATGTTTATGTCCCAATGTAATAGGTGACGAGCCTATTGCCATTAACCGGGCACTTATAAACCTGCGATAAATACACACATAACTTCGAAAAGCATCGAAAACTAAAAGCTGGGATCGAACCCGAGACCTCGTCTCAGCAGTCCATTACCAATACCACTAGGTTACCGCGGTTCTTCAATAAGAACAAGGTAATCACAATTTTGGATATTGCTAAATTAAATTGCAGTTGCGCTATGAAATAAATGATACAGTCAGCATGAGATCGATTTTGACGAACAAAGTACTCAAAATAATCTTATGCTTTGGGTTTCCCCCCTTCCCATTGACTGTTTGTTCTGATATTTGGTACATACCGTTAGTTAGGACAAAAATACAATTGAAATCAATAAAACAGTTTGATTTGCTCTTAATAATTAAGATCATTGTGAGACTTTGTAGTCAAGATCATTTTGAGGCTCACTATGCCTACCTTGTGCTTAACATATAATAAACGCAGCAAGTAACGAACTCGCCGTGTAACTTCTTGGAGCGGGAGTCAGTTGTTTATAATTCCCCTGCCGACGCCGGCGGTGGTTTGACCTTTGCAACTTCCATTTGTCTAGCTTGGTCTAGCTCCATCAGACAAGTTCGTTAGTTCTTCTTAGCGATAGTTTCTAGTCAGCAATTAATTAGCTACATACATAAACCGTAGTGGATTTTTTCACGGAATATAAAAATGTTTTTATAAATGGATGCGTACTTAAAGTCTTTTTGGTTTGGACACTTCATCATCATCACACCGTTAGTCCCAGTTACACTTTTATAGTCCGGGAGCCGCTCTCTTCTCTTACTGCCGTCCGACCCCCAAATTCGAGCTTGCGTCATAGCAATTATAGCCTCGTCGTTTAATCAATAGGTGCACCGGCTAACCAAAGCCAACTGACTAGCAGATGACGACCTACAAGTCTATGGTTTGGTTCCCAAAGTTTTTGAAGGGTAAGTCTCAAAGTTCTCATACACCTAGGGGAAAAATCATCCTCATTCGTTGTCAATATTCGCATATACGCACATCAATCCATCGTTACAACTTTTCCCAATTTGTTAAAAGCTAAGCTCGAGAGACTAAGATATTTTCGTGCTCACCGTGAATTAGCGATATCAATGAATATTTATGTTAGTGGCTAACTATATTTGGACTTTAATCGCGATTTGTGGGTAATCGATGAAGTCGTAATTCGTTTTGCCTTAGGGAACGTGAAACAGATCACCCTAATGGAAATGAACGTTAGTCGTATTATTCGCAATTAAGTTTCTCTTGTAATTTATTCGTTAATAATATTTGTGTGTATTGAAAATGTGAGCGGTTCACGTTTATAGTGATTGAAATTTACACGTGTAGTTGAAAACGGTATGTTTAGAACTACTTTCCAGAACATGTTTGATTAATTTCTCAAGAGTTTAGAGTAATGAATATTGAAATTTCTGTACAATCCGTAAAGAGAAGCAATTTAAACAGTAATAAAATACTATACCCACTGGGACTAATTGAAAACTATTTCAATTGTTCACAAACAACAATCGAAATATTAAACGATTTCGAATAAGTTTTTAAGCTGAGCAACACTAGAAACTTCAACTTTCTTTTACTTATAAGATGGTTTTTATAACAATACCATAGATATTTGTACTGAAATTTTCTACAATTAATAAAATATGGCTTAACTATGACTTTGACCACAATTTTTTTCTGATGCCTAATAACATTTTTTTTAAATTAGTATGAAGACCTTATACTTCTAACTCAAAATTTAATCAATTCCGGTTTAATTGCAACTAAATGAGTGCGATTCAATCAGCAAAAGAATTCAGCGGTCTAAGGTCAAAGGTCTTGACGGTGTTGACTATTACCACGTCGAGTTAATACCTTCAGAAATTTCACTGCGAATAATTAAACAGTTTGAATATAATCTTGAAAACAAGAATGTTGCCACTTTAACACACCTTGTGTTGTTTAGAGCTAAAGGCGGTAATGTGGATTATTCTCACAAGAGCTCCTCTTTGCACGAGCATCGTTAGCAACCCCGTCAGAACAGCACGTGATTTTTTAATCTGAATTACCGTCGCAGCTGCATTTTCTGCACGACCACTTTGAAACTTGTTCGCGAAGAAAAGCTCCGTTTTATGTGAGTAGGTAAGACTTTTGGGACGAAGTTTAATGTTGATACTTACTAATTAATGTGAAACAGGTTATCTAGTCAGACTGGGTTACCATCATAATCTATGACCTCATTTTTTTTCAGAAAATTTGATTCAAATATTTTATCCGCACAGTTCCCGGCAGAGTAGAATTTGGACCACCCCACCTCTTCCCACGCGGTGTCGTACAAGGCGACTAAGGAATAGGGCTGTTTAACATCAAACAGATTTACACAGCCCAGACTCAGCTTCAGATGCATGACTTGAGTCATCAATAGTGCCCGGAAAACGGCAATAGGCTCACCTCCTATTGACGACACGTGGGACCGAATTCAATGATTGGTGAAATAACGGTGATTATTCGCCTCTTCCTAACACTCCGGGGATAAAAGCGTGAATATAATCACGCCTTTGTATGTATGTATGTATATTATGTTTTCTGTAAAAATATTTTAAATTTATCACAACTGCCAGGATTTGTGTTTTTTAATGTTTATGAATAAATTATACACATATATATATATATACATACGCACGCCTTTTCCTCTCTGTTATAGACAGAAACAATAGCTCACTGTCTGTTTCTGTTCTTACACACTTCCTCTCCTACTATTCTTCCTTTTTTACTATCATTAAACTTTTCATGCAAGTACGCCTATATGGAGTATTTTTCATATCTTTTCTTCAATAAATCTTCAATTATATCAGTATTTAAATAATGATTAAATTAATGAATGAATTGATCCTGAATAGAGCAGAATTTGAGCAAGATCATTATTATTAGTTAAACAAAATAATGACATATGGCTATTAGGTATAAACATTTGTCTATAATTCTGTATGATGCAAACAAGATTATTATTGCAAAATATTCTCTTGCACTTTCATTATCAACTGCTACACTTACTCATTATTAATGCCTTACGTTTGCGTATTGCGTAACCGATGCATGCATGTAATTTTGATAAACAATATTTGCTTCAAGTATTAAAAGAGAAACACAGTCTTATAACATTTTATAACGTTCCAGTGTTCAAGATACGTTAGAGGAAATTTGTTAGGCCGACCGGCGGTGAAATGGAGCAAATCAGATTTAGGGGCATGGCTAGATGGAGGAACACGCCGCGCGGGAAATGCGCTTAAACTATTTTTAATGGAACAATAAATAAGAAAGGGCGAGCTGACGTGAAACGCTCCGTAAGCGGAATTAACCCTATCGATATCGAGTGTTCGGAGGAGATTGTGGCCGATCGTTTAATGAAATTTTCGGTTTGGTTACTAAAGCTTCGATGTCGATAAAATGTATTACAGTAACAGTATTAGAGTAGTTGCCGCGTGGTATCCGGCAGAGTAGAATTAGGGCCACCCCATCTCTTCCCATGCGGAGTCGTACAAGGCGACTAAGGGATAGGGCTATTTAACATCAGGCAGACAGATATATACAGCCCAGACTCAGCCTCAGATGCATGGCTCGAGTCAACAATAGTGCACGAAATACGGCAATAGGCTCACCCCTTATTACGTGGAACCGAATACAATTATTGGTGAAATGTGGGTGTTAATTCATCTCTGTCTAGCCCTCCAGGGATAAAGGCGTGATTATATGTATCTATGTATGTAGTTCGGATATTTACCATGTATTGTTGATTTTAATACATACCAATCATAGTAACTACGATAGTTTAAATACCTATACAGTATTTATAACAGCATCTATCTAGTTGATTTGTAGGCATGCCTGGGGTTTATAGAGCCCTTCACCACAAAGCCAACTTCACCTGTTGGTTGGTGCACCTGCAAATCAGTGCAAGAGGTTCTGGCGCAGGCTTTCCTTTCGGGGTTAGGAGGTCAGATGTCAAGCGGTCCCGGAAAAGTCAACTAGCAAATAAAAAATAAAAAATTAAAAACTGAGAATTCGATATAAGGATGCTAATTTGATGGCATAAAAAGTCTGAAGATTTTTTTTATACCAATTAGGTGGCAGGCAAGCACCTGATGGGAAGGGGTTACCGTGGCGTATGGACGTAGCAACACAAGGGGTATAACCCTCGCGCTGCCGACCATGAAGAAACCTTCTGATGCCCCTCTTGAAGAACCCCAGTTCTAATATTAATACCGGCACTTCTTCCTTCTCATATTTAATACTACGTAAACAGTGAAAATTGTAGTACTTTTAAGTGTTATGGTTTAATTTTAAGTGACCCCGGTTTTTAATTACAAGGAAATTAATTTTCCGTGTAGCATTTCAAGAGGCGACAGTCTGGTAATAAAGAGACATCAGGTTTATTATTTTTAATTATGAAACGCAACTCATAATTTACTTACAAGAAAATTTGAGCTCATAATGGGAACTGTGTTTACGATTTAGGTGGACACTTTAAGCAAATTGATACTTATTTATTATAAATATTTTTCGGTACTAAATTTTTATATGGCAGCAGAACGTTTTGCGTCAATAGTAGCAGGTTTGATTCCCGCTAACTACAAATATTTTTAAACCTTAAAATGGCTAGGTATAATATTTTGCAAGTTATAGTGTTCGAACCCATTACTTTCAATTGGTCACATATTATAAAGAACAAACTTGTATTTTTTCTACAGTATTTTTTAGTCCTGACCGGTCCCGTCTTACAGCATCCTTAAAGGTTTACCTTATTGTTATTTTGTAGATGACGTAAGGCGAAACCGGTCAGGTCTAATAAAAGTAACTGTAGAAAAAGTACAACTGTGTTCTTAATATGTGTAACAACAAATTCCACCAAGTGCTATCAATCAACAGTATAAATAGTCAGTTGGTAACTTTTTATGGCTAAGATTACTGTCGAACAGTTATGCAAAAAGCATAGTTTTACGCCCCGGTTTCACCCGCGTAAATCCTGATCCTATGGGAATATCGGGATAAAAAGTAGCCTATTTTACTCACGAAGAATGGTTTTTTTTTTATACCACTAAGTTGGCAGACAAGCACACGGTCCACCTAATGGGAAGCGGTTACCGTGGCCTATGGACGTATGCAACACCAGGGGTGTCACACTCGTGTTGCCGACCATGAAGAAACCTTCTGATGCCCCTCTTGAAGAACCCCATATTGTAGGCGCTTGGGAAAACCGCAGCAGGGAGGTCATTCCACAGCTTGAGTGTGCGTGGGATGAAGTTTCTTTCATACCGCACAGTGCGCATCGTCTCAGGTCGCAATGTGTGGGGATGAATTCCCTGCCTATGGCGAAAGGTGCGATGATAGAATGTAGCTACGGGCATCATGTCAAACAATTCATCTGAGCACAAACCATTGTATAGGCGGTAGAACACACACAGTGAGGCAAAATCCCTCCTAAGGCTAAGAGGTTCCACTCTACCTGTGAGTATAGGATTGTCAACCAGCCTCAATGAACGTCTTTGCAACGAGTCGAAGGGGTCAAGCTGGTATGCAGGTGCTCCAGCAAAAAGGTGACAGCAGTACTCCATTCCAATGAAAAAAGAATTATTAAAATCGGTCCAGTACTTTTTGAGTTTATTCGTTACATACAAAAATACAAATCTTTCCTCTTTATAATATTAGTATAGATTTAAAACGTTGTATTATTGTTTGTGAGTGATTAAATAGTGTTAACAACTCGGTTATAAAAAATATATTAAGTTTTAGTGTTTATAATTTTTATAGACGTCACAGACTGGCAAAATTTCTTAAGTGCAATGTTTCTTTTTACTACTTACATAGAAGTAATCGGTATTTTATTTCATATAAATAAAGACATTTTAAAAACAACACAATCTGTCGAACAGTAAAGTCCTATCTCTTATTTGCCTACACAATGTGAATGAGAAGGGATGGGTAGTCCTAATGTTTTATTTCTTCGAAACTACGCAGCATCAATCGCTTTAATGGTCTCTTATCGATATCTTTTTTAAAGAATACTGCTAAATTGCTTGTGTTAGGAGACTGTGCAAGTCGGTAGTTACACTACCTTAGGTCTGAATTCGAAAGTGACCCCTCGAACGAAGGTTGACTCCTAAACTATTAAGCTACTGAATATTAGCGGAGGTAGGACACGACGGTAGTCCAATTGAGCAGTCCGACTGGAGAAGTACTTCCGCCATACAGAATACCGCGGCCATAATAACCTCGTGTTATGTTCCTGGCGGTGAGTAGGGTAGCCAAAGCTCACTGGAGAGTTTTTGTGCTGTCGGTGGAAAGACCAAAAGCTTATCCCGCTTTGTCTTTGACACTGACGGTACAGAAACTTTCAATGCTTACAGGGTTGGCAACGCGAATGTGACTCTCTCGGTTTTGCACACGTTCGTAGCTCACGGTAACCACTTTCCATCAGGTGGGCCGTGCGCTGGTCTGCCACCTAAGTGCTATAAAAAAAAATTGTCCAAATTTTGATAAATTGCTTTTTGTTTCAGGTAAGCTCGAGTGATTTTCACAAAATGCAGTTATATGAGTATTATTCTGGTTAGCAGATGACAGCAATTTGTGAGTAAACTTGAAACGCACTGTATAAAACAAAAAAGTACTAGAGAAAAATGGTTGACTTCTGAAAGACTAAGCTACCGAATGTTAATAATGAATCTAAGAAGTGTGAGATTAGGAAGTGTTATCCTGGCTACTGGTACAGGTATATAAAATGATAAGGAAAATAGTTTCAAGCTTGCTTACCATCTGGAATGTTTACGCGGTCGTATAAGTTAACACAGGTGCGCGCTCGATCCACCAGACATTGTCATGTGGGTTAATAACTGAATACATATTTAATTAGTCACTTTTCTTAACACATACCGTAAATATTTATTTACAAATGTACGTTAATAATTAAAAGTGATTAGTTCATGTATACACACACAAACACTAGGATACTTGTAGTAGGTTTTAATGTCATTGGAGGCATCGGTGATAGCTTAGTACGCGTATGGGAACAATGTTATTTCTTCACCCTGGTCTACACATAACCAATTGAAGTACAAGTACAAAAAACAAGTCGCACGTCATATTGCGCGACGTTGCCGAACATGTTGAGCAACACATGTAGTGCGTCAAATGTGGCATAGTGGATTCCAAGCTTTAAAGCTAAATATAGTTATAGATAAGTGTATTTTCATATCTTTTTTAACATATTTATTAAGAAACAGATACCTATTTATTACATATCTATTTTCTAATATAATGTACTAAGTTTAATAAACAAATCAAGAAATAATTTATAAATATTAAATACAATAAAAATAAAATAACTATTATACAACTTATAGCTAAGAACAATTAAAATGCGTCGTAGAATTCCTCCGCATCGCATGCCTCTTGTGGTAGCGTTCCCAGAAGACTGGCAGCATTGCCACGTTGTATGGCAATGCTTATTCTCTGTCCTAAAAAGAGGCCAGCCTTCTGGTCACGAGAAGCGTCGACCATTCGCTTCGCAATCTCACGGAAGAGGTTGCGAGCGCTCGGACCCCATGACCCCAAAGTCTCGACTCCAAACGGCACAAATTCATAATCTCCGATGAGATTGGAGTATTTGCGCCGCTTGAGAGCCTCTGCAGAAGCAGCAGCAGCAGCAGCACAGCCAGCCGTGCTAGTTATATGGGTAGGAGCCATGGTATCAACGCATGTGGCGTCCCACACCAGAGTCCTACCCATCTTCCATGGCATTAACGACATGCCATCCGGTCTCTTGCCATCGTCACGCGCCAAACCGTTTGGTTCTAGTACAGCTGGTACACCGGCGGTGACAAGAGCACGGCGGACTATGTCGTTGAGGCTGGCGTGCCGTGGAATTCGCCCAGCGCTCCTGCAGCACGACAGACCATGGTGTCCGAGTCTGTCAACGGCTTCTCCACAACGGCATTGATGCGGAGAAACACACGGCGCACCTAAACGGAGACAAGTTGCGATGCGGAAGGTAGTGTCATCTAACATAGTCCCTACGTTAGATGACGGAAGAGCTTGTAGCCAAAGACCCGATTCCCACACTCCAACCGCCAGTAAACGGGCACGCTCAGCAACATGTATTTAGTAATTTTTTTCCAACTAAGCTGCAGAGCGGCCCGTCCCACTGACGCTGTGAGAAAAGGTTCCTTGGGAGATCGGTGTTTGGACATGCAATTTTCCAAGCGTTCACTGCATCAGTCTTACACAATACTTCAGAATTAACTAGTGTAGGTGCAAGGATTTTCCTAGTTAATTCTTCCGTACTGTGGACTGAAGACAGGAACGCTGGTAAGCTGACATCTGAAATTTTGCGAATACCGAGCCCACCCAAGCGAATCGGTAGAGTCGCTTGTAGTAAAGCTCGGTCATCCAAGGCCACATTTAAAATTTTGGTGAGGGTATATTCTATAATTTCGTCCAATTTTTTCAAAATTGTAATATGTTTAAAAAATGGCGTCGATCGTAAGGCATGGGTGAATTTTGGAACGAATAGGCAATACCGAAGAATAGTGAAAGCCGAGTGTATATTTATTTTGAGTAGCCGATCCGAAATGTCACTAAAATTTTGAACTTTTTCCTCTATAAATGAGGTGTAGGCATCTTCTAGGATTGGGGACCCGAGGAGACGTAAAGAGTCTTTTTCTAAAATTTTGATGGTGGGAGCTACGGAATTGAATTTAGAAATAGTAGAAATTTAGTCCGAAACGTCGTTTAAAAAAATCTCGCATTTGCTGTCATTTAGTTCTAAACCAATTAATCTAAATTCATTTTTAATAAATACCAAATCTTGTAAAACTGTCTCCACATCTCCTCCTAGAGTCCCATCGTCTAGGTACCATACATTAAATTTAGAATTTAACCGCCGAATAATGGGCTGAATGGCTAAACTGAAAATTACCGGTCCAAGAGGGTCTCCTTGTTGACATCCAACAGCTGATTTCAAATGGTTGTCCTTGTATAATAGTTTGGAGGGGTATCTGTAACATTGCCAAAGAAAATTATAAATTTTGGGTGTTTCTAATTTAGCTTGGTTCAACAAGGTGTCCCTGTTCACCGAGTTGAAAGCATTCTTCACATCAACCTTGAGAATGACCTCACCTTTACTGGAGCCAAGGTAGGTTGATAAAGCATGTATGGCAGCCTCACAGCCCCCCTTTGAACCAAAACCAATTTGGAGGGGCTGTAACTTCAAAGCTAACTCGGTTTTGTAATATCTACAACAGAGTTTGGCTGCCATACGTCGGTACGTACATCCCACGGCAATGGGACGAATGCCACCATCTCCCTTGCGTAGGGCACACAAATTAGCCCCATACAAAATGTCTGTGATGGCATCATCCACACTACCGGAGAGCATCAAATTCATAAGAGCCGTTAGCTCCTTCAGAAGTGCCTCACATGCCTCCCCGGCGCTTGGCCCTAAAAGATCTTTCAAATGTTGTGGGGTTAATGCGTCAAGACCTCCGGCAGAACCACTTCGAAAGGAGACAACGGCTGCCAACACTTCCTTGGCCGTTACGCACAGGCAATCAGGGTCGGGGACAGGTGCCTCAGGAAAAGAAAGGCCACCCGCAGGCGCTGGATGCTTGCTCCGCAGACCAGTAAGGGTCTCCGGAGAGCAGGGCGCCACTACATCGCTACTAAAAAGCAATCTCGATGCCCCACTTATGTCACCATCCCTTAATTTTGATTCAACCAAGTTAAAAATATTGCTTTTCCGAAAAGAAGAGTATGTCGGGTTTAAATTTTCCGTTATGACGCTACAATTATTTCTAATTTGAGACGTCAATGAATTTGTTGTTGTTCGGTGGGCTGTCCGGTCTGTCTTGTCTGTTCTAATATGTAAAATTTTGTATGGGAAGATGAGCAGTTGCTCCCAAGCCGTTGTAGTATTTTTTTTCATATCTTATTTGTATCTTATTCTAAACCTTATTTATATTTACTGTCTGTTCCTAGATATCCAATTAGTCATAACATACCCTTATAGTGACATATACATACATATATACATAGAATAACGCCTTTATCCCCAGAGGATTAGGCAGAGGTGAATTAACACACACATTTCACCAATCGTTGAATTGGGTCCCACGTAATAGGGAGTGAGCCTATTACCGTCATTCGGGCACTATTGTTAACTCGAGCCATGCATCTGAGGCTGAGTCTGGGCTGTATATATCTGTCTAATGTTAAACAGCCCTATCCCTTAGTCGCCTTGTACGACACCGCATGGGAAGAGATGGGGTGGCCCAAATTCTACTCTGCCGGGAACCACACCGAGCTTACAAGTACCTAACCGTAATTGACATACAGATCATCCATACTAATAAAAACATCCTTTTAATAGTGTTACTAGTTCGTACATGCCCCAGTTTTATCTATTCAGCGTCATATTTCAGTGCTAATAATTAGTATTAACGAGTTCAAAATGTTCAGATGAAGTTGGTGCAATTAAAGTTTTCAATGTACTATTACAGATGCAATTTAGAACATTTAACCGGAAGGGGATTCGTGTAGTGTAAGACAACATGAATTATTACTTAGCCGTTTCTGGATCAGCATTTCCTAGCTTCTGTGTTATTTAGATTTAAATTTGGATAGCGTAGTGTTGAAATGTTGTTGTCATGTATGAAATTAGTAGCTAGATAGTTACGTAATTTATTATTCCATTACTGTGAATTGGCATTTAATTTCTGGAATAATAATCAATACTGTTCCTGTTATCTACTCTCGAGATATACATTCAGGATAAAATTGATGGACATCGGAAATGATTGAATTATGAATTATTAACTTGCGTTACTTATTGATAAATATATTATTGAACAAGCCAAGTGATCCAAATTTTCGCTTTACTTTTTTTATACCACTTGGGCAAGCACACGGTCCACCTGATAGAAAGTGGTTACCGTGGTCTATGGGCGTGTGCAAAACCGAGGCAGTCACATTCGCGCTGCCGACTCTGTAAGCACAGAGAGTTTCTGTGTCGTCAGTGTTAAAGACAAAGGAAGACAAGCTTTTAGTCTTCCCACTGACAGCACCAAAACTCTCCAGTGAGCTCTGGCTACCCTACTCACCGCCGGGAACACAACGCAAGGTTATTATGGCCGAGATTTTCTATAAGGCGGAGGTATTTCCCCAGTCGGACTGCTCAATTGGACGGAAATACCGTCGTTACTTCTAGAAACGGTAAAACTATTTAGTGAGTTTTAATCGCAGTAAGTTGGAAACATAATGTAAAGGATTGACATTATGCTTTGGACTGTCATAAGTGTCATAAACGTCAAAATATGTGTGAATATATTGATTATACTAGTCTATTGTTGATTGTGCCATTGTATAGAGGGGCTGTTCTGAAGTATTAATATTTAAACTCTAGACATTGTCAACGGCTCGAAACTTGAACCCGGTCCCGCGCCACACGGTAAACTGTTTCTGGTATGCAAAACCAATATTAAATTTCTCAATATGTAAATTTGACATTTTGATTTAGACTCATTTTAACTTTGACATGCTTGCTTGTAATTCTCATGTTTATTTAATATCCTTGGCATAATATGTAATTTTGTCATTTTTGATTTTAGACTCATTTTGACCTTGACATGTTTGCATTAATTTTTCATTTTACAGTTTGATTAGATAAACAATGTTGCATGCGGAAATTTCTGTGAGACATGCTGTACATTATTATATGTTAACATCTATATACCTGACCATGTTTCGTGCAATAAATGAATTTACTTACTTACTTACTTACTTACTAAATTTCAGACTATAATATACTTGGACCAATTTTTATCAAGATCCGTTCCGATGTGATTGAGTAACAAAAATCATTGCCTACTACATATACAATAAAAAAGTAAGATTAAATTAATAATTATTATCAATTAATCACGCTTCAGATATTATTATATAAAAAGTAATATTAGTGGTCACTAAACTGTCAGTTGTGCCGCCAATTATGAAACTTACTGGACTAAATAAATAAATAAATAAATAAAATAAATAAATAAATACTTACTACATTAATTTTGATGTAGATTATAAATTCGTTTCACAATTCGAAATTTAAAAATGAAGTTTTACTTTTGAAGAATTGTTAAGACCGTGCAAACTTGAGGAATGAAAGCCCAAAAATGGCTCGGTTAAATATAAATATGGTTATAAAAAAATTACTGAATTTCCAGATTTACTGATCTGTTAGAAGTCGGGATATACATAAAACGAATTGACATCCTCCTTCTTTTTTGAAAAACGGTTAACAAGAAATTATGTCTGCATTTTACTTATTGCTGCGGCTCCCATACATGCCATGGCTTATTCACTAGTACCTATAATAAATAAAAAGTGATTTCATTTTATTCTTTGCATTTATTTCCTTCTTTATATTATTATCATGACAACAAAAACGACACTACAGGTTCAAAGAATAAAAATAAAACATCGCCATTAATTCTTTTTTAGTGTTATCATTGCATTGAAGATCAGACTATAATGTTTATCTTATCCATTACGAGTTCCCATCCCGATCGTAACTAAATGAATATCGTGAAAACTCGTCTCCTGCCTATTTCCTACCGTAGCAAGTGCAACTGACTGCCGGAAATAAACGTGGCAATCGAAGTTGACGACGCATTTTTCCGTTTAGTAACATTACTTGAGAATTGAGATTTACCTGACTGAAAATCTTGCATGTTGGTAGTAAGTTTGAGGCTAAAGTGTGTTTTGTAAAGTGATAGTACGTCCGATCCCAGGTTTTACCATGGCACACACCAATGACTTTTCGAAGTTATGTGTGTATTTATCGTAGGTATATAACTGCCCGGTTAATGGCAATATGGCAATATGACTTGCTATGATATTGCATTGGGACCTAAACATAAACTGGCGAAATGTGGGTGCTAGTACCTCTGCCTACCCCTTCTGGGATGTAAGCGTGAGTTTACGTTATGTATGTTATATTACGTGCTCAATAGGAAGCGCGTTTAAGTAATAATAGATTCCGACAAATTGAGAACCTTCTTCATGGAAGTCGGTTCATAAATAAGCTTTTCAATTTTATTTTTAGTACTAGCTGATGCTCGCTGGTTTAACCGCAAGGATGCTGTAAATTTTCATCTTATTTCCAGTTTCATTCTACCAATTACAATGAAACATGACATTTTAGGTTATCATCAAAACCCATAGTTAACTTCTATCGCGAAGAAACGGTATTACCTGGGACCGAATACAATTATTGGTGAAATGTGGGTGTTAATTCACCTCTGCCTAACCCTAAATAAAGGCGTGATTATATGTATGTGTGTATGTGTTTTATTTGTGATTGATTTTCATATAGTAGCATCACATAATAGATTAAGCATTATCTCCTAATCGCCATAAATCGCTCACGCTCAATGATAAGGTGCTCTATTTGTAACAAACCACACCGCAACCGACCAATGGCGTTGGTTGATAAATAGTGGCACTCGATACTCACCCCACACCACAGCCTCGTGTCTATTTCGACAGTCCTAATACATATAGTCGCCGTAAGTGTATTGGAGAACTTTACAATTTATAGACACACAGTTTAGTTCACTCATTCAATACGTTCACGTTTGCGTTACAAGCAAAATTGTTTGTTTAATTTAGCTCACTGGAGAGTTTTTGTGCTATCAGTGGGAAAACCACAGGCTTTTTTTTTTTACGTGCGCAAAATCCCCACGGATACCTCCCCACCGGAGCCGGAGGGAGAGGTTATGTCGGCCTCGAACCGACTAAAACGCACGCCGCCTGCGGGTCGCTTTGGTTGCCGAAGGTAAGGTTGACAGGGGAAAACCACAGGCTTGTCCTGCTTTGTTTTCTACATTACACACCGGGTCGACAGTGCAAGTGTGACTCCTCTGGTGATGTACACGTCCATAGTCACAGTAACCACTTTCCATCAGGTGGGCTGTGCGAATGACCGCCACTTAACTGGTATAAAAAAATTGAGGGTTGAGTCTTACTTATCACAACAATCCAGAAAAATGTACCAGAGCCTTATTCATCAATAAGCAAGCTTACCAGCTTGCCGTTAAGGTTGGCTAGAACCCGAAGGTCTTAGTGGGTCCCCAAAACACCTTGGAGGAGGTAGGACACGGCGGTATTCCCGCCCAATTGAGCAGTCCGACTGGGGAAGTACCTCCGCCCTACAGAATGCCGCGGTTATAATAACTTCATGTTGTGTTCCCGGCGGTGAGTAGGGTAGCCAGAGCTCACTGGAGAGTTTTTGTGCTGTCAGTGGGATGACCAAAGTCTTGTCCTGCTTTGTCCTCTACACTGACGGCACAAAATCTCTGTTCTTACAGGGTCGGCAGCACGGATGTAACTTCACTGGTGTTAAACACGTTCATAGGTCATGGTAACCACTTTCCATAAGGTGGGCCGTGTGCTTGCCTGCCACCTAAGTTGTATAAAAAAAAACCTAAGTTTCTAATCTTTTCTAGCTAAGCACACTAATAAAATCTCACTCACCTATGACCGAGAGGTTATTTTCAACTGGCGTCTGAGGAATCTTCTTCTTACCTTCTTCGTCATCTTAGCGTTAATCCCAGTTCCACACTAAGCTTTCGCCTCAGAGTCTGGGGTCCACTTTACAAGTCTAACTAAGGATTTGGCTACCATCTAACCTCCATAACCCAAAGGCAATATCGAATCATTTCAGTTAAAAAAAAAAAAATATTTCACGACATTCTACACAACGCTATCTAGACCCATGGTAAGCATAGCTTAACTAGATTGTGTTATGGCATCTAGAATGCGGATAAACATACTTAGATCCTTTTTTTTTCGTAAATACATACATATTATACATAGAAACACCCAGACCAATGCAAATATACATATTCATGCATACAAATATTTGCACTGAGCGGGAATCGAACCCGCGCCCCCTGCATAGCAGTCGAATGCTCTACCGCTACGCCACGGAGGTCGTCGCGTTAGACCAGTTATTGGACTTTTAAGGTTCCAACTACCCGTAAAGACTGCCATAGATGTTTGTATAGCAACCGGGACCGACGGCTCAACGTCCTCTCCGAGGCACGACCAGACATTGGTCTGGTGTTTGCATGAATATGGGTATTTGCATTGGCAAATACCCATATTCATGCAAACACCATCTCCTTTCCTACATAGGACAACACGTGCAGGCCTTAGATGTCACTCTCACACTGTGCAGAATATACGAGCAAGAACCAAGCGGTTCTGAGACTCTTTTCTTTGCCGCACCACCAAGACCTGGAATTCATTACCAGCACACGTGTTTCCTTCTTCCTACAGTCCCGGGGCCTTTAAGCGGGGCGTGAAAAAGCATCTGATGAGTCCGCCAAGCTGAGTGCTACCATTGTAGCACTTAGTGTCTGTAATGGTGACCCTCTTTCCTGAGACTTTGCCTTTAGCTTACCATCAGGCGAGGTGAGGTCAAGTTGGCGTGTCCTATATAAACACCTCAACAAAGTCTAGGGAACAAGATGACCCCAATTATTTTTTTTCGTGTAAATCTTGTTTTGCAAATAACTGGCAGCAAATAAATAAAAATAGAATAAAGTAGATTACAGAGTTGTTCGAAATTTAAAAATAAATTTAAATAAGTAATGATTTTCGAATATGGAGGGAAAACTTTTAAAAGTGTTTGATTGTGCAGTTTCTCTGAGGCAAAATAAAAATTATTTTTTTTGATTGTAAATAACGTTTATTATCAATAATACGTCTTTTACGTATGGTTTGTGCATTTTTGTGACTGTAGTCATCATGTCACGTCGTCATTTAAGTCGCGAAGAGATGTTAAGGGCTGTTGGTATGCTGCAAGCTGGACGAACTCAACGCGACGTAGCGGATGCTGTCAACACCCAACCAAGCGTAATTTGCAGATTATGGGCACGCTACAGGTCTACAGGGGATGTTGCCGAACGTCACAGGGGACGAAATAGGGTTACTACCCCGCGACAAGATCGTTTCTTGCAAAATTCCGCAAGGCGGGAACCCACGATTACTGCTCGTCAGTTGGTCGCAGGCCTCCAGTCTCAGCATCAAGTGGTTATTAGCGATCAAACTGTCAGAAGAAGACTACACGAAGCCAATCTTTATGCTCGCAGACCGCTTAGGGTTCCAGCTCTTCGACGTGGAAATCGAGGTCGTCGCTTATTGTGGGCTAACGCACATTTACAGTGGACCGACCATCAATGGGCACGGGTTCTGTTTTCCGACGAATCTTGCTTCGGTTTTCATCCTGATTCGAGAAGAGTGCGTATATGGCGAGTTCCTGGACGTCGGAGTCGTCTCCAGAATCCGCAAGAAGTTCATCCTTACCAAGGTGGAACAATCATGGTATGGGCTGGAATTCGCCTTGGTGGAAGGACCGACCTCGTTTGGATACGGGGCAATTTGAATGCAAACCAATACATTCAGGAGGTTATACACCCCATGGTAATCCCTCATCGACAGCAGTTCGGTCAAGATTTTATGTTCATGCAAGATAATGCACGGTCACACACCGCGAGGGTAGTGGTCAATGCGTTAAGCGAGCACAATAGGACGACGTTGGAATGGCCTGCTCAGTCTGCCGACCTCAATCCCATAGAGCATGCCTGGGATTTGCTTGGGAGAAGAGCTTTCAGTGATTCTTTGGAAAATCTGAACACTGAAGAACAACTTTTTTTACACCTTCGCAGTGTATGGAGCCATATTCCACAGACGATGATTGACAATCTCATACTAAGTATGCCACGCCGTTGTCGAGCTGTTGCTAATGCTTTGGGAGGTCCTACAGATTATTAAAAACGTTTAAAGTACGGTTAATTACTGTATTTCTTACTACCTCGTTATTTTTGTGCCTAATCATAGAAGGTTGTAATACTCAATATTGGCACTATTCAATTCTTTCTTAAAAAAAAAAAAATTGGTATGAAAATGTTTTTATTAAAATTAAAATTAAAAACGATATAAAAATACCCTTCTATTGATATAAAACACTCACTATTACGAGAAAGGGTTTTTAAATAAAAACTAGAAATGTCCTTGTTCCCTAGACTTTGTTGATGTGTGTATATAAAAAAAAAGTATTTACACCGAGCAGGTATCAAACCAGCACCTCCTGCGTAGCGGCCACAGATGCTGTATTCTTTCCTACCTAATTATTATTGGTATTTAGGTGTTATAATATATATCTATGTATCCCAAAGGCTAATACGAATAAATTATTCTATCTTCTTCTAAATTGTGAATATTGATTTATTCGCCTGTTCATGTAAATAATACAACATCAATACTTATAAACTCGCGTTCATTTCAATTCTCCCCACTCATAATGCGTTCGGATACAATATGAAATGTTCCCTTATTTTAGCTTGATGATTAGGTACTGTGAATGTCCCCCAGGTGTACAATTGTTGTTGACATCATTATGTGATCCTCGAGGGCACTTGTAATTGTTTGCTTTGATGATATATAGTATGTCTATCTTTTATGAGGCACATTTTGTACTGGCTAGTAACCGATATTACTACTATTCCTGTTAACGCCTCCAACTCAGTTAAATTACTTATAAGTAGTAGAGCGTTTTCACACTATCCTATCCGATATCGGTATCGGACTACGATTGCCGATATCCGATAGCCGACACCATGTGCTGTTTTCATATATAAAATCGGTCCGATACGGCCATTTGCTCGATAATACAAACTAGTTGGGGATGCTAGGGATCAAAAAACCTAGAAAAAACCAATAAGCAATCGAATTTATTGACATGATACAGTATCAACATTTTTTATTTTAATCGTGATCAACTTCATCGCTACAGGTATTTAAACTATCATGGTCACTCAAATCAGTATCAAAATAAACGGGATATTTACCATGTTTCATTGTTTTGAGTTTCCGATATTTCGGCCCTGTTCTCTTCGTGACCATGGTGCTTGTATCATGGTAAATATCCCGTTTATTTTGACACTGAACTTCATCATTAACGCGAAAGGACACGTAATTAACAAAATGTTATTAAAGTCAAAATTCTCTTGCTGTCGCTGATTTTGTCTATAGCTATTGTTGTATAGATTCGAATCGACTACTACTTACTACAACCGCCTACTACAGCGGTGTAAGCTCTGATATATATTGGGCCGGACAATATTAAAGATATATACATATTTCAAACATTTTACTTCATGTCGGCTATAGGATGTAGGCTATCGTCGTCTGACACCGATATCGGATCGGATAATGTGAAAATGCTCTTAGGAGTCGGCTCACGTAGGTTGCGCAGTTGCCAGGATTAGAATACGATACCTCTCGATCGTAACTAAGTCGATTCCTTAACCACTATCTATGATGACAACATCACGACCTTCAGGAAATAAAAAAAAGCCTTTACATTATTGCTTACTACCTAGACGGCAATCAAAATATATGTAACGATTTAATTACTTAATTAAAAACTAGTTTCGTATTTAACTAATTCACTTTTTTCTTTTACTAATTGCAATTTTTATTCTACTCGTAAATATAATTCATTACTACGTAAACGATTTTGTCAGAGCAAAGATTCATTGAACGTTGAAAGTTTTATCATGCCGTTGATTTTTGACAGTGAATTTGATTAATGAGGCTGTAATCTAAGACATCAACACTATAACACCTTCTCCTTAAGTATAGAATGCATACAGCGGGTGGTCCGTATAAAACAAGTAAATAAAATAATAGTTCAGTTTACATTAAGAGTAATTAAGCAACCTACGTCGATGAAAAAAATATAACCACTAAAGCAACATAAATGGTTAATTTACGTAATCAAATCACGATAGAATTAGGTACACGAATACACGTCCTTATTTTATTCGAACCGGTCGACCACACAGTGTGAGGGACCACGGCGAATAAAAAACTTACACATCTAGATGATTCTTGCATCCATGAGATTTTTGGCTGCATATGATAAATAGACACTGAATGTACAGCTTGGTGTTATTACTTACATACATACGGAAAATCGCGCCTTTATCCCCGGAGGGTTAGGCAGAAATGAATTAGCACCAACATTTCACCAATCATTGAATTCGGTTCCACGTAATAGGGAGTGAGCATATTGCCGTCTTTAGGCACTATTGTTGACTCAAGCCATGCATCTGAGGCTGTGTCTGGGCTGTATATATCTGTCTGATGTCAAACAGCCCTAACCCTTAGTCGCCTTATACGACACCGCATGGGAAGAGATGGGGTGGTCCACGTTCTGCCGGGAACCACATGTTATTACAAAAAGGTATTTAGGGGGATTTTTAGGTTACAGTGACCTCATACTCGTACCATTAGATTGTAAGTTTGCACCGATAGTGCTTAAATCTGCCCTTTTTGAAGTCTAATACAAATTTAATGTTTACTTAATATATTTATAATGTTTTGTTTGAATTGCCTGTCAGTGAAAACAATTCATATCTTAGTAACTTTGTCATCTAAATATTTTATGAGTTTTATCATATAGCTTTATTGGCAAAGTTTAATTGTATTTCAATTTTAAGTCATCAGTTTTTACTCTGGAACGAATGACTATTCTTGTAGAGATTTAAAAACTACGAGGCTTTTTTTTAATGTTCCGTACCTATAGCGGTTCAAAATTTTACAAAAAGCTCATTACTACTGCCATTATAATAATGATTAAAATCTATAGTTCAATATAAAACTATTCGGAAACTATAAACTGTAATAAAGAGAACTTTACTGAAGTTCGATACCGAGTCGAAGTATCGCTGTAGTATAATTAATTAGTTTATTAACAACTTCATTAGAGAAGGGAGGGACTTTGCCTCCTCTGTGTGTGTATTACCGCCTATACGGTTTGTGCTCAGATGAATTGTTTGACATTGTGCTCAGAGCTACATTCTATCATCGGACCACTCGCTATATGCAGGGAATTCATTCTCTCCTATTGCAACTGGAAAGGGTGCGCACTGTGCGGTATGAAAAATACTTCACGTGCATGGGCACACTCAATCTGTTGAATGAACTCCCTGCTGGAGTTTTCCCAAGCGACTACAATATGGGGTTCTTCAAGAAGGGCATTAGAAGGTTTCTTCAGGGTTTGAAACATGAGTGTATCGCCCTTGGTGCTACATACGGTCATAGGCCACGGTAATGTGTGTGCAAATCCTAGTGGTTTATAAGTGCTGATTTCACCTAAACTATACATTAATGTTTTTATTTCATAATAAATATAAAAAAATCACTTCCCATCAGGTGGACCGTGTGCATGTCTGCCGCCACCTAAGTAGTATAAATAGTAATTTTAAAATAATTGTATAAGAGGATTGTACAGATTACAGACAGAGGATTAGTAACAGAAAATTAATATTCCGTGGTTGTTAATATCAAGAATACACGGCAAAAATCATGATTGATATAAAAAAAATAAAGAAAGATAGAAATTGATTGTGGAGGTATATTAAATTGTTATGCAAACCTGATGCAAATATTTTTAATGCTTTTACCACGGCAACAACAATTCTCACGTTCAAGCTGGTGATGAAACTAACAACTAGGGTTGAAAGTAGGAGGTAGGATACAACGGTATTTCCGTCCCAATTGAGCATTCCGACTGAGGAAGTACCTCTACCCTACAGAATACCACAGCTATAATAACTTCGTGTTGTGTTCCGGGCGGTGAGTACAGTAGCCAGAGCTCACTGGAAAGTTTTTGTGCTGTCAGTGGGAAGACCAAAGGCCTGTCCTGATCTGGCACAGAAACTTCCCTGGTGTTACACACGTCCATAGGTCACAGCAACCATTTTCCATCAGATGGGCCGTGTGCTTGAATGCCATCTAAGTTGTATAAAAAAAAAACTACGTTTGATGGTAAGCACATACACATGACTGTATTTCATTACGTAGGCCGATCAGCTTGTTTACTATTTTACTAACAAAGACCTTGGAGTGACTGCAGTGGTTACCCTTCTCATCTCTAATCAAACTTACAGCTATAATCACACTACTTACAGTGTGTTCAGTTTCTTCGAGTGAATGAGGGTCCCCGAAGTTTCATGGGGAAAAAGCTTTAACTGTCAGTTAAGGATTATCTTAGTTGCGTTATCCGCACCGTAAATCCTTCCACCTTTTTAAGAGGTTAGATAACTAACAAAATATATTCCTTTACCCTCAGTACGAATTTATGAGTTGCAAAAACCAAGGCAACTGTAAAATATATCCATAGATATGTAGGTATACCTAGTTCTGAAGAATTGCTTGATGAACAGTAAAGTAAATTATACGTATTAAGATGTATCGTTCGTAGTTACATCACTAAAACTAATATATTATATGATTAATAACAGATATTTCAATAATTGCAAAGATAACTATTAAATTTAATATGAACTTGGACTAACTTAAAAAAAAAATAGAGTTAAAAATACATCTAACAACAAAACAACTTATATGTTATCATTAACAAGAATAATTTTCACTTTACCAAGATATACGAAGTTGTATTGACTTACCATTTGAATCTTTTGAAAAGCTCTCCGATGTACATAAATTTACATAAATATTGTTACAACGTGTACTGAAGCCACAACTTTCACAAAACTAATATAAATAACGGTGGTCGACCAAAAGTTTAACTAGAAATAAATACAAATGAATTATGATTTGTTACTGTAGTAAGTTTTTATTTTCCTGTTTAATAAACTCCAGAGAAAGGGAAGATCGTTATTGCGCGAAGAAAGTTTCCTTCACAAGTATACCATAGAATAGGCTAACAATAATATTTTAATAACGCTATTATTTACTCCAACTTTAGAAACATAGCTCAAGTAGCTTCTTATTAGTACTGCTCTTAGTGAGTAAGTAAATTACAGAGCGATATCTATACTAAGTAGAGTACTTAAATATAATTTATTACTGTATACTTTGTACAACGGTACAAGTTAATACTGCGGTATTAGCTTGTTCTATTCATATAAAATGTTTAATAGCATAGTTAATTAGAGTAGATAGGTACGTAACTTGCTCTGGTTATTACTGTTGAATATTTAATATTTTAAAAGGATTAGTTATACGACCATCAAATAGGTAATGTTATCAAAAAAATTGAATACGAATTTATCTGCTTTGGAGTGCAGCACTGACTTACAATAAAGGTTTGTGGCGCTGTATACTTAGTTATTTTTCTAGTGATTTAAGAATTTATGTTCTAAACTATATTCTTATCTATATAGATAATTTAGGAATTATATGAAATAGGGTATTTCATATAATTCCTAAATTATCTACGTAAAATAAAGTAATGTCATATATTCTATTATGAATATAATGATTCAGTCAATCTTAATACGAGTCTAAAAAAAATACTTAGAACTTTTATTTCATATTCAAAGCAGTAACTACTAAACTACTTACTAGTTACTACTACTTTAGAAAGTACCTATATTATGAAAGTAAATATTAGGGTTAAAGTATATTTTTGGACAAAATATTGGGGTTATAAATATAAGAATAATAATAATAATGATACGGCACGCATCGTGCGGAAGTTTTTTTCTCTGGAGCTCTAACCACCGGCAGATTGGTCCCTGTACCCGATACCAGTGGAGAACTATTTTTTATATTTTTAAATAGATGTTTTTTATATGTGTTAAAAAATATAATTTATAAGTTGAATATTAAAATAAAGTAAATAATAATAATAATAATATATCTCTTTATTGCATGTACACAAAGAAGGGATACAGAATAAATACAATAGGTACATCTCAATATACTCGTATTATTGGACAAAAAATGCCACAAACTCGAGGCGAATTATAATTTGTTTGTGTGAAGTTTACCGGAACCATTTACGGTGTGTGTGAGTGTCAGATGCGAGTAATTAGTTTCGAAGTCGAATTTAATGTTTGTCAGATTTTGATGAGTTATTAATAATTTGTCTTCTGAAAAGCAATTAGACACCGTCGTGAAAGATGATGACCTTTCTAAGAAGTTAGCGCGCCATTCGCACGTTTTTACAAATAAAGTTCCCTTTGTAATTTTAGATTTAGCTGATATGCTGGAAACTTTCACTGTATGGAATAATAATAGGGTTAAATGATCCTCTTAGGACTGTGGAATGAGAAAAAAGGTTAAAAGATTTTGGCCTTGTAATGTTCATTGATTTAGGGCTCTGTAGGTACTTTGGGCCCGCTCTAGTAAAATTTCATTTTTAAAACGAGCGAAATTATGAAATTGAAATTATAAAAAAAAACCCGATTAAGTGCAAGTTGAACTCGCGCAATATGGGTTCTGTAAAAAACTCAATTGAGAGACAATATTTTTAAATTGGGGCACGTTAATTAGACTTCACCTCGCCTGGTGCTAATCTGAAGGTCTGAAATTCTCACGAAAGAGTGACTCTCTTCCGTGAGAATTTTTAAGGACTGATACTGCATACTGATATATATTCCAAGTTGATCCACCCACACATTTTCGAGAAAAAGGTCTTGACATACAGACGGACAGACGGACGACGAAGTGATACTATAATAGTTCCTTTTTTATCCTTTTGAGCTACGAAACCCATAAAACCGAACGAATTAAACTTAGAATTCTTTTTTCCGAAAATTTTCAAGAATAATTCAACAAAACTGTTTCGGAGCACCGGCGTGTCCATTCCTGCACAATATTGGTATTCATTTTTGTGGAAACATAACGGATTCCATTGTTTTGGAAAATCTCATAACATGGTCGAGGTGGTTTTCCTAGGAAAAAAGAAACTTTTATTGAGATATTACTATCTAAATCTTTCTATAACAATTTCACGAATTTTTATAGGAACACACACGTTACCTTCTAAAAATGTATTGCTTAAGTACATCGCCAATCACCTGATTATATCCTGTACATACATATAATCACGCCTTTATCCTCGGAGGGTTAGGCAGAGGTAAATTATCACCCACATTTCAACTGTATTCGGTCCCACGTAATAGGGGGTGAGCCTATTGCCGTATTTCGGGCACTATTGTTGACTCGAGCCCTGCGTCTGAGGCTGAGTCTGGGCTGTATATATCTGTCCGATGTTAAACAGCCCTCTCTTTTAGGCGCCTTGTACGACACCACATGGGAAGAGATGGGGTGGTCCAAGTTCTACTCTGTCGGGAACCACGCGGCTTAATATAAAGTACAGCACTGTGCAACAAAACTAAGATTGAGATAGATAATTTTCGATTAAACGCATTATAACTTTGTAACTTTCCCATTGAAGATAATTTTTTTTTTATCAGAATATATGTTTTTTTTTTTTTTGTTCATAACAATGCAATGCACCGGATTGCAAGTGAGGTTGGTTTTAAGTCTTAAGGTTTTGACGGAGCCCTGCTCACGAGCGTGATGAAGTGTCACTTTTGAATACAGCTAGGTTTGATGTGATGAAGAGATAAAATCTCCATTTAGATATAAGTAGATTAATAGCTGTCTTAAAGTCGGGTTTCATCAGCCTATCTACAGTCGAGTGATATCGTTAAAATTTTACGAACCTACCGTATTATATACCCAATACAACCCAGAATTTATAATTCTTTAAATAAATGAAGTTTACTCAATTAATAAGGAGATTATCTGCCAAGTACATAAAGTAGAAACCAATGTTTAGTCAGGGCTTTTGAAGTATCTGCTAATTTATTTCGACTTTACATTTTCTTTTACTGAAACGTCGAACTGAGAGAGATTGGAAAAAGAAAATGCTTTGAGTTCTCATTAGATTTATTGGTGAAATTATCTACCAATGAAAGAATTTTGCGATTCGTTTTAACGTCAAACTGCAATGTAAAGCAAGGCATTACGATAATAAGATTTCATTAAAGGTAGGAATGATACTTTCGAGTAAGTAGATATGTGTAAGAAAAAATGTTCAAAAGGCATTTATTCGGGCGTTTAATGCGTTTTTTAGCAAAATATATGGATGACATAATATTTTTTATCGTCTTTTCTCAGGGAAATAGTGTACAACAGTACTTTTTAATCAAATGGGAGATGCTGCAGCCCTATTCTATGTTCGTAGCTAAAATAACTTTCAAGTAGTTGCAGTTGTCCTGTAATTTTGTTTTAAAAAGGTATTTTTATACCTTTCTGCGTTTTAAGTATTAAGAGAACACGATCTCCAAAGAGGATTTTGGCTTATATAAATTATCTTGCAAACCATTAAATAGCTGATATCTTGTTTGTTTCCTGCCCTGGTAGAGTAAATTTTTTACTGCTAACGCAAACACAGACTTTAAATAAACGCAGACGATGCGCAAAACTTGAAGTAGAGTAGTAGTATTTCGTAATGTCTGCGGCAGTTTTCCCTAGTACAGCCAGCATCAAATTGATCTTGACAAACAAAGTACTCAAAATAATTGATTGTTCTGATCTTTAGGACATACATTTAGTTCGGACAAAAAAAGCAATAAAACAGTTTGATTTGCTCTTAATAGCTTGATATTAAGATCATTTTGAGAATTTATAGTTAAGAGCGTTCTGACACTGACTGCACCCATTCCTAGCTATACTAAAATACTACAAGAATGACAGATATTAATCAGTGGCATGGCTTGACTAATATGTGGCATCATTTAGCTAGTCTTCACGCTTCGTCTATAATTAATGCTAGGCTTAGTATTACATAATGCGTACGAATTATACATAATATGTAATCATGTATTAGATATTGTGGATCTTAGAATATTTGATGAGGACATTGATTCCCGGTTAATGCAAATATTATGTGTATAATGTGACTGTTTGTATTGCGTATGTACAATATATATGGCGTCTCACCAAGATCTTCAGGGTCCAAGGAAACCAGTTGTAAATCCGTACCTGCTGATTAAGGAACGACGCTCTGACGTAGGTTTTCTTCCGAAGTCAGTAACAGCTGCCCCCTTAAAAGGCAAGCCGATTGGCCGAGGATCTACTCCTCGTCGTCTATAATATTAAACAATAACAAATGGGACAGAATAATAGGATGTAGGGAAAACATCTTATATTTTTATGAAAAAAAAGGGCTTAATCTTGAACAGTACCGCAGGCACAGATTTAAGGTGATAAGTTCGTTCTCTATTACATTGAAACCTATACCGGTATCGAAAAATGTTCCTCCTTCATGGGTCCCCCGACGTGCCTGGAATAAACAAACGGTTTTTGGGCTTCCAATCGGAATATGTTAGCGGTCTGAAACATTGCTTTCTTCCTTGATTTGAATTTGTCAAGTCAGATTTGTTTTTTCGCCGCTCTCGGGTTTAATTTTAAGTGATGCGGACAATTTGTGTTTTGTTTATCTTACAATTGATCCTAAGGGCTGTTAGGGTGATAGGTATATTTAGAATATTATCAGATCTTTTTAAAATATATAATCTCAGAATGATTCCTCGATTCGTTCGCACAATGTCATTACTTTGAACCATAATTCATAGTTATTCGAAAAGTACTATTTTATTTTCTTTTACGTTATATTCACACATTAGACACATATCCGCACATAGACCATTTTTTGGATTAAAATACAGAACAATTTTTATTATGGGGCACGAATTCCTGTGAAGAACAGAAACTAGAACATACGTTTGGGGCAGCGGGCATCATATCAGTAGATATTAAAAAGTAATATTAAAATTATAGATAGTTTGCAATAAGGTATAAAAATACGGCATAATATAATAAGTCTCAATCTTTTGCAAGCTCAAGCCCGCATTACAGCATAAACTTATAAATACCTTTTTAGGTAATTTGATATGATAAATTAGTGGCAGACATTCTATAATTGAGATGGTTATGAGGTGACGTCATGATCACATTGCACTAACAGCTTCTGCTATTAAACTAGGTTTATGACCAATGCTTTGGCATACAATACAGTACATGTTTAGGAATATTGCAGACGGTCTTCATTAGTTTAGTGGAGACGTTATGAGGCAGGCAAGTATTATAAATGAAAAATATTTATATTATTAAAAATATTTTAAAGTTATATAACGGGACGAGTTCTACTCTTCTTTTCATATTCTGGTTTTTACGAGAGCGACTGTCATCTGACTCTCCACAAAAAAAGGAAATCCTGCGCCATAGACTAAAATTTTCTGTCTTAATTAATTATCATTAAGTTTATTAGCCTACTCGTGACTATAGCTCAATCAAAACAGGTCTCATCAGAAAAGCAAAGTTAAGTTCTGATTTTTATCTATTTTTAAAATAAATTGTATCTGTATCGTAATAAATAGTACATAGCCAAGTGGTTCCCGGCAGAATAGAATTTGGGCCACCTCATCTCTTCCCATGAGGTGTCGTTCAAGGCGTCCAAGGGATAGGGCTGTTTAACATCAGACAGATATATACAGCTCAGACTTTGGCACGAAACAAGGCTCGAGTCAACAATCATGCCTGGAAGACGGCAATAGGCTCACCCCCTATTACGTGGGACCGAAAACAATGATTGATAATTTATATCTAATCTACGCCCAATGTGATTTATACTTGTGACTTTTACAAAATAATACAATTGTGATAGTTTATACCACTTAGGTGGCAGACAAGCACACGGCCCACCTGATGGAAAGTGATTACCGTGGCCTATGGACGTGTGTAACACCAGAGAAGCCACACTCGCGCTGCCGACCCTGTAAGCACAGAGTCTCTGTGCCGTCAGTGTAGAGGACAAAGCAGGACAAGCCTTTAGTCATCCCACTGACAGCACAAATTCTCCAGTGAGCTCTGGCTCTCTGGCTGGGATAGTAGAAAATAATATAAATAACGGCCAGGACGTCGGGTTCACGATCGGGAGCTTTACACCAAACCTCACCGATTACTCTACTGACCCACTTTTCACACAAGTATTTATTAAACTATTAACACGTTGACCCATGTCATTAGCGGTCTTATCGCTTAAAGACTATATAGTTCGTGCTTTTATAAATCCTAATTTTTTAAAAGAATATTAGCAACTGAATTTTTTTTACCAATTACTATTACCCTTACCATTTGAGGTGTGGTAATTTACGGATGCTAGAAGTGGGTTCATGTTTGTAGTGTAATGGCTAGATTTTGAACTCGGGATTTTACGATTGTATTAGTTTCTTTTTATTTATTTATTTATTCTTATAATTGCAAATACAGGTATATGGGTTGTTATGTTCGTACAATTAAGTAACACTATATTTAGCCTTGCGGCGTGCAATATTTTGTCAATAAAAAAAGAAGTTAAAGAATACAAAATTAATACATGTCAATATGGGAGTCAATAATAGGTATGTAGCACATGTCAAAAAAAAAATTTTTTTCATAAATAACTTAAAATGTCAATAGGTATACTTGTCTATATCAGTTCATCACATAAATATTCCTTTACAGAATAATAGCACTTCTGCAACAATATTTTCTTAAGTGTATATTTAAATAAATTATAATTAGCTTCCTCTAGAATTGACTTGGGTAAGTGGTTATATATTCTGGGAGCCATGCAGAAGATACTCTTGTTTAAATAAGCTGTGGAGTTGGAAGGAATACAGATTTTTAAATTATGTCTACTGCTTTTCAATTTTACGAACATATGAGCATTCCACTTCACAAACAATACTGTTTCTAAAATATAAATACATGGCAGAGTCAGAATGTTTAGTTTAATAAAGGAGGGTCGACAGCTATCTATTGATTTTATATTAGAAATGGCCCTTACGCATTTCTTTTGCGCTTTAAATGCATATTCTACATCAGTAGCGTTGCCCCAGAAAATTATACCGTATCTTATGATTGAAGCAACATAACCACGGTAGGCGGTCAGGACTGTAGACGTACTTGATGTTTTCGAAAGTTTATAAAGAGCATAGAAGTACTGGTTTATTTTAGAACACAAACTTTCAATATGAATCTTCCAGTTCAAGTTCTCGTCAATATTTAGACCTAAAAATTTTGCTGCTGATACTTGTTTAATGTCCCTATTATTATACCGTATTTCCAAGTTCACTAGTTTATTAACTCTATTGCTGAATGTCATTATGCTAGTCTTGTCAATGTTTATTTTCAAATTATTTTGTGTTAGCCAACCTATACTAGTGCTCAAAGTTTCATGAATTTGGTGTTCAATCTCTTGTTTATTGTTTCCTTTAAATATAATAGTGCTATCATCAGCAAAGAGTACAGATTCATGGTGCAAGACCTTGGGAAAATCATTTATATATATAATAAACAACAGTGGTCCCAATACACTGCCTTGTGGTACACCAAATACAACATTTTGCTGCTCTGAAGAGTAATTAATTATTGTTTTTTTAACAGGACATATCTTTGAGATTTGAGTGACTTGCTTTCTGTCTCCAAGATATGATTTTATTAAGTCAAGTATGTTTCCTCGAACTCCATAGGCGTTTAGTTTCTCTAGTAAAATTTGATGATCCACATAGTCGAAAGCTTTCGATAAATCCATATACAGAGCACATGCTTGACTTTTACTGTCTATCGCAGTCGTGACTGTCCTAAGAAATTTGTAAATAGCGATATTTATATCCTTATTTTTTCTAAATCCTGATTGCTCTTCAACTAACATATTTTTATGTTCGAAATAATTATACAAGTACTCGTAAATCACCTTTTCGAATATTTTAGACATAACTGGGATTAGAGCAATAGGTCTGTAACAATTCATATCATGTTTGTTACCTTTTTTAAATATTGGTCTTATAATAGTTAGTTTGAGCTCAGTCGGAAATATACCATGAAATATGCACAAATTAATTACATGGCTTAGTACAAAGGATAGTTTAGAAGAGACGTGCTTTAAAATTTTAACTGATATACCATCATAACCGGTGCTGTTTGTAGGTTTGAGATTCATAATTATTTTATTTATGTCACTGGGTAATGTTGCAGGCATGAACAAGGAATTTACAATATTACTATCATAGCTTTGTGTCAAGTCTGTATTCAATCTAATTACATGATTTATGTAAAAATTATTAAAGGAGTTGGCTAGTTGCGTAGGGTCACTTATAATATTATCACTAACCACAATGTGCTCAATTTGATCTTTAGGTACGTTAAATCTATTGTTATTTATAATAGTCCAAGTGGCTTTGCATTTATTGCTTGATTTATTAATGAAATTGTCATTTTGGGCTTTCTGTGTCAGCTTAATGATTTTATTTAATCTGGACTTGAGGTCTGTAAAACTGTTTTTATTACGTTCAGTGCGATTAATACGATATTGCCACAAAAGATCTTTTTCTTTTGCAGCATAGTTTTATTCCGCGGGTAATCCATTTAGGCTTGGTTTTTGCATGTATTTTTTTCTTGACAAGTGGAAAGCAAAGATCATAAAAAAGTCTGAATAGTTGGTGGAATTCTGTAAAGGCAGCACTTGGATCATCGCTTTCAAAGACTTCTTGAAAACTAAGGGCATTAATGCATTCTATGAATTTAATAATGTTTTCTTTGCGATAATCACGTGTTTCAATGTACCAATACCTAAGATTTATATGCTTTGATTTTACTGGAATTTGAAATAATTGAACAGTATGATCAGACAACGCAAATTCAAAGACCTCATGATGACTACCTCGTATATTAGATAAAAAGTTATCAATACATCTGCCACTGTCCAGTCGTGTAGGTTCTTTGAAAACTATTTTTAGGTTATGCGAGTGTGACATATGTGTGAATACGTTAGATTCATGACTTTTAACAAGTGTATTAATATTAAAGTCACCACATACTATCAATTTCTTTCTACCATATACGTAACGACTGATTAAAGAATTAAATCTAATGAAGAATTTTTCAAAGTCGTCAGAATTTGTTCTCGGTGGTTTATATACACATATTACTATGAGTCCATGATTCGTGAGTTCGATACCTGAGCATTCCATAATGCCTTCCATGCCAAATTTGCTGATTTCTTGTAACGGATTAAATGACAGTGAGTTGTGAATAAGGACACATGAACCACCTCTACGGACTTTCCTACAGAAAACTTTTTTCTTCTTTCTTTTCTTCTTTTTCTTTACTGCTTTTTTTATGTGCGCAAAATCCCCACAGATACCTCCCCACCGGAGCCGGTGGAAGAGGTTATGTCGGACTCGAACCGACCAAAACGCACGCCGCCTGTGGGTCATTTTTGGTAGCGAATGTGAGGTTGACAGGCATATCCCTCGCACCCCGGCCGAGTTTCTTTACTACTAAGCTACTGAAGCTGAAGCTACTTTGCTCACTGGAGCTCACAGGAGAGATTTTGTACTGTCAGTGGGGAGACCAAAAGCTTGTCCTGCTTTATCTTTTACACTGACGGGACCGAAACTCTTGTGCTTACATGGTTGGCAGCGCGAGTGTGACTTGTTGTGGCATACGTCCAAAGGCCACGGTAACCACTTTCCATCAGGTTGGCCGTTTGGTTCTCTTTCACGCATTGAACGAATCTAGATGAAATTTTACAAAAGATAGTAAGAGTTTTACAAAAGATAGATAGTAAGTAAGATAGTCGTTAGATAACATATAGGCTACTTTTGATCCCGGAAATAACTACGCGAGCGAAGCCGCGGCAATATTTGGAAGTTTTTCGAAAGAAACTACGTTCAAACACTCATTTTATTTTCTATTCTCAAAGAAAGTATTTTTGGCTAGGATACTGTTAGACTTTCACAGACGAAATAACTTTGTGCAAATAAGTTTTGTGCAAATACGGGCAGTAGTCAACACAGCTCGGTCGGACTTCATGAATATACGTTTATATTAGATGAGACATTTCGCTTCACTATTTATGAAGTACAGTACACGGCTTTTGAATTAGCACGTCGGGATGGAGTCTCAGAGTTCGGTTACAATTAGCTTGCTACGGTTTTGTAGTGATACCTCTATGCCACAACGCATGTGTACAGCTTGTTATTACTTTAGGGTAGTTAAAAGAGAAGCATAGTTCTATTCATTACCTACAAATACTATACAGAGGTAAAATTTGTGGGGTTCTAGGGGTTAATCTCTATTTCCACTCAACTGATTTTAATGAAATTTGGCACAGAGAAAGACTTGAGCTAGAGAAAGTAAATAAACGGAGAACCGCTAGTATTTTATATACAGAAATGTCAGTGTATATGTCAGTCCGAAGAACGATAGAGAGAATGCGCTACAAAACCAAAATGAGACTAACAATCCAGGATTTTTTGAGCGGGGTGTGAAAAAGCATCTCTCCAGCCCGTCAACGTAGGGATAAACATTTTAAGATCGCCTCATCTGAAATGGTGTCACGTATCTTTACAACTTAACCCTAGCCTTTTATTAATCGACAGGGTCCAGTCGATTGACAGACCGAATATTAAAAAAAACGAGCTTTCTCTGTTCTTTCTGAAGTGGCGACGAAGATGCCAAGTCATAGGAACGATCATCAAAAGCTCGTCCGTTGTTTTACAAAGTAATTCATATTTATGCAACTAAGTATTTTGTGCGCTCATCCGTGAAACGCAAACCGCCATGTTGTAGTTATTAACCATTGCTAATAAGAGATATAAAGGGATAACTTAGGCATGGTGTACACAATTAGTAAAGAAAATATCTTTGTTTCGTAAACTTATCTAAGAAATAAGATTGACTGATAGATAATGCACATGGCTTTGAGTCCTCTTTGAGCCCTTGAACCTTTAAGGAGGTCTTTTTTCGAAAATCCCATTTTTAGTAACAGCTAAATCTTGAAAGTAATTTTACACATTTTTTTACAGATGATAGTAAAAAGTAAGGGGTGATATTAGACAAAAGTAATTAATTAACAGATGATGAAAGAAATAAACCATTTTATAATAGACAAGTGTGACTTTACTAGTTATTGTAAAATTATAAATTTGCGAAGAAAAGTATGAATGTGTCATATGAAGTTCAGCCTTAATTCATCAAATGAACCAACATACTTGCCTAAGATTATTGGATTGTGAATTCTTAAGTTTATTTCTCAGTTATAAGTTACTCTGAGAATATTATTACGTAATTGAAATAAACTGTGTGTAAACAGCTTTACAGTACGTCGTTACTTTATACTTTGTGATGAGAGATCGTGGATGTCCAGTGGTTTGATATATGATATACCACGATGTCGCATGGTATAAATAACTGGCCCGGAGCGTTGACCTACCCACTGGGTTGCCATACGTATTTAATATTGCTAAAAAAATAAATGGAAATGATTTCTGGTACGAGTTTAAAAATTCTCAGCATAATGTGATTTTACTTTTCTTATTTTAACTTTGTTTGACACTTTGTGATGTAGTACATTAGAACAAAAACAAGTCTCGTAACAAATAATATTTTTCTTTTTATCAAGATGGTTTTGATATCTATTTTAAACTATCAGACACTTTTTTATTGTAGAGTGTGAAGTGCTTAATTAAATACGTGTGTCAACAACTGTGTTTCGAAAGTTATGAACGGTGTTGACAGTATCTAAATTAAAGAGAAAAGCGTGTAATTGAGCGTCCCTTTATTTTACGACAATGATCTTTTAATTATATGTTATATTATGTCAGTATATGACATACGTCAGTGAAATAATAACGGAGGGTATTCGGTGGTAAATATTTTTTTTAAATAACGTTACGGTGGGTGCAATTTATATTGTGCGAGGGGGAATATTTTTCATTATTGCGCAATGCACCCTCGTCTTGTTTCCCCGTACCTTTCGCGTTCCATTCTTTATAGCCTCAATATTGTTTTGGGAGGTATTGCCGCGACAAAATAAATGTTTGTATGGACCCCGCGTTCCACGACCGCCCCGTCTTCTACTGATCCGACAATTTAAGCATTATTGCTTTCCTTAGATATTTTACACAACGTGAACGAATTTTATTGCTGTTTTGTTATTAATGCCGTAAGCGCGAATAAATGTAAGTACTGGTAACTTGAGAATGTGTTTCCGTATCTTATAGATTAACTTTCTTGCGGAAAAATAATTTCTTCATTCATAAAACTTTACAATGAAATGAATAATTAATTGATCAAAAGTCATTCTGCTATAACCAGGAACATCCGAGATTGGCTATAATTGGATTATTGTTTGGGAAGAAAATTTCTTTTGATTCATCAAAGATTTATGAATATTATAATTACTTGTAGTTATGAATAAGGCATTGTCTTCTCTTACGGCAATCATTAATTAAGGAGGGGAACCTGACACGCACCATGGGACCGCTTGGCCTCATTTTCGGCATAATTATCGAGCAGAAAATGAGAACAAGCCTTATTTCTTACCATTGGAAGATAGAATATTAAGACTTTAGAGGTATAAGCCATTTCTGGTAAGCAAATGTTTTAACTAACTTTGAAGGGCTATGTTTAGCGTCATTCTATTGCTCTTTAATAATACATACAAACATATAATCACGCCTTTATCCCTGGAGGGTTAGGCAGAGGTGAATTAACACCCACATTTCACCAATAATTGAGCCTATTGCCGTATTCCGGGCACTGTTGTTGACTCGAGCCATGCATCTGAAGCTGAGTCTGGGCAGTATATATCTGTCTGATGTAAAGCAGCCCTATACCTTAGTGGCCTTGTACGACACCGCATGGGAAGAGACGGGGTGGCCCTAATTCTACTCTGCCGGAAACCACGTGGCAATCTTTAATAATCATTTTAGGCCATATAAGTAGCTCCATTTAGAGACATGAATACAAATATTTGCATTAGAGTTAAGGGTCATTATTTATAAAGATATTACCATCCTTAGCTTAGTGGGGATTGAGAAACAGGTGGTACATTGTAGATTCTCAATTACTATCTTACAATGGATTATTACCATGTAATATCTTCCTTTAGTCCCGGGTTCTTTAAGCGGAACGTGAAAAAGCATCTGCTGAGGCCGCCAAGCTGAGTGCCACCATTGAAACATTACTTAGTGTCTGTAATGGTCACCCTCTTTCCTGAGACTTTGCCTTTAGCTTACCATCAAGCGAGGTGAAGTCAAGTTGGCGTGCCATAGATAAAAAAAATCGTATAAATCGCTGAAGCTTCACGACATATATTTGCTATTTGAACAAACATTAACAGTAGATAAGTAGGTGCCATCTTTTACTTAGTTCTAGCGTTTGAAGGTGGTCTCCGGTAACTAAACAACAAGAAACATAATCATACGTAATGTTGCCTTCACCGTTTCCCTTCCCCCAAGGAGTTCTGATTGCCTTCTTCACTAGAAAACATATCATAACATAAATTCACGCCTGTATCCCCGAAGGGGTAGGCAGAGGTGCTAGGACCCACATTTCGCCAGTTTATGTTTAGGTCCCAATGTAATAGGTGACGAGCCTATCGCCATTAACCGGGCACTTATAAACCTGCGATAAATACACACATAACTTCGAAAAGCATTGAAAAGTCATTGGTGTTTGCCATGGTAAAACCTGGGATCGAACCCGAAACCTCGTCTCAGCAGTCCCTTATCCATACCACTAGGCTACGGCGGTCAATAGAAAAAGTATGCAAAAAGGTATTGGATGGACCCAAATTCAAATGACAACCTCAATTGGTACCTGTTTTCAAATTTCGTTTGTTTACATAAATGTAGCCAGCAAAGTCACCTGGTGAGAGTCGGTCTGGGTTGCATCCAAAGTTTTCACTTTGGAACCTGAATTCCGTTATCCTTACTTCTATGATTGTGTTTATTTTGACTTTCTACCGACAGCCACCTGACCTAGGAAAACCAGCTTACAGGGAGGCTTGGATCTCAAAGATTGAACACGTGATTTGAAATCTATCATTTTCAGCTCACTTTTAGTAATTAAATGCTTCATTATGTAACATATATATGCGGCCAAGAAGTTACTTAGGCAGATACACACACACACACGCGCGCGCGCGCGCATACTACACATAAACATGTAAACCTGTACAGCTGTTTCTTTGGCCGTGCATCTTTGTATTGATTTCATTTTGGGACGCCTTAGGCACGATCAGCCAACCAACGTTTTAAACTTGGCGAGTTTAATTTCTTCTACTTATAAAAGGTAAAGCTTGATTTGAAATGTTTCTCGCTTTAACTGTATTTAATAAACCCTCTTTGAAATATGACGCCCACTCAATTATTTTTTCTTTAACGATGGTAAAGTTTCATTTTTTCCATATTTTATGTTATTTATTACACCCGAGTCTTCATTAATTTATTACTGAAGTAATTTAAAAAAAGCTGCCTGTTTCTCTCTCTGTAAATATTAATTAAAACACAATGCTGTTTTATATATTCTGAATTTAAAAAACGTTACAAAAATATTATTTGTAACACGCTTTTGGTAATTGTAGTTAGTACCTACACAATCATTGGAAAATCTACAACCAAATTTAAATGTTTTATTTTCATTAATAAGACTCTTTTCTTAGCGGGAGCGACGAAGGATCGCAAGCCAAGCTGCCCACGTACGAAGGCAACTCGGGCGTCGGAGGTCGATGAACGACCTCCGCCCCCCATGAGCGCCGGCCTGGGGGTGACAGGTGAAGCCGCCTGTCACCCTGGCAGAAGCAGGCCGCGGCGGTGGCGCGCATGGCGCGCCTCCCCGTTTCCGGGGACGAGTTGGGGACTCTGTAGTCCCCACACCCGAGAAGAGGGCCAGATCGTGAGAGATGGCCCTGGGTCGGCCGGGGTGCGAGGGATATGCCTGTCAACCTCACCTTCGGCAACCAGAACGACCCACAGGCGGCGTGCGTTTTAGTCGGTTCGAGTCCGACATAACCTCTCTCACCGGCTCCGGTGGAGAGATATCCGGGGGATTTTGCGCACGTAAAAAAAAAAGACTCTTTTCTTCACTAACAAACACATACTACATATGCCAATGTGTAGCTACCAGTAATATATCAATTATTCGGTCGCTGCTTTTTATTTTCGCTTTACATATTTCGTGTAAAATCCATATTTAACGAGTTCTTTATCGCCGCTCCCGGAAGCCAGGGAAAGCTCTTACATATACATAAGTACATTTTTGACGCGAACGTTCAATTTTCCAGGGAGCTTAGGTGAAAGGGAATTTTGGACCCTCGGATTAGACCCTCAATTACGGCCCCACCGACACAGCTCACGACCTCGTGATATAAATCAACTTGAATTAGCAGTAGCAAAAAGTACTGTACATTTTAATTTTGTGTAGCTCGCATGTGAAAATGTGATATTTCTTCGCACGTCTAGATGAATAAGGCTAACAAATGTAAAATGGGTTCTGAAATGCGGATAAAGGTAGTTAACTCAGATACAATTTTTGGTAAATACATATTAAGTATACATAGAAACCATATGACCAATTCAAATAAAAACAATTTATCTGAAATTAAGTCGTCAGCTACAAACACACACACACACACACACAAACACACACACACACACACACACACACACACACACACACACACACACACACACACACACACACACACACACACACACACACACACATGATTTAATTCGGTTCCACGTAATAGCGGGTGTGCCTATAGCCGTTTTCCGGGCACTACTGTTGATTCAAGCCATCCATCGGATGCTGAGTCTGGGCTGCTGATCTGTCTAATGTTAAACAGCCCTATCCCTTAGTCGCCTTGTACGACACCGCATGGGAAGAGATGGGGTGGTCCAAAAATATCATTATTATCCTAAAGATACATTGTCATGGGTACTCAATAGATAACTCCAGGGATAAGAGGAAATGTTTCAAATTCGACTTGTAGCCTTTACTTTCAAACACTAACTAAGAAACTATTCGACTTAAATAATACATAAGCTTGTCAAAAAGTTAGCAATAACAACTGCAACAAACAAGTGAACCACCGAGAGTATTTTTTTAAAAGTCTTTATAAAGAACTCAATAAAATATAATTTCGATTCTCGCAATTTCGATGTCGGCTCCCGTCTCAACTCACTATCAGGAAATTGTGGACTGAACCGCTAAACTTTTTCAATAACACCGACAAGGAAATTTTGTTATGAACTTTTTCTGCTATCCAGAACAACTGCTGCATTAGGTTTCATAGAAATCTTTAGTGAATAAAATTATACAATCTGAGTAGCCAACTAATCTTAGTAAGCTCACTCAATTGCACTTCATAGGGCAAAGGATTTGTTCTTTTAATCCTATTTTCTACGAACCCTTGGGACATTTGCTAGCTTTTATTCCTGAGGATCGGTCATAATGTACCCAAATAGGATTTCTTGAAAAGTCTTGACAGAATAGATTATGTAATCCAAAGTAATGCGAAAAGGATTTAGGTTTGTTTGTTGTCCCATATCAAATTTTGAAGGATAAGGAGTCGGTGGACAGTCAGCCACGAAATTAATAGTATTCAAAATCTTACTATTAGGTATAAATTCCAAAGTTAGATGAATATGGATCAATCAGACTTTGGAATTGATGATATATATTCGTGATTGAATAACAGACATGTGTTTGTTATTCAATCATGCCAGAAAAATTTAACGGATCTGGATGAAATTTGACACAGAGAAGGATTATAGTCTCGAATAGAACGTATATGTTATAGAACAAATTATTTCTTCATCGCGGGAATAGGTTCCTGAGAATAGTGGGAGAGTCATCAGACCCACGTTCGTTCTTCATAAAAATGTCATGCACTGAATAAGGTGATACAATATTGAACTTTTTTTTTACCAACTTGCAGAAGATAATATTAGCTTAATTTGGCATCTAATAATGTCTTGATGCTAAATATTTCTAAAAATTAGAATGCATCGATTCGTTTTCTGCACTGACGGCACAGAAACTCTGTTCTACTACAGGGTGGGCAGCACAACCCTTGGTGTCAGTCATACGTCCATAGTCCACTGTAACCACCTTCCATCAGATGAGCCATGCGCTTGTCTACTACATAGGTAAGTAATATAAAAAATGTGTCAAGTTACTTTGAACACATGACAAGTTTTTCATAACCATTAAAATTTTCAACAATAACCCAATCCAATGAGCAGATATTGTGCCTACTAAAAGAGATTCAAACTACATACCCATTTGTCTATCATCTTGGTAAATAAATAAATCACTTAACAGCCATAGAACAAAACGAAATAACTGAACTAATAAAGTTATTATTGTAAGAAGGGTTGTAAATTATTTGAATATTCCTCTTAACACATCCCAAATATGCATGTCAACAACTAAACACTAGTTTTAAAAGTTCAAACATATTGTAGACAAATTATAAACAAACCATAATTTGACACTACCGCAACATATTGTCAACATTCAACTCTAAAATAATGTCGTTGACGAGTCTATAATTCTTGAGATAGTATCAACAAACGTACCAATACGTGGTGTATTCGTAGATATGATTTGAGCAGCCACTTTGTTAAATAAACACACAAGCTGCGAAGATAATCTCAAAACGTGAATACATAAATAAACAACGTTTGAAAATGTTAACGGAGTTATTAAAAGACTTGGGCATCTTCATATATGGCGCATAGTTTGTTACAATTTTACTAGATAAAAAAATTAAGTGTTTTGATTAAGGTTATGCCAATTAGATTTTTTACAACACAATGTTAAAATTCTAAAAAAATAAGTCTATACGATTAAGAATTAGGTCTGGATCTGCAATTATCCATAAGTTTTTTTTGTTTGAACTTAAAGTTCTCTGCAAGAAATTACTTTGTCCCCGTCTTTGTTCGATATGTTTTCTAAAAAACATTCGGAAGTAAAGTATATTCGGGCAAACTTCTTGCTGCAGACAATTTGCTCAGCGACACCGGTCTCTACAGGTCCTATTTATTTGTAACATTTGGATTTTTCATGTAATGAACCCATGTAAATGTTAATGGTTCAACTTTGAATACCGCAATTTCCTGAAGTTGAAACACCGCGTGGTTTTTGATTACAACGGGATAAAAATGAAACTTAAAAATGCACGCGACCTCTGTTGTTGTTAAAATAATACCGGCCGCTTTTTATATATTACTTTTTTTCAGTTTTTTTTATATAGATCAATTAGACTTCACCCTGCCCGATGGTAAGCTGAAGGCAAAGTCTCAGAAAAGAGGGTCACCGTCATATCATGTGACAATGGTGACACTCAGCTTGACGGCCTCATCATATGCTTTTTCACGCCCCGCTTAAAGGACCCGGGACTGTAGGAAGAAGGACCTTCCTCAATCACTTATCAGTTAGTGTATTTTATACTATAACCTTTTTCGGAAATATATGGTATGGAATTACGAGAACTATAATCTTACTTAAGTAAGGATACAACAAATTAATCAGTATGGGACTGACAAAAATTACGGGAGAAACTTTACCCTTTTTTCAATTTCTTTACCACTAATATTATCTTCTTCGGAATTGAGTACCGTATGTTCCAAATATTATTAAAATCGGCCAATAACTTGCGCCACAGCAAACTTTCCCTGTTTTACCCCATTTTGCTTTCCATTCCCAGTCTACCAGCAGATATTTTTTCCGGGAAAAATAGGTAATATCGTTGTACTAATTTCGATATGCGTATCCTGTTCTTAAGTCTATTTTTTTATCAATTATTATGGGGTTCCATGTCTTAATAACGATTTTTAGCAATGCATCAAAATTATTTAATGTATGGTAACAATTTTCAATCAAATAAATATTGAGTATCCCCAGACTTCGTAGTGAGTAGTGTAAGTACTTAGTTTGGAAAGTAAATAACTACCAAAGTTACTTTAGCATTTTAAAAAGGGTTATTGTGAATAAATTCCTATAAAAATTCCTTCAAACCGGTGGAAGTTAGATGACTAAACTTTGTACTGCTTCCACTTCGACTTGAATGGCCAGGCTACCTGGCGGAGATGACGTCGTGTTAACTCAATTTAAACTTATGTCCTAACTCAATTCTACATTGCACCTTCACATATACAACTATTGTAAGATATCCTTGGATAACAGTTTATAACTTAACAGCGAATGTAATCTCGATCGAGGGAAAATAATGTTAGCGTTAAGTTCATAAGATGGGTTATCGCAAATCAGACTTCCACCAATTTGTTGTATCGAACTAAGTTGTATTTTATTTTATTTAGTATTATTATTAAATGTGTTACAATTCGTTTTTCCACTGTTTTACTTAAGTATACAGGTACAATTTGTTGCGAGATGTTTTGCAGTGGAAAAGATCTCCTGCATACTGTACCAGTTAAAAAAACTGTATCACAGGATGCAGGGTCAATTTTGGAGAGACATCGCTGTATTAAAATCTTGTTTTGAAGCTTAAGAAAAATTCTTGAAGCCCATATGTTAGACTATATTAGCAAGCTGCCAGAGTATTGATGTTGAACACTTAGAATGAATATGTGGATAAAATTATTATGCGCATTATTAATATGTGCTCTATGTTTGGATAAAGGCGACCTGAGTTTTCAGGAGCTCTAATGTCCCTACGTAGTATTGATTTAAGAATATGTAAATAAGTATACTTAACCGGCCCGAATAATTCAAATTTGAACAACGTATGTAGATATGCTCTTTTCTACTCAACAAAACGCTATGATAGCAAGACTTCTAAGACTCTTTACATTTGTAGTGAGTTTGTATGTATATTTTGTAGTGTCTTATTATACTGTAAGAGCCGTAAGACGTAACCGTTTAGAAAACTACTTCACAATATGTAAAAGTAAAACTTTTAATAAGAAATGTTTAAAGATATGTAAGCTAAAGCCAGGCTGAAGATATTTCATCGCCTTGGTGGTTTCATAATATGCAAACGTCTAGTAATGTATTTTCGTTTAAAGTGTATACGTATGTTATTTCATAGTAAAGAAATAACCGCGCGGCACTAAGTGGATTGCGATGTACGAAGAAAACAAGTATGTACGGTGAAAGACGGTACACTGTCGATCGGGTACGTATTTGAATACCTAAAATTATAATACCTAAAGTTAAATAACTTAAGTTCAAAATACCTAAAATTTAAATACCAAATGGTTTAAAATACCTAAACCACTAATACCTAAGTACTTAATACCTAAATTTTAAATACCTATTGGACTAATTACCTAATGTTTATAATGCCTAAAGTTAAAACAACAAAGGTTGAAATACCAAAATTTAATATACCAAATGATCAAAATACCTAAAAATAATGCACCACACACCACACACAACAATATGTGGGTAGATCAGTAAAAAATAAAAAGCATACATACTTGTGTTTTCATTTATATCTCATCATCATATCAGCCACACACAGTCTACTGCTGAACATAGGCCATTGGCTTTTTTTTTATAACCACACATATAAGGATTTGGAACTTCAGGATTGGAGCAGACAATGTATGAGTGGTTATATAAAAAAAATGCCAATGGCCTATGTTCAGCAGTAGACTGTGTGTGGCTGATATGATGATGAGATATAAATGAAAACACAAGTATGTATGCTTTTTATTTTTTACTGATCTACCCACATATTGTTGTGTGTGGTGTGTGGTGCATTATTTTTAGGTATTTTGATCATTTGGTATATTAAATTTTGGTATATCAACCTTTGTTGTTTTAACTTTAGGCATTATAAACATTAGGTAATTAGTCCAATAGGTATTTAAAATTTAGGTATTAAGTACTTAGGTATTAGTGGTTTTTATTGGAGCAGACAATGTATGAGTGGTTATAGAAAAAAAATAACCACAAAGGCTAAGGCGGGAGCGGAGCGGAGTGGAGCTCCCGCCTTAGCCTTCTAACCTAACCTATCCGGGTCGGGGTGAGCAGTGTCCCTTTTTCTTTAAGCCGTACCACATATTATTTCTTAAATTGTCGGTATTTTAATTTTCGGTATTTAGAACTTTCGATCATATAAACATTCGGGATTTTAATATTCGGCCTTCCGTTCGTAGGGCTTATGAAATTCGATAATTTCAAATTAGGCATTGTAATACGTACTCACTATAATATCAATTTGTCATATTTGCTTTGGGTATTTTAAAAGTAAGTCAAACAACCATTAGGTATTTAGATTTTAGGTATTTTGAACTTAGGTTATTTAACTTTAGGTATTATAATTTAAGGTATTCAAATACTTAGCCATTTTAAACTTTCGGTATTTTAAATTTAGGTCAACCCACCATTAGGTATTTAGATTTTAGGTATTTTGAACTTAGGTTAATTAACTTTAGGTATTATAATTTTAGGTATTCAAATACGTACCCTGTCGATCATTATTTGGTTTACTCTTTTAATTACTTAAAATATTGAACTTCTGTATATACACTTAATGTCTTAAGTACTCTTAAGACATATTTTATAGGGTATGTTTTGTTTTTGTGATTAGTACTAAGTATTCGTAATTTACAAAGTTAATTTTGTATGGTGGAGGTAGGACACGACGGTATTCCCGTCCGAATTGAGCAGTCCGACTGGGGAAGTACCTTCACCCTACAGAATACCACGGCTATAATATCCTCGTGTGGTGTTCCCGGTGGTGAGTAGGGTAGCCACTGAAGAGTTATTGTGCTGTCAGTGGGAAGACCAAAGGCTTGTCCTGACTTTGTGTTCTGCACTGAGGGCACATAAAATCTCTGTTCTTATAGGGTCGGCAGCACGGATGTGACTCCACTGGTGTTACACACGTTCATAGGCCACGGTAACCACTTTTCATCAGGTGGGCCGTGTGCTTGTCTGTTGTATAAAAAAAACCAGCGATACTTAATGGAACATGATCGGGCATTTAAAAACTGTTGCATTTAGAGAACTTTTTCAGTGACGTGATTGTTTATAAGTTGCAGTAATCACAATCAGACCGGGGTGCTAAGGTATGTTTATTTGCTTCTTTAGTGGGTAATAAAAATATTTAAACTATACAAACTGAAAAAACTACAGAAACAAACAAGCATTCACATAGAACAAAAATGCATACGAACCAAAAGCTGAAATTGGACGTTGAACTTTTTAACGATAATTCAGTTTAGGAGCCGCGCAGTGGAATTAAGTATTCTCCACTGCCCGACTCAAGGGACGATACTGACCTACTTCCTGACCTGACAACTGCTGAACACACATTTTTCAGTCATTAGTTGGAAATTGGGAATATTGCTGGAAGTGAGCCGACCCTATCACATTCCGTTCACTCGTAAAAGTTAATGAATTGAAAGGGTTCAGGACATTTCTATTATAGAATATTGAAGTTTTGGGTTTGCCAAATATGTTGTACTACGTTTTGGATACTGATTCTTAATGAAACCTATTAAGTTAGAAAGTTGTAGGGAGGTATTAGGAGGAAATGGGCCATGGTAAAATACTGACTAAGTATAGTTTAATTATTGTCACACATATTGATAACTCACTTGTACTTTTCCACATTACTTTATTGCTTATTACACCTGACCGGTTTCGCCTTACGGCATCCTCAAAGGTTTATTTAAGTGAGTTATCAATATGTGTAACAACAAATTCCACCAAGTGCCATCAATCTACAGTATAAATAGTTTAATTATTGTCAGTTATCTGAAAATTCTTTGCCGCTTTTTGGTCAGCGACGGTTTTGGTACAGACTTTTGTAATTTGTTATATGATAGCATGTCGTAGCAAGTCGTATAGTTTATGAATATGTATGGCTGCAGTAGTTTCTCCTCTCTTTCTATTGGTTTTCTTTTTTTTTTAGTAATAAATGCGATGAAACATCTAATTAAGAAATATCAATATACGCTTGTTTTAAAGATTGAACTAAATTTTAACAAATCGAACTCAGCACATCATTGACCTTGAAAAACATAAACTAATAAAATTAGCGATGTTTTAAAAAGTACAGAGACCCGAAACCGGCAGTCTAGTATGAAAAGTTTATTTAAAAACGGCAGAATATATGTTTTTGAGACATGTACCTAAGAACAGCAGCAAATGAAAGACTCGAGACTATATTATAAGTATGTATATACCGCTATGCGGATGACGGAAACCGTAAACGGAAACTAGTTAATTACTAAAACATCTTCGAACTACAAGTTTTCCAACGTTGACACATTTATTAATTTATTCCTTGGAGCGATTGTAAGCGATATCCGGGGTTTAAGAGATTGCGAATGGATGGTATTATTAATTATGCAACGCTTAGTTCAGCTCGACTGTGACCCAATTTATACCTCCTCTTGCTAGCAACTGCTATAGCGACGCTCTCGTCTTCACTTGTCTGTATAAGTGGACTGTATTTTGCTGTGGTGAGGCAATCAACGAATTTTTATTATTATTATTATTTATTTATTTGTCGCAGCCAACTATCCTTATCATGGCCTGAATGATGTTTAGCCGTTTGATTAAACTACAAGGCAAATTTCACGAATCGAGCTTCGGCGGGAGGATCGCAAGCCAAGCTGCCCGCGTACTGAAGCAAATCGAGTGTCGGATATCGATGAATGACTCCCGCCCCATGAGCGCAGGCTTGGGGATGACGGGTGCCGCCGCCTGTCATCCTGGCAGAAGCAGACCGCGGCGGCGGGGAGCATTGCGTACCTCCCCGTTTTTGGGAACGAGTTGGGGTGCGAGAGATAACCCTGTCAACCTCACCTTCGGCAACCAAAAACAACACAAGAGCAGTGCGTTTTAAAAAAATGCAACAAAATATGTATAACAGTTCATTAATAGTACGTAGTGGTATAATCTATTATGTGCCTGTACCTAATACAAGAAAATAGGTCATCTAAGGGACGAAATACAGTTACAAAGTTGTAGTTAGAAAGTTCTTTTTTGTGTGCTTAGGAAACTTAGTTAACGTATCTATATATGTCTATCTACTCATAAAAAGTGTGCCAAACTTCACAACAACGGTGGGATTAAGGTAGATAATGCCTATGACAACGATTTACAAAATTAACATACCTAATTAGTGAAGTTGGTTCCAAATTAAGTAGTTCTATTTAATTAATGTCACGCGTTGTCATGTTAATTTAAACAATGTTATTAGCAATACTTTCCATGCCTATAGTTTATTCTATGTTTATTTTTAAAAATATCTATTCTAATGTTATAAAGCTGAAGAGCTTGTTTGTTTGAATGCGCTAACCTTAGGAACTACTGGTTCGAATTGAAATTCTTTTTGTATTGAATAGTCCGTTTAAATGTCAACAAATGCTGCCAGAGTAGAATTATGACCACCCCATCTCTTCCCATGCGATGTCGTAGAAGGCGACTAAGGGATAGGGCTTTTTAACATCAGACAGATAGATATATACAGCCCAGACTCAGCCTTAGATGAATGTCTTGTGACAACAATAGTGCCCGGAAGACGGCAATAGGCTCACCCCCTTTTTTTTTTTTTTTTTTTTTACGTGCGCAAAATCCCCACGGATACCTCCCCACCGGAGCCGGTGGAGGAGGTTATGTCGGACTCGAACCGACTAAAACGCACGCCGCCTGTGGGTCGTTTTGGTTGCCGAAGGTGAGGTTGACAGGCATATCCCTCGCACCCCGGCCGACCCAGGGCCATCTCTCACGATATGGCCCTCTTCTCGGGTGTGGGGACTACAGAGTCCCCAACTCGTCCCCGGAAACGCGCGCCACCGCCGCGGCCTGCTTCTGCCAGGGTGACACGCGGCTTCACCTGTCACCCCCAGGCCGGCGCTCATGGGGGGCGGAGGTCGTTCATCGACCTCCGACGCCCGAGTTGCCTTCGTACGCGGGCAGCTTGTCTAGCGATCCTTCGTCGCTCCCGCTGCCGCTCCCGCCCCGCCTCCTCCTTCACTATCATTACTTGCTCGCAGAAGGAGGCGCCGGCCGCCCACGCATCCGCGCAGCGAACCATCGCCGCGAGCAAGGTGGAGAGCGTGAGAACCCTCACTCCCAGGGCCGCCACAAGCTCCCGCCTCGGCGTCTCCCACGCCGGACACTCGGTGAGCGTGTGCGGACCTGAGTCCTCGCTCGCGTCGCAGTGATGGCACTCGGACGTTGGCTCTTTCTGCATCCGACGCAGATACTTTCCGAAGCATCCGTGCTCGGTGATCATCTGCGTCAGACGGTACGAGAGGCTGCCGTGTGGCCTCTCTAGCCACTCCTCCATGATGGGTCTTACCGCCGTTACTACGGCGTGCCCTGCGCTTGGTTGCCCAAGTCGTCTCTCCCATTCCGCCACCATTTCCCTGTGGAGCCGGGATCTCACGGCCCGAATTTCTTCGGGCTCGGGATCGTGACCCCGCTCCCGCGCCGCCCTTCGGAACCGGTATAGCGCCGAAAGGCATCTCGCTTCCAGGATCCATGGTGGGGATCCGGCGAGGAGACTCGCCGCGTTGAATGATATCGTGCGGTACCCCCTTACGATGCGGCACGCCAACTTCCGCTGCGGACGCTGCAGCAGGAGCATGTGCCGATCACTCAGGGTGTCCGCCCACACGGGACACCCGTACAGGGCCATGGACCGCACGACACCCGCGTAGAGTCTCCTGCAGGAGTCCTCCGGGCCCCTCAGGTTGGGCAGTAGCCGCGCCAGAGCTTTGGCTGTGCCCGCCAATTTGGGGCCCAGACTTCGGAAGTGCTTCCCGAAGTCCCACCGGCCGTCGAGCACGAGCCCCAGATATTTCATCTGGGGCTTGATGCCGATGAGAGTGCCTCCCACTGTCAGACTGGAACCAGGTGGTGGCGTGCGCCGAGGTCCATGAAAGAACATGGCCTCGGATTTATGCAATGCCACCTCAAGGCCCAGCCGCCGGATCCGTTCCACGACTTGAGCAACCGCGGTCGTGGCCCTCAGGATCGCTTCGCGGTGTGTAGCCCCGCTCGCCGTCACTAGCGTGTCGTCCGCATAGCACGTGACGGCGGCGCCGTCCGCAAGCTCACCGCGAAGCACCCAGTCGTATCCAATGTTCCACAGTAGCGGCCCGAGAACCGATCCCTGTGGAACACCGCACGACATCTCACGCCGACCGACGCCGGTCGCACTTGGGTAGATGACGGCTCTCTCCGTCAGGTACGCCCCGACTATGCGGCGGAGGTAGAGAGGCACACCGTGGTACACGAGTGCCTCCCTGATGCAACTCCAGGGCAAGGTGTTGAACGCGTTGGAGATGTCCAAGGACACCGCCAACGTCACCTCGCCCCGTGCAACTGCCTCCTCCGCCAAAGTCCTCACACGCATGATGGCATCCACGGTGGACCGCCACCGGCGGAAGCCATATTGGGCATCCGCCAGGTCCGGCCCCCTACCAGAGAGGTGCTCGACGAGGCGCTTCGCAATAACTCTTTCAAAGAGCTTGCCCACCTCGTCGAGCAACACAATGGGCCGGTAGCCGGATGGTTCGTCCGCCGGGCGACCCTCCTTTCGGATGAGGACCAGTTTCCCCGTCTTCCACATCTTCGGAAACTGGCCCCGCTCCAAGCATGCGCTGAGGAACCCTCTAAGTCGGGGTTCGAGACCGTCTTTTCCCAGAGCTAGGACCCACGCGCGGCCTGGAATGCCGTCGGGTCCCGGGCGGTGCTCTTCTTGGCTCTAAGCCTTCGCACCGCCAGCTCCAGTTCTACCCAAGTGACCTCGGGGACTTCGTCGTCAACTACCACACTGGGCGCCACAGGCGACCGAGGTGGCGGAGTCATCTGCGGCGGAACGTGTTCCGCTCGCGCCGGGAACAGGGACTCGACCACTCCACCGAGCAAAGCTGGCTGGAGAACCCGGGTCAATGGCGGGGCCCGGGGGCGCAGCTTTCCTCTTACCATAAGGTAAGGCCGCCCCCATGGGTCCCGCTCCAGCGTCTCCATGAGCTCCTTATAAGCCGCGGCTTTCGCCCGCTTAATCTCCGCTCGGAGGGCATCTCTGGCCTCCCTGTATCCCACATGAAGCTCCGTCACTCGGGGCTCCGTATCTGCGGTTCGGCTACGCCTCCTACGGAGTCTGGTCCACCGGCGGTGCGCGATCACGCAGGCTTGCCGTAGCCTCGCGATCTCCACCAGTAGACCCGACGCCTCGGACTATAGGGTGGTGCCCTAGGCATACCCGCATCGCAGACACGAGTCATGGCCTCCCGGAACCACACCGCCTCATCGTCGATATCGACAGGCCTGTCCGGCGCAATGGCCCAGGCCTGTACGATGGCGGCCTCCAGGAGGACCTCCCGATTCAGTCTCCCAAGCACCCAGCGTGGCTCGCGTGGGGCCGGTATGACCGGCGCATCACCCGCGGGGGGGGAGACATCAAACCGAACGTATCGGTGATCCGCCAGTGTCTCCACCCCCACAACAACACGCCAGTCCCGCACACGGTGCGACAGCGAAGCGCCTGCGAACGATAGGTCGATAATCGAACTGCGCTCCGCGGCCACGAACGTGGCTTCGGCCCCGCGATTCTGGAGAACTAGACCGTGATTAGCGGCCCAGCTCTCCAGAGCCCTACCTCGTGGGTTCGTCTGCCGGGACCCCCAGGTCACTGACCAGGCGTTGAAGTCCCCGAGCACAAGAACCGGATGAGGATGACAGGCGTTGACGACGTCGGTCAGTCGCTCCAGCGACTGCCGGTACTCCCCTATGCGTCGGTGTAGGCTCGGCGTGAAATAGACGGCCACGACCGCAATCTCCCCCACACCATGCCATGCTCCCTTGCCACGACAACAGGGGGGGGGGCACCCATAGCGGCGTTGTACACCAGTGCCGCCAACCCGTCCAGGTCGACCACCCAGGCAGGCCCAAGGGGCCGGTGAGTGTACGGATCGGCGACAGCGGCGACGTGTATGGACCACTGTGCCCTGCTCTGGAGCAGAAGACCCTGAGCATCGGCACCGTGGCCCACGTTCGCCATCGGCACCGTGGCCCACGTTCGCCTGCAGGATGCGGAGCTGAGGATCCATTATGGAACCATCTCCGCATCCCGCCGCGAACTTTGGGTGGAGCCCCCGCCTTGCCTCCCCCCCGGTGCAGGCCTTGCTGCCAACCCTATGGTTGGCCGGTTTGCCCCCCGCTGCACACCTGTGAAACAGTGCAGCGGAGCTTCGCATCCACCGGCCGTATGGCCGGGTTGGCCACAGCGGAAGCAGCGGTCACCGACCGTCACCGCCGCCGTGCACTGCACCCCCACGTGGCCGGTCGAGCCTGCAGGAGCCGGACCTGCACCCGCACCACGCCTCCAACGGCGAGGAACCCCCGGTCGGCAGCCTTTTTGGCTGCTGCGATGGGGCAGCCGACAACTGCCGCCCCCAGTCCACGGCGGCCGAAGCGGATTGCTCCGACCTTCACCGCCTCTAGGGGGCAGCCCCCGGCCTCCGCCACGGTGAGGCGGATTTGCTCCGCCGTGATGGAGTCGTCCAGGTCCGAAATGCGCATTTCTGCGCACTTGTTGGGCCTGGACACCCGGACGTCGGCTGCATCCAGCGTGTCCCGAAGCCTAGCCGCTAGGGCATCGGCCTGGGGACCGCTTGAAGCGCCGGGGATCTCCAGTAGCCGAGCACCCGTCCGAGTGGGTTTCACCCGGATGGGGCCCGGCATATCGAGAGCCCTCATGTCAACGCAGGCTCTGGCCTGCGTGACAATCTGGGCGTACTGCACGCCCCTCTCCGCCGCCTCCGCCGTCATCGTTAGCACGACGGCGGTTGAGCGGGGGACGCGCAGCCTCCCCGGCACTCCCCTCGCAGCAGCCTCAGCCTTCTTGGCATTTTTGGCTGCCTTCCTTTTCGCCTTGCGCCGTTTCTTGGAGGCTCCGGCCACCTCCCAGCCTCCCTCCGGCGGGGAACCTGTGGAGGCAATCCCCACCGGGGTCCGGGCTGGCGCTGGGGCTGAGGCTAGGGCCGGGGACTTCTTCCCCTTGCCTTTCCCCTTCCCCTTGCCTTTGGCCCGGGCACCCTGGGAGCTCCCAGCCTCCACGGCGAGAGCGACAGTGGCTCGAGCGACCGGAGCGGCAGGAGTGGTAGGCGCAGCGGACGGGCTGCGGGCCGACTCCTGCAGGGCCTCTGCGACCGCCGGATTGGTGAGACCTCTTCTCACCGCTCCGGCATACCCCGTAGGCGGCGCCAAGGGCGGGCGGCGGCTGGAGTCCATGACCGCTCCGGGTGCGCTCCTCCTGCGTCACCTGCCACCTCCGCTGCTCAGCCAGCGCCGCCTCCTGCCGCTTTTCCATGGCGGCCATTGCCGCCATGCATGCCGCCAGTGGGTCCATGGGCCTAACCGGCTGCAGCACCGGCGACTCCAGCCGAGCGGGCTGCGCCAGTGACACCGGCCGCACCGGTGTCTCCGGCCGCACCGGTCGCACCGGCGGCCTTGACCGCACCGGTGTCACCGGCATTACCGGCGCCTCCGGCCGCACCGGCGACCTTGACCGCACCGGTGACAGCTGCGGCGCCGGCGGCACCGGCCGCTCCGGCTGCACCGCTAGTCGCCGCCGCGCCGACCGCGTCACGCGCTCCGCGGGCAGCCCGGCGACGACCTGACGGAGGTTCGCCATTTCGGCCGCCATCCTCTCCATCTCTTTACGGTGCTCAGCCGCCGTTCGCTCTACGCTGTTGAGGAGCTCAACTTGCCTCCTGCCAAGTTGAGCTCGCTCGTTCCGGGACTCGGCCAGCTCCGCCTTGAGCAGCTCAAACTGCTCAACGAGGCGCGTCGCAGCCAGCCGGACCCGGTCCTCCTCCGGCGTTAGAGCTCCAGAGCGGGCCCCGGACAGTCTCTCCAGGGCCTCCATCACGTCCCTGGACGTGGAGCCGTCGGTACGAAGCGCGGGCGCCGCCGAGACGGAGGGACTCGGCGGCGCTCTCACATCTTCCCCGGCTGAGGCCCGTGAGGGGGCGGCTTTGGTGCCCCCACCCTGCAGCTTTCGGCGGCTAACCGCAACCTGCTTGGGTGGGGGGGGACGCATCATCTCATCCCCACCAGAACTACTGGAAGACGAGTCGGTCAGGGTCAAGTCGAGATCCGACTCGGTCTTATCTGGGGGGATGATTTTTTTTCGGCGGTTGCGCTTCCGCCGTGCAGATTTTCGGGTCTGCCGACCCACCGGGCTGTTCGCCCTGCTCCTCTCAGTGGCGGTGTCGAAGTCTTCCGACACCGTCCCTGCTTGGGACGCGACCTCCGCGTCTTGGTGCTGCGCGACCTCCGCGCAGACTGTTTCACTTGGTGATGGTTTTTTGTTGTCTTTTAATTTTTTTATTATCCATTCGAATCCCACGAGTAGAGACGATCTAAGATACACGCCGGAGCAGCGGTGTCTTCTCTATAAGACACAAATTCGCTCCTGCGTGGAATACGGCTCGCATCTCTGGGATGGCTCCGCGAAATACCTACTAGATGCTCTCGACAGGTTGCAGCGACGCGCGGTCCGAATTATTGGGAACCCTGAGGTCACGAACACCCTCGAGCCTTTGCAGATGCGTAGAGATATTGCTTCCTTGGCTGTATTTTACCGTCTCTACCACGGTGAGTGTTCTGACGAGCTCTTCCAACTAATCCCACCATCTCCTTTCCTACATAGGACAACACGTGCAGGCCTTAGATGTCACCCTCACACTGTGCAGAATATACGAGCAAGAACCAAGCGGTTCGGAGACTCTTTTCTTTGCCGCACCACCAAGACCTGGAATTCATTACCAGCACACGTGTTTCCTTCTTCCTACAGTCCCGGGGCCTTTAAGCGGGGCGTGAAAAAGCATCTGATGAGGCCGCCAAGCTGAGTGCCACCATTGTAGCACTTAGTGTCTGTAATGGTGAACCTCTTTCCTGAGACTTTGCCTTTAGCTTACCATCAGGCGAGGTGAGGTCAAGTTGGCGTGTCCTATATAAAAAAAAAAAAAAAAAAAAAAAAAAAACACTTCCCGGGTGACGCTCATTCCGAGAAGCGGGGTAAATACTGTGGATTTCCCCAGGTGTCCACAGGTTTTAATCGACTTCGCTGTCGGGTTTTTCAGACTTTTCCTTGTCGCGGGCCGGCCAGTTAAGGCAAGCCCCGCGGCCTTCAAGATATCGGCTTCCCAAGTGTGGCTAGCACTCAGGTCGTTGTCGATATCCTGGAGGTTACGCGACGCGGGAGAGCAGCCAACTCTCCCAACACCGACGGTGGCACGAATGCCTGCCAGCCCCTGCGCGAGCAGTAGGCCGGCCCGTCCCTGGATCCTATGGATCCTTGTGTCGCCCCCATGTCCCCTCTGAAAGCAGAGGGATACCGGGAGCGACCGGCTAGCCCTAAAAAGGGCTGTTTAGGATGGAAGGGATTCTACGAATCCCTTCCCGCGAGCCTTGCAGGTCCGCCATACCACGACCCCCTCAGGGTCAGCTAGCCCTGAAAAAGGCTTGTCGGGTTATTTGTCGACGGCTAGCAGAGCTCTTTCTCCTTGGAGTCAGAGTCTACTAACCGTCGTCCAGGGTGCACCAGCCTCCCCGCTTCCGTTCCCCAGGACCGCGGTCCAGAGGGAAAAGAAACAGGCAAGCCAACGTGGAGGTTACCCAACCCGCACCCCAGGCTCACCCCCTATTACGTGAGACCGAATTGAATGATTAGTGAAATGTGGGTGTTAATTCACCTCTGCCTAACCCTCCGGTGATAAAGGCGTGACTGTATGTATATATTTTAAGGTTAAAAAATATATACTCAAAGGGGTGATATGAAGTTTCAAAATATACCACAGGCGAAGGGCGGGTTAGCTAGTAGCAAGCCCACTTGTGCCTGTGCCAACCGCGGTAATTCTTAAGCCAATTGCATATTCTCTCTACCTAGTTAAGTCGTAAATTTTTATAACGTTCACGTTTGTTATCGGTAGGGATGTGTGAAAAACAACCCTTACAACTACTATTTATATCTGCTGTATATTTATACTATTCAGCTGAAAGGGCTTAATTAGCACATTTCAAATGTGTATAAATTATTATTATATAATTATTATAAATCAATAGGTATCTATTGATTGCCCCGAAATAATATAAATAAAAAAAAAAGTTTAAAACTTAAACCCGACTACTGAAAAAACACGTTCTAAAAAGTATTAAACAAGAAAATATTAACGATAGCCGTGGTCGTATGCTACATAGTCTAACACATCAATACATTCTGGGGAAAAGTGTCGATAGTCCGGTTTTAGTTTTAAGCTTAATTTTCTGTTATAAATCTACTGTCTTTGCTGCTTGTACAGTCAGCGTCAGAACGAACTCTCCTACAAAGTCTTAATACGAAGTATTAAAAGCAAACCAAACAGTTTTATTGTTTTAAATTCTATTATTGTTGAACTAAAAGTGTGTACCAAAAATAAAAACAATTACAACCGAAACCAAGGTATTCATCAAGATCGATCTGATGCTGACTGTACTTCCTACAAATGCTATAATTTAACTGGCGTTACTATATTCTGCAAATGAACGTGAATACTTTAACAATAATTTACTTATTCAGAAGTTGAGTCTCATCAGCATTGTTACACAGATTTCACAATGAGCAAAGAACTTCGCAAATCTTTTGGAACAAAAAATAAAACTGCTTTGTTCGCGGCAGATACTCTGATTACCAGTTTTGAAATGTGTTGACTTGGCGTCCTCAATAGTCTTCTATTTAAGTTGGCCCATCCCGCCGTTCTGGCATTTCAGAGTAAGTTACTCGGTTCCCAAGTTGATTCTCGGTTTGGTTTAGTTCCGGACATCGCCAATTGCCGCAAGATTGCAAATTTACGACTTAACAACATTTTGGTGTCCAATATGCTCGCACAACTCATTGCGAACGGCTGTTATCTGCGCTCGTAGCATAACTTGTACTCGTATGTGGAATATTCCTATTTTATTTTAAGGTGCATTTTCCTCTGCAACTTTTATGGTCTTTAGCCAGATTGCTGTTCGGTATTACAATTTGATATAGGTATTTAAACTATCATAGTCACTCACTCCGTGTTCATGGTGCTTGCAACAGCTCCGAAATATCGGAAACTCGAAACAATACAACATGATAAATGTCCTGATAACTTTAATACTGATACTTTTTGATATCTTAATTGTATAAAACAGGTATAGTGTTATAGGAGTCCTGATCCTATAACACTAAATTTCAATGAAATATGACGTCGTGAGTTACAGTCTAATATTTTCTGTCCAACGAAGTTTCAATATAAATTCCATCGTCGGATTTAGCCGATCCACAGTTTCAAAAGTTGGAAATAAACGGACATTTGATGGGGGAGTCATTCCGATCGCCCAATAAGCTGCGGCAAGCTGTTCGCAAGTTTCATGCTCTCTCCGTAGGGAGTTTGTTAATAAACCACAGCGAAGCGAAGTTTCAAGACTAGCTTGTGGAATCTTGACTATAGTACTAGAATATGTAGACATTCGAAAGGCAAATTTGCTCCCTTCTCGGTTTATTTTTTTGCATTTAAAGAGCTTGTTTGTAGATTTCGAGATTGAGTTCCAATATTTGTAGGTCTGAGTGTATCCTTGCAACATAACACTGTGGCATGCATGAATATATATCACAAGTTTTCTAAAAACAAAAGTAGGAAATTTGTAGTCAGTTGTGGTCATTAGTTTTTAAATGATGTGACGATGCAATTATGTAGGAAAGACCATTAATGGCATCTTGTAGAAAATTATTCACTGACAATTAGAACGCTCTAAAATTGTAATTCTCGGTAAATACAGGCACTGGCAAGAAGTTAATTAGTCATAAAATTCTGTAGTCAGTGGTGCATTTAGCAAATATTTTTTTCTAGAACAACGTTACAAACCAAAGCAGCAAAGTAAGTTTCGAAGAAAATCAACATAAGATATCACAAATATTTTAAATATAGCAGGTTGACTATCACAGTGTTTGAACGAATTTCATTAGTTTTGGTGGTACAGTTAGACCAGACCCACGCAGGGTACAATAATTCATATAAAATAACTAGCTGTAGCCCGCAGTTCCACCAGCGTCAAATACTTATCTTGAAATGCAATTAACTAAGAATCATGTGAATCTTACTTTTATCCTGGCTTAAACCGTGGATAAAAGTAAAATTATAATCTATCTGTGTATCAAATTGTATTTACATCAAAACAGCCATTCTGGGCAAACTATTTATTTGTAACATTATTGAGCAATACTCATACATTCAAAGTTCTGTATTTGTCATAGCGAAACGACGAGTGCCACGGCAGTGCTGTTTCAATTACTCTTTGATCATAACATCGCTTAACTTCGGCGATCAATATTAAGTACGTTCGCGCCAACAAACGAGGGCGCATTAAGGATATTTACCGCTTGGCGCGTGCTGTGCGTTACAGCTTAAAGGCTTGGCTTGATCAACGCGTAGTTTTAGTCACGATCAACATAAGTTCCTCATAGCAGTTGATTGTTTTGTAGTTCCGAAGATATGCGGTAGGTGTCTCGCCCTAAGACGTATGCAGAGGAACTAAATACAGGTAGTTTAACGGGCAGATGTCCATGATGTAGCCAGATTTCACTGGGAAAGTATCAATTCTGTTAGAATACTGCGACAAGTACGATTCTACAATACCATATTACATGCGAAATTAACAGAAGTTTGTCAGTGACACGTTACTAATTGTGATTATTCATAAATCATTATTATTTTACAAAATGCATAAAAACCTTTTTGATTCCATAACTGTTCACATGATGAATTATTTGATTTATACTACATCTGTAACTCCAATAAAATTTAAGGATGGAAATTGAGTAGAATTTGCTTGTGAGAAGTGGGCGTTCCGACATCACCGAAATAGAAATGACCTCTTTAGCAAATATAAATGACGTGCTAAATAAGTATATAAATATTTTTGTTATTTCTTGACGAGTTTTAGGAACCCATATTTGTACACAAACCCACACGATAAAAGAAAAAGTATTCTTAGATACTAGAATATTTTCTTGTCAAGAAATGTAGCTAATAACTGTTAAGAATTTATACGTAATTTATGTGACCACACACTTATGTGAATTCAGTAACGGCTATAAGTTTTGTATCTAAAGATAAAATAATTGTTAAATATTGGTATATTTCTTATTTCTTATTTCTTATTTATTTATTCAGTAACAATTTACACTGTGTTTGAACATACATAATATTATTACAATAATTCATTTCAAGTCTATCAAAAATTTACAATAATTAAACAATAAGGAACTATAAAAATGACAAAATCAATTAACTTGGTAAGTAATTATAAAAATTAATTAGTACACAAAGTCAGATTTATACAGTAGGTACATGTCAATTTTTATTCATGTCAAATCATAAATTACTCATGTCAATAATATAATTTCAGAAGCCAAGTAAGTCCAAATACCAAATAATATACCAAAATTAAATCAAAATAAAATAAAACAAAATGTCAAATATAATAAAATTGTCAAAAAAATAAAAAAATTACCTACAATTCCTCGATTGAATAGTAGCACCCTTTCAATAGGAACACTTTTAACTCCCTATGGAACTCTTTTTCATATAGAAGACCTTTCAACTCTAATGGTAGCTTATTAAACAACCTGGTAGAATTGTACATCGTGCTATGTTTGACGATGGTCAATCGTACGAAGGTCAATGATTTCTGTGTACACTATTAGATAAGCCTCTTTTAAGATTAGAACAAGATTCTGTTCGTGGGTGAGGCGGGAATAAGTTTTGAAAATCGAATTTGGAATAGTACGCAGAAATTTTGCATTATCTGTATGACCGCGTGAGTAACCGCGGTAGCCTAGTGGTATGGGTAATGGACTGCTGAGACGAGGTCTCGGTTTCGATTCCAGGTTTTATCATGGCACACACCAATGACTTTTCGATGCTTTTCGAAGTTATGTGTGTATTTATCGCAGGTTTATAAGTGCCCGGTTAATGGCAATAGGCTCGACACTTATTACATTGGGACCTAAACATAAACTGGTGAAATGTGGCACCTCTGCCTACCCATTCGGGGATATAGGCGTGACTTTATGTTATGTTATCTGTATGATAGTTACAAACTGATCATATACCTACAGGAGTGCATAAAATATATACACTGTCCCTTGTTCCATCATAGTCATCGTATCTATGTACATAACAGATTCAACCTAAAGCCACAGAATAGATATAGGTATGTGTTAGAGAGTACCAAACGTACTTATACTGTTTCACTCAACTCACTAGGAACTACAGCGAGCTCACATTCACTTTGAAAGCGTAAACATGCTAGATATACTTTTAGCAAGTTTATTTGTATGTGTCTAAAGGTTCAGGAAGCATAAATCTACAGTAATGACTAATCTAATTTATGTGCTCTATGATAACAGAAAACCCGCCCCATGCCCTAGTCAGCCCGAATGCGGTGCCTATTATTGTTTTGAATTGCTTTACTTGTGTAGTTATACAACTTGCATGGAACATTAAGCTCAAATATAAGGAAGTGTTCCTGGCTAGAAGTAAACGAGTAGGCTAGCGTATTGTAAGGTTAAGTATTACTACCCAGGTCTCTTTTGGGATGGGTGACCATTCTTAACTTATTGGAACCCTAATTTCGTTAGTAGAGAGTAGAGTTAGTGAGGTTTATTACTAATATGGAAGTATAATTATAGTTTGCATTTTGAGCTAGATAATCTCAATTCGATTTTATCACACACTTATAAATGTATTTGACGTCATCCAATGTAACAGTGTATGTTTCAATAATTTTCTTCAAACGAGAGATTTTTAATGTCAAATCGATTCATACAATTTTACATCTGAATATTACTTTATTAAATTAAATAGCTACGCATTTACATTTCCAAAAAGGTAGGCATGTATTGCATTTACAGATAAACTGATATTCAAGTAAATGTGTTAGTACCAATGAGTATTTTTTCAGGAGAAAAAATATCTTTGTTCATTTATTTATTTTATTTATTTATTCAACTTTATGCACAGTAATTTTATACAAAGGCGAACTTAATGCCAAAAGCATTATCTAACAGTCAACCTTAGGGTGATGCAGAGATACATTGAGGTAGGTGCAGGTAAAATAATAATCCATTTATTATCATATTATCTATGTTCACAATAATAATACATACATTATACATACACACTATAATACATAAGAAATCCATAGACATACTTTTATATATATAAGTTACTTATATTTATATTCGTATAATATATACTTATTTAATATAAACTTACCTATTAACGTACTTATATAATATAAACTTACCTAGAAGCTAAAAGCCTTATTAAAGAAATCAGACAGAGGCTCATCGAGGCGAAAGGTGACACTCGTTCCGGGTCGTTCCTGGTCCAAAGGCTGTCCATTGCCATCCAACGTGGCAACGCAGCAAGTGTTATGGGCACTTTTGCACTGGGAGCGATCAGGGGCAGGTTGTTTAATTAGTACATGGACTAAGCATTGCTTGTTGATATAAATATTATCATGAAGAATCTTAGAATGATTGTGGTTAACTTACCTATACTTATATATTTATACATAATCATTCAAAGTACTAGTCAAAACATTTTGTGGTCGCTTAATAATCACACAATCAGTAAAGTGAACGAAAAAAAAGAAGGCGATGGTCACAAAGGTGTGTCATTTTCTTTAAAATAAATATAGCTGTTTAGTTTTCTATTTCCGTGCTTTGACACGTTTGTTTTGGAAAAAACATTTTCACATTTTGATGTTCTTGTAATGGATTCGAAGGAACGTTTCATTACTTACCTAATGGACGCTTTTGATAACAACGCCAAGCAGGAAATGGAAAAATAATCAATTTACAATCAGTATAATGCATAATAGAAATATAAGAAATTTAATTTCTTGAAATTATGAAAGATTTTTTTTTTATATAGAACACGTCAATAAGACATCGCCTTGCCTGATGGTAAGCTGAAGGCAAAGTCTCAGAAAAGAGGGTCACCATTACTTACACATACCGTGTGACAATGGTGACACTCAGCTTGACGGCCTCATCATATACTTTTTCACGCCCCGCTTAAAGGACCCGGGACTGTAGGAAGGAAACACGTGAGCTGGTAATGAATTCCAGGCCTTAATGGTGCGACAGAGGAAAGAGTCACCGAACCGTATTGACTAAAGACTACTAACCAAATATTTTTGTGTTATTTGATGTTTTAAGGTTAGGATAGGTACTATGTGTGTCCTCAATGTTTTTGGGGCTCAATCCTCCTAGCCCGCACACTTGCTGCTAACTGCTGATTAATAAGTGTCCTAGATAAAAAAAAACAAGAAGCTCTGGCGTAAGCTCTCCTCTGGGACTTGAGGGTTTAGACGAAAAGGGGAAGGTGTAAAAGCCTCGAATGCAACCGCAAATGACGCTAAGAATATGATAAAGAGTTGATAAAGTGCTCATTGTATTAGCGTTTATTAAATAGTATTTAAGACTTATAGATAAGTTCAAATAAATGGCTGAAATCTTGGTCTTGCGAAAAGTTGCGTTTTGAAACCCCAAATCCCTTATAAGAGAAATACTTGTTGTCTAACGAGAAGGTGATGAACCACGTAAATCCATTAGTAGGGGGAGTTAAAGAGACTATCAGTATTCATAGCAACTAAATAACATTACTTGTTGTCATGTTTATATTCTCTTTCGCAAGTAGATTTACTTGAGTTTCTTTGGAAGCCAGTATAGTATCAACACAAGTACTGATATCGCAAGCTTTTAAGCTTTGAGACTCTGTTAACTTGATGGCCGTGTGTACTTTATAGCATTAGTTTTAAAACGACTAAAATAATAGTGCAAATTTTAATTAGATTCTTTTTTGTTTCAGGTAATTTGATCCATTGATCCTCTTATATGAGTTCTGGGAAGCAGATGACAACAGTTCGTGAGTAGACATGACACATACTATTGCATAGAAAAAAGTAGTACCTAAAAACGATTATTATAATTGAATTTTGATATCTATTTGATAGCAATGTCTATGCATCCAGTTATTTAAAATGTACCAACCAAATCTTTTGTTGAGTATTCAAATAAGTACATTGACAGAATTATTTTTGTTGCTCCTTAGATGTAGCTATTGAAGCGGAAAAATATAAAATTTATTTGTTCCAATATTCCCTATTGACGAACATGAAATTTAAAAAATTATACACATTTTTCGCACCGATACACTTGACTGAAGAGTGTGAGGTAAAAAAATTCATATATATTTTACATGCTGCGGAAATATCGAAGCATCGGTCTGTGCCGAATAAAATATTCAACGGGCGTAATTTAAAAGCTTCCGGGTCACTTACTTGGGTTTACCTTGTCATCCTGACTTTGATTACTCAAATATTTATCTTAAATCCACGGAGCGAAATTTAAATTTCTCTGGCTATATTCTTTACTTGTAATAGTCATGTATACCTATGATTTAAACTTTTCTTAATATTTTTTTATCAGAAATTGTATTAAAACTGTTACATTTCGGGTCGACAATGTAATGTAATGTAAAATGATTTTACAAAATACAAGAGATACTTTTCTTCCACGTTTAGTATCAGATTATCAACTCACCAAAAATATTAGTAAAGTATTTGTAGAAAAGAAAATTGCAGTAACCATACCTACGTCATTGGATGGGGTCAAAATCATACGTCATAAATTAAAAAAAAAATTTAAACATTGAAAGAGGAATAACTGGTTTTAACGTGAATCATGCAAAACTACATTACGAGTGAAATAAAGAGCGACATAAAATAATATTTTTTTGAAAAGCACATCAAAGATAGATCACAGACAAATTGGATTACTACCAATATGATACACTAGCGACCCGCCACACATTCGCAGTGCAAAATTCGTAGAAAACAAATCCAGTAGCCAGATTGCAGTGCCACGTATCTATCGGGTTCAATTATAACTATAAACTATACAGGAACCAATTCAAACACAAACGCCAAAGGTGTGTTTCACCTCTGAAGGTGTGTTCCTTTAGAGGTGAAAAATTCAAGGTATAGGATGGATATTTCAGATATGGAACTAACATCGATATTTCTTACATTACATAATTTATTTATTTGAAAGTGCTTTACAATAATTATAGCTCAATAGTTAAGGAGTTTATAACATGCATCCGAAACTCGTTAATCAACAGGCATACTAGCTTACAGATGAGGCTGGCTTGGGTCCCAAATCACCCGGAGAACTCATATATTCTTCCCTACAAAATGTATAGGAAATGTTTTTAAAATTATTGCTCTTGCTGCACCATTTCAACAATACACTCTGTATAATGTTAATATATTAAGACCTTACAGGTGATATATTTCTATGACTGTGTTTGTATTATAACTTGGGTACAGTGTAACATTACTACCATTTAATCCGATGTCACATAAACATGATGAATCCCTTTGTGTTAATTAATCGTAACAGGGCTTAAGTACTGCTCTGAATTACAATATAATGAACATTTGAAAACAAAATAATATTACAACAACAAGTTATTTATTTTGTCTTATTTGAATTGGATGAGGTGCGTGATAAATTTCTTTTTAATCGTCAATTTAATGACCTTCAAATATCAATCTCTAATTTAGGGTTAAGTCATTTTTTAATTACCAGTATTACTTTTCTTCTTTATTTACATATGTACGGTTAACCTCAAATGTTTTCTTTAGAAGCGACCTGATGGCGGTTTAACCAATGGAATGGAATGGAATGGAAAGGGGACTCCCTTGTCCGCACTTAGCCTCCCTTTTGGGCCATTGTGCGTGTGGAGTACTGGCTAGAGTAGCCAGCCTAGCTCCGCCCAGAAGCGCAGAAGCTTACTGGGGGCTTCACAGGCTTCGCGGAGCGACCTCACTGTACCGAGGATTTGTGATCGTTGATAGGCAACGCAAGCGACGTCCCCGACGTAAGGGCGGTTTAACCAATTCTTATGATCTGTGATCAGAAGCAATTTTGAGATCCCATAACAGTGTATTAAGTACACATGTGCTTACCCTAATTTGGTTAGACTGACTGCTGTTCGATAGGTAACCGAGATCTGCTGATTTTACTACAGATTACTTTTTTAATTTATTCATTGGTCACTTCGACTTTTTGGTTCCAAGTGACCAATGAATAAAATTCAGATCTTCAAAGTAACCAGAAGTGTCATAATGTACTAACGTAGGTACTATACAAGTAAGCAACAGTTAGAATTCATATACACTTTTTTTAGTTCAGTATGATAAAAGTATTGCCAATTGTCAGGTAGAGTTCCTCCCTTACTTAGAAACTTTCACGACACGAAAGTTAGCGATAGCGAAATTATAACGTCAGTGCTGTTTGTCTAAACAGTAGTTTTAGTTTGTTCTAAAGTTCAAACTACCAAAAGTTCAATGGCTGTTCGAGCTGATTTGGCACCCTAATGACTGGGGTCTGTATTCGATTGCACTAAATAGTTACAACTGTTCTCAGTCTAGAATGTTTCTGAACTCGTACTCAAGGTAAAGTGCGGGTTGACTGAGTCTACAAACATTTAAAACGTTGCTAAGTAATGCTATTGAAGTTCTAACTCTCATGCTGATTGCTTTATTTTAAAATAAATAGCAGTAAATCTTATGTAGTCAAGAATTTACCGATATAATTTATCAGCTATGTGGGGTCCAGTTGATACCGAATAGAAAAAACAAATACAATTTGGCGTCATCATATCACTTAGTCGGGAAATGAAATGCTGAACTCAGCTATAAACGAACATAATATGGATCGTGCTATTTATATCTACTGTCATCACAAACAGTTACGATGTCAATTTATTTTTAGCTCTTAAGCCTAATTAAAAAGTCTTTTTTCACATCAAATTCATAGTCTATACATATGGACTATGAATTTCTATTTCAGTCCAGTAATCTATTTACTCGACTACCATAAAGCGTTAAACTTATCGCCATCGGTATAAATCGAAACTTACTTACAAAGTTTTGAACTTTTGAACAAGCCCCCTCATAGTATGAGGCAATGGTTGTATTTTCACCTCGCTCGCCTAAAGCACGTATTGGCAAAAACCTTTGAACATACTACGGAGAACTTTTAAGTATGCAGATTCCTTCTCAATGTTTTCGTTCCCAGTCAAACCAAGTAATAATTAATTTCTAATTCGCACTTGAAGAACTTTCAAAAGTTAGTGAAACCAAATAACATCATATTTGAAATATGATAGGTACTTTGTTCGATATTACTTCAGAATATAATTTTGAGTAAATAAAGAGAAACCTATATTACATATTTCAAAATATTGAATACACGGACTGTGTAATAAATCTGTGTTCTTATAGGGTCGGCAGCACGGATGTGACTCCATATTGGTGTTACACAAGTTCATAGGCCACGGTAACTACTTTCCATCAGGTGGACCGTGTGCTTGTCTGCCACCTAAGTTGTATAAAACGAATTATAAGTATATTACATTACAACTATGTACTGCAAATATATATTCTTTAACTTGGTATTCTCTCACGACACTACAGATAAAGTTGATAATACTATCAACAGATGATCTACCATATCGTTTACCTCCACTAAAAAATATAAGGTGCAAATTATAGGCTGCTTTCAAATAGTCGGTCGAGGTGCGAGAGATATATCCTCGGCAGTCTCACCTCCGGCAACCTACGACCCATAGACGGCGTGCGTTTTAGTCAGTTCAAGTTCGGCATAACCACCCGCGCCGGCCTCGATGAGGGAGAGGGGGCTATTTTTGAGAAAAAAGTTCCCTCCTCTTCCATATCGATTGACGTTCTTAGACGTGAAGCATTGGTTTTACTTCTACATAATCGTACACATTTCTAAAGTTCGTTACGGTGTTATCTCTATTATTAAACGAAGTTCATGTCCGAACGTGTTCGCTCACACGAAACACACAGCGTTGACCCGAGCCCCTCTGATAACGTTATCTGTTATTAAATAACTGAGAAATATCACTAATACCGCTTTCCTCTTCAATAGTTTCGGTATCATCAGTTGGGATTTCTTCATATCTACATTTCAAATTACGATGTTCAATGACAAAAGCTTTTAAAGGAATAATCGGGTGCGCCTGCTTAACAGGACTCTTTCCCCTCAGGGTTGGAAGGTCAGACAGCAGTGGCTCTCGGAAAAGCCGACATACTAATCGAAAACAATATACACACCTTTTTTTTTATACCACTTAGTTGGCAGACAAGCATACGGCCCACCTGATGGGAAGCGGTTACCGTGGCCTATGGACGTATGCAACACCAGGGGTGTCACACTCGCGCTGCCGACCTCAGACACCAACGTGCAAATTTAGATCGTATCAGGGAAAGGAGGATGATAATTAATGATTACAGCTTGTAAATAGATGTTCGCCCTTAGAGTATTTTATTCTCGTTATCTGTACTCCACACGGAAAGTGTTTTTAGCTCGACCAAAGATTCTTCAACCAGTCCGCTTAACGGTCGATGTTTGAATGTTGCGTGAATTGCAGTACGGATAGTTTCGTATATATCAAATTTTAAATTCATGTCAAATATTACAACAAAGTCAACACGTCAAAATTCAAACTGATTCACGCATCCGAGCACGTTCTTAAAAAAGGTGCGCCCATATCTGTACCCAGCGCAAAAGTGCCCATCACGCTCACTGCTTTGCTTTTTTGGATAGCGGTGGCTAACCTCTGCACTAGCTACTTCTCCTTGGTCCTACGCCCGATGTTGAAATTGCATGTAGCACGTATGAAAGAAAAGGGCTTTATTGTAGAGAACTAAGATTTCTATTCATAGGAGGTGAAGCTATTTTTTCCTAGTACGCCATGCTGCATTCCCTACAGTTTGTACGAATGCCTGAGGCCTTAGGTCCTTGCTTTTCTTTTTACCCCTTCTCTTTTGTTTTCATATCATTAGGACTTTCTTTTCAAATTTCTTTTGACTTCGACTTCACACGTTACTGTAGTTATATTAGATATGGTTTCGACATGTTCGACTTTTGCGACGAGCAATAAATAATGTATATTTTTTAAATCCTGGCGAAATTATCGTTACTGCAGTAGACATAGGTACAGACAGCTATAGAAGAATATGAAGGATCGTACCAACTTCATGGAGGCCCAGGCCAACCCCATCTGCAAGTTGGTGCACCTGATAAGCAAAAGATGAGGCTTTAGTATGAATTTTCTAAGGTTTAGTCAGACTGCAATACTTGTTGGTCGGTGTTCCATACTGTTTAATGTCACTTTACCATAATGAAGTTAATATTTTATGCAGCAGCGCAGGTTATATCATCGGCTTCGTAAACTAAGTTATTGTACGATATGGGGTTACGTTAGTAGTACGTATTAGGTTTGAAATTTTGTTTTAAATTTTTAGCAACAACCGTGTTGACAGACAACACTCAACAGGAAAACTATTTACTAAAACATAATATTAATAGTTTGTGAAAACTGTCATCTATTTCGTATGATCCAATATTACAATGGCAGTGATCATAATAATAAACACACCCAGATGGAACTACACAGGGTTCTTCTTTCACTTTTCCTTCTGGATCATGGCCCAAACAAAACACAATCGCTTATAATAATAGGCTCAGGTCAAGAATGTAATCTGATTCCTCAAAGATTGTATTTAAAAGTTACATTTTCAAAGAATCAAAGAATCAATTTCATTTATTCAGTTTAGGCACACAAAGAGCACATATGAACGTAAAAATTTTACAATTAGGTATGTTAAGAAATAATATAAAAATATTAAATAATGTGAAAATAAACCATTGGAAAATGATTCTTTCGCTGGTTCGGTAGGTTAGTTCGACTGAGAAGATACCAGCAAGATACTCAGCGCACTATATTGGAACTAGATTATTTAAATTTTAAATTTCTTATTTAAATTTGCTTTAGTTTACAATTTATTTTGTGTGAGCAAGCAAGAGACTTATTTTGACCACAAATTTACATTTACATTATGATACTCATCCACTTCATAGTAACCTTTTAATTGATAGTAAACATTCTGAGTATTGCATTGAGATAAAACTCATTGCAGTAGTATTATAGGGCAGGAGGACGCCGGTCGATATGTGCTTGGATTGAAGCCAGCAACCAGAGGATTTTGTCGCCGCTCCCAGCGAACTTGAAAGGCAAAGCTGTTTCTCGCTTACGTGACAAAGTTATAATATGCCTAAATTACTTTTGAACGTTTACAAAGATTTAAGGCCTTTGTTTATTATCCTTTGACAGATTTGTATTACGTTTTTCGAGTTGAATTTCTTGTCTTACCTCTTAAGATTTAAGATATAATATATCGTGTGAACTAATTTTAGATTTAATAAAGGTAAATTAATAATTAAACGTCGAGTTCATTACCGTTAGGTCACAGAGGCTGTCTATGTATAGTCCGCATCAGATCGATCTTGACTCCCAAAATCTCAAAATAATATTCTTCTCCTGTAGAATCGACAGGGATTTGATACTGACTGTACTAGATTATATAATGATTATAACATTTTTACAAGAAAACATTTTTAGCATTCTTATTTTGCGAGCTCAATACCAACTTGTTTTCAATAATTTTACAAACATAAAAAATATATCACTTACCTTAAATATAATAAAATTGTCTCTTTGTAATTTCAACGTAACTAGGTTTGTCAAGTACAAAGGGATATTTGAACAATGTACAATACCAGTCTGTACGTATTTTTGGGTACCTAACCTTTTATAATTTTAACGGTCTGCTAAATTCTAAATATTGTATTCATCTACGTCACAACTCAGAAAGAAGCACTTGTGAAAATGAATATATATGTTATAAGTAGGTATATATTTCACAAAAAGAATGAACTGAGTAGGTACTTGTTTTAGACGGTTGAATGCATAAAATATTTTTAGGTTCCGAAAGATCCACATACGGGTGTATAAAAAATAATCCTTGTGGGTGACGGGAAAGAGAACATAACTTTTCGCAAGAGAAGTCGCGGGCATTAGCTGGATTATTATAATAAAATAATGTAGCTTTCTTACTATGACTAATTCTATTTAATCGAAAGAATTAAATTATTAAAAAACATAATTAGGTAAGCTCTTACATAAAATTATTTTCTATATGAACCTTTTTACAAGCTTTTAAATAGCCTAGTGATGCGTTTTTATAGTCAACGTACAAGACAAAATAACATAACATAACATAACATAACATAAACTCACGCCTATATCCCCGAAGGGGTAGGCAGAGGTGCTAGCACCCACATTTCGCCAGTTTATGTTTAGGTCCCAATGTAATAGGTGGCGAGCCTATTGCCATTATTTACAAGACAAAATATACTATTATAATATACAATTACTTACAAATTTATATAAAACTATGCTAACTATACAATATATACAAAAATGGAAAATGAGATGATTAAAAATTTTATTTTGAAAAAAGATTGCTTCTAATTTTTTAATTTTAAATTCACGTGAACAACTGGCCGAATTACAAATTCATAAATATGAAAAATAAGATTTGTTGGCGGGAGTTTGTTTTATAAACTTTTTTTCATTTTTGCCTCGTATAGTGTCGAAGTGTACAGAACTTACGATAAACTAAATTGTAACTAAAGATTATATTAAAGCCGATATTAAAATGAACTTGTTCAAAGGTGAGTGATTCTTTTTATCTAGTACATCATAGCATCATAGGTATAATATTTTATTGAATACGTATACATTTTTCAACAAGCCGATAATTGGAAATGTTAATATAGATAACCATTAACGAGGACCCGGTTTACACAACGCCAAGGTCGTTTTAAACGATTCTATTTATTAATTCATAGTCCATGTAGTTTTTGTAAACGGTATCACGGAATTATTTAATTACGTGCTATGCGTGTTACAGAAATTATGTTCAACAATGTTGTCAATGCAATAATGATCTGCGGTAGAACATCTATACCCAAATATATGTTGTTACTGTTATTTTTAACAATATATTGAACAACATCAATTATATCTACAACTTTTTGTCTTTGCTGAATTGCTTGTAATTCCAGGGTTCTTCTTTTTCTTGATATTTTTTTTTACTTTTATGGGAGCTACCGCCGTTAGACCTGCCAACACTGACAGGAAAATCTGCGCCAGAGCCTCGTTCGTCAATTAGCAAATATTCTGGTGTGAAGGTGCGGTTGACTTGGGCCCCAAACATTTTGGCGAGGCGCTATAATAATATATGTACACACCCACATAATGTTCTCGGATATTTAAAAGTAATAATAATATACATACTCATTAACATATGATTTTGATCTTCCAATTTTTGACACAAGTAAGTGTAGGAACTCAATTAGTACCTTCTAAGCTAAATTATATTTAGTGGTGCTTAATTAAAACTAGTATGTTCAGTCAGCATCAGATCGCTCTTGACTAACATGATGTCTCAAAAAGCTCTTAATACCAAGGTATTTAAAGTCAATCTGTTTTATTGATTCAAATTATATTATCGACCGAACTGAAGGTGTGTACCAACTATCAGAACAATCTGTCTACAGGAAGGTAGGACTACTAAGGTATTAAGACCACTTTGAGTACTATGCTACCTCAACATCGATCTGATGGCTGTCTGTAATTTGGAGCCAGGGGTCCGCCTTCCTCCTCTTTTTATTATTGTGCCTTATTTTGGTTTTTACGGAAGGTACCGCCGGCGCCGGGGTCCTAGTTTCCAGGTGATAGCTTCGGCCCCAAAAATCTTGGTATGACTATTTTTTTTTATACCACTTAGTTGGCAGACAAGCACACGGCCCACCTGATGGAAAGTGGTTACCGTGGCCTATGAACGTTTGTAACACCAGAGGAGTCACAGTCGCGCTGCCAACCCTGTAAGTACAGAGTTTCTGTGCCGTCAGTAGAAGACAAAGCAGGACAAGCCCATAGTTTTCCACTGACAGCACAGTCTTCAGTGAGCTCTGGCTACCCTACTCTCTCTCTCTATGTATACTCTATGTATAATATACGAATATAAGTAGGTAGGTGTAAAAACGCCTACTTATATTCGTATATTAATAAGTCATAACAATAGACATACTAATTAACATTGCTATACATTCTTGTTCTTACAATGTTTGATATAAGAATGAAGGAACTCAATTAGTACATACTTAATTATATTTAGTAGTACTTAATTAAACCGAGTATGTATTCGTTTATATTACTTTTTAATGAATATACTTAGCAATGTGTAATAACTTCTATGTTACTGTTTCAATCAATATAAATTAGTAGTAGTAAGTGTTTATTTAAATATATTCTTTCATACTCCTACATACGCATGGCTGACTAATTTATGAGGTCCTACTGACATCTTTAGGCCCCAAGTCAACCGCACTGGTATATCTGTAGATCAACATCCGAAGCTCTGGCGTAGCCTTTACTCTTGGGATTGAGAGTTCAGACAGCAGTTGTTCTTTAAATAGCTAGAATGAGCGGCCCTAGGCTCCAGGGTGAAAGCCTGAGATGCAACCGGGATCACCACTTAGATGATGATGACGTATGGTTAATAGAAACCAATTTAAATTCACGATTAAAACGATAAAAAGTCCGCCTTTGACACAGTAACATTACATAAAAGCTCATAGAAATCCTATTTATTATTCCTATGTACGTTCAGTTGGCAACACTAAAAGTTATGAATTCTATCGAGTTCAAAATTTAAATTCAGAATTGCCGTTTGACTAAACCTGGCCATTCATTATCCTATAGATATGGTACAAATAACAGCTTGCATTATGTACCCAGCAACCGGTAGAAAATGAACAGTTTTAGCTGTATGAATCATATTTTATGGAAAACTCTGGTCATTAACTAAGCGTTTATAGGTCGCTCGGCCATTTTGTACGAGGACGAGATAAGGGTTAAGAGGGTGGTCTAGATGAGAGTCATAATCGACGGCGATAAAAATTTACGTTATATTAAAATAGGTTTTAGTTATTATACATTTTGATAATGATAGTGTTAATTAAATGCTTGTTGACGAAATATACATATGCCAATCAAATCGAAGACAATTTGAAGAAAGGACATGTCAAGAGTACCCGAAACCGGCGAGCATGTATGAATACAATTGTGAAAGTAGAGAGACGAAAGAGGTATGCCAGGATCGTGGCAAGTGGAAAACAGTAGTCTCTGCCTACCCCACTGAGGAAAAGGAGTGACTGTATTTATGTATGTAAAAGCTAAATATAGGGCTACGAAGAGTATTTATTAAAATAATGTTACTAAATTAATAATAAATTGTTTTGCTTTGTCCGCGTACTAATCTCATTCTCACTATCTACAGCAAACTATTCCTGTCTATGTGCTACCAATCCATAATCTGTCACTGTGCCGAATTTCATCCAGAACTGTTCAGCTGTTGTTGCGTGAAAAAGTAACAAACTTAAATCGGTCATTCCAAGCATACTTTAACATATATAATAGGGAGAAACTTATCTACTATATATGTACTCCATTGTCCTGCAACACCGTTATACGCGTGTTTCAAAATCGTATCAGATCATTAGCTTTACGTATTCCACTGCGATATACAAACTCAGAGATATACAAACATTTCTCTTGGAATCCCAGCAAACGTACTAATTTTCTCTTGGACACCATATACTCGTAGCAATAAACCTATTTTTTCCAAGCACCACTATTACGTCTTAAGCACATTTGTTTCCAAACATGTTCATAAAATCTTTACATAATTGACCCATCTAAATATGTTTCAAGTCTGAATGGCTCCTACATGTCTATTTTTAAACATAATACCTACCTACACACATCGCCGAACATGATCACTCACCCATTCCTTGAATTACACACACATACTTTACATAAGTGTAATATATTTCAGCGTGTAGTTCTTTTTATAAAGTATATTAAACCGAAATTACTAATATTACCTCTAACCCCTCCAGCTAAGCTAAATTGCTTGTATTAGGAGTGGATTCACGTCGGTAGTGTAATAGCCACGATTCGAACCCGAGACCTTTCGATCGTAAGGCTGACTTCTTAACCACTAGCAGCACGCCCTGGCTCCGCCTCGTCGAACTTGTCATTATTGAAGTTAAACTTCTTTAGGCGCTTTGAGCAGATTTACCTCTTTCGACGCGTTGAGTAATTTTGGGCTGAACAAAAATCAGGGAACAAGGACCCGCACGTTTTGGGTGAAATAAAAAGTTTGGTAACTTTTTTTGTGTAGTAAATGCTTTGTTTCACAAGTTACCTTCTTAGTTTTCACTTCTATTGGCAGTTCCCATAGTCTGCCTCTTATTTTTTTTTTTCATTTAATGTAAGGTCTATGAGAAAATGCTCGGAATCTCACATATTCCACTCTAATCTACTTCCTGGATTCCTAAACGATTAATCGCGTGTCGGCTACTAGTTTCCTATAGTGTGGAGGGTCGTATAGTTTTAACCTACATACGTTTCTTTACGACTGAACTGACGTAGTAAATTTCTTAGCGGTTAGAACCACCGGATCCATGGACTCCAAAAAGACGTTTTATGGTCGATTTAATTTATTTTACGCTTTGTTTTATTGGTGAATTCGCGTTTCAGTACTATATTACGGTTTTGACTACTGCTAATGTGGGAAGTAAAGTAAGGCGTTTGAAAAGCATTCTTTATGAATTTTTAAGCTATCAATTGAATTATAAATAGTCCTAGAGTGGAGACCGCGAGAAAGCAAACGGAAGGTAAGGACACCCCCTAGCCAGATGGACGGATGACCTGAAAAAGGTGGCTGGGACAGACTGGATGCGGAAGGCAGAGGATCGAACAAAATGGCGCCAATTGAGATAGGCCTATGTCCATCAGTGGACTGCGGTGGGCTAATTGATTGATTGATTGATTCTTTAGATTATTGTATCAAATTCAAAGTGATCTTAGAAAGTAACACAACGGTCTCAAAGCTTAATATATCGAAAAAATATATACTTTATATAATAATGATTGGTAGGTAGTACATAAGCCGGGTACTTACACTCGAAATTTTGTTTACAACTAACGAAAAATCTGCGTGAATCCGAATAAGTCGCCTAACACATTGTTGTCACAAGCATGGCAAAACGACGAGTACGAGCGGAATATTTTATTACTACTTTTTTCAATATAATATTCATATGACGCATTTTTCCTGTTCCATTTTTGTACCATGTAGCCTAACGGTGCGGATTTTTATAATCCTTTATATTAGTACTTTTTTAGGAGTAGTAAAACAACAAACATGATTTTATAATCGATTCCATAAAACGAATTCAGTAAAACGGTCAAATAAAACGATTACCTAACCATTAACGACGATTAAAACGATGCGTTTGCCCTTTTATTTACTTTTCTGGCATGCTGTTAGCAATTGCCCGCATCTGTGCTCGCACACTATGTTATTTTTGTTTAAAACACCTGCTTAGTAAATACAGCTATAAAAAGTAATGTACACTAACGAACTTACAAACAGAGTAACAATGAATTCTGTAAAATAGTAAATATACATAATAAAAGGGATTTTTACAGTGTAATCATTAATATGAATGTTGTTACAATACAATAAAATGATATGCAATATTTTTAGCTGACAACATTATTTTTGTCCTCAAACCAGGTTTTGTATAGATCGAGAGTGCGCAAACAATTCACACAAACTTCGCTAAAACTTAGCACAACGTTAATTTCAAGTGCTTTACTTGTCAAAAAGTTTAGCAATTGTGACCGTTTGAGTAGGCTGACTTTATGAATTAATCTTAACGTAAGACAGCGATATTACAAATTCAAATTTCGACGCAATGAAACTTTGATTACAAAAAAATAGGATTTGTCCCGACAATTCTTAATTCAAGACTCACGATGAGTTTTTATATTTTCATTGTTTGAGTAAACAAAATCTGACTTGAGACTTAATGGTTCAAACTTGTAAATGACTTTATAACTTTAAAACTCTTGTCGCAAAAATACAGAATGTGGACGGTTATCATCGACTTATCTTTTTCACAGAAAACTTTTATATTTGTGCATTGAAGATTTTGCTAACTTGAATGTAATTAACGTATTTTTTTTTTTTTTTTTTTTACTTATTATTTTACATATTAGAACAGACAAGACAGACCGGACAGCCCACCGAACAACAACAAATTCATTGACGTCTCAAATTAGAAATAATTGTAGCGTCATAACGGAAAATTTAAACCCAACATACTCTTCTTTTCGGAAAAGCAATATTTTTAACTTGGTTGAATCAAAATTAAGGGATGGTGACATAAGTGGGGCATCGAGATTGCTTTTTAGTAGCGATGTAGTGGCGCCCTGCTCTCCGGAGACCCTTACTGGTCTGCGGAGCAAGCATCCAGCGCCTGCGGGTGGCCTTTCTTTTCCTGAGGCACCTGTCCCCGACCCTGATTGCCTGTGCGTAACGGCCAAGGAAGTGTTGGCAGCCGTTGTCTCCTTTCGAAGTGGTTCTGCCGGAGGTCTTGACGCATTAACCCCACAACATTTGAAAGATCTTTTAGGGCCAAGCGCCGGGGAGGCTGGTGAGGCACTTCTGAAGGAGCTAACGGCTCTTATGAATTTGATGCTCTCCGGTAGTGTGGATGATGCCATCACAGACATTTTGTATGGGGCTAATTTGTGTGCCCTACGCAAGGGAGATGGTGGCATTCGTCCCATTGCCGTGGGATGTACGTACCGACGTATGGCAGCCAAACTCTGTTGTAGATATTACAAAACCGAGTTAGCTTTGAAGTTACAGCCCCTCCAAATTGGTTTTGGTTCAAAGGGGGGCTGTGAGGCTGCCATACATGCTTTATCAACCTACCTTGGCTCCAGTAAAGGTGAGGTCATTCTCAAGGTTGATGTGAAGAATGCTTTCAACTCGGTGAACAGGGACACCTTGTTGAACCAAGCTAAATTAGAAACACCCAAAATTTATAATTTTCTTTGGCAATGTTACAGATACCCCTCCAAACTATTATACAAGGACAACCTTTTGAAATCAGCTGTTGGATGTCAACAAGGAGACCCTCTTGGACCGGTAATTTTCAGTTTAGCCATTCAGCCCATTATTCGGCGGTTAAATTCTAAATTTAATGTATGGTACCTAGACGATGGGACTCTAGGAGGAGATGTGAAGACAGTTTTACAAGATTTGGTATTTATTAAAAATGAATTTAGATTAATTGGTTTAGAACTAAATGACAGCAAATGCGAGATTTTTTTAAACGACGTTTCGGACAAAATTTCTACTATTTCTAAATTCAATTCCGTAGCTCCCACCATCAAAATTTTAGAAAAAGACTCTTTACGTCTCCTCGGGTCCCCAATCCTAGAAGATGCCTACACCTCATTTATAGAGGAAAAAGTTCAAAATTTTAGTGACATTTCGAATCGCCTACTCAAAATAAATATACACTCGGCTTTCACTATTCTTCGGTATTGCCTATTCGTTCCAAAATTCACCCATGCCTTACGATCGACGCCATTTTTTAAACATATTACAATTTTGAAAAAAATGGACGAAATTATAGAAAATACCCTCACCAAAATTTTAAATGTGGCCTTGGATGACCGAGCTTTACTACAAGCGACTCTACCGATTCGCTTGGGTGGGCTCGGTATTCGCAAAATTTCAGATGTCAGCTTACCAGCGTTCCTGTCTTCAGTCCACAGTACGGAAGAATTAACTAGGAAAATCCTTGCACCTACACTAGTTAATTCTGAAGTATTGTGTAAGACTGGTGCAGTGAACGCTTGGAAAATTGCATGTCCAAACACCGATCTCCCAAGGAACCTTTTCTCACAGCGTCAGTGGGACGGGCCGCTCTGCAGCTTAGTTGGAAAAAAATTACTAAATACATGTTCCAATGCTGCTGAGCGTGCCCGTTTACTGGCGGTTGGAGTGTGGGAATCGGGTCTTTGGCTACAAGCTCTTCCGTCATCTAACGTAGGGACTATGTTAGATGACACTACCTTCCGCATCGCAACTTGTCTCCGTTTAGGTGCGCCGTGTGTTTCTCCGCATCAATGCCGTTGTGGAGAAGCCGTTGACAGACTCGGACACCATGGTCTGTCGTGCTGCAGGAGCGCTGGGCGAATTCCACGGCACGCCAGCCTCAACGACATAGTCCGCCGTGCTCTTGTCACCGCCGGTGTACCAGCTGTACTAGAACCAAACGGTTTGGCGCGTGACGATGGCAAGAGACCGGATGGCATGTCGTTAATGCCATGGAAGATGGGTAGGACTCTGGTGTGGGACGCCACATGCGTTGATACTATGGCTCCTACCCATATAACTAGCACGGCTGGCTGTGCTGGTGCTGCTGCTGCTTCTGCAGAGGCTCTCAAGCGGCGCAAATACTCCAATCTCATCGGAGATTATGAATTTGTGCCGTTTGGAGTCGAGACTTTGGGGTCATGGGGTCCGAGCGCTCGCAACCTCTTCCGTGAGATTGCGAAGCGAATGGTCGACGCTTCTCGTGACCAGAAGGCTGGCCTCTTTTTAGGACAGAGAATAAGCATTGCCATACAACGTGGCAATGCTGCCAGTCTTCTGGGAACGCTACCACAAGAGGCATGCGATGCGGAGGAATTCTACGACGCATTTTAATTGTTCTTAGATATAAGTTGTATAATAGTTATTTTATTTTTATTGTATTTAATATTTATAAATTATTTCTTGATTTGTTTATTAAACTTAGTACATTATATTAGAAAATAGATATAGATATGTAATAAAAAGAATCTTATGTAATTAACGTATTAAATCATTGGTAACTAATTACTTTAATAGGGTTATCAACAACTTGTGACGTAACATTTTCCATTATGAATACGCACATAATTACCAAATTATGAATCCATACTAATATTATAAGTGCGAAAGTAATTCTGTATATATGTTTGTATATTGCGCTTCCACGCCTAAACCGTTGAACTGATTTTAAAGCAATTTGGAATAGCTAATAAATACCTTGAGAAAGGACAAATGCTGTTTTGTCCCGATAACCGACATTCACGCGGTGAAGCTGCGGGCAATAGCTAGTCTACAATAATATGTATGTAATACAAAAAGGTTTGTGGGCAGCTGGTAGTGGTTTCCTTTTATTTCAGTGCAGTGTCACAATGTATGTAACCCAAATTCGAAAATATCCAGGAAACTCTTAAAAGCTTTTGTACGTACTTTTAATGAAGGGACTAATGATTTATTTGACACTCTGTGCTGTGAAAATATTAATAAAGTTTTTTTTTATTTTTTTTATTTAGAATAACAGTAGTTTACAAAAGGTTATACCAGTAAATAATTAACTGAAACAATGATCAATTACAGTTATCCACATTGTGTATAAGCAGACTGACACACACCAAACGTGTGCTTGTCTACCAAATAAGTAATATAAAAAAACATTAAAAATGATGGCAGTGGCAGCAAAAATAAAGAAATATATATCGGGATGTGTAGTTTAGATAAGAACAATGCAATATTTACATTAGATATTTGTCAAAAAAATAAACTCATCACTAGGGGGTTCAATTATATTTTCGGTTTAAATTTTGGCAATAAAAATTTTCAGCCAAATAAATGACGGTAATTACAAAAACTGTTCACAAATTCAGTAATATGCTACAATAATATCGAATACCTGTGTATTTTTTTCAGGCTAAATATAATTTCCATGTATTTCTTACAATGATCTACTATATCAGGGTATTCCATAAAATACCTTATTACCACTATTATATTTCTGATCAGTGACGTGGTTTGCTACCACAAATTTAAGAGTAATAATTATTCATTCTTGTATAACCCAACCCCAAAAATTCCATAAAAACATTTCGAACTAAAATTATGTAAACATAATTTCTAGTTATTTTTTCTATGACATTTAACGCTGAAAATACGAGAAGAAGAATATTCTGAAAAGAGAATATTCTTATGCAATATTTTAATTTAATGTAAAAGTTATATGGCACTTAAACCAGCTGGTAGAGGCAGCAGACGAGCAATATTTATCCCCTAGTAGGTGCAAGTGGCATGCATATTTAATGACGTGCACCGCTTGGGCGACCACATAACGTATTGGACAGTGTTGCGAACAGAAACTTGTAAATTGTATGTAGGATACTATTAGATTGCCATTTTTAAAATTAAATTAGGCATTAGGTATTTAAGTTAGAGTTTGAGCTGATCATGTTAACATTCGGCATAATATCTATGCAACTATTTCCGTCTGCTTGTAAAATGAACTAGAGGAACCTACACAACATATTATTTTAACGGCTGTGAAGATGCTTTCAATTTCAGTTCAAATAATGTAATGGTCAAATAGACTTATAATTATGTATGAAAGTGATCTGTTGATGTAATACAATATTAACAGATTAGTTTACATACATTCCTAATATTTTTATTGGAATCCGTCTACATAATATCAATCTGGAATCTCGGAATAATATCAATCCCGATTAGAGTTTTTTTTCGGCACTAGTGTCAGAACAATTAACTAGGAAAAGGCGGGCTATATACCCAACCGAAATTGACGTAAGTAGAAAAGTGTATTTCCTTGCAAAATTATCCATGGTGTCCGATGTGAATTGAAGAGGGTTGTTTATTTTTAGAAGTATCCGTGGAACCGTAGAATTTAATGAACCGGAAAAGTGTGTGATTTCGGTTCATAATTGCGAGTGACATTTAAAAATTCAGCGGATTTCAGGACGGTCATCTGGTACTCGGGTTTTTAAAATGAGTTAGGTTAAAAATTACATACCTATATAGATTCAGCATATTTTATTATATAAGTAGATTCTACCCTGAGTAATTCTCAGGGCATACTCTACCTATATTTCTCCTTACATTTCTGTTTCATACCCAGCGTGTTTTCTAACAGAAGTAGATTAAATCAATTAACATAGGTGCTACGGTGGCTTTGTTTACATTCAGCACGACCTAAGGCAATATTTACCATGATGTATACGTATTAGACACATATTCACAAATGAGAGAGGGTTACTCGTAGCGTGAAAGTGATTTAAGTTCAAACAATTTACCGTGATCTTTGTGACTCCCTGATAAATTACTTACATGAATCTTCAAACAAACAAGCCTGCGATATTAATATGATTAAAAATTAATATACTGGCTCCATAACTCCCCTCCTTCGCATTAATGACTTGTGTCAAAAGCGTTTAACTTGAATATAGACCTGGAAATTCGCGTTTGATATTTAACAAAGTTTTATAAGGTATATGTTACTTTGAGACTTGATCGTTTACGAATACTACCCTCGTTGTTTTGATATTGACATCACGAACTAGTAAAGTTAGTAGGCACAATTGCCTAACTCCAGAAAGGTAGCGAAAGCTTGTTATACTGGGTTCATTGTGCAATATTACGGATCATTTACCTATCTAGGTAAAATGTTTGCTTACCCATTGAACCTCAAGTTAAGTTATGAAATCACAATAATCCGTGTAAGAATGTATTAATTATGAAAACCAAATTCATTAAAAAAACCCTTGAATTGAAATACTTTTGCGCAAATATCTACAATATTTGCGCAAAAGTAAAATACAATATTATTTAAATTTATTCAAAGATTGTTTTTCAATAGCTATTCCATAGTCAATATACCTGTGGACATACTAACCTATAGAATGAAATTTTAAAGCATTTAGTAAGCTAACTATTCAAATCGATTAAGATAGAAAAAAATTGAATCAGTTCAGGTGGGATTCGAACCCGCGATCTTTCCCTTACAGAGGGAATGCTTTTTGAATTTTGATCGAAGCAAGTAGAGAATGTGATTTTGGCCGACCCCATTATGAAAGAGCCTAGACTATATGCATGCATGTATGTATGTATTTTTATACAAAGAGCAATCCCTCTACGGTATTACGCAATATCTTCAGAAATAAGTATCGGTATTCGATAACAGGTATTGGAAACGTTTTAGTGTAAAGCTATCTGTAAAGTAAATTCACAGATCGTTTCGCTGTCGACAGTCCTTACAGATTATTTACGTATTCAATATAAGTTATCTCAATTTATGCAGTAGTTTTGAATGCAGCAGCATTAAGTAAACATTTTAGAGTTTAATACAACAGTTAGTAGTTGTTGAAATTGAAATATAATCATATATATTCTCTGGACTGCACGTTTTTCTTACTGAAGTAGTCACGTATCTAATATTGTTGTTTCATATTCCCAAATCCAATAATGAGTACTGGTGAACATTACAGCTGTTGAAATTGCAAGTAATATTTGTGTAATATTCTGTTAACCGCAAGCTTGCTTCGAATTGATTTCTGTTGCATCGAATGCTTCACCTTAGGGGTGAAGTCTGCTTATTAATTCCCCTTTGTTTTGATTTGACTTATCATATGGTTTTTATGGTAGCGATTGCCATATTACATCCCAACCCGAGGGAAAAGTCTGAGTCAAAAGACAAAGCTTCGTTCTCGGTCGTTCGTATCTTTTGCAAGTGATGTTGTTCTTTTTTTTTATACCACTTAGTTGGCAGACGAGCTCACGGCCCACCTGATGGAAAGTGGTTATCGTGACCTATGGACGTCTGTAACACCAGAGGAGTCACAGTCGCGCTGCCAACCCTGTAAGTACAGAGTTTCTGTGCCGTCAGTAGAAGACAAAGCAGGACAAGCCTTTAGTCTTCCCACTGACAGCACAAAATCTCCAGTGAGCTCTGGCTACCCTACTCACCGCTGGGAACACAACACGAAGTTATTATAGCCGCGGTATTCTGTAGAGCGGAGGTACTACCCCAGTCGGACTGCTCAATCGGGCGGAAATACCGCCGTGTCCTACCTCCTATAAAGCTTAATGTTCTGGCCTCTAATAGCCAACAATATTGTATAGTCAACAGATAGCCTCTGTAGCGTGGCGGTAGCAAACGCGGGAGCTACGCAGGAGGTGCGGGTTCGATTCCCGCTCAGTGTAAATACCTGTATGCACGAATATGGCTATTTGTATTAGTCTGATCATTACTTGTATTAGTATGGAATTAGTATGGAAGTTATTTGTGTTAGTATGGATAGTTATCCCATCAGTCCCGGTTGCTATACCAAGATCTATGGCAGTCGTTACGGGTAGTTGGAGCCCTAAAAGCCCAACAACTGGTCTAGCTGCATTGCCTCAATATCGCCTTTGGGTTGTGGAGGCAGTCGCTTCACGGAAAATATCGAAGTTTAGCCAAACCCGAAGTTAGACTGGTAAAGCGAACCCCAGACTCCGAGGTGGAAGCTTCGGATACGACTGGGATTAACGCTAGGATGAAGATTACTAGCACACATTGGAAGGATGTATATAGGATGTGTACTTTTACTTAGACGTAGACTACCTACTCCTTTTTCATAGTCCCAAATATAGATGCAGAAATATGTGTTTACATATCTGTACAACTCTCTTTAAAATATTGGCGTAAGCTTCGGATGCGGCTGGAATGAAGAAGTTGGAGCCCTCAAAAGTCCGACTAGTCTAATTACAGAACTTCGATAACGCCAATTGGTTGTAGGAGTTAGATGACGAAAAAATATCGAAGTTCATCCCAACCGCATTTTAGTCAGACTAGAAAGCCGATCAGTATCAAAATAAACGAGATATTTACCATGTTGTATTGTTTTGAGTTTCCGATATTTGCAATATACAACGAATAGTAGTACAATGGAACATGGTAAATATCCCGTTTATTTTGATACTGATGTGAGTGACCATGATAGTTTAAATAGAAAGCCGATATTGGCTTAGTAATGATAATAACGATTGTACAGTAAACAGATCGAAACACCGTTGATTGACACATTTAAAATATAATATCAAACTCTAAAATATCTAAAAGTCAAATATGTAATAAAGTGTCTTTTGAGATAAGACATGCGTGACATTATTAGACAGCTAACATTATCATATCAGTATGAAAAAGCTAATTCAAAGTTATAATTAGGTTGTAGCATGATACAGCTTCATAGGTGTTTTTAATGGAAGTAATACACGCAGTATTAACGGCCTCGACCTTTCGATGTAGATTACAATATGAATTAATTAATTGCCATGAAATATAATATATGGTTACAGACGTCGCGTCGTCCTCGCTTTCAGTGAGCCGTTTTGGTGTTACAATTACAGTTCATTTTCTTTTCCTTGTGATAGTTTGTGCGTATTGTAATAGGTAGGTATATGAATAAGCTCTACAAACTTTGTTATACCTACCTGAACTAAAAAATCAAATATTTATGAAACTCAAACTAAGCCAAACGTGCAACGGTCACAGTGTTGAGGATGCTGCTGGTATCGAAGGACGAGAGTAGAGCCTCGTGTGAGGATGCGAGAGGAAGGTTGTTTTTGAGTCAGGTGCCTTGTTAATTCGCATGAGTTGTAAGTAATGAAAAGTTTACAATACTCTCATGAGAAATCTTAGAGCCGTAGCTGTGTAGTTCAAGGTTATGTAGTTTGGTCACGCCGCGCCGTTGGCACTTTATATAGTAATCAAGGGTACTAGTGCTAACATACTCGTAGCATAAACTTGATAAAACACATGAAACCAGAAAACATGGTGAGTATGGCAATATAATGCGAATGTCAGTGTTATTAAAAATAACATTTTAGACTGACATAATTATATATGTCACAAACACTCGCGTTCTATGATACACAAGTTAATCATAGGGATACAAGTTACATTGATTCCCGTTAACCCTTTTATAAATCTAAAATGCCAAGTGGTTTCTGGTTGAGTAGCTTTAGGGCCACCCCATCTCTTCCCATGCGGTGTCGTACAAGGTGACTAAGGGATAGGGCTGTTTAACATCAGATAGATATATGTAGCCCAGACTCAGCCTCAGGTGCATGGCTCGAGTCAACAATAGTGCCTGGAATACGGCAATAGACTCACCTCCTATTACGTGGGACCGAATACCACTGCCTAACCCTCCAGGGATAAAGGCGTGAATATATGTATGTATGTGTATGTAGAATATTAATTCCAGTATATACTTTTTTCCCTTCATTGAACTGACCTAATTAGATTAATGTAATTATATGAATATTGAGTATTCAGTGTAGGAATATCTCAATTGAACATTTTATTATACGAGTTTGTTATATTGGTTGTAGCATCTGGGTACTAAACATCAGGATTCTTCATTTTTTTGGTTGATCCCATCTGTAGTAGCTCAGCAAATTTTTACTTAAATTATAATGTAGCCTTCAACATTGTTATATGTTACTTGATGGTCTAGTCTAGATAAATAATAATAAAATATAATTCTGTTACAGTTTGAATATGTTCCAAGTTTTCTTATATTTAAACAAACTAAGTTATTTATAAAATAACATATATCAATAAGTAAACCAGAAACAACATGTAAATGCTGTTTATAGTTGGAGCGGAAATGTCAATATAACCAAAATCTTGGCACATTGCAGTCAAAATCAAGTAGTCGCCTGCCAAGCACAGTCTTAGGTATTTTCCCAAACACTTTCGCGTGGTGTAACAATCACAATTATGTAATACAAACTTTATAAACAGTTTCTTGATATTTAAATTAGCCTAGTGGTATGGGTAATGGACTGCTGAGACGAGGTCTCGGGTTCGATCCCAGGTTTTACCATGGCACACACCAATGACTTTTCGATGCTTTTCGAAGTTATGTGTGTAGCAGGTTTATAAGTGCCCGATTATAGCACCTCTGCCTACCCCTTCGGAGATGTAGGCGTGAGTTTATGTTATGTTATGTTATTTATACAGGTCACGAAGTACCACTTATGTTAATAATAGCTTTATTAACACAGCCAGTGAGAAAACAATACCCACTCTCAGCCTCTAAATCACTATTTTTCATTAGCAAATAAAAAGTTAATTAGAAAATCTCTTGCCGTGTTGGTCTCCACTCGAATAGAATAGGGCCAACTCATCACGTCCCATGGGTGTCGTAGAAGGCGACTAAAGGATAGGGCTGTTCTCCATCCGACAGTAAACATAAAAGCCTATGACTCAGTAATGGCAATATGACTTGCTATGATATTACATTGGGACCTAAACATAAACTGGCGAAGTGTGGGTGCTAGCACCTCTGCCTACCCCTTCAGGGATATAGGTGTGAGTTTATGTTATGTTATGTTATGTTCGTTTAAAGCAGCTGTTTTTCATTATATGACGAGATCCTCGTTATATCTCATTTTACTGAAAATGATGTTCTTTTGTATGATAATGAGAGTAACAAATAAATAGAAAGCCATTTTATGAGTAACTGTATTACTATATTAGGTTAGTAAAAACGATACTTAGTTCAATTGTAGAGTCAAAGTCAAAGTCAAAAATCATTTATTCTGCATAGACCACTATATCGGCACTTACAAAACGTCAACAAAAAAGAAACATGAATATCAGTTTAGTAAATGGACCACCGGTGCGAAACGCGGCCCCGACCTGAGAAGACTACGGCAAGAAACTCAGCGGGCATTTCTTTTTTTTGGTCTATTTACAAAAATACACTTAATCTACTTATAGTTTTATAATGATCATGGATTTTTTGTAACTTGCTTCATATGAAACAATATACTTATTACCTCTTACAGCAACAAAACGACTCTTAATCTACAGATGGGGCCAATGATTGTCTATTTCAAAGCGATCCTATATTACAAACTTTACTAACAAATACATAATTTGCCATTACGTTATTGGGTGAGATCTCAACGACATAATATTAATAAAACCGACTGAGTATCTTGTGCAACACAACGAATTTTCTACACCCTAGTCAATTTGAAATCGAATCTAAATAAGATTTATTTACAAAGGCTAGCAAAAATAGTTCTGTTTGTCGACCTATTTTCTTAGGTTTCAACGACTAGGCGAGGTTGCCTTATTTAAATATATATTCCAGAGACCTATTATGATTTTAGAGGTGTAGATAAATATTCGCTTTACTCTATATATCTTGAGGATTGTGTAGGCGTGTGTGAAAGTAACGTACAGTGAGGATCTTGATATTATACTGAAACACGTGGTTAGGTTTAGGTACGTATTTTTATACAATTAGAGCCACGTACTAAACCGTGTAATATAGATAGATAGGTAGATAGAATGTTTTTAAGTATAAATGCGGAATTTCAAATTTTTAAGTGTATGTGATATGCAATATTTTCGTAAAAGTTATCAATTGATCCCTTTTTCACCTCTGAAGCAAAAACGACGTATTAAGTTTCATGTGTCTGTGTGAGTGTCTGTCTGTCTGTGGCATCATAGCTCCTGAACGGATGAACCGATTTGGATTTAGTTTTTTTGTTTGAAAGGTATATTAGTCGGGAGAGTACTAAGCTTATTTGAAAAAAAAAACAGTTCAATATCTAATGTCCAATAACCGTCACAAAATGTCGAAAGTGGATATTTTTTCATAACTCCCTTCATATGGGTATCAAATGAAAGGGCTTGGCTAGTAAAATACCATACGCTATAATAAATTTGAAACTCAAAATGGGTGGCCATTTTGGGTTTCAAATTTATTATACCACAAAATGGCGAATAACATTTTTGTCACTACTCTCTCAATATGGGTATCAAATCAAAGAGCTTGACTAGTGGATCAATTTGAAAAGAGTAAAATAAACAAGAATTATTAAAAAATCCCGTCACAAAAACAACCTTCAAAAAGTTGACTATACTCCAGTTATTTCTGTGTATGAGCTCCCCTCATACACAGAAAGAAGAGGAGAGTGTGGCAAGTTGTCCTGGGTAGGATAGGGAGAAGAAGGGATTAGTTGAAGGAGTTCATCAGAATCGCCGTGTTGGTGTGGTAGTGGTAAGATAGAGCCATAGAGGTAAGGGTTGAATTTTTTCAAGTCTTTATCAGTGCTTGCCTAGGCCATAGAGTGTAATTTCTTAGTTCCCGGTAGTTTAATCCTGCATATATTAATCAGTACAGTAAGAAAACCTTCTTCACAATATAAATAATTTGAAATACCTAGGTACTGTGACTTAATGTAACACAGAGTTTTGAGTTACAGAAGCTAACATTTCTCCTATGCCGAAATTAACGCGTACGAAGTCGCAGGTAAAAGCTATTAGGTACTAAAACTGGTATCGCAAAAAAATTTGAACATCAAACATTTTGAAAAGCTAATATAGCTATTACTTTCCCATAACTCTCTTGGGTAATTATCACTTTGAAATTGGTAACACATCACGATTGACTGGGACCAGTGCTATGTAATAAAGTAAAGAAGAGGACAATGCACCTTTTGTCACGCTGTTTTCTGTTTAAATAAACTACCTGTCAATACAACTGTTGTAGAAAATTATCGCCTACCGAACCATTTTAAAAATGTCTGTGCTAATATTTACTGTAAATTCAGTATTTAGTAGGTATCTTTTAACGTCCGGAATGCCTGTTAAAGTAACAAATGTACGACGTTTTATATCGCAGCCGTTATTTTACACTGGCCTGTTTTTCCCGATGTTTTATGTGCGCATTTAACCGAATGAAGTACATGAATTTTATTAACTTCAGTATCGTTGAATTAATGGTCTCTTAATGTCTATTTTGGGTGCAAAATAAATATGATCAGCTCTTGTGTGGTAAAGCTTCAGCGAAAATGGAGGATATATTTTTCATATTTTACTACTTAGATTTTTTGAGAATCACTCATGCATAGCAGCGATTAAGAGCATTATATCAAAAAGATGAAATAACAAACAGTATGCATTCGCTATTGCTATATTTCAGAGATCGCGTATAAAGTTATAGTGCATGAAGGAACACATAAATGTTATGAGATTGATTGTTTTATTTATAGAATAAATTTACTCTCTGATTCAAGATTTGTAAGGTGATCATAATATGGCCATTGTTTTCATATCGGTCGGACCCTCGATACGATGTAAGATTTATAACGGCGATTTATCTAAATTGGCGTTAGATAAATCACCAGCTTCTGATTTCAGAGGTGACAGGTCCCGAATGATTAGCTTCTGGTCAATTCTATTTGTTTTACAAAAGAGGTCAGCAAATTACATAATTTGGTATTGGTGGCTCTAGATTCGACAAGAAGTTACAATCTGTATTTTGTTCAAATGCATTAAAATAGAGAGTATGTAATGTTTAAAGGGTTCTTTTGTCAATATTTCAAGTTAGGTCAATAAAGTTTTTATCATTTTTTAATTAATTTTGTTGTTGGCAATCAAATATTTGATATTGTCATCATGAATGTTAGCTATTCTTGTGTCAGTTACCTGTGCGAGTGTTTAAACATGTATTATAAATGTATTTCTAGCTCTCTGTAATTTTGCTTTGTATAAACTTTAAAAACGCTTGATATCGCACTCCTCTGAGCGCAATATTCATAAAAAGATGTTCTAGTTTTTGCTTCACATAGGCATTATAGATTTTCGATGGAACTGACAGTATTTAGAATATGTAGCGTAATTTTCAGTAAATTTTCACGTTGTAGCGAGGTGCTAAAATTTGCAGTATACTTCTAACAAACTAACCACGTTTGTGTAACCGAGGTGCTAAAGTACAGTCTGGCACAACGGAACTATAACAGTAACTGGAAGTGGTTACTGTTATTACTATGAAGCTTTTATATCTTTGCATTTTCAGCAGTTCCACCCGTCTACAAATATGGATTATTTTTCCTAGCAATTGTTAGCGACTGTGCCCGCATGCAGTATTTTTCTCAGTCTCGTAATCCATACAAACCTAGGCTATATGTTAAAAATAAATGAATTTTAAAGTTTTGTATTTAGAAATGATACTTTTTAAAAACATTTCATTTACTTCTGATAATAATTGTGAAAGTAAGATCCTAAGTTAAGTACATATCTAGTTGTCAGGGCCTTAACAGGTCTAAACAAAACAATGAATCAATAAATTAGCCTACTGCTGGTCATAGGCCTCTCCCATTGTGCGTCATTCCCTAATCAATAGATCTGTTTAAGTTATGTGTGTTTGGGGATATGCCAAGTAATGTGAGGACCAATATGTCTGTGTTACTCTATGAAGAGATTCAGGCGTTATTATTAATGTTTATTGTACACACATGCTGTGATCATAAACGTGATCGTAGTCATACCCAGGTTAACGATAATTCATCAACCATTAACCCTCCAGTGACATGTGAAAACTTTCTGTGCTTTTATTGCTTAGTGTAGTTTTATTAAAATAAAAGTGACGATATCTGAGAATTTCTAGAAAATTCTGACTCTATGCATCGTGTTGGATAAAGGAAAATGTACTCTCGGGATGTGCATGTGCATAGTGTTAATTTAGTGAAAGGTCTGCCAGCCTGTGTACTGTAATCTATACTACCTACTCGGTTAGTTGCTGATTACGTTATAAATAAGGATCTTTAGACAAGTATTTGTTCTACAACTCATATTCAATGAATTTCGGTGGAGTAGAAATAAGAAACTTAAAAACGTTCTAACACTAAAGATCGTCAAGAGTTACTAAATAAAAGTAAATCGCTTGACAAGCAGAGAAAGAAAAATTTATGAACTAAAAAAACACAAAACAGTGTTTTTACCTATTTATAAGTATTTCAATTCCTTTTATAAACTGTGCATCGAGACTTCAACGTGCGCTTCATTCACTTTAACATTTTTGTTCTCTAACGACTATTTCGTTCTGCACAGTTCTTTGTAATCAGTAGCATAGTGGCCTCACTGAAAATCGGGAGCTCGTAAAAATACTCGACAATTTCGTGGAGATTCCGTGTTACAGTACAGTTAGCCGAAGCTAGCGAGGTTAATTGTCACTGCAAATCTTAGCACCTCTGTACTGTTATGTGAACAAGGCCTAAAGTAGAGCATTGTCCTCACGACACTGAATTTACTTTTGTTAGACACATTTTAACCTTATATAAGATGTGTAAGTAATTTATCTCTGGCTGTAGAAATATTTCTCATAACCTTTTTACTGTTACAAACTTGGAATAACTCCCGTTATATCTTGAATGAAGAAAATATATCCAACTTTATTTACCTATTTGCACATTTTCATTTGAGGGCGCGTAAATTTCCCATTTGATAACTTAATTAGATAGCTGTGAGCCAGAGCAAAAGAGCCTTTGGCACCGTTCGTTGCTGCAAACTGCGCATGTCGATAGTGAAACGTAGCTGAAGGTATATTTTAAACAAACTTAGAAAGTGGATTGTTAGGATATGGATAATATGAAAGTAATAAAATAAATTGCCGACTAAGCAAATTAAGCAAATTGTCGATTAAGATTAAACATCTTTTGTAACGTCCATACTAAGGAGTCAATTTTAAAGAGGTAGTTCACGACGGTATTTCCGTCCATTTGGGCTGTCCGACTGGGGAAGTACTTTCGCCCTACAGAATACCGCGACCATTACTACCTCGTGTGGTGTTCCCCGCGGGGAGTAGGGTAGCCAGAGCTCACGGGAGAGTTTTTGTGCTGTCAGTGGGATAACCAAAAGCTTGTCTTTCTTTGTCTTCTACACTGACGACACATAAACTCTCTATTCTTACAGGGTTAGCAGCACGAGTGTGACTTCTCTGGTGTTGCATACATCTATAGGCCACGGTAACCACTTTCCATCAGGTGGGCCATGTGCTTGTCTGCCACCTAAGTGGTATAAAAAATCTAAACAACAAAACCATATGGCCAATTATATATTTATTTACATGTATTGCTTTTCTATATTCATATTGTAATTCGTTCGTATCAATAACAGTTCAGTCAACTAAGATGAGAAAATAAAATGATCTTAACTGAATCCGTTATTTGTATTTGTTCATAAATCGAAAATAAATTTTATTGCGAAATAATTTATCTACTTAAGCAGTTTATGTGTATTAAAACCTTTGTTTATTATTATTTTTGTGATGTTTAGTGACTGAAAATATCTCTGCACACATTAAAGTACCTAATCGTATTTCTATATTATTTTACATATACATATTTGTATTTTGAAACAAACCTCAGGGAAGTTATTTCTTCTTAATCTTAGAGTTAATCCCAGCCGCATCCAAAGCTTCACATCGGAGTCTGAGACCGACGGCTTAACAGGCCCTCCGAGGCACGACCAGAGGAATACAACTACCCATATACATGCATACAAATATTTGCACTGAACGGGAATCGAACCCGCGCCTCCTACGTCGCGGCCGTGTTCTCGCCACAGAGGCTGTCATGGGAAAGAAGTTATTTAATCTATAATTCATTATTTCGTTGTCTAACAGTTTTAGAGGTGTGGATTCATAAAATAAAACTATCAGTAAGAAGTAATGACATTATTAGCATAAACCTATGCATGACGATCTGAAGATAACCTGAATGGGTAATATGTAAAACTGTGGGCACTTAAACATCGTTCACAGCATCTTTAGTTTCCCATATGACCTCCTTGCTAGTACTCACTAAACTCGTATGAAAGCTGTTTGCGATAGTTAGATTCAAATTCTGCATTAGTGCCTACATAAATATATATGTTCAATATTTCCTCCTGGGTATGCAGAGGCGACTCTATACTTACATACTTCTTCCTCATTTCAGTACTGTCACTAAACGTTTCATGCAAGCCCTCTGATTTCGAGCAATTCTGCGTTAATGAGTATGTATTTTTATAATATTCTAAAGATTTATAATTAAAGAACGCAAGCTATGTAACGTATCCCACATACACGGAGGCGTAGCGCCACGCCGTCTGTCGACAGTGGAGCGGATCAGCTGAGAATGAAGTCAGACGTTGGGGGTGTAAGGGGGTGGAGTGGGCAGGTTTCTAGACGTAAAAGCCTCGCCTTCCACAATAGCGCACGTTTCCACAACATTGCGTTTGCTTGGATCTTATTTCCAATGAATTTCAGTTACCATTCAAATCAATTTTTGCATCGGGATGGCGTATTGCGATTTTATCTTAGGTATATCAACGAGGCGACATTTTATTTTTGTGCAAACTGCATATACTTGAATAACTAAATTGAAATTTTTAGAATAGTTATTTTTTTGTCTACAAAGAAAACAATCGTAGTCTATTCCATAAGTATCTTTGGGTATTAATGAAAATGAATAGATACTACGTTAACATTGTGCATCGCTATAAATGTATCCCATTCACCATATTTTATTGCAAAACTTCCATTGTTCAGTTTCTTAGAAAATGATGAAAGACGTCTCAGAAGAAAAATGTCGATTATTCGCTTTTGGAAGGCAGAATTCTTTGAAGAAAGAGATTGATGCAATACTTTGATTTCACCAAAGGTTTCACCATGTAGTATTCCGTTTATTCCGTTATTAAATAATCGCTTTGTCACAATTTACAAAGGATTTAACTCATATTTTGAGCGACTGGATATGCGCTCAGTGATCATAAACTTACGAATCTAATTTCTCCGGACTAGTAAAATGTCTTTCTATTTTAGTCATAAGGAACTATCCGTCTATTTATAAGACAATCATTCTGTACTCATATATTACATAGACAATAAAATATGTTCTATAGAATAGCCAATTAGCCATGAACGTCATGTTACCATGAAAGTAATACATGATCGCGTTATTAGCATGAATTGTTATACCATAATCACATACAGTAGACAGTAAGAGTCACGAAATGGTAATACATGTATATCTACTTGAATGTTTCATTTGTTCTACAGACTGTAGTAGTCCTTCGCGTAGGACATTTAAGATTTACAATACATTTATAATACATAACGTGCTGTGTACTTTTTGAGCCAGTGTTCCATCATTATACTAATTAGGTATAAACAATAAAATTCCTTGTAATTCGACTGTATCCAAATAATAGTACCTATTTGGTTGATTTCATTACAGTATCTGAAATAGTTACTCATAGAGTGCTCCGATAAAACCGGCTACCTCCTATTCCTCAATAGTTTCTTATGTATATAAAACCGAAAATATTACGAATATTTATTGTAATACCTACTTGCTGACTGCGGAGTATTCTTTAATATATGGGTGATTTTATACGACGAGATAAGGACCCGTCAGTTATTAAATTTGCAGTAACTTATTTATCCTTATTCATTCATTCATTATTACATAATGTTGCTTTGCTAGAGAAGTACAGACCTACGCGTTTTGTCCGTAAATAAATTATCTATTAATATTACACAGTACCGAAATTTATGTTAGTATTTTAAAGGCCGTACAGAACAAAGTAGGGTAGGATTTATTTTATCTCAATGGTCTGTGGCTTAGCTTTAAATGTATTGGTGTACAATAAAGTATTATCTATATATCTATCTTATTTTATTTACGTATACATACAACAATATCACGTAGAATTTTTCTTTGAACCAGTAAATGCGGAAATATTATCCTTAATTCTAACGCTTTAAAACTGTATACAGACAATCAACAAGTATCATTCATTTTATAATAAGTAGGATCACCTTATTATTATGCACATTGGTTTCTTGAATAGCCACAGAGGAATTAAAACGAAAATTACAAAATATTGGGCTTCTAATATTTTTGCAGACCTTTGTTATGACCCCAGTTTGAATTTTCAAATTGGATTGGCTGCTTATTTATCTGCCCGCTTGCTTGTTGTCAAGATACTGGCCTGTATTTGGCAGGTGTCATGATCATTTAATCGTTAGCTGATTGAATTAACCAATGGGACTGTTTTGTAATATCGACAACTTTTTTTTTTTTTTTTTTTTTACGTGCGCAAAATCCCCACGGATACCCCCCCACCGGAGCCGGTGGAGGAGGTTATGTCGGACTCGAACCGACTAAAACGCACGCCGCCTGTGGGTCGTTTCGGTTGCCGAAGGTGAGGTTGACAGGCATATCCCTCGCACCCCGGCCGACCCAGGGCCATCTCTCACGATCTGGCCCTCTTCTCGGGTGTGGGGACCACAGAGTCCCCAACTCGTCCCCGGAAACGGGGAGGCGCGCCACGCGCGCCGCCGCCGCGGCCTGCTTCTGCAAGGGTGACAGGCGGCTTCACCTGTCACCCCCAGGCCGGCGCTCATGGGGGGCGGAGGTCGTTCATCGACCTCCGACGCCCGAGTTGCCTTCGTGCGCGGGCAGCTTGTCTAGCGATCCTTCGTCGCTCCCGCTGCCGCTCCCGCCCCGCCTCCTCCTTCGCGAGCATTACTTGCTCGCAGAAGGAGGCGCCGGCCGCCCACGCATCCGCGCAGCGAACCATCGCCGCGAGCAAGGTGGAGAGCGTGAGAACCCTCACTCCCAGGGCCGCCACAAGCTCCCGCCTCGGCGTCTCCCACGCCGGACACTCGGTGAGCGTGTGCGGACCTGAGTCCTCGCTCGCGTCGCAGTGATGGCACTCGGACGTTGGCTCTTTCTGCATCCGACGCAGATACTTTCCGAAGCATCCGTGCTCGGTGATCATCTGCGTCAGACGGTACGAGAGGCTGCCGTGTGGCCTCTCTAGCCACTCCCCCATGATGGGTCTTACCGCCGTTACTACGGCGTGCCCTGCGCTTGGTTGCCCAAGTCGTCTCTCCCATTCCGCCACCATTTCCCTGTGGAGCCGGGATCTCACGGCCCGAATTTCTTCGGGCTCGGGATCGTGACCCCGCTCCCGCGCCGCCCTTCGGAACCGGTATAGCGCCGAAAGGCATCTCGCTTCCAGGATCCATGGTGGGGATCCGGCGAGGAGACTCGCCGCGTTGAAGGATATCGTGCGGTACCCCCTTATGATGCGGCACGCCAACTTCCGCTGCGGACGCTGCAGCAGAAGCATGTGCCGATCACTCAGGGTGTCCGCCCACACGGGACACCCGTACAGGGCCATGGACCGCACGACACCCGCGTAGAGTCTCCTGCAGGAGTCCTCCGGGCCCCTCAGGTTGGGCAGTAGCCGCGCCAGAGCGTTGGCTGTGCCCGCCAATTTGGGGCCCAGACTTCGGAAGTGCTTCCCGAAGTCCCACCGGCCGTCGAGCACGAGCCCCAGATATTTCATCTGGGGCTTGATGCCGATGAGAGTGCCTCCCACTGTGAGACTGGAACCAGGTGGTGGCGTGCGCCGAGGTCCATGAAAGAACATGGCCTCGGATTTATGCAAAGCCACCTCAAGGCCCAGCCGCCGGATCCGTTCCACGACTTGAGCAACCGCGGTCGTGGCCCTCAGGATCGCTTCGCGGTGTGTAGCCCCGCTCGCCGTCACTAGCGTGTCGTCCGCATAGCACGTGACGGCGGCGCCGTCCGCAAGCTCACCGCGAAGCACCCAGTCGTATCCATGGTCCACAGTAGCGGCCCGAGAACCGATCCCTGTGGAACACCGCACGACATCTCACGCCGACCGACGCCGGTCGCACTTGGGTAGATGACGGCTCTCTCCGTCAGGTACGCCCCGACTATGCGGCGGAGGTAGAGAGGCACACCGTGGTACACGAGTGCCTCCCTGATGCAACTCCAGGGCAAGGTGTTGAACGCGTTGGAGATGTCCAAGGACACCGCCAACGTCACCTCACCCCGGGCAACTGCCTCCTCCGCCAAAGTCCTCACGCGCATGATGGCATCCACGGTGGACCGCCACCGGCGGAAGCCATATTGGGCATCCGCCAGGTCCGGCCCCCTACCAGAGAGGTGCTCGACGAGGCGCTTTGCAATAACTCTTTCAAAGAGCTTGCCCACCTCGTCGAGCAACACAATGGGCCGGTAGCCGGACGGTTCGTCCGCCGGGCGACCCTCCTTTCGGATGAGGACCAGTTTCCCCGTCTTCCACATCTTCGGAAACTGGCCCCACTCCAAGCATGCGCTGAGGAACCCTCTCAGTCGGGGTTCGAGACCGTCTTCTCCCAGAGCTAGGACCCACGCGCGGCCTGGAATGCCGTCGGGTCCCGGGGCGGTGCTCTTCTTGGCTCTAAGCCTTCGCACCGCCAGCTCCAGTTCTACCCAAGTGACCTCGGGGACTTCGTCGTCAACTACCACACTGGGCGCCACAGGCGACCGAGGTGGCGGAGTCATCTGCGGCGGAACGTGTTCCGCTCGCGCCGGGAACAGGGACTCGACCACTCCACCGAGCAGAGCTGGCTGGAGAACCCGGGTCAACGGCGGGGCCCGGGGGCGCAGCTTTCCTCTTACCATAAGATAAGGCCGCCCCCATGGGTCCCGCTCCAGCGTCTCCATGAGCTCCTTGTAAGCCGCGGCTTTCGCCCGCTTAATCTCCGCTCGGAGGGCATCTCTGGCCTCCCTGTATCCCACATGAAGCTCCGCCACTCGGGGCTCCGTATCTGCGGTTTGGCTACGCCTCCTACGGAGTCTGGTCCACCGGCGGTGCGCGATCACGCAGGCTTGCCGTAGCCTCGCGATCTCCGCAGACCACCAGTAGACCCGACGCCTCGGACTATAGGGTGGTGCCCTAGGCATACCCGCATCGCAGACACGAGTCATGGCCTCCCGGAACCATGCCGCCTCATCGTCGATATCGACAGGCCTGTCCGGCGCAATGGCCCAGGCCTGTACGATGGCGGCCTCCAGGAGGACCTCCCGATTCAGTCTCCCAAGCACCCAGCGTGGCTCGCGTGGGGCCGGTATGACCGGCGCATCACCCACGGGGGGGGAGACATCAAACCGAACGTATCGGTGATCCGCCAGTGTCTCCACCCCCACAACAACACGCCAGTCCCGCACACGGTGCGACAGCGAAGCGCCTGCGAACGATAGGTCGATAATCGAACTGCGCTCCGCGGTCACGAACGTGGCTTCGGCCCCGCGATTCTGGAGAACTAGACCGTGATTAGCGGCCCAGCTCTCCAGAGCCCTACCTCGTGGGTTCGTGTGCCGGGACCCCCAGGTCACTGACCAGGCGTTGAAGTCCCCGAGCACAAGAACCGGATGAGGATGACAGGCGTTGACGACGTCAGTCAGTCGCTCCAGCGACTGCCGGTACTCCCCTATGCGTCGGTGTAGGCTCGGCGTGAAATAGACGGCCACGACCGCAATCTCCCCCACACGCGCCGCTACGATGCCATGCTCCCTTGCCACGACAACAGGGGGGGGGGGGCACCCATAGCGGCGTTGTACACCAGTGCCGCCGACCCGTCCAGGTCGACCACCCAGGCAGGCCCAAGGGGCCGGTGAGTGTACGGATCGGCGACAGCGGCGACGTGTATGGACCACTGTGCCATGCTCTGGAGCAGAAGACCCTGAGCATCGGCACCGTGGCCCACGTTCGCCTGCAGGATGCGGAGCTGGGGATCCATTATGGAACCATCTCCGCATCCCGCCGCGAACTTTGGGTGGAGCCCCCGCCTTGCGGCTTCGGCTCCCCCCCGGTGCAGGCCTTGCTGCCAACCCTATGGTCGGCCGGTTTGCCCCCCGCTGCACACCTGAAACAGTGCAGCGGAGCTTCGCATCCACCGGCCGTATGGCCGGGTTGGCCACAGCGGAAGCAGCGGTCACCGACCGTCACCGCCGCCGTGCACTGCACCCCCACGTGGCCGACCGAAGGCACCTAAAGCACCTGGTCGGTCGAGCCTGCAGGAGCCGGACCTGCACCCGCACCACGCCTCCAACGGCGAGGAACCCCCGGTCGGCAGCCTTTTTGGCTGCTGCGATGGGGCAGCCGACAACTGCCGCCCCCAGTCCACGGCGGCCGAAGCGGATTGCTCCGACCTTCACCGCCTCTAGGGGACAGCCCCCGGCCTCCGCCACGGTGAGGCGGATTTGCTCCGCCGTGATGGAGTCGTCCAGGTCCGAAATGTGCATATCTGCGCACTTGTTGGGCCTGGACACCCGGACGTCGGCTGCATCCAGCGTGTCCCGAAGCCTAGCCGCTAGGGCATCGGCCTGGGGACCGCTTGAAGCGCCGGGGATCTCCAGTAGCCGAGCACCCGTCCGAGTGGGTTTCACCCGGATGGGGCCCGGCATATCGAGAGCCCTCATGTCAACGCAGGCTAACGCCTGCGTGACAATCTGGGCGTACTGCATGCCCCTCTCCGCCGCCTCCGCCGTCATCGTTAGCACGACGGCGGTTGAGCGGGGGACGCGCAGCCTCCCCGGCACTCCCCTCGCAGCAGCCTCAGCCTTCTTGGCATTTTTGGCTGCCTTCCTTTTCGCCTTGCGCCGTTTCTTGGAGGCTCCGGCCACCTCCCAGCCTCCCTCCGGCGGGGAACCTGTGGAGGCAATCCCCACCGGGGTCCGGGCTGGCGCTGGGGCTGAGGCTAGGGCCGGGGACATCTTCCCCTTGCCTTTCCCCTTCCCCTTGCCTTTGGCCCGGGCACCCTGGGAGCTCCCAGCCTCCACGTCGAGAGCGACAGTGGCTCGAGCGACCGGAGCGGCAGGAGTGGCAGGCGCAGCGGACGGGCTGCGGGCCGACTCCTGCAGGGCTTCTGCGACCGCCGGACTGGTGAGACCTCTTCTCACCGCTCCGGCATACCCCGTAGGCGGCGCCAAGGGCGGGCAGCGGCTGGAGTCCATGACCGCCTCCATGAACCTCCGGGTGCGCTCCTCCTGCGTCACCTGCCACCTCCGCTGCTCAGCCAGCGCCACCTCCTGCCGCTTTTCCATGGCGGCCATTGCCGCCATGCATGCCGCCAGTGGGTCCATGGGCCTAACCGGCTGCAGCACCGGCGACTCCAGCCGAGCGGGCGGCGCCAGTGACACCGGCCGCACCGGTGTCTCCGGCCGCACCGGTCGCACCGGCGGCCTTGACCGCACCGGTGTCTCCGGTATTACCGGTGCCTCCGGCCGCACCGGCGACCTTGACCGCACTGGTGACAGCTGCGGCGCCGGCGGCACCGGCCGCTCCGGCTGCACCGCTAGTCGCCGCCGCGCAGACCGCGTCACGCGCTCCGCGGGCAGCCCGGCGACGACCTGACGGAGGTTCGCCATTTCGGCCGCCATCCTCTCCATCTCTTTACGGTGCTCAGCCGCCGTTCGCTCTACGCTGTTGAGGAGCTCAACTTGCCTCCTGCCAAGTTGAGCTCGCTCGTTCCGGGACTCGGCCAGCTCCGCCTTGAGCAGCTCAAACTGCTCAACGAGGCGCGTCGCAGCCAGCTGGACCCGGTCCTCCTCCGGCGTTAGAGCTCCAGAGCGGGCCCCGGCCAGTCTCTCCAGGGCCTCCATCACGTCCCTGGACGTGGAGCCGTCGGTACGAAGCGCGGGCGCCGCCGAGACGGAGGGACTCGGCGGCGCTCTCACATCTTCCCCGGCTGAGGCCCGTGAGGGGGCGGCTTTGGTGCCCCCACCCTGCAGCTTTCGGCGGCTAACCGCAAACTGCTTGGGTGGGGGGGGGACGCATTATTTCATCCCCACCGGAGCTGCTGGAAGACGAGTCGGTCAGGGTCAACTCGAGATCCGACTCGGTCTTCTGTGGGGGGATGATTTTTTTTTTGCGGTTCCGCTTCCGCCGTGGTGCAGATTTCCGGGTCTGCAGACCCACCGGGCTGTTCGCCCTGCTCCTCTCAGTGGCGGTGTCGAAGTCTTCCGACACCGTCCCTGCTTGGGACGCGACCTCCGCGTCTTGGTGCTGCGCGACCTCCGCGCAGACTGTTTCACTTGGTGATGGTTTTTTATTTTGTTTTTGTTTTGTATCCATTCAAATCCCACGAGTTGAGACGATTTAAGATACACTTCCCGGGTGACGCTCATTCCGAGAAGCGGGGTACATACTGTGGAGTTCCCCAGGTATCCACAGGTTTTAAGCGACTTCGCTGTCGGGTTTTCAAGACTTTTCCTTGTCGCGGGCCGGCCAATTAAGGCAAGCCCCGCGGCCTTCAGGATACCGGCTTCCCAAGTGTGGCTAGCACTCAGGAATATCGACTACTCTAGTTAAGATTAGTTTAAACAGAAGATCTAGATAGTATGTCGTCTTGACGGTAAAGTGAGATAGCGTTGTTAGTGCTATTTAGAAACAGCAGGTGTCCCCAGCTATTTACTCTTTAGTGCCCGGGTTTAGGTACTAAAATGGTTCTAGACTGAGAGATAAACATTAATGACGTGACACAAAATGGCGACGTTAAGCGGTTCTCTGCGCTCCGCCTGCGTTTCTGGTTTCAAACTAATTAGAAACAGAACAAAGAAAGTGTTAAAAGTAATAAATATATGTACTTATTATAAGAAACTAATTAAGTAAGATATCATTATAAATATTGTTTGCAATTTGCACTATCACTTCGATTTATGGTTAGTTTTTTGTTTGGTCGGTAATGATGACTTATATGTAGTAGAGACCTGAAAGGTAGTCATGTTATACATGCATTAAAATGTAGATGCCTATTTGCAGGACAGTAAAATAAAAATAAATTAAAAAATAAGTTTTATCTTATTAGTAGGCTGTCGTTATGTCGAACATTATATTATAACAACCAGGTACACAATTATTTATAATTAAACATAAAAAAACAGAAAACTCCTGAAATTTAGACGCCCAATGTATTTTTAAAGGCGTAAATATTTTAGCTTGTGTGAAGGTAAAAATTATTAAAGCTGAAAAGAGGCACGAGCCTAAAATATACACAAAAAATACAACATGATTACAATATACGTGCTGAATTGACGAAGAAAAAAATATAACCGACGAGTTGCCTTTGACTAAAAACGTGCCAAGATTTTCAACTAAAAATAATCAGGATTGTGAAAATTTGGAATCAGCAAGGATTTAAATCTTCCAACAGAGTGATTTAATCGGTTTAATTTATGATGATTGCAATGCGACCATTGGACTGCGTAGGATGAGTGGAAGTATTTATTTATTTATTTTTCTCAAAGAATCCTTACACAGGACTAATAATAATGTTATGTACATAAGGCGCTCTCTTTTTTAAGTAGGGGATATCACTACACCACGCCAGATGTAAAATATAGCCAGCATTGCGGAGACTTTGAGAAAGTTAAGGAGTCGTGATGTACAGCAAATTCATCGGATAGCGATTTTTTTTATACCACGTAGGTGGCAGACAAGCACACGGCCCACCTGATGGAAAGTGGTTACCGTGACCTATGAACGTGTGTAACACCAGTGGAGTCACATCCGTGCTGCCGACCCTGTAAGAACAGATTTTATGTGCCCTCAGTGCAGAACACAAAATCAGGACAAGCCTTTGGTCTTCCCACTGACAGCACAAAAATTCTCCAGTGAGCTGTGGCTACCCTACTCACCACCGGGAACACAACACGAGGTTATTATAGCCGTGGTATTCTGTAGGGTAGAGGTACTTCCCCAGTCGGACAATGTAGTGATTATTATTATTTATTATATTTGGGATAACAACAGTCGTCTACATTAGTTTATTCCAGTAAATAATTACTAAACAAGGACCAATTACAGCTATCCACATTGTGTATAAGCATATCGATTACAAACAACAAAAAAAAAACAAACAAAACACACTGAAAATTAAAAACTAAAAATGATGGCAGTGGCAGCAAAAATAAAATAAAATTAAAAATTAGATTTAAAAAAGTAACTACTGTACTTGAATTACGATCTGAGTGATGGGTTAGGAAATATCGCATTCCTTAATGCCCAGCCGAGTAAATAGAATCGGTCCCAGCTATCACGAACACTTATGACGCAACACCCAATAGAGAATCAATACTGTGCACTATCCTGAGAATCTGGTCTAACCACAGAACATTGTCATCCCTTTCTGTGCGGTCGCTCCTTTGATTAAACTCAACAGGCCTCAATATTATGAACTAGCTGTGACCGTGGCTCCGTCCGCGTGGTATTTTGTTCCACTTCCCGAATCCCATGGAAACCTATTCCCAGCATAAAAAAAAGTCTAGGTATGTGTTATCCCATACTACTTATCCCTATACCAAATTTCAGCCAGATATGTTTTTTTAGCCGTTAAAGTGTGATTGAATAACAAAAACCCAAACATTCATTAAAAAACTTCAAAAACATTCACATTTATAATATTAGTAGTAATATAGGAATTATAAGATAGGATATTACAAAATATCGTTGATCTTTCTTTGAATATTCATTTCAAATATGACTAACATGTAATACGAAATATATATATAGGTACTACAATTGTTTACAAGGTAAAAAGCCATAGTTGGCATGGAGACCGACGCGACTGTACGGTCACATATTTTTCCATAGTTTCGTACCATATATAAATCAGGCCAACGAGCCACTTGAGAAATCACAGAGGCTTATTATCTTCCCCGATACCCCGTGGGGTTTGTTGTCACAAAGTAATGTTTGTCAGATCATTTATTGGTACTTGGTCCAAAAAATGTTAGAAGTAGAATTTATTTTTATTACTTGTGGGCCCTAGATTTCGAAGTTGTTTATCCGCTTATTATTGAGTACCAAGCAGTGTTTTCAATTGTATAAGCCAATGATTTTTGGATTTCATTTCTATTATTATCATTATAAAATAAAACAAACACGTTCTTGCTCTTTCCTATCACGATGGTTCTGGTTTTACCATCATCACCATCATTCAGAGCGGATTTTCACACATTATTGAAATTTAGTCTAAATATCCATGTTGGCTTCGTGCCTTACTCTTTACAGATTACAATATACATTAGGCCCTGTTATTACTAGAACATATTGAACGCGACAGTATCTAGGGCGTGGCTATAGTGAACGCGGTGGTATACAGAAGGTTTGATCATCGCTCAGTGCATATATTTGTTTGGAAGGAAATGGATATTTGCATTGGTCTGGTCGTGCCTTGGAGAGCACGTGAAGCCGTGGGTCCCGGTTGCCATACGAACATCTAGAGCAGTTGTTTCGGGTAGTTGGAGCCTTAGAAAGTCCAACAACTGATCTAACTGCAATGCTTCGATATCACCTTTGAGTTGTAGAGGTCAGGTGACAGTTGCTTCTCAGAAAATATCGAAATTCAGCCAAGTCTGCAGTTAGACTGGCAAATCGAACCCAAAGTCCGAGGTGGAAACATCTCATGCGAATGGGTTTAATGCTAGGATGAAGATTACTAGCACACATTGGAAGGATGTATGTGGGATGTATACTTTGACTTTGAGTACCTACCCCTATTTCATTGTGCCAAAATAAGATGTCGAAATATGTTTTTTTGCAAATTTATACTACCCTCCTCAGAATATATTTTGTATAAATATTAAATACTTGCATTACTCCCAAGATCTTTATAAAAACGGACTCGTATACATACTTCAAGTTCTATTTGGGATCAAAAATAAGTATATTGAAACACATGAAATAAAACTTCATTACCTACATAGTACATACTTTTTACATAATTTGCAATCATTTTTTAAATCTATAGGTTTTCTCTATTTAAAAACAATGAACTTATCTTAAAAAAAAAAAAAATAAAAAAAAAAAAAAAAAAAAAAAAATTAAACAAAAAGTTTCTTTCACTTTAAATACCAACAAGTTGTGGCATCATTTTGTTTTATTGTCAATTTATTGGTCGAATATAGATACCATCGAACAAAATCGAGAGTCAGAACTCTCTACAATTTAAATGGAAAATATAGAACGTGCTTGGCTACTGGTCATTCATTTGAATTCCCTTTTCAAAACTTATGAAACGTGTAAAATTAATGAGCACACGTACAACCTACACATTATACATACTTATCGCCGCTTTTGTCGAACATTAATAACTAACAACGATTCGACTCACCTTTTATTTCACGCGCACCGTTCGAAACTTGCAAGAGGGTCGGAATATTTACTGTTACGAGGGAGCGAGGTCCATTTGAGGAGGAGTCTACGCACTGTTGCCATGGTAACGGGACACCGCCTTTGTTGTGCTCTGTACTATTTTCGGGAAAATTGAACGAATTATCAGCTTTCATACTTTTGCAAAGTCGTCGTGTTTATTTATGAACGGTTACAAAGTCTGTTGTACGAAAAGGGAGAAAATTATTTAGATGCTCATTTTGAATTTGGATCATATTTAATCCAGATTTTCTCTAGATTAGACTAGTCTACATAGTTTCCTACATAATTCTTTCGACCAAGTTTTATCTTTTCACAATTAGTTATTGTTTAAAACCTGACCTCAATTAACGAGTAGGAACGATTCTAATCGAAGAATGTGAGTATTTGCACAACCTTTGGCACGAACTCAAAAGCATTAATGGCCCGCTGTAGAAGTCGACAATCGTACCCAATCGGGCGATTATTGCTGAAACTGGACGAAGAATGAAAATTGTTTAATGGGGAATTGGAAAAACTTTTGTTAAAAGGTATATATTATTTTATAACACGTCGTTGAGGAGGTAGGACGGTAGGAGGTATTTCCGCCCAATTGAGCAGTTCGACTGGGGAAGTACCTCCGCCCTACAGAATACCGCTATTATAATAACTTCGTGTTGTGTTCCCGGTGGTGAGTAGGGAAGCCAGAGCTCACTGGAGAGTTTTTGTGCTGTCAGTGGGATGACCAAAGGCTTGTCCTGCTTTGTCCTCTACACTGACGGCACAAAATCTCTGTTCTTACAGGGTTGGCAGCACGGATGTGACTCCACTGGTGTTACACACGTTCATAGGTCATGGTAACCACTTTCCATCAGGTGGGCCGTGTGCTTGTCTGCCACCTAAGTTGTATAAAAAAAAGCACAATGTTGTTTACTTTCATAAATATTTTAACTCCTCTAAATCCCTGTAGCGGTAAGCAGAAGTATTTTAATACCAGCGGAATACATTAGACAGTGTGTATTATTACTGCAAGACGTTCACCTTTCCTGACAGAGTGAGAGAATGTGAAGTTTGATTCATGTTACATTAGTAAATATGTTTAATGATATGGTTGTTCTCAATGTCTCTTCAAGTCCGTTATTTGCATAAACATAATGAAACCTTCGCGACAAACGATATCCTTTGTGTGGGAGTTGCTTATATTACCTGAATGTACAGCTTCTTAAGTGAAACAGTTGAACAAACTAGTAACGGAGTTTAACGCCAAAATTTACTTTACCAAAGGCACTCTAAAGACTTGTTAGCTTCGTAGCTTGTGAAAGGAGGTTTGTAAAACTGTTGTACTCCCAAGTTGCCACCCTATTGTAGTATTTGATTGCATGAAACTGTACTGCTTCTATCCATTACAAAATTATTTCACAGTTGAAAGTGCTGTTGAAGATGGAAATTTACTTCTCAATATCGCATAGCATAGAGGTTATTCTGTATTTGTACTGTACTGTTTATTTGACTCATTAAAGTTCTGATTTTATTAGTTGTATGTGTAGAGCTCATGAGGTTTCAAAGAACTTTTCTGAGACTTGTGGTTTTTAGAAATTTTGATAATTTAATGCTTTTGTACTAAAATTTAGTAATAAAATATACGGACTGAATGATGTTTCAGTTCCTTGCATATCAAGACATTTTCTGTCTAAATTATACCTACGCCTGTAATTCCCTGAAGGGGTAGGCAGAAATGTATTAACACCCACATTTCGCCGACTATGATTTTCGGTCCCAATTAATAGGGGCGAGCCTATTACCGTCATGCGGGCACTGAGTCATAGGCTTTTATGTTTACTGTCGAATGGAGAACAGCCCTATCCTTTAGTCGCCTTCTACGACACCCATGGGACGTGATGAGTTGGCCCTATTCTATTCCAGTGGAGACCAACACGGCAAGAGATTTTCTAATTAACTTTTTATTTGCTAATGAAAAATAGTGATTTAGAGGCTGAGAGTGGGTATTGTTTTCTCACTGGCTGTGTTAATAAAGCTATTATTAACATAAGTGGTACTTCGTGATCTGTATAAATAACATAACATAACATAAACTCACGCCTACATCTCCGAAGGGGTAGGCAGAGGTGCTATAATCGGGCACTTATAAACCTGCTACACACATAACTTCGAAAAGCATCGAAAAGTCATTGGTGTATGCTATGGTAAAACCTGGGATGGAACCCGAGACCTCGTCTCAGCAGTTCGTTACCCATACCACTTGGCTACCGCGGTTGAATTATCAACCTGTATAATTATGTATTAACATATCCATATACTTATAATAATACAATAAAATTTAAGCATGGTACTCTAGTATACTTGTGTATTTTCCATTTGTCAAACTATCATCAACATCGTCATTCACACAATCACACATCTAAGATACGGCTGAACTTCGATATTTTCCTTGAAGCGACTGCAATATGACTTTCACAACCAATTGGCGATATAAAAGTTCTGTTAGGCTAGTCGGACTTTTGAGAACTCTTACTACCCGTAACAACTACCTACCATAGATGTTCACGTGTGGCACGACCAGACCAATGCAAGTATCTATATTCAAACATACAAATATTTGTACTATCTGTCGAACCCCCGCCTCTTCTGTAACGCTCGCGTTCACTATAAATAAATAAATATTCTACAACATTTCACACAACGCTATCTAGACCCATGGTAAGCATAGTTTAACTAGCTTGTGTTATGGAATCTAGAATACTGATAAACATACTTAAATACTTTTTTTTTTGTAAACACATACACCTTTCGACGCTAGAATTTGCACTGAAAATCACAGCGGTTCTAGTATAATGATTCCAGTCATCCCTATAGCGTGGGACTAAGCAAATATTTGCCGAACTATTAACGTATTTGTGTATCATTATATTCCATTCCACAATATTCCAAACATTCCACACAACGCTATCTAAACCATGGTAAGGATAGCTTAACTAGCTTGTGTTATGAAATCTAGAAAAGATAAACACACTTAGATACTTTTTTTTTGTAAATATATACATATCATACATAGAAACACCCAGACCAATCCAAATATATATATTTATGTATATAAATATTTGCACTGAGCGGGAATCGAACCCGCGCCTCCTGCGTAGCGGTCGCGTTCACTACCGCCACGCCACAGAGGCTGCCTGACTATCACAACGCATCTTAACTTTTATGGGCCTGTATCAGAACATCGTCCATCAAACACCAGATTACCCTGTGCCCCGAATTTATTAGGGTCGTTCTCTTTCCAAAATTACATACAATGAATAAGTTTGTCTTTCTATATGGAATTAATACGAACATACCTTTATACCTACCAATAAGCTTTTAGGAGCGTTTTGTTACGTACAGAATATGGAATTTGCCCGAGTAAGCCGCTGCAGCTGCGCGTTTCCGTTAACGATTGAAAAAAGAGATGGAAACATTGATTGTAAAATGGTTCGATTGAAAAAAAAATATATATGAAAAATGAAGAATGGAAATCTAAAAGCCTTTTTGACGTGAAATCGAGGCAACATATTGTGAATATTGTTAGTTTTTCACGCGATAGGTATTAGTTGTAAAGCTTGAATAACATAACTATTCTGTCGATAACAAAATGTTCGTAGATAATAACCAAAGCTTAATTTAAAACTCCAGATATTGAAAGGTTTACAATTTTAAACGAATTTCTATATATTTTTCAAAAATTAATCATCATCAAATACCTTTCTTTAATCCTGGTTGCACCATTACCTATTCTTTTTCTTGATTTGACCTCTCTTGGCATTTACGCGCCTGCATCACAACTTGTCCGTCAAACAGTAGATAACCCTATGCCCTGAATATCTTAGTGTCTTTCTCTTTCCAAATTATATACAACTGTATTAAAATATCGCCGTTCAAAGTATTGAAACGATGAATTCCAAAAGAAATAAAACCTTAGCGCAATACCGTTAGAAATGCACCAATTCATTCGATTTTCAAACGCCGTTGTTGTTCTTGTTCAAGCTTTCGACGCTAGAATTTGCACTGAAAATCACAGCGGTTCTAGTATAGTGATTCCAGTCATCCCTATAGCGTGGGACTAAGCAAATATTAGCCGAACTATTAACGTATTGGTGTATCATAATATTCCATTCCACAATATTCCAAACATTCCACAAAACGCTATCTAAACCATGGTAAGGATAGCTTAACTAGCTTGTGTTATGAAATCTAGAATGTGGATAAACACACTTAGATACTGTTTTTTTTGTAAATATATACATGTCGTACATAGAAACACCCAGACCAATGCAAGTATACATTTTTGTGCATAGTAATATTGGAACTGAGCGGGAATCGAACCCGCGCCTCATGCTTAGCTGTCGACCGCTGCACTTATGTGGTTACGTTTATTGATTACGTTATAAACGATAGAACATAATATTTACTCAATTATAGTTACAACATAGAGATTTAAAGTTAACTGTAAAATAAAAGTTAAATAAAATAAAATACAAACACAAAAGTTTTGAACTATTTATATGTTTACTCAGTGGTCGAGATACCTATATTGGTATTTATGACTCGGAGTACTTACAAGTACAGTGAGACTCGCGTCGTTTGTCACCACTCATCACTGTCTTGCTACAAGTCAAGTTGTAGCCTTGGGCAGAACTTACTCTAAAGACGACTCCTCCGAGAAAGTAAAGTATCTACTGAGATACCCATTAAAATCCAAGAGATAAGCTACAACCTTCTATTTATTTACCAACACAGAAATTTACATAAAATGGTGTTTAGTTTTGTACCTTCTTAACTTAAATTTGTTCCGGCGATTTGGGTATTTAGATTAAAAACTCTGAGGAACAGAAGCAAAGCCTAAATCCTCTTAAACATTTTGACGAAAAACTCTTTCGTATCTCACTTAATTTTATGCTCGTTACATCTAATACCTACATTGTAAATGTTATGTTTTGTATTTTCTTAACGCGTTTTATCATAATACCATAAGATATAAAACGAGCTAATGTTCCTACACGTTAATATTCGATTACTAACATGTGGCATAATAGCGATAAAACCCAATAGGCTAAATTTGCACCACTAGTACAGGGACGGCTTTTGAAGCGAAACCCTTTGTGAAAAGCCCAGTCAGCTTCCAAATTTTCAAGTAAGACAAGAACTCGACTCACTGCATATTGTATCGGTCGGCTGCATGAAATCCCATTTTCCACGCGAGTTCATAAATAGGGGGCGAGCAGGCCGCGGGCGCCTCTTAGCGAGAATCCCAAGCGCTATACAGTGTACACTCCCGTCTCGTTGACTGTAAAGACTTTAAAATGAATCGCTTTGAGTGTACAAAAATCTACACAATGAATGTAGTTTGTAAAACGGCCATTAATAGTCAGGCACTTTAACAAATATATTGTATTTAGATAGAAGTAGATTGTAATACGTATCTTGTGTTACTTTTTAAATATTTATTACTAGCTGTTACCCCCGGCTACACCGCAAAATATTGACGACAGGAACATATTTCCAGGCTAAAAAGTAACCATTGTGCTTGTGCCAGATTCTATGAAGATAGTCCGGGACGCCATACCATACTTAACGGGTCTATTCTGTACACCAAGGAAGTCAAGTCTCTTCAAATTTTTCGTAGCTGTTATTTTCACAAACCCGAATAGGGATAGGGAAAGTTAATATACGTACTTACGTATAATGTGGCATAAAGCATAGTGTCCCGTTACCCGAAATTACGTAATAAAATTCAAATAACATAATATACGGACGACACCGCAATGCGGAAATGAGTGTCATGTGAACATTTCAGCTAGTAACACGAAGTGACAGTATATTTAAAAAGGAATTGTCGTACTTAACTTTTGTTATGCCCTTAAGGCTTAATGTAAGAAACATGTTTATAATATTCATTCAGTAAAGCCAGGTGGGGAAATTACAAGAAAGCTTGTAACTACACAAATAGTTGCCGGTCTTGAGCTCGACGTTCTTTTTTTAATTTAACAGGCCACTCATACTCTAGAGACGCTCAGTCTTTTCATAACTTTTATGTGCCAAGGAGAAAAATGAAATATGAAAAACGTTATAAATTGTATTGAAGAAGGCAAGCAATTTTAAATTCGTATATTCGGTGTCCAATAACTTAGTAGCCTGAAAAGTACCTGTGTAGAGTAAGTGTAAGTGTGTAAAGTAAATATGTGACCTATCATATAATAAATAATATAATAGGTGTTATCTTTATGATATCTGGATAATTATTAAGATTATGACTTAAAGCATATATACTAACCCTTAGATGGGTCAGAGTCAGAGGACATCCGCAGTAATCCGCCATCAATATTTATAGTATACTCACATAAATTTTATCTTTGAAAGTAAGTTTGACCTATTTACGTACTTGTCAGCACAATTCTTCACATAAATTGTAATATAAGCTTCGTGAACACTATTCTTGCAGATATTTTCTTTGATTGATTTATGGAGTTATCTTTTATATTTGGTTTTGTTATTTCTTCATACCATATTATTATGTATGTTACTGATATGGAATGCCTTATGAGCGTCATTCCATTTATTATAAACCACTTGGTTTCAATGAATTACTTACAATTTTATAAAACCGTCCAGTATATGTATCTAGGCATAACTACATGCATGAAAAAATGCTAATTAAATTTAAAAATAGTAATTAAATACATGGAAAATAAACAAAATTAAGTACCTATAGCATAGAAGACAGCTTTATATTATTTTCTTCAACGCAATCTTAAATTGCTTGAATTTTGCAACGGAAAATTTTGGTGGTGCTGGTGAATATAATAAACAAATTTAATTTAAAAGCGGTCACGTAGTTGTTCCACCATCAATTTACTGCTGCATTATGAATTGAAATTGGGTTATTATTAAAATTGAGCTCGCTATTTAAGTAAAGTTATACTGTTTCGTCGGACTAAACGTACGAAGAAATACGATAGGGTTCAAAATGAAAACGGAGCAATATATTTCTTTGGTTTACCAACTTTTCTTAACACTAAATAAAAGTATAATATGACTTATGGAACTTTCATGATATATTACTGTTATTCACTTATAATTTATAAGTACTAACAACACTAATACTTTTTACAGACTTTCGTCCTTTTGAAAATGAAATGAAATTCGTATTAATAATCAGAAAATATCGAGATGAAAGTAAATGTACCTATAGAGAAAATCACATTCATAATTATTGGAATAGGTTCCAACAATTACGAAATATTGTAATACCATCATATCATATCGATAATTGTAATTGCGGTTACAGATGTGTTGATACCACTCTGAAAACCATGATATTATATTAAACCGCTTATAACATTGTCATTATCGAAATATCAATCAGTATATAAATAAGGCTACACTTAATGTTAACAAATAATAATAATAATACACCAAAGTTCCAGCATGTATTATACCAAAATTACTAATCGCCATCTTTCTTTGTACGCAGATATTTGACAATCACTATCACTTCCATCATCACTCGATTACGAGACGATCGATAACCCCGGCGCTCGATCACCACGTCAAGCTGGAGGGAGACACACGTGTGCGATGGGCGAAACAGCAGCGCGCACTGTCAAGGCAGAAGAGAGACTTTCAGACTATACCGGATCTTCCTTCTACAGGTATGCAATACAATCATCATCATCATCAACGTTATTACTGGTTCCATCCGAGACTTTCTCTTTTTGTTTTGACTTACACGGCTCTTAGGAGCGTGCCAGCCGTGCACCCTAACCCTAGGAGGAAAGTCTGCGTTTTCTTTTTCTTTTATTGGGACACAAAACAGTTATACATTATATCATACAAAATGAAATTTGACATTATACAATTTGGTAAACGTATAACCCAAACTTATGTCCGCAAAATATTGTAGTAGTTAAAAGAGTTAAAATTGTGCTAATCCTTTGCCTCAAATTGAATCAAAGAAGAGAAAATATGGTTTGCATTCTAAATTCATTGTCCGAAAGTGCGAAAATATCTAAATGAACAAAGTGCGTGTTATAATTATCTAAAAGACGACGCAGCGGCGCGCGTATCCCGGCGTTGGTTCTACACTTCGCTGTGTGGAAGAGCCTGGGCACACGCGCCGTTAAACTGGTTTGCAGGTCTGGCAGGTTTAAGCTCCCAAGATCTTGCTGAGGTATTATCTGAGGCTCATCAATATACATACAGTATCCACTGGATCAACTTGTACACTCCATATACAATTCGTGTTTCCTCTTGTTTATTACACCGATATCTATAGGTTTCGAAATTAAAGCAACACAAATTATCCTGTAACATAATCGCTCTGATGGTGATTGTTATTGATAATCCCATTGTGCGTCTTATTACGAGTAATAATTGAGATATGAAATACTTCGAATATGACGATCATCGAGTTTCAAGGAAAAATAAACTTGAATATAAAATTGTGTTTACATAATACTTAACATTGCTTTAGGAAATCATA